>OV884056.1:44440419-45785447 GCA_930367215.1 Pollenia angustigena | reverse complement strand
TTGACATAACTTTTTTTTATACCGATTTTCAGAGTTTTTCAGCAAATATGTTCTAAAGATTTCCGATATTTTGATATCTAAAACGTATAAATAGGTCATATTACAGCTCTAAAATTTTAGTTTTTATAATAAAAATTGTAATGTTTTTTAGTGCTTTTTTGAGTATTTTGCTCATAACTTAACAATTTTTAACCGATTTGGCAGAATTATATACCAACGTGCTTAAGAATAATATTACCATTAAATTGGGTTATTGCTTTATATGTATATATACTTACATATATGTACATATATTTAAACAAAATTAATTATAAAAAAAAAGTAATTTTTGGGATTGCAGTATTTTGGTCATAACTCAGCTATTTCGTAACCGATTTGACAGATTTATATACCGACGTGTTAAAGAAAAAAAATTGCCAGTTATTTTGGTTATATGGCTTGGCAATATATCTATGGTTCCCGAAAATGGGTATTTTTCAAAAAAAAAATTCATATTTTGGTCATAACTTTTTCTTATCTAAATCGATTTTCCCGATTGTTTCAGAAAATATTTTTTTTACTACAAATTTCCGATCTTTTGATATATAAGCCGTTATCATAGGTCACGTGACTGTCCAAAAATTCAGGTTTTTTACAATTTTTTATATTTTTTGTATGGGATGCTGTATATGGATAATCTTAATGTGTGTACCTAATTTGGAAACTTTGGCTTTTGCCGTTCTCAAGATATACTGAAATAAAAAAATACAACAACAAGGGATTTTTGGGCAAAATCAGAGGCAGTCGTGGTTTTTTGCTCATATCTCCGTAATTTTTGGACCGATCTGGCTGAATTTCAATAGCAAACTTAAACGGAGTATATGTGATATAAATATGCATCAACCTAGTCCACATCATTTCTGGGGTTTTCGGAAAACCCATTTCAACATACACACGGACAGACGGACAGACGGACAAGCAGATTTGAACTTCGCTTTTCATAAGGACCCAGAATATAAATACTTTATAGGGTGTAGGATCAATATTGTGGAACATACAAACGGAATGACAAAGTCGGTGAAGGGTATAAAAACTGAGTGCACCGTTTTTTCAGTTTTTGTAATGAATATATACTCCGTTGCCCTTACTATTGATGCAAAGAAAAAAATTTACCACATTTTGAGTTTAAGTGTCATTTTTTGTGCTTTTTACGGAACACCAAATTGTACTTGTATTTTATATTTTTATATGAAATATTTTAATTATGAAGTATTTAAATTGTTTGTATCCTTGCGAGAATTTATAAAAAATTAAGTACATCAATTTAAACATTATATAAAACTTTTAATTTCAAAAGATTTTGTTATTCGTGCTTAATTCCCAGTTTTTATTATTGATAAAAACACTTGAAATTTATTGTTGATGGGATAAGCTATATAAAACTTGAAATTTTTCTTATTATTATCATATATACCCCCATGCAAAATATTATTAGTCTGGGTCAACTCCTTCTATTTTTGCACAATTTTTTTCTACATAAAAGTGTTGTGCGACCCCTTGCAAAAATACTTTATATAAGAGGGTGTACGGCGCACTTTTTCCTTGCAAAGGAGCATGTACACGGCATGTTTGTTACATCTCAAGTCACATGTAATTGTGTATGTCTGTCAAAATTGCTGTTTTACATAAAGTTATAATATTCGGTTACAAACGTACATGTAATTTGCTTCTGACATTGTCTATGTTTTATTTCGCATAGTTATTGCAGAAACCAAAGTGGTTATCGGTGCTGCCGCCACATAAATTTTTATTTGCGCCGGCTAATGATTCCGTCAATAGTGGACCGCCGCCGCTAGTTTTTTACCGCCATAGTGATGTCAGATGGTTTGTCAGAAAAAAATAGAGCACGCTATAATTGAAATTTTGTCAGATGACTTTTACAGAAGCACTGTTATAAAGGTTACACACGACATGTATGTATTTTGCAGTGAAAAGTCTGACAAGATATCGTGTACATTCAGCCTAAGGTGGTACGCTCCTGATGTACATGTATAAAAGAGACATGTTTGTTTGTAATCGATAAATTCGAAAACTATTATACTTTCCATAGACCGTGAGGAGTGTTTCTGTTTCGTTGTTTTCCGATAGTTGGTGCGAGTTTTGAAAACGTCAAATTTAATAATTTTTGTAGGTGTTTTTGTATATTTGTATGTATGTATGCATGTTTTTTGAAAAGTCAACTTATTTCTTTCAATCCCTCGAAGGATACAGGGAGAAAACTTAAGGGATAGGAATGGACATAAATGTTAACATTATTTCATTACGATGGTAGAAGCGAAGCAGACCAGGTGCAGCTAGTTTTATATTATATTTAAAAGGATATAGACAGGAATTAAGAGGAAAATGTATCAATCTTAAATGAAACTCAAACAAAATTTTCAGTTTTAAGTTGTTTCGTTTTAAAAATCACATTTATATACTACAGGTTTAAGAATTCCAAAATATTTTGACGAATAAGGTGCTTTTCTCTGTTTGCTGGGTTATGAATACACATACAAATAAGTATTATTTACTTTTTAAAAAATTTCCATTAATAAATATTTCCTTGAACGTAAATTCTCACTAGTAGCTGACCGAAGTTCATACATTAAAAACTAAAACAAAAGTAACATTGGAATAAATTTTAAATTAAACATTAAATATGAATGGCGCTACCAAAATTGTATGTACGAATGTACTAAATGACCACTGGTCAACATAATCAGTGACAAACAACTACATGATTATGAAAAATGCATTAAAACGGCAACACAGCGATAACAACAGCCACAGCAACAACTAAAAAGGGGCAATGGATAACATCAGAAACCACCTTCAACATATACTCCAAATCGGCTGGACAACTAACCAACCAACTGACTTACCATCCTTTACCAGCAACTGAACATGAGTTAATGGCATAAAAAGCTCCAGACTTTTTTTATGAAGAAACACTCTTACACAAACACATGTATGGATGCATGTACGAACGATATATGATGACATATCGCATCATAGTTCAAACGGCAGGGAATACTTCGATCAATTTTGTACACAGCAGGCGCCATCTTTGTAAAATACTCCAAACATTTTGCCAAGCAAAACCAAACAAAAGAATGCATGAGAGTTTTGTTGATTTTAGAGTGCGTTGCGAGTATTGAGGATGGATAGGATACAATCATGGATGGGTTGGCAGGTAAACATTTGAGGTTTTGAATAAGTGTGCTAAAAAGAAATGGCATTTGTCGTACTTGGTAATAAATGATACTTTTGTGGTACTTTTTTTTAATTAAGGACTGGAAATTTCGGATGTTGCCCTACAAAATCTTTGACCAAAATTTTATGTGCCAGGTACAAGAAGTTCATGGAAATAGAAAAAGTCAAAAAACACCAGTAAGAGCGCTACATTCGGCTATGCCAAATCTTATAAATGGTTCAATCAGAACAAAAAGTTACATAAATAATTATTATAAGCTGCTTTGCTTTCTTTCCCGCTAATATCGTCCGATATACAAACATTATATTTTTTCTCAGATGTCTTGTAGTGAAGCTATTTGTACTTAATTTTGTAACTTTATCTATTTGTAAAGAAGGTGACATGCCCACTTATCTAAAAACACCCACTTTTTGACCTGCTTTGTGTACCAAATTTGGACAATTTATCTCCCACTGCTCTTCAGATATAAAGAAATGTATTTGTTCCACTCTCCACTTCTTCAATCCCCGCACAAATTTTGTCTGATATTGTGTAATGATAACCAATATGCTTGTACCTAATTTGGCGACATTGACTTTTGCCGTTCTCCAGATATACAGGAAAAAAAACAACAACAAGGGATTTATGGGTAAAATAGTAGGCAGTCGTAGTTTTTTACGCATATCTCTACTATTAGTGGACAGGTCTGGCTGAATTTCAATAGCAAACTTTAACGGAGTTTACGTGACATAAATATGTAACTACCTTTTTTCCATAATTTCTGGGCTCTTGGGAAACCCGATTTCAACAAACACACAGATGGTCAGACGGACATTGTTAAATCAACTTTGCTACTCAAAAAGACCCAATAATAGATCAATATTGTAGATGTGATGAAGGGACCTGCGATGAAGGGCATAATTATGAACGCTAACATTGACGTAAAGCGTACATAATTTGAACATCTCAAATGAAATCTGATTTTGGGAACTTGAACAGTTATCTTGATTATTTAAGTCCAAGATTTTGACAAATTGTAGTCATTTGTTTAAGGCCCCCGCTGCTACTTTCAATCCAGACTTTAAATATTTGTATGTATTCAAATTTGTTATCCTTTTACAATACGCAATTTAATTTATGAAAAGATATGAAATTAAAATTTTCAATCTCATAAAATTTGCAACCTACAGAAGATTTTTTAGAAATAAATTAAAAATTAAAGTTTTCAATAAAGCAGAAAATAAAAAGGAAAATGCCAAGCAATTTTTTCCATTTCCCCAAAGATTGAATTCTTAAAAGTTTGTCTTTTACACTAAAACTCGACTACACCTTCGCCATTTTTGTGTTAAATTGCCCATTGTGCAGTATATTGAAGTACAAAATAAAAAAATTTTCAAAATGATTAGTATTGTGGTTATTTTGTTGAACTATTTATGGTTTTTAATCCAAATTTTTAATATTTTTAATTAGGCTTAAGTTCATGAAATTTAATTTTTATTAAATTATTTTTATGAAGAAAGGAATTTTACAACATGAAAATCAATTAAAATTGTTATTGATAATCTTTCATTCTTGACGTGGCTCGGGCTCGAACCCTGGCCGGCAGGTTACCATGACATGTTTCGATCGCAACCACTCGATCTGCTCAGATGGATTTGCCGTCTTACACTCGCAGCCATCGACGACTGCTGACGTCACTAGTCAAACATCAATCCTTAAACCAAATTGTATTTTAACATTTGGTAGATCGAAATTTGCTTTCCTGAATGATTATCCATCTTAATTGATTTTACATGTTTTTTTTCAAAATGTTCTGACTGAGGAACTGCTTTAAATGTTTCGCTATTCTCCAGCTCAGCGGCCCAATGTTCCACAGGGAATTAAAGGATAACATATACATATTCTCCAGCTCGGTAGCAAACGGTCTGAATGAGTGACTTTTATCGGACTCTGAAGTGTTCCTATTGCATCGTTCCATGAAAACCCTGCAACAATCAGTTAATGTATTGTAGCAGTGCGCAAGGATGTTTGTGGACATTAGGGATGGCAGGAGCTCTGGGGGTTGTACTCCCTCTACAATCTCTTTATTAAATTTTAACGTATGTCCTATCCATCCGAACTTTCATATTAGGGCATCATGTTGGATTGGTTGTTGCTAATGGTATTTGGCCAGGACTATCAAAGTATACGCTGTAAGCATCGCTTAATAAAGAATTGTATTCGTAGTGTGTTGTTTTTTAATATGCGCCAGGTTTTGCAGCCGTATAAGAGAAATGGACTTAATGCACATATTGAAGACGTACATACCAAGATGTCCAAGGCGAATTTAGAACAAGCTGGTGGCACACTTTGACAGTTTAAACTAATTGTTTTGGTTTTGTTGACATTTAGGAACCGTAAACACTGACAATGCAATGCAAAAACCCTCTCTTGTTTTTGAATTGTTGCTGTAGGGCCAGCACCTGTAGTTGAATTCGCCTTGGAGATGTCTGGATAAGACAGTAGACATCCACACTTCCTTCAGCGTGTCCGTGACCTGACGAGCATTGTTAATGCATGCATCTTCGTCTTAATTTGTGCTACTGTTTGTCGTAATTGTACAACCGAGGTGGCAACTTCAATATTGTTATTTTACTTAAAAAAGTAAAACATTTAGGACCGTTTTCACAACTTACCGATAGCTAAAGGTAGGATTTTATCGCCGTATTAAAAGTGTTCTATAATAACAAACTTACTTTTACCTACCAGGTAGGATGAACCTTAGTTTACTTTATCGCTCACTTAAGGTTAAAGTAAAGTTTTAATAATGGAAGACTTTTTATAAGGCCGGTTAAAGTCTACTTTAAGCTATCGGTAAGTTGTGAAAACGAGCCTTAGTGTTGGTGGTATTCAGTTTTGTGTTGAAGCAGTTGATGTTCAGGCTGACTATATTTTATCCTTCATATGTTGGAAACCATGTGATAGCAGGTATATAAATGTACTGCTTTTGGTACTTTTTAATTTTTGTGTAGTAGAAAAAATACCCCTTTTTGTGCCATCTCTACCGCAAACAAACATTCTGTTAAATACTTTTTTTATTATCCTTTGATTTGGTTAAACCACACAAAAGCCCAACCGAGTGGGAGGAGATGAACGAAGGTGGGGTAAATAATAATACAAAAACAAAAATTTAAATCAATACCAGTGATAAAGTACTCACTGTTAGAGGATTATAAGCATAAAAAATAAAAATAAATTAATTCAGTAGACAATGTTTTACAATATGATGGTAATTTTTTATAAAAACATGTTGTTGGTTTTTATTTGCTGTTTTTCACAAGTGATAATTTTTAATTTTCTTCTTCTTTGAAAGCAGGCGAATTGCCAATTCGTTAATAAGACTGTTTATTTAATTTCAAAAAAGTTTAAACAGTTTCAAAGTTTTTTTATTTAGAAAAGTAATGCAGATAGCAGATCGCGTGTAGGGATAACAAAGCTATTTGTACCAAATATGGATACTCCAGACATACAGAAGTTTTCATTCTCCTTAATTGGGGGTTGCCACGCCCACTTCTGCAGTCCGTCCCACTTTTTGGCAGATTTTGTGTTTGATAACCAAGCTTTTTGCATAACATGTGTTAAGAACTGAGAGTTAGGAAAATACCGGGAAAATTTTACGAAAATCGGTTCAGTAGTTAAAAGTCTCTAGGGAAGACAAACAGACAAACCTATAAAAGGATTTTAATATTTTTTTCTATATACATAACATGTTTTGTAATTTATTTAAAAGCTAAGAATCCAAGTGACGTCGAACGTACATAGATTTCCAATGTACACGGAAGAAAATGCTTATTCAACAATACAAAGAGGGATTTTAACATGCTATTGCAACATTCCATGATAAATTGGGATGCAGTTCACATTGTTAGAAGCGTGTCCATCAAGTGAAATCAAAAATAAAGCTAAGCAATTCTATGTTTTGATAAAAGAGGGCATTGGAAACGACATTTGAACCATCTGAAGAGAGCAATTAACAAAAGACTTCCAAAATTACTGTGCCCCCAAACAAGAAGTTGTAATTTTCCAAATAGCAATGCTTTGCTCATGATATTTTGATTGATTTGGTACAATCTGAGCCGAGCGGATGTGTAGTACTCAAGTTAAGCAATATTTTTTTTAAAATGTGCCGAGAACTTATTTGTGATGTCAACAAAAACTGAATATGAGCATTAAAGTTGCTAAAAAATATCGATTTTTTTATATCTTTTTTCACTTTTTTTTTGGCCTATAATGGAAAAATCCGTTAAGTAATCTTAAGAAAAAGTATTCCTTATAAAAAAATTCATAATTTCTCAGAACATTATAAGACTGGAAAATGCTCTATTGACATATTCATCAAAAATTCGAGTAATTGAAATTGAAATGTATCACAAGAAAAAAATTTATTTATCCGTACCATTTGGTTTTGTTAGTTTCCATAAATACTTCGAGAAATTCCACACGAGAAGGAGCTTGTCCTCGATTACTTATCAAATGTTACACAGTGTTATTATACACAAATTAGGGATGGGAAGCTAAACAATTTTGTATTTATTATCGACAGCGTTGTAAAATTTTGTGCGTTTTTTTAATTTTTGGTGGTACCAAAAAAAAAACACTTATTTAATTTTATTCAGCAGTGTAAAATGTATACAAGTAATATTACAGACCACAATATGAACAACAAGTAATGATTTTTAAGACGTACAAAATCATATGCACTAAGTCTTGTTGTTATGTAAGAAATCAAAAAGAAACCTTTCATCGATTTGTTAGTGCATATTTTACCGTTTGCAGCATTTTTTCCATAATAAAAAGCAAATAAAAAATTTTTTTTTGCGTAATTTTTGCTTTTCTTGTATGAATATATAACACTGGTTTACAGCCAAAAAATACCAAGAACACCACATGCCTAGATAAGTTAATTGGGACCTCCTGAATACGAAAATCGCTGTAATTTTTTTTTCCTAGTTACCGTTTTTTAGATAACGGTACGTTTGTGTTTTTGGTGTATGGTCCCACTCAAACCCTTGTTGGAAAGGTAATCGAATGCCTTCTCCATCGATATGCTACAAATTTCTATCTGATAAGAAATGGCTGAGTAATGGCACCTCAAAGTTCAAAAAATATAATTTTTTTACGTTTTTTTTTTAATTTTTCATTTTCATTTCGTTTTTTTACTACGTTATATTAAATATCTGGAATGTTTTATTTCTTAACCAAATAGTATATTTAATTACCAACATTTTAAGCGTAATTTGAAAAAATTCCGTGTTTTTTAAATACGTTAAAACTTCATAAAAACGTTTTTATTTTCTCATAAAAACGTGCAGCACTAGGTAGGTTAAGAAAACTTAATATAAAAATTAGAAACTTTTGATTGATTTGCCCAACATGTCGATCCAAATAAAAATTAACTGAATCAAAATAAGTTTTCTTGAGCATTTTCTGAAAAATTTAAAGAAAGCCCTAGCATTTGTTTCTTGATGCAATAAATTCGATTCTAAATAAAAATCAAGGAAATCAGACTTATATTAAATAAATGCTGCTTAATTTCAGAAATAACTTTCTTGTTTTTAATAAAAATAAGATACTTTTGTATATCTTGCTTAAAGAAACTTTTGTTCATATGATGTTTCTTTATTTAAGAAAATTTTACTTAATACAGACAAAACAAGTTAAAATCAGAAAATTATTTTTGGATTTTCTTGTTTTCTTTCGTGTATAGTATGCATTTTCGAGTACTATATATCAAAAATATTTAAAAAAAAAAAACCAAAACCAATTTGGTTTAATTTGTCTTGATTTTAATGTATGCAAATAAAAGTACAATAATGTTGGGTATCTGTAATTTCAAAAAATTTTAACAGGAAAGCGCTAAATCTATCGCCAAAGGCGCTGAATTGGAAACTCTGCTGTAAAAGTAGCACGCATTCGGTGTTGCCAGAAGCTTTGGGAACACAGAAAAAATTATTTTCCAATTCAAACAAAAAATTTGTAGAATCAATAAATGTTTTGTCTGAAATCGGTCCTATAAATAAATTCGCATATTCAAACAATTTATTTGCATTTTGCTTATTGAAAAAAAACACCGATTTTTTCAAACAAATAATTTAACTGAATCAAACAAAAAGTTAACTGAAATTCATATAGATTTCAAACAAATAATTTTGCTGAATCATACAAAAAAGTTTTTGCACAAGCAATGACGCGCACACAAGCAAGCACTGTTGGTGAAGATGAAGCAGAGGAGAGCGGCCGGCTGGCTTTGAGACTTATTTTTTGTTGGAATAATTTTTGAACGAAGTCTTTTTTTATACACACCATGTTTTTCGTCATCACTCACTGTTGCTGTATCCTTTCCTTTGCTAATGAAGAAGAAATGTAACCAAAAACGGCGGCAGACCGACTCGATATGTTTTTCGTCATCATTCTATGTGTGTATTTAATGCATTTAATTGTACTGTTTTTTTATTCGGTGTACCATTTTCCAATTTAAAATCTGGCTTCCCTATTAGGTACATACATACCTACTGCATAGGTATGTATGTACATATTTAATAAACGGCATAATTGTTACAGTCCCTAAAAAAAACTACATAGTATGTATTTATTAACTTACCTGTTAAAAATTATAAAAAATATGTTTGATTTTCAGCTTTTATAGGTACCTAGTAGTTTTTTATACACACTCATCACAGTATTAATTTTATTGCGTTTTAATTTTATTAAAACGTCCATTATTTTGTTATTTACTCAACGATTGCAGATAACAACAACACCACTACAATTTGCCGTTTTGTACCTACACTTTACACTAATTTTTTAACCAAAAACAATAATGATTCTTACATTGTTTTCTTTCACCGTTTCTAAATTGTTTTTTAAAAATTTTTGACAAAAAATGTTTCTTTTTTAACAAATTTATTGACTGTATTTTATGTAAAACGTTTTAAACTTTGTTTAAGTTAAAAATTTTATCACTTTTTGTACATTTTATTACCAACTTGTAACATTTTTTAATCATACTAAAATTGTATTTGTTTCAGAGATGGAAATCATGGTACACTTTACTTTTCTTTGGTACAATTTAAAATTTTCAAGTTTTCTAAAATATTAAAGGGCCAAACTTTTCTTATTCGAATTAAATTAAATAAGATATGAATACAGTAAATAACGGATATAAAAACATATCATGTAAGAAAAAAAGCACCGTGTTTTTTTTATATGTGTCAATATAAAAAGTATTATTTATTTTGATTGCGCAAGTTATCCAACTTATGGTGTACATTTGTATGCAGGTTTCAAAACAAAAGTATTTATTTCCTTATAGGATAGTATAAACTTTTATAAGAAACAAATTTCTTATAGGAGTAAAAACTTTTATAAGAAATAATTTTCTTTTGAAGAATGATTGCTTATTATCAGGGCAAGGAAGTTCATGCACTTAAAATCGCAAAATATGCGCATAAAACATGCAATAAAAATCGTAAAATATGCAAAAATAAAAGTAATAAATATGCATTAAAAATATATTTATTTAACCACATTTAACAAAAAAAAAAAACATAAATACGTTTCATTCAGTTCTAAAAACTTAAAACATAGTTTAAAAAGTAGTAGTAGATAAAGATATATTTACATATATAAATAAATAAGTTTTTTTTTAAGTTATCAAATGTAAAACTCATTCTATTTGGTCTTAACTTAAAACAGTTTTAAGCATTGAAAGTGTTCGTTCGACATCAACGGATGTAATAGGTGGATATTCAAAAGGGGTCTACTCCTTTGTAGAATATTCATTGTATACAATTTTTTCATTACTGGAAGGTAAATTAAAAATATTTCCAATTGCTTGAACTTTTTTAAATCCGGCATTCTTTTTTAAAACTGCATAAATTTTGGCTTTTATTTTTTCGCCGATTTGACCTTCTACTTTTTTTATTTTAATGACAGCGTCATCAACGAGTTTAACCGAGGTGTTCAATGATTTAAACCCCTGAAGTTCGGTTATTGTCTCGACTAGAAACCCATTGTTTGAGTGTATAAATTCTAATTGAGCCTTTATATTAGGTACATTTAAAATATTGTTTACTTTTTTATTGCGATTGCATTATTTTCGTTAAAATTATTTACCACATCTTTAAATTCTTCAAAATTTTTGGCATAATACTCAACTGCCTGCAACCAGGTACCCCATCTTGTTATACATTGTTGAAACGCAAAGGTGACTTTAAAAACTTTCATGCATGGCATGAGCTTAGCATGTGACATGTAACATTTTTGAGTAAGATATCTTAAAAAAAGGTCAAGTAGAGAAAAATTTTATTTTTATTAAAGGATTCTAAAAGAGAAATTGAATCTTTGAAAGTTCGAGCTATTGAAGCATGATCCACATTTTCCAACTTTACAATATTTAACAAAAATTTGTATTTACTCTGTTCTTCTTCTGCATTCAAAATCTTCTTCTGCATTCAAGATCCCAATTACGTAGACAACGAAACGTCCTTCAGTGTCCATTGCTTCGTCAATAGACAGCCACAAATTATGTCACTTAATTCTTTCAACAATGTCACATAGTTGTATAGTGTACAACTTGGCGATATAAGTTTTTATAAGGGTTGTTTCCGTAGGAATGGTTTCATTGTTATATTTGTTTAAAACAATTCTATAATTTTGGTTGATAAGCTAATATAGAGGTATATCTGCAGACACCAGAGCATTATACAATTCAAAACTAAATTTGCTAGTCTTATCCCCAAAAGTTGATTTTCTTGAAATTAAAGTTTGCGAAACGTTTTCATAAATCATAAATCTTTGTGCTTCTGGCTTTGAAGGTGCTGATTTACTTGAAATTTTTAAATGAAACACCTTTTTGTAAACTTTGCAAAAAAGTAATTTTCCCTCTATTTTGAAGACTCAAAAACACACTTATTTAAAAGATTATTTTTTGATATTTTTTCTTTTGGCATTTTTTTCCTTAAAAACAATTTATTTTATTAATACTTTTTGGATTTTAGGTCATACTTCTTACACCGTAAATCAAAAATGTTGAGTTCTATTTTTTCTTCGCCGAACATTATTTTTATTTGCTGTTTCTTCAAGTAAAAAAACCGCGAACAAAATGAAATGTCAAAAATTGTTTTATTGTTACTTCTACAATTATGTGCACAATTATACAAATTGTATAATTTTTGTATGTGCTACTTTTTAAAAGTAAAAGAAACAAGGTGAATTTATAATAAAATGTAGGCAATTCAGTACCAAACACCAACATGCTGTTTTTTGCTCCTTGAAAATGTCGAAGTTAGCAGATTTTCCCATACTATTTTGACTGTTTGACAGCTTCAGGGCTCAAACAACTATAACCAGCTGATTCACTAACTACTAATGAATTCGCCTTGAACAGAAAGATATTTCTAAACAAAAAAACTAAGAAGAGAGCATTTTTTTATAAATATTGCAAAATATGACGAAAAATGTGAATTTATAACAAAATATGACGAAAAATATGCATTTATATTAAAATATGCAAAAACATGCATTTAAAGCAAAATATGCAAAAATATGCACTAACAAATTGATGCCATTTTACTGGAAATATTGTGATTCGCAAAGATATTAACTTTAGGTGGGTCTCAGAGTACCGACAACAAACATGCATTCGCATGAAGTCCCTTGCCCTGCTTATTATAAAAAAAAAAACGCTTGGTTTTTTTAAATTTCTTATATCTTTTACCTACTGTACTCACACTTCAAGTGGGGCACATAGAAAAAGTTTGGAACTCAATAAAAAGACCTAAAGGCAAAATATACCACATAACTGGCTTGGAAAATACACACTTTGTTTCTGTTTGCCAATAAATAGTAAGACTTACAAATCAATATATTTTTTGAGCTTTCTCGATGTCCTCAACAATATCGGTAACTACATATCATCGGTTGATTATTTAATTGTCGTATGTCGTATGTAATTTGTATCTACATACGACAATTAAATAATCAATCGACGATATGTATGTATTTCATAATTGAAACATTTAAATTTTTAATAACAGGGATCATTAAAAAGGGTATTACTAAAAAAGTTGGCCGACAATGGTTGTGAAACTCATTTGTCTTACTTGTAAGCCTTTTTCTTTCATGTAGTAAGGCAATTCAAATGTTATTTACCAGAAATTTTATATAAACGATACGGGCTTCAAAGGCGGACGAAAAAATTAATTTTTTTATATTTATGTATATCAATAAGAAACCTACCTCGATATCGTTATTCAAAAAGCCAAATACTGCATATTTATTTTTTAAGTCCAAAAAAATGTGACAAACGAAATTTAACTTTGTGCAGACAGACGAAATTTGTAGGCGATAGAGGAAAAAAGTAATGTGGATCACGCAAATAGCGTCGCCCCCTTAGGCTAGTTTCCACGGTAAATACAATTTGTTAAGACATTGCAAAAAATGTTGTAGAATGAGAAAAATCTTATGATGTTAAAGCAAAATGTATTGAGTATACTCTTATAAGTGAAAATACGTGTACAAAATCTGGCAAGCGGTCGGTAAATGTTTTTTTTTTCTAAACCATTTCTTTTGTATTCTCATCACACGAGAGGTATATTTTAACAGCATATAATGAAGGTGGTAACCAAGGCGAATTGACTAGAAGGTGAGGTCAACTCTACAACTACAATGCTTCTGTGGTCGGGTTGTCAAAAATATTGCTAGTAAAAATAAAAAAACAGGTTTGTTTACATAAAAAACTAGTTTGTATACAAACTTTGACAAGTCGACCACCGAAAAAAAACACCACATGTTGACTTGACCCCACCTTCTAGTCAATTCGCCTTGGTGGTAACATTTTTATTCAATTATGTACAAAAACAAAAATCGACTCAGGAAATGTTCATGATGTTTTGTAAAAATTTAAAACTGCAACCATCTTCTTTTTTGCTATTATTTTTGATTTTACTTATACCATCCGTGTAAACATGAAATATACTTGCAACAGACTTTTATTTTTTTCTTTTAAACACGGAGAGAATTTCATATTATTTTGAATCTAAAAAGTCGTAATACATTGTTTATATTACCGTGTAAGTTTGCCTTTACCAAAAATCTTCGTCTGTCTGCCTTTCATTTATTGTAAAATGGGACATTGGTGTACCATTGTACCTTTAAAAACTCGCTTGTACGTAAAATGGTACAATTGTACCAACTTTTACATCTCTGAAACACATATTACTTTAAAACTACTAAAGCATACTTTAAGGCTTATCATTTTTTACAATAACTTAACATTTCGCAGGCCGTTTACATTAGGTATGTTCGAGAACACAAAAGGTTTTACTAGTTTTTACTGAACTTTACTGCATTTTACTTAATTGCGTTCGCTACACAAAATACAGTAAATGGGGACACAAATTGAGAGCGAAAAGTGACAGTTTTTGTCTGAGTATTTACAAATTTTTAGTGCAGAAATTTTTGCAAAAAACAAAAAACACATGTTTCAAAAGGTAAACAAACAAAAAGCATACAAATTGTGAAAAAATTTGTTTAGCCTTGCAGCCACACGGTCAAGTTGTTCTTGATAGTCTTACATATACTGTGCCCATGTTCTGTAACTCTCGCTTCGAGAAAGTTTTCGATTGAAATGTGTGAAATGAAACAAAAATGCCATAAATTGAAACAAACAGCTGTTTTTCTCACTTAACTGTGTCTGTAACTTTTTTTGGCGAGTACAAGGTGTGTCGTAAGGAAATTACTAGCCAATTTACAGAAAAAGTGTGTCTGTAACATTTTGGTGAGAAAAGTTCCCGCTTTGAACTGTCAAATAAACTCACGAATAAAAATGGGGCGAGAAAAAATTTTAACACTAAAAAAACAATTAAAACTGCAAAGAATACTAATAATAATATTTTATTCTTGGCACATTTTTCATGGTTTTATTATTTTGCTTTTAACATTTTTATAAAATATACGAATGTCTTCAAAGCTCATTTGCAAACAACAAACATTAAAGTCGCTCTTTACACAATTTGGCATAGCCGACGGTTGTGTTTTCGCCGCCGTCGTTGAAAAATTTTCAATTTAAGTAAATTTTGGTCCCCGTCAACGATATGTGTTACTGGCGTTCTGAACGTCTGCAATGTCACATCGGCTTCGAGTGCAATATTATGACATTTATAACGTAACGACGTAATCTCTTTTGATAGTTTTCGACATGAGTTTTAGACACACATTTTTCTCACTTTTCGAGAAACGATGGAATATTTTGTTTCACATCTTTTCGATGCAAGAAGTTTTCACTAAAGTTACAGAACATGGGTACTGGTTGTCAAAATGTACATAAATTGAAAGCTGTGACGTAGACTGCATTCAATTTTTGAGCAATTTACTTTCAAGAAGTCATCAAGAAAACAATTTATAAAGATAAACGAAAAATTTGCTCACTAACCTTGAAATCAGCTTTTTTCTTGAACGTAAATTAAAACACTCACTGGAAAGAGAATTTTAAAAGCAAGTTCGTAACAATTTTTAAAAGTATGAGTGTATTGGCAAAAAAGTGTGAGTGTTTTAAAACTTGATAGGCAAAACTTGATCGTGTAACCCTCAAGTTATAAAAGAAAAGCTGAAATAAAAATTAAACCAAAACAAAAAGTGGATAAATATTAATTAATTAAACTTTTTTGTGAAGCATTTATATGGCTAAATACTAGGGTATTCAATTAATCGATGTTTTGTATTAATCGATAAATCGCGCGAATAATTATTCAAGGTAAAACCTGAATCGAATAATCTAGCAATTTAATATTATTCGGTTAATCGAATAATTTTAATTTTGTCTAGTTTACCCCCAAGTTCAGTTAAAACTAACTATTACTTAAACTGCCAGCTAACAATATGTTTTGACAGATATAACTGAAAGTTATTTATAACTGAACTTGGTGAAATCGGGGTTAAAAGTTTAAAAAAAAGATCAAAAATTATAATATACAAAAATAAATGTATAAAAAAACATAAAAATCCAAATTTTCAATATTTTCAATCAGGCTTAAGTTCATCAAATTTAATTTTCATTTTCGCCTGGGTTCGAATCAGTCAGGTCAGTCAAGAATGAATAATTATCAATAACAATTTTAATTAATTTTCATGTTGTAAAATTCCTTTCTTCATAAAAATAATTTAATGAAAACTAAATTTGATGAACTTAAGCCTAATTAAAAAAAATATTAAAAATTTGGATTAAAAACCATAAATAGTTCAACAAAATAACCACAATACTAATTATTGTTAAAGCTAAGGCACGAGCTCTATGTGTACATTTGTCCTTCAAGTTGTGCTAAAAAAGGTCAACAGAAAAGAGAAAGACAAAATGAAAAAACAAAAAATGTACTTGGACTTCAAGAAAAATTCTTGACAAAAGTACGAAAAAACAGAAGTAAGGAAAAAACATGTAAAATCAATTAAGATGGATAATCATTCAGGAAAGCAAATTTCGATCTACCAAATGTTAAAATACAATTTGGTTTAAGGATTGATGTTGTAACGAAGTTTTCGTTACATACGTAGTTAAAAGAATTATACAAAACAAAAAAAACGTCATGAATTGTGAATTATATACTTTGATTTTTTTTTCTGTAAATGAATTATTAGTTTATATTTTTAAGTAAACATTTATATCGTTATATTTAAAAAGAATTTAGTTAAGTTGTCATGAATTATATATTTTTAAACAAATACCTACATTTATAATTAGGTTCTGTTAAAAACATTTATTATTTACATAATAATTAAAATATTTCTTGTACTCATGTTAAGTAACACTGCCCTTGTCCAAGTTTGACCTCTTAAATTAAATAAGTAAACATCTATTGAGAATATGTATAAGAGAATCAGTATAAGAGTGTATGAGCGCTCACAATAGCCTAGTGCTCACACACACTGTATTAACTATGAGAGTATTTGGTTATGTTTATCACAACTACGCCGTTAATTATCACTTAATAGTAAATATTTTAATAACTACTACTTCAGTTGAGCTTGGGTTGTGCTGGTATACGGTCAACTGGTACAAGTTTGTAACAGCTTTATTAGTGGCCGTGACACCGGCACCACTTAGGTCAGCTCAAGTAGTAGCACACAGGGACTCTACTGGTTTGCTACAGCCATAGATCCCAGGTGCCTATGTGGTAGTACACAGGAATCCTACTGGTTGTTACAGCCATAGGTTCCAGGTAAATTAGTAGTAGTGCACAGGGACACTAATGGCCATAGTTCCCAGGCGTAGTGGTGACTAACATACTAATACTTTTTTTAAATTATCACCAAAAATATAAGCACTCCCGGTAAATCGGGGAGTCGTGGTTCTACCGGTAAACTGGCAAGACAAGTTCGCGGATAAAAATCGAGTTTCTTTTTACAAGCTTCCTTTTGGGCAGTGTTATATATATAAAAATAAATGTAATTTAAACAAACTTTAATTTAATAAAAAATATATATATTGAAGAAAATATCAAGGCTCAATTCATTTTATTTATCCTGGAATCCTTCTGAGCAAAATCCTGGCAAAGTATATTATAATGTTTGACTATTGACGTCAGCAGTCGTCGATGGCTGCGAGTGTAAGACGGCAAATCCATCTGAGGAGATCGAGTGGTTGCGATCGAAACATGTCATGGTAACCTGCCGGCCAGGGTTCGAGCCCCAGCCACGTCAAGAATGAAAGATTATCAATAACAATTTTAATTAATTTTCATGTTGTAAAATTCCTTTCTTCATAAAAATAATTTAATGAAAATTAAATTTCATGAACTTAAGCCTAATTAAAAAAAAATATTAAAAATTTGGATTAAAAACCATAAATAGTTCAACAAAATAACCACAATACTAATTAAGAAAATATATTTTTTTTTTAATAAAAAAATTTTATTAAAAAAGTAACAACAATTCAAAAAAGGTACTTTATGTAATAAAAAGGAAGACTTTTTAAATAAAAAAAGCATTAAAAGTTAAGCCAATCTTCATAAATAATCTTTCAAAATGAGTTTAGATGTTAAAATGTTTTTGTTTCAAACGAATTCTTTCTTTTGTTTTGATGAAACTTGTGTTAGATTGATTGAAAGTAAAGCGTTATAAAGCATATAAAACGTCTTTGTTCGTATTCTCGTATTTTCTACAAATTAGTAATTTTTCATTATATTACTTGAGTCCGTTATTGATTCTTAAACAATTTAAATAATCCTTTTAAGGTCTGGTAGAAGGTTGTGCTAAAAGTCTGTACTAAACATTTTTAAAAATAAATTATTCCCAAACTTCTTGGTTTCAGTCTTTGTACTAAATATATTTAAACAAATTGTTACTCGAAGGAAATATTCCTGAGTTAAGAAACAACAAAAGGGTATTTAAAAAGTACCAGCTTGCTTTTTTACATAAAAGAAAAAAAGTTATTGCAAATTTTTGAATGACTTTTTCTTTATATGATATTATGGTTTACACAAGAATCTTTCAGAATCTTTTTGATTTTATGTTCCATTAAAACCGTGTATTAATATTGAAATATGAAACATACTCTAAGCCGGCGGTTAAAATGTAAAATTTAACGTCCTATCATCTACATAGTCATCGTTCAGGCTTGCAATTTTTGTTGCAGCAATTCTTGAGTTTATTAGTGAGAGTGCTGATAAGTTTCATGTGCTCTGCAATTCTGTTTTGTTTTGTAATTCTCATACTTTTTAACTTGAAGTTGGCTTTAGTTGTATCTGTATATACATATATACCTACATATACATTGAAGATTAAAAAAAAGAGAAGAGGAATGATATGATAAAAATACAAAAATTGCAATACTAGAATTTCATCATCTGACACGTATGCGATTTCAAAGCAGAAAAAATTGCAGCAACAAAAATGTTAGGTCTGCACGATGACATCTTTTTAAAAAGAAAACCAAATACATAATTATTGTTTGGAATTGATTGTTTATTCACAAAGTTATGACATTATCATTAAAAACCTCAAACATCATATCTGTGGTTTTGATTTATTTTGTTTTTAACAATATTATTTTAATTGAAAATATGGTCATTATTGATGTGTATACATACTTATATACGTATACAATGTACTAAAAAGTATATACATACATAATTGAAAATTGTGGTTTATAAATAATCTACATACATACATATGAGGGGTGTAGATGCAAAGACTGCAATGTCCACATTTATAGTTTTCGTAATAAATAGTAAAAACCTCTAGCTCAATGTATATACATATTTATGTATTGTATATCTGCTATTCAGTAAATAAGAACATGATGAAGATATGACGCAAATTTTAACCAAATCTATCGATGCTGGCAATTATAATAATAAAATTGGAGATTGCTGTGTTTGCTCTAATCAAATGGACATTGCTGCTTTTTTAGCATTGGCAAGTACTTAAAACAATCAGTAGTTATGAAATTCTTAAACTTAACAAAGGCTTAGTTTTTTCTTGATTGATTTCGAGGAACTTCATAACAACTAAGCTCCATAATTACGACTAATGACAAAGTTATAAAATGAACAATAAAACTAACTAATTTGTTATATTTTTAAATTACTTTTTAGTTTTGTTTTGCAAAAAAGAAACAAAATAAAAAATAGCATGCATTTTCGAAAATAGTTGAGAGAAAAAGAGCTTAACAATCTCCAATGGACATTGCCGTTTTTGCATCAATTCTTAATTTTTGAACATCCTTTTTTATTTTCAAAAGATTTTGTTATTCGTGCTTAATTCCCAGTTTTTATTCTTGATAAAAACACTTGAAATTTATTGTTGATGGGATAAGCTATTCCTATGCATTTCACTGGTTGCTTAGGCCAGATCATCCTTTTTTATGGGATAAAAAAAGTGTTTCTGGTAATGTAATATTCACTAATTGGAAGCATTCATACAACTTAGAGGTATTACTAGTTACGTTAGTGAAAAAAGTGGACTTTGCAGTCTTTGCATCTATACCCCTCATATGTGCAGTGTTATGAGTATGTCGGTAAATAAATTAAAAATTGCAAATAACAAGAAATACATACTTACACATTTAAAAAAAATCTAAAAGTAAATGAGCAAATTAAGATAATATCTAGTTTAAGAAAGAATCATTTAAAATGTACTTTTTCAACTTTTACGGTTTTAAATTTTGCAATTCGAGTTAAAATGTATTGCCAACCGATGCCTTGATGAAAAATATTATTGCGGCAGTAATCGATTTCGTATTGCGGCAGTAATCGATTTCGTATTGCGGAAGATACTTCCTTCGGGAAGAAACGTGTCTCGATGGCAGTACTCCTAAGCAATACGAAAGCGATTCTGCTAGATGATATAACTTATAAAAAATGTGTGGTTTATTAATTATAGTTATATTATTAATATATTTTAAAATACAAAATCTTTTTATCATCCTAATGATATTTTGGCGATATCTTCATATTTTCCGTTTTGGTGGTTATCTGGCAATAGTGCTAGTTTATTATCTAGCAAAATCGCTTTCGTATTGCTTAGAAGTATTGCTATCGAGACACGTTTCTTTCCGAAAGAAGTATCTTCCGCACAGTGTTGCCATAGCTGATTGATTAGAATATGCCAAAACTTAAAAAAAAAAATGCAACAAATATGCTAAAAATCTGCTAAGATTAAAATATAACATTTTTAATATTAGCGACATTCAGAATAAGTCTTGCAAAAATGCAAATGCAAATTTTCGTGTTTCTGTTAGATTTCATTATATTAATATGTACTATATTTTGCATTTTTACTTTTGCAAGCCTAATATTGAACGCCGCTATTTTAATTGTTCTAGAAAAATGCTAAATTTGTACAAAAAAAAAATAAGTATGCTAAAAATCTGCTGAATTTTTATAAAAAAATTTGCTAAATAAAATGGAATTTTAATATGTACATATTTCATTAAAAATTTTATTTTTAGAAAAATATTATAAATAGAAACCGGGAATTATTTCAACATTTTTTACTTTTTTCGAATTTATTCTATGAGCTAAATTTCAGTTATGTATTTCAGTTGTGTAGTGTATAAAGTAATTTCTGAAAAATTGCAAAAAAGCTTTATTAAATACATAACTGAAATTTAGCTCATAGAATAAATTCGAAAAAAATAAAAATGTTGAATAAAAAATATTCTATTAATAATGAAAAAACGAAGAAGTTGTAATAATTTAAATATGAAATTTGCTAAAAACAAGTTAGAGTGCTATATTCGGCTGTGCCGAATCTTTGATACCCTCCACCGACAGTTCGAATGTTTAGGGAGTAATATCTGTATGATGTTATTATTATCTTAAGCTGTGACGGTTTGTTATTAATTATGGTTTTAGGCGGCTAAACTGTTTTCCGAGAGTAGGGTTTGTATGGAGCCTAGGGTAAATTATGAACCGATCATCACGAAATTTCACAGCGGCATTTCTAGTCCTTTAAAACTGTGACGTACCAATTTCTGTTATGCTAGCATTATTAATTATGGTTTTAGGTGTACTAAACTGTTTTCCGGGAGTAGGGTTTCTAAGGGGCCTAGGGTAAATTATGTACCGATTTTCACGAAATTTCACAGTATCATTTATAGTCCTATAAAACTGTGACGAGCCAAAACTTGTTATGATTGCATTATTTTTAACGGTTTTAGGGGTACTAAACTGTTTTCCGGGAGTAGGGTTTATATGGGACCTAAGCTAAATTATGGACCGATCGTCACGAAATTTCACAGTGTTATTTCTAGTCCTAAAAAAACTGTGACGTACAAAATTTTGTTACGCTAGCGTTATTTTTTACGGTTTTAGGCGTACTAAACTGTTTTCCGGGAGTATTATTTATATGGGGCTTAGGGTAAATTATGGACGGATCATCACGAAATTTAACAGCGTGATTTCCAGTCAAATAAAACAAATTTTTGCAAAATCTTATCTCATTCCGTGCCTTTTTCCAGCATTTATGTTATTTTTTGTAACAAAATTATCAATTTTTTTAGGTGGTGGTTCCACATTTTGATTCATAGCTCTGGTCCTACTAAACCGATTTTGCTGGATTTCAATCCCAAACTGTTTAGGATAACTACAAGCAATTTGGCACCAAGTTTGTTAATTTCTTTTGAGTTGTTCAAAAGTGAGCGTGTTTTCAACAGACGGACAGACAGATGGACATGGCTAAATCGACTTAGAATTACTCAAGGACCCAGAATATATATACTTTATGGGGTCTGAGATGAATAATAAAAAAGTTTCACACGGAATGACAAACTTAATATACCCTCTTCACAACTAATTGTTGTGGAGGGTATAAAAATTCTGATTTTCTAAAAAGCAAAATTAAGCTAAAAAGCAGTTAGCATATTTTTTGAAAATGGAAACCCTGCTTCCGCAAAACAAAATCAATTATTGAAGCAATAATTTTTTGCATCCAGGCAATGCGTTTGGCAATACATATTGTGAATTTCTCTGTTTGCTGGGATTGTGTAATTTTCTCAAACATCATAAAAGGAAGAAGACAAAAAATTACTTTGATTATTTTCTATTAGATGACAATTTGGGGATATTGCTAAACTATTGTCATAGGTGATATCTTCTATTTGTTTGTAGGGTGTGAGAATAAGGGATTATTTTAACATATATTTTTAATAATGTAGGTACCAGAGAACAGCTTTATGCGATTGAAAAAAATCGCATTTAATCAACAACAACAAATACACTCGCTTGCGGTCATACAATCAAACTTGCGCAACCGCAAATATTCGCTGCTGGTTTGCAGTCATTCAAGGCGAATTGTGTAGTCAATTCGCCTTGGCAGTCATTCAAATATCGCACATCGTGCTTTGTTATTTATACAATCGTTAGCTTCGTTTTTTAATAAAGATGTTTGTGTGTTCGGTGCGACAATGATTGTTTTGGTAAAGAAAAAAAAATACAAACAAAAAAGCCAGAAATGAAGCAATTATTACTCATGTATTCATTTAGCATTAACTATGTAGTGCAAGAAGAAAAAATTTAAATGAAACTAAACGCACATATGCAGGTACATACATACATACAAACAATTTCCATAGAAACAGACTTTTTTCATCTTAAAAAGTACAGTAGTTCTATATGTAGGTACAATGTATTCTTGTTATTGTTGTTTTTATTGTTGTTAATTTTAACAAAGCGTCTCATCGAGTGGTTTATTGTTGTTATTGTTGTTAATGTTAACAAAGCGTCTCATCGAGTGGACAATGACTACTTGAATGCAAAAGTATAAGAATGTGTTCTTTTGAATTTACACAGTTGTGCTATATTGCGTGCGCAACAAAAATCCAAATAAAGCACTTTCAATGAGAAACGAATAAATGCAAAAATCAAATGTGTACGAAACGATGTAAAAATTACCAACGTTGAACTTTGTTTTGCAAGCAAAGAGTGTATGTAAATTTTAGCGTATGAATAAATCAAGAAAAATTGTGATTTTGCAGTTCTGTGGTAGGTACGTATATGTATTTAAATTTTGTTATATATATAGCCTGAGTTCCTAAACATCATAATACTTTGCAGTCAAAGTCAAAAAAGTATCATAGAGTTTAACTATATCTAGTTTGATTATTGTGTGCGCATCCATATTGTTTTTAGTGAACTTTGGTACAGATAACATTGTAAAATTTTTCACGGTTGCTTGGTAGAAAGCACTTAAAATAGCGAGTTGCTTTGCAACTGATGTTTTGGAACTCACCCATAGTATTTTTTAAAATTTGATAAACTTTTATGATTGCTCTTATGTACTTTGAAATAACATACAAACAAAAAAATGGGGTTTTCCCCTTGATCAGAGTAAAATAAGCAAAAAATAGCATTTACATATTGTTACCTAAAGCGCAAAAAGCCCTTACTAGCCTAAATCTAATAATCGACTTTTTCATCGATTCTAATGTGTCTACAAAAACTTTCGACCAAAAGGCCTTATATATAAAAGATTTTATGCTAAACGCTAACAGTTTGCATAAATGCAACATTGTCAAAACAACTGGTAGGTTTTAGAAGAAAAATAAATTATAAACAGATTAATGCTAGAAACACAACTGGGACGAACGACAAACTTCCCATAGTACGACGAATTCGTCGGCAAGAATTCGTTACGTAAGTTTTTCAAATGAGACACAATAAGTGCGTGAATCAACATTTTTTAATTTTTAAAAAACTATATAATCGGGTATGTCCTAAAATCCGTATCCACTCGAAATGGATTTCTTCAGCATTTTTGGTTTTCTCCATTTCGATTTTGCATTCTCAAATTAGTTTTTGGGTTTGTTTCAAATTTTGCAATTTTTCGCGAATTTCATCTATGTTCGCGATTTGTTCCTGTAAGTTTTTTAATTCGTTAAAGCTTTCACGATTTATAATAAATAGTAGACTTTGGTATCATGAAACTGTTAGCAAATTTTTGCAAATTTCCGCTAATTTAGCAATTTTTACCGAATTTTAGCCATTCCTTATAGTTTTAGAGACTTTTAATCAATTTTATTTTTTGAAATATTAAAATTTTTTGCGAATTTGTCCCATTTTTGCAAAATTTTTTTTTTATTTGCCGACATTTTGTTTTTTTTTTTCACTTATTTAGCGATTTCTAATAAATTTTAGTGTTTGTTTAAAAGTTTGCAAT
Organism: Pollenia angustigena; assembly: GCA_930367215.1. NCBI lineage: Eukaryota > Metazoa > Arthropoda > Insecta > Diptera > Polleniidae > Pollenia > Pollenia angustigena. The sequence continues at coordinate 45,760,543 of OV884056.1, read as the reverse complement.
TTTTGTGCGAATTTTAGCCAAGTTCGCAATAGAAGCGAATTGTCCCTGTAATTCTTTACAGATTTCACGATTTGTAATAAATCTTGAACTTTGCTTTCATGCTGCGCCGTCCCTTTCCCAATTTATTCATCGTTCGTCTGCGTAAGAAATAGAACTAAACCTACATATCGCAGAGTTTGTTGCGCACGACGAATTTCGGTCTACGCAATGACGAAATATGAGTTTCTAGCATAAGGCAATTTATCATTTTAAATATTTTTTGTTTCTCCTGTAAAATTTTCGAAATATTAGACAGTGAATTTTGCGTTTTAGGTGACGACATACATATATTTACATAAACTAAAATATTCCTAAAAAAATATAAATATTTTTGTATTTAAACTACATACATTTACATAATCATTAAAGCCAGCATAAGGCGAATTCATCCCAGGTAATCTCGGAACTACAACACGAACAACTCGTACAAAAACCACAATCAATTTGTTTTTGTAAAATCATTGTACAATGTCAAAAACAGAAATAAAACAAAGAGAATAAACCAAATTTTGACATCCAACAGTGATTTTAACTAAAAAAAAAAGTTATCACCAGGGCTTTTAAGACCACCTGTAATAAATTCGCCTTGAGCCAGCCCTTTTTTTATCTATTTTATAGTTTCAGTTTATAACTTCGCTTCAATTATTGCAGTTTTCATTACATGGTAACTTAAAATTTCAATTCAAAGAAATGAAATTCTCTTTTCCCTTCTCACCAAGTCAAAATTTACGTGTGTCAACCGGCACTTAATGTAACCATTCATGTTTATTTGCATTATGAAATAAAAACGTATAACATACTTTCAGGCTTATTACTTTGTCATTATAGCCATATTTATATTCTCAAAAAACTTGGTCTTACTTTCTTTTCCATTCACTTAAACATACGGCAACACTGCCACTTCTTTTGTACGTGTGTCGTTGTATCAGCTGTTATACCAAACTTTAACGAAAGAAAAAATTAAAGAAGAAACACAATTAAATCTCCTACTTAAAAATTTTTTGCAAATCAATTAAAATTTTATTTAAAGTGAAAAATAAATTTAAAAAAACGTGACTAACTAAAATTTTCTTACATCGGCTTAAAGAGAAATATAAAATTTAAAAAAGGACTAAATTATTAAGGTAATAATTGTGAAATTAAATTTTTGCATAAACAATTTTTTTAATGAAAACAAAGAAGAACAAGAAATAAACGTAAAAGCCACAAATTTGTAGTAGTAAAAGACGAAACAAAAAAGTACCAATGAGAAAAAATCTTATGTGTAGTAGTGTAATAGTAAACTAGAGTAAAAGAATAGTGAAAAAAGGTATAAAAATTTTGATATTAAATGAATTTGTTTGCGATGAATGAATTTTTGTGTTAAAAATTATTTGCCTTGAAGTTAAGAAAATTTTAAAGGAGTCCGAAGTGTGTACATATTTGTGGAAAAAAGAAACCGGTTCCGGCTTTCATGTAAGGTGCCGTCCAAAATTGTGGTAAGATGTTTTAAAATAAATGTTTCAATATTATTTGTGATGCCAGACTTTTGAGTTTAAGTTTATTACCATTTTAAATTTTAAAATTCCTTTAAGCTTCGTACAGACGATGGTCAGATCTTACAATCTTGTAAGCAGGCGTTGCCAACAGCAATATTTTTCTGACAATGTATCATTGTCAGATGCATTAATTTTGCACTTCTGCAAATAGAAATGAGCTTACAATATTCACACAGTAGTAAGCCATTTTAGCCAATTTTAATGCAATTTAAGCAACGCTGCTTATCAATATTGTAAGATCTGACCATCGTCTGTACGAAGCTTTAGTTTACAAGTTTAATGAAAGAAAGTCGGGAGCAATAACTTTGGTGCATACAAATGTGTGCATGTGATTTTAATTGACTTTGAGAATGCTGAATCAAAATCTATTCACAGGTCGGTTTTATTCAGGGCTGGAAAAAACCCGGGTTCTTTGAAAAAAAACCCAGACCAGCGGGTTTTTTTTTGGGTTTAATTGGATTTTTTTGGGTTTTGTTGTTTTTTGTATAATGGTAAAATAATTGCTCTAAGCAATGTTGTCAACTCAGCTCTTTTCGGTATAGATTAAGCAATAAAATCTTCAATATATTTTTATGGCATCATCATCAAATGCATGGATGGTTTAAAGAAAAGCTAGGACTTAAATAAGCCCTTACATATCGTTACCTAAAACGCAAAAGGACCTAACTAACAAAAAAGTATAAATCGACTTTTTCATTAAATCTGATGAACTACATTAACACTAATGTCCACAATAAATTTTGGAATCTTTCAACCAAATTTAGCAATTTTATTAACAAAAAACAAACGGCCCTATCTACAAAAGATTATATGATACGCGCTGAAAGGCCTTACTAAAAGTTTGCATAATATGCAACATTGTCAATTGTCAAAACAACTCGTAGGTTTTACAAGAAAAATAAATTATAAACAGTTTAATGGCCATTTTCTCATTAGGCGATTATCTTTTTTCCCAACGAAAAACTGCACATTAAAGAAATTTGGTTTTCTCAATGTCTCATTTGCTTCGTTTTAATCGCAAAGCTAACCGGCACTCATCTGCCAATTATTTATTTTCCTTTTATTTGCCGTACAGATAAATTCAATCAGCTGACTCCCATCTTTTACATATGTATTTTGAGTGGCGTTGCCAGCTGAAAAATTTGTTTTTTGTCAGTATATTGAGAAACCCAAAATCGTTAACGGACAGTTTATCGGTCCAATAAATTTATGTTGACATTAAGTAACAGACAGTTTGTCGATACATTGAGAAAATGGCCATAAGACTATTTATCGATTGACATTTTTAATAGTAATTTGCTTTTCCTGTAAATTTTTCAAATTGTTAGATAGGGCGATGCACAGTAAAACCTTTATGCCCAAATAAGATTGGAACATATAAATGAATTTGACAATGACATTCGAAGAATTTTAAATAACGTTCAGTTGTATAAAGAAGCTTTGAATCTCAAACAAATGTTACTCAAAGTTCAAAAAGAACTAAATGCTATACAGAGTGGCTCCACTACAATTGCAACTGCCATTGATGTAATTTATTGAACAATGATATACTACTGTCAAAACGGAATTTTGTTGAAAAGCGTACTTACTCCAACTCATTATTTAGCGAATATTATGCATTCCAAATATGTATATTTATGTTCATACATACATATATACAAACTAATTAGTCAAGAAAACGTAGATATCAAAAGAATGGATAAGTCAAAAGCACCTCTCATTTCTTGCACACTGTTTGGCACGTAAAATTTAAGTTGCAGAATATTTTTCACAATAACGGTATTGAGTTCTGATTTTATTTGATTGGTAAAATGCATTTTTTTATTAAAACAAACACAAGCAATCAGGTTTGAAAGTTTACCATTATTTTCATATATATCATCTATATCCATTAACGACGTAATAACAAGTTGACAGACAGGCTGTTTTAATTTTTTTGACACGAAAAATATGTACAAAATTACACTTTTAAATTATAATAAAGACAGCTTACTTCAACTTGAGTGCAATTTTCCATTTTCGTTTTTTGCAACCCAAAAAATCTGAACTGAACAACAATGGTGAAAAATATTAAATGTCAAAAATTTTTAATTTTTACCAGCAAACTTTTACGATTTTTTCACTTCAGCTTCAATAGAAAACGTTTTTTCCCCTTATTTTTTAATATGGAATAACCATAGAAATCGTCTTGGATTGGAAAAAGCATGCTCTTGTTAAAATTTATGGACATTAAAAATCTGATCCACTTTTTATATGTATAGGATTTTAACTTCAATTTCGGCCTTTTCAAAATCAAATTCAGTTTAAAAAAAAAAAAATCTGAATTTTCGTAATCAAATTGAGTATTTAAGAAAATCATATTAATAAATAGAGAAAAGACCACTAACGTTAAATCAACAAATGGGCATATAAACACATTGTATGCATTTTAAAATCATTTTCTTTTATTTTTCTGTAAATAAAATGTAAATGCTAGACCATCTTTGTTTAAATGAATATAAAGAAAAAAAACCCTCTTGGGTTTTTTTAAACAAAATACCCATTAAAACCCGGGTGGGTTTTTCTGGGTCACTCATTGGGCAGCCAACCCTGTTTTTATTACGTCTAGTTATTTTCTTATTTATATAAAGTACTTATATTGAAATACTAAATACATACAGCCCAACATTAATGCAAATTCCCGAGGAGTTTTTTCCCTTTTCCCATTTTTACAATGGAATTTTAATAGGAAAAATGGGAGAAGGGAGAAAACTCCCGGGGAATTTTTATTCATAATTGGGCTGATAGTTTTTATGAAAAAATAAAAAATCTTGCACATAAATGACTTGTTTGAGCGGATACTGCGGATGCGTGAGTTAAAATTGGTCAAAGGTAAGATTAAAAAAAAAAACATTTTGCCATTTCGGTAGATGTTTTTACAACAATTATTAACAAAATCCATCGTTTTATAATGTATTCTATATTTCATCTTTTCAAACTTTATCTTGAATTAGCTTCCAGTTAATATATTATAATATATTTTAACAATTTCACGATTGTGATTTGTGCTAAGTAAGAATCTCTTGTAAGTCATATAACGGTTCAGCTAAACATAAATAAACGCATTTTTAATTGTAATCGAAATCGAACCAATATCCAACTAAAATTAAGGGTGAACAGCGGTCTTTTTATCATCCAAACCTCATGCAAACCCTACAGAACAGAACACTTGCATAAAACTTAATATATATTATTTATTAGAACTGTTTTTATATTTTTTTTTTTTTTTTCGAACTAAATATACCTAAATATACTAAATATTTAAATACTGATGGCTCTGAAAAATTTGATAGGGGAGTTCCTATTTAACCAACCAAAAATCACTTTGACTGCCGCATATTTTATAAAAGTGTTTTATAACAAATATTCCTCACAAATACCTTTCACGAAATTTAAAAACTCGCCACAACATTTTAGAGTACTAAAATATAATCATACTAAAACACCATCAAATTATCAGTCATACCAAAATTAAATTTAGCACAAAGAACTATAATCTTTTTTTTTATTAATTCTTTATTCATAAATTGTTTACAATCAATATTCACAAAGTAGTCACGGTCGGCTTTCCACCTCAAATAGCCGACTCATACCTTAAGCTTTTTCCAGGGAAAATTTTTAAAAACATTTTAAACAATTAGCAAATTTTCTCAATAAATAGCCAATAGCTTACATTTCAAACAAAAACTAAATTTAAAATTTTTTTTTTTTTTTTGTGTTAAATGTAAGTTAGACGAGTAAGGTTTTCGCTCGTTATCAAAAACAGGCAGTTAGAAAACAAATCTTTAATAACTGCCTGTTTTTAGAAAATGTGAAATTTAACAACTGCCTGTTTTTAGAAAGTGAGAAATTTTATTGAAAACAACAATAAAATATGAAAATTGTTTTTTGTTTTCAATATGATTTCTCACACGAAATTTTGTTTTTATTTTCAATTATTATAATTTACTTTTGGTAAAGCTTCGTTCACAATGGCAGCAACATTTTCATTTGGTGTTCACAAAAAAGCAAACATTTTTTTCACAACCACATGCATTTTCAATTCGGAACCCGTTTGCAAATATATCCCAAACAATAATACGTTTTTATTATTATTTTTTTAAAAATTTGGTAAAATTTTTATTCAAAACTTAACCAAATTTTTATCAACGTCATTTCCATTTTTATACTAATTATTGCTGATGTAGAAGTAGACTTACATAAATTTTTAAAAATACATATATATATAAAATACTTTGGCAAGTAATAAGATAGACGAAATAGTTGTTACCTATGTGAACGAAGCTTAGAGGTTGAGTGAAGCATTTTGAATTAAAACCCAGATAAATTTGTTTATAATTTCACAATTTAATTGCTGCTGTTATTAATATTTTATATTTTTCCTCCAATTTAAATTTACTTAGATTTACAGTTTAACGTTCTTTAACCTTTAGAATAAGAATTAAAGTTTTAAGGCCTTATTCATAAAAAATATTTCTTGTTTATTTGTCTAAAAATTTTTTTTAATTAACCTTTTATAAAACTGAAATATTAGCTATTAATAATGGGGTTGATATCCAATACTTTCAAGCAAAATATATCAAGAGATTTAAGAAATCTTATTATTTTTAAAACAGCTTCAAATTACAAATAATTGCAATTATATCCTTATGGCTAATTTGTAATTTTTAATTCATACTGGAAGTAGCCGCTAATGTAGGTAAAGTACCCTAAAAACTGTATCAATTTTAAAACTTTAATTTTTTCGAACTTGTATAAAATTTTTAACAGAATGTGTGTCAAGCCTGTGTATTTAATATATCTCGATTTATAATAGTATTTTTTTAAAAGTTTAAATTTTTAATCAGTTTTATTTTTGTTTTTTTTTTAATCTGGTTTTTTCTCAATACTTGGAGTTTAATTTTTAGCAATTTCTTAATATACATTTTGTTTTCTTTCTTTTAACTTATATTTTATAATTTCAAGTAGGTATTGAAAAAAAACTCTAAATTAGGTCGCCTTATATATTGTACAAGGCGAATTTATTACAGGTGGTCTTAAAAGCCCTGCTGATAATAGCTAAAATCACTGTTGGATGTCAAAATTTTGTTTATTCTCTTTTATTATCTTTGTTTCTGTTTTGTTTTATTTCTGTTTTTGACATTGTACAATGATTTTACAAAAACAAATTGCTTGTGGTTTTTGTACGAGTTGTACTCTTTGTAGTACCGAGATTACCTGGGATGAATTCGCCTTGTATATTGTATATAAAATGGAATATTTTTATGAACCTTTAAAAATGGGTCGTTTTAAAAAAATATGTAGATAGAAAAAATATTTGTTTTTACCTTGCGGTTAAACATTTTTAATACAAAAAATTTTAAAAATGAGTTTAGGTCGTATTTTGTTAAACACTTTACCTCACTTAAAAAAAATTATCGTACAAAAATTTAATAATTTAGACTTATCAACTTTTAAGTGAGGTAAAGGGAAAATTAAAAATTTTAAGAATATTTTCTGGCAGCACCGTTAAACGAACTTAAGGTGTATGAGTGAGTAGTTTTCAAATGCGTACGAATATAGCAAGTAGGTGTGTGTGCTTATGAATTTTTACACAAAGAGGGAGTCTGCAAAGTGAGGGTGTTCGTATTTTGTGTCTTTTTACAAGAATTCTTTACAAAAATTTCAATAAAACAAGAATAAGTTTTGTGGTAAACGTAACAAAAAAGTAAACTAAAGTAAAAATTGATCTTTCAACCTAAGAATGTGTGTGTAACTTACAGATTTTTTTGTTAAATTTTCAGAAACAAAAAAAAAAACAACAACGGAAACAATATGTGTAAATTTTAAGAAAAAAAACAAAGTTGTTTTAATATAAAACTTATTGCCATCATGTTGGTTGCAACACCGGGACAGACAACATACAGTACACTACACAACAATAGTAGCAATGGTGCGGGTAGCAATAACTCAGCTGCAACTGCATCCACAACCAAAAAGTCCTCAACTTTGAGTTCCACAAATACCGCACCGTCTGGTACACCGAAATCTTTAAACAACAACAATCATACATCATCTTCAACAACTAATGTAACCACCAAAAATTCTCTAAATTCCAATACGCATCCTCCCACTTCATATAACTATCACCAAAATTCAAAAAATGACAATATTGTGTCTAGTAAAATTGGTAACCAAAATAAAACAGCAGTCACTTCTTCCAGAGAAATTATTTCAACAACCATACCATCAGCCACAACTCATTCCTTAAAAAACGAAAATTCCACCAATAACACAACCACCAACAAACAACAAAGTTTTATACAAACTCTTAAAGATTCAGTGCAAAAAGCTTTGATTTCAACAACAGGCAACAGTGGGAGTAGCAACAATTCCGTTGCAAATAAACTGCAAAAAACTGACAGTAAATTACCACACATTAATTGTAATAATTCAACTACGTCCATACAAAATGTCACCTCGTCTTCGTCATCCACATCACATAATGCAAATAAAGTCTCAACGACTACATCATCCAATACTTCAAGCAGTTCAGCTGCTGCTACTCAGTCTTCGTCATCAGTGTCCTTGGTACGCAGTAAACATTTATCATGTTCGATATCTAAACTACATACTGTAGCGCCCACAATATTACATCGTTATGCAGAGGAGAGACAGAAAACCAGCAGTACTGATAGTCTTCAGAAGGAAATGTGCCATTTTAAGCCTATACGTATAGTTCCGAAAACACCATGGAAGAGGTAAGTTAAAATGTTTAATCGAATTAACTAGAATTAAATTATTTAGACATTTTGAATGCATTTTTTAATTTAAAGAAATATTAAAAATTAATTCATCTGTCTGTAGTATCCAAAATACCATTTGCAATAAATGAATCGTTTATTTCAGAAACCCGTCCACTCTTATTTAAAATAGGCACACTTGACAGGTTTCTGAAATGAATGATTCAAATATTAATGATTTGTGAATATTTGGCACAAAGACAAAGTCTATTAAGAAAGCTATAAACCGGTACATAATTCGTATATGGAGGGCTCAGAGCTGAAGCGAACCAAGTCAAAAATGAAAATTCGATAATATTTTGAGTTTGAATAAGTGAATTTCCATTAATTTCTTAAGCCATTGACGTGGGTTTATTACCGTTACTTCGGTTCAGCTTTGAACCCTCCATATAACAGTCATACAAATTGTCGCCCAAAATGCAAACTAACGTAACAAAACTTTCTATAAGTTAACAGGAGAAGCAAAAAACTTAACAAAATCCATAACAAGAAGGTGTACTTGGCGGTTGAATTTCTTTAATTAAGTCGCCATTTCTGGTCGCAGGGATCAAAAATTTTTTGTAAACATGTAGTTTAATAAAACGGACAAAAATAAATTAAAAAGTCAATTGAAGGTAACAACGTACATTTTAAGTGACGAAATAATTTTCTGCTTTTAAAAACGATCGTATCTTTCTATTAAATTTGTGTTTTTTTATTATTTTTACATACATTAGCATTAAACATGTTAAGCAACTTTTTTAGAAGTTTTTTATAAAATAATGATTTCATCTAACTTCCATATAAGTGTCCCTCTTGCACAGAGTCTTTACTTAATAAAAAGTTCAAATAAGATGACATTTATTATGAAGTTCGGGATTAAAAACACTAAAAGAATTTGAGACTTTGTAACAGGCACCCTTAAAGTAAAGCTTAATTAATTACGCTGAATTCAATGGTGTTAGGCATTTTTCGAAGTTAGCGCTCGTATTCGCAATATTCGCCATTAAATATTTTAATATGTGTACTTATGTACCACAAAACTATATTTCTTCTACTTTTGGTATAATTGTATAATTTAAACCCGTCCAATTTTGTTAAATACAATTTTTAATTTTTTTTTTCTTAGCCAACATTTTCCCCCCGATTTTTTAAAAGAATTTTAATCTTAACTCTGTTGAATACCCTGTGTTAGAAGCAAAACTACAGCTTTTTTAAAATTTTTAATCGCGAATACGAGTACAAATACACAAGGTGTATGTACTAGAGAAGCCTATGCACAGTGGTTTCCCTTATATGGAAAAGCGGTCAAAAATCAATATCTCCAAAACTAAAAAAGCTAGGGTATTCAAATTTTTCAGCTCATTTCATGCCCGAAGAACTAAAAGTTGGCAAATTTTTAGGAAAAAATATTAACAACTGTAGCCACAGTAACCATTTGATCTTTTAAGGGTTAATTGGCTTATAGATCTGTTTTAAAAATATTTGAAATAAAGTATTTTATTATGAAAATTTGGTTGTTTTAAACAAGTTTTAATTATAAGAATTAAAATTTGACCTTTGTTTTGACACTTTTCAAATGCAATGAGTAAGCTTCACTAAAACTTTAAGTCAAATACCTTAAAATTGCAATATAAAGTTGAAAACAACAATTTCTTAAAAAAAATGTTTGTCTCTATTCATAACTGTAAATCAAATACCTTAAAATTGCAATATAAAGTTTAAAATAACAACAATTAAAAAAAATTAATTTTTCTTTACTCATATTCTTAAAAAGAAATAGTACAAAACAAAATGCGATTCACTATTTTTCGTCGGATGACTATGTAAATCACCCATATACGAAAATATGCAAAAACCAGCGGCCACAATATTTTTTAATTTAAAGAGGGATAAAAAACCTACAATTTGATGCATAAGGCGTTGTGGGCAGATGAGGGCCATATCACTAAAAGTCTACGGGAAAAAGAAGTTTTTGAAAAACGTGTTTGAAAAAAGGTCAAAAAAGTATTCTTCAGCAATTTTTTATGGGCTCATATTTTTGCAGCTTTTGTTATTTAATTTGGTAGAAAATAAGTTAAAATTTAATGTTTGTAGGGTTTTTGGAAACTTCTGCCACAATATCGCGAATAACTTTTTGGATAAACTTAAGTTTTCTTTTATGACTATGTAACCACAATATATGCAATACAAACATACCTCCACTTTCAACGGACACAAACAATAAATCTCGCCAAAAAACAACAAAATTTGTTAGATTCATAAAATTAAGAGTGTTATCAATAAATTTTGTGCAATAAAGTTAAAAAAAACAATAACTTTTTTGATTTTTGGCCTATGGGGGAAACCACTGTGCTATGCTGGCTGTTCATTTTCTTGTATGGAGTTTTATAAGTCTTCTATAAATGCATATATCAAATCCATGTCTTCTTTAAGTTAAACCCAAAGATAGCTTGAATCCTAGTGGGGCTACCTTGTGTAAATGTACCTTGAGCCAAACCTTACTGAACAGAAATGTCAATAAAGTTTGACATTCTTAATTATAGATATCGAAAGTTCTCATGCAGCTAAAAATAAAACATCCAATGCATACCGCTATATTTCTATAATATAAGCCTTTTACAGCCAATTTCACCAAGTTAAGTTATAATTAACTATCAGTTATAACTGTCAAAAGCATATTTTTAACTGGAAGTTAAAGTAGTATTTAGTTATAACTGAACTTGGTGAAATTGTCCGTTAAACTTATTTTTTTAATTTAATTTTAACTTTCTCTTCTATCATTTCTTATTTCAGTGGTAGCAAATCACGTGGCAATTCTTTGCGTTTTCCCAAAGCAAATCTTGCCACTAAAAAAACAGAATTTGTTTTAAAATCCAACTGTGATGTTAATAATAGAAAAAAGAAACAACAAAATCGAACACAAAATGATAAAATCAATGGGAACGAGGATGAAAATGATGATGAACAACAAGAAAATAAAGAATTTTATGGAATCTATAAACCAAAGCCAAGGTACATAAATAAAGAAAATAAAGAATTTTATGGAATCTATAAACCAAAGCCAAGGTACATAAACAATTACATAAATGTTTTTTTTTTTTTGAGGTTCAACAAACTATACCTATTTGAATTTCAAATTATTTTTTATAAAAAGTAAACTACATAAATTATGTTAAAATTTTATGAAATCAAGGAAAAAAAAACAAGTAATTTTTGTGATTGGGTATTTGGTGCATTTTTTTCAAAAGACATTTTTAAATAAATTTTGTAAAATGTAAATATTGATAAATAAAATAAGTAAACTACTTTATTTAAATTATCTTTTTCTTTCTTAGCTTAACTTGTTTAACCACCTCTTTTACTACACCAAAACATCAATCAGCTTTTGTGTGCTTGGTAGACCAAATGAAGAGTTTAGTAAATCTAAAGTCTAAAAGGCAGTTAACCCCAGTGAAAAGTTTAGGGGCTGTTTTGGAGGGAACATCTGATGTACCCATTAAAGAGTTATATGTGCGTAAAAAACAAAAGCCTAATAAAAACCAGCTAGGAGACTTGGAAGTACCAAAGGAATTGCCCAATATACGTAGTACTCGACGTCTTACCATACTAGTTAATAGAAATACTAAACTTGTCTCACAAAATTCCAAAACCACCACAATCCCCAATCAAGCCACTACAAAAGATCATCTAAAAAGAACAAATGCCAAAATAAATAATATTTCCAAAGTATCAACAGTGGCAATAACAAAAGCCAAGTCTCGCAGAAAACTTGGCGGTGCCAAATCGAAAACGATTGATATGGTTGCTTTGGCTGCCACAAAAGCCAAAGGGAAATTGCAAAACAGTATGTCCATGCCGGCTGTTGGAACTAATAAAGCGGTTTCAACAAGTAAAAGTACTCGTAAACGTAAATTAGCTTCAGAAGCGGCTCTAATACCAAACACGTCTTTTTCGTCATCGCCTAAACAAACAACTTCCGTCAAATCTCTTACGCAAAGAGCACGCAAGAGTACTCGTCTAACAAAGGATACGAGTGTTACTACTACAAATACAAATAAACTTGCAAGTGAAAATCTCCCCCAGAATTACAATATGAAGTCTCCTCAAAGAACCCGCAAGAAACCAACATCATTTGCATGTTTTTCACCACCATTAACACGTTCTCGACTGAAGAACTTAGCCGAACAGGGTAAGATTGTTACAACTGGTACAGGGGATTTTAAAAAACGTAAAATTTAAATCAAATAAACAATTAACTTATTGTTTTTTATTTCCTTTCGATTTTCTATCAAACGTGCATGTTATTTATACTTGAATTGGGTGGATTAAACAAGATCTCTTAAAAGTAAACTACATTTAGATGTGGCTGGTAACGAATTTTAATTTTTTCTTTCAATTCCCATTCTATACTCGTTTATCTCATTCCCTAGTATGATGTATTATAAAATATTTATTAAAAACATTGATATATAAACTATATATATTTTGAAAAACAAATTTCTTGCACTGCGTGATATTAATATTGACTCTTTTAGAGCAAAAAAAAAAAAGAAAATTATAACAATATATAAAATAAAAATTTTGCGTATTTATTTTTATTTAAGGTCTTCTTTCTTTTGTATATTTAGATTTGCGAGTTTTATTTTGACTTAATTAAAAGTTTGTGTTCGTTCACATTTATCTCAATAAATTTTATAGTTCTTATAAATTATTTAGTCTTAGGAATGGAATTTATTTATATTTAAATATTAACATTTTATGTACAATCTTCTATTTCGATTGCATATCGTCACCTTAAATGCAAATGGATATAACTACATTTTTAATTTTTTTTACCGTAGAACCAAACACTTTACAAAATCAATAATAACAAGGTGTTCTTGGCGTTTGAATTTGTTTAATAAAGTCGCCATTTTTGACCGCAGGGATCTACAAATTTGCGTGAACATGTAGTTTAAAAAAACGAACAAGAATCAATCGATTTGTGTAGTTACGCCCGTTTCCATTTAAGTTGGCGTTATAATCACGTGTGCTTATCTGCAATAATATAAAATGTTTAAAAGGCCAACTAAAGCTAAAAAAAAGGCACAATATACAAGTTGATCATTTGTCCAAAATTTTAAAATATGAGATAATTAACCTTTTGTTCTTCTCTTTTAAATATTTTATATTTTCAGATAGCTTTATTTGAATATATTGATATATTTTTTTATTTAAAACTTGAACCGAATTTCAATTATTTATTATTTATGTACTAAATCTTGTATGGTTATGTCTGATGTGTTTTCGTTAAAAATGTGTAAGTGTTGTTTAAAATTGTTTTCAAACCCGATCTTGCTGTTGTTGTTGTAGCAGTCTGGTGATTGTGTTGTCCATAATGCGTAGTCTAGTTCGCCTTGTGATGTGTATTCTTCAGTTTTGGTTACCAGGGGGGTTACTGCGTATTTCGATTCGAAAGAAATAATTTACGAGCTCGAACAATTTTCACTGTGTATTACGATTTTCGCAATCGTAAGAAACGATGATAGAGGTTGTATTTTTTAAAAAATGGGAAGTTTGATGTAAACGTTTTGTTCGTAATAGAGAGTAGCTGTTAAGAAAGGGATTTTTTGTTTTCAATAAAGTATAAAAAACTTCCGCTACGAAAATAGTAATACACAGTACAAATTGTTCGAATTCGTAAATGATTTCTTTCGAATCGAAATACGCGGTAACCCCCAAGGTTTGGTTACCACGAAGGTCGCAACTCCAACAGTTAAAGTCCAAAGAAGCCTGGGGACCAGTTGAATACGGTTGACATGGCAGTTAAAAAAGATGTGTGTACTATGGGATTTTCGATTCGAAAGAAATCATTTACGGATTCGAACAAGTTGTATATTTCGATTGTTTCGAATAAATGGACGTTTTTTATACTTTATTGAAAACAAAAAATCCCTTTCTTAACAGCCACTCTCTATTACGAACAAAAAGTTTTCATCAAATTTCCCATTTCTTTAAAAATACAACCTTTGTCATCGTTTCGAACGATTGCGAAAATCGTAATACACAGTACAAATTCTTCGAACTCGTAAATTATTTCTTTCGAATCGAAATACGCAGTAACCCCCATTAAACTAAATAATTGGTTTAAGAAATTTTGACATTCGAATAATATGAAAATTTATAAAAAAAAAAATTATAAAATTAAATTTTTTTTTTTTTTTTAATTTTTCATATACATACGTATTCTAAGTCAAATTACAATCCTCAAAAGCTTTTATTCTTTAATAGTCTTATTTTGCAAATTAATAAAACAATTTTAATTAAACTGGAGATGAGTTTTAGAAAATTGGCAGTAAATCTTTCGATTTTCACATTTCGGAAGAAAATCTAATTTTGAAAGTTCTAGACTTTGCAGAGCCAAATAATCCAATAAATAATAAAAATAATAATGCAATAAACGATTTTCTTTTCAACACAAAATAAATAATTGGCCTTATTATAAGTGTCGTCGTAGTCGAAAACCAGTCGTTTTTAAAAATTTGTATTATGATCGTCGTAAACGACATAAATACGACCAACTTTCTATGTGTTAACATTCAATTTTTAGGTGTGTTCTAGAATTCATATTCAGAACATTTTTGGTGTTCTGCAATTGGAGGGCTCAGAGCTGAAGCGAACCAAGTCAAAAATGAAAATTCGATAATATTTTGAGTTTGAGTAAGTGAATTTCCATTAATTTCTGGAGCCATTGACATGGGTTTGTTACCGTTACCTTTGGAACGAAAAACTTTTCGATTACAATCCTCAAAAGCTTTTATTCTTTAATAGTCTTATTTTGCAAATTAATAAAACAATTTTAATTAAATTGGAGATGAGTTTTAGAAAATTGGCAGTAAATCTTTCGATTTTCACATTTCGGAAGAAAATCTAATTTTGAAAGTTCTAGACTTTGCAGAGCCAAATAATCCAATAAATAATAATAATAATGCAATAAACGATTTTCTTTTCAACACAAAATAAATAATTGGCCTTATTATAAGTGTCGTCGTAGTCGAAAACCAGTCGTTTTTAAAAATTTGTATTATGATCGTCGTAAACGACATAAATACGACCAACTTTCTATGTGTTAACATTCAATTTTTAGGTGTGTTCTAGAATTCATATTCAGAACATTTTTGGTGTTCTGCAATTGGAGGGCTCAGAGCTGAAGCGAACCAAGTCAAAAATGAAAATTCGATAATATTTTGAGTTTGAGTAAGTGAATTTCCATTAATTTCTGGAGCCATTGACATGGGTTTGTTACCGTTACCTTTGGAACGAAAAACTTTTCGATTACAATCCTCAAAAGCTTTTATTCTTTAATAGTCTTATTTTGCAAATTAATAAAACAATTTTAATTAAATTGGAGATGAGTTTTAGAAAATTGGCAGTAAATCTTTCGATTTTCACATTTCGGAAGAAAATCTAATTTTGAAAGTTCTAGACTTTGCAGAGCCAAATAATCCAATAAATAATAATAATAATGCAATAAACGATTTTCTTTTCAACACAAAATAAATAATTGGCCTTATTATAAGTGTCGTCGTAGTCGAAAACCAGTCGTTTTTAAAAATTTGTATTATGATCGTCGTAAACGACATAAATACGACCAACTTTCTATGTGTTAACATTCAATTTTTAGGTGTGTTCTAGAATTCATATTCAGAACATTTTTGGTGTTCTGCAATTGGAGGGCTCAGAGCTGAAGCGAACCAAGTCAAAAATGAAAATTCGATAATATTTTGAGTTTGAGTAAGTGAATTTCCATTAATTTCTGGAGCCATTGACATGGGTTTGTTACCGTTACCTTTGGAACGAAAAACTTTTCGATTTAGTCCGTTACAGAACTCGATAGAGTTAAACTTTGCGAAGAATTTCACACCAGTTTTGAAATACATATATGCATTTTATTTTATGACTTGGTTCGGTTCAGCTTTGAACCCCCCAATTCACATCCACATGTTTTTATTCGTTTTCAATTAGAGAAGTCGAATTTTATTCATACAGGTCTGTTCTGAAAATCACGTGATTTCAAATCACATGTGCTAAATCACACCGTTTTTGTGTTTTTCGGTGTGATTTTCAATTGTCGAAAGCACAAGAAAATACAAAATGTTTGTTTTCAAAATTATAGCTAATTTTTAACGCTTTTTATGTTATTTTCGAAAAATTAGTTTTTTTAACCGATTAGCGATCTCAAATTAAGTTAAGGGCGTGTTTAAAACTTTGCAATTTTTTGCGAATTTCAGCCATGTTCGCGATAAAAGCAATTTGTTTCTATAAGTTTTCGATTCTTTAAAGCTTTGACGATTTATAATAAATAGTAGAATTTTGCTATCATGCCGCTGTTAGCAAATATTTGCGAATTTCCGCTAATTTAGACATTTTTACCGAATTTTTGCCATTCCTTATAGTTTTAGGGACTTTCAATCAATTTTATGGCTCGTTTGAAATATAAAAAGTTTTCGCGAATTTTCGCCATTTTTGCAATATTTTTTTTGTTATTTTTTTTACCCATTTAGCGATTTCAAATAAAATTTAGAGCTTGCAATTTTTCGCGAATTTAGCTATTTTCGCGATAGAAGTGATTTTTTCCTGTGATTCTTTACAGCTCTTACGATTTTTAATAAATATTATACTTTTAATAAATATTATACTTTGCTTTCATGCCGCTGTTAGCAAATTAGCAATCTTTAATTCAAGTAAAAAAAAAAAACAAACTGAAATCACAACAGAAGTCTCAAAAGCAAATATCATTTTTTTAGTGTCGTCGAATTTTCTTATTTTTAAAGGATTTGTTGCAAATAAAATAGTTTATTGCATAAACAAGTAATAAACATTACATTGAATATTTTATTTAAGTAATTTATTATGACGGTCATCTTACAATAGTCGCAATAATAAAAAAGTTGTTTACGTAGCTGAACGTTTTGAAATCACAAAATAATATGCCCAGAACACCTTTCTTGTGATTTCAAATCACTTTCATAAAATGTGATTTTCAGAACAGGCCTGATATATAACTTTTTAAACAAAAACTAAATTTTGGTTATTAGTTTAAAATGTTCTTTATTCAATTAAAGCTTCGTTTACAATAGCAGCAACATTTTCGCATTTTTTTTGACAACCACAAACATTTTCAATTAAGACACTGTTTGCAAGTTTTGCCCTTAACAATATTTCGTATTTATTATTATTGTTAAACAGGCATGTTCTGCAAATCACAAAATTTCAAATCACATGTGATTTTAAAATCACATTTGTGATTTAAGGTTGTTTTAAAAGCACCAAAGTTTTTACTTGATTTAAAATGGTGGAAATATATGTAATATAATATAAGTAATTTTAAATCGTAGGCCACTTACTTAGCAGACCTGTTTAAAATCACAATTATGAAAAACAGGGGGGTTACTCTCTATTGCGATGCGAGAGAAAACGGTAGCAAATCTAGCGATTGGTACTCTTTAATGCGTTTGCGCAGTTGTCTTTCGCATCTATTAATTTTTTTCTTTTCGCAAATCATCGCTATTTATTTTATTTAAATTTTCCAATTTCAAATATTTTTACATATTTTAGCATTTCATTACTGTCAATCTGCGCCATCTTTCATTTTTTTTACCAGTATTGCTTCATTTTCAAAATATTTTGCGAAAGTAATAGAGAGTACCAAGTTGGCATTTAGCTTTCGCATCGAAATTGCTTTCGCAAAAAGTGATTATCAGAACATGCCTGACAACTTTCATCAAAACTAAATAAAAATAATTTTAATTTTACTCGAATTCGATTTCCAAAACTTTTTTGTCTTATTTTAATCATTTATCATATGCAAAACGACTGGTTTTTTGACAACGACAGAAAATAAGCAAATTTTTCTTAAATTTTGTAATTTGCTTTTTCATAATAACTTCCTATTTCGATTCCAAATCGAAAAATTATAAAAATATCTTATTTTATAATTTAATGTATATGATGGCTTAAAAAATATTTAATAAGAAAAAAGTTAATGTAAAATAAATAGCAAAAGAAAAAACAAAAATTTTAGTTCTGTTGTAAAAACTATCAAACTGATTTTTTTTTTCTCTAATTCTAATGATTATAAACTTTTTTGATTGGTGATCCTTATAACTAATTTGAAAGTATTTCGAATTTTTACCAAAAGAAAAAAATTCTTAAAAAATAAAATTTGTTGTGAAATCACTGAGTGTGTTTTCTAACCAATATAAATTTCACCCAAATGTTTTGTTGTTGTTTTGCAAATTGCCGATTACAGATTTTCTTGATAAAATCACTAGTTAATTTGTTTGCATTATCTAAAATGCTTTGATTAAATTTCATTCAATTTCTTTTTTGAGAAAATGAACCGATATTTATTTAATGAAATCAGAAATCACAAGCAAAGTGCTATATTTGGCTGTGACGAATAAAGCACTCTTAATGCAGCGTCTCAGACCTCTGAACCATTAACGCACATTATCTAGCAGATAAAAAAAAGATATGTTGATTACATTTCCACTTCTAGTGAAGGGTATTAAAAAAAATTCTTCCTGATTGTAGATTTTTAATAAAGAAACAAATTTTCATACAAAAGGATTTAAAAAGAGATTAAAGCTTTAAACGTTATAGAACAATAATTTTTTTGTTATATGCATTCGAAATAAGTTTTTGATTTTTAATATAATTGTATATATTGAAAGTTTTATTTTCAAACTAAATTTTCCCATCGGGAAAAAGAAGGAATAATAAGTAAGGATTAATGACAACTATGGGTAAAAAAAAACAAAATATCGGCCAAATGCTCGCCACGGCTTCGGTGGCATACCTCTATCTGATGATCTATAATTTGAATGAATCTGTGACATAATTGAATTTCTCGCGCAAAAGAGCCATGGTTACGTTGGCTGTGTGGCAAGTGGCACTGTTGGAACCACATTTCGTCCAGGTCCATGTCCTCAATTTCTGGCCACAATCCAATCATGAAGTGAACGAAATGCATTTTGATTTTAACGCCCATTTTCGTAAAATGCTTCAACAATCTTAACGCGTTGCTCAACTGTCTACCTATCTATGTTTAAATTTGTCGAACACTGAAACAAAGAAATGTCAAATTAAGTTAGGCAAAAACTTATGGTTGGACCACTCCAAAAAAAGAATGTTTTCGTTTTTCACACAACAAAATTAGATTTTGTCTTCTTTCGATTAGAAAAGAATTTGCGACAAATCTAAAAATTTTAAAATTTATAGAAATAAAGAAATCGAGTGAAATTAAAATCAATGGAGGTTTCAGTTTAATTTTTTTACTTCTAGACAAGTGGGACACAAAGTATAAAATATATAAAAAGGAGTATTTTTATAAACTTTCTAAACAGGATCGTTTAACAAAATTCGATTTATATATTTTTTTTTAATTCACAATTTTAAACATTAATGTGATATATTAATTCTATATTTCAGGTTAATAAGAATTAAAGTGACTCTAATTAAGCTTTTAAATGAGTTTATATGAAACCTTGAAACCTGTCCATATATACATACAGATATGTGACCTAATTGGAGCTACGAACTTAGTTCCTAAAGCCCCGAAAGCAAAAATGAACTAAGGCCCGTTTTCACAACTTTCCGATAGCTAAAAGTAGACATTAACCGGCCTTATAAAAAGTGTTCCATTATTAAAACTTAACTTTAACCTTAAGTGAGCGAAAAAGTAAATTAAGATTCATCCTACTTGGTAGTTCAGAATAAAGTTTTAATAATGGAACATCTTTTATATGACTGATAAAATCCTACCTTTAGCTATCGGTAGGTTGTGAAAATGGGGGTAAGTCTTTCAAATTAGGGAATTAGTTCTTTATGAATTGTGACCCTAAATTTGAAAGTGAAACAAATCGCCAAAACAAAGAAATAATCCCCAAAACAAAAATTAACTAAGATCCCATTAATAGAAACTTATTTCACAATAATATTATTGATATAATTCCTATACCAACCGGAATTTAGAAGCTCTAGTTAGCGAAGCTGGTTTTCGTTGTACCATGGATAATCCTTGTGCACGGCCAAAGGCTTCCTTTGCAGGGAAGCTTCAGTTACCGAAGCCGGTGTTTGTTATGGCATAGAGGAGAAAATCCTTGCGTCCGGAAGATCGGCTATGCAGGACATCTTTAGTAAGCGACTAGGAATTTCGGAATTCGAGATTTTAAATTTCGGGCATATGATCCCGACCATTAAAAATTAACCATTGCCGACAATGCGTACGTGTCGTACGATCCCATGATAATCAACGAACACCGGAGTTCAGCGAACGCCGACCAAGAATTGTCAACTCAGCAACACCTGTTGTTCAGGTCTCGCTGCTACAACAACAACGCGTACATGTTACCAAAAAAAAAAACAATCTACACGCACACAAGTATGTGATAGACGAAAATTAAATCTGTAGTTTTAATTTGTTTGGTTTTCAAAATCAATTTCCATCACACTCCTGACTGATATTTTTGAAAGACTTTTTTTAAACCTTCGATTTTTTTTTTTTCAATGTGTGTTATTTCAAAATATTTACCGCAACGATTTAAAGAATGAAAATTTTAGTGTTGTGTTGAAAAAAACTTACAAAACTAATAATCTATAAAAGCATTTGTAAGAACTTACCAAAGTATAATTTACATACATACTTTCATAGGCCAAATTTACACGAAGTCACGCTTGTTTTGTTTTGAGAATTTGCCAAACAGTCACGAAATGAGTTTTTATGTTTGATAATATGTTTGTATGTGTACAAGACAGTTAGACATGAAAACAGACACGTTTGGAAAGACATCGTTAAAATGCAAAACGTTTTTGGTTGCATGTTCAAAAAAGAATGAAGAAAACAGGCGTGTCTGAAAAGACATCGTATAAATGCCGCCTAAAATACTTAAATAAAATTTTTCTCTACAAATAAAAATAAAAATACAATAGATTTGTTCAATAACAGAAAATGATTGCTTATTTTCAATAATTGTTACTAGTAAGTGTTTACGTTCTCGAAAAACTTGCAACGAGAGAGTGAAAAAGCGCATACAAATTTAAAAGGTAAAATATTTTATAGCAAGAATTATTCAAACAGGTGTTTCATGTTTTGGTTTAAAAAACAAACATTTGAAAATGTGTAAAACAATTATTTTTTTATTTTAAAGATTTCAACAACATAAAATAAATATTTTTCTTAAATTTAGGAGCAAAAGCCATGTAAAACTAGTTCAAAACAATTAAATTAAGGAAGACAGAATCTCGTAACTGACAGCTGGATACTGTCGATATGCTGTACTTGCTAGTTTTTGCTGGTAAAGCGTTCATTTACTTTTTTATTTTTTTTTTTTTTTTTTAGTAATTCGAAGAAATATTTTGTAAATTTTAAATTTACTCTCTCGTTGCAAGTTTCTGCTTATAAAGTAAATGAACACATAACACCCATATAAATGTATCGCGAGAAAAAAAATTAATAAATTTACAAAAACAAAAGAAACTCAATTAATTATAAGAAAAACTCTAAAAAAAACAAATTTAATTAAATTAAAGTAGACATCAAAGTTTATACATGTGAATGATTATAAAAAACCCAAAAAAAAAAAAATATTTAAATAAAAAACTTGCAAAAATAAAATATAAACATAATTTTCTTAATAGCAAAAAAAAAAAATAGAAAAAACCTAAATAAAATAATAGCAAGTAAATAATAGTTCTAAAATAATTTAAAAACATAAGAAAGAAAATATGTAGTCATTTTACATAAAAACAAAAGAATGATATTTTCCTATAATTTTTTTTAAAAAAATAAGTTAATTTTTTACTATAATTAAATTCATATATAAATATTTTGAACTATAAATATTAAAAAAGAAAAATTATTAATTATTTGTGTTAAAATCAGTTAAAAAAAGAGTTGATCATTCTTAATTGAAAACAAGAAGAGGAAAAACTGTGTGTTGTGATATAATATTGAAAACAAAAAAACAATGTATAATTTAACTCATTTAAGTTTTTAAGTTTCTTTTCTAGTTTTTATAAACAAAAAGAAAAAAAAATGCACTGCATTAGTTTAAGTTTAGAAAGTGCAAACCATTTAAAATATAAAAAATACCAGAAATATTTGTGAGGATATAAATTTTTATGTTTAAATTATATTCTTTATTAAATTAATAAGAAAAAGCAAGGCAAGAGTTTTGGAATTAGTATTAAAAAGAAAAAAAATAAATACCAAGGCATATTGTAAAAGTCAAGTAAAAAAAAACACACAAGGACACAAACTACACAATTATAACAATTTAAATTATTCTAAACAATTTACTGAGCCACTAATTAATATAAATCAATAAAAATTTAAGAAAAATAAACAAAAAAAAGGTAATTTTTTTAATTAGAAATAAGAAATATGTATCTGGAGGGCTACTCTCTCTTGCGATGCGAAAGAAAGAGATACCAAATCTAGTGATTGATTGGTACTCTTTAATACGTTCGTGCATTTTTCTTTCGTTTTTTTTTTCTTTTAGCAAATCATTACTTTTTATTTTATTTTAACTATCAAATTTTTTTTTACATTGTTTTATATTTTATTACTGTCAATCTGCGCCATCTGTAATTTTTATTGGCAGTATTTCTTCATTTTCAAAAAATTTTGCGAAAGTGATTAAGAGTATCATATTGGCATTTAGCTTTTGTGTCGAAATTGAATTCGCATCGAAAAAGAGAGTAGCCTCCCTGATAAAGAAGCCTCCTTATAAAAAATTTCACAGATCTGTTTTTTATTTGAAAGAATAGATTGATTACCTGCTCCGAAAATTCATTAAAGTAAAGTGCTTAAAAGAACTAATCGCTTAAAGCTGTGTGTAACTTTTGACCATCCTTAAGATCACAAAACATTGTCAAATTGGGGGTCTTAGGGTAGTTGAAATTTTATTGACACTAACGTGACAAAATCCAGCATGCAAAGTTCACACATCGGTCGTGAAATATATGGGCATTTCCAGCGAAAAGTCTACTTTTTGTAACGTAACGCAATTGTAGGCCCATGTTGTCAAACTTTTCCCATTTTGTTACTTTATTAGCTATACAGGCAGAAATTGTGACTTTTATTAAAAATTAAGTACTGCAGTAACACTATAGTGTTACTTTTTGTGTAAGCGTAGAAATATTTCTGAATATCCAGGACTTGATTTTCTGTTCCATATCTCCTACTAGCAACTTAAATCAATTTCTTCCTCTTGCGGATTAAAATTGTCGTCATAGGGGTCATCGAATGCAACGTCTTCGTCAAAACTGTTATTCGAGTTATCAGCAAAAACACTTGTATAATTTGGAAGCGTCATGTCATCAATTACCATTTTTTCCTCCAAAAGTTTTTGTTCTTTATCTTTAATGAAACACCAATGCAAAGTAATAAAAAAACAAGTAAGAGAGCTATATTCGGCTGTGCCGAATCTTATATACCCTTCACCATTGTGGGAGCAGAATACAGAGCAACTAGACAAAAACTAAATAATTTTTACATATGTATACATACATAATTATAATACTTTAAACTCCATTATAAATTAAATTTAAAAAGCGAAAACTGGTAAATATTTTTTTTAAATCGTTTTTAGAACATAAAAAAATAAAAATTAAAAAAAAAATTTTCTTTTAAAAAAACCAGATTCGAACCAGAGAACTCACAGTTTCTAACTTAACCCCCTAGACAACTAAACTATGAAGGAACGTTGTTTGAATATCATTAAAATGGACTTGAACTTCGCTTTTCATAAGGACCCAGAATATATCTACTTTATAGGGTGTACCTTCGGTGAAGGGTATAAAAAAAATAATTTTTGGGATTGCAGTATTTTGAACATAACTTAGCCATTTTTAAACCGATTTGAAAGATTTAAATACCGACGTGCTTAGGAAGAAATTTACCATTTACTTGACTTAAAAAGTTTGGACTCGGGAAGATCTATGATTCCCAAAAATGGATATTTTAATAAAAAACATTTTATTTTGTCCATAACTTTTTTGTGTCTGAACCGATTTTCCCGAGTCTTGTGTAAAATATGTTCTACTAAAAATTTCCAATATTTTGGTATGTAAGTCATATCCATAGGACATATGGTAGCCTTAAAATTTAGGTTTTTATACAATTTTTAATTTTTTTTGTACGGGAGGTACCACGCCCACTTCTCCAATCCCGCCCACATTTTGTAGGATGGTGTGTATTGGCAACCTAATTTTGTGTACCTAGTTTGGAAGATTTGGCTTTTTCCGTTCACCAGATATACAGCAAAAGGTAATAAAAATACAACAACAACAAGGGATTTTTTTAAAAAATTAGAGGTAGTCGTGGTTTTTCGCTGATAACTCAGCCATTTTTTAACCGATTTGACAGATTTATATACCGACGTGTTAAGCAAGAAATTTACCATTTGTTTGTGTTATAAAACTTGGACTCGGGAAGATCCATGGTTACCGAAAATGGGTATTTTAAAAAAAAAAATTAAATTTTGGTCATAACTTTTTTGTATCTGAACCGATTTTCCCGAGTTTTTTATAAAATATGTTCTACTAAAAATTTCCGATATTTTGGTATATAAATCATATCCATAGGACATATGGCAGCCTTAAAATTTAGGTTTTTATAAAATTTTTAATTTTTTTTGTACGGGAGGTACCACGCCCACTTCTCCAATCCCGCCCACATTTTGTAGGATGGTGTGTATTGGCAACCTAATTTTGTGTACCTAGTTTGGAAGATTTGGCTTTTTCCGTTCACCAGATATACAGCAAAAAGTAATAAAAATACAACAACAACAAGGGATTTTTTTAAAAAATTAGAGGTAGTCGTGGTTTTTTGCTCATATCTCAGCCATTTGTGGACCGATCTGGCTGAATTTCAATAGCAAAATTATAATAAGAATACCTGACAGAAAGATACCCCAACGAAGCTCCCATCATATCTGGGGGCTTCGGAAAACCCATTTCAACAGACAGACGGACAGACGGACAGACGGACAGACGGACAGACGGACAGACGGACAGACGGACAGACGGACAACCGGATTTGAACTTCGCTTTTCATAAGGACCCAGAATATATCTACTTAATAGGGTGTAGGATCAATATTGTAGAAATTACAAACGGAATGACAAAGTTATATATACCCTTTTACCTTCGGTGAAGGGTATAAAAAGAGTAATTTTTGTGGATTCAGTATTTCGGTTATAACTCTGCCATTTTTTAACCGATTTGGCAGATTTATGTACCGACGTGTTGAAGAAGAAATTTACCATTTACTTAAGTTATAAAGCTTGGACTCGGGGAGATCTATGGTTCCCGAAAGTAGGTATTTTAAAAAAAAAATTAATTTTGGTCATAACTTTTTTGGATCTGAACCGATTTTTCCGAGTTTTTTATAAAAAATGTTCTACAAGAAATTTCAGATATTTTGGTATATAAGTCATATCCATAGGACGTATAGCAGCCCTAAAATTTAGGTTTTTATAAAAATTTTGATGTTTTTTAGCCCATTTTTGGAGTATTTTGCTCATAAATTACCCATTGTCTAATCGATTTGATAGTTTTATATACCGACGTGTTAAGGAAGAATTTTACCATTTACTTAAGTTATATTTATATATAAACATTTATATAAACTTGTAAATATATATTTTAACAAAGTTAATTATAAAAAAAGAGTAATTTTTGTGGATTCAGTATTTCGGTTATAACTCTGCCATTTTTTAACCGATTTGGCAGATTTATGTACCGACGTGTTGAAGAAGAAATTTACCATTTACTTAAGTTATAAAGCTTGGACTCGGGGAGATCTATGGTTCCCGAAAGTGGGTATTTAAAAAAAAAAATTAATTTTGGTCATAACTTTTTTGTATCTGAACCGATCTTTCCGAGTTTTTTATAAAATATGTTCTACAAGAAATTTCAGATATTTTGGTATATAAGTCATATCCATAGGACGTATAGCAGCCCTAAAATTTAGGTTTTTATAAAAATTTTGATGTTTTTTAGCCCATTTTTTGAGTATTTTGCTCATAAATTACCCATTGTCTAACCGATTTGATAGTTTTATATACCGACGTGTTAAGGAAGAATTTTACCATTTACTTAAGTTATATTTATCTATAAACATTTATATAAACTTGTAAATATATATTTTAACAAAGTTAATTATAAAAAAGAGTAATTTTTGTGGATTCAGTATTTCGGTTATAACTCTGCCATTTTTTAACCGATTTGGCAGATTTATGTACCGACGTGTTGAAGAAGAAATTTACCATTTACTTAAGTTATAAAGCTTGGACTCGGGGAGATCTATGGTTCCCGAAAGTAGGTATTTTAAAAAAAAAATTAATTTTGGTCATAACTTTTTTGGATCTGAACCGATTTTTCCGAGTTTTTTATAAAAAATGTTCTACAAGAAATTTCAGATATTTTGGTATATAAGTCATATCCATAGGACGTATAGCAGCCCTAAAATTTAGGTTTTTATAAAAATTTTGATGTTTTTTAGCCCATTTTTGGAGTATTTTGCTCATAAATTACCCATTGTCTAATCGATTTGATAGTTTTATATACCGACGTGTTAAGGAAGAATTTTACCATTTACTTAAGTTATATTTATCTATAAACATTTATATAAACTTGTAAATATATATTTTAACAAAGTTAATTATAAAAAGAGTAATTTTTGTGGATTCAGTATTTCGGTTATAACTCTGGCATTTTTTAACCGATTTGGCAGATTTATGTACCGACGTGTTGAAGAAGAAATTTACCATTTACTTAAGTTATAAAGCTTGGACTCGGGGAGATCTATGGTTCCCGAAAGTAGGTATTTTAAAAAAAAAATTAATTTTGGTCATAACTTTTTTGGATCTGAACCGATTTTTCCGAGTTTTTTATAAAAAATGTTCTACAAGAAATTTCAGATATTTTGGTATATAAGTCATATCCATAGGACGTATAGCAGCCCTAAAATTTAGGTTTTTATAAAAATTTTGATGTTTTTTAGCCCATTTTTGGAGTATTTTGCTCATAAATTACCCATTGTCTAATCGATTTGATA
Organism: Pollenia angustigena; assembly: GCA_930367215.1. NCBI lineage: Eukaryota > Metazoa > Arthropoda > Insecta > Diptera > Polleniidae > Pollenia > Pollenia angustigena. Next base: position 45,733,058 of record OV884056.1, on the reverse strand, counting down.
GTTTTATATACCGACGTGTTAAGGAAGAATTTTACCATTTACTTAAGTTATATTTATATATAAACATTTATATAAACTTGTAAATATATATTTTAACAAAGTTAATTATAAAAAAAGAGTAATTTTTGTGGATTCAGTATTTCGGTTATAACTCTGCCATTTTTTAACCGATTTGGCAGATTTATGTACCGACGTGTTGAAGAAGAAATTTACCATTTACTTAAGTTATAAAGCTTGGACTCGGGGAGATCTATGGTTCCCGAAAGTGGGTATTTAAAAAAAAAAATTAATTTTGGTCATAACTTTTTTGTATCTGAACCGATCTTTCCGAGTTTTTTATAAAATATGTTCTACAAGAAATTTCAGATATTTTGGTATATAAGTCATATCCATAGGACGTATAGCAGCCCTAAAATTTAGGTTTTTATAAAAATTTTGATGTTTTTTAGCCCATTTTTTGAGTATTTTGCTCATAAATTACCCATTGTCTAACCGATTTGATAGTTTTATATACCGACGTGTTAAGGAAGAATTTTACCATTTACTTAAGTTATATTTATCTATAAACATTTATATAAACTTGTAAATATATATTTTAACAAAGTTAATTATAAAAAAGAGTAATTTTTGTGGATTCAGTATTTCGGTTATAACTCTGCCATTTTTTAACCGATTTGGCAGATTTATGTACCGACGTGTTGAAGAAGAAATTTACCATTTACTTAAGTTATAAAGCTTGGACTCGGGGAGATCTATGGTTCCCGAAAGTAGGTATTTTAAAAAAAAAATTAATTTTGGTCATAACTTTTTTGGATCTGAACCGATTTTTCCGAGTTTTTTATAAAAAATGTTCTACAAGAAATTTCAGATATTTTGGTATATAAGTCATATCCATAGGACGTATAGCAGCCCTAAAATTTAGGTTTTTATAAAAATTTTGATGTTTTTTAGCCCATTTTTGGAGTATTTTGCTCATAAATTACCCATTGTCTAATCGATTTGATAGTTTTATATACCGACGTGTTAAGGAAGAATTTTACCATTTACTTAAGTTATATTTATATATAAACATTTATATAAACTTGTAAATATATATTTTAACAAAGTTAATTATAAATAATTATAAAAAAAGAGTAATTTTTGTGGATTCAGTATTTCGGTTATAACTCTGCAATTTTTTAACCGATTTGGCAGATTTTTATACCGACGTGTTGAAGAAGAAATTTACCATTTACTTTAGTTATAAAGCTTGGACTCGGGGAGATCTATGGTTCCCGAAAGTGGGTATTTAAAAAAAAAATTTAATTTTGGTCATAACTTTTTTGTATCTGAACCGATCTTTCCGAGTTTTTTATAAAATATGTTCTACAAGAAATTTCAGATATTTTGGTATATAAGTCATATCCATAGGACGTATAGCAGCCCTAAAATTTAGGTTTTTATAAAAATTTTGATGTTTTTTAGCCCATTTTTTGAGTATTTTGCTCATAAATTACCCATTGTCTAACCGATTTGATAGTTTTATATACCGACGTGTTAAGGAAGAATTTTACCATTTACTTAAGTTATATTTATCTATAAACATTTATATAAACTTGTAAATATATATTTTAACAAAGTTAATTATAAAAAAGAGTAATTTTTTGTGGATTCAGTATTTCGGTTATAACTCTGCCATTTTTTAACCGATTTGGCAGATTTATGTACCGACGTGTTGAAGAAGAAATTTACCATTTACTTAAGTTATAAAGCTTGGACTCGGGGAGATCTATGGTTCCCGAAAGTAGGTATTTTAAAAAAAAAATTAATTTTGGTCATAACTTTTTTGGATCTGAACCGATTTTTCCGAGTTTTTTATAAAAAATGTTCTACAAGAAATTTCAGATATTTTGGTATATAAGTCATATCCATAGGACGTATAGCAGCCCTAAAATTTTTCCGAGTTTTGCAGAGAATATGTTTTACTAAAGATTTCCGATGTTTTAATAAATAAAGCGTATCCATAGGTCATATATATGGCAGGCCTAAAAATTAGGTTTCTATAAATATTGACAAACGGACTGACAGACGGACATCGTTAAATCCACTTTTCTCCTCATAAGCACCCAATATATATACATACACTTTATATGGTCTGAAATCAATATTGTAGAAATAATTATTAACAAACAGAATGACAAACTTATGTATGTAAACGAATTACCTATAAAATAAAAAAATAAAATAAGTAAAAAAAAAATTAAATCAATAAAAATAAGGGTATAAAAAGGGTAAATTAAAAGGCGTAAATATGTATAAAATATACGTTTATGAAGTTCATAAATATATTTAAAAAATTTTAAAAATTAAAAACTGACCAATTTCTTTTTAGATAAAAAGAATTTATAAAAAACGAAAAATAAAAAACAAACAAAAAATGGAATGAATGGGATTCGAACCAGTCAACCAATAACAAATTGTTAGGAGGCAGACCGCTTAGACCGTTCGACCATCGAACCGCATGTAAAGTCGATGTTGATTTGAGTATGTGATATCAATAATTTTTAATAGTAAATAAAAGTATGTATGTGTTTGTTGTTTGTGTATAATACAGAAGGTAATATTAAATAAAAAAAAAAAAAGAAGTTTACCGCAAGTATTTTAAATGAAAAAAAACCACAAAAAAAACAACTATTTTACAGGGTTACCATTAACCGTTTTGAAACGTAAACTTTCGTTTTGGTTAATAAAAGTCGCAAACCAATTTAAATGTTTTTTATTTATCAATAATACAACATAAACATACCAAGAAATTGCTTAAATTGTGTATGCTTTTAAATCGCTTTTGTGCAGAAGATATTATCAGGCCTGTTCTGAAAATCACTTTAACTCAAATCACGTGATTTGAAATCACATGTGCCTACTGAAATCACACGTCTGATATTTTAGCGTCCCGTTTTTGTTTGATCTTCAATTGCAGAAAGCACACCAAGAAACACAACAACGGTATGACTTTCAAAACACCACAAAGTCACAGGTGTGATTTCAGAACAGGCCCGTATATAGGTATATATGAATATATTTTTGTATAAATTGTCTAAAAAAGTGACTAATATGTTATCAATGTCAGCAATAAAAAGGCAAAGATTGCTTTTAATATTTTGACGACACTAGGTGACTGTTCGTTATGTTAGCGGTTTTTTGTAGTCGTAAAATTATATGATGAGGGCATTTCTAATATTCCCTAAATACAGTTTTTTTTAAAGTGGATGACCCTGCTTGTTTGTATGGTTTTTAAGCAGTGTGACCATTTTGGCAATTTTGTAGCTTAACTTAGATTAAAAATTTTAATTTAGCTAAAATACTTTCATTAAGCGCTTCGCATTTTTTTTAAGCATTTTAATTAAATGTTTCTAGCTTTTTTTGAATTATTTTAAAAATTGAAGAATAGGTATTGATATAACTTAAGTTTTTTATGTATTATAATAAATTATAATAAATTTTGACTAAAAAAAATAGTTGTAGTCAAAATGAAATTTCGTATGGAAATGGATAATTCTTATATTATAGTAAAAAAAATTTCATTTTATATTTTTACAAGACGATAACCCTGCATGTTTGGGCGATTTTTAATGAAGACTTTTAAGTAGTGTGGGAATTTTTTATTTTTGAAAGTAAATTCAGCACCAAAAACTTAGATTTAGCTGTAAAATTTCCATTTGGCATTTTATTAGCTTTAAAGAAAAATGTTTTAAGCTTCTTTTGATTAATTTTTAAAGTTGGATGGAATAGTCTTAGCAATTAAAACTAAAATAAATTGTTATAAACTAACTTTTACGCAATTAATGATGACTGTTTTTTTAAAATATAAAAAAAATAATCTTGTCTAAATATGTTTGTAAATTCTTTTAAATCGAAATAGCTATAAAACCGTTTGTATTTTGTTTTTATTAGAGGGCCTTCCAATTTCAAGGTTAACCAATTGTGGTATTAATATCTGATGCTATATCAAATCTACCTAAATACTTGTTTAAATATTACCATTTATTTTAATTTTGTTTAAAATGAGTCACTTAATGTATAAGGATTTAAAACAATATAATGAACAACTTAAAGAATTATTTGTAGCGTTTTCAAAATAATTTTTAGCATTTCTTTGCCTTGCCTAATGTCAGAGTAAGCTGTGAACAAATTTTAAGATCTGTTTCTATGTCATTGGTTTCGTCAATAAAATTATCCAAACTTAAATGTTTCTAGCTTTTTGATTAAATTAAACATTTACGTACGCAAATACTTATTGTTGAATGTTTTGCTTTCAAATAACAAATGGGATTTTTTTTAGAAATAATAAGATTTTTTAAAAATAATATGGCAACACGTGTGAGATTTTTGAATTGAAATGTAAGAAGAGATTATCAAAACATAGCAACAATCCGTCTCTAAAACTGAAAAAAACAACAATCATGAAAACAATGCCTACCAATACACATAAATAACTTTTGCATACTCGTACATACTACATACTTAGGTATTTACATTTAAGCCAAAAACAAATTGTAAAATATGGTTTTTGTTTCACATGTAAGGCGAACGATTCATATTTATATTGTTAATAAAATGAAAAAATCAAAAATCGCTGAATAATTTTAAAATCGTTTATAGAAATATTTATAAAAAAAGTTAAAAAATTTTCTGTTTGGAAGAGGTGGAGATGCCGAGATTTGAACCCCGGCAATTTAACAAACAAAACAAACCTTCTTGGGCAACCGCCCAGACCATTGAGCTATTAACGTTGTTAAAAATAAAGAATTATAGTATAATATACTCCGTCATATTATTAGTTTAATATGTAGGTATGTATTTTTCAATTAAAGCGAACAATCATGTACAAGCATGTGTACATGTTTCTTATGCTTAAAATTCAACTCGTTCAAATAAAAAAACAAAAAAACAACAACCACAAGGGATTTTTTTGGAAAAATTAGAGGCAGTCGTGGTTTTTTGCTGATAACTCAGCCATTTTTTAACCGATTTGACAGATTTATATACCAACGTGTTAAAGAAGAAATTTACCATTTACCTTGGTTATAAAGCTTGGACTCCGGGAGATCTATGGTTCCCGAAAGTGGGTATTTAAAAAAAAAAAAAAAATTTTGGTCATAACTTTTTTGTATCTGAACCGATTTTCCCGAGTTTTTTATAAAATATGTTCTACTAAAAATTTCCGATATTTTGGTATATAAATCATATCCATAGGACATATGGCAGCCTTAAAATTTAGGTTTTTATAAAATTTTTAATTTTTTTTGTACGGGAGGTACCACGCCCACTGCTCCAATCCCGCCCACATTTTGTAGAATGGTGTGTATTGGCAACCTAAATGTGTGTACCTAATTTGGAAACTTTTGCTTTTGCCGTTCCCCAGTTATACAGCAAAAAGTAATAAAAATACAACAACCACAAGGGATTTTTGGGAAAAATTAGAGGTAGTCGTGGTTTTTTGCTCATATCTCAGCCATTTGTGGACCGATCTGGCTGAATTTCAATAGCAAAATTATAATAAGAATACCTGACAGAAAGATACCCCAACGAAGCTCCCATCATATCTGGGGGCTTCGGAAAACCCATTTCAACAGACAGACGGACAGACGGACAGACGGACAGACGGACAGACGGACAGACGGACAGACGGACAGACGGACAGACGGACAACCGGATTTGAACTTCGCTTTTCATAAGAACCCAGAATATATATACTTTATAGGGTGTAGGATCAATATTGTAGAAATTACAAACGGAATGACAAAGTTATATATACCCTTTTACCTTCGGTGAAGGGTATAAAAACAAAAAGGCTTTATAAAACGCATACCTTTAGAATTTGGATTTATTTGCTTGGCTAAAATTCGATGTTTTTTTAATCTTAAATAAGACATTTTTGAAGTTTAATTATTATTAAATTTGTTTTAATTTGCTGTTGAAAATTTTATTTTAGTGGCCATTTATATTATGCGATTTTTTCTCGTTTCTTTTTTTAAGTCGCTCTTATGTTGACATTGTGTATTTTATTAATGTTAATATCTAGCATGGAAAACAAGTATTTGTTTATATGTACGGATTTGTTTAATTATATTTTGGCAAAAAAAAAAAAAAATGTTTTAAGTTACGTTCTCGTTGCTTATATAAAAAAAAACATCTGGCAGCCTCACCCTAAGCAACACTGCATACATTTGTAAAAAAGAACAGTTATAACAGCCATTAAAAGAAAAAATGTACAAGCGAAAGAACAAATTAAATTTTGCAGCACAAAAAAGTAAGTAAAGTAATATAAGTAGGTAATTTAAAATAATAATCTTTTCTAACTTAAGGTGTGCAGGAGCTGCTGGAATCCGTTTTGGATGAACAGCCATCAACTTCTGAAAATGAACGTAACATTGCGAAAAAACGTAGAGGTGAGTATACAATTTATGTATAAATATCTAAAATAGTTTCTAAAACTCCAATAAATTTATTTGTTTTTGTTAAAGATGCTATAGACACAAAACCACACCACAACATTATAAATATATGTAAATATAAAAATTTGACCTTAATTTTATTTTTCGAGTTGTCAAAAATCCCGTACCCCTACGACACCATATCAATAAAAAATTTAATTAAGTTTCAAAATAACTTATTTCAATTACCAATAAAAAAAATCTGTTTTGAAGTCAGAAAAACAGTCAGGTATGTGATGGAAATCGATTTTAAAAACGATACGATTTGAAACCGAAAATATCGTTTTCAGTATCTTTTAAAATGGATTTTAAATGCATATTCCTTTTATTTTCAGTGTTTATTCTTTATATTATATACGTTAACTGAAGTGTATTCTGAACGAAAATTTAATACTTTAATTCAGAAATAGTTTTTAAAATCGTTTGAAATTCATCACACCTTTTAAGAACATTCGTTTTGAAATCGATCGATTTTCATCACATACCTGAGTATTTTTATATATTCAACAAATATTTGCATACATTTTGAAAGGATAAGATAAATTTTTTTAGTTTATGCGTGTAAAAGAGAAAAAGCAATAATTTCCCCATAAAATCTAGTCAGAATATATTTGTTTTCAACAGTATTTATGGTAACCTCAACCATCTTTTTATCAGGGGGTGGAAATCGAAAACGTAAAACGCAAGAATTTGGAAGTTGTTTCAATTAAATTTTTATCTAATTTAATAATTTGTTGTTTTAAAATTTCATATAATAGAGAACTAGGTATTTGTATAATATTTGTCACAAAAGTCTTTTATTACAGAAATCTTATTCAAAAACGATGTTTAAAATCTTGCATTATGCGTTTTCGATTTCCAGAACACCCCTGTATATAATAAAATTTACGTTAAATACTCCTATTTCTTTTGATGACGGATTACGGTTGGCGTATACGCCACCAAAAACAATGTTTTCAGATTTGTATTTGGGCAGTTTTATTTATTTATTTCATTAAATGTAATATAATAAAATAAGAACATTTAAAAAAATTTTTGCCCGCCCCCCCCCCTAGATTTTATCCTGGCTACGCCCATGTATTCGTGTACTGTCATCGGGTATATGTTTGCCTGCAAAGTTTCATCCATTTGCATTGAGTAAAAGGCGGTCAAAAAAGCATTTTACCAAAAAAAAAAAAAAATTTATCATTAAGTGATATCTTAATGATATCTATTTATTATTAGTTTATCTTTATAGAAACAGACATCAGCATTAAAAATGGTTGCGGTTTAGACCTAAATTTAATTATTGACCGACAATCTTGAGTAAAATATCATGATTTAAACAATTTAAGCCGAACCTTAATGGAGCCATGGAAAGTTATGAACCAGTCATCCCAAAATTCCGCAGTGATTTCTGGAATTAAAAAAACATAAAAATCAATACAGTAGTGAAATTAGTTTTTATACCCACATCATAATAGTGGAGAGGGTATTATGCATTTGTGCTGATGTGTGTAACGCCTTAAAATATTGGTCCCAGACCCACTTTAAAGTATACCGATCGACTCAGAATCACTTTCTTAGTCGAACTAACGATGTCTGTCCGTCTGGATGGCTGTCCATGTAACCTTGTGCTCAAAGTACAGGTCGCAATTTTGATAAAATTTGGGAAATAGGATCTTATTGGCACAAGGACCAAGCCTATTGAAAATGGGACAAATCGTAGGAACGCGAGGGAGGATAGGGGGAAATTTCTTCCTTTCAGAAACTATCAAACCGGTTTTACTGAAATTTAAAACAAAGATAGGACCAAGGCGAATTTATAACAGGTAAGTGCAACTCTACAACTACAAACTGCCCCATGTATTTTGTTTATGCAATTTTCTGGCTTGTTGTCAAATTTCAGTATAGAAACAAAACAATATTTTGAAGTTTCACCATTTTTTTAATTCGCCGTGGATACAGCTGATGAACGGCTGACGAGTTGAGCTTACCTGGAGTTAATTCGCCTTGGATAGAACCATATCTTTATGGACACAAAAGGGATGCATTTTTTTAAAAAAAGGACCACGAGGGGAGATAGGGGCAATTTCTGTCTCAAACCGATTTTAATGAAATTTAAAACATAGATAGATCCATATCTATATGGACACATAAGCTATACAGTTTTTCAAAAAAAAGGACCACAAGGGGAGGTAGGGGGCAATTTCTGCCTCTCACAAACTTTCAAACCGATTTTAATGAAGTTTATAAATATAGATAAATCCATATTTATATGGACATATAAGCATGATGTGTTTTTAATACTGTGGTGTAGGGTATCATATGGTCGGGCTTGACCGACTATACTTTCTTACTTGTATGACGCGCACACAAGTAAGCACTGTATGAGAAGATGACGACAAAGCAGAGCCGCCGGCTGGCTTTGAGACACATTTTTTTTGTTGGAATAATTTTTGAACGAAGTCTTATTTATACACACAACACAATGTTTTTCTTTATCGCTCTCTGTTGCTGTATCCTTTCCTTTGCTAAAGAAGAAATGTAACCAAAAACGACAGCAGACCGACTCGATATGTTTTTCGTCATCATTCTATTTTTGTATTTGATGTATTTAACCAAACAGTTTTAAAAAATTGAATACGTGATTTTGTTTCTTGTAACGTTGTTTCTGCTATTGTTTTTCTTATAGTTGCACATTTTTAAAGCGTCCAAAAATAGACTGTGTGTGTTTTTTGTTGTTGTTCTTATATTTCACATAAAGAAGTGTTGCTTACGATCAAATAAAAAAATGCAAAAAGACGACAACATTAAAGAGCGTTAAATATTTCATACAAAATTATGAAAACTTGACACCAATAACGCGTTTATTATATTTTTGAAGAGTTGTCCACATTTTTGTTGGTTAAATAAAAATCAAACAAAAATATTGTTTGAATCAGTAAAAAAATTTATAGAAATTAAAAAAATTTTCAAACAAGCGTTTGTTTGAAAATAATTCGGCAATAATTTTTTCTGTGTACCTCCCCTTGTGCTCCTATTTTTGAAAAAATGTATAGCTTATGTGTCCATATAGATATGGATCTATCTATGTTTTAAATTTCATTAAAATTGGTCTGAGGCAGAAATTGTCCATTTCTCCCCTCGTGGTCCTATTTTTTAAAAAATGCATACATTTTGTGTCCATAAAGATATGGTTCTAACTATGTTTTAAATTTCATTAAAATCGGTTTGATAGTTTCTGAGAGGAAGAAATTTCCCCCTATCTTCCCTCATGGTCCTACGATTTGGACCGTTTTCAATAGGCTTGGTTCTTGTGCTAATAAGAACCTATGTCCCAAATATTATCAAATTCTCTCCAAAATTGCGACCTGTACTTTGCGCACAAGGTTACATGGACAGCCAGACTGCCAGCCAGCCGGACGGACATCGTTAGTTCTGAGTTTCTGATTCTGAGTCGATCGGTATACTTTAAGGTGGGTCTTGGGCCAATATTTTAAGGCGTAACACACATCAGCACAAATGCATAATACCCTCTCCACTATTGTGGTGTGGGTATAAATATAAAATTTTGACGTTGTATCAAATTATGGAAGGAACAGCCAAGGAAAAGTTTAACATATTCAGAAATATTTTCACGTACTCGAATATTATAAACAAATCTAACGATCATATTAACTACCCTATTTAATTTAGAAATCACTAGGAAAACGTGCCCGTAAAAACCTCAAGACCATATAGTATATTCGAAATTAAAAGAGATTGTGCAAGACATCATCTTATACGAAAGGGTAAGTTGGTGTTTGTTGAGTACAGTTTACGTAATATTCCAGAAATTTTACAACAGATGTGGTCAATATGGTTCTAAAAAGTTAGACGTTTGTAAATGTATATCCCTAAACATTTAAGTTTATCAACAAATAAAACTGAAGAACCAGGTTTTCGCTCACAATTTCTTTAACTATTAAGATAATATCTTGGATATTTTACATCCATTTTCTAATAAACAAACGTCATTGGAATGTAATGTTTTAATTTTCAAGTGGTTTACACGGATGAAAAATAAACTTTATGTCCGTGCTCTCTTTAATGTGACAATTGAATAGTGTTCAGCTTTATTTAAACAATATGAATAAAAAAATATGTAGTTTTCTTTGAATTTGTGAAAGTGGATTAGTGGGAGATTTCAAACAGGTCTTAATAAAACGGCCACTATTTTCGAAATCAAAGGCCGAAAATTGTGATAATCGACCTTTCATTCTAATAACATCATCTGATACGTGAATAAGGTTGTAAAAAATTCATTGTGTGAGAATTTGGACCATAAAAATACTGCATTGCTTCAACAAATTTTATCAGCAATGATTTTGCAAAGTTGGCTTTTAAAACTGCTAACTTTTCGGAAACTAAAATATGGCATGCAACATGCAAAATTATAAAATGTCTATGGATTATAGCTAAAAATATTTTTTTGAATTATTGGTCCGGCATATAACAAAAAGAAACGGAACTTCGTAGCTTTCCATTTAACTGTATCTGACAAGCTGAAAATTGCCTAGCTTATAGTCATAACAATGGAGCATAGCCTGAAGTAGTCGGATCTTAAATTTGTGGATTATGTGCGGAGGATTGAGAGAAAAAGGGGTGTGGCAAAATCGTTTTATTTTACCAGCTCATTTTTTAAAGCCCTCTAAAGACCAATGAAGCTAAGAATTGCAAACCATATGGCGCTGACTTTTATTATTATTAAAAGTGTACGAATCAGCTAAACAAGCAAAAGAAAACAAAATCAACAAAAAAAGCAAAACACATTGACTTATACCCCCATATTCATAAACGATTATTAAATTTAACAAACGTTTTTTAAGGAAAATTTTCAAAGAAAATTTGTTTCGTAAACCCTTTATTAATTTGAAATATGTTTATCTATACAGATATGTAATAGAATTCATATGTATGTAAGTATTTGGTTCAAGCTTTGCAGAACTTCGAGTTTATTTGTTCATAAATTTATTTTATACAGATTATTTTTACTTTATTCCTCTTCAACCAATATCATTTTCTTTATTCCTCTTCAACCAATATCATTTGCTGCGGCAAAACATCCCATAAATCCTTTAATTTATAACCATCCCGTATACGTTCCATAGCAAAACCCAATTCCTTACAATAAACCGGTTCTCTCGAGGGCTTTTCTTCACCTACCGATAAACTGCCTTCAGCCAAGTAAGTATTTAATTTTGAATTGATCTCTTTTTCCTGACGTTCATCGATTTCTTGAAATTCTTCAATACGTATTTCCTTTCGCTGAGCATTAGCCGAAGCATTTTGTTTTTCCATTTCCAGCGTTTCGTAGACAACACCAAAATTAGGATTTTCCGTATAAACTGAGTGCAATGAAATAAGTTCTTGAAAGATTTCCGTTAAACGTTCAGGTGGATCTATGCGAAAGCCCAAAACATAACCACCACCTGTCGCTGCTGTTTGAATAACCAAAGCGGGGCCATATTTGGATTCTCGTATGCGTATCTGTGTATTAAAACATTTTCAGGTTAAAGGTGATCTTTACTATATTAAGTGCTTAACTTACGTTAGCAATTTGCATGTAGGGCAAACTTATATTGAAAGTTTCATTGGCATCGGCATACCACACTATCCGTATATTGCTGATCACAAAAGAGCCTAAATTACCTTGATCGCTAGATAGATTCCAGACACCATGGACTTTGTTAAATACCTGCTCTTGTGGTAGTATAATCAGTTGACCAGATTGTAGAATAGCACCACGCAATTTTAAATCGCGATACAAATAGGTACGCTGATATAAGCTGGAACAAATATTAGATTAAAGACAGCAAATCCGAATCCAAACATAATCAAATGAATGTTGGCTATAAACTTACTGATAAATATCAAATACACTTTGAAATATGGGCTGATTTTGACGTTGCGTTTCTCCCGAGACATCCGTAAATAAAAATTCAAAACGTGTGCTACCACCAAGAGCCAAAATATATAGAGCCAAACAGTTACCACGTGTTTTATTTGTTACAGTTTTTGTATTAACATTAGCAATACGACCGTAGCCAATGGCTATAAATAAATTATTTAATAGAAGTTTATCTCAACTAAATTAAAAACTTACAAAGATTAAATTTCTTATGCACCAAAGAATACCATATCAAGCGTAAATTTGTAGCCAATAAACGTCCAGAGTCTCCAGGATTTCCTTTGGTATCTTCAATGTAAAAGATAGTGGAATAAACCTTTTCTCCATTGCGTAAGCGTTTCTGACTGAAAATTAATAAAAAAAAAAAGTTGTTGTAAATTTATAAGTAACAACACAAATTTGAGACCTACACATTGGGGGTATCAAATTTGATTTCCTTGTCCTCCCAGAGAAGATTAAATTGCTCAATGGAATCCATTTATTCTATAACGATATTTTTGCTACATATAATTTATAATTGATTTAATTTCTTTCACACACTTGTTGGTACTGTTTGTTCTTTTGGAGTCTAATACTAGTTGCTAGGATACGACTAATAAGGGAAATAAATTAATAGTGTAAATATACATATTTAAAAAAACTACATTAGTATTAATGCATTTAATTACTCTTTGAATTATACAACTGGAACAAGATAAAAAATATTGTGAACACATTTGTAAGTTGAGTATTATAATTGTACTGATCAGTCATATACATATGTAGTATGTATATGAATTTAAATATGACCCTGTACAAAACTGGTGTGTATAAATTGAAAATGGACTTGTTTTGTTTCATTAATCTGCTTCAAAAGAAATAAGATTTTATTATTGGTTTGGCGCATATCATGGTAAAATTACCATGATGATAATGAGCTGACGATTTGTCTATATTATTTTGGATAATGAATCGAATGTTAAGATTTATATGCACGGTTCTAAGTATCGGATGAGCGTCCCAAACTTGTCGAGAACGGTTGTATCGCAAAATAATGTCTTTTTAAAAATTTTAACTTGTAGAGCACCGTTTGTAATTTCTACAATATTGATCTTATACACAACATATTCTGTATTCTTATAAGAAAATGTCCGTTCGTCTCTTTCTCTATCCGTGTAGTTGTTATGTTTTCTATCACAAATAGTTCCAAGAATTTTTGCTATTGAAATGCAAAAATATCTTAAAACCTAACTTTTTTTAGGTCTCTACAAAATTTAAAGTCTTTATTGTTTTATTTTAACATAAAATAAGTTACTAATGGCGATTTCTTTTCTGAGAAATATGTTGCATTAATGTTACATGTTTTACAATTTTGTTTTCGTTTGTAAAAAAATACAACTGTGGGAAAAATTTTCAAGTTCTTTTGTGAATATGTTGATGAAAAACATGCAAGACATGTTGCATATTACCCTTACTTTAATGGCGATTTCTTTTCTGAGAAAAATATGTTACAGTACATACATGTAACATTTTCTAATGTCACCTATAATCACTCGAAGTGTTACATGTTGTGCAATTTTAATAGAACACAACTAGTGCTTTTATTTACAACTATTACACTTTCATCATTAATGTACTTAATGAGCGATTTTTAAAGCTATTTTAGCGGTTTCTACACGCTATTACGGGTTTGAAACAAATATTAACATCACTAATGGCTTATAAAAATTAAAACGATTATAATATAGATAGATAAATTTTTTTTAATTTGAATGTGTAAATATTTTTATATTTTATTTACAAACAAAATTATGAGCGGTATGAATTATGACAAACAAAATAAAACATTTGTTGTACAAACAAAGTAGTATGTACCAAAGTTGTAGAACAGGGCAGCATGAACACCTTAAGTAAAAGTAAGGGTAAGATATGCAACATGTTTTGCACGTTTTTCAACAACATATTCACAAAAGAACTTGAAAATTTTTCCCACAGTTGCATTTTTTGTGCAAACGAACACAAAAATGTAGAACATGTAACATTAACGCAACATTTTTCTCAGAAAAGAAATCGCCATAAATTAAGGTGTTCAAACTGCCCTGTTTTACAACTTTGGTACTTAATTCTTTATTTGTACAACCAATGTTTTATTTTGTTTGTCATAATTAATACCGCTCATAATTTTGTAAAAAAAATTGCTTTAAAACAAAATATAAATATATTTACACATTAAAATCAAAAAATTCTATTTATTTTATAATCGTTTTAATTTTGCTAAGCCATTAGTGATGTCAATATTTGTTTCCAAGCCAAAAAAGCGTACAGAAACCGCTCAAATCGCTTTAAAAATCGCTCATGAAGTGCATTAATGATGAAAGTGCAATAGTTGTTAATAAAAGCAGCTAATTTTGTTCTATTGAAATTGCACATCATGTAACATAACACTTCCAGTGATTAAAGGTAACATTAGAAAATGTTACATGTACATACTGTAACATATTTTTCTCAGAAAAGAAATCGCCATAAAATTTAATAAAATATGATAAAAAAAAAATGTATATTAAACTAACAACTATACTCAATATTGATATTGAGTTTTTAATAAGATTTTTGTTAGTTTTATTAAACAACGTCTGAAGGCAAATTTTTAGATCCCTGCGACAAAAAATGGCGACTTTATTAAACAGAATTCAAACACAAAAAAACACCTTGTTGTTATTGATTTTTTTAAGTTTTTTGTTTCTTCGTTTACAGTTAAGGTGACTATATATAGCACATATTTTATTTGAATCCTTTTTTGGCAATGTGCGTTAGTGGTCATTTGTATGCATAACTTTCAGTTCTTATCGCACAATGGTGTAGGGCATATAAGATTGGGCATAGCAAAAGATATGTACTCGATTTAGTAAGCATTTTTACAAATTCACTGGTTTCAGAAATCAAAGAAATTTTTAATTTTAAAAATTATCATTCTATCTCCACTATTCATCATTTATTTTATTTATAAAAATAGTTTATTAAAAATTTGCATTTCATCTTGTATATATCGTCGCTGTTTTACTAACTGACCTAACTAACAATTAACAAATTTTACAGAAGAGCACTTTTAATGTTTTTGTCTTAAATGTAGTCATTTCCTAGCCGAAATACGAATGAAATAGGGTTTATGCATTATTTATTAGGTAGTAATAAATCTTATTTTCAGTTGTTAAATAAAGAAAGACAAATATTTTTATTTTAAATACTTAACTCAATTTTCAAATAAATTTCAGTTAGTAAAAACAGCGACGATATGTATGTATATTTGTTGTTTAATTTGAACAAAGAATAGCTTAATGTGTACGTCTTATAAAAGTATTTATAAAAAATTAGAAAAATACTCGGCACTTAAGAATTTTTATAAAAAAAAAAATCATGAATCAAAATAAAATCACTTAAGACAAAATAAAAGGAAATAATTCTAGCAAAGCTTTATGGAAATGTCATAGTTTTTTTTAAGATAAAACACAAAATAAAAAAAATATAAATTCTTAGAATATATTAACGAAAAAGGTAAAAATTTTAAGAGGGCAATGAAGAATTTAATTAAAAAAAAAAAAAAAAAAATTCCATGCAAATTTTCATACAATAATCAAAGGAAATTACTTGATTATTGATTTAAAAATATGTATAAAATAAAGTAAATTAAAAAAAAAACTTTCATATTTTTGTTGTAGTTTTAGTAAGAAAACTATTATTTACATAATAATTTGAGGCTCGGGAACACTGGCAGCGATATTTTTATGTGGCAATACTTGACCACCGTTTATATAGATTTCGTCTTTTACTATAACATCTTCACCTAAGACAGTAGTGCCCTCCAAGCGCACCCAACGTCCGACAATAGAACGCCAGCCCACAATACATGAATCTAACCAAGAATGTGACTTAACTATTGCACCTTTTAATATCGTTGAGCGTTTTATGCAAACGCCATCTTCGATAATGACATCAGGACCTATTGTGACATTGGGACCAATGCGACAGCCCTGACCAATTGTAGCACTGGGATCAACTAGAACGTTACCAACAACACCGGGTCCGGTGTAAAGAATCGAAGATTGTTTTTGTCGCAATGACGAAAGATAAAGACACATGCCTGAAATAAAGAACGAAAACATTTTTTATTAATCGATGTTTTATTGTAAATATTACAAATATACAATTAGAACTTAAGTACATAATTTAGAAAACAATTAAGTTAAGCAACTGAATTAAAAATGATTTAATATTTTAAAGTTTTGAAAACTAAGCGAATAACCTATAATAAGGGCTGAGTTTCAAAACATCGTTTACAAAGAAGCTCGCTTTTTTAAAGGCATTCTACAAATGGGCACCAAAAAAGAAATCGATCCGTACACAATGAGCAAACTGTGCATCGTTGAACTTGTAATACATTTTTGACATTGACTACAAAGTATTGATTTTTTGGTACTCAGCCAAAAAGCATAACACACACAGCTAGAAATCTGCGGAATTATACACTTACTCCTTGTTTAGGAGCTGGAGTTCCGCTAGGAATATCCGCCAGCAGCCGAACTCTCACTCAAGGTGGAAAATCAGCCTTTAAGTCGGAATTTTCAAGATCTCCCTTCCCTCGACTATGGGTTTAAATAACTAATACCACGTGATACCTGAAGAGGCCTCAACTACTATCCAGACTATTACTATTATTAGTTCAATGGGTTACTGACTCCCGTGGCATCAGATAGAATCTCTGGTCAGCCGCGATCTTTCAATTTTAAACTAACGAATTTTTAGATTTACATATTTTTTCATCTATTTTTTTTATTAATATTATAATAAATGTCAATAATCCTTTGGTGCAAAATTTGGATACTATCGTAAATGATAATAGCACAGTACAACATTTTTCAGGTGATTGATTCAGGACTCAATTCTGATAATTGGTTATGAAAGTAGACCTAAAAAGAAGAACTTCTGCATCATTAGTTTGGTCATGGTACATCAAATAATAACTTAAAAATTAATTTGAAGTTAGTAAGTATCGTATAGGGGAATTTATCACGTTTTAGGCTCTTTTGTTTGTCATAACTCGAGAACCACTAGTCCGCAAGCAATGCATGTGCATGGGGCGCATTGAAACAAGTCATCGAAGGCGTTTTAGGAAAGAACCGTGTACATCGAGATGGCATACAGACACGAGTGAACAACTTGCTGTATTGTTTTGAAACAAATCATTGCATCCATGACGTTAAAATTACATTTCTTGCATTTCCACCTTGAAACCTTTTTGGCACAATTACCTCAGGAATCGGACGAACAAGGAGATAGGTTCCACCAGGTGACCATGCCAATGGAAAAGCGATTCAAAGGCAACAAATTAGATGCATTGCTTGCGGAGGTTTGTTGGTGGAGTTCTAAAATTATGCAGTTTGAAATTTGTGGACACACTGAACAAAACATGCCCTTGAATATTACGTCTATCTCGGATGATGATGCAGACTCAGAACATGAATATGAACAACCTACGAAGAAAATAAGGTCATCAGAACCACAAGCGTCAACTTCAACGAGGATGGATAGTGACAATAATTGAAAATGTTCTAAATTTTGTTTCCATGCATAGATAAGATATAAAAATCTCATATTTTCTGTGTAAGAATAGCTATACTATGAATCGGAATGTTTATTTTCATGCAAAATAAAGAATCAATAAAAAAGTCATTACTGTTTTTTCCAAAGAATTTTGTGGATATCTCTAGCAAATTTTTGAAATTCATACCTTTACTTAACTGTGAATAAATGCAAAACGCGTTTATCGATTTACATGATTTATGTCTCATTTTGTTCATAGGTTATGCGACTTTACGTGAAAGTAATAGGACTTGACACTATTTTACCGTTTTGGATTTTTTATGAACTAAAAATAAAAAATTTAAATTTTTTGGGCAAAAAATATTTTTTTTCTTCATGCATTTATTTATAACTGCGAAACTGTTGCTTATGTAGCGAAACGTTGTATGAACATATTAAAGGAATTGTAATTCTTAATTTTTTTCAATTTGTTTCAGCTTATTCGGACTAGTGGTTCCCGAG
Organism: Pollenia angustigena; assembly: GCA_930367215.1. Classification (NCBI taxonomy): domain Eukaryota; kingdom Metazoa; phylum Arthropoda; class Insecta; order Diptera; family Polleniidae; genus Pollenia; species Pollenia angustigena. The sequence continues at coordinate 45,714,572 of OV884056.1, read as the reverse complement.
TTATGACCAGGGCAAGGGACTTCATGCAAATGCATGTTTGTTGTCGGTACTCTGAGACCCACCTAAAGTTAATATCTTTGCGAATCACAATATTTCCAGTAAAATGGCATCAATTTGTTAGTGCATATTTTTGCATATTTTGCTTTAAATGCATATTTTTGCATATTTTGATATAAATGCATATTTTTCGTCATATTTTGTTATAAATTCACATTTTTCGTCATATTTTATAATATTTATAAAAAAAATTGCTCTTTTCTTAGTTTTTTGTTTAGAAATATCTTTCTGTTCAAGGCGAATTCATTATAAGGTGTAGTCAGTGAATCAGCTGGTTATAGTTGTTTCAGCCCTGAAGCTGTCAAACAGTCAAAATTGTATGGGAAAATCTGCTAACTTCGACATTTTCAAGGAGCAAAAACAACATGTTGGTGTTTGGTACTGAATTACCTACATTTTATTATAAATTCACCTTGTTTCTTTTACTTTTAAAAAGTAGCACATACAAAAATTATACAATTTGTATAATTGTGCACATAATTGTAGAAGTAACAATAAAACAGTTTTTGACATTTCATTTTGTTCGCGGTTTTTTTACTTGAAGAAACGGCAAATAAAAATAATGTTCGGCGAAGAAAAAATAGAACTCAACATAATATTTTTGATTTACGGTGTAAGAAGTATGACCTAAAATCCAAAAAGTATTAATAAAAAAAATTGTTTCTAAGGAAAAAAATGCCAAAAGAAAAAATATCAAAAAATAATCTTTTAAATAAGTGTGTTTTTGAGTCTTCAAAATAGAGGGGAAAGTACTTTTTTGCAAAGTTTACAAAAAGGTGTTTCATTTAAAAATTTCAAGTAAATCAGCACCTTCAAAGCCAGAAACACAAAGATTTATGATTTATGAAAACGTTTCGCAAACTTTAATTTCAAGAAAATCAACTTTTGGGAATAAGACTAGCAAATTTAGTTTTGAATTGTATAATGCTCTGGTGTCTGCAGATATACCTCTATATTAGCTAATCAACCAAAATTATAGAATTTTTTTAAACAAATATAACAATGAAACCATTCCTACGGAAACAACCCTTATAAAAACTTATATCGCCAAGTTGTACACTATACAACTATGTGACATTGTTGAAAGAATTAAGTGACATAATGTGTGGCTGTCTATTGACGAAGCAATGGACACTGAAGGACGTTTCGTTGTCTACGTAATTGGGATCTTGAATGCAGAAGAAGATCTTGAATGCAGAAGAAGAACAGAGTAAACACAAATTTTTTTTAAATATTGTAAAGTTTGAAAGGTGGATCATGCTTCAATAGCTCAAACTTTCAAAGATTCAATTTATCTTTTAGAATCCTTTAATAAAAACAAAATTTTGCTCTACTTGACCTTTTTTTTAAGATATCTTACTCAAAAATGTTACATGTCACATGCTAAGCTCATGCCATGCATGAAAGATTTTAAAGTCTCCTTTGCGTTTCAAGATGGGGTACCTGGTTGCAGGCAGTTGAGTATTATGCCAAAAATTTTGAAGAATTTAAAGATGTGGTAAATAATTTTAACGAAAATAATGCAGTCGCGATAAAAAAGTGAACAATATTTTAAATGTACCTAATATAAAGGCTCAATTAGAATTTATACACTCAAACAATGGGTTTCTAGTCGAGACAATAACCGAACTTCAATGGTTTAAATCATTAAAATAAGAAAAGTAGAAGGTCAAATCGGCGAAAAAATAAAAGCCAAAATTTATGCAGTTTTAAAAAAGAATGCCGGATTTAAAAAAGTTAAAGGAATTGGTAATATTTTTAATTTACCTTTCAGTAAAGAAAAAATTGTAGACAATGAATATTCTACAAAGGAGTTGACCACTTTTAAATATCCACCTATTACATCCGTTGATGTCGAACGAACACTTTCAATGCTTAAAACTGTTTTAAGTTAAGACCAAATAGAATGAGTTTTACATTTGATAACTTAAAAAAAAACTTATTTATTTATATATGTAAATATATCTTTATCTACTACTACTTTTTAAACTATGTTTTAAGTTTTTAAAACTGAATGAAATGTATTTATGTTTTTTTTTTTTTGTTAAATATGGTTAAATAAATATATGTTTAATGCATATTTTTTACTTTTATTTTTGCATATTTTACGATTTTTAGTGCATGTTTTATGCGCATATTTTGCGATTTTAAGTGCATGAACTTCCTTGCCCAGGTTATGACAAACAAAAGAGCCTAAAATGTGATAAATTTCCCTATACGTTACTTACTAACTTCAAATTAATTTTTAAGTTATTATTTGATGTACCATGTCCAAACTAATGATGCAGAAGTTCTTCTTTTTGGGTCTACTTTCATAACCAATTATCAGAATTGAGTCCCGAAATCATGTGTTGTACTGTGTAGTATATTAAGCAGAAATGTTATCGACAGAAACGGTTTCAAACTTACACATATAAACATTCAAAGCCTCATTCCTTCTTTTAGAAATTTCAAATTTGATGAATTTAAGTATGTTCTCAATGATTTTTTTAGGGATGCTCTGTCAGTGTTTGAAACATGGTTAAAAACTAAGTTTTCGTCTAGCTCCCACTGGAGCATAGGCTCAGTACTTCTTCCTGATTTTTTTATACTTTAAGAAACGATCGTACGGAAATGAGAGGCGTTCTTTATTCGGGAAGGAATATCTTCCAAAATAATCTTTTAAATGTCTGACCCGTTAAGATTTTAATATCTAAGTCTTTTTTGTAATAGATAAAAGAACACAGCTTGTGTTAATTAAATCTATTAAAAACGACTCAGGCGTTAACGACAATGCTTTACACAATAAGACCGAATATGTTGTTGCAAAATTATCTTCCCAATTTAAATTTGCTTAATTTTCATGTAAGTTAATGTTGTCATATCTAAATAATCGCAAGCAATTTGTGGTGGTGGAGATCTTAAATCAGCCTTATTACGGTTCTCGTTGTCGTAAACGAATAAGTCGTTGTTTGTAGTAGTTTAAAGAACACAGCTTGAATGTTACTTTAATCTATTAAAGTTTAATAGAGGTTAAAAGTAAATGTTTAAAACAAATTTTTAAAGATTTTACAACTTTTCAATTGTAATAACTCAAATTTGCCGTAAGTCGACTTAAGCTACGCTCCCTATGACCACATAATTATATTACCTATATTGTTAAATTCTTAAACATTAATCATATAAGTCCCTAGGGGCTTGATGAAATAAAAACATAATAGTAAAAAAACTCCAGGTATTTTCTGCATCTGATTTTCTCAGAGGATGTAACACCAAAAGGTGAAATATCTTTAAGATCTATGTATATCGTCATAACCCCAGGAGAACTAGAGAGACTGTTATGAATATTTCTTTAACTCTTGGTTGGCAATTTGAAATAAGAAAAGCTCCCAAACTATTGTCAGTCAGCAAAATAATAATCTGGAAAAAATTAGTCAATGAAAAAAACGACGACTTAAATTTAGAAATTTACAATTTTTTGTGGTAAAAAATAAATCAATTTTCAAAGGTATGATGAAATTGATAAGTAGATCTTACAAATACCAGAACTGATAATTCCAATTTAGTAACAAAAAACATTAAGCATTTCTGTTCTATTCATTTCGTTTGGCTCAAAAAAAAAAAAAAAAATAAAACAGAATTTCTCTAAAAACAATAACAAAAACCTAAGTGATTCATGGTTATCAATTTTTACAGATAAGAAACGTAAAAAACCACTCACAAAAATAGTTTAAGGCAACAACATAAACTTAAGCGAAAAACGTAATTCACCTGTTAGGAAATCTTTAGGTTGTCCAATATCCATCCAAAAACCAAGCAATTCCATGGCAAACAATTGTTGTTGATCAGCCATAATAGGAAAAATTTCTTTTTCTATTGAAGTGGGTTTCACTTCGATGCGATCCAATACTGATGGGTTGAAAATATAAATGCCAGCATTTATTTTATTACTAATAAATTCCTGTGGTTTTTCGATGAAATTTTTAATGCAGCCCTGCTCATCATACAAAACCACTCCGTATTTAGAAGGTTCTTCCACTTTAGTAACCACTATGGTGCCCTCTTTCCCATGATTACGATGAAATTGTTCCAACTGTTTAAAGGGGAAATCACAAATAACATCTGAGTTTAGAACATAAAATGGTTCAGGACTGGCATTGAGTATGTGCTTGGCCAAAGCTAAAGGCCCAGCAGTACCCAAAGGTTCTGTTTCGTGAGAAAATATAAGTTCAACACCCAATTTTTCAGCCTCCAATTTAAGTTCCTTTTCCATTTGTTCAGCACGATAAGAGACTGCCAATATTACCTTTATTTTAAAAAATAAAACAAAATGTTGTACCTATTGGCTACTTATATACATACATTAATACAAATGTATTGCGACATTACCTGGGTACATCCCGCTGATACTAAGGCCTCCAGTTGATGTAATAAAATAGGTTTATTGGCAAATTCCACTAGCGGCTTTGGTGTACTCAGAGTTAATGGTCTTAAACGGGTGCCATAGCCACCAACAAGAATAAGAGCACGAGTGCCTTTTGTTACGGGAGGAGGAGAACCACACATTTTTCTTATTTAAACGACGTCAAAATTAATTTTTTTATTGCTTGATTCTCCGCATAAATTTTTCTTTAATTAACTGGCTTCATTTATTAGGGGATTATTGTTTTTCGTTTTTTATTAACTCCTCCCAAAATAAACTGATAAGAATAAAACAAAAAATTTTTTTATTTTACTACCAAAAACACTACGAAGCCGGCACATAAACACTTACACTCTTTTGCAGGGATGGCATTGAGAATTTTAAAATTGGTCCAAAAATCTTAGAATATTGTACCTTACGGACTTTAATTGTACCCAAAGATTTTTTAGTTAAAATTATTTTTATTTATTAATTATAAATTATTTGGTATATTTACGTCGTAACAATTGCAATATTGCGAGTAAAAAAAGCCCTTTGTTTGTATTTAGCCGCATAGGGCTGCGGTGTTTAGTCCGTTTCTTTCTTTTCTTTTCACTTTTGCAGATGAGTGTTGAACTGATATTCCTCTCAGAATTTTCAAGAGTTATGGAAACATTAATTAATTTGCCCAATTTTTTTTATTTAAAATTTGAATTTTGGACTTGAAACTTCGCAAAACTTTAAATAATAGTTTTGTGCAATTATTTTAAACTGAATTACTACTATATTTTTAATTGCATTGGTTTCCATATACAGTTCAACATCAGATCCAGAACAAACATCATCTTTAAGGGGTATATAATTGAAGATTTAACTCAGTTATTTAAAATTTATTCAGCACATCCTTTTCCAAAATACCACGTGCGATTTGAAAAAACAAAAACATTAAGCTATGTCCTACACGTAACCACTAATTTTATTAAAACTTATTTGCTTCTGCAAATCGTTTAGCTAGATCAAACATCATTAAACAGTTTCTTTATTACATTACACAATTATCTACTTACAAATAAAGTTTAGTAAATCAATAGAAATTATTAAAAATAAATGATGGGTTGCCATATGTAATAACTTAAACCGGAAAGATTGCTTAATTGTTCAAAATTAACCGTTATACTTGTCGAGTTTAAATAGTACCAATAAAAGTACAATTTTCCCAACCCTGCTCTCTTATAATTTCTCTCTTTCCACTTTAAATTTTCAAAAAATAAAAACCAGCTTTGTTGACCCTTGACAAACAACAAAAAGCACCAATCAACTTTGAAAACGTCACGTAGTTTTGTTTAACATTTCACGTGTACTTTTTTGAATCTAAAGTGGAATCTGTGTAGTTATACGTAGTAAGTTACATGCACAAAAGCGTAGATGCCTTGAGGCGAAAAGTAGGTTTACTTTCTACTTTTGTAAACGTCACAAGTAGCGTTCGAACAAATCAGCTGATTTTGACAAATTAAATTTTAGTTTTACTTGTGTTGCTACTGCATAAAAAGCGTTGCATGTAACTTGAAACGTAGAACGCAAGTAAGGTTATAAAAGCATGCGCTGCGTAGAGAAGAAAACGTGTGGTATAGAAATCCACCTTATGTACCATGACATATTTATTCTTTTATTTCGATATTCGATATAAAATGCCAACAAATAAATGTTGCATACATGGTGAAATAAACAGGTGGCAGCACTATGCCAGATGACGATTTTTTGCCCTTGCGTTGTTTGGCTAGGTTTTTGTTAAAGTCTTGTTAATGTTTACAAAAAGTCCACGTTTTGTGCTGTGATTATTGTATTTTATTTTTATTTTATTTATTTATTTCAACAGGTAATACAAAAAGCTTTCTCGGCCAAAAAAAAAAGCATTACAAAGTAAATACATTAAATGTTATTTAGTATTACTTGACCTTTTTTATTATAATTTTTTTAAAATTAATTAAGCTTGAGGTCTTTTTATAAAAAATAATATTATCTTTAATTATTTCTCAATATTTCGCTAACCTTTGGTTAGCATCTTCAGGAAATTAACAAAATTTTATATAAAAATTAATATTTTTTATAAAAAGACCTCAAGCTTAATTAATTTTTAAAAAATTGTAAATACATCAATAAATCACTATATCAATTTATATTTTATTAAAGTTTTTGATAATTTTAAATTAAAATAAATAAGATATTGACCGTAATTAAATAAAAATTGGCTAAAAATTTATTTATTTCATAACGTTCAGCGGCATGCTTCGATTTTTGTTTAAAGTATTTTTTGACGTAAACGGTGATATAATTTCCATTTTTGTTGTAATCAGGGCGAATTGACTAGAAGGTGGGGTCAAGCCAAAGCGAATTCGCCTTGGGTAAAGTCAACATGTGCTGTTTTTTTTCGGTGGTCGACATGTCAAAGTTTGTATACAAACTAGTTTTTTATGTAAACAAACCTGTTTTTTTTTTTACCAGCAATATTTTTGACAACCCGACCACAGAAGCATTGTAGTTGTAGAGTTGACCTCACCTTCTAGTCAATTCGCCTTGTGTTGGATATAATAATTATTAAACACAGCTAAAAAGAGGTGCCAGATCTTTTTTTTTTTTTTTGTTAGAGTGAACAATTTTTTTAATCTGGCTATGCGTATGTATTCTGCTTAATCAGTCAGCGAAGAAACAACTTTAAAAAAAAAATTTCTGTTGCTGTAAGTAATAAATTTTGTTTATTTTTTATTGCTTTTGCTGCACTTAAAGTCTGCAAGTATTAACTTCATTGCTGTTGCTTCATATATTTTGAACCAAAATTACCGTTGGTGGTAATAAAGTAGCAATTTTTCGACAGCTTTGATACTATTTTCTACTTTTACAGAATACACGCAAATGTGGTACTTTTTGTAATTCTTTCCACTTTTTTGATACTTTATACTAAATGAAGAAATTAAAAAAATGTTTTATTGTAAATATTTAAAATGGTTTTTAAATTAAAGTCTTATTATGCGTATTTTTTGAAATTATGTCGATTTCTTATCAAAATCATGTGGCACCCCTGTTGGCAACTCATATATATTGAGCGTTAAGGACGGCAACCCAGCCCATGTTGCGTTGCCAGTTGCCGAAAATATATTACATATGGCAACTTACAGCAGTTAATTTTAGTTGCCATATTGTTATCGAGATTATTAAAAAAAATTGTGGTTGCTGCTAATATTTTTTATAGAAATAAAGTCGGAAAAACTGAAAAGTAAGTACATTTTTGTTAAATTTTATATTTAGGCTTATATTTTTGTTTAATTATAGTTTTAAAATGGTAAAAATAACAACAAGAAGACAGTTTGAGCTTTTAATCAATGAAATGGAGAAGCATCCTCAAATTGCTCGTGGTGTTCGTTCTTTTGGGGAATCAAAAGCCAGCACTGAAGCTACATGGAAGCATATCACAGAAAAACTAAACAGGGTTGGCCCTCCGTTACGAACGCCTGAAGAGTGGCAGAGAGTGTGGGTACATTTTAAGGCTAAATTAAAGAAAAAAATGTACACCACTGGCGGGGGGCCGTCAGAGGAAGTAAGTTTGTCTCCGATTCAACAGGCCGCAGCGGAGCTTTTACAGTTAGAACTGGTAGTAAATCCTCAAGAAAATATTTTTAAAGCAAATTTGGCGGAAGGTCTGGAACAGCAAGATACTGAATTCCAGAATGATTGCGAGTGGGAACAACAACCGGATGAGCTAGAACAACAAAAAGAACAGCCAGATGCTAAAATTGAAGAGCAAACAATAGACAATTTAGAGGATATAAAATATAGTATACCTCAGGAACAGACGGAAACTCAAAGTGAAGATGGGGATATACTAAAAAATATCGAGAAAACTATGTACAAATCATATGAAATTTTAAAAGAAATGAACGATTTGAAAAGAAAAAACTATAATGTTCTAAAGGAAATTAAAGAAATTAAAAAAAGAAAGCTTGATTTACTTATAGAAGAACACAATTTAAATAAAAAAATCAAACAAAAAAAACTCCAAGTTGTAGAAAAACAGCTTTTAGCAGCGGAGGTATTGCTGATGACTGGTGATTCTGACTAAAATCCTTAGATGAGTTATCTACTAGATAAACTACTACTCTTCCGGCATTCTAAAATAAGGTTTTAAACTAATAAAACTTAATAAAAATGTTTCTTTAAAATACCAAAAAATGCCTCTAGGAAATTCATCAAAGTCAGGGTTGGGCAAAATACATGCATTGTTTTTTTTGTATGTAAAATACTTTTCTTTATTTTAAGATGTGAATTAAATAAAAAATTAAAATACTATTTTAATTAAAATTTTTATTTTAAACTAAAAATAAAAGCAATTTAAATTTCTGATTTTTTATTTCTGTGGCATTTTGACAAAACATCTTCAGTCATAGGTATTTAAAAATTGGAAAAAAATGTTAATCATACGAATTTTCATTCAAAAACATTTTTGTTTGCGTTTTTAAAAATTTTTTTATTATAAACGAAATGTTTCTTTAATTTTGCTGCCTATTTCACGATTTCACTCAAACGTTTACGTTCGCACAAATAACATATAAAACAAAAACAAAATTTTTGGTTTACATGTTATTTGTGCGAACGTAAACGTTCGAGTGACACCGTGAAATAGGAAGTTGATTTATTTTATTATTTGATGAAAATTATTTTATCACCGAGTTTAAATGTTCATGTTATTAAAGGCCGTTACACACTATCCCACAAAGTATTACGTATTTTATGAAAATGATTCCCTGATGTAATTATTGTTTATAAATTTTCAAAAAACAATTTTTATAAAATACGAAAGACTTTGTGGGATAGTGTGTAACGGCCTTAAAGGCTAATACATGTCAAAAACTCAAGTAATATGACAAAGTGTGATAGTGTGAATGCAATGTGTCACGAAAATGACAAGTATTATGAAAAAAGTTTGACATCCCATACGACTTCATCGTTTTTTGAAAAATTTCTAAACAATAATACCAAGGCCTATCCAACAGGTCTGCTTACTACTACAACAATACAACAATACAAAAAACAACAGGCATTTTGTTTGTGTAAAATTCCTCGCGGTTGTCAAAATCTTACTACTACATAGGCAAAACAAAAGGAAAAATGTGTTTTGTGTGCATGTATGTGTGGCAAAAAACCAAAAAAGTAAACAAAAATATACACGTATAAGGCAAGGCGAATTCAACTACAGGTGGTGTCGGAACTACAACAATCCAAAAACAACAGAAACAACATAAGGTTTTTTGCATTGCATTGTTAGTGCCATTAGCTCGGAATGTCAACCATTATTAGCAAAACAATAACAAATCAAAACAAATAAGCCCGAGCTGTCAAAATCAGATGCCGTTTCGACACCACCTGTAGTTAATTCGCCTTGGTATAAGGAAAATGTAAACAACTCTTGATATTGTTGAGGAAAAAACCAAATAAACATCTGGCTTCTTAAGCAGACCCATTGAATAATACTTTTCATTGGATCAGGGTTGCATTTTTTTCATGCGTGAGTGTTTATACTTTGTGTGATGGTGTGAACACAAACTGTCATGTTACATTAGATTTTTTGACAGTCGCAACAAAACTAATTATATTTCTATCTCACAAAGTATTATGGAATACGTAAGACTTGTGAGATAGTGTAATCTAGGCTTAAGTTTTATAAAATCGAATGAAATGATGATATATTAAGATATGTTTAAATTAAATTTACGGGTATGTTCTATGAATCGAAATGAAGTGGTTTTAAAACCGAACAAATTTTGAAAACGAGCCTGTAAAGAAAGTTCACAAAAATATTCCTTTTTATATACTTCATACTTTGAGTACCAATTATATTTACAAGAAAGCTCTTAAAAACAGGACAAACTAAAGTAATTTTGTCATTAACTGAAATCAAAATCTCGTTCGATTTCAATTCCACGTCATTTTGATTTGTAGAACATGCCCGTTAGTCAGCCCAATTTCTCCGTTATCCCATTTTCCCTATGAAAATTCAATTGTAAAAATAGGAAAAGAGAAAAAAAATTCCGGGGAATTTGTATTCTTAATTAGGCTGTATAAGTAAAATAATTTGAACATAAATACCTATTTAAAATAAAATAAGTTGATTTTCAGAATTTTTTTTATAATTCTTTTTATATTTAAACCAACTGTTTGGTCCCTGTGCTGCACAGTGGCTTCAAACATAAATACAAAGGATTAACTTGAAACATCCAATTATTATCGATATTAATATTTTTTGGAATAGAAATAGAAAGTATTTTTATATATAAAAAAGAAGAGAAAAATTATATCGTTAGCTAAAATGCAAAAGGACGTAGCTAACAAAAATATAATTTTACAGGAGAAGCAAAAAAATTTATTAAATTAAAAATATAAACATGTCAGAAAACATGCGTGAATGAGTCATCCATGGAATTCTTTCAACAGTTTTCAAAGGAAACCACTTCATTATATTTTGTTGAAAAAAAAATTAAGTAATTACGTAGTTTTTCATTTATAAAATAAACACACTTGTAGTTACGTCCCTTTGTTTTTTGTTAATAAAAACGCAATTTTTGATCGCAGAAGTGTAAAATTTTGTGAAGTCATGTAGTTTAATGGCATTTATAATAATCAACCAAAAACACGATTTTGAATTTTTTGTTAGTTACGTCCTTTTGCATTTTAGCTAACGATATGTATGTATATGTTGTGACTTTCAGATTGTACATGCAATAGCCAAAATTTCAAAAAAAAAAAAAAAAAATAACATCTTTCTTTTTCATAAATTATGTATTTTATTCGACCTTTATTTTTTAAACTTTAATAAATTTTTGAGCCTAAGGTCTTTTTTTATAAAAAATTTTTAACTTTTATTTAAAAACCAATATTTCGGCTCTTCCCTGAAGAAGGCACTCAAGGAAGTGCCGAAATATTGGTTTTTAAATAAAAGTTAAAAGTTTTTTATAAAAAAAGACCTTAGGCTCAAAAATGTATCTTTCTTTTTCGCTGATTTAAAAAAAGTTCCCGAACCAAACGATTTCATATTTGTACTATATGGGCAAATCCTGCGTGACGAACGCTACATTCGCACGCGTTTTCTGATTGAAATATAATCATTTTTGGTCTTTCAAAAAAGATAGCTTCAACTTATATATAGTATTAAGTGACATTAATATGTACTTACGAATGGCATATATCATCATTTCTTAGCAAGTATTTGTTGCTAAATAATTGATCACAAAGTTTTCTGACGCACGCTACCAAAAGTGGAAGTAACTTCAAAGGTTGAAGTGCGTTTTCCTAATTTTTAGCAAATTTGGCATGATAAGGTATACAAAATCTAAATCCTAAAAGAAAGAGGACTATAAGAGAATTCTAAAATCACTTATTCGCAGCCAAAAAATGTTGTAATTTTTTGACAAAAGCCGTGAACCCTTTGTGACGCACGCTACATAACGCACGCTACAGTTTTTCCAGTAGTATTTTATTATTATATTTTTTTTATTTCAACAAAACAAATTATATTTTTATGAATTGAATTTCTTAAACTAATTTCTTAGCTAATGAATATCAACTTTTTTTTGAGGAAATTTATATTTTATAAGTGCTATTTTAAGCACAAAAATCACCTAAAATAATGCCAAATTCACGTATAACATTAAGAAATCAGCAGTGGGGTAGTATTTGGTAAAAATTATTGCATTAATGATCATTGAAATACATATTTTTTAATATAAAAATGAAATTATACATCTAGTCTTATATTCCATTAAAAAAAAAAGTCATTTGAAAAATTTTTGGTTGGTGGACTGTTTCTGGGATCTGCCCATATTGATAAATAAATTGTTAAATTTACCATTGTCACAATTTAAAATGGCTAAAGTATATAAAAGCTCTTTTAAGAAATCTGCCGGAAACTCTTTGTATTTTGTTGTTAGACTTAACAAAAGACCTAAGATTTTTTGCATTTGCTCTTTCAGAACTCTGCTTATGTAGTAAAACACGTTTGCTTGTATTCATAAAAATATTTTAAATTTAATAAAAGTTTACAAGACGAATTTTCTATTAAAATTTTCCTTAACAAAAGTTTTTTAAATGAATTAAGAGTTTATGAATACGTTATGTACCTATAAATTTTTAGAACTTTGAATATCCAAAAAGATCAATTTAAAAGTTTTTAAATAATACCAATATTGACCGTATTTCAGAAATGTAATGGAAAATTGTATATATGTATGTATGTATATTTGTATATGTTTATATGAAAACTTCAGAGGTCCATAACTCGACAACTATGCGTTTTCTAGACTTTTCCCTTTAATTTTTTCTTTTTCAATATTCTATAACCATATCTGTGGCATTAAAAAAATCTTAAGTCAAAATAAAAAAGTTTAAAAAAAAATGTTAATCATACGAATTTTCGTTCAAAAAACATTTTTGTTTACGTTTTTAAAATCTTGTATTATAAACGAAATTTTTCTTGAACTTTGGTTTATTTTATTCCGTAGGAACACAATAGCACCATACGAACGTAGTAACGTGCGACGTAGATACGTTGTGAAATTAAAACGAATAATATTTTATACAAAGGCACACAATAGATGGCGTACACTTAAAAGCGTATCTATGTATGTACGTTGTACGTCGACATACATAGATCTAATTCTGTTGTTGTTGTAACAGCTCGACTTGTATTGGTGTTGGTGTTGCTGAGTTGACAATCTTTGGTCGGTGCAGTTGATGCTCGGAGTCGTTTCGGTACGTAGACCCAATTGTCGCGGGAACGATCCAATTCTGTATCATACGCCGGTTACGACCATTGAAGAAAAAAATATAAAATGAAATTATTTTTATGTTTTCAAATTGATTCTTTGATAACAAAATACATATGCGTTTACGACGGCATTGTGGGTAAGGTAAGCGTATTTCAAAAAATTTACGGCGTTACGTCCAACGTTAATACGACGTATGACTCAATTGCGTTCCATTTGAAAAAATTATATTTTTTCACCGAGTTTATAATATATAATATTGGTCAACTAGATTTGTTCCAAAGCTATTATTCACCCTTATCGTGGTTGGCGAATTTAAAATACGCCTGCGACTATTTTGTAATAGATTAAAGAGAACATAAACTTATTTCCTTTAATCTATTACCAAACAGTCGCAGGCGTATTTTAAATTCGCCAACCACGACAAGTGTGAATATCTTATACATATATAAACGATTATTGATTTGAATATTAGAAATTTTCATTTATGAGGACTATTTTCACAGAATTTGCAAGTCAACTAAGGACATTCTCATTAGTTAGACATTTTTCTACTTATTACACAGGCCAACACTCAATTTGCTTCTTTGAATTTATCAACTGATTCTAGTTAATTTTGGTGCGCTGAATTCAAATCTGTAATCAGTTTGTCTCTATCAGCTCTAGTTTTCATGATATAGCTTATTTGTGTTTTTAAAAAAGATGATGTGACTGAAATGCAAATATCTTCAAGAATTTTAAAGGGATTATGCAATTCTTTTTTTCTAGTGAAAGGTTAGGTTAAATAGGTTAAATGGGTAGCCGTCACGAAGACGACTCACTTGGGTCCTTATAGCGGTCCCTTTGTGATACCCCTAGCCAGTGACAAGGGTCAGCCAGTATCCACCAGACTATTCCCCAGAGGTCACCGCAGTCTCGAACCACCCCGATTCCCTGCAGAACAGGGAGATCGATTTCAGTCCCGCATTGGACAAATCGTCCAGACATGGCAATTCCGGTCTCCCAAAATGCCTCACCCTAACGCCCGCCAGACCGGGGCATTGGCAGAGGAAGTGAAACACCGTCTCCTCCTCCTCCTCTGTCTGTCTAGTGAAAGGTTATAAAATTTCTAAGAATTTTTTAATTTTGTCGGGCTGTGTTATCAATTAATTGAACTGATCTCTTGCCAAATAATACCGTTACTTTTTCATATTTTGTTTTGACATTTTGTTTTATTTTTGCACTGATGGTTAAAAATCAGTCCATATTTCGTTCTACATACGTCCGTTCCCTGTCGGACATTCAGTTAACTTTAAATTAACTGAAAGCTAACTATTTCTCAAGTAGTGGTGGTTGACACTTGTATTACTTTATATGGAATTAACTAACTATTTTAACATTGCGATGTCCTAGGAAGTAGTCGGTTGTCCGACTCTGCATTACTTTCAGTTAACTTTAAACTTAGTTAGCCGTTAACTTGAAGTTAACTTTTTGAAGCTAGATATAAACTTACTACTTTGTTTGGTTGGTTTTTTTAAATTAACTATTTTATTAAAATTGTATTAAGTTATTTTGTTTAATTTTTTAATTATACTATAACCTGGCCATTACCGATTACCAATTTCTACTCCGTATATTGTAATAATGGCCCTAAATAATTAAATCTTTTGTGGGTCTTGGAGCCGTTTGTTTGCCAATCGACTTGGCTCTCTCTACTTAAAATTCACAGTGTTTGTATACACTTTGGTTAATGTAAATTTTGCATTGCTTAGAGCCACTTTTTGGGTTTGAGATTAAAGTTAATTTTATTCTATAATTAGCTAATCTGAGAATTAAGTTAATCTAGTATCAATTGAATTTGATATTTTTGGGTGGTGGCTTAAACCATGTAGCGCTACCATACTGAGCACAAATAAATGGCAACATTTTTTTGCAAATATCAACTTTCTATCAAGTAATATGGATGTTTTCAAAGAAGAAGAAGAAAATGCACGAATTTAATATTGTTTACAAGGTAGAAATTTTTTGCGTTTAAAGAAAAAAATCATTCGTAAAACTGCTCTGGACGGGGAAGCAGCTCGCGCTCGTTGTCATTATTTTAAGGACAATCAGGTCGTTCTTGTTTGTCTGTCTTTCATGCGTTTTGCGTTTCACCGCATTGGTTGATGTGTGGCGTCGTATAACCGTAAATTGTTACGGTTTTTCGGGTCTCAGCATTAATTACATGCCTTCGTTTTAACCTTACTTTTTACTTGTGAAAACAATGTGGAATTAAGTGGCCAACGATTTTGTACTCAAATTGATAGATATTGGTGGAGGACCATTTAAAACTCGTTAACTACTGGTAGAGTTCCAGTCAAAACTCTTAAAAGGAAAAAATAAAACTAGCTACTGGTGGAAGACCATTCAAAATTCAATTCGAAAGTATCCGTGGAGTGGATTTCAGGATTTCCAGCTTCCTATACGACGGTATAGTTCGTTCTGTGCAATCCTTGGAGCACCTCCTTTTATAGAAAGCAACTGTATGTGGAGGAATAGCATACAAATATTTTAGTCCTGGCATATAAACCTAAGGTTTTGCCATTGCAAGCATATAGTTTTTAACATATCTTGCACACAAATCCAAAAAAAAAAAAAAAAAAAAAAAAAAAAAAAAATATATTAAAGAACAAATATAGAATGGAAAAATTATATAAAAGTGTTAAGCAATGTTTTAAAATGTATTTGTTGTTTATATTTTTGCAATTTCTGTATGTTAAACATGTGTATGTTGACAGTTTAAGTTTAGGTTTAAACCACCACCGTTGGCCGCTTAAACTAGCAAAAAAAAGTTTAAAAAATACAACTCAAAAAGTAAATACAGAGATTAAATTTAATTTAATCGCTAATCTCTAACCCAAAAAGTGGCTCTTAGTAGTTGGATTTAAGTTAGTCTATACAAACTAACTTAAAGTTGGCTTTTTTTGTAGTTAGCTACTCATTTGACGGCAGGGTTTTTTCTTTTTCACATACATGTTACATTAAACCAGGTCGAATCTAATAAAAACCAAAAAAATTTGCACTAGTCCGCCATTGAATGAGAGGTATATCTAAGAAGTTTCTAGAACTGATAAATTTTTTTTCTTTGCCATGCCCCAAAATACAAAATTTTTTGCTTTTATATATATGTATATGTACTGCCGTTTCCAGCATGCATACATATCGTCACCTAAAATTCAAAATCACGTAACAACACTTTTTATAAGTTTGCAGTAGAAGCAAAAAACCTTACAAAATCAATAACAAGGTGTTCTTGGCGTTTGAATTTCTATAATAAACTGGGGTCTTCTAGAATCCGAATCCAGTCGAAAAAGGATTACTTCAGCATTTTTGGTGTTCTGCATTTCACATCCACATGTTTTTATTCGTTTTCAATAAGAATAGTAAGGGGTTACTGAAAATAAAACGAATCAACTTTTATTCTTATATTTATGTGATAACATTTTTTATTTTTCGAATTTATTCTATGAGCTAAATTTCAGTTATGTATTTTATAAAGCTTTTTTGTAATAGTCCAATTTAATCAGAAATAAGTATATCGCTACCTAAAACGCAAAAGGCTAACTAACCAAAATCAAAATTTAAAATCGATTTTTTTTATTGATTTTGTTGTAATTATAGCTCATTGTGCAACGCTTTTTATGCTATTTGCCGACAGTTTGTTACGACAGTTGTGAAGAGGGTATATTAAGTTTGTCATTCCGTGTGAAACTTTTTTATTATTCATCTCAGACCCCATAAAGTATATATATTCTGGGTCCTTGAGTAATTCTAAGTCGATTTAGCCATGTCCGTCTGTCTATCTGTCTGTCCGTCTGTTGAAAACACGCTCACTTTCGAACAACTCAAAATAAATGAACAAACTTGGTGCCAAATTGCTTGTAGTTATCCTACGCAGTTCGGGATTGAAATCCAGCAAAATCGGTTTAGTAGGACCAGAGCTATGAATCAAAATGTGGAACCACCACCTAAAAAAATTGATAATTTTGTTACAAAAAATAACATAAATGCTGGAACAAGGCACGAAATGAGATAAGATATTGCAAAAATTTGTTTTATTTGACTGGAAATCACGCTGTTAAATTCCGTGAAGAACCGTCCATAATTTACCCTAAGCCCCATATAAACAATACTCCCGGAAAACAGTTTAGTACGCCTAAAACCGTAAAAAATAACGCTAGCGTAACAAAATTAGGTACGTCACAGTTTTTTAGAACTAGAAATAACACGAAAAAAATAATGCAATCATTACAAATTTTGGCTCGTCACAGTTTTATAGGACTATAAATGATATTGTGAAATTTCTTGAAGATCGGTACATAATTTACCCTAGGCCCCATAGAAACCCTACTCCCGGAAAACAGTTAAGTACACCTAAAACCATAATTAATAATGCTATCATAACAGAAATTGGTACGTCACAGTTTTAAAGGACTAGAAATGACGCTGTGAAATTTCGTGAAGATCGGTACATAATTTACCTTAGGCCCCATATAAACCCTACTACCGGAAAACAGTTTAGTACACCTAAAACTATAATTAATAATGCTATCATAACAGAAATTGGTACGTCACAGTTTTAAAGGACTAGAAATGACGCTGTGAAATTTCGTGATTATCGGTCCATAATTTACATTAGGCCCCATATAAACCGTACTACCGGAAAACAGTTTAGTACGCCTAAAACCGTAAAAAATAATGCAACCATAACAAATTTTGGCTCGTCACAGTTTTATAGGACTATAAATGATACTGTGAAATTTCGTGAAGATCGGTACATAATTTACCTACGGCCCCATATAAACCCTACTACCGGAAAACAGTTTAGTACACCTTAAACCATAATTAATAATGCTGTCATAACAGAAATTGGTACGTCACAGTTTTAAAGGACTAGAAATGACGCTGTGAAATTTCGTGATGATCGGTCCATAATTTACCTTAGGCCCCATATAAATCCTACTACCGGAAAACAGTTAAGTACGCCTAAAACCGTAAAAAATAATGCAATCATAACAAATTTTGGCTCGTCACAGTTTTATAGGACTATAAATGATACTGTGAAATTTCGTGAAGATCGGTACATAATTTACCTTAGGCCCCATATAAACCCTACTACCGGAAAACAGTTTAGTACACCTAAAACCATAATTAATAATGTTATCATAACAGAAATTGGTACGTCACAGTTTTAAAGGACTAGAAATGACTAGAACTGTGAAATTTCGTGATGATCGGTCCATAATTTACCATAGGCCCCATATAAACCCTACTACCGGAAAACAGTTTAGTCGCCTAAAACCATAATTAATAACAAATCGTCACAGTTTAAGATAATAATAACATCATACAGATATTACTCCTTAAACATTCGAACTGTCGGTAGAGGGTATCAAAGATTCGGCACAGCCGAATATAGCACTCTAGCTTGTTTTTTTAATCGATTTAGCGATCTCAAATTAGTTTTTGGGTTTGTTTCATATTTTGCAACTTTTCGCGATAAAAGCGATTTGTTCTTTTAAGTTTTCTGATTCTTTACAGCTTTAACGATTTTTAATAAATAGTACCCTTAGCTACCAATTTTTGCAAATTTCAGCTAATATAGCAATTTTCGCCATTCCTTATAGTTTTAGGGACTTTTAATCAAGTTTACGGCTTTTTTGAAATATTAAACATTTTCGCGAATTTTAGCGAATTTTTGTTTTTTTTTTGCAAATTTTTTTTATTTTATTTTCCGACATTTTGTTTTTTAACCCATTTAGCGATTTTAAATAAATTTTAGTGTTTGTTTAAAAGTTTTTTTTTTCAAATTTGAATTACAGTTGACCTGGAGTTTTTTTTTTTTTTTTTTTTGTTTGAAACTTATGGTGTTTTCTTTTCTACAAAAAAATGTGACATTTTATTAAAAATATGCAATTTGGTGTCTGTTTCTAAAAATTTTGCTGCCGAAATGGGTGGCTCAACCTCAACCTTTCCGGGAGCAAAATTTTTAAGAAACAGACATCAAATTGCATTTTTTTAAATAAAATGTCACATATTTTTGTAGAAAAGAAAACACCATTATATAACATATATTAGGGCGCGCCAAAATGTAGTTATGATGTCTAGAAAATTGATAGTTATTTTCTTAAGTAAATTAGCCTTAATTAATTTAATTTGAATAAGAATTTTTTTGGAATTTGTATATGAAATTTATAGCAAAACATTGAGTATTTTTTGTATTGTATGACATAAAAGCCTTTCTGATTCCATCTTTTTGTCGAATAATTAAAAAAAATTGAGGATATCCCTAAAGTCATTAATGTTTTTTGAAGTTTTGAAAGCAAGGCTATTTAAATCTGGCAGTTTTTAAAATATACAGGTCCGAAAAAAGGTATAAACAAATAATAAATGAGGAGCCGCAGAACAAAACGTACTTTTTCACACATAAAAAATTTTTGGGAAATTGAGGTTTATTTATTTCGACCCATTAAAAAACTGTATGAACGTGGAAATGGAAACAAGTTTTTTGCTTACCAAAAAATGAATCAAACTGCTGTAAGTCAACACATTCCACGATGTTTAATATCAAACCAATTTTATATCGAAAAAAGTACGTTGTGCGTTTTTTAGACGATAATATTTTGACTGAATGTTTTTAAACCTGAACCATTATAGTTCAAGTTGTGCTGAAAAAGGTCAACAGAAAAGAGAAAGACAAAATGAAAAAACAAAAAAAAAAATGTACTTGGACTTCAAGAAAAATTCTTGACGAAAGTACGAAAAAGCAGAAGTAAGGAAAAAACATGTAAAATCAATTAAAATGGATAATCATTCAGGAAAGCAAATTTCGATCTACCAAATGTTAAAATACAATTTGGTTTAAGGATTGATGTTTGACTAGTGACGTCAGCAGTCGTCGATGGCTGCGAGTGTAAGACGGCAAATCCATCTGAGGAGATCGAGTGGTTGCGATCGAAACATGTCATGGTAACCTGCCGGCCAGGGTTCGAGCCACGTCAAGAATGAAAGATTATCAATAACAATTTTAATTAATTTTCATGTTGTAAAAATTCCTTTCTTCATGTTGTAAAAATTCCTTTCTTCATAAAAATAATTTAATGAAAATTAAATTTCATGAACTTAAGCCTAATTAAAATATTAAAAAAAAATTTGGATTAAAAACCATAAAATAGTTCAACAAAATAACCACAATACTAATTATAGTTAAAATAAGTAAAATGAAAACTTTATTATTTTATTTTAAAATTAAACACTTCTCTTTTATTATTTATTACAGATTTTAAAGCAATAAAGTATTATACTTTTTAACTAGTTAATCTTTTTTTTCCAACGTCTTCTTCTAGGCAATATCTTCTTCTATTAAACCATCCATATTTTGATTTGGGTAATACAAAATATCCTTGTACCAGAGTTATTACTGGTCTTGAATCCAGTCTTCAACACACTGTTTTATTAAAAGATTTTTCACGTCTTTTCTTTTATCGGCGTTAATTCAACGGCCTGTTTTGATTTCTTTCAGCCCAGAAATTGAAAAAGGTGTTTTTCCTTGTCTCAGTAAATTTAAATTAGTGTTCCGTTTCTCTTATTCAAATTTAAAGGACTCGTATGTTTTTATTAAACACTTAACTGTCCCATTTTATAAAATGCTATTTGCTTAAATGTTTGAATATTTTCAATCTTTTTAAAAATTGAGTCAAGTTCTTTTATATTCAGAATACTCCAGTCCTTTCCCAACATTAAATCTTGACCATGATTTGAATAAATCTGAGAAAACACTTCTGCTGTCGTTATAACAGCATGTTTTTTATGTATTTTTTAGCACGACCAAATACCCTATCAGCTGGTTAAAAGCTATGTCCTCTTACTGGAAATGTTATGGTGATATTTTGTAGATGGGAGGGAGACTTCGTTTGGCTCCAAAACAAAACAGTTTGAACTTTATGAGAACTCTTTCTTGTTCTGACCGCCACATTCATCACAAAGAAATCTTATAAAGTTAATATCTTTTAAGGTGGCAGCATTTAAATAATAATAATAATCAAAAACAAAAGCAAAAGCAACGTTTAAAAAATAGTTTTTGTTTATCATATATTTCTAAAATTAAGTAACCGTGAGAATTTTGACGCGTTTCTCTCTTTTTAAAAAATTGTAAATTGTATGATAAACACAAAAACAATTTCTTAAATAATTCAATAATTACAACTTATTCTTAACTAAAGCTACTTTCGTAACACTGCCTCCCACTTAAGCCTGTTCGTCCCGAATAGGCTCAGAATCACCTCTTCTATAAGGGGCTAATCGTTCTTAATGAACAACTTTCATTCTAGCTCTTGGACTTTTGTATTTCTGTATTCGGTATATAACATCATTTAATTTCTTTATCACCTGATATGGCCCATCCCAATGTGTCTGTAATTTGGGAGATAATCCTTCTTTCGTGGGGGGTTAAAAAGCAAAACTAACTGGCCCTTCTTAGATCCTTCGGAGTACACTGCCCGATCATATCTGGACAACTTTATATGGCCACGCACGGACTTTCTATGGTCGCAAGGATTTCTCGGCTCCAATGAAGATACCTGCTTATCTTCTGGTATAAGTAGTGCACTGCGGAAGCAACGCACATCCTCTGTTTACTGTGCTCCTGACTGCCACACGCTTTGGGCAGTTTCCATTGAAATTTTGTCTTCCACCTATACTATTGGCCTCCTTACCTTGGCCAATACGGGTTTAAATCTTTTCACCGTTAACCTGTCTTTACTGGGCTCTACCTGCAACGAGCGACCTTCACTGACGCATTCCTTTCTATCTGCCTCCGTACAGTGCCTGGCTTCCAATCTGCTAAGCTTTCTTGCATGAGCAACCGCTTTTTCACGTTTTGCAACTTTTCTGTATGGTGACGATTCCAGACGAGTACAAGAGAGAAGCTGTCCCACAAGATCCTCACTTTCATACCCAACACTCAAGGGTATTTCATAATCAAACAAATACATGATTTGTTTTCCCATATTCAGACTTATGTTATGACTTATCATAAAATCTGCGCCAATTAATACTTCGTCTAAAATGTCGGCCACAATAAACTCATGAAAATTGACAATATTGGCAATTCTTAACACCACACGTGTTTTGCCATAGACAGTAGCAGGCTCACCTGTAGCTGTTCGCAAGCTCACTCCGCTTAGTGGTTCGACAGCTCCCGTTACCAAGTCAGCGCCTTATAATTGAAAATCCTGCACCAGTGTCGATAGTCAAAGTTCGCTTTTTACCATCGATGTAGCCAAATGTCGTAATACTTTTATATCTCTTTGGCACTACTAAATTTATTATCGAGTCCTCAGATGCGAAAGGTAGCACTCCCTCCATACTTAATGGCGACTCCTGTGATGACTGATGACTGGTCTGCTGGCTGTTTCTTGGCGGCAAAGCAGATCTTGTTCGCTTTCTTTGTGCTTTACAGTTACACCATACAGTGGCTGAAAATCGTTTTTCATTGGCCAAAAATCTGTAACCTTTGAACCGAAGGAGATATTTTATTGAAATTTTTTTTAATCGACAGTTGAGTAGTTGAGTAGTTATTGAGGAATTTAAGGTCAAAGTGGAACTTTAAATTTTTTTTTAATTTAGCGTGCAATATGGTTTTTTTTAATTCTTTTAATTATTTAAAAATGTAATTTTTTTATTTAAATAATAATCATTAACATTTTTTGTAATAATGGGACACTCAAAAAATTAAATGCTTACTATAAAAAAAATTTTAGCATAAAAAAAAATAGTAAAATCCACTGGAAATTTTGCTATTATTGCTGAAAAATAAACAATTTTTTGCTTTCAAATTTGTTTACACTTATTTATTCTTATTTATTAAAACATTTCATACATATGTGGATAATGTATGAATAATAGCAGCAATAGATTTTAATAGCTTTTGTAACAACGTGAGCTTCTATTTATTATTATTTTTTACTAATACAATGTCTGTCTTTGATCTAATGAATTATAATTATTGTTCATTTAATTGAAAGATTGATTGCAAATATTCAATATTTTGTTCTGTGTTATTTCTGTTCTTAAGTAGTTTTTTGACTTCTTCATCTAAATCCCGATGTTCCACTTTCCATTGATTTCGAATACTGGAGATAAACGGATCTGACGTTGCCAAATATATATTAAATAGATCTTCATTAGTGGAATTTCGTGAAATTTTTCTAGTATTGTGCTCTCTATAAAATCTGTAATCCTTATTCCTTTTTTCCTGAGCTTCCTCTGATAAATCTCCAAGTGGCACCAACTGATATTTAATGACATCTTCTCCATGATAAAGGATTTTGTGAACTGTAGCAGACATATTTCTCCATGGGTACTTGGTTGTATATATTTTTGCAGTTTTCTTAGCAAAATCTCCAAATTTTCTAGAGTCAATTTCTTCATTGCACGCAAGTACTTCTAGGATTATTTTAAATCTAAAAATTAGGTAAAAATCAACACCTGTTATTTCAGATGCTGTTTCTGGATCTGAAAAGAATCTTCTTGCGGTATTGCCATCATTTGTATTGCCTGACCCTTGTTTCGGCTGATCTATAATCAACCCAAATTTGCGATATTCATCTTGAACATGTTTCCTTTTTGAACTTCTTAACTCCTTGTTGGTTTCGTTGTTTCTTATTGATCCTGAAGATCCGAAATCCAAATCATAACTGATTTTAAGTATGTGTTCCATAAGTCGTATTCTTGCATGTAGTGGTGATAATCCAAATTCATATGCATCAGTTATATCTAATGATTTTGTCGGGACTTGGTTTAATTGGCTTGATGTTGCATGGCATATGATGCAGCTGGATGCAGCCTTCGCGTTAGTCAAAACCTGGCCTACTTGTCCATCTATCATTGTTAGCACTAATTGGTAGCTAACTTCATTTTGCTGCCCATCTAAATCTAACTGTAATGGCTGTAGCATTGCAATTTGGGCCTTGATATCACTAACTTCTTTGTTAATGGCATCATGAGTTTCTTTTTTGAATTCAAATTTTATAGGTCTGCAATATTTCGTAGAAGATGGTGTCTCATTTTTCCAAATATCCTTTGTTTGCGTTGTACTTGTCGAAGGCTCTGAATCTTCCAAAATCTTTTTTAATCGCAATGGTACAAATGATACCATGAACATATCTGAGTCCGAAATATGTTCACATACTACTTGTTTGTATTGTTTTTGTCCGGAAGAACCATCACATCCCCATTTACAAAAAAGAATTAACTTTGTGTTTCCATATTTCTTTAACTCATTTCCTTTTATTGATTGTAGCAAGCGTTCGGATGTGTGATCAAGTAGAGATTGTAGTTGTATCTCTGCCGAAATTGAAGTGATTGTAATAGTGTCCTTTAATGGCAAACAGCCCATTTTAGCAGATGTTATGTGATGATATGCTGGATACAGATTTGAGCCTTTTTCAATCGCACGCAATCTGAGCTGTATATATTGTTGTTTTGTTAATTTCAAATCCAGAAATAATGCTAATGCCTCCTCATTTGTGAATTGTTTTGCATCGCTTGGAGTTGGTATACTTTTAAGAATCCGTTTTGTTCTCAATGGACTAGCTTTAACAACTTTTTCAATGATTTTGTCAATTGTTTCTGTGATCGCAATTGATGTAGGAAAGTATTTTGAATATTTTCATATCCGATTTCTTCATTTATATCCTTAAGCTTCCGCCTCTTGAATCTATCGCTACAGTTGTCCAGCGATTTTTGTGGTCCCCCACGTGTGTTTTGATTTGAAGTTTCTGAAGCGATCTGGACAGAAAGTTCGTTCTCTAACCAGTTTGCAAAGCTCTTATAAAATCTATCTTTGCTGTAATCAACTTTCCTGTATCGCTGTTTTAAACGTTTGATGAAAACATATAATTTATTTTCTAAGTCCGATTGTATTTCAGTGCTATAGAAATTTAAGTTTCCTTTTTTTCGAATGTAATTTTTAACATCTTCATCGTTTTTGTTTCTAAAATACTCTCCTCTCCGGCCAATTCTTTATAGCTGAAGCTCTCCATGTTTATGAAAAACGTTGTTATTGCTCAGATATATTATATCCACTGAGTTTGCATTCGAATGTCACTTGCTTTTAAACATTTTCATACTTTTTTTCATACCAAGTACAGGTAGAATAAAAAGGATTAAAAAACTTAAAATCCTTTTATTTATATGCTATAAAATACCTGACACAAATTTAACAACGCATTACATAGCTATAGGGTCATGGACTATTATTAGAGTTATAAAAACAGATAAAATAAAAAGACCAAACAAAATTTAAAAAGCCCTTCTAAAAAAGTGTTAAACAGACGGGTCTAAACGGGTACAAGAGTATATAAAGGGGTAAAAGAAAACTCTTTCACCTTTCTATCAGTGGTTTCACCTTCTTGGTCCCTTTTGGGCCGCAAAAGTTCTATTGTACTTAAGTTGAAATTTGACAAAAATATAGTAGTTTAGAAATTTTTTTTTGAGTAGTTTCATTAAAATTAAATAAGTGTTAAACAGACGGGTCCAAACGGGTACAAGAGTATATACAGGGTAAAAGAAAACACTTTCACCTTTCTATCAGTGGTTTCACCTTCTTGGTCCCTTTTGGGCCGCAAAAGTTCTATTGTACTAAATTTGAAATTTGACAAAAATATAGTAGTTTAGAAATTTTTTTTGAGTAATTTCATTAAAATTAAAAAAGTGTTAAACAGACGGGTCCAAACGGGTACAAGAGTATATACAGGGTAAAAGAAAACACTTTCCCCTTTCTATCAGTGGTTTCACCTTCTTGGTCCCTTTTGCGCCGCAAAAGTTCTATTGTACTAAAGTTGAAATTTGGCAAAAATATAGTAGTTTAGAAATTTTTTTTTGAGTAATTTCATTAAAATTAAAAAAGTGTTAAACAGACGGGTCCAAATAGGTACAAGAGTATATACAGGGTAAAAGAAAACACTTTCACCTTTCTATCAGTGGTTTCACCTTCTTGGTCCCTTTTGGGCCGCAAAAGTTCTATTCTACTAAAGTTGAAATTTGACAAAAATATAGTAGTTTAGAAATTTTTTTTTGAGTAATTTCATTAAAATTAAAAAAGTGTTAAACAGACGGGTCCAAACGGGTACAAGAGTATATACAGGGTAAAAGAAAACACTTTCACCTTTCTATCAGTGGTTTCACCTTCTTGGTCCCTTTTGGGCCGCAAAAGTTCTATTCTACTAAAGTTGAAATTTGACAAAAATATAGTAGTTTAGAAAATATGTCCTAGCATCTCAAATATAAATAACACAACAGTCGCAAATATTACCTTTTTAAAGATAACAAGACTACCAACCTAGCAGAAAAGCAAGCAGGTCATTATCGTTTATAGTTTATGTGCAATGATAATTTCTTTCGGATTAAATATTAAAAAAATACTTTTTTCTGAATTAAAAAAAAAAGTTGTGCTTAACAACATGTCACACCCACAATTACCAATATTTTGAACAAATTTTTTGGCTACCTTAGTTTTAATATGTTTACTATTAAATCAAATTAAAATTTTTGAAATCGGTGACAAACAAAAATTGGACTTTTAGCCAATGAAATAAAATTTTCAGCCACTGTGCGCTGTATGTGCCCAATCTTACCGCAGTTATAGCATTTTAATTTGTTCTTGCCCAGCTTCTCACTTAAAACCCGCAAAAATTCTTCTTTAAGTCGCTTTAATTCATTCATGATGAGCAAGGGCAAATGTCGACTTTAATGCTGCACTCACCGCATACTTAACATCAGCATCTCTTATACCGTTAATAAATGCTTCTGTTTTGAAGCTGTCCAACAATGGATGATTCTCACCAGGATAAGTTAGCTGTGCCAACCGCTCAATCTCCAGTGTGAAGTCCTCTAAGGTTTCGTTTGCCTTTTGCACTTTGCCACGCAACTCCATTTTGTAGATTTCCTTTTTGTGTTCACCTCCATACTTACGTTGCAGTGCTACCATAAAGCTGGAGGTCCATACCACGCGTTTTCGCCTCCACGCAGCGCATGCTTTTCTAACCTTACTTGCGTTTTTCGTTTCAAGTTACATGCAACGCTTTTTATGCAGCAGCAGCACAAGTAAAAATAAAATTTAATTTGTCAAAATCAGCTGATTTGTTCGAACGCTGCTTGTGACGCTTACAAAAGTAGAAAGTAAACCTACTTTTCGCCTCAAGGCGTCTACGCTTTTGTGCATGTAACTTACTACGTATAACTACACAGATACTCCTTTTTTGACAGCTGCGTATGCTGCGAAAAAGCGAGTAACGCGTGGTGTGGACCTCCAGCTTAATTTTATCATAATTGCTTCTGCTACTTACTGGTACACTTTCAAGCACTTCAGCCGCAGGCCCCTTTAAAGCAAGAATAAGCTCGATGGCTTTTTCCTCACTGTTCCACGCATTTCTGTTGGCAACTGTATCGAACTGAAACTTAAAAACATTTAATGGCACACTACCATCAAATCAAGGGGCCTTTATTCTACTAGAAACTTCTGGAATAACCCATACTGATCCCTCTTGGCTTTAAGATGATTAAATATTTCATCAAAATTCGTTACTTTGTGTTTTAACTTCAGACAACTTATTGTTAAATTCTATTTTCATTGCATTTACTCTTTCATTTATTTCTGTGGAAATCTGAAGTTTCTCATTTGTTATTCTAGAATTATCTTGAATTTCAGCCAGGATGGTTCTAGACTTCTCTTCCATTTTTCTAGAAGTTTCATCAATCTTTCTTGAAGTTTCGGCTAGAATATCACTCGAATTCTCTTTTATCATCTGTACCATGCTTTTGGAATTATCGTCCATTTTTCTAGAATTGTGTCAAAATCCATACTGCTAGTTACTGCACGAGTACATACCTCTATTTCTTTTTTGTCCTCGAATTCGTAACTCGCAATGTCCATATTGCGTCGATCGAATTCATCTAATAGTCTCTTCAGCAGCTTTGCTTTATTACCTGCAGTTGGCAGATCCAACTTGCCCAATTCTTTCTTGAACTGTTCTACTTTAAGCTCTTCAAATTTCATTGCTGTTTTTTTTTTTTTTTTATTAATTAATTAATTTATTTTTTTTCACTTTTTTTTATTTTATTTATGCA
This sequence comes from Pollenia angustigena, assembly GCA_930367215.1. NCBI lineage: Eukaryota > Metazoa > Arthropoda > Insecta > Diptera > Polleniidae > Pollenia > Pollenia angustigena. The sequence goes on along the minus strand of OV884056.1, from coordinate 45,686,177 downwards.
TTTCACTTCTGACACCAATTGTTACGTTACTGCTTTTCAATAACGTTTTGGTTTATTTCCTTTATAATAAACCGTTTCGAGTTATTGCACTTTAAATAAAACAAAATAATCACAAGACTTTAAACACTGTTTATAATTTACACAACTTTATTTAGTACTTAGTCACTTTAACAACCGTAATTTATAGCTTTTATTCACAGCCAACTATAATTTTCTCAACGTGATACGTTATTGACAAAGTCAGAACTTAAGCTTCGTACAGACGATGGTCAGATCTTACAATGTTGTCATTAAAATTGCCTAAAAATGTCTTGCAACTGTATGAAAATTGTAAGCTCATTTTTAATTGGCAGATGTGTAAAATTAATGCATCTGACAATGGCACCATTGTCAGAAAAATGACAATATTGTAATATCTGACCATCGTCTGTACGAAGCTTTATAATGATTCATGCCATCTCTTGCGATCCTATTTATACTCTAGCCCAGAAGTGTAGATGATACTAGTAATGTCTAGATGGCACTAGAAAGTTCGCCGCATAACGGCTACTTACTCATCTATAGTTACTATCTATAATTTAGTTATTAGGCAACATAAACTAAGGCATACTTTTAGGCGTTACCATAAATTGATATAACTTAACGAAAATTCGAGTATTTACAGTGGGGTTGAAGTACAATTATGCACACAATTTTAACATTACATCAGTTCATTGATTTTTACACTAGAAGTGTGCATAACTTATACAATAACAATTTTAACTAATAAAATAACTAACAAATACTTAATAACTAATCAATACAAGATAACACATAAATTAATCTAATTCTTAACCAATAATTACAACTTATTCTTAACTAAAGTTACTTTCGTAACAATATATATCAAAAAAACAATTTGTCAAAAAATGCGAAAAAGTACGTTTTGTTCTGCGGCTCCTCAAATAATTTTATTTAAAAGGATGCTGATACCAATTTGGTCAGTAACCACAATATATAGTAAAAAAAAACTGAGTACCTGGAGGCCAGATTTTGTTTTTTTTTTAATATTATTTTGTTGGACTGCTTTAGGTGTTATAATTTAAATAAAAAACATCTACAAACAATTGTTAAAAAACCAAACGTTTTATGACTGACAAACTCTTACTTACATGTACCTATGCAAGATGAGCAAAAACAGAAAAAAGTGAAATATAAAAAAAATCACCCAAAAATATTATATATGAGGGGCTTAAAGCACAAGGGGTTTAAGTGCCTTTTTCTAAAATTGAATTATAGGTGAAGTTCGGAGAAGTTGTTCAGAGCACAAGAAGTGAATGTAGGATCCTCATCCGGACGCTAGATATGGTGAACAATTCAAGCACTTGACATTAAAATACCTGCTTCGCTTTGGGCACAAGCGAAACAACCGCTTTTGTCTCATTATTTAACAAAAGTCACTTGAACCCTTTGTGCTTTAAGCCCCTCATATAAATATACAAATTTCCAATTTTATCGTGATGTATAACATTTTTAAATTAAAACAGAGTTTATAGTTGCAGATAATTTGTGGGTCAATAAAATTTCAATGGTGGAATACCCCACAGTGAAGATATAACATTTTTAAGATCGCGACTATATGCACTTTCAAAAATCTTTTTTTTTTTAAGTGAACAAAAAATCGTTTTTTTTTTTAATTTCGAAGAATTTTTTTTTATAATAAAAAAAATTACTATACGAAGCTGTATTTCACAGGAAAAATTAATGTAAAATCTTTATTACGTATTCCACGGATAATTACCTCGACAAAAATGCCAAAATTTTTGGGTAATAATGGTAAGGTAAGGGTAAGCATTTAAACGAATACGCTTAACTATCTCGTTGAGGTAATAATAAGAATACGTTTAGCTACTAGAGTTTTTTTTCCCCGGAGTTTTTCGATTCCCGGAACCGGAACCGGAAACCGGGAAATTTTTTTTAGGAATTTCCCGGGATCCCGGAATCCCGCTCCATATAAATAATACACAGTAAATTTGTTTCAAATAATGAAAAAAAACTTTTTTAAAAAAACGTAAGGTAACTTGTTTACAAAGTAAGTAAAAGAAATCCTTAAATACTACTAAATTAAATGAAGATTAAAAGAGGAACTTGAATTATTATTACCTTACGGTTTTATATGTAAATTCCGTGTTATTATTATGCTCTAGATACAAGATAAAAAATTAAGATAAACATAACAATTTAATTCATAAGACAATAATAAAAACAAACACAAATTGAGGTACTCAAGATATGAGATCAAAAAGTTAATTCATAAAATAGATAAAATATTTTAAATAAATATATTAACATTTTTTAACGGCTTAGGAAATAACTTTCTGACACACTCAAAGCGCTTAGTAAGACGTCAAAAAGTATATTGATTATTTTATTTACTAATTACCATGTTTCCGAAAAATTTCGTTCATTTTTTTACCGAGGTTGGATAAATAGTTAAAAGTGCACCGTTGTAGAAGGCTTTTGATTCACAATAAGAAGCATTTTTTTTTTATAAACAACGTATATATCAGTCAAATGTATGTCAAGGTTCATGCAAAAAAATAGCATCAACCTCTTACAAACCTTTTCATTTCATTAGGTCTATCTGTAATCTTTAGGACAATGTGTTTTTCAAATTGTATGTTGTATTATCTTACACGAGTTTCCAAATTTTTTTTTATTTCGGTTTCCCCGCTCTTCAAGGGTATATAAACCAACACAAATTGAAACAATTTGGGTTTATCACCTAATAAACATATCTCTCCTTCATTGCAACATAGTCATATCTCAAAAAATCAAAAATTGTAAGTTATTTAAGCAAAGTGTTCCTTCATGCCTTCTCGTATTTTATCTCAAACTGAACCGAAGTTATAGCAAAATATATCTTTAAATCGGTACATTTTGAAAACTTTAATCGCATTTTGCCAAGTTCATTTGTTTTTGTAGATATGACTATGTTGCAATAAAGGAGCTATATGTTTAGGTATCTGCTATTTTTAAGACTTGTCCATGGACAATTAAACTTTACAACCTGCATCTTATTTTGAATTAATATTCTTTATTATCTTTTCACTTCACTAAATTTATTAATTATCAACTGTTGCACTGCTTATTCTGCTTTAAGTAGATTTATTGCATCAGGAGACATTGATTTACGTACATATGTACTCACTTCTTGTAATTGATCTAATCGACAACCCATCCACAGATGCTTATTTTAAGAGAATATAAAACTAAATTTCAAAGTATAAATAGCTGTTTTCTTAAACTATGAGGAATTTTTTATTTCCCGGGATCCCGCATGAAAAATCCCGGGAAAGCGGGAAATATAATTACGGGAAATCCCGGGAAAAAACCCTATTAACTACCTCATTGACGTAATTAAGCGAATTCGTTTTAATACGTCAGTGAGGTAATTATACGTATTTATTTACAAGATAACTTAAATTTGATGTATGAAAAAATTTAAGAATGGAGACTGATTGTAATAAAATTAAGTGTATTATTTTATGTTCATACAAGAGTTCTTCTGGCTTAATTTGATCGTTATATTTGTTTTTGCTGGACATTTGTTATCATTTAATTGGTTTCCGGAAAGTCATTTGTATGGGAGGTACCAGAAAAAATGGACCGATTTACGTCCAAGTCAACAAGGTTCGTTCTTACGGAAAAAAATTACAGTTTACAAAATTTCATATAATTCCGTTGAAATTGCGATCAGTTCTTTGTTTACAAGAATCAGATTTAGATCGAAAAATTGATCAAGCTCCAAACGAGCAAAACAAGAATTAGACTCAGATCAGAAGAATTGATCAAGCTCCAAACGAGCAAAAAAAACAAAACGAAATGAGTATGTAAATAAAGGAGAGAGTACGTACTTTAAAATATTACTATGTTTTTTTTTTAATGACATTTTAGGAATTCCCAAAGGTTCAAGCCCATCAAACCTTAAATTTATGTAAAATTTAACACATTTTTAAAAATAATATAAAAGTAAGGCGACCAGATTTTGAAAATAAAAATAGAGGACATAGGGAAAAAAAGTAAAAAAAATTTTTGACTTCAAGATTTTTTTACATATTTTACAGACAAATTTACATTCCCATATTAATAAATGTAAAGAAGATTTAAAAAGAATTACGTATCGTCGGCTTAATATGCAGACCTGCGAAATCCACTTTTTAAGTAAATTGAGATTTGATGCCGTGTGGTAGAGAAATATATGCCTCGTCGACCATGTAGTTATTCTTCAATTTGAGTCTTGAAGTGTGTCAAATCAACTATATTTTTGGTTCTCCCAAGGTATATTTATAGCAGGTAGTCTCAGAAAGCCAGCTGGTTATTTTTTATTTGCTTGTTTCGTGATACAAACTGTCAAATGTTGTATAGTAAACAAGTAAACAAGGTTTTTGTCTTTTTTGTCTCTTTTTAACCCCTTTGCTGTTTGACAGTTCGTATCACAAAACAACAATAAAAACCCCTGTTGTTTATTTTATTGTACAATTGTTGTAATCTCGCGGCTACCTGCTATAAATATACCTTGGGTTCTCCTCTCAAGCAGTAAATAGGAAAAACAAAAAGTTTTTCCTGTAAAATTTGTTGAAAGGGAGTTAGCAGGTTTGCATATTAAGCCGACGATGTATAAAAATTTACATTTACTTAAGTAAATTGTAAATTTTGTAAATTTTTTTTTTTAGTTCCAAAAAAAAAACAACTAAACTTTAATAATCATTGCAAAAAATTATTCAAAATTTTATACTGCAAGTGTATGAGAGCTCAGTAGGAGTATGAACAGAACAAGCATGGCACAACATTTTCCATACGATTGCACAGAAAAAACCGTTGATCACCGTGAAATAAAATTTTTATTTAATTTATAAAAATAAAAGCAAATATTGGTCATGCTTTTAAAAATAAAGAGGACAAAGATGACAGATTATGAAAAAAATATGATAAAAGAGGACACAAATTTTATAGAGGACAGCCAGCTAAAAAAGAGGATTGTCCTCTAAAAAAGAGTACGTATGGTCACCTTAATAAAAGCGATTTTAAAAGTGGTGGAAATATATGTATGTCTAAATTTAAATTAAAGCTATGCAACCCTTTTAACGAAAACAGTTTATTTCATAAAAATCCCTTATGAAAATAAAAAGTTACAAGTGATTGAATTTTCAAAATTTATTACCAAGCGAATTCATTACAGGTAATCTCGATACTACAACAAGCACAACTCGTACAAAAACCACAAGCAATTTGTTTTTGTAAAATCATTGTACAATGTAAAAAACAGAAACAAAGATAGGAAACAAAATTTTGACAACGATAAAGCTAAAAAAAGTTATCAGCAGGACTTTTAAGACCGAATTTTTGGCTTCTGAGGTCCTCAGGTGTTTAATATGAGTACAGTAGTTTTGACTTAGCTGCCTTTTATTTAAGTGCACTTTTGACTTAACTGCACAAAATTGATATTTTTTGGCATTATTCTTTATAATCCCATACAAATTCCTTTTTTAAGTGCACATTTAAGATAAGTACCCAAAATTTTTGGCATTTTAAAATTATTTTCATACAAATAATTTAAGTTAGCTGCACTTTGACTTAACTGCCCAAAAAAAATATTTTCTGTAATAATTCTTCAAAATCCTCGTTTACGTGCATTTTGTATACCTGCACATTTTCCATATTTTTGGGCAGTTTTAAAATATTTTCATATAAAACTTCGAATATAGCTGCACACATGAAAAAATATGGTGGCCACTTTTTCACATAAATATTCAATTTAAGTTGTTTATAAAAACAAAAAACATATGGGTTGTGGTTACAGCAACTTTGCCACGATTATATGAAAGGAATACCAAATCTTAGGTCTGGAACAGAATAAAGTAGTTGTAGTAGTATTTGAAGCTGGCGAATGCTCAGTAGCGCAACAAAGTTCATAACTTCGAATTTTTAGCTTTTGACAGCTTGCAGCGCTATTGTTAACGTTGTACTACAGCGACTTTTCAGTTCCACATTTTATTGTTACCAATTTGGCTTTCTCGTTCATTATAAAAATGCATAACAAATGACTGCAGGTTGTTTGAACGTCGTTGTTATTATCAATTTATTAATAAAAACTTTGTTACTTCTCTTACAAACACTTTACTTTAGCTGCACTTTTATGCAGGTAACCAAAATTGCGTACCTGCACATTAAGGCAGCTAAATGCATTAAAGATAGCTGAATTTTTGATAAGTCAAAATTACTGTATTTAAAATTAAAAATTGGCGGTAAAATAAAAAAGGCGTTTGGCCGCTATTTCACAAATAGCACCACTGTGCGGCGTCAATATTCGTCCTCAGATGTAGATTAATCAGTCTTACTAATGTATTTAAAAGAAAAGTCGATAAGTGATTGGTCTAAAATCCTTGGGTTTAGAGTGGCCAATTTGACCTGTCTAAGGTATGAAAATAACATTGACCTATCCACCCTCTAGGAACGTAGCCGTTTAGCAACCAGCAATAGGAGTGATGATCCCTGGATATTCTGTAGCATAGCTAGAAAGATACCATCTGGTCCTGCCGATTTATACGGCCCAAAAGTATTAACCACCCATGTAACCTTATCCAAGATGTTCATATACCCCACCGCTTCATTTACCTCAACTCCAGAGTCGAACCAGGATAAAGATCCATTCAGGGAAAACAGAATTCCATTTCTTTTCCTCTCTCTCCTTAAAACTCAAGACTTGGCAGCTAATACTTGAAGAGAGTGAACCAGCACTAAACAGGTTGGGAAAAACTTAAATTACCGGTTAAAACTGGTCGAAGAATTACCGTTCGATCTCCCTAAAGGAAACACAAAGATTAATTTGTGATCAGCTCTTGAAACTGAATATAAAATTGCCAAACAAATGAAAAGGCAAATATGAAAGCAATCAAGCGGTTAATTAAAAAAGTGTAACAAATGTGAATGGATTGAAAACTTTAAGGAATTGAGAGGCAAAACTTGATCGTGTGGCTGCAAAGTAGTGATGCATTTTGAGATTTTTTTTGGGCCAACTTGGCGATTTAAAAATGCAAAAATACCTTTGAAAGGGCCAAACTATACTGTTAGGTTACTGCCTTTTTAATAACGTTTTCGGTTTATTTCCTTTGTCTAGGTTCACACTATGAAAGTTTTCTTTCAGAGAGTCCGAGTTTATGGGTGAGAGAGGAGAGATGAAAAGCATGTTCTCTTCCCCTCTCACCAATAAACACAAACTTTCTGAAAGAAAACTTTCATAGTGTGATCCCAGACTTTATAATAAACCTCTTGAGTTCTTTATTGCACTTTAATAAAATTAAATAAACACAACACTTTAATTTATAACACTTATTTATTATTTACGCAGCTTTATTTAGAATTTAGTAACTTTAACAACCGTAATTTACAACTTTTATTCACAACTCACTTTAATGTTTATAATTTTCTCCGCGTGATGCGTTATTGACAAAGTATGAACTTAGAATGATCTTATGCCTTCTCTTGCGATTCTATTTATACTCTAGCCCAGACGTGTAGATGATACCAGTAACGTCTAGATGGCTCTACTAGAAAGTTCGCCTACTAACGGCTATTTTGTAAATTAAACTTGCTCATCTATAGTTACTATCTATATGGCTGAATTAATTGAGTTATTAGGCATCATAAACTAAGGCATACTTTTAGGCGTTAATGACGAACATTCTACACCTTTTTAAGTTGAAATTGAGACAATCCAAATTAATATTGAGAAAATACAAAGTGATATTAAGAATTCCAATTTGATAATGAGAAAATACAAATTGATATTAAGAAATCCGAATTGATGTTGAGAAAATACAAATTGATATTACGAAATCCAAATTGATATTGAGAAAATACAAATTGATATTAAGAATTCCAATTTGATAATGAGAAAAAACAAATTGATATTAAGAAATCCAAATTGATATTGAGAAAATACAAATTGATATTAAGAATTCCAATTTGATAATGAGAAAATACAAATTGATATTAAGAAATCCAAATTGATATTGAGAAAATACAAATTGAAATTGAGATAAAACAAATTAATATTGAGATTTTCATTATTATATTTTGAATATGTATTGTATACATAAAAAAATACATTGCCCTTTATTTATGTATAATAAACATTACAAATCGCAATACATATTGCGTTGCATCAATACCCACCATTACGCTGCAGGAGCTTAAAGAAAACGTTCAAGAGAGTTTCAGAAATGTGTCACAACGACAACAATTTCAAATGAACAGCATGGAAAACAAACAAAAACGAGCGAAATATGTTGAGGATTTAAATAATTTCATTCAAAGTGGAGAACAAATAATTTGGATTGATGAAACTAATTTCAATTTGTTCTGCAGAAGAACTCGTGGATGCTCCAGAAAAGGCTTAAGAGCTACAATACACGTACCATCTTTCCGAGGTCCAAATGTCCACCTAATCGGGGGAATAGCATCCTCTGGAGTAATTCTTATGACGAGAAAACGAGGATCATTCAGAATGCAAGACGCAAGAGAGTGGGTAATCAGCTTAATGAATCGATGGGAGCAATTAAGAAACCTCTTACAAGATTTAGTTGTGTGTGATAATGCACCATGTCAAAGCCAAATGAAAATAATTTTTGAAAATTCACCAGCGACTCTTCTTCGATTTGCTCCTTATAGCCCAATGTTGAATCCAATTGAGTTAATATGGTCCAAAATTGATTTGGATGGTGTTATCGACGAAGCTAAGGCTACTATAACCACAGTTGACTGTGCAGAGGAGTACAACATTTTACCAAAGAGCAATAGAACAGGAGAATATGCCTGTTGGTGAATAATTTTTTATACGCATGTTTTTATTAAACTTGATTTTCAAATATTTCCAGTTACTTGTTTTTAAACTCATAATTTGTTTGTTCCTAATATCAATAAAACTATGAATTTATATCTCAATATTAACTTGGTTTTTCTTAATATTAAATTGGGTTTTCTCAATCCCAATTTGTATTTTCTCAATATCAATTTGGATTTCTTAATATCAATTTGTATTTTCTCAACATCAATTTGGAATTCTTAATATCAATTTGTATTTTCTCAACATCAATTTGTATTTCTTATTATCAAATTGTATTTTCTCAATATCAATTTGGAATTCTTAATATCAATTTGAATTTTCTCAATATCAAATTGGAATTCTTAATATCAATTTGTATTTTCTCAACATCAATTTGGATTTCTGAATATTAATTTGTATTTTCTAAATTTCAACTTAAAAAGGTGTAGTATTTACAGTGGGGTTGAAGTACAATTATGCACAACAATTTTAACTTAACATCTGTACATTGATTTTTACACAAGAAGTATGCATAACTTATTCAATAACAGTTTAAACTAATAAAATAACTAACAAATACTAAATAACTAATCAATACAAGATTACTTTTCAATACAAGATAACTAATAAATTAATCTAATTCTTAACTAAAGTTACTTTTGTAACAATACATACATATGTGATAATTATGTTTGTATTTAAATAAAACCAATAGTAAAACAAATTTTTTATCCATTTTTGTTTTACTTTAATATTACACTCTTTAAGTTTCGCAAATACCATTGCTCAAAAGCAACATGAAATTTTATTTTTTAATACAAAATTTAATTTATGTTTGAAGCATTTTTATCATTTGACAATTTACTTTGATATTTTGATATTTACCTACTAAAAATAATTTGTATTTAAAGCAAGACTGATTTGCACATAAAAGTAACAGTTCTTACTTTAAAGGGTCAATTATACAAAACAATTGGTTTGACAAAAACAATATTTATTATGAATATTTAAAATTTTTGTTGTTCATACAAACAACTGCTTGTGTGGTTTATTTGGTCCTGTACAAACAAAACAATTTCATAAACAAAAGTATTGTTCGAAAAAGTAAGAAAAAACATTAAAAAATTTATTAATCGATTTGTTTTCTTAACTAATCCCGCGAAGCTTTACGCTTATCTGCTGAAGGCCAGAGTCTCTAGCGGGAATCGAACGCGCGACTCCGGTACTAATAGACTAGCTCACTACCAGCTAGTTTATTTTTGACCTGAAAGGGCTAAAATAGATGTCTACAGGGCCATCAAACGTTCAAAAGTGACCAAAATGGCCTAATTGTGCCACGTTTTGCATCACTGCTGCCAAGTCACAAATAGGAATTAAACAGAAAGTCAAAATATCATGTTTTATCTTTATTTCAAGTTAGGTGGAGACGTAGAGTAACGTAGTAGCTCACGTTGGGTTTTGGCTAGTCTACTTTAATAATAACGAACAGTCTGGCATCTTCATTAACAAAGCAACCATGTGTTTTGCATATACAACTCTGTAGCAAAAACACAACCCTGTTTAAAAATAATAAAAAAAAAAAAAATATTAAAGTGTCGCATGCAGGCGAACGTGAATTTTGTGTCTGCTGTAAAGGAAATGTAGAAATTTTCGTTTAAATAATTGGTGCATTATTTATTTAATAATTTTCCTAAAAACAATCGCAAAATATAGTGTTACAGGTAAGTTGACAGATTTGGTAGCGAATATAACAAAATAATTTTTGAAAGTAAAATGAAAAAAATATACATACATACATGATAAATATTAAATTTTCTATAACAAGACAGTTTAGCAAAATAGTAAATTTAATGCAACATATGTTCTTTTTTTGTCGCTAAATGCAACATAATTAAATTGCCTATAATAAGAAAAAGTTTCTATACGGGTTTTTATGGATATCTGCTTTTAATTTCATCATAATTTCGCCATCTCATCTGTTTTAACAAAATGTCTTCTACGGATTTTTTTTTGTTGTTTTACTTGACTCTGCTTTCATATTGTTTTTTACCACATAATTTTTCTTAGAATATATATATTTTTTTATATATGTATGGATGTACATATTTGATTTGTTTTACTATTTGTATGTAATTTTTTATTATTAAATATTCAAGTGGTAATTTATTTAATTGAAATTAACTTTAAATACATATTGTTCCATTCAATGGAATTTTTTGTTCTGTTTAACGTAATTGTGTATTGCTCGCAAGCTTTTGTTGGCTGTCTTACACAAGTTTCATGAGCAGCAATTTAATTACAAGGAAAAATTAATGCAAAAACCTTGGAAGTGACGTAGTACTATTTTTTTTTTAACAAAAGTATATAACGAGTGTAGCTACCTGCACACTAGTAATATAAATAGTATAAAATTGACTAAGTAGATATAAAAATTATTTTTCTGGAGTTAAATGTTAATATGTGTATGTAAACAAAATAAACAGATTGCAAAGAAGTAGTTGTGTTAAAAACATATTTACTGTCCAAATAATACAATGTATGTTTAAATGAAATAAATTTTTCCATCCTAAAAAGTTCTAGAGCTGCAAAACAATCGATAGTTGGCATAATCTTCAGTTTCGATAGTTAACTTAAAAACTATCGATAGTATCGAAATGTGCCACTTATGTGGTCAGGGTAATGAATAAAGGTGGTAAACAATGAAAAAGTTTTAACACTTCATTTACAGAAAACGTTTTTTAAGTAAGAAACATAAGCACATTCCATTTTAATTTCGGTGTCATCTGTAGTTTTTACAGATATAGAGACGGTTATATCGCAGTAGGGTTTTAGTTCTTTTTACCTTTATTCAATTGAGTCTTTCAACTGAATTGATGCTTGGCCACACACTTCAATTGCAAGATTTTAAATAAATTTTAAAATTTAATGAAGTAAACCCAATATTAAAAATACTTAACTTTCTTTGCAAAAGAAGTCTACAAATATTAATTTTGACAGCTGATCAATAGACTCGAGCACACACAGTGCAATCGAGTTGAAAGACTTATGGCTAAAAGACCTCTAATGGTTTAAACGCAGGTTTAGTTGAAGTAAACTTGAATTTATGTATAGTTTAAACTCAGGAACTATAAATCAGTGTCCCATGTATTATAAGTGGTTAAAAAATAACATGTGGCATTTTGGAATTCCTATAAGGAACATAGGGCCTCAATAATTGATCTCCATCGATTTCTATCTTGTGCTTCTCTTTTGGCTTCATTCCAGGTTATACCAACAGTTTGAAGTTCGGCTTGAACTTGACGCCTCCAGTTGTTTTTAGGGCGACCCCTTCTTCTTGCTCCCTGTGGGTTGCAGTCAATGGATTTTCTATTGATGGCATCGGTTGGCTTTCGTAGAGTATGACCCAACCATCTATACTTGCGTATTTTGATCTCGTGGTCAATTGGAGGTTGTTGCGTTCTAAACCATAGCTCTGAGTTTGTAATAGTTTGGGGCCAGAAAATTTTAAGGATTCGGCGAAGACATTTGTTGACGAAGACCTGTAGTTTTTGGATATCTGAATTTGTTAGGTTGGTGAATAGGGTATATGTATATAAGTTTGTCATTTCGTTTGTAATTTCTATAATATTGATGTTAGACCCTATAAAGTATATATATTATGGGTCCTTATGAGGAGGGAAGTTGATTTAACGATGTCCGTCTGTCCGTTGAAATGGGGTTTCCGAAGACCCCATATGTGATGGGGGCCAGGTTATTATACATTTATATCACATATGGTCCGGAATTGTTTGCTATTGAAATTCAGCAAGATCGGTCCACAAATGGCTGAGATATGAGTAAAAAACCACGACTGCCTCAAATTTTTTCCTTTAAAGGTCCAATTATACGTGACATTACTATACCAACACTGTATTACCAAAACGACATAAACATGCCATACAAACAGGGTTGCCGTTTGGAAAATTTTTATCCGACCAAAATTGTCTGCAAAACCTACCAAAATCCTTTGAAACCGACCAAATTTTTGAAATATTTAAAAACGATTATATCGTCATAAAAATGCAAAAGGGCCTATCATAATTTTTTTCTTTAAATGAACATAGGCTCGTTTGCATTTTATATGACGATATTTCCATATGGGCAAATCCCAGAAACAGTCCACCAACCAAAAATTTTTCAAATGATTTTTTTTTTAATGGAATATAAGACTAGATGTATAATTTCATATTTATATTAAAAAATATGTATTTCAATGATCATTAATGCAATAATTTTTACCAAATCCTACCCCACTGCTGATTTCTTAATGTTATACGTAAATTTTGCATTATTTTAGGTGATTTTTGTGCTTAAAATGGCACATACAGCAGACTTATCAAAATATAAATTTCGTTAAAAAAAAAGTTAACATTCATTAGTTAAGAAATTAGTTTAAGAAATGAAATTCATAAAAATTAAATTTGTTTTGTTAAAATAAATAAAATATAATAATAAAACTAGATGACCCGTGCGAATATTTCGCACCGTTAGTTGTCATTTTTGTAACATAAAATGAAAATAATTAATAGAAATTTTAGTAACTTCAATACATTTTATTAAAAGTATAAAAATATTAGAAATCATAATATATATCATACATATTTACATACATACATACATATGTTTTAATGCTTTTATAATACTTCTTTGAATACAATGTTAGAGGTAATGACATGATCATCGTTAACTTTTTGCCCGTACGAATCCTTTATCAATATTAATTTTTCAATTGCTAATTATTTTTCGTCATTAGTGTTAGAAATAAGCTTTAAAATGAGATATCATTCATTAAATTTGATGCGGTGGTATGGGAGATATTTGCAACCGACAAAAAAAAGTGCTTTATAAATAATATATATGATTCTACTGGAAAAACTGTAGCGTGCGTCACAAAGGGTTCACGGCTTTTGTCAAAAAATCACAACATTTTTTGGCTACGAATAAGTGCGTTTAGAATTCTCTTATAGTCATCTTTTTTTTAGGAATTAGATTTTGTATACCTTATCATGCCAAATTCGCTGAAAATTTGGAAAACGCACGTCAACCTTTGAAGTTACTTCCACTTTTTGACGCGTGCGTCACAAAACTTTGTGATCAATTATTTCGCAACAAATACTTGCTAAGAAATTTTGATATATGCCATTCGTAAGTACATATTAATGCCACTAAATACTATATATAAGTTGAAGCTATCTTTTCTAAAAGACCAAAAAGTGTTTATATTTCAATCAGAAATCGCGTGCGAATGTAGCGTTCGTCACGCAGGATTTGCCCATATGTATATGTATTTTTGATAAAAAGTATAATTTTAATTAGATAAAGCAAATCTACATATTTTTTTTTTTTTTTGTAATATGCAATTATAGTAAAAACAAAAAAGTAAGGTTATGTTCACACCTATTAAATATTTAATGTCCTACACTTCAAAATACAGTATTAAAGCATCCCACTGTTCAACGATTCTTACAACATCTTCCTTTAAGAAGTCCATCTTGTATAAGAAACACCTAATCAGAACTCCTGAAATTGTTTTATTTATGTTATTCCTTTAGGACTATGTGAAAAAACTTTAAATATTACCACAAAGAACCTTAATATTTTTTGCATTGCTAAGTAAGATTAACTGCCTGTTCATCTATGTCTAAACGAAGACTTCGTTCGCTTACTTACATTTAAAACGAAAACAAATTATACAATATTGTCTTTGTTTTACATGCAATTTAAGCGCACGAAGTCTACGTTCGACATCGATGAATAGGCTATAAGCTTACCAACAGTTCCAGTCATGGCGTGAGCGCCGTTTGTTGCCAATCCGATCAAATTTTGTATAGGAATATTGTTTGTTGATAAAAAGTTTTTTATAAGAAGAAAAATTTAAACGGCATCTGACTTGGTAAGCTCGAATAAGATGACAAAACTATCCTTTATTAAACTAACACCGTCTAAGTAACTTGCTCCTAACAAAGCAGCCACACAAACTGTTTGTGTTTGGTAAAAAAGCTATGAGATTTGTAATTGTCTGCTATCTGTCCAATTTTCTAAAACCGACCAAAACTAGGTTTGACCTACCGTCCGACCAAACCAAAAATATTCGACCAAATTTGGTCGGAAAAGACCATGTTCGGCAACCCTGCGTACAAACCAATTAAATTTTGGTTTCTTCGGTCATACATACATACATGTCTATGGTAATACAGTGTTGGTAATGTGGGTTTTTTTGTTGTTTTTTTATACCTTTCACTACAATTGGTGGATTTTATTTGTAATGTGTTTAATTTTACGCATACACATACACATTAATGCATGTATGTATATGATATGCCGCTCAAATAAAGAAACAAACTCATAGACTCAATATATTTTAATTTATCGCTTGTTCAGTAAAAGCATTCGTAGCCGAGTTGTTAAGTTCTCTCCTGAAACTGATGATATTGCCAGTTCGAATCCCAAAAATAATTTTTTTTTTTAAATTTTTTTATGTTCTAAAAAACAATTTTAAGATTATAAAACGAATTTCAAACTACAACTTTGGCAAAAGAGGAAACGGGCTTAGGTACATATGTATATAAATTTTTTGTTTTTTTATATTTATACTTATCTAAAGAACGTTATCATATATATTATTGCTAAAGCACTTTTTTTTGTCGGTTGCAAATATCTCCCATACCACCGCATCAAATTTAATGAATGATATCTCATTTTAAAGCTTATTTCTAACACTAATGACGAAAAATAATTAGAAATTGAAAAATTAATGTTTTCATTGATAAAAATTATATTTTAAAATGTATTGAAGTTACTTAAATTATTTTCATTTTGTGTTACAAAAATGACAACTAACGGTGCGAAATATTCGCACGGGTCATCTAGTTTATGTATATAACTTTTTGTTTTTATCTCATCATGGTGAAGAGTATATAAGATTCGGCATAGCCGAATATAGCACTCTTACTTGTTTTTTTTTAAATTGTGTTCATATTATATTGTCAATTTGTAGGACGTTAAGTCCAGCTATTGTTTCCTAAGTTATATAGCTTGTCAGTGGGGGAGAATACATATTTCTAATAAAATAAAAAAAAATAAAATATTTTAAAATGTGATTGTGTGAGTTTGATTGTTGGAAAAACAAAGTGTGGATTTTTATTGATTTGTTTATTCATTAAAATATAAAAAAGGACTGATATAAGTCAATTTAGAGTATGTAATTACAAATTAAAATGTTGACGTTATAAGTTGGTAGGGTTTCTGCAATTTTGAGAAGAATTAACTATGAGCTATTGATGCCGCATAGATTTTATTCAAAAATAACTATCGTTTTCATTACTATAACAAACTTTGTTAATTATTGCTATCAATTTTGTTTTCGTATAAAACTATGTATTTCACTATTCTTTTGTTCACTTTTGTTATATTTTATAATACCATATTAATTGTTAAAATAATAAGAACATTTAAAAAAAATTTTTTAAGAAACGCTTTTCTTAAAAAAGAACATTTAAAAAAAATTTTGCCCGCCCCCCCCTAGATTTTATCCTGGCCCATGTATTCGTGTATTGTCATCGGGAATATGTATGCCTGCAAAGTTTCATCCATTTGCATTGAGTATAAGGCGGTAACATTAACGTTACAAGATTTTATTTTCCGAAGTGAAGCCAAAGAAAAGGTTTTAATAATAATACACATGTGTATTTCCACCGAAAGGTCCACCGCAACAAAAAAAATTATAAGTTCTTGAAAAGACTTTGTTTAATCACATTTTAACAGGAAAACAATCAAATTTATTAAAAGTAAAAAAAAATTATATTTATTTATAACCCATTTCAAGATTTATGAATGCAAAGTGGAACAAGTGCAACTTTTCTTATTTGGATATTTCTATTGTACGTTTTGCTATGATAACAGTTCTTTAAGAGATACATTATGCATTGACTTTTTGTCTCTAAAACCTTTCGGAAGGTACAAAGAGTCAAGATAGAATGCACAAGAAACTATGCGATTGCAAATAACTGTAATTTATTTCTTTGTATTATCTCATATTTCGACATTGAAAAACATAATTTTCTATCAATGCGTCGAAAGTAAAAGTAGAAAGCTCATCAAATTACCAGGCCAAACAGAGATGTTTTATAATATTAAAATAAAAAAAATTACTGTAAAATAGCAAGATTTGTGATTTTGGTACTTATATAAAGTTGAAATTGAAAATTAATAAGTTGAAAATTAATAATTTGAAAATAATTTTTTACATATGGGCATTTCCACAGAATGGTCTACCAGGATAAAAAAATAAAATGTTGATTATCGTCGTCTTTTATTGTTTATTATTAGAAAAAAAGTCTGTTCTTATAAAAGAATGGTTTCCTAGCATATCTGAGCGGTTTAACTTGAGGAAATTGGGTTGGAAACTGGACAATTTTATAATTTCCTGTATTTTCTACTTCTAAAGACAGTTTTATATACTTATTTTACATGCAAAAAATATGTTATGTTTACGCTCTTTCTGCATAATCTCTCCATAACAATCAATTGTAAAAGGTATTAAGTATTAAGTTTGTTTGTTAAGGAAATTTGAAGACATTTATGGTAAAATGCATGGTGATAATAATAAAAAAACATATGGAAAAATCGTACGTTCGCGACCCGTACGTTCGCGACCGGTACTTAAGCCAATTAAATAAAAACCAAGAGAGATATTTTATTTTGTAAATACTGGATGGAGACCTACATTAATACACTTTTAAAATAAATTAATCACTTTTGAAAATTCTGTTTAATTACGCTGATTTTTACATTTCACTACTGTCAGCCGAAGTTGACTTCTATTTTGCGTACGTTCGTGACAACACGTTTATAACTCTTATTATGAAAACTTAAACTCAATGAAATCCATCTTTTGTACTAAACATAGAGCTACCCAAATGCTATCGAATCGCAAAAAAAAAATGCTAGGAAAAGTTTTGTTTTCTATATTATTTCTATATCAAAAGCGTACGAACGTACGTTCGCGACCCCAGGAAATGCCCATATGTAAATGATTTATTTATGTTAATATATACATTTCAATCATTTAAATCTAGATGAGCAAAAAAAGCAATAAATTCAAATATAAAGCCATATTCTAGCCATTAACAATGATATACGATACGATGAGATTAGACTTTAAATGACGATGCTATATGTATATAACACAAAAAGGGCTGTAATTTAGGGCATGGCAAAAACAATTTTTTAAAGTTTTTCAAACTTAATAAATTTTATTTTAGGGAGTGACTGATGAAAATATTATTGCTTGTATTGGCTTCTACCTGATTTAATGTAGTATGTGTGTGAAAAAGAAAAAAGGGGCTTAATCTATACATTTCCGTTAATAATATTCAGATTTTTGCTCTTGTAATATATTTTTTATTGGCCTTGGTAGGCTTTTGTATATTACTTTTATTAATAAAACTAGCTTAACCCGGTGCGCTTCGCTACACTGTTTTAACCACTTTATCGGTTGAGATATATTTAATATATGCATCCTATGGAAGGTATTTTCCCCCTGCGCCTACCCGCTTTATTTTTATTTTCAAAAGTGTAGTAAACCTTAAGAGTGACTTCTACAAAGTTTGAACATTCTCACTATATAACAGTTTTTAAGATATCCGATATTAAACATTGGCGTCCTATGGTGGTAACACTTCCCCCGCTGCTATTTTATTTCAATTTTGGGGCTCAGAAGATCCTACGACCAAAAGTTCAACAAAATGCGTGCAGCGGCTCTTATTAATATTTCTATCTATGAGGGGAACTGCTCCTCCTCTGTCTACCCCGCCCATAACTATATAGAAATTTAAACTTTGCCATAATAGTAGCTTTAACCACGTTTGAAGACTATCCCTTTAATAGTTCTTCAGTTGCGCGATATTTAATATATGCATCCTATGGGAGGTATTTTCCCCTGCGCCTACCCGATTTATTTTTATTTTCAATAGTGTAGTATACCATAGAGTGACTTTTACAAAGTTTGAACATTCTCACTATAACAGTTCTATGGGGGAAAACCACTTCCCCCGCTGCTACTTTATTTCAATTTTGGTGCTCAGAAGATTCTACTACCAAAAGTTAAACAAAATGCGTGAATCGGCTATAAGATATGCGATATTTAATATTGGCATCCAATGGGGGTTGGGTAGCCTGATTTTGAATTCGGAAAAACAGTACATTGAATACAAGAAAACAGTACAATCAAGAAAAAAACAGTAAATTTTTTTGACGAAAACATAACCATTTGTTTTAATTAGTAACACCCAATTTCACCAAGTTCAGCTATAATTAACTATCGGGGGTCTAATCACCGCATTCGATATCGATTAAAATTGATCGAAATTATTTATTTTGGTATCATGAAACTCGGTATCGAATGCAATGTATTGAATTTGAAATCATAGCATTTGATATCGAGTAACTCGACAATACATTTATCGAGTTTTCATTCGATACGTCAGTGTCTATCGTATGCAAAAAAATTCGATAGTTTATTCGATACGATAGTATCGAAAGCGGTGATTAGACCTCAGTTCAAGCTGTCAAAACATATTGTAAGCTGGAAGTTAAAGTAATAGTTTTAACTGAACTTGGTGAAATTGGGGTAAATATTTTAAACTTTTAATTGAATATGCAACAACAATTATATTAAGAAATACACTTAAAATGTGTTACGTCGACGGAATGATTTCCATTTTATGGCATTTCATAAATATATGAAATTACTCCATTTTCGTTTAAAAAGCAAACACCACAAACGAAGCATTTGGCCAGGAAAACCATAAAATTGCTGTAAGCCATATAAGAAAGGAGAAAAGCCTTACTTAGCTCAAAACAATCAACTCATTGATTTTGTAAGTACGATTTTCTTTAAACATATTCGTATTTAAAGCAATTTTCACTACACACACAGTTGCACAAATCATATAGAATTTGAGAAAATGTTTGTTTCCTAAATTGATTTTCCAATTTTAAACAATTTTTAAATTATTTACGGCCAATTTTACCAAGTTCAGCTATAAATAACTATTACTAAAACAATAGGTTTTTTGACTTTTATAATGAAAACTAATTAAACCTGAACTTGGTGAAATTGGCCATTAATCTATAAAATCAAAAAAAAAAAAAAAAAAAAAAATAGTTTGGTTTATTTTTATTTCACAAAATCTGAAAATATTTAAAATCAAGTGCAATTGAAAACGATGAATATTTTCAATAAAATTCTTGTAAAAATTAACTTAACTTAACTTTAACTTCTTATTCAGCAGTTTAGGTAAAGAAAAGGTATTAGGTATTTTTATAAATTTTGAACACGGAGAATTTTTCCAAATTTGTTTGTTTTGAATTTCACGTGATTTCGATTTCCAGAGAATGCCCGAAAATTAAAAAGTTCTAAAAATTAACGATAATTGTGTTGGAATAAGTATTTTTTTAGAACTTAAAAAAATTTAGATATTATTTTTGTCTTTCTCAGGTGTGGAAAGGGAAAGACTATTGGAAGAGGTAGCCATAAAATCATAAAAACATAAAAATATACCACTGAAGAGCCACCCATTATAATTTAGATTTCTACTGTGTATTTATGAGAAAACAATGACTACAGCGTAAAAACTCTTATTGTTTTAGAACTTTTTTTTTAACACAACATAATTTTTGTAAGCCAGTACTGTTAAATATAGACTGAGCAAAAAAAACAGTACAAAAAACTGTACAAAGCGTAAAAAACAGTACATTTGCGTACTGTTTTAGGAGGTGTGCATAAAACAGTACAATTGCAAAAAATCAGTACATGTACTGCTTAAAACAGTACGTATGGCAACTCTAAATGGGGGTACCAATTCCCCTGCCCCTATCGCAAAAATAAGTAGCGTATTTTATTTTTAGGGCTCACGTGATGCTACTGTGGAATATCGGTGCAGTAGTTTAGGAGTCTATAAGCCAACAAACAAACAAACATACAAACATTTTTCATTTATATATATATATGTATATATATATATATATATATATATATATATATATATATATTTATATATATCTATATATAGACCCTGCAAGCATTTTATGAAAAAAATTGATCATATTAGAGTCATTTATGACTCCTCTGCGCGATTAAAATAGGCATATATAAGCTAATTTTCTGATCAAAATGATTGTTTTCTCGGGAGGAAATGGTACCCTACCCGGGACTCTTCTTGAGGAGTCTTTTATTACCCGATAAATAAATAAATAAATAAATACATATGTATGTATGTATGTTTGTATGTTAATTTTAAAAAGTTAAATGAATTTTTTGTTCACTACACATGTACCATAATTCACCCCTATCGCGAATGTTATGGGAATATGATATATGGGATCAAACCAAAATTTCCATCCCCAACAAATCGGTATCGCAAATATTTTGGGAGTAAAAATTTCTATTGTTTTCTATTACGTCAATGCTTTGTTAACAAAAGTCTCTATTGTGAGTGCTTGTATTGTGAAAGAAAAATATACAAAATAAAAAACTAATAAAAATATAATAAAATAAATAATGAATAGTGTTTATCTTCATTTTCTTTATGTACTTTCAATAAAAGGAAAAAGTAATTTAATTTAGTCCTACTTAAGAATACAAATTAAAATTTACTTGTTGGGAATTTATTTAGTAAAACTCGCGGGAGTAAACATTGGCGATGCCAAATTTTTAAAGTTTGGGAATTCATTCCCAAAAAATTTGTTATGGGAATCATTCACAATACGATATAAAAAAATATGGGAATGTTTTCATGGGAGTAGTTGTTTGCGATAGGGGTGATTGAGTTTAAGTTATTAGAATTAGACATACATAAACTTTTAGAATTGGACATACATATCGTCACCTAAAATTCAAAAGGTCGTAACTGTATTTTTTATTTATAGAAAAAAAACTTTATAAATTTAAAACTATTTATTTTTTTGAAACCAAATTTTAGAATGTAGGGTAGAAAACCAATCGGATATGATTCTAAAAAAAAAACTGTAGAAACATTAGTATTTTTTTATTTATGGTAGTTGCGGGAGGTTTTTTAAAAGGAGGTTATTCCACATCTTTTACTATTGAGCCGCTATCTCGGAAACCAAAAAAAAAAATCTGGAAAACAAAAACCCTGTCAGCTACAGTACTCATACATTTTCATAACGCTAAAAATTTAATTTTTTGCTTAAGCTACATATTTTTCTTAAAAGTTCTTTGTAGGCTAAATTAAAAAAAAATTAAAATACGAAAAATAAAATAAAAACTGCAAAATCTACAAAAACATACAATAACGACAAGACTTTCTTTAGTTTCTTTTTGTAGAGTATTAAATACAACTTCAGTCAAGTTTATTGCTTTAGTTTTGTTTTTCTTTTTATTTCATTTCCTTTTTCCTTATGTGATGTGATGATGGTGATGACGATAAATGGTTTGGTGATGATGACGTTGATTTCCATGTTCATGCTATCGTCTTGCATGTTACTATATTGGTAATTTGAAAAAGGAATACTTTTTTGTACCTTCCTTTCTTCACTTAATTTAAACTCTTGTGGACATCATGAAGTTTCGTGCTTTAATGCAAGATCCTGAATATATGAAAGAATTTCAAAATATTATATTGACATTATCCAAATTAACGAAGGAATGTGTCATCGACATTACTCAGAATAAAATGTACTTCATAGCCAATGAAGAATCGGGCACTACAGCACCCCTGGTATGGGTAGAACTTGAGACTGAACTATATTTTCCAGAATATGAATTGAAAGTTCAGGACGATAATCATCCTCACATTGTGGTAGCCATATCACCGGCCAATTTTAGTCGTGCTCTAACACATTTACGTTCAAATGCTCGCACCTGTAAAATGAATTTAATCAATATACAGTTCTCCTGTCTACGTGTGGAAATTGAGGTACCCTCACAAAGTTCCAATAATACCACCAAAACAGTTCATGATGTACCTATAAGCGTTATACCACGCTCAGACTGGAGTTTCTATAAAGTGCCACAAAAACCCAAAGCAAAATTAACTTTAAACGTTCCCTCGAATCGTTTAATGCGTGGTCTCATCGATAAAGTGAAAAATCTCTCACCCAATATTATATTTTATGCTACCTCAAATGGTGAAATGAATTTGGTAGCCGAAACTGAAATGGCTACAATAACGACCCAATATAAACATCTGGAAATCAAGGAAATTGATTCATCAGCCCCAACTGGTACAAGCGAAGCAATAGAAGCTTCATGTTCAGTAGATTGCAAGAAGGCTTCACTATTCTTCACTGCTCTTCAAGTACCCACATTAGAACTTTCATGTGCCATAGATGATGATCGTCTCATACACATGGAAGTAGATGTCCGACCTGGTATTGCTATACATTCCATTCTACCAGCTGTTTGTATTTAAATTCTCTATCCCTTCTTTTCATTCATCTGACATTCAATTGGCATTTACTAAAAACTATGTGTATACTTTTATGGCTTTGCGTTCTGTCTGTATGTGGACATTTATTTATCAGTATCAATAAAGTGGAAAATATATTAAATATTTACTTAAATTGTTTACTTTATTTTGTAGTATTTTCGTTTTGCAATAATTTTACTCTTCACATTTACAAGTACGTTACTACATCTGTTACTTAATCGTTCGCTATACTTGGTAGTATGCAAACGGCTTCAAACTCATTCCGAGCAAAAATTTGTTGTAATTTTTAGCTACATTGTTTAAAATTAAGTGGAATATTTTTCTTGTTAAGCCCTTTATCGATATATTGGTTAGTTTTTTTTTTAATCATTTATCTAGTTACAAGTGTCTTCATTTCCATTTTGTTTCAATTTTTCATTTTATTTTAATTGCGTATTTACATTTCGCACACCTAGTTGGTCATGACTAGGGCTTCCAATCGGGATTGGTTTTTCTGAATCCCGGGATTCGGGATTGAAGAAAATATTTCGGGATTTCGATTTCGGGATCCCGGGATTTTCGGGATATTTTGAATCCCGGGATTCACGGGATTTTAAAAAAAATTTCAGGATATTTCGGGTTTTTAAAATTTATTTATACACAATATAAAAAAAAAATTTAAACTACATAAAACACAACTTAATTTTCGAGTTAAAATACACATTTCATGAACGTATATTATTTATTTGTAAAAATATAATAAGAAAAAAAAAAAAATTAAATTATTAATTGATCAAAATTCATAAAGAAAGACACTTGCAATAAAATTGTTCAATTTTACGTATTGTACAATTATATCGCCAATGTGTAAGTGCTATTCAAAGGTGGCACAATATATTGGAAACAATCAAAAGACTCTAATGTGTTGGCAACATTGTACAATGCTGTTTATGTTATTCCTATAGGTTAGTTCACCTTTTTATTTAATGAATGAAACCATTGTGCGACTTATTGCATAAGGTCTGGTACTCTGTTCAACATTTCACGTGCAATTTTGTCAAAACGCATGTGAAAAAAACTTGTGCGGAATATCTATAAAATAATGTTTTTGTTAACCGCACTAACACAGAGTTGTAAATCATAATACAAAAACTGCGAAATTTCAACTGAACTAGAGTTGAGTTGTATTAAAGGCCAACACAAATATGTTTCAAGATTAACTAAACCTAGTTTAACTGACATCTCAAAAACCTAAATGTATTTTGAAATTATCCAAATATTTTAAATTTGTCAAACATATTTTTAAATTGTCCATAGATAGGTATTTCAAATCTATTCAAATGTATTTTAAACTTTTTTTGTCAACAAATACACGTATCTTTATACAAGTTATGAAAAAAAATTTAAAAATAATAAAGAATATAAAAAAATCGGGATCCCGAAAATCCCGGGATTAGAAATCAGAAATCCCGAGATTCGGGATTCGCCTAATCCCGAAAATCCCGGGATTTCCCGATTGGAAACCCTAGTCATGACTGAAAAATACTTACTTATACTACACCGATAGCTTAATAGTGTATACATAATTACAAAACAAAGAAAAGCAAACGTATTCATGTTTTTAACTTTTAATAGGGTTTGCAATAACAGGCTGTTATTAGTAAACCGCTATTTTGTTTTTAAACTATTTAAGTTACCAAAATTATAGAAATTTCAGTATAGCATTAATAATTTTAATTTATAATCGTAACATAACATTTTAAGTATGTTAAATACATACATACATATGAATATTAGACCGACTCAACTTGTATGGAGCTGAAAAAAGTGATTTTGTTACCCCTCTGAAAATAAATGTTGATACGTTTTATGATGATTCCCAAAATATTTTGGTTCTATCGTTGACCGTTTTTATAAAAGGTATTTTTTCAGTTTTTCGCATTTTTTAGTACTTTGCTCCAAGACGACATAGATAAAATTTGGTATCATCGAAAAGCAGCTTCCAATGGTATATAAAACTTGACCACTTGCGATCTACTAATAGAGGTATTTAACTAAATACATATTTTCGTTTCGGGTTTTCATACAAATTCTACGTGTGTGGAAATAATGTTTTGCTTTTCAAATTTTGTTTAAGATTAAGAACTCGGAAGATTGTATTCAAACAGTCGCTAGTTATCGACTGCTGTGATTAGAAATTACGCTGCATATAGAATCCCAAAAGTAAAAAATTCGAACATTAAGGCTCAGTTAGTCTTTACTTTCTGTTCTGTTACGAATCAGCTGATTTGTTTTTGTTATTAAAAAACCTGTGAAATTGATTAGTTTTTCTGTTCTGTTGCGGTTCAGTTTGTTAAAATCAAAAACTTGTTAAGTTATTGTAAGTGACAGCAAAATAAATAATAAAAAATATATATTTATATTGAAATAAACTATTTTTTGCTTTTAAGAATTCATAAAATTTAATTTCTTCAAATTTATTTGCATAAAAGTGATTGAAATAAAACAATGGACGGTGCAAAACTAATAAATTTGTCATAAATGGCTGATAAGTTGCTACAGAAAAAGTAACTATTACAATTTCGTAACAGAACGGCACGGAACAGAACAGAAACAGAAAGTAAAGACTAATTCTGCCTTAAGATTGAGTATTCGATCGCAAACGGCTGCCAAAATTAGCCCCCTGATATTTATGGTTATATGTTATATTATGGTTATATGTTTATTTATTGATTTATTTATAATAAGTTATATACAAAAGCCTATCAAGGCCAATAAAACTATATTACAAAAGCAAAAATTCTCCAATTATAAATTCCGCGGATTAAAAAAATGTATGAATGGCATTTATGGCCGATTTCACTAATTTATTTAAACATCAATTAATGTTTAAAATTCGTTATTCATGTCAATTAAAAATAAAATTATATGATAAACTATATTTAAATATGAATTGATATTTAAGTAGAATTGGTGAAATTGACCATGAGTTATAAATAAAAAAAATTTAAAGAATATCAAAGGCCTTCAAGCTTTTAATTGAAAATTTCTTCTGAGACAGGTTTATCGGTTAGACAAACAGGCTTCAGCAGCAAGACCTCGACATATAATTTTCTTCCTATAAGATGTTCTTTCCACCTCCTAGGTACTTTTTTTGTGCAGCCTTTTGCCGTACTTAATTTTGTTTTGATCTGCCATGGACATAGAAATAGGAAACTTAGTTGCATTTGTATAAAGTGAAAAGATATTTCAACTCCTTTTTAATTTGCAATAAATACTAATCTAGATTGCATACAAAAGAACACAATATTAACAGCACTACTTTCTTTACATGTTATCAAAACATGGATCGTGAAGAACACTGTAGCCTCGAAATAAAAAACTTATATACCAGCTTTATGAGTTAACAAATCCCCGACGCTATATTAAGGCAAATTATTATAAATGTATTCGTATGGGAGCTGTGATTAAATATGGGCCGATTCTAATAAAATTTGTTCTGCTGATTTATGTAGGTTGCGGCAAAATATTTTTGGACCTAATTAAAACCAAATGTTTATTAAACAAGATGGTTGGTTAGTGGACACAAAACCCTATTCCGGAAAGAAGTTTGCATGTGGGCTATGAAAAATAAATAACCGCTTCTCACCATTGTGAAAAGACCTTGTGACAATAAACGCATATGTGCCAAATTTGATAAAATTATTTCTAAAATTGCGACCTGTAATTTGCGCACAAGGTTATCTTGGACAGACAACCAGACAGCCTGATTGTTAGATGAAATTGATTCTGAATCAATCGGTATACTAAAAGGTGGGTCCAGAATCTATATTAAAATGTGTTACACACATTTGTACAAACGCATAATATCCTCTTCACATACAGTAGTGTGGGTACAAAAAGTAAGAACAGAATGTTGTGCTAAAGAGGCTCAGGCACCTTGACCTTTTTTCTATGTACAAAAAAAATTTGAAACCTTCATATTTGTTTAGAAATATCATCAATATTTGCACGTTTTCATTCAAGTTTTGTTAAAATACATTTTTTACAAGCAAATTTATTTTCCGCCCAATTATAAATAAAAATTCCCCGGGAGTTTTCTCCCTTCTCCCATTTTTCTTATGTTAATTCATTTGTAAAAATGGGGGAAAACTCCCGGGGAATTTTTTATTCATAATTGGGCTGTTTTTTTATATTGTTTTATTAATTTTAACTTCGACGTTCTTATATAAATATAAAATTTTTACTGATATTTGTCGTTAATATTTCTAAAATATTTGTTTATTTAAAATAGAGAATAACAAATTCGTTAAAGTAACCGACATTTCTCGTTACTTAACGATATCGGTAGTTAAAATTAAAAAGTTACAGAACTTTACTTTAATCTATTACAGAGTCGTTTTCGACATCGAGAACTGTAGTAAGGCTGATTATTCGTTTCTAAAAAACTACTTAACCCTTATGTGTGTGGACAGGTACCTGTGTACCTATTGCGTTTTCAAATCGAAATTTTTTATATAAGATTTTAGTCTACAATTTCATGAGAACTCCTAACTTTTTGTTATTATTATATTTTCATAGGTGTTTATATACAATATGAGTTTGGGGGGGCGTGGCATACCAATTTGCTTTTTGCACCCTTAATAGGGTGAATAGGTACCTGGGTACCTGTATACGTTTTATATTACAAATTTTTTTTTTTTTTTGGGTGTAGGATTTTAAAAAATATATGAAAAGGAGAAAACCAGAGTAAAATTCTAATATTATATCATTAACCATCGATTGTTTGTACAATACAAGACAAAAAATTAGATTTCTCATACAATTTGCATGAAGGTACCCAGGTACCTATCCACCCTATAGAAGGTGTTTTTTTTCCACACACATAAGGGTTAAATGAGAAACACATTTTATTTCATTGTAGTTTATAGTGCTTTTATAGGCAAAAAGGACCCCAATAATAAATGAATAATTGTAAACAAAAGCATGCGGCCCTATGCTCCCCAGAGGAGTAAAAGGAACAAATATATACACCCACCAGCAAAAGTCTGCGTACAAGCCTTTGATATTTTTTTTAGAATTAAAAAATTAAAAACATTTTGTGTAATGCTAGAAACACAACTGGGACGAATGACGAATTATTCGCAATGAATATTCGTCATCAGAAATAGAAAACATTGGTGTATATGAAAGAACACACGATCATTTCGTAGACCGAAATTCGTCGGGCGTAACGAACTCTGCGATAGGTTTATTTGTATTACTTACGCAGACGAACGCCGAACAAATTGGAAAAGGTACAGCGCAGCATGATAGCAAAGTCCAATATTTATTAAAAATCGTGAAATATGTAAAGAATTACAGGGACAATTCGCTTCTATTGCGAACTTGGCTAAAATTCGCGAAAAAATTGCATACTTTTAAACAATCATTAAAATTTATTAGAAATCGTTGAATGAGTGAAAAAAACAAAATGTCGGCAAATAACAAAAAATTTGCAAAAATTAGCAAAAAAAATTTTAATATTACAAAAAAGCCATAATAAAATTGATTTAAAATCCCTAAAACTATAAGGAATGACAAAAATTTGGTAAAAATTGCAAAATTTGCGGAAATTCGCAAAAATTTGCTAACAGCGGCATGATAGCAAAGTCTACTATTATTTATTTTTTATTTTTTTCGCTCCTATTGCGAACTTGGCTAAGGCCCTAAATTTTGTAAAACGCAAACGGAACACCAAAAATTATATTGAAAGCAACAACATAATCGAAAAATTTCATAATTTTGTTGTTGTTTTCAATAGAAATGAATATTGAACTTTTAAATTTTAAACGCTGCATATCTTGTGGCGTTGATAATTTTAAAACGCAATATGTACATATTTGTGAGAAAGCAGTAACAAAATTTTGACAAATTTTTGACATTGTTTTTGCTTTCAATGTTATTTTTGGCATTGCGTTTGCGTTTTACAAATTAGGGCCTAAAATTCGCGAAAAATTGCAAACTTTAAAATAAACACTAAAATTTATTAAAATCGCTAAATGAGTGAAAAAACGATATGTCTGAAAATGTCAAAAAAAAAAAAAAAAATTGCAAAAATTGCGAAAATTCGCGAAAATTTTTAATGCTTCAAACAAGCCATAAAATTGATTAAAAGTCCCTAAAACTATAAACAATGGCTAAAATTTGGCAAAAATTGCAAAATTAGCCGAAATTCGCAAATTCGCTAACAGCGGCATTATAGCAAAGTCTACTATTTATTATAAACCGTTAAAGCTGTAAAAAAATCAGAAAACTTACAGGAACAAATTGCGAACATGGCTGAAATTCGCGAAAAATTGCAAAATTTGAAACAAACCCAAAAATTAATTTGAGATCGCAAAATCGAAATGCAGAACACCAAAAATTCTAAAGTAATCCATTTCGAGTGGATTCGGATTCTAGAACACGCCCGATTAATAGGTTTTTAATTAAAATTAAAAAAAATTTTGGGTTCACGCACTTATTGTGTCTCATTAGACGAATTAACGCAACGAATTCTTACCGACGAATTCGTCGTACTATGCGAAGTTCGTCGTTCGTCCCAGTTGTGTTTGTACCATAAATTGTAAAAAATTCAATTTTTATCAAAAAGTAATTTCAATTTTTGGGAATACAAAATTTTAATTACAAAAGGTTTTGTTATTCGTGCTTAATTCCCAGTTATGAGATAAAGATGAGATAAACCCACTGTTTATTGTTGATGTGTTTTGTTTAAACAATGATATTGTTACAAGTAGAACTGTTGCTTATAAGTCTTATACGTTTAACAGTTTTATTTGGTTTAATATCTTTAGTTTTTCTAAAATCTTTATGGATGAAGTTTCCTGATGATCTGGCCTAAGCAACCCGTGAAATGCGCATAGGAATAGCTTATCCCATCAACAATAAACTTCAAGTGTTTTTATCAAGAATAAATAGGAATTAAGCACGAATAACAAAACCTTTTGAATTAAAATTCAATTTTTTTTATTCATAAGGATTATTAAATTCCAATCTTATTTATTAAGCTTGAGGTTTTAAAAATATTTTTACTTATTTTTAAAAAAATCGAAAACAATAGTTCAAAACTATAAAGAAAACTAAAATCCTATTCAAAATGGCATTAGCAAAAGCCCGCGTACAAAGATTTTTTTGTAACATTTATTGTTTTAAATTTTTAAGTAGGAAACAAATTAATATCAAGTTGGATATCCTTTTCGTTGGAGAACCTCCGCCAAACGTTTTGGCATAGAATCGACTAGCTTGACGTTTCTTGAACGGAAATTTTGTTCCATTCTTCAACCATCACATTTCTTAATGTTTCTTTGGAAGAAATTTTGTGCTGCTGAATACGGCGTTCCAATAAATCCCATAAATGTTCTATAGGATTTAAGTCTGGAGACTGCGGTGGTGTTTTGAGCTGTTGTGGAACATTGAATAGTTGCCAAAGCTTCGTATTATGAGCCGTATGCTTTGGGTCGTTGTCTTGTTGAAACATTGTATCGTTACCCAAGTTCAATTTTCTTACGCTTTGCTGCAAATTTTCTTTAAGTATGTCAAGATATACTTTAGTTTCCTTTGTAGAAGAAAAAAAAAACCAAATTTCCCACTCCTTGGTAAGACATACATCCCCATACCATACAAACGCCTCCGCAATGTTTTACAGTCGCACTTAAATTCTTAGGATCAAGCGTTTTTCCTGGTTTTCTTCAGACCCCGTGCAAAGGTGTTTGCACACTTTCTATAGACCCGGTTTGCTGAAACTTGCACACAATTTCCCCGATTGTGGACACATTTTTTCAATTATGCTGACCAAAAAAATCACGAAATGCATTTTGATTTGAACGCCCATTTTCGTAAGGTGTGACTCACATCGTGCATTATAGTTGGACCGCTCTTTACTTAAAAAGGAAAATGGTTTTTTTTTGAGTTCTGTCAAACGACTTCATCAGGGCAAATTTAGTGTTTTTGTGCTCATAAACAGTCTTATTTTGTTAGTATTTAGGGTTAATTTGGTCTCATCTTACCAAATTTTATTGGAACCGCTGCATACTTGACCATATCTCCCATACAACTACGCTCCCAAAAAAGATAATAAAAATTTAATTTTAAAATAGCTTCCATTTCATTTCTATGATTACTTCCATAATCATATGTATAAAATCTATGTATTATAAACCGCTTTTATAAAAAAACTCGCTTATACTAAAAAGCGCGTTAATCATAATTAAATCGCGCTAAATTTAGCGCTGAACCGGTATCGATAGGTCGAAGATCAAAATATAGAATTTTGTAAATCTAAGGGACTTATAAAAATATCTGAGGACCCGGAAAGTTTTTTTATCTAAGAGTTATTAATTATTTTAATGACAGAAATTAATAAATTTAATTTTTCTTTAGTTGTATTTTTATTCGACCTTTAAATTCAGTATAAAGTTAAAATGCTTAAGCTCGAGGTCTGTTGTATGTAAAAGTTTTCTTTTTTTGTTTCCGATATTTTGATATTCTTTGAATATCATCATCAGGGAATGTTTAATTAAAATTTACATTAACCACAATAAAGGAGTAATATCTCTTCATGTTTCAGCATCAAAAACTACACTCAGTGTACACCCGAGCTTAAGCATTTCAACTTAATAATAAATACATTTTTATAATAAATTTAAATATATTTTTTACATATTTGGTGCAATTTATGTGCAGTTTAAAATGTATAATACATGCATACTTAATGCAAATTATAACCTCATTTAGTGAAGTTGTTTATTTTTCATTTCAAAAATAGGTAGAGTATGTCCTAATTTAGGCCTACGTACTCGTTGTCATTTAAGAAGCTTTACATTACAATGTTACTTACTGTGACCTCTTTTCCTTCTCACAAACAAGACTCAACCAGTGTTGCCATACGAGGTGATTTGTTCCTATATTTGAAATTTTAACATTTATTTGGTGACAAATTTTGGTGCCTGTTTGAAAATGCATCACTGCGTCGCATCTGATGCGCATCTTTTATTACTTTGCGGTGCTCGTGCAGCTGATGCCAATGCTTGTTTGGTTACATTTTTGACACAATATGCATCAGCCATTTTTGCTGCCATTGGCAGAGATGGGGTACGTTCGTAAATGCATCACTGCGCTGCATCAGAAAAGCAAACTATTTTTAATGGCGATACAAGAATAATTATAACTTTTATTATTGTGTGGCTATTATTTTTGTGGAGTATTTCACCATTTTTTGGTCCACATTTACTTCACTGATAAATATATAACCACTTGAAATCGCTGATGCAGCGCAGTGATGCATTTGCGAACGCACCCATGTTTTTGCGGACACGTTGCGCATCGGATGCAGCGCAGTGATGCATTTCCTAATATGCCTAATATTTGCCAGGTCATGAGATGATTTCAGTGTTGTATCCAATTTTCTTTCCTCCGAGCCTTTTCTTCAGGTTTTGAAATAAGAACAAGTCGGATGAGAGCGTAATTCGTAACCTTATTCATTGATTTTTGCCATGTAATGCTTTACAACTCTAGCTCAGTTGAAATATTGCAGTTAAAATTTTGCAGCGGACTTCATGGTTTGCTATTGAAGACCTTGTACTCTTGTAGGTCTTGTGAATCTTAATTTAAAAAACGACAACAACTAAATGCATACATTTTAAATTTACTATGTTTACGCCATCCTACAATACTAAAATTTAAAATGTAATATCTTCAGTTTAAATTGTATATTAAATCAAATTTAAAGAAATATTTACATGAAATAAGAGGAAAATTTAATAAATATTAATTTTTTAAGATACGAAGAATGATATTTTTTATGTTTAAAAAATCGATTTTCATCACATACCTACTTTATTAAATAAGTTATAAGTTTGTTATTCGGTTTTTAATTTCTACAATATTGATCTAAGCCCCTAAAAATTCTTTATGAGTTGCGAAATTGATGTAACGATGTCTGTCTGTCATTATAGAATTTTTTTAAATTTACTAATATGTACTAGGATCGCCCAGTGTCCGAAATTCGACCACTTGACATTTACTTTCGACAAAACCTGTCCGTTATGCAACAGTTACGTACACATTTTAAAAGAATGGCAAAATGCACTATTCATTTATCTTTGAACGTATGTCTGTAAGATACATAAATTAAAACGCTTTTTAAACACTTTAATTAAAAAAATTAGAAATATATTGTGCATATCTACACACAAATACCTTTGAAACGATATGTTTCATTAAAATCGGTGGACGATAAGGTACTTAAAAATCAACCACAAATAACTTTGAAACGATATATCGCTCATTTGCTGCAAGACCGGCATTACTCAAAAAAAAATCCATTTCGAGATAAACGCATTTAAAGTTTTTGATTTGTTCTAACTACTTAGAAAAAAAGAAGACACATTCTCTTCAAACTGGGAAAGTATAAAAGATATAAAGATGAATTTAATACACAATATAAAGAAAACCAAAGCGAACAATTCTGCATCTCCAACTCCAAAATTTCATTTCTTGAGTTATGCCGGTCTTGCAGCAAATGGGCGATATGTTTCATTAAAATCGGTGGACGATAAGATACTTAAAAATCAAGAATTCCGATCGACTCAGAATCACTTTTTAAAGTGATCTTACGATGTCCATCCATCCGCCTGGCTGGTTGTCTGTTCATGTTAGCCTTGTGCGCAGAGTACAAGTTCCAATTTTGTAGATTATTTGATCAAATATGGACGAAGTCTATGCAAATGGAGAGAATCGGTCATAATTTCACATCCAAATTAGACTCTTTGTGTCCGCAAGCTATCTAATTACGATGGTATTTAAATTAAATTCGTGCCAAAAATATTTTACTTTAACTTACTGCCTGTTTTTAGAAAACGTAAGCAAGTGAGTGAGTGAGAAATTATATTGAAAACAAAAACAAATTTTCGTTTTTTATTGTTGTTTTCAATATATTTTCTCACTCACTCACTTGCTTACGTTTTCTAAAAACAGGCAGTTAAATTATTTTCAAACCGGTTCAAATTTGCTCGAAGCTCCCATCCTTTACTAGCCTTAAATTCCTTTTAAATGTTAACATTTGTTAACAATTTAGCTACCGTACCTAAAATCCCTTTAAGACAAAAACCCATATGGATGTTAATATTTAGATAATATTCGGGGCAAACATCGCTTATATGAATTTTATATTTTTTTAGGTTTTTTTTTAGATTTTGTTATTAAATTGATGAATATTGTGTCTTCAAATGAGCAATTTTTAATTTTTAGGCCATATTTTTAACATTTTTTAGGGCATATTTTCCAGTTTTTACTGCATATTTAGTGCGCATAAAACGTGTTTTTTAGAGCATATTTCTGGTTTCCCTGTATATAAGATATACATAACCAGGGAAACCAGATATATGCTCTAAAAAACACGTTTTATGCGCATTAAATATGCAGTAAAAACTGGAAAATATGCCCTGAAAAATGTTAAAAATATGCACTAAAAAATCAAAAATTGCAAATTTTGAAAACAAAATATAACAATTTAATAACAAAGTTTAGAAAAAAACCTAAAAATATTATCGCTTATCATTAGATTAAAATTCATATCAGAGTTATTTGTGCCGACTATTATCTAGATAATAACATCCATATGGGTTTTTGTCTTAAAGGGATTTTAGGTACGGCTGCTAAATTGCTAACAAATGTTAACATTTAAAGGAAGTTAAAGCTATTCAAGGATGGGAGCTTTGGGCAAATGCGAAACGATTCGAAAATAATTTAATTTGCAGTAAAATATTTTTGGGGCGAATTTAATTTAAATACCATCATAATAAGATGGCTTACTGACACAAAGAGTCTTATTTGGAAAAAAGTTTTAATTTGGAATATGTGAAATTATAGACCGACTCTCACCATTTACACACCCCTCTTCCATATTTGATCAAACTATCTGAAAAAATTGGAACTTGTACTTTGCGCACACGGTAAACGGGGCAGACAACCAGCCAGACAGACGGATGGACATCTTTAGATCACTTTAAAAAGTGATTTTGAGTCGATCTACATTTCTATGTATTATACACAACGCATAACGTTTATCCTTAATGACAACCTGTTTTGTCTTACAATTTGAGAATAAAAATTAAATGTAGATGGCAAAATCTATTAGAATTACAAAAAAAACAAGTTAGAGTGCTATATTCGGCTGTGCCGAATCTTTGATACCCTCCACCGACAGTTCGAATGTTTAAGGAGTAATATCTGTATGATGTTATTATTATCTTAAACTGTGACGATTTGTTATTAATTATGATTTTAGGCGACTAAACTGTTTTCTGGTAGTAGGGTTTATATGGGGCCTAGGGTAAATTATGGACCGATCATCACGAAATTTCACAGCGTCATTTCTAGTCCTTTAAAACTGTGACGTACCAATTTATGTTATGATAGCATTATTAATTATGGTTTTAGGTGTACTGAACTGTTTTCCGGGAGTAGGGTTTCTATGGGGCCTAGGGTAAATTATGTACCGATCTTCACGAAATTTCACAGTAGCATTTATAGTCCTATAAAACTGTGACGGGCCAAAATTTGTTATGATTGCATTATTTTTTACGGTTTTAGGCGTACTAAACTGTTTTCCGGTAGTAGGGTTTATATGGAGCCCAAGGTAAATTATGGACCGATCGTCACGAAATTTCACAGTGTTATTTCTTGTCCTAAAAAACTGTGACGTACCAAATTTTGTTATGATAGAATTATTTTTTACGGATTTAGGCGTACTAAACTGTTTTCCGGGAGTAAGGTTTATATGGGGCCCAGGGTAAGTTATGGACCGATCTTCACGAAATAACACAATTTTATTTCTTGTCCAATTAAACTTTGATGTACCAAATTTTGTTATGATAGCATTATTTTTTACGTTTTTAGGCGTACTAAGGTGTTTTCCGGGAGTAAAGTTTATATGGGGCCTATGGTAAATTATGAACCGATCTTCACGAAATTTCAAAGATTTATTTTGAGTTCTATAAAACTTTGATGTACCAAATTTTTTTATGATAGTATTATTTTTTACGTTTTTAGGCGTACTAAGTTGTTTTCCGGAAGTAGGTTTTATATGGGGCCTATGGTAAATTATGGACCGATCTTTACGAAACTTAACAGTTTAATTTCTAGTCCTATGTAACTGTGACTTGCCAAAATTTGTAATGATAGCATTGTTGGTTAGGGTTTTAGGCTTAATATACTGTTTTCCGGGAGTAGGGCTTATATGGGGCGTAGTGTAAATTATTGACGGATCTTCACGAAATTTCACAGCGTGATTTCCAGTTGAATGAAACGAATTGTTGCGAAATCTTATATCATTCTGTGCATTTTTCCACCATTTATGTTAGTTTTTGTAACAAAATTATCAATTTTTTTTAGGTGGTGGTTCCACATTTTGATTCATAGCTCAGATCCTATTGAACCGATTTTGCTGAATTTCAATCCCAAACTGCTTAGGATAACTACAAGCAATTTGACACCAAGTTTGTTGATTTCTTTTGAGTTTTTCGAAAGTGAGCGTGTTTTCAACAGACGGACAGACGGACAGACGGACAGACAGACGGACATGGCTAAATCGACTTAAAATTACTCAAGGACCCAGAATATATATACTTTATAGGGTCTGAGATGAATAGTAAAAAAGTTTCACACGGAATGACAAACTGAATATACCCTCTTCACAACTAATTGTGGTGGAGGGTATAAAAAAAAAAAAAAAATTCGGCGAAAGCTCCTATAAGCATCTAAAAAAGTTTATCATGTGTCAAAATATGCTTAAAAAACGCAAAATATGCTCTATAAACTTAAATATGAAGCTCGTTTAACTAAATTATGCACCAAAATGCTGCAAACGGTCAAATATGCAAAAATATGCACTAACAAATCGATGCCAAAATTCATAAAAGGCTCTAAAACGGATGAATATATTGTTTGTGCCTTCATTGGTTGTACAAGGAAAAATATGTAATTGCACATGTATGGTACATAACTTTCTGTTCTTATTTCACTCTTACTTGTTTTTTTATTCAAGCTACTGCTTATCTTTGAAAAATTTAGGAGGTTATTTTGTAAATAAATTAACCTTGCGTTGAGAAATTTTTTCATGTAAAATTTTTTGAATTTTAAAAAAATTGTATGAAAATATTTTTCATTTTATGTGAATGTTTTAGCAAATAATCCCCTAATTCTTTTAATTATTATTTATTTTTGTTTTTACAAATATTGTTTTTAATAAAATTAAAATGTTTGTACAAATTTGGAGGAATATAATGCAGTATGTAGATATTAAAAAACGTCTGCCAACATGGGTATTTGAAGAAAATAAAAATTGAAACTAAACTTCCGGATTTAAGTTTTAAGATGGGGATTCAAAACTTGAAATTGGAAACATGAGTTAAATATTTTCTGGCAACACTGGACAAAAGAGCTCTACACCCGTTAAAATGAGTGGATGTCATAGTTATGGGTGGTTGAAAAATGTTCTTTTGGCGTAGTTACAACAAAATTGCATTACATGAACACTCCACTCCTTAGGTCTCTTGAAAAAATTTTATTTATTTGACTGATTGAGCGATTTAGTGTTTTTATAAATATGAGTGAAAATAACCGATTTTGCAAAGTTTGCATTTTGTTATGGATTTTTTTTAACAACATGTGTTTTTATTGTTTTGTGGTTTTTATTTTTGCAATACTTGCAAAAAATTACAGTTGAGAGAGAAAAAAGTCATTTTCAATTTTGCAGAAAACCAGAAATAAAACAAGTATTTTTATCAGTGTTACCACCAGCAAAATTCAAAATTACACTTGAGATGAAGCAAAAAAAAACCGATTTAAATGAAATTACACCTGATTTAAAATTAAAGTTTTATTTAATTAAAGATATTTACACAGAAACAAAAACACAACAAACTTATTGAAAGAAGATCAATATTAGTCAAACTGTTAACATTCTTATTGTAATTTAAAATAAATTAACATTAAAATAAACAACATTAAAGAATTAAAAACAATTAATAAAACATAAAAAAAACTCCTAAAA
Source organism: Pollenia angustigena (assembly GCA_930367215.1). NCBI lineage: Eukaryota > Metazoa > Arthropoda > Insecta > Diptera > Polleniidae > Pollenia > Pollenia angustigena. Next base: position 45,647,746 of record OV884056.1, on the reverse strand, counting down.
TAATGAGTTTAACTTCCACATTTGTTAGCATGTATCTAAGGAAGGTTCAAAATGCTCAGTGATTCCTTTATAATGGTCTTTTTTAAGCCCGAAAGAGCTTACGAAAAGTTAGCTTTCAAACGTCTTACTGCGCTCACTTTTTGCTCAGACACATCATCATAGATAGATAGATTCATGCCTGCACAACGCCCCCAAATTATCCAAATTAACTTTTCCGGGAGCCTGTGAAGTCACTGGTTTATGTTGATAAACCAGCAACTATTGACGTCTTGGAGGTCAACATTGTTCATTTTATTCGTGACACTTCTGCAATGCGTTTCGTCAAGGGCAGGCGCGGTGCCTATTGTTTTAAATCAGTTTCAAATGGTAATGCCGTGTATTAATCTGCGATTAAAATTCTTCTGTTTTGTGTTTTCTACCATTTGAAGTTTCATGGTCTTAAATAATACCCTTTATATGCCAGCAGGGTTTTATACAACTGTCCCTTTCGTTATTCAGTTTTACAACTGTTAAGGGCGTCAAATGTTCTTCAAACAAAAGCATTTGAAAGTTTCCAGACACACATAAAATTAATTATATGTTGGAATATTCGCTAGTTTGTAGTTTCGAGAAACCTTTTTCAATAAACTTCAGGCTCTAAATCACTATGATAGTCATCATATTTAAAATCTAAGACTCCATCTTGCGACATTTATTACCAAACTTTTGAATGATGTCTTTTCCTTAAAAGAAACCGATACTATGGTTCAGAAGACTGCGCATTTTTTATCAACAATATTAAAAAAGAAATAAATGTTATCACTGAAATCGAATCTTGATTTTATTTGGGTATCTGAAGTAAGAATTTCAAATAACACCTGAATTACACCTAAGAGAAATAACCCACGTTCTACCCACGACAATAAAAACTATACCAAATTCGGGTAATTACCCACAAAGTGGCAACACTGATTTTTATAGTCTTTATCATCACATTTACAAAGCAAAACATATGTATACTCCTTTTTCACTACATTTTCAGATTCTCTGTTTTTTTACTCTCTTCGTTAAAAATGTCATTTTTTATTTTCTGTGTTGTATACACACATCAAATCTCAAATAAGAAAAAGTATGCAGTTGTATAGATACACTTTATACTCATTATGAATTGGATATAGGCAATTCATTAAAAAATCTTAAGTTTTGTAAATTTTAACCTTTATAATAATAAAATAATTAAACACAAACCCTTTTTTTATGGTGAATATCGTGGCACCGATGCAGAGCTTTTTAAATTATATGTACCAAGGCGAATTTATAAAGGTGACATTTTCTAGTCATCTTCTGTTTAATATTTATTTCCTTTCCAAATTATGAAAAAATTTGTTAAAATTTAAAATTCAATAAAAATATAAATTCTTGAAAAAAAACTTATTTAAATGTTATAAAACAAAAAAGTGGATATAAAATATAACCACAGGGATTTTAAAAGGGGCAAGGAAAAAGTGGAGCCACAATAAATTTACAATACAGGAAAAAGATTTACCTTATAAAGCAATTGTGTATATTTTATAAACAAATAATTTTGACATTCATTCTAACTTTTTACAAAAACAAAAAACATAGTATTTTTTCAAAAAAAGGAATAGCTTTAGCATAACTCTATCTCATGATGCGGTCACCTGTATGAATTAGCCTTGATATGTACTATGAAAGGTAGATTATTTAAAAAAAAAATTATCATTTGTGCCGGCTTCGAATTAAACACAGACATTTGTATCTATTTGTAAAAACAGCAGAAAATTTAACTCCTTTTAAATAAAGTTTACATCTATTAATTCTATGTTATTTGACAGATCTTTAGTTACTGCGATTTCGAAAAAGTTCTGAAAATTGAGCCTATTTAAAACAAATTAAAAAAGTTTTAAGTATTGTTCAATGTGTATAAAAAAGGCTCATTGTAACGGGGTTTCGGTTTCAAAAGTAAATTTAAATAAAACATACATAAAGCTATGATTTGATGAAACGTTTTTTCATTAGAATTCTTGAACCTTGCCATAACGTACGAAATACACTCAAAATTAAAAAAAAAACCGCCTTTAGATTGGTTGCATCAGTGGTTCATTTATCCTTCTCACTTTCAATAAGTGTTTTTCGTTTGTTTAACGATAAATTTTCGTTAATGGAAAACCTTTCATATAAATAAATGACAGATGACAGATATTTAGGCCCCTATTACGGTTTACAACTCAACTCAGTTGTGTTGTAATAAATACAACTGGTTGTGATCAGTTGTAATTTTTGTTATGTTTGTGTTCACCGCAATTTAGCAAAGTTGTAAACCATAATACAAAAATTATGAAATTACAACTCAACTGAGTTGAGTTGTAAACCGTAATGGGGGCCTTAATATTAAATGGATAACCCTGTACAATATTTAAGACTCAGTTAGCCGGGAGTAACAGTAACAGTACCCTTACCGTAAAAAAGTAAGACCAATCTATTTCTTACAGATTGAGACGTAACATCTTACTGCTAACTGTAATCGTTCTAATTGATTTACATACAACAAAATTAAGCAGCTGATTTGCAACGTTACTGTTACTCCCGGCTAACTGAGCCTTTATTGTTGTCATATACAATTAATTTTATTGTAAGAGCTGCATGGCAAATCAACCTATGCACAGTTACTCATTTTGCTAAAAAACTGTGGTCTAAAATTAGACTATAAAATTTTGGAAATTGAATTATCACATGAAACAACAAACATCTCACTGATCAAGTTATAAAAAACCCGTTCTTAAATCTTGTAAAAATTGTAACTGTTAGAACAGCTTAAACTTGGAAAGGCTGGAGAAAAAATAGTAAAATTTCGGCAAAAACTTGATTTTTCAAAAAACATGTTTGCTGAAGTTTACAATTGATTATTACACTCAGTTTTTTTTAGTATTTTTTATTTAAATGGACAAACATACATAATACCATATTTACTATTAAATTTTTTAAGTATTTTCATTACATCCTATTTAAGTTTTTTTCAACGGATAAAGTCAAAACGTGCCACTGTGCGACGTACCGATGGACGAACAAACATAGAAACGTAAGGGAAGGCATTGAATTTGCCTCTGGTTGTATTCGTTTTGGTTCACCCTTAGAATATTGATATGATGGTATGGCATGATTCTAATTTTATTTATATCTTTTTTCTCATTTAAAGCAACGAAATACTTTTTGTAGTTAAATAAACCTGTATGTCTGCTGTATGACTGACTCTTTAATGGAGAAGTCTGAGTTTTACATTATTTTTTATTTACTTTTTTTTTGCTATTTATCCATTTGTCTGAATGTTTAATGGTTTTGCCTTTTGTATTTATTGTGTGGAGTGCGATGAGTTCGTTTCGTTTTTTTAAAGTTTGCACTTTCAATTCTTTCAACATTATATTAATTTTTTTGTTTTTGTTTTTGTATTATTGTCGAGTTCTTTGTCTTTTGATGGAGTCATATTCAGACAGACTCGCATTAAAGGGAATTGTCAGTCTGTTTGTTTCTCTTATGTATTGCTCTATTTATTTTTAAAGTCTGACTTCCCTAAAAAGTTTGTTGTCATTTTATATTTTTCTTTGATTTTTCGTTTTCTGTTTTTATCAATTTTCTTCTTTAGTTTTTTTTTTTTGGCTGATGTTGGTTGTGTTTTATTTTTGTTTATGTTGTCATTATTTTCATTTTCCTCTCTTTTTTTCTTGTATGCAATAAAAACCAACCAGTTGGTTGTACCCAACTCTCAACATGGGGCACAGATTCGGTAAATAGTTTTCAATTTATAGTTTTAAGATATTTTTATACTTTTTTGCTCAAACTTTAAACTTGTTTCTCTTGTTTTGTCTGTAGGTTTTCTTTGATGCCTTATTTTTTTATTAACTTTTCATGTTTTGAGTACCTACATTCAATTTGTTTTATTTGTTATTAAATTTTGTAGTTTGTTTTGATGTTGATTTTCAGTTTGTTTTATCTGTTTCACAGTGGTTGATTTGTTAAAAGTGATTTTTTTTTGTTAAATTTCGAAAAAATCATTAAAGCTGAACTATTATTTAAATATGATTGTAAATGTTGAAAATAAAAAGAAACAGTCATAGGAACAAATAACAATACCACCACCACCAGACATGCTAAAACGATGGCTTTCACGATTTGCCATGTGGACTCGTTTGTTTACCATTAAAATGCTGTGTGAAAGTTCCCCCTGTTATCAGTGAAAAATTTGTATCTACTTTTGAAAATTATTTATATTGAATACAGGGAAGTAGGTACATACATATTAAGATAACAGAAAGGTTTTTCTCTTTTAATGCCAGACTCGATAAAAGTGTATTGTTGCTGTCATGGAATAAATTTCTTAAAAAGGGAGATAAAATATTAAAAACAATAGTTTCACCGAAGGCGATACGATAAATTAGACTAAAGAGAGAAAACTCTATTTCTATTTCTTTTGATTCATCACGAAAAATTTTGTGCAATAAGTAGTTTTTAATTTGTTGTCGAACAGTTTTTTTCTATAGAAAATGTTGTGTAAAACAGTATTTTCAATATAAATATCTTTTAACTGTGCGAAACAGTATTTTCTATATTGTGTGAAACATTATATTCTATAGCAAATATTGTGTGAAACAGTATTTTCTATAGAAAAAAAAGTGTTACACATGCTTCCCTACAGGAAATATGGTCAAACACAGAATTTTCTATAGAAACTATTTTGTAAAACAGAAATTTCAATTGAAAATATTGTGTAAAACATATATTTTCTATTATGAATATTGTGTAAAACAGTATTTTCTATTGAGAATTTTGTGTAAAACAGTAGTTTTTATAGAAAATATTGTGTTAAACAGTATTTTCTATTGAGAAAATGGCGTAAAATAGTTTTATGTGTTAAAAAATCGTTGTTCTAATTTAGTTTGCTGTTCACAACTTGTTTTAGTAAAAATTTATCAAAAGAAATTTTTACTGCAAAATTATTGCTTTACCACTTTCAGTACTTTTTTCCTTTTCAAATAATGCAATAGATTAAAGAACGACACCGCCTTACACAATAAGGCCGAATATGTATGTATTGCAATTAATGCACTATTTTTGAATTATTAAAACAAATCATGAGTAGTGCATTATTAATGTTCACTCTTTTAATAATAATGCAAAAATAGTGCATTAGTGTATATCATGTTGTTTTTCTTTTTTATGATCATTGTTGCCAGAGTTAAGGAATCAGCTAAATCAAACATTAAAATCCACAAAGTATTACAAATTACAAAAAAGCTGAAAATCATATTGATGGCCAATAAGAAATCGAATCTATTATGATTATTCCAATTGGCAAAACAATTACCAAAACATATCTTCAAAGACCAAACAATTTAATGAACTTGGTGACTTAGACTATTTTAGAAGATTTTATATTTTTGAGTTAAGCAGCCGTATTCTAAAGCTAAATCTCGATCGCTAAAATGCCTTAGAGAACACAAAACTTAAAAATTTTAGCGATGACATTAAAAGTCAAAACTGCGGCGAATTCAGTTTGTATGGCATTGCCAAATTTAGCGATGCACGTTACAGAATTGCATTCGTAGTCAGAAACCGCTAAATCAACTTTATAGATTTTTAGCAATAGAGATTTGGCTTTAGCGAATTACAGAATACGGCGGCAGTACTAAAATAAAGCAAGTAAAAAAACCTACCAACCAAGGCGAATTCATCCCAGGTAATCTCGGTACTACACAAGTACAACTCGTACAAAAACCACAAGCAATTTGTTTTTGTAAAATCATTGTACAATGTCAAAAACATAAATAAAACAAAACAGAAACAAAGATAATAAAAGAGAATAAACAAAATTTTGACATCCAACAGTGGTTTTAGCTAATATCAGCAGTGCGTTTAAGACCACCTGTAATAAATTCGCTTTGCTACCAACTGTAACTTACGTTAAAAATTATGTCTCTAAAAGAGTAGGCTGGTCACATTTTTCCATTGTTTCATTAATTCTTAACTGAAAATAATACATTGGCCCAAACTAAAAATTTGTGCAAATGGTCTTGCATCGTAGCATTTGCAAAATGGTATAGTAAATACTAAAGTATACTTTTGGGATTATAGTAAATATACCATTTTACAAATGCTAAGTGATCGTAATTATTTTTGACTTATTTGTAATCGTAATTAATTAGTAATAACAAATTTTTTGCAAAGAAAAACGACTTATAATTAAAAGAAAGAATTTCATTATTCAGTTCTCATTTTATGCTTGATTTTAATGTTTTATTTCTTTTAGTTGTTATGCAAAAATATGCATTGGAAATTAAATTGTTTGTTCTAAAAAACTAAAAGAAATATAAAAAGTACCGTCGCACAGTGGGAAATTTTACGAGAAGGCGGTCAAAATTCCATAACTTTTGACTGGATCGGTATTTTTTTATGCGATTTTTGCTCGATAGGTGCGATGTTAGGCTTTAATTTGCACTATAAAACGTAAAATTCGACTGATAGGAGCAAAAGTTATGGGGAGTTCAAAATGCATTTTCATTTTTTTGTTGAGTTTCGGTGTAAAAGTTGAATGTTTCAAATATGATTTTTTTATAATTTATCATTATTTCTCTTGTATTTTACAACTGATACTTATTTTTTTATTGTCGAACTTAGATCCTGTCAGAAAATGCCAATATTTGGCCCCTGTAAATTTTTTAGTCCCAATATTCACAGGGGCCAAAGGTTGGCTTTTTTGGGACGAGACGAGTTGTTATAAGGATACAACTGAAAAGGAATATTTTGAAAAATGCCCAAATAGCATTCTTGGCTATCGATAACATTTTAGGTAATTCAACTTTTATTTTTGGTTTGAGATGTATGTGTATTTTATTTTTATATATTAACTAGCTTAACCTGGTGAGCTTCGCTACACTTCTTTAACCACTTCTTGAAATGAGAGATATTTAATATATACATCCTATGGGAGGTATTTCCCCCCTGCGCCTACCCGCTTTATTTTTTTTCTCAAAAGTGTGGTATACCATAAGAGTGACTTCTACAAAGTTTGAACATTCTTACTATAACAATTCTTAAGATATGCGATATTAAACATTGGCGTCCTATGGGGGTGACACTTCCCCCGCTGCAATTTTATTTCAATTTTGGGGCTCAGTAGATCCTACTACAAAAAGTTCAGCAAAATGCGTCCAGCGGCTCTTAAGATATGCGATAATTAATATTGGCAGCCTATGGGGGGTACCAATTCCCCTGTCCCTATCAAAAAAATAAGTAGCATATTTTATTTTTAGGGCTCACGTGATGTTACTTTAAAAATTTCAGGAAAATCGGTTCAGTAGTTTCGTAGTCTATAAGCCAACAAACAAACAAACATACAAACATTTTTCATTTTTGTATATATGTATATAGATGCTCGCGGAAGAATCTGTAGTCTTTGTTCCTTTTTTCTTGCGCTTCTTCAGATAGATCTCCAACTGGTATAAAATTTTATGAACTGTGGTTGGCATATGTCTCCAAGAGTATTTTTTGTTATAAAGAATTGCTGTTTCATTTGCATACTGGCCAAATTTTTTTACATTTATCTTTCTGCTACATGATATAACTTGTAAAATGATCTGGAATCTTCTTATTAATTCAAAATGTACTCCTGTGATAATTTATGTGGCCTGAACTGCTTTATTTGTCGAAAATTCTTTAAGACTCATCTTCTTTAATTTCAGTAATGTGTCCTTGCAGGACTTATTTTTTTAACCGAATATCTTACTTTGGGTCACAGAAATTGCTGTAGTTCGCAAGGTCGTGCCCAGACGTGTGTACAATGGGGTATAGAAATGTAGGTTAGATTCTGGACTACAAGAGAGTATAGATTTTTTTTTGACGCGTTTTGACGGGCAGGACTTATGCTCTATAAAGTAGGAAATTTCCGAGAAATTTTGACATTAAAAAAAAAAAAAAAAATTAAATAGTTCTAGAGGTCGCAGAGTTTAATGCTTTAAACCACGTGTAGCTAATAAAATAAACTAATTCACAAAACTTATTCTGTCAAAAAGTCTTAAAAAACAAAAAAGTTATGAGCATTTCAACTTCAAAAATTTACTCAGAAATTCAAAACTATAACCAAATATTGAGAAAGTCCATTTCGGACCACCCTGTTCTCAATGAAATAGTTGAAATAGGGTTGAAATTTTTTGGCTCCCGAGGTTCACTAGTATTTACTTTCACATGAATAAAAAAATTTTAAGATCGGAGAACATAAAAAAAAATAATTTTGGCCGCCTTCTCAAAATATGAACCAGTGTGCGTCGTATCGATATATCGGTATCAGTATTTGTTACATCCCTAATTTAAAAACATTACCTACAAGAAAACCTTCGAATTTTTTAAACTTTTCTTTTATGATTTAGTATTGTATACAAAAAAAAAAAAAGAGTTTGTAGACATTTCCTGTAAAGGTTTTTTTAAATTTATTTTTCTCTTTTTTATTTTGACAAAATCTTCTTTTCCAAAAAAGTGTGCATGTATGTATGGATGTAGTAAGTACAAGTACAAGTATAGTATGTTTGTATATTTGATTTACAAACGTTGCAAAATCGATTTAAATGACACACTTGTGACGATCGAACAAATTACAAACGACGTAGTTAATAGGTATCTGTGTATGAAAAACGTTTAAGGCTTTTGGAGCTAAACCTGTCAGTTCCACCTTATTTTTTTATTTATTTATAATTTAGACAATATTTTTTTTATATTTGTATGAACATGTATAAAAATACATATACATATTTATAAGAAATGTTTGTTTTAACCATAAACTAGTTCTTTCATTTCGTTAATGCTCCTCCAAGTTAGTGTTTTTGTTGTTGAATTTCTTGTTATTGTTGTAGTTTTTATGCATGTGTGAACTTTATATATCCAGTATACGTATATAGCATGTACATATAAGTATATAGTTTTATAAGGTTGACTTAGGTATGCACATAATAAAACTGCATATTATTATACATCCAAGTATTTATATATGTACACGAAGGAAAAAAAACATTTTTATATACAAGTACATATGTATGTATGCATGCATAAGTAATGTACATAGGTGTTTAGTATGTATTTTGTATGTGCACATGACATACATACAAAAAACCATTGAAAAAAAATTATATGTACATACATACAACAATCTACATGCATGCAAACAACAACCGAATATCACCAATTAATATACATAGAAATAGTGTGGCAGATATAAGAGGGTACAAGTAATAACTTCTTGTAAATTGATGGCCTTAAAAATTAGTTTCCTTGCCGATCGTAGCCCTATTGTATTAAATTGTACATAAACTAGTACCAGCCAGATTCATATCAATACATAAAAAAAAAAAAAACATCGATGGCCAGTATCAAAGTTCTTCATGGAATTATCTACTGTTTATTAAGCGTTCCAAAAGAAAAAAGCCATTTCTCAATCTGAGATTTAGGCCTGGAACAAAATAAAGTAGTTGCAGTAGTAGCTGAAACTTTTCCGATTTATATTAAGAGTGTTGTAAGATTATTAGTAAACAGAACGCAGAAAGTTGCGTTGACCATATGGGTCGATAACGGATGGCAACACAACTGAAGTGGAAACGCCAGCAGCGAAATCAGGCAACACCGCTAATGTTAAAATATACAATTTTTTTATTTTTATTTTATGTTAAAATCAAGGCGAATTTATAAAGGTGACCGCATCATGAGATAGAGTTATGCTAGCTATCCCTTTTTATTGAAAAATGCTATGTATGTATTTTGTTTTTGTAAAAAGTAAGAGTGAATGTCAAAAATATTTGTTGAAAATATAAAAAAATTAAATTTTTTTGTTAATAAAATATAATCCAAGGCGAATTCATACAAGGTGACCTTGGCTTGCTACGAAATCAACAGCTGATAACTAACTATATGTCAAAATGATATGTATGACGTTTCTTTTTTTTGACATTTCTATTTAAATATTTATTTCAATTCAAATTAAGTTTAAAGTTTTTTTTTATAAATTGTTAATTAAAAATGCAGCACACACTCGCAAGCAAACAAGATTTAATTTATAAGAAGGAACTTTGTTCCGAGTTCCTAAAAACAAAGAAAGAGAAAGGAGGTGGAATATTGCTAGCTGGCCGAACGTCGTTACATCGACTCAGAAAGTGATCCTTTGTCGATCGGTATACTTAAAGATGGTCTAGGGCTAATATTTGGAGGTGTTATAAACATCAGCACAAACGCATCCTAGCTAGCTTAGGCTGTTTGGCAGACAATTGTATTTAATATACATTTTATTACAAAAACGTAATTTTTATTATTTATTACTTTTTTATACTATGTACATTTTCTGACACGCTCGTCCTCTAATCTTGGAATATTCTAAAGCAATCATTTAATTATTATTTCAAGAGTAAAAAAACAACAATGTTACACTTTGTTTATCTTTCGGCAAACCATCATCGAATGAACCTTTTGCGACTCCCTGTATGAGTCATATAAAAATTACAACAGCTTTAGGGTCTTTCAAATAAGATTTTCTAACCGGGTGGTGTTGAATTTGCGATCTAAAGGTTTGCTTCTTATTTCTTGTGTGAAAATGAATAGTTTTGTCATGAACAAGATGCTTGATGCTCCTTTTGAGGTAGTTCAGTTTATCGGCTTAGCTTTTCATGAGTTGTAAAATAATCCCTGAAAACGATACGATTCCTGACATGCTTTCTGAAAAACTCGTGAGATAATCTTTACAAACACCTTAAATGACTAATATATGAGTCTTTCGCCGTGTTTCGCACGTGAATGCAATGAAACCTTATCAAACAAAATTCCATGAGCAATCGGTCTGCTTCATCTGAACTTTTAAATTTAAATATTAAAAAAAGCAAAACTTCTTGCAAATAAAGTTTTGTTAGCACACATTTTGAAATTATTGCATTATACAACACACGATTTAAAATTAAAATCAAAACGAAAAATGACAGCATATATTTTTGAAACACAGCTATCTTGTTTACTACAGTGTTGTATTATTTTGACACAACGTTAAAGTATTTTACAGTGTTGTATTCATTTTTAAAATAAGACCACCTTGTATGAATTCGCCTTGATATAAACAATTGGTTAAGAAACTCCTCAATTGCAAATTAATTGTGGCTCCACTTATTCCTTACGCATCTTTAATTTCTTTTTTTGTTTTATATAATTTAAATAAGTTTTTTTTTTCAACTATTTACATTTTAATTGAATTTTAAATTTGAATTATTTTTTTCACAAAATGTAAACAAAGCTTGACATTCAGTATACACACAACAAAAATGAACAATAAACAGATGACTGGAAAATGTCACCTTTATGAATTCGCCTTGGTTATAATATAAACATTTTTTTTATTTTATATTTTAACATGTGCGACGTTGTCTGGTTTCGCTTTGTTGGTTTTTGAATTATGGATTTCTAAAAGATATCTCTTTTTTATTTCCGCTTCTTTCTTAAACACCATGGGAACATGAATGGCTTCTTCATGGACACGTATATATAGTATTCTTAGCAAGTTGAGGATATAATTTATTAATAATAGCGGTTTTCACTCTTGGTAGTATCCCTTAAATAACATGTTTATTTTATCAAAGTAGTAAACGTACTAACATTCACAACACCACAACAACAAAATGTATTAAACTTTTTATTAGCTATGGCTAAAAAATCACAAAAAAAGCTGTAGTAAACCCGTATGTTAAATATACCAGAATAAAAAACTTGACGCAACTCTGTCTCTCTCTTTCAGCAGCAGACGCTTTGTAGTATAAAATAATATTAAATATGTATAACAGAGTTGTACACTTAAAGGGTGAAAACCGCTAATGAACTTTCCAACTAAAATTAAAGGCCCCTATTACGGTTCACAACTCAACTCAGTTGAGTTGTAATTTCTTAATTTTTGTAGGTATGTATTATGGTTTACAACTTTGCCATATTGCAACCAGTTGTCTTAATTACAACTCAACTAAGTTGAGTTGTGAACCGTAATAGGGACCAAAGATTAGTTCCGCATCTGTCGTTTTCTTAAGCGCCTTTTTGGTATGTTGAAGCTAGGATTACATCAAAATAAGATAAGATTTTACATTTGTTTCGTCACTGTAAAAAAAGTTTATTTATTTGTTTTCCAATACAATTATGTATTTATTATCTTATAATTAAAGTAAAGGATTTTTATTTAATTACAGTTAGAAAACTTTTTTGTTACCCTGTACACAATTTAAATTCTAACACACGTTTAGTTTTGCTGCAAAAAATTATAGAGAAAACGTCAGAAAAATATAAGTATGTACATGTAGAACGTACAATTAAAATAATTGTTGTCGCGTATTAGTTCGTGTCATATGGTAACTTTTGTTTACAGCAATAAAATATTTGATTTTGTTTTTATTCTATACGTTTTTGTTGTTGTTAAAAAACAGCTGAAAATTTTACAAGACTAATTAAATTCTCACCACTACTACTCAGACAACTGACTGCCTTTGTCATTATCAGTCAGTCAGCCCGTCTATAACTCGATTAGTACATATGTATGTATGTATGCATATACACCAATTGTTTGTTTTTTCTCGATTCTAATTATTTTTCTCCATCTATCCACTTTCTTTTTTCATGTATCCCATACACGATCAGCTGATCGCATTTATACAATATAAAATGGTTGTCGTAAGAATATAAAACTCAAATAAAGAACTTGTCTAATAATAATAATATGATTTTTTATTTTCGTTTTCTTATTTTTCACTCTTATATTTTCTTTTGCATTTGCAGGTAAGATAGAGAAGAAAATTTGACAACGAAAACTACTTCAGATTAATAGAGAATAAGGGACGCAATACTGCAAGTAAGTAGTAAGAGAGTGTAAAGTGAAGGGTAATTGAAGAGTGTTAAGGTTTCTTACATACATAGATACAATGCGGGCGACGAGCAAACGAGTCATATTGTTAGATTGTTATTTTTTTAACTCAGAGTTCATGTAATAAGTAATGAGTGATATTTTTATGTACATACCTACATACATATGTATTGTAGTTACTTTTTTATTTATTTATTCGTCCATAACGAATTTGTAGGCATATTATCCATACATTTTGTTATTCAAATAAAAAAAGTACAACGTAATAGAAATTTTGATTAAGTAAATTCATATGATTAAATATCTACTGCCGTATTCATAAAAAATTAAAATGGATTTCAAATGCATTTTAAGCAAAATTTGTATGAAAATTTTGCTTTAAAACACATTTCAAACTAATTTTATTTTAATGAATACGGCAGCTAGAATATATTTTAAAGAATTGGCCTAAAATTATCTTATATGAAAAGAATTTAACAAATTTAAGTTTTCCAAAATATTGGAGCTTAAAAATGTAAATGCCTATAAAGAATTACATACCGATATCTAGAAATTAATTTACAATACATACGAAATATACACTCACGCTTATTAGTATAAAATCGTATTAATAAAACGGGATTGTACACTTAACACAAAGGGTGCAAACTGCTACTATTTATGAAAAATGGTAAAGATAGTGCGTACATATGTTTAAAAGAACCACCACTATTATGAGCTTACATATTTTTTAACAAAGGGCTTATTGTGAATTGCGCTGTAAAAGTCAATGCGACTCGCAAATACATACATACATAAATGCGAACAATTGCTATTCTGTGTTGCGATGTTAGCAAAGTACTTTTCTATACGCATTTAAAATGCGTAAAAGTGGCAAGTTGGCATTATGTAAAGCGAAAACAAACGTCAAAATCGCAGTGTTATAGGACATATGATATTTTATTAATATATTCTTGTCTTGTTTTTGTCTCATTCTTGGGACATACAATATTTTCCATTGCAATTTACACTTCTGCCAAACAACTCGACATCTTTCCTAAAAATTTAACGCAGCCGCCAGTTTGATAATTAACAGAATCGCACTTGATTTTGTAGTCTTGCATTTGGAGCTACTGTTATTTAAATCTAAAAATTTTAATTTGGCTGATAAAATAAATATTGTTCATACATTAGTAAACGTATTTATTTCTCAAGAATATCGGATTTGCTTCTAAGCAATCTTCTCTGCATCCACTTATTTTACAATGACCTACTTCGTGGTCAAACCATAGCGCCACAGAATCCGTTTTTTTTTTTATAGCAAATTACGCAAATATTTTATGAACTAAAGTAGATGGACATTTCCATTTTGACGTGATATTTGTACGACAAAATGTAAAAATATTTAATAAAGAAGCCAAACTTGTAAAAAGGGTTTTTATATAAGTATGCAAAGTAATGAAGTAGCACTATATTCAGAAAAAAAATTATAACAGTTGACGCTAATGATTTGCAGATATAAGCAAAAATATGCGCTATCGTGACATTAAAAAAACAGAAGCGGATTTTGAAATTAAAAAACTGAATAAGACTGCAAATGGAGCAAGACTTTTTGTATCAAACCTTTTTTAGTAAGCCCTGGACGTATTTAGATTTATTTTCCAAGTCATCAAATTTAAAAATCTTTGCTCGTTTAATTTTTAGCGAAAAGTCGACTTATTTAAATGTAACGCCAGAGTGCAAATAAAGTTGTATTTCAGAACCATGTTGTTCAACCCTTTTGTTACTAAATGTAGAGCTAGTTGCGCTTTACACCAAAATATAACAAAAGTAAACTATACATATGGGCATTTCCCCAGAATGGTCTACCAGGATGAAAAAATAAAATGTTGATAATCATCGTCTTTTATTATTTATTATTATAAAAGAAGTCTATGATTTTATTAAAGAATACTGTTTAACTTGAGGAAATTGCGCTGGAAACTGGAAAATTTTATATTTTCTACTTCTAAAGACATTTTTATATACCTATTTTACATGCAAAAAATATGTTATGTTTGCACTCTTATCAATCTCTCCATTACAATCAATTGTAAAAGGAGTATTAAGTTTTTTAGTTAAGATATTTATGGGAAAATGCATGGTGATAACAATAAAAAACATATGGAAAAATCGTACGTTCGCGACCCGTACATTCGCGACCGGTACAGTAGCCAATTAAACAAAAACCAAGAGAGATATTTTATTTTATAAATACTGGAAGGAGTCCTACTTTTAAAATAAATTAATCAATTTGGAATATTTCGTTCCATTTTCCAGATTTTTAAATTTCACTACTGTCAGCCAAAGTTGACTTCTATTTTGCGTACGTTCGTGACCACATGTTTATAAATCTTATTATAAAAACTTAAACTCGATGAAATCCATCTTTTGCATAAAACATAGAACTACCCAAAAACTATCGAATCGCAAAAAAATTATAGGAAAAGTTTTATTTTCTATATTATTTGTACATCAAAAGCGTAAGAACGTACGTTCGTGACCCCAGAAAATGCCCATTTACAATTTTTTGAGATACAATTTAAATAAATTCTGGCGTTACTTTACAAAAAGTAGACTTTTCGCTGGAACTGCCCAGATATCATTACTTTAATTTAGAAAAAGGCGTATCTAACACATAAAATTGCTTAATTTTGAAAAACTTGATAAAAACAATATGCAATAAATAAAGCTTATACATAGTTTTTAGAACTCAAAGAAACTTAGGACCTGTCCTACCTTTCTTATAGATCAAAAACTATGCATAAGCTTTATTTTGTATGTATTCTTTTTTTTTTTTATCAAGTTTTATGTAACAAACTCTTCTATATTAAAGTAACGATATACATACATATTTTATAATCAAAACCACAACATTTTTAATTTGACTTTAGTGTTTTTTTGACCAGTGTTGCCCCGATTTGAAAAAAAAAAAAATTATTCTAATGCGAATAGGTACGAAAGTTTTATAGAATACCAACTTTCTTTCGCATCGCATTTCTAAACAAGCTCGTGTTGCGAAGTCGTATTTTTTAAGACTAATAGTAGAAGTGAATATCTCTAAAGGTTAAATTAAAAAATAATTTTGTTTTTTTCAACTTTTTAAGTGATGGTGTTGCCAGCCAATTCTTCTACTTAAAGCTATGACGTTTTACATATACCTAGTAAATTTAACCACAAATTATTGGTAGGGTGAAACGGGGATGATTTCAACAGCTGATAAATAAACATATGTATGTATTGACTTTTAAATTCACTGTTTGTTCTACACACATGACAATAAAGCTGGACAACTAAAACTATTTCCATCAAACCTGACAAGTGACTTAGTATTCCTCTCTTTCTGCATAGAAATCATAATCAATATTATTATTTAAACTTTTTAAAGAACATCAACCTTTAATTTATTTTAAAGATTTATAGTTAATTTTTTCAACAAATTATTCTTTTTAAAATATATTTAACTGCTTTAAATAAAGCCCACATATTACGCATACTCGAGTGTAAATTCTATTATACTCAATTCTCATTTAAAACGAGTAAAATACCCGATTTCAACTCAACTTTTACGTTGTGTTCAGTTGATTACAGATATTTTTATTGTCAGTCTTGTTTTAGTATTGCGTGGAGATACACCAAATAAAATAAAGAAAAATATCTAAAAAATACTGAAAATAAAAACTTTTTAAAAATATAAAAAAAAAAAACATTTTATATTAAAATGAAAGCAAATAAGCAAAAATGAGAGAATAAAAATAAAATATATACACACGAACATGTATAAAAATAATGATAAAAAGAGAACAAAGAGCCCAGAGTGTGGAATATACTAAAATATCCATATACAAAAAATTATTGAAAAAAAGTAATGAAAAAAATCTATATTAGTGGTTTTTTATAAAAAAAAATAAAATAAAAATAAAATCTATGTCTAAAAAATATAATGTTAATTTAAAAAATGTCAAGCTTGAATTGAGTTAAAATAAATATTTAATTAAATTAAACCCATGCAAATGAGTTTTGAGGGATAATTTTAACAAGTATCTACTAAAAACTTAAAGGTTACATAAAAGTATAGAAACATACAATTTCTTACATTTTCTAGCTGTTGGCCATTAAAGGCGTGGATTCATTAAAAATATCCTTTACCTGCAATATTTGCAGAGTTTTCTATAAATTTTAGTTATTTTGTATACCAGACTAAATTCTTCCCTAATTCTGGTTTATGTTATACTTTTTTTTTTTGTTAATTTAAGATTTTTAATTGATGATATAATACTTTTTATTTTATTAAAAATAAAAAATAGCTGAACATAAATCTTTGTTTAGAAAAAAAGAAAATTTGTATGAAAATTATAGTGAATTTAGTTTTAATGAAAATTATACCGAATTTAATTTTTTTTTCTTTGCATTTCTGGTGTTTTGTGGTAGAGAAAATTTTCTTGTTTCATTTTACTTTTTCTTCTTTTTCATTCTTCTAATTGTTGTTGCTTGTCGACGTCTCATTTTTAATGAGTGAAAACGATACATTAAAAAAAACCAAAATAAAAAACACTGGTAAAGGGTCATCTGGGCCGTCCAAGTTTGTTACAAACTCATAAGGGCCCTTCCTATTTTCTTTTTATTGTAATTTTCTTTGAATGTTAAATTTAAATGTTTGCTTTTTTTTGTCATGTTTTGTATAAATTAAAAAATTCTCTTGTTGCCTGTCTTACCACTTGAATAGTCAAAAGTTTTTTTTTATTTTTGTTTAATAAAGAATATTCCGTAGTTGTTGGTGTTGCTCATTCTATAAAAAAAATTCAGAAAATAAAACTAACCCACTTCTCGTTTAAATGTCGCCTTTAAATGAAATAATATGAGTATGTATTTTGTTTCTATATTCAACTATTTATTTACTCATTGGTATGTATTCTATGTAATAGAAATGCAAAAAAAGAGTACATTTTAAATTTCTAGTCCCTGTTGTGTTGCAAAACTGAAGCAATCAGAGACCCCTCTTTCATTTCCCTTTTTTCTCTTTGCTTTACCTTTTCGGTTATACATTTGAGAGCCTGCCTTTTACATAGTGTGAAATCTTTTTTCTCTACAAATCATTAAAAGCAAAACTTATTTAATTTATTTAAATGTTGAGATTCTTACCATATGGTGTGAGATAGTTACATACATATATTGTGGTATCAAAGGTCTCCCTATAGTCTTTATTGATTTTAATCAAATGTATTGGAAAAATTTATAAAATCTCTTTCAAATTATATAAACTATAAGTTTCAACATAAGAAATTGTACGATTTCGTAATAGAATTTAAATTTTATCTTGCTTAAAAAAATTGTTATCCCAGAAAAACAACATACAATTTCTTGCGTTTTACGTTTTCGATTAACAGCACACCCCTGATAGCTTCATAAACTCCATAACCTTTATCTAGACAATGCCTTTGTGCATCGTTTATATTTGTGATGATTTTAAGTGGTGGTTTGCAATACTGCGTTTATTAAGTTAGCCTAAAGCTACGTTCACATTATGTGTATTAGTCATGTGGATTGCCACTTTTTCACATGTTAAATATGTACATATCGTCTGAACCCCTCCAAACAATATCATGTGTTATTTCTCTGTGTACAGTACATATGACATTTTTAATTTAGAACGAGTACTATTTTCAGGTGACAAAGCATCTGACATCAGCTGTTTTTTATTAACAAAATTGTTTGTGACGACAAAAATTAATACAAATTTTGATAAATATAAATTATAACGGTAAATCAATAATACAAAAGATAAAAAAACACAAATTTATTATTGAAAGTGGATATTTTTTATTTTTGATAGGTTATGTCAAATGTACGTTACATACCAACAAGTGAAGGAACAAGTAAATAATAAACCTTATGTAAAACTCAAATTTTGACATACACATGAAATCACATGTGGGTAGAAAAGTGACATTCCACATGACAAATACACATAATGTGAACATAGCTTAAGTCTCCCTTTTACTCTAAAAATGAAAATAATAGTAAATTTATTCACTGTATTTTTTTTTATTTGAATAAAGCTTCCAATTTCGCTTGTTCGTTGTTTTCAGCCTTTGGTTTCAAATATTGTTTTTACTTTAAAAAGCTTTGAATTCTGCATCTTTTTAGTCTTAAGCTCTTTTGATATGTCTAAATAATCTTCTGTAAAAAACTCTGAATTTAATACAATTTGCATCATCAATTTGTTTAGAAAATCTCATTTGACATATCGATATTTTGGTTTGTTTAATTTAAACTAAAAGTCCTCCCCGTCCACATATACTGCGGAATATTTGAGTTTGTTGGTGAAAGGGGTACCTTGTTTCGTGTACAAGCAGTTTTTGTGAGTTTGTTATTAAGAAAATAAAAAGGAAGAGGAAAGGCATTTAAAATACTTAAAATGCTGCAAAACAAAAGAATTATTGGATATTACCAAATACAGTTTCAAAAGAGAATTAAAGAAATATTTTTATATATGGACGAGGACATAGATAATGTCCGTTTTTCTTTAATCATCGTTAATAAACTTTTAAAATACAGTGTGAAAAGTTATTTAGCTGAAAGTTGCCTTATTATCTAACTCTACATAAGCAATGAAGGCCCCCAACTGCAGATTTAAAGAAATTAATCAAAACTTTCCTCAAGCTACGATAATTTGTCATAATATTTGAACGAAAATTTTAAATGTTCTACCTTACTTACTATTGATTTTAAAGTTAACAAGTAAAAAAGTATAGTCGTCCAAGCCCGACCGTATGATACCCTACACCACATAATCTTAAAACAAATTTTCGAGAATGATCTTTCTATGTTTAAAATTTCATTAAAATCTGTTAAATAGTTTTGGAGAGGCGGAAATTGCCCCTTATCTCCCCTCGTGATCCTTTTTTTTTTTTTTTTTTTAAATGCATAACTTATTTGTCCATATACATAAATATAGATCGATCGATGTTTTAAATTTCATTAAAATTAGTTTGATAGTAGACACAAAGACCCTATTCCGGAAAGCAGTTTGTATGGGAGCTATATGAAATTATGTACCGATTCGGCACAATATGCTTGTTCCTTTTGGCAATTAGAGCTTATGTACCAAATTTTATAAAATTATCCTCAAAATTGCGACCTGTACTTTGCGCACAAGGTTATATTTACAGCAAGCCAGGCGGACGGACGTCGTTAGATCGACTCAGAACACACATCAGCACAAATCCATAATACCCTCTCCACTATTGTGGTGTGGGTATAACAATTTAACTCTAAAAATTTGTTTTACGGTTGTACTGCCGTTAATTCTAAAAATATTAAGCGAAATGTGTTGTCAATGGAGAAAACATAAACAAGGAAGAAATTTTGGCTTTTATTTATTTTTTTTTTTTTTGCAAATTAGCAATTATTAAAATATACAATTTATTTTACAGTTTGTTAATTACAAACATTATTTTTAGATGCTAATCTGTAGTAAGAAAACGGACAGACAATACATATGTACATTTAATTTGTGACAGAAATCAGAAATTTAATGTCTGATTCAGACAACGTCGGAATATTTTGCTGGCTGGGTCCGGATCTACTTATATACCTGTAGTTGCCATCCTTTTTTTATTTACATATGTATTTACATACATTGATATATATTTTTTTATTTGAATTGTCTTTTTTCATCGTAATTGAAATATTTTCATTCGGGAAATTATCAATAACTTACGCTTTAATATTTATTTGCTTGCAAAAAAATCAATATTTTTTTCGAAATCCTTACTATTTCCTGTAATACATACAAACATTCCCTCACTAATACTTATATACATATACCCCCACCCAGCTAGCATTTGGGTGATTATTTTTTATTCAACATTTTTTATTTTTCGAATTTATTCTATGAGCTAAATTTCAGTTATGTATTTTATAAAGGAATAGGACTATTACAAAAAAGCTTTATAAAATACATAACTTAAATTTAGCTCATAGAATAAATTCGAAAAATAAAAAATGTTGAATAAAATATAAAGTTACCTTCGAAAGGAAATAACTCCCAGTTTCTAAGTGATTATTTTTTGTAAAAATCACATAAATGAGTCTTTTCAGATCAGTTTTGATGATTAAAAACTGATTTATCACTTGAGCGATAGAAAAAGTATTCATATATGATTCAGATATTTAAAATAATGATTTTTAAATATTTTGAATTTTTGTTTTTGTCAAATGAAAAAAATAAAAAAATAAACTTTCTTGTCAGCCAAACAATGACGAAGCTTGGCTAAAAAAGAAGAAATATGAACATAAATGTTAGTGCAATTTGTTTTTTCTCTCATTTGCGCAAAACCGATAACTTTTGTTTGGTTCAAAATAAAGATGTTTCGAATAATCAAAAGCCATAATGGTGCTGATTTTATCGGAGAAAAAATAAAAAACATGCCAATTAAAAAGTTATATGCAATATAATCTAAAACTACATAATTTACGATTAAGAAATGAGACGAAAACTACTCAATAATGATTATAAAAACTAACATTAAAATGATCAAAAAGGAATCAGAAAACTGTATCACAAATGATTTTTTTCAGCTGATTCAACAAAATGGAACCAACCTCACAATCCCAATTGTTTACTTTTATTTTCATTTGTTTACAGTTTCGCTGACAGAGAGATTCTCTATACCATGTACTCGTTGATTTTTGTGTCAGTGCGTTGTGGCATTTAAGTTTATAAAATGTTTCATAGAAGTGCTCTAATTTGTAACCGGAAAAATTTGGAGATCTGGACCCAACATTTTGGTCAATTTCAAAAGATTCGAGAAGTTCAAAATATTGAATACCCACTATATGAATTAAGATATTTTTCAACATTGCAAAACAGCACGCACTTTGAACTTAAAGTTTATTTCCTTCAACAAAAATAATTTGTAGTATCTGAAGTTAATATATAGTACATGATTTTTTTTTTTTTTTTTTTATTAAGTTTTATTAAGGGTATTCATTTAAATTTTTTTTTGGTTGGAAAAGTGGAAAAAAGAAAAATTACACTCTTATTGACGTGAACGGGTTTTTTTTTTTTTTTTTTTTTACAAACTGTCAAAAAAATCTGTCAAATAATTCGTGGAAGTAATTGATATTTTTCAAGATGCCGAACATAAGTGTTTAAAGTGAATAAATTGATTATTAAATTTAAAACGAAGTGATTGGTGTTATTTTCATCATAATATTCGACTACAAAAAGTAACTCAAAATGGCGATTGTCTGCCAAAAAGTCGAGTATTTTATTAACTTCAGCTTCTGTCAATTTTTTTTGACCCCATTTCTTTTTTTTAATTCTTTTTTAATAACTTCATTGAACACATATTTAATATGATTTTTTTCTTTTTGAAAAAGAAATGTTGTAACTATAAAAAATCATTTTTAAAATCAGAGTTGTACAATTCAAGAGTTTATAAAAAGAGATGCAATTTTTCGTACTTTGTATAAAAAATTAGCAATTTTTTATGAATGGCAACATCATTTCGTTTGACGTTTAAAGCGGAAAATTACATCTTTTTATCCTGACTTTTTTACACTTGGTTATAGTCTGATAAAAATGTAACTTTTGGTGGAATTTTTTTTCTTGTGGTTGTTGTAACAAAAATTACATTTTTCCACTTTTCCATTTTTCCAACAAATTAAAAAAACTGAAATGAATACCCTTATTATTATAATTATTATAATGGATTTTACAACATTAAGGCCCGTTTTCACAACTTACCGATAGCTAAAGGTAGGATTTTATCGGCCGTATAAAAAGTGTTCCATTATTAAAACTTTACTTTAACCTACCAGGTAGGATGAACCTTAATTTACTTTATCGCTCACGTTAAGTTTAAGTAAAGTTTAAATAATGGAACACTTTTTATAAGGCCGTTTAAAGTCTACTTTAAGCTATCGGTAAGTTGTGAAAACGGGCCTTAAACTTTTGTTTGACATATGAAATAAGGTTACGTTTAAATATAAAAAAATTGTTTTCATATTTTAAATTTTCTGGCATTTCATTAAATAATTTAAGACCATTGTAAAATAACAAATTTTGACAGAAATTGGTTGAACTGAAATTTAATCTGAAATCATTTTCGTTGCGCAAATAATAGGGTTGAACATCAGACGCGTAAACTAAATATCTTTGCATGTATTCTGGCAATAATCCATTTTTGATTCTGAAAATAAAAATTAAAGCATTCATCACAAGTCGCTGATTTACAGAAAGCCACTGCATTCTTGTTAGCATTTCTCTAATATGAGTCAGTGGATGGCACCGAAGAATACAACGCATTCCTTTATTTTGAAGTTTTTGAAGTCTTGCCTTCATAGTTTGGCTTCCCAGAAATAATAACGTTGAGCAGTATTCGAAATGAGGTTTGATTGTTGTGTTGTAGATATGTATGGCTGTTGTAGTTGATATTTTGTAACGGATTCTCCTTAAAAATCCAATTTTCTTAGATATTTTTTTGCAAATATAGTCGAAGTGCAAATCAAATTTTAATTTATTGTCTATGAGAATCCCCAAATATTTAATTTCTTTCACGGTTTCTATTGAATCTTCTTCGATGTAAATATTTTCCGTAGTATTTCCGTTTAATATCATACTTTTCGTTTTACTAGTGTTGATTTTAAGTTTATTCATTTTTAGATATTTCACAATATTTTTCATTTCTTCATTTAAGTTTTGAACACATTCGTCAGCATCCTTTCCACAAATCAGCACACATCAGCAAACATTCATACTTTTGATTTTTTTAATATTTTTTGCAAGTCATTTATGTAAATTAAAAACAGTAATGTTCCCAGCACTGCACCTTGCGGCACTCCTACGTCGACGTTTATTGATGTTGATGTATAATTTCCGCACTTTGTTTTCTGAGGTCTGTTGCTCAAGTAGCTTTTGAACCACTCTAATTCAGTGTCTTTTACACCGTACTTTTCTAGTTTTTGAATTAATATGTCTCTGTTAACGGTTTCGAAAGCTCTCTTGAAGTCTATAAAAACGGCGATGACACAATTTTTTCGTGATATTTCGTGATATTATTATTTTTTGGAAGCTTTTAGAAAAAACGGTTTGGGGGGAGGTTTTTTATCCAAACTGATCTCAAAAAACTGGTTTCGTGATATATACATCAGTGGCCACCCCGTCGTGATAGGTATTTTTTTTTTGGTTATACCCCTTGTCATGTTTTTAAATTTTTCTCCGATAAAATCAGCAAGTGGTAAGTTTATTGTAAGTACTTACAATTTAACTTACTAGTAGTTAAATAATAACTAGGTATTTTTGACTTCTAGTAAGTGTATTTTGTAAGTACTGAATTCTTTGGACACCTCGAACAAAAATAAGTAGTTATTCAGCCGAAAAATAAGTAGTGTTTATTTTCTCCAACATTATTTGCTAACTTACCAGGTAAGTAAAGTTTTTGCTGGGAAAATTTATGTTCATAAATTGTCAATAACTTTTTGGGCTTATTTTTTAGCCAAATTTTTTTTTTGATTAGCTGACACGAAAGTTTCTATTTTCATTTTTTTGTTTTGGCAAAAACAAAAATTCAAAATATTTAAAAATCATTATTAAAACATATCAATGAATCATAAAAATAATCAAATGCTAGTTGGGCATAATTAAATCTTTTTGAAATCAGCTTCACGAGCCACTTTCGTTGTGAGAAAATGCTACCCTAACGATGAATCACCTCAAAGAGCATAAATGAATTATATTTGAATCCTTTTCAATCGCTCAAGTGATAAATCAGCTTTTAATCATCAAACGTGATCTTAGAAGATTCATTTAGATGATTTTTACAAAAAATTATCACCAAAAGTGGATCTTCAAAAAAATGATCACCAAAATGCTGACTGGGTTAGCTATGCATATTTATGTTTTATAGTTTTTTATAATTTTGGTATACATATGTACATATACATATATAAGTAGAAATATTTATATACTCGTATGTACATATTATGTAGTCAAAGATTGATTTTGTTTCTTTGCAAACTGTTTCTTATATTCTCAGTTTCTTCGTTAACTTGTATGTATCAGTGTTGTTTCTAAACCAAATAAAATCTATATAAATCTCGAAGGAAAGCAAAGTTTGGCTGCCTGGATGGATGATGGAGGATTTCGTTTAGTTGGCATAACAGGCAGACGTGTTCAAAGTATTAAGTGGGGAGAAAAATCCGATTCCTTACGTACATACATACATACAAACAAAAAGGAGAGACGTAAGAATTCGTATTACTTTTGGAAATTCATACCTGTACATTAATAAATTGTTTATTAGGAAGGATTTCTTAAGAAGTAATTTGACTAAGTAATAAGAAAGTACCAATAAGAAGTTTCTTTTCAGTAATGAAACAAATTGTTCAAAATTTTATTTCATCTGATCATAGGATTAATGACATTTTCCTTAATAATTATTTCAGAGGATCAGATAACTGATAATAATACTTAGGGCGCAAAAGACCGCCTTCTTGGTGAGTTATGTAACAGTAGCCACCACCAATCCTACTGCAACCGTCCGTATACCTTTTAAATTGAACATTTTTAAACATTTACTTCCTTTGATATACTTGATACTTTAAGTTCCACTCACATATCTTTGCTAAAACTAGACTGTTTTCCTTAATGCAATGTTGACACCGTGTTGTTGCACTGCATACTGACATTTTTAAGCAGCGTTTAAAAAACTGCAGTCAGAGTAATTGGCAAAAAAAAATTTGCTTTTACTTCTGATTCATTAAATAAAAAGAGTCGCTGTCAAACCAACTCAAAAAGTGAATAGTTTTACCTATATTTCCGTTTTTGGTTCGACAGTTTTTTTGAGGTTTCGACTGCAGTGTTTTAAACCCTGTTTTTAACTACGTTGTATGGTTATGTTCATGTTTTGCAACTTTAAGTTTTTTATTTTTTTTTTTTCACTGCGCAGTGACAACTACAAAGTTGCATTTAGGAACAAAATGTATTGGCAATATTTTTTGGGTTGCATTTAAGAATATGTTGCCACGTATGTATTACTACAATGAACAGGCGTTTAGAGAAACAACCCAACTCTAAAAATCAGAAAAAACTACGGTAATTAAAATTACGAGTAAAAAAGCTAGGGCTCTAGTGTGATTACATTGAGCAACAAAAAAAACCAACCTCAACACTTGGAACGCGAAATGAAAGTAAACTACTAGTAGAGCAAATCTGCCAAAGGGTTTTGAAAAGTTAGCTCGGGCTCCCGAAATTTAAATCGTTTTCGACTTCTTACACTATTTGTTTTGGAAACAACTTTCTCACCCAACCAATAACGTTATAGTTATACCTCATCTTGCAGTTGAGAAGTTTTTTTTATCGCTTTTATTGTGTTTTTATTTTCCCTTTTTTTTTAAATTTTAAACAATTTTTCCTTTTCCTCTTTAAATCCAACTACACTCTAAGTACAACATCATGTTAAACGATTTGTGGTTCCTTCATAATTGTAAACGATTGTGATATTTTTGCTGCCGTTGTTGTTGTAAATTTGCTATAAGGAACAACAACCCATGTTGAACAGCTCGCCTGCATGTACAACAATGACAACTACAAGAAGAAAAACACAAAGAAAAGGTGACGTGGGAGGGAGATTTTGTTTTTTATTAGTGGCTTATCCAAATGTTTGTTAAAGTAGTTTCTTTATCAGAAAATGCTATACAGGAAAAAATAAAGACCGTTGAGCTGTCATACCGACGTAGAGGTATAAGGTCGGTGGACGGCCAAACTTATAGATACGAAAACAAACAACATTCTTTCATATACATACAAAAATGTACATAAAGTTTTTTTTGTGTTTTAGAACACAAACGAGTTTAAATACACTGTTTGCTAAGGTTGATTCACCCATGTTGTCGGGACAAAGTCCCGAAAATCAAGGTTTAAAAACTTTTCGCTTTTTGAGTTGGTTTGACAGCGAATGTTTGCAATTAATGAATCAGTAGTAAAAGCAACTGTTTTTTTGGGCAATGATAAATGAAGAAGTGGTGAAAGAAATGTAAGTTTTCTGCTTTGACTGCAGTTTATAAACGCTGCGGAAAACATTGTATTTCAGAGAGAGAAAAAATTTTTTTAAAAACTCAGTTTAAATTAATTAATTTTATATTTTGTCCGAGCCAAGGTAAATTCACACAAAGTGGCAGCACTAGAGAAGCCTACACTGTGCCAATGTTCTGTAACTCTTGCGTCGAGCAACTTTTCGATTGAAATGTGTGAATTAAAAAAAAAAACAAACAACTGTTTTTCTTACTGTCACGCAAGAAAATTACTCGCCAATTTACAGAAAAAGTGTGTCTATAACATTTTTGTGAGAAAAGTTCCCGCTTGAACTGTCTAATAAACTCACGAATAAATGGGGCGAGAAAAAATTTTAACACTAAAAAACAATTAAAAAGGCAAAATACAAAGAATATTAATAATAATATTTTGTTCTTACATTTTTATAAAATATACGAATGTTTTCAGAGCTCGTTTGCAAACAACAAACATTAAAGTCGCACTTTACATTATTTGGTATAGCCGACGGTTGTGTAAATTTTGGTCGCAGTCAACGTCATGTGTGACTGGCGTTCTGAACGTCATCAATGTCGCATCGGCTTCGAGTGCAATGTTATGACATTTATAACGTAACGACGGAATCTCTTTTGATAGTTTTCGGCATGAGTTACAGATACACTTTTTCTCACTTTTCGAGAAACGATGGAATATTTTGTTTCATATCTTTTCGATGCGAGAAGTTCTCACTTTAGTTACGGTTATGATTAGAGGTTGTCCATATTTTTTATATGTTTTCTTGTGTAAATGTACTTTGGTCCGGACAAACTAGAACCGAGTTGCCAATAGGTTATATTTTTTAGTACAAATTTTGTTTTTATGATTGTCCGGACAAATTTTTCGAAATTAATCGGGCTGCAGAAAACTCGAATTAAAAAAATTGTATCCTAACAACATGGGTCTACCACAAGGCAATTTTTTAGACATTTTAACAACTAATTCGTATTATAAAATTTTAAAATTAAAATTAAGAATTGGAAATTTAGATAATTACTATTTTTAGAAATTCAAATTGAGAGTTATAAACTAAAATAATTCCAAATTTTTTTTAAATATATTTATACAAATTAGAAAAGTTGGACCAATAGAAATATTGACCCATAATCATAGTCAAAAAAAAGTCGACTTTTTTTTGAAGAATACATACTTTAGAACATGGGTGCCGGTTTTAGTTTAGAGCAGTGTTCGAAAATTAACAGTACATTATTAGCGTTCGGCTCACACAACCAAGAACGATTTTTTTTTTAGTGATTGTGTAGACGAACAGAACCCTTAATACAGTTCGTAACTATTTTCAAGAAAGAGCTGAACATTATATATTGTTCTGTTCTTTGTAAAAAAACAGAACAATTGTAGCAACGACCGCTCCACGAACAGCTCAGCTTGTGTGTGTATTGTGTATATGGTTTGTTTGTGTAAAATTATTTTGATGGCTTTTGTTTTTTTTTCGTATGTGTATTTTGTTTTTCCAAAAAATGTTTGGTTTTTTTTTTATCAGCAAAAAGCGACGAACATTAACGAGCCGAACCGAACACATTGAAGTTCGTGGATTTTCAAAAAAAAAAACCGATCGGAATTTAATGTTCTCATCATTTGTTGAGTATGATGAAAACAGCATTATTTTTGTGTTCGAAAGATGACAAACAGGGAAACGTTATTTTTTTTTTAATGAATTTCTACACAAACACGTAGCGTTTGTGTTTTCCACAAATCTACCGAACCGAACATTAAAGAACGATATTAAGTGTTTATTTTCGAACACTGATATAAAGTAACAGTCAATTAGGGTTTTTTCCCGGGATTTCCCGTCCCGGGAATTCCCGGGAATTTCACTTATTATATTTCCCGTTTTCCCGGGATTTTTGTTGCGGGATCCCGGGAAATAAAAAGTTCTTCATAGTTTCAGAAAACAGCTATTTTTACTCTGAAACTAAGTTTTCTTTTCTCTTAAAATTAGCATCTGTGGATGGGTTGTCGATTTGATCAATTATAAGAAATGTGTACAAACGTAAATCAATGTCTCCTGCGGCAATAAATCTATTAAAAGCAGAATGGGCAGTGCAACAGTTGATAATTAATAAATTTAGTGAAGTGATGAATTGATAAAGAACATAAATTCAAAATAAGATGCAGGCAGTAAATTCTCATTGACCATGGACAAGTCTTAAAAATAGGATATACATAAACATATCGCTCCGTTATTGCAACATAGTCGTATCTACAAAAATAAAAATCGAGCTTGGTAATATATCCGGGAAGTGCGGGGAAACCGAAATAAAAAAATAATGAAACTCGTGTAAGTTACTAAAACATACAATTTGAAAAACACATTGTCCTAAAGATTACAGATGGACCTAATGAAAAGAAATAGTTTGTAAGAAGTAGTCCGGATGATGCTATTTTTTGCATCAACCTTGACATTAGAAGCATGCAACAACGGTGCACTTTTAATTATTTGTCCAACCTCGGTAAAAAAGTAAACGAAATTTTTCGGAAACATGGTAATCAGTAAACAAAATCAGAAATATACTCTTTGGCGACTAAACGCTTTGAGTGTGTCAGAAAGTAATTTCCTACGCCGTTAAAAAATGTTAATATATTTATTAAAATATTTTATATATTTTATGATTTTACTTTTTGATCTCATATCTTGAGTACCTCAATTGTTATGTTTATTTTATCTTGAACTAGATCATCATAAAACGGAATTTACTTATAATAGCCAAAGGTAATAATAATTCAAGTTCCGATTTCAATCTTCAATTAATTATTGTAGTATTTAAGCATTTATTTTACTTACTTTGTAAACAAGTTCCCTCACGTTTGTTTATAAAAGTTTTTTTCATTAATAAAACCAAGTTTACTTTGTATTATATGTATGGAGCGGGATCCCGGTATCCCGGGAAATTTTAAAATTTTTCCCGCTTTCCCGGGAATCGAAAAACTCCGGGAAAAAAAAACTCTACAGTCAATATAAATGTTTGTATTAACAAATATTTTGTTATGACTTTTTGACAATTTATTAACCACAATTATCATGATCATGACACACATTTTGACAGCGTTCTATTTTATTTTGTTATTTGAACTTCAGCTTTAAATTTGTATGTAATTTTATTTATAAACATAAATGCGTATTTCATGGTTTTCAGCCAAATGTCACTTATAGCAAAACAATAAACATGTACATACATAACAAGTAAGAAAGTATAGTCGGTCAAGCCAGACCATATGATACCCTACACCACAGTATTAAAAAACACATCATGCTTATATGTTCAGATTTATCTATGTTTATAAACTTCATGAAAATCGGTTTGAAAGTTTGTGAGAGGCAGAAATTGCCCCCTACCTCCCCTTGTGCTCCTTTTTTTGAAAAACTGTATGTAAATTTTTTAAAAAAGTTAATTTTATTAAAATTTTCTAAAAAAGTAAATTTTTTCAAAATTTTTAAAAAAAAAGTAAATTTTATCAAAATTTTCTAAAAAAGTAAATTTTATCAAAATTATTTAAAAAAAGTAAATTTTAATATTTTTTAATTAGGCTTAAGTTCATTAAATTTAATTTTCATTAAATTTTCATGTTGTAAAATTCCTTTCTTCATAAAAATAATTTAATGAAAATTAAATTTAATGAACTTAAGCCTAATTAAAAAATATTAAAAATTTGGATTAAAAACCATAAATAGTTCAACAAAATAACCACAATACTAATTAAAAGTAAATTTTTTCAAAATTTTTTTAAAAAAGTAAATTTTATCAAAATTTTCTAAAAAAGTAAATTTTATCAAAAATTTTTAAAAAAAGTAAATTTTATCAAAATTTTCTAAAAAAGTACATTTTTTCAAAATTTTTTAAAAAAAGTAAATTTTATCAAAATTTTCTAAAAAAGTAAATTTAATCAAAATTATTTAAAAAAAGTAAATTTTTTCAAAATTTTTTAAAAAAAGTAAATTTTTTCAAAATTTTTTTAAAAAAGTAAATTTTATCAAAATTTTCTAAAAAAGTAAATTTTTTCAAAATTTTTTATAAAAAGTAAATTTTTTCAAAATTTTCAAAAAGTAAATTTTTTCAAAATTTTTTAAAAAAAGTAAATTTTATCAAAATTTTTTATAAAAAGTAGATTTTATCAAAATTTTCTAAAAAAGTAAATTTTTTATGTGTCCATATAGATATGGATCTATCTATGTTTTAAATTTCATTAAAATCGGTTTGAGAGGCAGAAATTGCCCCTATCTCCCCTCGTGGTCCTATTTTATTAAAAATGCATACATTTTGTGTCCATAAAGATATGGCTCTATCTATGTTTTAAATTTCATTAAAATCGGTTGGATAGTTTCTGAGAGGAAGAAATTTCCCCCTATCTTCCCTCGTGTTCCTACGATTTGGCCCATTTTAAATAGGCTTGGTACATATGACCCAAATTTCATCAAATTATCTCCAAAATTGCGACCTGTACTTTGCGCACAAGGTTACATGGACGGCCAGCCAGCCAGCCGGACGGACATCGTTAGTTCGACTCAGAAAATAATTCTAAGACGATCGGTATACTTTAAGGTGGGTCTAGGACCAATATTTTAAGGCGTTACACACATCAGCACAAATGCATAATACCCTCTCCACTATTGTGGTGTGGGTATAAATATGTTTTAATCATAATTCTCTTTGTTATAATTCTAATGCCTAAGTTTGAAAATTATTAGAAGTTAGAAAATAAACATTTAAAGCATAAAAGTTAAAAGAATAACTTCATGAGAGGAATGAAGATACTTTTAGTTTCTAGATGATAGAAAGAACTACTGATATAAATATTTAATTAATATAAATTATATTTTGACTTATATGAGATTTAAAAAGCTAAAATACTCCTTTCCTACTTGCTTAACCAAAAACTTTATAAATCCGTATTCCTTGTTCCTTCTATCCATACGATTTATTCCGTCACTGAATTAATCTTTAAAAAGCCCAAAAGCTCATTGATGGAAACTCCTCTTTTGCTTCCAAGACCAAAACAGTACATTTTCTCGCGAATTTGTGCCTTTAACATTGCAGTAACTAAGGTCTAACCAGAGTCTGCCAAGGTATAGTAGTTGCTTGATAGCTTGTAATGGGCTACACTACACCATTTTTCATTGAAAATGAGAAAATTCCAAATGAAAATGAGAATTTCAATTTGAAATTGAGAAAATTCCAAATGAAATTGAGAATTTAAATTTGAAATTAAGAAAATTCCAATTGAAATTGAGAATATCAATTTGAAATTGAGAAAATTCCAAATGAAATTGAGAATTTCAATTTGAAATTGAGAAAATTCCAAATGAAATTGGGAAGTTTAAATTTGAAATTGAAAAAATTCCAAATGAAATTGAGAAATTTTAATTTTTCCTTGATAAAATTGAATTATCTATATAATTTTTATTATATTCATTCAACAAACATACATAAATAACAAGGATCGAAAAAATTAAATTAAATAAAAATCGCAGTATCCCAGCAAAAACTTTGCTTACAAAATAAGCAGAAAAGTAATGAGAATTTGACGAGCCGTCTACTTACTTTTCTACTAGAAAAAGTACTTATATTTGTTCGAGATGTCCCAAAAGTAATCCTTTATAATTTAGCCTATTATAATCTAAAAAATAATATGTTTTTTTTATACTTAAAATTTTTATAAAAATATATAGTTACACAAAGTCAATAAAGTAAAAATTTTTTTTTAACCCTTCTGCACTCCTTGGGTCAATTTGACCCAATTTTGGTTTTCAAACGCAAAATTTGTCCCTTTAAATATAAGATATGGAAGTGAAACTTAATCCATTACAGGGACGAAAATTATAAATTTAAATTAAAATAATAAAATTTAAATTTTTCCTCCCCCCTCCACATTTAAAAACACGATTTACACACATTTAATATCATTTGGGTCAATATAACCCAACAAGCGATATTGCAAGTTTTATTCCACTTTAAAATTTTTTTCCTATTGAATATACAGTAGAATCCCGAAAAAGTTACTAACTAATAATCCAAAAAGTGGCGAATAAAGCTACAAAGTAATGAATTCTTGAAGTCATTAAAAGTAGGATTGTCAGTAAAGTTTTTGCTGGGATTATTGACCAACAGGCATCCAGATCCTCGTATTGGTATGTGACAATGCTCAATGCCACAGTCGGCTACAAATTATTTCTGACAACTCTCCAGCTACGCTCCTGCGATTGAGCTTCTATTCACCGATGCTTAACCCCATTGAAATTATTTGGTCAAAAATAAAAGTACGGTTGCAACAACGATGAATGTACCGAACGTAATTCCCACCCATGTAGCAGAACAGAGGCTTGTTTTTTTAGAACAGATGATTAATGCTTCTAAGACATGTATAACTACTGGAGATTGCAGTAGAGCCATACAACATCTTCATCGTTTTACCAATCTGCTCTGGATCTGGAAGATATGCCTGTTGGTCAATAACCCAGCAAAAACTTTGCTTACAAAATGAGCAGAAAAATAATGAGAATTTGACGAGCCAACCAACTACTTACTTCTCTACTAGAAAAAGTACTTATTTTTGTTTGAGATGTCCCAAAAGTAATCCTTTATTATTTAGCCTATTATAATCTAAAAAATAATCAGTTTTTTTTATACTTAAAATTTTTATAAAAATATATAGTTACACAAAGTCAATAAAGTAAAAAAAATTTTTTTAATTTTTTTAATTTTTTTTTTTTTTTAATTATTTTTTTTAATTAGTATTGTGGTTATTTTGTTGAACTGTTTATGGTTTTTAATCCAAATTTTTAATATTTTTAATTAGGCTTAAGTTCATGAAATTTAATTTTTATTAAATTATTTTTGTGAAGAAAGGAATTTTACAACATGAAAAATACAATTTGGTTTAAGGATTGATGTTTGACTAGTGACGTCAGCAGTCGTCGATGGCTGCGAGTGTAAGACGGCAAATCCATCTGAGGAGATCGAGTGGTTGCGATCGAAACATTTCATGGTAACCTGCCGGCCAGGGTTCGAGCCCGAGCCACGTCAAGAATGAAAGATTATCAATAACAATTTTAATTGATTTTCATGTTGTAAAATTCCTTTCTTCACAAAAATAATTTAATAAAAATTAAATTTCATGAACTTAAGCCTAATTAAAAATATTAAAAATTTGGATTAAAAACCATAAATAGTTCAACAAAATAACCACAATACTAATTATTGTTAAAGCTAAGGCACGAGCTCTATGTGTACATTTGTCCTTCAAGTTGTGCTGAAAAAGGTCAACAGAAAAGAGAAACCCAAAGTGAAAAAAAAAAAAACAAAAAATGTACTTTGACTTCAAGAAAAATTCTTGACGAAAGTACGGAAAAAACAGAAGTAAAGGAAAAAACATGTAAAGTCGATTAAGATGGATAATCATTCAGGAAAGCAAATTTCGATCTACCAAATGTTAAAATACAATTTGGTTTAAGGATTGATGTTTGACTAGTGACGTCAGCAGTCGTCGATGGCTGCGAGTGTAAGACGGCAAATCCATCTGAGGAGATCGAGTGGTTGCGATCGAAACATGTCATGGTAACCTGCCGGCCAGGGTTCGAGCCCGAGCCACGTCAAGAATGAAAGATTATCAATAACAATTATTTTTTTTTGTTTTTTTTTTTAATTATTTTATTTTTTTTATTTTTTCTTATTTTATTTTACTTTCAGCCTGTTCAACGATTTCGAACGATAACGTTCGCATAGAATATTACATTTAAAACAAAAACAAATTTTCGAATTTTGTTATTGTTTTAAATATAATTTTCTATGCGAACGATGACGTTCGACATCGTTAAACCGGCAGTTTATTTTATTCAGGGACCGAAAATAACAGTTATTTTTAAAATTTAAAATCAAAAAGTCAGGTGGATATAATTTGTCTATCAGATATTTGAATACAGCATATTGATGCTGTTATGCTAAGGAATAATAAACTTAAAAGACTTTAATTTTTTTGACTTTTTTAAAAAAAGTCAATATATAACAGTTATTTTTTGACTTTTATTTTTTCGGTCAATAATAAAAGTTAAAATTTGACTTTTATTTTTTAAGTCAAAAATAAAAGTTAAAATCTGACTTTTATTTTTTCGGTCAAAAATAAAAGTTAAAATTTGACTTTTATTTTTTAAGTCAAAAACAAAAGTTAAAATTTGACTTTTATTTTTTAGGTAAAAAATATAAGTTAAAATTTGACTTTTATTTTTTAAGTCAAAAATTACAGTTAAAATTTGACTTTTATTTTTTAAGTCAGAAATAAAAGTTAAAATTGGACTTTTGTTCCTATTGAAAGCAGATGTTAAAAAAGTTAAATAAAATTTTAATTATACCCTTCACCACAGGTGGAAAAGGGTATATACAGTAGACGCTCGGAAATTCGAACCACTTTGTTTTTAGGGCGATTCGAATTTCCGAATTATTCAAATTTCTGGACGGGTTTTTTATAAAAAATGTAGGTAAAGATATAAAAAACAATGTTTTTTTTTTTAATTTTAGTTTATTTAACATAAAAACTATAAAAAAAACTTAACGAAATATAACAAAAAATAACAATTCAGTTCATTTGACTTTAGTATGTATAATACAAACACCAAAAAACTGACTTTTAAACTCTAACAACATCAACAAGATCTGTAAATCATCTATTAAAATGGTATTCCCCTTTTTACTTTGTATTTGGTTAGACTTAATTGTCAAAATTTTAGTGTTTACAATAAAAAAGCTCTGAAATTCGAATTTTGGATTCTAATTCTAGAGCGCCAAATGTAATGAAATTACTGATTCGAATTTCTGGAAATTCGAATTTCTGAAGGTTCGAATTTCTGAGCGTCTACTGTATAAGTTTGTCATTCCGTTTGTAATTTCTACAATATTGATCTTAGACCCTATAAAGTATATATATTCTGCGTTCTTATGAGGAGAGAAGTTGATTTAACGATAACCGTCCGTCCGTCCGTCCGTCTTTTCGTCTGTCTGTCTTACGTTTGATATGTGTTTTCCGGAGACTCCAGACATGATAGCGGCTAGGATGTTTTACATTTATGTTACATAAAGTCCACCATTTCTTGCTATTGAAATTTAGAGATATGACCAAAAAACCACGACTGCAAAGCAAAGGCAAAGAAGAGTTGATAATAATGATACAACAATTCTACTGTGCTATCACAGTAGTTGATACTTCTTAAATTAGTAAAGTATAAATAACGGTAAAATAATATTGTCATCAGTGTTGCCGCGGCCTTTAAATTTTTGTAACCAAATTTTAGTACTGCAAAAAGAGTATCATTTTGTGCCTAATCAATGAACAATGCTTTTACTTCTTCATTCATCTATTAAAAATATTGTTGAAAAGCTTTTAGATCTATTATTAGAATTCCAATGAAAGAAATATCTTTTTTTTTTTTCTTTGGAGAAAAATGTAACCAAAATGAAACCATGTAACCTATTATGGTTAGAAATAACCAAAACAACAACACTGATTGTCATCGATCTTATTTTTCTTATATTTCCATTACATTGTTATTATTATGGCATAGTAAATTTTTTTTTCTGACTTAAAAAATAAAAGTCAAATTTTAACTGTAATTTTTGACTTAAAAAATAAAAGTCAGATTTTAACTTTTATTTTTGACTTAAAAAATAAAAGTCAAATTTTAACTTTTAATTTTGACTTAAAAAATAAAAGTCAAATTTTAACTTTTATTTTTGACCGAAAAAATAAAAGTCAGATTTTAACTTTTATTTTTGACTTAAAAAATAAAAGTCAAATTTTAACTTTTATTTTTGACCGAAAAAATAAAAGTCAAATTTTAACTTTTATTTCTGACCGAAAAAATAAAAGTCAAAAAATAACTATTATAATTTGACTTTTTTTAAAAAAGTCGTAACTGTTACGGTAAAATTTTTATTTTTTATTTTTTTTCTGTCTTTGGCGGGGATTCGAACACGCAACCTCGGTGCTGATAGACTAGCTCGCTACCAGCTAGTCTACCGGGGCAGTGTAGTTTTTGTATTAAAAAACTCTGTTTTTTGACTATAATGACTATAATGACATTTTTATTGTCATAATGAAAATTTAAATTTTTCTGTATATTTAAGATATACTAATAAAGTTATTATTTAATATATAACTAATAATCCGAAAAGTGGCGAATAAAGCTACAAAGTAATGAATTCTTGAAGTCATTAAAAGTAGGATTGTAAGTAAAGTTTTTGCTGGGAATACTGCGATTTCTATTTATTTTCATATTTTTCGATCCTTGTTAGTTATGTATGTTTGTTGAATGAATAATTAAAATTATATAGATAATTCAATTTTATCAATGAAAAATTAAAATTTCTCAATTTCATTTGGAATTTTCTCAATTTCATTTGGAATTTTCTCAATTTCAAATTAAAATTTCCCAATTTTATTTGGAATTTTCTCAATTTCAAAATTAAATTCTCAATTTCATTTGGAATTTTCTCAATATCAAATTGAATTTCTCATTTTCAATTGGAATTTTCTCAATATCAAATTGAAACTCTCAATTTCATTTGGAATTTTCTCAATTTCATCTTGAATTTTCTCATTTTAAATGAAAAATGGTGTAGATTAAATTTAAAAAATAAAATATTTTTTTTTTTTGGTAGGTTACAAAGCAGTTCCCAACATTTCAAGACTTTTTTCAATTCGAAAAGTTGTTTTTCATGAAACCCACAGTAGAAATTTAATAAACATGGCCAATTTCACTCATTCTATTTAAATATCAATTCATATTTAAATTTGGTTTTTCATATAATATAATTTTTGTTATGAAAAACGAATTTTAAACATAAATTGATATATATATAAATTGGTGAAATCGGCCATCAGTCAGCTCACATTGGAATTAATGCTATCCCTGCAAATAAAAAACATTAAGTTTGGATTTTTGAGATCTCAGTTACACTAGGTTTAGTTAATATGAAAGCAGATTTGTGCCGCCATTGCCAAGTTTGTATACACAATGTTGACGGATCAATGTTCAAAGTCCCTAGTGGGAGCTTGCCTTGTCATACATTTGCAAGGATTTGGCTTCCGAAACACATGTGCAAATAAAACCGCGAAAACTTTAAAAAAGTATTGCATTTGTTTTAAACACTAACTTGCCGTTGCATAGACGTTTGGGAAGGTAGGCACCCTTTCCTGTTTTTTAATACTATTAAGGAAAAGGCATACACATAAAAATTAGTCTTTCTACTAAGTTCTTTTTAACGTTTGTTTGCTCAATTGTTTACCTTTTATATTATGTCAATTTGACCCTCGACATTCCCAATTTCAGCAAAATTTTGATCACTAAATACTAAACGAGCCACATTAAATTCATAAAGACCTCATATGTAGCTAATTAAATTAAATTTGGCTTATCTTTGTCAATTTGAATTATTTCATTCCTTTAGAGTCTTCTTTCAGATTCACATTATTAATACATATCGTTGCTTAAAACGCAAAAAGCCCTAACTAACCAAAAATAAAAATCCTCTTTCATTGGCTCTGATGTATTGGATCAACACAAATGTCCACAAAATTTTTTGGAATCTTGCGACATAAAATTTACTTTTAAAAAACAAACACTGTCAATTCGTCAGCTCATTATTGGTTTGGCGTATATGCCAAAAAGTCGTAGTAAAGAAAAACGACAATGAAGGTTAACATGAAGTTTACTGAAAATATACCTAATAGAACTATTTTGTATTTTCACCACTGCTTCTGGCATATGTTTTGAAGAAAAATGTAAATATTTGCGAACGTTCATGAACGAACTTAGAAGTTAATAGAACATATTTTATTGAAAGTGAAAATTATTGTTTTGTGCCGCATATTCCACTTTTCTAAACTTATTTCTAAAAAGTAGCTTTTTATGCTGCATACGTATTGTATACTTACGGCAGCGTATTGAATTGTTGACATTTTATTTGCCTTTTCTACTTTTTTTCTTACGGTTACGAAGAGAAGGAAGAGTAAATTTTACATGTTTTTTTTACGGCCATGAAACAATACAAGAGTGAAATTAATTTTTCAAGCTTTTGTATGAGAAATTTACAGCCTTCGCCAAACAGTGGCGTGTATAGACAAAAGCAATTCTAGAAAAACTTAAAAATAGTTTATATGGAGCAAAATTACATAATGCTTTATGCCAGAAGTCATAAAAAATTTCGTGAAACAGATTTTTGATTCAGAAAGGGGGTAGTCAAAATATCGACCCCTTTTTTTTGAAATTGAGTTTTTGATGTAATCTTGTTCTGCATTCAAAGAGACGTCGCATGACAAAATATTGTAGGCGAAATTCGCTTCGTTGCTCCAAAAAGCACATGTATATTTTCATTTTGATATTGCATGCGAAAGCAGAGAAAAGTAGAAAAAAGGCTGTCCTGTAAAATTTGGTTTTTGTAACATACGATAATTTCGCGCAAAGGGGTCGATATATAAAAAATTTTATTTTTAATAATGGTTGGTAGGCCAAACCAATAATGAGCTGACGAATTGTCAAAGCAACTGGTAGGTTTTACACGAAAAATAAAAGAAAATTAATTAATTAGCAGTTCAATGCAATTTTAAATAATTTTTTGCTTCATCGGTAAAATTTTTAAAATGTAAGATAGGGTTTTTTTTCGTTTTAGGTAACGATATTTACATAAGCTGAAAACACAATTGTATACACATACTTTTAAACTTAGAGCTAGGCTAGCAACAAACATGTATATTCAGATTTCATGCTAGGAGCAATAAAAAGAAACAAAAACTTTGATTTTTGTTGTTGTCATTTTGGCAATGTATAATAGGTAGGTATACTACAATATATTTATTCAGTTAAGTTTTTTTTTATATTGTTGTTGAAGTTGCTTCGCACACAAATTTATTTTTCAAGCTTTTGAATCGTGTCAAGCTTCTAAAACACAAAAGTACTGCTGCTGCTGCTACTAAATTTAAACGCTGCTTCTCATTACCACCACCACTAACACTACTACTTCTACTTCGGCCAACAGCCAGACTACAATTTAGAACTATAGATAATATTTCAGCAAGCACGAATGCCTGCCAACCATATGCGGTTATTGTTTGCCAAGCTGTAGTTTTTAAACGCTAGTTTGTCTACTTGACTGACTAAATGAGTGAACGACTAACAGACGGACGGAATAAATGTACAAGCAAACGACTTCTTGCTTACCTTAATATTTTGCCTGCTTGCTTACCTCTTTGTTCAGAGCTGCTGCCGACAACTGGCTGCCATAATCGAGAAATGAGTTCAAGGCCGTTTAAGTGGCACACAACACTTTTTATTAATATCTACTATATAAAACCAAAAAAATATTCTATACTTTACTACCTTAAATAAAAAAACTATACAACTAAAAAACATATTCATTCTCTTAAATACACACATAAAAGTAAAATGAAACTACCAAATTATTAGCTAACATTAAAAAAATCTAAACGTCAAGATTAACACACATTGAATACACAAAAAAAAAAACAAAATTTGAGTATTAATGTGCGAAAAATAAATCAAAGATTTTCCCAGTTGACCATGTCTTTAAGACATCCTCGAAGACGGATGCACGACAATGTTAATTCCTGCTCGACATGTGAGGGACAGCGGGAACAAATCTTCAACGACATTTTCGAAGAAGTGTCGCGTTAATCATGCACGACACTAAGAAAGACAATGTCGCCTACTTTATCATTACCGACTACCTGCATCATAATGTCGTCTATTTCGACGTCCACGACAAAAATTATTATCTAATTCAGACAGTTTTTTAGTATAGTTGGAATTTTAATTTCTGTTATATGTTTAATATTAGACTCCTATAAGCAATCCTAAAGTTGACAGTGAAGTACTAACTGCATGTAATCCATTTTCCAGCCCGCGAATAATTTCATCATCATTTTTGGTTTTACTGTTTACAACTAATTTGTAAATTGTTTGTAGGTATTTAAATCAACAATTGAAGCACAGCCGCAAATAACGTTGTAAAAGCCCCTTTTTGAAAAAACTGTATTTTTGCAAATAACCGTTAACATTACTGTCGTACACTGTTTAAACCTCAAATCACCCAAAATTATGCACCTTAAAGACTTTAAAAAGGACATACAAAGAGTCAGCTAGTGGAAGAACGTTGTTAATTACTTAAAAATGATACAAAGTAAATGGTTTAAAAGCCACCAGTCATGATGCTTTGCGTAGTGGAAGAACGTTTTAAATGACATCGTGATTGTGGATATGAAACGTTTTTCCACTAAAAAAAAGTTATAAGTTATAAACTGTAATTTAAGTTTTAAATTTGTTGATATATTGCATAAAAATTTTTATTATCATTATTTTTAATAATCTAAAAAAAAAAAATAAAAAATTAATAATCTTGTCTGTTAAAAACGTTTTTTTGCTCTCCTGAAAAAAAAAAAAATATTTTGTAATTTAAAACGTTATTCGCGGCTGTGCTTCAATTAAAAAAAAAAAAGAATGTGAGAATTTTAACCCTTATGTGTGTGGACAGGTACCTGTGTACCTATTGCGTTTTCAAATCGAAATTTTTTATATAAGATTTTAGTCTACAATTCTACAATTTCATGAGAACTCCTAACTTTTTGTTATTATTATATTTTCATAGGTGTTTATATACAATATGAGTTGGGGGGGGGGGGGGGGGGCGTGGCATACCAATTTGCTTTTTGCACCCTTAATAGGGTGAATAGGTACCTGGGTACCTGTATACGTTTTATATTACAAATTTTTTTTTTTGGGTGTAGGATTTTAAAAAATATATGAAAAGGAGGAAACCAGAGTAAAATTCTAATATTATATCATTAACCATCGATTGTTTGTACAATACAAGACAAAAAATTAGATTTCTCATACAATTTCCATGAAGGTACCCAGGTACCTATCCACCCTATAGAAGGTGTTTTATATTACAAATTTTTTTTTTGGGTGTAGAATTTTAAAAAATATATGAAAAGGAGAAAACCAGAGTAAAATTCTAATATTATATCATTAACCATCGATTGTTTGTACAATACAAGACAAAAAATTAGATTTCTCATACAATTTGCATGAAGGTACCCAGGTACCTATCCACCCTATAGAAGGTGTTTTTTTTTCCACACACATAAGGGTTAAGAAAACCAAGCAAGTGAATGAATAGCATTCAAGAAAACTTTGTAGTCAGTAGCTTTTATACAAGACAACTTATAAGACAGTGTCGCTCATACTGTCCCACATAGAGTTTAATAGAGGACAACTTATAAGACAAAGTCGCTCATACTGTCCCATATAAAGCTAAGTACAAGACAACTTACAAGACAACGTCGCTCAAACTGTCGTGCACGACGATTTCCAGTAAATTGTCTTCTAGAAAACCAAAGCAACAGCGGACAAGTCATGCATACATCATTGACGACGATGTCGTCAACGGCAATCTGGCCAACTGGGTTTGAATAAACAAACACAAACACACACAACAAACAAATACGCATGACAATCTACCACCATACATGTAAAAAATGTTGCTTATTAATTAATGTTTTAACAACAAGTACAAACATTTACACACATGAGTTAAGCTACGGACACGCTTGGCAAATATTTGACGCTATCAACGTAAACACTACTTTTGCTAAAGGTTAGTGTGATTTAACTTGGGTTTTATATAACAAAATAAAATAAATTTTGCTACTTTTATATTATTTTTAATAACTGTATATTTATATTAAACAAAACCATATTGGAATTAAATAAACTTAGTTTGTCGTTGGTCACGTTATTTTCGTCAACTATTTGCCAAGTATTTTGCCTAAAAGTATTATACGTGGTAAAAATTATACATCACTCTTGTTTGTGTCAAGTGGTGAGGTATGGGTGCGTATTTGTTTTTATATCATACGCAATAATCTCATCACTTATACTTGTATGTAGCTAAACAAACAACAGTAGCTGGACAAAATAAAACCCTAATATGTAGACTCGCTAAAGTTATAAATCATTAAAGATTTATTTCCGAAAAGTATAATAAATTGGTTACACCAATGTCAATTCGTCTTTTAAAAGTCTTCTGGCAATAAATGTCTAAGCAATTGGGTATATGTAGAGTTATTAACGAAATATTCATTCATAAAAGAGATAAAGTACTACCCCTTGCTTTGGAGGTGGATCAACATATTTAATATGCGCTGTAAGTAAAACTCTATTGGAAAGCAACAGCACACCAGACAGAAATGAACTTTGGCATTAGGCTCAGGGTTAAAATCAGTCTCATAGCGAAAGCTTTAAAGCTACTACCATCTTTTCAAAGTTTGAGATTAAATTAAAGCCGCCACATGATCACCAAAATAACCTTCCAATAAACAATTCGGTACTCAAAAGTTATCGTGATTAAGTACTAATCCGCTATAAATAAAAGCTAAGTCGGAGAGCAACAGCAACAAAACTCGTTTACAAGACGAACATTGTCATTAAATATAGGACAAAAATTAGTCCCTCATTCTCCAGAGTTTGAGTTTAAATGAAAGTCGCCACCTGATCCCCTAAGGCACCTCACCTATAAACAGTCTTAGAAATCGAACGTTTTGGGAGCTATTGATTCTCGTAGTGCGATACTGATCTCTCCTCGGCCGAGATAAATGTACAATCTTTCTAATTACTTATTATTATTGCATACAATTGAAATAATTGTAAAAACTACTCTTTAGAGGTCTGTACACGTCAAGCAGGCTTGTCCAGCAGGCGAATTCACTCGTGTACGTTTGCTGGACGTAATATTAGTCGTCATATCTTAATTTTTTGATTTTTTATCCAGCTTCTTTGGGGTGACACAAACACACACATTTCCACTGATACTACCATAGCGCTTGATGAAATATGGGGTTAGTTCCAAAACATCAGTTGCAAAGCAACTCGCTT
Organism: Pollenia angustigena; assembly: GCA_930367215.1. Taxonomy (NCBI): domain Eukaryota; kingdom Metazoa; phylum Arthropoda; class Insecta; order Diptera; family Polleniidae; genus Pollenia; species Pollenia angustigena. Next base: position 45,603,766 of record OV884056.1, on the reverse strand, counting down.
TTTTAAGTGCTTCCTACCAAGCAACCGTGAAAAATTTTACAATGTTATCTGTACCAAAGTTCACTAAAAACAATATCGATGCGTACACAATAATCAAACTAGATATACAGGTATGTGATGAAAATCGATCGATTTCAAAACGAACGTTTTTAAAAGGTGTGATGAATTTCGATGGATTTTAAAATCCATTTCTGAATTATAGTCTTTAATTTTCGTTCAGAATACACTTCAGTTGACGTATATAAAATAAAATTTAAAAGAATATAAAGACTGAACATAAAAGGAATATTTAAAATCAATTTTAAAAGATACTGATAACGATATTTTCGGTTTCAAATCGTTTCGTTTTTAAAATCGATTTCCATCACATACCCGATAGTTAAACTCTATGATACTTTTTTGATTTTGACTGCAAAGTATTATGATGTTTAGGAACTCAGCCATGCTTGACATGTTCAGACGACCCCTTTATAAAAAAAATAATTGCATAAAACTTTAGGAGTCAAAATTGTTAGAAAAATTTAATTTACCAAGTTTGTGTAAATTAATTTTCATACAATTTTTAATAGGGCGAAAAAATGAACAGTTTGCACAGGTTGTGAGACTTTTAGCGATATCATGAAAAAAAAAAAAAATTAATTGTCTATTCAAATGTTGTTTAATTTTATCTTAGTACCTATTTTTTTTATCTTCTATTTACCCATTTTCTTAATATTTTGTTAAAAATTTTACATTCTTTAAACTTATAAAAATAGAAATCCCCGCTCTTCGACTAAATTGATTTAGAGATGGAATTGATTATTCTCAACGAAAAATTCTGCTCATTTAAGTTTTTGCCATTATCTCATATTAACATTAAAAACTTTGCCTTATTTTTTTTTTGAGTGTGTATATCATCAGCTGCGAGAACAGAAATTAAAGAATATTAGTTGAAATAAAACCAATAAAAAATATAAACAAACTATAAAAAGTACAACAATAATAAGAAAAAATAAATAAAAACACCATACTGTTTTCTTGTTTTATATACTTACATACATACAGATATAAATATCTACAAATGTGTGAGTGTGTGTGTGTCTATAAATTAGGGGAGAACAGCTGATTTTAACTTGTTATTGCTGATTGTTTTCATTTTTATTATTTTTTTATTTCCTTTACTAGTTCGCTCTCTCCTTCTCTTTGTTTTTTTTTTTTTGTAGTTTAATTTATAAATATGGAAATGGGAGTGTGTTTGTGTGTTAAACACTCAATGCTGTTCATGTGCTTTGTAACAAGTTTTCTTTTATTGAGTTTTTCTTTTACTACGTCATTTCATAAAAACAACACCAACAACAAAAACATGTTATGCTGAAAGTTTTGCACTCATTTGGTGGTGATTTTTTTTAAAGAAGTCTTCTTTATTTCTAACTCAAATTTGTTTCCTTTTCATTTTTAACTCAAAAACTAATCCTGTAGCACAGAAATGGGAAGTTAAGTAAGTAGTTAGTCATTTCAAAGTCGTAACAATTTTAGAACACAAAACAATTTTATTTTTTCCATACAGCAAATTAAATTTAACTCAAAAGTACGTAGGTACATAATATGTATACATATTATTCTTTTAAATATTTTAGCTTATAAATCAGTGTTGCCACTTTGTGGGTAATTACCCGAATTAGATATAATTTTTATTGTCGTGAGTAATTTCTTGTTTCTTGTTTCTTTCGTTTAAAACAAATATGGGCATTTCCTGGTGTCACGAACGTACGTTCGTACGCTTTTGATGTACAAATAATATAGAAAACAAAACTTTTCCTAGCATTTTTTTTTGCCCCGGTAGACTAGCTGGTAGCGAACTAGTCTATCAGCGCCGGGGTTGCGGGTTCGATTCCCGCCAGAGACTCAGGTTTCTTTCCTGCAGATAAGCATAGAGCTTCGCGGAATTAGCTTAGGAAATTAAAAAAAAACACATTAAAAAAAATTTGGGTAGCTCTATGTTTAGTGCAAAAGATGGATTTCATCGAGCTTAAGTTTTCATAATGATAGTTATAAACATGTGGTCACGAACGTACGCAAAATAGAAATCAACATTGGCTGACAGTAGTGAAATCTAAAAATCAGCGTAATGAAACGGAATATTCAAAAGTGATTATTAAGTTATTTTAAAAGTGTATTAATTACAAAATAAAATATCTCTCCTGGTTTTTTTTTAATTGGCTTATGTATCGGTCGCGAACGTACGATTTTTCCATATGGGCAAATCCCAGAAACAGTCCATCAACCAAAAATTTTTCAAATGAATTTTTTTTAATGGAATATAATTTAATTTTTATATTAAAAAATATGTATTTCAATGATCATTAATGCAATAATTTTTACCAAATCCTACCCCACTGCTGATTTGTTAATGTTATACGTGAATTTAGCATTATTTTAGGTGATTTGTGTGCTTAAAATAGCACTTACAGCTGACTTATCAAAATATAAATTTCGTTAAAAAAAAGTTGATATTCATTAGTTAAGAAATAAGTTTAAGAAATGCAATTCGTAAAAATATAATTTGTTTTGTTAAAATAAATAAAATACTACTAGAAAAACTTAGCGTGCGTCACAAAGGGTTCACGGCTTTTGTCAAAAAATCACAACATTTTTTGGCTGCTTATAAGTGCGTTTAGAATTCTCTTATAGTCATCTTTCTTTTAGGAATTAGATTTTGTATACCTTATCATGCCAAATTTGCTAAAAAATTAGGAAAACGCACTTCAACCTTTGAAGTTACTTCCACTTTTTGTAGCGTGCGTCACAAAACTTTGTGATCAATTATTTCGCAACAAATACTTGCTAAGAAATTATGATATATGCCATTCGTAGGTACATATTAATGTCACTAAATACTATATATAAGTTGAAGCTATATTTTTTGAAAGACCCAAAAATGTTTATATTTCAATCCGAAAACGTGAATGTAGCGTTCGTCACGCAGGATTTGCCCATATGTTTTTTTATTATTATCACCAAGCATTTTCCCATAAATATCTTAAAATTTCCTTAACAAAAAAACTTAAAACTCCTTTTACAGTTGGTTGTAATGGAGAGATTATGAAGAAAGAGTGTAAAAATTACATATTTTTTACATGTAAAATAAGTATATAAAAATGTATTTAGAAGTAGCTAAAAAAAAAAACTATATAAAATTTTCCAGTTTCCAGTGCAATTTCCTCGAGTAAAACAGCTGAGATATGCTATGAAACCATTCTTTTATAAAAACATAGACTTTTTTATAATAATAAACAATAAAAGACGATGATTACAAACATTTTATTTTTCCATCCTGGTAGACCATTCTGGGGAATGCCCATATGTAATATAAAAATTTGTTGTCAGTGAAAAAATGTATGCCATTAAAAATGTTGTTGATCCCAAAAATGCCAAATTCACGCTACTTTTTTAAAATGAAAAGATTTCTATCGTTAAATATTTCAAAGATTTCAATATTTCAAAGATTTCAATAAGTATGAGCTTCATAGTGATATCGAAACCTAAATTTATTGGAAAAAGGTATTCCAACTTTAAAATAATCTGGGGGAGATACGTTTTCAATATTCCAAAAAGTAAAAAAATTTATTTTTGTAAAACTTTTTACAAAATCATTACAGGATATTTATTTTTTTTAAAAATAAGTATTTTTAAGCCCATGAAACTTTTAGTTGTAAAAAATAACAAAACATTACTATATGTAACTGATTTCGGGCTTAAACGCACCGCAACTGTCTTTGGCGAAGAGTATTCTAGACGTCCAATTTTAGACCATTTTTTCGAGCATTGCTGGTTTTATGCTACGAATAACACGAACAATAATGACCTTCAAGGCTTCAATTGGTGCTGGTTTAGCAGAAAAAAAAGTCTTACTCTATATGCGGCAATCTTGGTTTTTAATAAACCTCTTTCAAATGGACGAATATGTGCACCATAAGATTATGTAGTCGCCTATAAGTTTGCGCAAATCGATGACTGATTTCTAAAGTAAATTAAGATAATTTGGTAGCATTTTAATTAAACAAAACGTTAATTTTATATAATGTGTAATTTAATTGAATAGGGTAATTTTTTTCATCGCAAGTGTAATTTTAAATTTTGCTGGTGGTAACACTATTATACATACTCTCTTTTAATTTACATTACCTAACAGGGTTGTCAGATGTGGCGATTTGTCGCCAAACGTGGCGATTTTCAAACATGTTTGGCGACCTAATTTTTGATTTGGCGATAGTTAAAATCGCCAACTGGCTATTTTTGATGACCTATGAATTTGTTTTGAAATTCGTTAAATTCAAAACTTAGAAATAATATTATTTTAATTCTCGTATTTTTATGAATGAAATTTAAGGCAATCATATGTATGATAGGTATTTAAAGGTATGTTCAAATGGCTGATGAAGTTAATGAAAATCTTCTAGAAAAGTGTTTTTTTATATTTAAAATTGCACTTGAAAAACTCAATAAATAGAATTCCTTAAAACATTAATATGTTTTAAGTCTATAAACATTTTCATATTACGTATGTGGCAATTTTTTATCACAAATAAAATACGTTGTTGTTAAATTTTTATGAATCCTATCATACCTTTGGACGTTTATGAAACACAATGAAAAAAATTAGCGTTGGTAAATTGGAAAGATAACTAAATAAGTTTAGGCCAACATTTTAAAGCTACAAGGATACTTTGGCTGTCCTTTATATGCGTTAATTACAACTAGTAATGCCTGTGTTGAAACTATGAACTCCACTAAAACTCGCCTTCGAATTAGAATGCAATACGAACTTCTAGACGCGTTATTAGGAGTTATAAGTTAATGGGAATAGTACATTTTGCACTTCTTTTGTATTTTCGTTGAATAAATGTAATACCTCACAAAGTATTCCATATAAGAAGACAAATAGCGAGTCTTGCCGGTGAAGCGTTTAGATATATAATAAAAGTGCAACTATTGTATTTCTAATATTTGTTTAGTACTTACCGCAAAAATTCTTTATTTGTTGCTTTAAGTAGACTAATATAAATTGTTTTATAGTAAACATCGTACCTTTTTTGTGTTTACTAACTATTTTTATTTCGCTCTATATAAAAATTAAACAAAATATATATTATGGCGACTTTTTTTGAAGTTTTGGCGTATTTTAGCGATACGGAACTAATTAATTTTTTAGGATTTATAAAAAATATTTTATAATAATTTAAAAAAATATGTATTTTATTGTCAAAAACTTGTAAACAAAGGCTTTGGCGATTTTTGACATTGAATTTGGCGGAAAAGGTCAAAATCAATCTGACAACCCTGTTACCTAAATAATTTTTGAGTGTTTTAATGGAGCGAGTTTCCTCTTCCCTTTTTGAGTTTTTATGTTTACTTTGTTTCATTTTTCTTTTACATCGTGGTCATTTGCTTTTTAAAGTTAAACAGTTATACATAGATACTTTAACAATCATCCATCTTTTTGTCTACAACGGAAAAAATCGAGTTAAATTCATTATGTGTGTGCGTATTAAATAAAAATTAACATTATTTTTTTCATGTTTCAAGGTGAACAATTTTTTTTTATTTCTATTATAATTTTGTGCTAAAATTAATAAATTATTTAAGTTGCTTACTTGGAAGACATTTTGAATATTGGAAACCTCCCTTAGAATTTAATTATTATATTCGATGTCACTGACCTATTTGTGTACATGAGCAACACAACCAATAAATGTGTTTATGGACAGAAATATAATCCTATTCCTTGGAAAGGGAATAATGCTTAAAATCTTTGCAAATTGAAAGATTTGGTGAAATGAAAGGAAATAATTATGCTTAAAAACGTAAATTCAAATAAAATTAAACCTTTTCTACCGTATTTATAAAAAATAAAATAGGTTTGAAATATGTTTAAAGGTAAAATTTTCATACAAATTTTTCTTTAAATACAGTTGAAATCCATTTTATTTTTGGCTATTTTTTTATAAAAAGTCTTTTAAGCTAACAAACTTTATACATATTTTATTTAAAATTTAAATGTATTGGTTTCAGTGTTGCCAGGTTCGTCCTTAAATAAGGCATTTAAACATTAATGTGGGGACAGCTTTTCGTGAAAGGGGATTTATGGATTTTTGCAAAAGTTAGGAATACACTAAACACATATTTATTATTATTACAAAAAACAACTTTTTGTATGTCTTTTATTTCCGATAAATCACAGAAATATTGTTTCGAGAAACATTTCTAGCGTTTTTAAGCAATATGCCACCAACTGTAGTGGAATTCGCCTTGGCAAGGAATATAGATTTTTTTGATAAATCAACTTCAAAGTTAAAACTAATGTGTTATTTAATAATTTAAAATTTGGGGATAAAATTGGGGATTCGATTTTGAGATGGGTATTTTTCAAAACTTTTAATTGGGGACATGACCCAAAACTTTTCTGGCAACACTAGTTGGTTTCAAGTACATATTATAATTTCTTAAACCATAAGTTCTTTCTAATATAATCTCCTTACCTACACCGATAAGTTTCAAAAATTACCTATAATTATTTTAAAATTTTTTATAGGTTTCTTTGTTTTAATAATCATGGGAAAATTTTCATTATCTTAAAACTACTTTCTGAGTCGATTTAACGATCTCAGTCAGCTCATTTCAGTCCATCTTGTGATCAAGGTGTAATAAAAATAAGATAAAAAAAAAATAAACTCCAGGATTTTGTTGTCAAGAAATTGTTTTTACACAATAATATAATATGAAAAAATGAGGTGGATCTTTAGTTATTACTCCTCTTGCTGGTCTTTTTTATGATAAAAGCCAAAAATAAGCTATTTTCACAATGCCAAAACACTTTCTTGACATACTGAGCATTTCTTTAAGCAAAGCTTACTGAAGTAAGAATCCATCTATCAAACTTAAACTTACCCTAAATTTAAAATCTACGTCAATAAAAATGTAATTTTTAACTATAGTGCATTAATATGAATATTAAAATGCAATATTTTCTTCTCAAGTGCGGAACAGCATTTTGTTAAATTTATGCTTTTAATTGTTTGCTTTGCAAAACTTCTTATCGATTTAAACGAAAAAGAAAGTAAGAAATATTAGTTGCTCTTAATTAGGCAAATTGACAAAATAGCACGATATTTTTACAGCTGGTAGATATGAATATTACGTGTCGATTTTTTCCAAAAAGTTAATAAATTAAAATTTTGTGTTAATACTCTATTGTTGAACAAGATATCGCACTTGTTATAAAAGAGCTTTAAAAACAGATTGATTAACAACTCTTTTAAATCACTAACACCAGCAGTCCCCAACAAACACAAACACGATATTAGTGTTAATGTTAGTAAATTAATGGCTCGTAAAGACAGATTGTTGGAAAAAAGCGAATTGTTTATAAAAAAGTAAAATTATGTTAAATATAGTTTTTAATAAATTTCTAAATTTTAACCTTTAAAATTACAATATTTTAATTTACTTCATCTTCCCCTCTACTTATTCCGTTAGTTAAAAGAGTCGTTATTTATTTACTTCCAACAAAAGAGAGTCAAGTCGCGATGTTTGTAAACAAAGCGGAAATGCGTAGTTTATGCATTGTAACTGTTGTTACAAAAACAACAACTCTTACAATAAATGCACAAACGTAAACACGACAGATTTTATTATATTTTGGGGTGTTAAAAAAAAAAAAAAACACTTAGGACCATTATTACAACTTGAAGTTAGCTAAAGTTAAGATTAAATTGACAGATAATAATGTGTTATCTGTCAAGAAGCGTCTGTTAACTGTCGGATAACAGCTAACGCCAAGTTATAATAATGGCCCTTAAAGAAAAAAGTAGTGTTGTAAATATGTATGCGTATACATATAAGCACGGATAAATCTTAAGTTCAAAATCTAATTAGGAAATTGAAGTAAAAAAGGATTGGTTTCTTATTTTTACGCTACTAAATGGAGGACATTTAAATTAATGTTATTGACAATAACGAAAAAGGAAAAGTATCAGGTAAATGTCCTTAATTTGAACTTAAAACTTAAACAAAAGAACAATAAAATTACCGAACTAGGGATGAAGGAAGTTGTATGTCAAAATTTTTCAAATGACATAAGTTTGAAAAATCCTGCAGAAAAAGGTCATGCAGGGATGAAAGTTAATTATAAAAGAAAATATGAACTTGTTTATCAAAGAGCAGCAATTTTCGTATATGAACATACCCCTAACTACTGTAAGAATTTCTTAAAATCCCACAGATTATGCTTATTTTTAGATTAAACACAATACATAGGAACATACATACATTTGTATGTTTAAAACAAACAAAACCCCTAACAAGTGATGTCAAGACAAAACAAATAAATTTTTTTTGAGAATAAATGTTTTATACAAAAAAAAAAAAAAAAAAATAAAAAAACATATTGTATCACGTAGTAAAAAAAAAACAAACTGTGAATGCAGTAAATGCTGCTTTTTTAGTCTGTTGCTCTCTGCGTCAGTGTTGCCATTAGGATATAAAAATATACGTTTTTCGTATCTTTTGATGACTTCAAGTACCATGTATAATCCTGACATTTTTCGTATCTTTTCAATCTGAACGCAAAATTTATAGAAATAAAATATTAGAAGACTGATCATCGTTTCCGACTCAATACTAATACAATAGCAGCTTTAATAATGAAGAAAGAAAGCATAAAGGATGTTTAAACATACGATCCACCTAAATCGATGATTACTAGAAGTGCGAAGTTTTTCTGAAGAAATATGAACATCTTTTTTATTTTCAGGAAATTTATATGAACTTTTTGATATAATCGCCTTAGTAAAACATACCTAATATTTATGACTTAAATAATTATAAAAATGAATTTATATGGTATCCAGGTATTTTCGTTACCTAAATAGCAAAAGACCCTAACTAACCCAAAATTTTTTTAACACTTTTTATGTTATTTTCCGACAAGTTGTTTTTATAATCGATTAAGCGATCTTTAGCTAGTTTTTTAATTTGTTTTAAATTTTGCAATGTTTCGCGAATTTTAGCCATGTTCGCGATAAACGCGATTTGTTCCTGTAAGTTTTCTTATTCTTTACAGCTTAAACGATTAATAATAAAAAGTATACTTTGCTATTTTCCTTATTGTTTTAGGGACTTAAAATGAATTTTATGGCGAAATATAAAAATTTTCGCTTTCTTGGAATTCTTTTTTGTTACTTTCCGACATTTTGTTTTTTTTTAACCCATTTAGCGATTTCAAATTAATTTTAGTTTTGTTTAAAAGTTTACAATTTTTCGCGAATTTTAGCCATATTCGCGATAGACGCGTTTTTTCCTGTTATTCTTAAAAGCTTTCACGATTTTTTAATAAATATAAGACTTTGTTATAATGCTGCGGTTAGCAAATCAGCGATCTTTATTTAGTTCAACTAAAGTTTTTCCAAAAAAAAAAAAAAAAAAAAAAATTGGAATGCACAAAAACATGCGGATTTGAGAACACCAATTTATGAATTATGCGGATTGAAACAATTTTTAATTTTCAATTCGAGTCGAAACCTAAAACATACCTGATCATTTTCTTAACAATATTCATTAAATATAAAATAAAAAGGTATGTTAATAAATGTTAAACGTTATATATAGATTTTAAAATTGTTTTTCAATATGTATCTTTTTGGGGAAAAGTGTATCTTTTTGGCAACTAATATGTATCTTTCTCGAAATTTCACGGGCAACACTGCTCTGCGTATGCTGCAAAAGTACAAAAAAGGATGTTGACCGAAAGATTTGAACACGAATGTTTTTTTTTTTAAGACATTGAATACAAAACAAGTTTGAAGTTACATTTTTTCATTGTGCTTAAATCTTTTTTTCAATCTATGTGCATACATATGTATGTATGTATGTATATACAAAAACAAGTGAAGTAAAAAATATGAAATATGTACATATGTACATAAATATAAAATGAGAGAAAAATATCTTGAGTGGTTTTATTTTGTTTTAATTCTTTCCTGAATATTCTGCTACGAAGGTTCTTTTTACTGCATTTTCTATTCAACACGTTTTTTTTATTATTTTAATTAATAAATTGAATTAATTGTTGTATGTTTAAATAAGTTTTGTTTGAAATTAAGTTTTAAAGCAGGGATGGCTAAGTGAAATTGTACTTATTCTAAAATTGTACTTTTTTGAGTTCATTTGTATCGAAACACAATTTTTATATACAGGGGTGTGCTGGAAATCGAAAACGTAAAACGCAAGAATTTGGAAGTTGTTTTTAATAGGTACATAAATACATCTGTACACTTTAAATATAATTTTTATATGTATACATTTTCATATTATTCGAATGTGAAATGAGAAATAAATTCCCAGCTTCTATTTTTTATAGTTTTTGTTATAAAATTCTGTTAAATAGAGAAATATTTGTTTAATATTTGTCATAAAATTCTTTTATTACGGAAATCTTATTAAAAAACTACTTTTAAAACCCCTGATAGTGATTTGTGATATTATTTAATTTTGTAGGTACCTATACAAGACTTGTATAAATCTAAGTTTTGTTTTGTTTATAAGTACTCGTTGTGTTTAAGCTCAACTGCGTAGGTTTTTGTGTAGTTTAAATAAATTACGTATTTTTTGAATTTTACACAATGAAAGAAATAAGGTTAAAAAGTGTAAAAAATTTCAAAATTGTTATTTTGAAATAACTTTTATAAACAGTTGCAATCGAATTTATCATTTAAAGGTAAAAGATCTTAAGAAATACCAATTCCATGACCAAACTTAATTGGTTTTAATTAACTGATTACTCTTTTTTTCAAGTTTATTTGAATCTATGTACGTTTGAACTTCACTTTAGGCTTAACTTTTGACCGCAGTAACTTTAAACCAGTGTTGCAACTTTGTAAGTAATTACACGAATTGAGTGAATTTTTACTGTTGTGAATAGAACGTGGGTAATTTCTTTAAGGTGAAGATCAGGTGTAAATGAATTTTTTTCTATTCTTTGGTTAATAAAATAAAATCAAGATTTGATTCCAGTTATAAAATTTATAGCATTTTCGGTATCTATTGTTGTTCTTAAAGTGCACAGTCTTCTCAACCAAAGTCGGAGTTTTATACAAAGTCATACAATAATTGGCGCAAACGTAAAAGCGTATCTATAAAAAACAAAAAATAAAAGAAGGAAAAAATCAACAATAAATAAATTTGAATTGTTTTCTTATAATTATTATATTACCAAAAAAATAAAATACTTTTACGAATTGTGGGTAAAAAGATCGAGTTTTTAGAAATTAACGTCGTTACGTCCTTCCTACGTTCTTACAATGTACGACCCAATTGTGTTCCTAGCAGTGTTGCCAGAAGTAGGGGAAAATCCCTACATATAGGTGTTTTTGATACTAAAATAGCAGCGTAGGGAATATCGGACAGATTTTTTATAATCTCCAAAATGCAGGGATTTTTCGACATATCGCATTATTTTTGAAATAAATGCAGAAAAAATAACAATACTCGTTTTGCCAGAGTTGTTTTTGGCTTAGAAAGTTGGCGGCACTAATATGTTTGCATGACGTATATTGGTATTTCCACAGAAATGTCTACTTTTTGTCACGTAACGTCACCAACCATTTTTAATTGTTTCTCAAAGAATAATGAAAATATTATTTACTTTTTTGCATTTGGGTGTAGAGCGCAACTAGGTTTTCATTTAGTGAAAGAGAGGAAAAATTTGAACAACGTGGTTCTAAAATACAAGAATAATTCCTAGGTGACGTGACGTGACGTGACAAAAAGAGAGCTTTTCTGTGGAAGTGCCCATATGTTTTTTTAAGGTTGTTCAAAAAGTTCACCCACAAAACGAGGTAAAGTTGGGAAATCAAATATTTTAGTTTTTTATTTTTTCAGTCAATATGTTATAATTAAACAACATTTTTCATTTAACTTTTTTAGTTATAATTATATACTATGTAATAATAAAACAATATTTTTCACTTTAAGTTATTGATAACATTTTTAATTTTTTTATTTAAAGTTTAACTTTTTTATTTTGAAATAAACTTGTATTTTTGTGTGTGAGGTTTTTATTCCAAAATGACCCGAAAAATTTTTTCGTTAAAAGCACATTATTCGCAATCGTGTGGTACTTGGGCCAAAATTCAGATATGTACATATTTTTTTTAATTTTGTACTTATTTTTTTGTCAAAGCTTTAATATACATACATATTCGAAAAAAAATCATTTTTTAAAACTATGGTTTTTTTCTTCTATTTTTTCTAATGACAATAATGCAAAGGGATTTTTGTGGGAAAAGTCGGAATTTTCTTAGCATGTGTAGGTATTTTTCCGAAAAATCCACTGGCAACACTGGTTCCTAGCATAATTCGGGTAATTTTTCTTCAATCAAGTGTAATTTTTAGTTTTGCTGGTGGTAACACCGCTTTAAACGTTTAATTTTATAAATAGACATTTTACAAACACAATTGGAATCTTCAAGGTCAATGGCAACCACAAAATTTGTTATAATCATTGTTTTTAAAGTATTCCTCGGCATAGAATTAAATATCAAAAATTTTATTAAAAACAATTATCTATAAAAAATTTTTTTATTTTTAATAAAATTGTATACATACATAGTTTTTCGAAAACAAATTCAAGAAATTAACAAAATTTCTTTGTTTTGTAAATAAATAACAATTTTTTTTATCTTTGGTGTGAAATTGTAAATACAATAAAAACTAATTTCTTTTTTTTTCAATTATTTCTTTGCAGGTCTTATTTCTAGTGAAAAGTTTCTTGAGACAAGAAAATCACAAACAGAAATTGGTCTTTTAATTATCAATAGAAAAATAAACAAAAAAGTATATTTAAAAAAAAAGATTGTCTAAAAACAAAAGAAAATAATAATAAAAGAAACAAAGCAAAAGTGCAAAAACAAAATTTTTAAATACATACAAAACAAAAAGAAAATATTGAAAAAGTGTTTTTTTAAGTGAAATACTGAAATTTCAATTTCGATTAAAAACACTCAAACATAAAAATTATTTAAAAAAAATAAATAAAAAAAGGCCTAGTTCTAATCAAATAATTAATGCAAAAAAATTAAACGTGTTGCAACGGGGGCATGTTTAGTGGAATTGAATGTGCGGTTAAGTGTCGTCTATGGCCGAGTCCGTTAATAGTCAATCGCTCTCTGCAGTGACGGAGGGGCGCGACGGCAGCATATTACCATATGCAACAAATACAACAACAACAACTAGTAAAAATACGGTCAAACATAGACGTGGTGGTCGCCAACAGCAACATCATCAACAACAATCCCATAACAATAACATTAGTAAAAACTTAACCGTTACTCAATCCACAACCGATAAACGTTCACGCAGCAAGTCACGCTCTTCAGCACATCAAGAACGCCAACACCAACAACAGCAACAGCAATCAGCTTTTAATAGTACCAACAATTTCAATATTAGCAATAGTAAACGTACTTCATCACGTAATTCGACTTTAAACGCTTCAACATCATTATCGTCAGCAGTTATATCACCTGCTTCGCCAATAACTCCACCACCCTCTACACGAATCGAACGTAAACGTCATTACGGTGATAAGTCAGCAACAGCAACAACTAATACATCTTTAAATTATTGTAAGTTATAATATACATATTAACTGATTTTAGTAAAATTAATTACTTTTATAAATTTGCTGTTCGAGTCAAACTCAAGTTTATAAATATTATTCTCTTATGTGCTGTTTTCACTGAACATGTATTAATATTTTTATGTGATTTTTGCTTTAGCCAACCCAGTAGTTAGGAATAATTTGAGACACTACCACATTGTTTGGAATAAAAAAAATTCTTTACAAAAGAAAGAATGAAAACTTGCAGAATTCTACTTGTTAAAATTAATTGAATAAAAAGTGAACAGGTTATTCACTCGCAATTTTGCTTTTTCTCATACGTTTTGTAGGGGAAATTTCATTTACGATAAGGATGAATTACTTTAATAGAATACCGTTACGATAAACAAATAAATTAACAAGATTTAACAAAAACACTGAAGATTAATAAATCGGAACCAATTATGATGTAATCCAATCCAATTCCTTTTTTTAATCTTGGACTTCATGTCCGTCCGTCTGGCTGTCCGTCTGTTCTAGAGTCGGTTTTCGAGAAAATTAAATTTTTCGTGCGGGGACCATATGAAGGGTTGGAGAAAGAGGATAAGTTTGTTCTAGAGAAATTTTGGGGAGCAAAAAAAAAATGGGGGTTGCTTTTACATTTTACATCTCTAGGGGTGACTTCTCAGTAGTTACGGGCGTTTTTCTCTCAATTTAGCTCGAATTTCATTCTCACAGATTTCAATGCGCGTGCGGCACTGCAATTTTTAACCGATCGAGCTCATATTTTTACCAATTTTTTTTTTACCCTAACCTAACACAAAACTAACTGGTCTACTTTTTTGAAACAGATAACTTTTTAAATTTTTCCATCATTGATGGTCCACTCTAATAAACATAACTTTTATTTTATAGTGCTCAGTTAATTAAGTTAGAATATAATTTGTTTGTAATTTTTGTTAAATAAATATTTTATAGTGAATTGATACAAACCTCATCTACGGTAACACTGTTTTTCCATTTCGTCAGCTCAGAATTGGTTTGGCGCATATGCCAAAAAGTCGGAGTGGAGAAAAACGACAAAGAAGATTTACATGAAGATTTCTCAAATTGTACCCGTTAGATTTTTTTTATATTTTTACCACTGCTTCCGGTATATGTTTTGAAGAAAAATGTTAATTTTTGCGCACTTTCATGAATAAAGTTAGAATTTAATTGTATTTTTTTGAAAATGAAAAATATTGGTTTGTGCCGCATTTTCCACCACTTTTCTCAAAAAAAATTAAAAAAGTGGTTTTTTGTGCTGCATACGTATACTTATTGCTGTGTATTGAGTAACTTGTTGTTGAGATGAATTTTTTTTATAGTTTTTTTATTTGATTTTACTTTACAAAAACAGAAAAAACAGTTCTACTGTTATGAAAAGTTACATAAAAAGCTACAAATTAAACAACTTAAATAATGGAAAAGTAAAAAGAAAATTTAAAACTTAATATTGAGTAAATTTTTATAATAAGCTTTATCAACACGTGGAAGAAATATAAGCAAGTCTTTTATGTCTCTATTTTTATCGCTGGAAATAAATGATGGTTTCGATATTTTCAAAACATTCGTCAACAAATTCTCAGGAGTTTTCAAAAAATTTTTTGATGCAAACTTAACCAAAATTGCATTTTTATATTTTTCCTCTCTGGTAGAAGTTTTATAATATATACATAAATCATTATTTTAACTGTATAGAAGTACTTTAATTTTAGCAAAAGGGACTTTTCGAAGTCCATTTTATTTGCTTCCAACGAGTATGTGCGAAAATTTTCCGGAAGCATTTCCATAACTTTAAGTTTTGTTTTATTATTTGGCATTGTTTTAAGCAAATTTAGTAAATGAAGAGGACTATGAATTTCAATATTCTTTAAGTACCGGTCAATAACACCATGGACACAGTCCACTTCTTGAATTAAAGAATGTTCTAATTCTGAAGACTTTTGTATTACTGCATCAATATTATTTTGTTTAAAGAACATTTTGATTGCGGTTGCGTTAATTTGATTTTTATTTTGAGGTACGCAAGAATCCCTCCATAATGTTAAAGTTTTAATAAGTGGACAATCTTTTATTAATTCATTTAAAATTTTAATTTAAGCACTAGCAATATTGTTACCACTCCGACCACTATGAGCTTCCGTCAAAAAGGCACAATAAGTAAAAGTTGGTATATATGACATAATAATGGTTGCTGTAAGATTAAACATATTTAATTTTTGTTTGTAGTAAAATTTTGAAGCATTTCCCTTAGGTAGGCTAAAAACACAAATAATAGCAAACCATACCCTTGGTTGGGTCCATAATAAAACTATTTTTCACAAATTTATTTCCTTGTTGTCATTTTACTTTACTTTTGCTTTAACTACTTTTTTTTTTCTTATGGCAATGCAGCAAAGCAACAGTAAAATTTATTTTTTACGTTTTTGTATGAAGAATTTGCTGCAATCGCCAAACAATGGCTTGTAGAGCAAAACAGTACTTAAAAAATCTTGAAACAATTGGTATGCAGCAAAATTAATGCTTTATATCTCAGAAACCATTCAAATTTTCGCGAAACAGGTTTTTGATTTAGAAAGAGGGTATTAAAAAATATATTCCTCATACCTAACTCATATTTTTTAAGAATGGTCGGTAGGTCAAACCAGTAATGAGCTGACGATTTGTCATTTTACTTGCGACAAGTGTCAAAAAATTTACTTGCTTGCAAATTCCCTTGCAATTTGAGCTGCAAGTACTAAAAACGTGATGGTGTTAGTGAAAAAATGTGAGTGTTTTGAGTTTTTCGAACTTGCACTTGCATGTGGCAACCGGGGGTAAGACTCTCATTAAACGTTTTCAGTACAGAAGAGCTTAAGGCAGGGTGAGCATACCTGCTTGATGGCCAGGACTATATGGCAAGGCTGTCACCCGACGAGAACTTAGTGCTGGTGTGTCTGGATTTTAATGACTACTGTAGAAGTTGATATGATGAGAAGGAGACCAATGCCCCGATCTTGGGACTATTGGGATGAGGCATTTTGGAAGAACGGAATCGATCTCTCTGTTTTGCAGGTATTTGGCGTAGTTTAAGACTGCAGTGATGTCTGGAAATAATCTGGTGTATAATGGCTGTATCAATGGCTAAGGGTATTACAAAATGACCGGCATAAGAACCTAAGTGAGCCGTTCTTGTGTTGGCTGCCTATGGACCCTCAGCTTCCTTTTTTTTAAAGTAAGACGCAAAGTCGTCTATCAAACCATCTGACGTCAGCTGTTTTTATTCTGAAAAAATATGTTGTCCTCGGCAAACATTTATATGCTATGAGGAAACCCGCAAAGGTGGTCAACTGTTGACTGAATCCATTGTTCGGCTAAAATTAATAGCTTACAATACCGATATATCGTAGCCTAAAACGTATACGGCCCTATCTAAAACTTCAAAAATTTCCTTTGTAAATTGGGCCGCTTGTTTTTTTTTTAATAAAAACGCTAAGTTTTGTCGAAAGATTCCAAAATTTTGTGAACATTTGTGTTGATACAATACATCAGAATCGATAACAAAAGTCGATTTTTAATTTTTGGGTAGTTAGTGCCGTATTTGTTTTAGGTAACCATATGTATGTTCATTTTACAATTTGATAAATATTATGTACACACATATGGGGGATTTCATGTCAAGTGACCCAATTTTTAAATCGATGTCTTCCGATTTGAATGAAATTTGCACCAAGGTAAGTCCTATTGGAAAGTAGTTTAGACAGTTTCTTTTAACCAAAAAAAAACATTCCAGCTAAAAAAATAAAAAAAAGTTTTAAATTTAAAACAAAAAAATTTAAAAAGATGGATCAAATAGCTATCGAAGCTTCTTGGGATAAATTTTGTTAACACCAATAGGTAATAAGTTACATGGATAAGAAAGAACACCTGTATGGCCAAAATGTCAAACTTTGACCCTACTAACTCAGAAACTTTTAGACCGATCTTGTTGAAAATGTGTGTCTAAACCAGTGTAATCCAATTCTTCATTTTCTGTGCACAACTCACACCGACGCTTGTTCTCTTCTATTTCAGTTGTTAATTGAGTGTTAACGAGTGCACATGTGCGGATGCTTACTTCTTTTTTCATCTTTATTGTTTTTTCAGCTGCAATTTAATTTCAAAATAAACCAGCAAACAAAATAGTAGGATGGAAGACAGAAATTTTTGTTAAGTTCTTCAAATGTAAAACATATTTTGTTAATAAGAAATTGTTACAAAATCTTAAATTGGGAAAACTTAATTTATAATACCTAAATACACTAAATTTTTTAAGTTTTAACTGTAAATTAAACTCGACCAATCAAATATGTGTGACAAAAATGGCCTAATTCTGTAAAAACTGAGGCATATTTTGTATTTAATTTTATAAACTTTTTTAAACTTCATTTCCATTTTGCTTTCGAAAGTAAAATTTGCAATGCTTAGTTTTGTGTTTGCTGGGCAATTTTATCTTATCTAATACAGACGCATCTGATTTATTGAGAGTTTTGGTTAACTATGGTCTAAACTACTTATCAATAGGACTAACCTTGATGCAAATTTCATCTAAATCGGAAGACATCGATTTAAAAATTGGGTCACTTGACATGAAATCCCCCATATACATATAAAAAAACGTTTTATTATTGTATCCTAAATTGGTATCTCCGAATTTACAGAAATAATTATAAGTTGGCTTAACACTTTTACGGCGCAAGTAAATTTTTTTGGGAGCAGCACACTATTTTCAAACCTAGAAGTATTTTGGTTTCAGCAAAAACTATGCGGAAAAAATAACAGACTATACATACTATGTCAGAAGCAAATAACATGTACTTTTGTGACCGAACTATCTGTAAAACAAAAATTTTGATTTATGTTTTTATTTATTTGTTTATTTGATTATATGTATGTGACTTGAAAAGTTGACAAGTCAGATGTAAAAAACATGTCATGTATGGTGACTTTAGATTCGAAGAAATTTTTCTTTGCCTTGTTAGGGCATGGTATAAGGCATGATACAAATACACATAGGGTTGTGAACTATTTCTAATTAAAAAGCGCCGTGGCCCCAATCAAAAAGCGCTAAAAAGCGCTAAATAAAATTTAAATAAAAAACTTAATGAAATGTTTAAGAAACAAGTTTAATTAATTACACTGGCCGTCAAAAAATATCGTTTGAAATAAAAATATATAAAATAAGATTTGTGCGATTTTGATCTTTTACAATGATTATTTTTGACCATATGGCGACCATTTTTTCATGCAAATTAGTACGTACACTTTTTTTTTTTTATCAATTATCCGAAATCTAGGTTATTATGAATACAATAAGGCGAGAAATCATGAAGATCAGTAAAATCAGCACGCTAAATTCAATTAAAATCGCATAATCAAGTTCTCTACCCCGACTTTTTTTGTTTTTTGCAGTGCAGTGTTAATAAAACATTAACATTTTTAAAAAGGCTTTTCTGATATTTCAGGAAGAGTAAAGTAATTTAATTTCAAATATACCCTAAAAAAAATTATTTACTAAATCACCAGAAAATATATCTTGAACCAAGAAAATTTTGCACCATTCTCGTCAAGCCAAAAATTTCTTATTGTAAGCCTGAAATTTTTTCATAAAAAAGTGTAGTTTAAGAAAACTTAATAAAAAAATGAGAAAATTTTTTGATTGATATGTTAACATGTCGATCTAAATAAAAATTAATTGAATCAAACAAAGTTTTCTTGAGCATTTTCTGAAAAGTTTAAAGAAATCGGTAGCATTTGTTTCTTGATGCAAGAAATTCGATCCTATTAAAATATCAAGAAAATGAGACTAATATTAAATAAATGCTGAATGCAGTTTTTGATCATATACCAAAAACATGAACTTTTGAGCATGACAAAATGTTTCTTTATTAAAGAAAGTTTTACTTAATACAAACAAAAAAAGTTAATGGATTACTTTAGAAAATAAACTTCTTTCCTTGTATAGTATGCATTTCAGAGTAAAGTATATGTATTTAAAAAACGGAAACAAATTTTGGTTTTTTGTGTCTTGATTTAAATGTTTGCAAATAAAAGTACAAAAATTTTGGGTATCAATAAAAGCGCTAATTTAGCGCTCTTTTTTAAAAAAGCGCTAAGGAAAAAATATGCGCCTTTTCGACAGTTAAAAAGCGCTAAATCTAGCGTCAAAGGCGCTAAAATGGCAACTCTGAATACACAAGGTAGTTCCATGATGAAATTACTACAAGGTGGCATCACTACGGCATCTGGTAATTTTTTGCTTAACTGTGGTGAAAACCCAAAGATGTCATTTTTTTTTGTTTATGTTTACATTCTTTAAAAAAAAATTTAAATAAAAATCATTTTTGTGCGGTTTTTAAATGAAAATTGTGCATTACAATTAAAATACATATTTGCAAAATATAAAGCGTATTTGGTTTTTATATGTGCGTCTTTATTTGTGTTAATTGTTTTTGTTTTAAATAATAAATAAAAACAAAAATAATTGTGTATTTGACCACGTCGTGTGTACGTTTGAAAAATGGGTTTATTATTGATATGCGCTTGTGCGCCACTTTCCTAAAACCTCCATAGGACTTGTAAGAGCCTGTTTACATAAAGGGACATGCCCCTGCGACATGCCCCATGCGACACGAGTTTTATGGTGAGGGCTGTGGTGGAGAGTACGGGGTAATAAGTGTCGCACGTAATGCGAATTGATGCGACAATTTTGACATTTCTTTTTTACATCTTTTGTTTTCTTGTATTCTTGTCATGTTATTTATGAACGGTGCTGCCAGATTGATAATTTATGAGATTTAGAAATAATTTATGGCAACATTGCATGAAATAAATAACTGTTAATTATAAATTATAAACAAAAAAGGTGTAAAGACAAATGAAAGATTGTGTTTTGGTTACAAATTAAAACTAAATAAGTATGTGGGATAAAGATTGAACACAAAAATTAATTTCAAAATATGAAGAATATGAACATCTTTATAATGTGCGGCATCCAATGTATTTAGACCGAGTAAAACGTTCAAACTCTTTGTTAGAGATAACAAGTGAATTAAAAAAAATTAATAAAAATATAACAGTGGATGAAATAAAAAAGAAAATGCACACTTTGAGGTCGCAGTATTTGCGAGAATTGCGTGAAATAAATAATAGTAAACGAAGTGGGGTAGGCTTAGAAGAAGTTTACGAACCAAAACTGTGGTGTTTTAAATTTTTCCATATAGCCTCACAAACTGCTGGAATGGCAGCACAAAGAAGCGAACTTGACAATCGTGTTTGGTAATTAATAGATCTATAGGATTCTCCAGTAGCTAGGTAACGAAGTGTGGCAGCTAATTTTTCTGCTGGCGATATCGAATTCCTACATATTGTGTCTTTTTTTTTATGTCCTTTTCTATTTTTCCTAGAATGAATTTAAAGGTTTCTTCAGTCATTCTAATATAATTAAAAAATGATGAAACATCCAATGAAAGCTCATTCATTAGAAATAAAAATGAGCCCCGTATCTGTCGCTCTATCCTCCATGGTTTTACCCACTCCTTTCGCCTTTTTTTATTTGGTAAATTATTTGCATTTTCATAGCAATCTAGTAAATTTAAAATTATTTTTATATTTTCCGCATCATCTAGATCTAACACTTCAACAGACATTTCAGTTAAGTCAACAATCTCTTCAATAATTTCTTCTTTAGAAAGATCAGCCATTATGTTTTTAAAATTTGTTTAGTTTTGTCTGTATTAATAGTTGTATTATGTTGCCACTGCTTCTTTTGACAAATGAGCAATTAGTTAGCATATGGCAACTTTTTATACGAATGAAGGGATAAAAAGAATTAGTCAATTGAACGTCAAAAAGTCGCTTTGTTGCTGCAACAAAATCCCTTCATGTAAACGCAAGCAGATTTAAGAAGGGACACCAAAAGAAAACGCAGGCAGTGTCGCAGCGACATGCCCCTCCATGTAAACTGGCTCTAATGGAAAACAAAGTGGAAAAACAATTGTTTTTAATTCAAAAAACATTAAAATTTTAAGTATGAATCTTATTGTAATTTTTTCATAATATTTTTCGTTTTATTTGTTGCAGATCAGCGTTGCCACTGAAGATTTTCTATTCGACCAAACTTGTTAACTTGTTAATCCTTTGGACTCGACCATTTTTTAATACATTTAACGGCTAATTTCAGCAATATCAGTTATAGTTAACTACAAGTTAAAGCTGTTAGTTTAAAATTTCTTTTTTATATACCTTTAATATAAAATTAAAAATAGTTTTGCTTCTACTGAAAATTTTTAAATTTTGAGTTAACATGGGGCCGTAGGTAAATTATGGACCGACCTTCACTATGTTTGGTGTCATAAAATGATTTTTGTTGAAATTTAATGACAATCAGTGCATTCCCCTATAAATTTATGTTAGTTTTTAAAGAGGTTGTTTCACATTAATTCCTTTTCTAATAAAATCATCTTTGAAGAACTAGAAACAATTTGAAACTCAAACGGCTAAATCGACTTAGAAGACCCAGAATATATATGCCTAATGGGATCTTCGATAAATATTAAAAAAAAAAAAATTCACATAGAATGATAAACGTAGTATCCCTTAATACACCACGGCTGATTAAGGGTATATAACTGTGAAAAAATGTTATTTAATATCATAAATTAAATTTCTCCTAAATGCACAATTTGTTTTATAACGAAATTGTTTTAGAATTCGTACTTCGTAATGTTTTGCTTTCTGTTTCTATTCGTCCTTCCAGAAATAACATTCCCCTTAGACTACAATATTTTCATACTCATTATGCAATGTTTATACGTTGATTGATTTCTATGATCCTTTAAGCATAAAAAATTACCACTTTAATATCTTAAAATAGCTTTAATCTTAATTTTTTTCCATTTTGTTATATGTATATCACCCTTATTGTGTTTGGCGTATTTAAAATACGCCTACGACAGTTTGGTAATATATTAAAGGAAAACAAATTCACGTTCTCTTTAATCTATTACCAAATAGTCGTAGGCGTATTTTAAATACGCCAAACACAATAAGGGTGTATGTATTTATTAAACGTGTAACATTGCCGTAAGTCAGCCTAACATCCTACCAAGCGAAAATTATCCGTCCAAATTTTGTCGGAAAAGACAAACAATGGCAACGTTGTTGCACATAATTTTTGACAGCACGGAGTTTATTACACAAACAAATTTGCCTGTTTTTGTTGTATTGTTGTACAACAACACCTAGCGCTGCCACCTTGTAGTAATTTTACCATGGGTAGTTCCACTTCTCTCTCACAATTATTTTTTTGAAGTTTATCGGAATTATTTGAAGTTTGTTTTTTGTAAATGTTAAAAATCTCGTTGCCACATATTAAAAAGGCAACAAATTCCGTTTGGAAATTATAAGACAAAATGTGTAATTTGCATTAACAGCTTTAATGTGAATTTTTAAGTACTTTAATTTGCTTAAGAGCTCAGAATTAAAAACAGCGTAATTCACCAATAATATGCATAAATAGGTTTTTTCCCGAAAATTAAAAAAAAAAAAACATTATTTGTATGGTCTATCTTAATTAAAAAGAAATTAAAATTTATAAAACAAGATTCAAGCTACAATTACTTCATCTTTGAACAAATAATTTTAGATTGTTTTATGTATTAAAAAAAGATTCTTCCCAAAAATAACCTTTTTATAATATTTGCATTTAATACAACATTTTAATTACATATAATTTGTTCATAAAACTGGGCTTTTTATATAAAAATCACTATTAATTTGGACAAATCTTGAATTAAGATGTTCAACTTTAGGCAAAAAATCGTTGCTTGGTTTGTTAAGCCCGCATTCAGAT
The DNA here is from genome assembly GCA_930367215.1 of Pollenia angustigena. Lineage (NCBI taxonomy): Eukaryota > Metazoa > Arthropoda > Insecta > Diptera > Polleniidae > Pollenia > Pollenia angustigena. The sequence goes on along the minus strand of OV884056.1, from coordinate 45,580,217 downwards.
AAAATGTTTATAAATTGTTCAAGGCTATCGTATACCACATCATTTAATAGCTTTATTTCTTCCCAGAGATTTTCAATTGCATGCTGTTCTGCGAGCTACTAAGAAATTAAAAATTAAGCTTAAGCAATCAAAAAAGTATAGTCGGTTAAGCCCGACCCTCCACCACAGAATAAAAGAAAAACTTTTTGCAAGTTAAGTCTATATGGGACTCATGGGCAATCATGGACCCGGCAGAACAAAATTCTGTTATTCAGTGCCGAATATTATTTAGATTTCTTCATCTATATAAAATTTGCTTTCCTTAAAGTAATTTTAGGAAGATGGTTTATACGGCACCCTTATCAATATTGTGTTGTGGGTATAAAAAGGTTCTTCCTTGTGACAATTAGAACTTCCTATAAAAAAATTCATTAAATTATCTTCAAAATTGCGTTCTTTTAACGTTTTAAATTTTCGCACACAGTGTGCATGGAAAGCCAGCCGGTTGGACGGACGTACATCGTTAGATCGATTCTGGGTCTAGAACCAATATTTTTTATGTGTTTGACACAGCTGCACAAACTCTTCCGCATCGAATCAGAAGTACAAAATAACGTTTGATAAATGTTTTTTACTTTTTTTAAATATATTTTATTTATGTAACTTCTTATTCTCAACATTAGCAAATTTTAAGGCTTTTTAATATAAATTGTTTAATTTAAATTTATATATTATTTTTCCAAACTTCAAACAAAAAACAAAACAAAAACAGAAAAATGGGATTATTTAATAAACTATGGTAGCACAACTTTTCATAATTCCGATAAACGTCAGAACGTTAATATGGCGACAAAAAGAGAGAGTGGAACTACCTTCTGTATTTGTATCATGGTATAAGGATTACAAGGTAGTGCCACTCTCTCTTTTATTTTGACATATTGCCTTTTGACAACTAACGTGTTTTGTGAAAACTGGGCTACCATATTCGTTCTTAATAATCCCATTTTCTACTTTTTTTTTGTCAAAATAAAATTTTATTTTGAATAAATCAACAACACAAAAAGAAAATTAAGTGCATATTCCAAGACTGCAAAAATACAAGATGCAACTGTAAGCGTTTGGATATCACATTTTTCAAAATACCGCTGTTGCGGTTCAAACGTAAAAAGTGGTTGAACGCTTGCAAGAAGGTAGAAGGAGTTTTGAAAAAAGAATCATTTGTTTGCTCAATTCATTACCTAAATCAACTAAACGACATCGAATACGATGGGTTAGAAAACTTTGCAGGATATGTAATATCAAAGGTCTTAAAGCGTTCGAAAGCAAAACGGCAGACAAGCAAGATACAAATTATTCTTACGTTAAGCTTTTATCAGAGGGAGGGTTAATTAAACCAAATGGATCAAAAAACAATAATTTAATAAAATTTATCATATAAAGTTTAACTGATTTTCATCACTATTTTAAATTAAAATGTCTCTACCACAAGTTTCACAAAACTAAAAAACCACCAGAATAAATAATGTTTTCTTATTTCGCTATCACACTTTTTAACTCTTTAAATATAAGATTAAGACTAAAATTTGTACGTATTTTCATTTATTTAAAACTACACATTTAACTTTGAAATTTCTGGGAATCTCTATCCATTTTCCTCATGTGGCAATATTTTATTAAATCTGAATAAAAGAATACAACAGAGCAAAACACAATACTTGTCAAAAAAATTTTAAGTGGCACTACCTTGTTTTCCTTATACCATGTGTTAGGGTGTGTGTGAAACGGTAGCAAAGTACTCATGGAAGTAAAATTTTGACACTATTGAGGTTGTATTTTTAAACCATATATGGCCCTCTGGGCTCGGTTTGTGTGTAACATTGAGTAAATAAATAAATAATAAAATTTCACTATCCCTAGGGGCTAGTATAAATTTTGACATAAGAGTAGAAATTTTTGACAACCACAACATTATTTTTTTCATCAAATTTGTTTTAACAAAATAAAAAATAATATGGAAGCAGGACCAGCGGAAAAAAAATTAAAAAGAATTGTACAAAATGTAAGTACATATTTACATACATATGTATAAGCTTTTTTGGCCACACTTTTTGTAAAAATTGTTTTTATTTCAGAACGAATTCATCAAATAGTTGGGACGATCTCATTTCCAACAGAATTGAAATGATTATTGGTAAACGTTTGTTTAATTTATTCATTTTCACAAAACTATTAGTAATTGTTTTTTTCTTTATGTCAAAATTTTACGTTGTCAAACATGTTACAATTTCACACAGCACAAATATGAAAATTTTCTACCACAAACAATTTTCATTTCACCATAGAACTTTGCTACCGTTTCACACACACCCTAAAAATATATTTTTTTGCTTTTTAAAACGTATCAACTGTGTTCGATATAAACCTGAAATTTCTGATTATCCTCGAAATTTAAATGCGCTTCAACAAGCACAGCGAGCGATTTTCGAATTTTTTGTCCGCCATTCTTCAAACAAACAAGCGGGCATACAAGCCCCAAGAAAGTCTAGGGTTTTTAATAAAGTACTGCCTACTAATACTAGGTGTTTCGTTTGCTTTACCAACGGAAACATGCAACGAGAGTTAATTAATTTTGATGTTTATAGTGTATTTATTTATGTTTGTTTGTGCTTATGTATAACGTGTATTGAAGTTAATTGTGTTTTCTTTTCTGCAATAAAATGTTGCCAACATATTTTGTACCACTTATTAAGGTTTACTCACAACCTGATAATAGCTGACTTCCAAAACGTACTAATACAAAGTTTGTATACAGTTTCACTACTGTATTTTAATGATGCACATGTACAAAGTACCGAATCAATGTAACTTTGTGTTATGTTTATTTAAACGTTTTGAAATGTAAGTGATGCAATGCATAATATTAAAATAAATCTGTATTGCTTGCAAATTAAATGTCAAATATCACAAAGCATCAACTTTAAAACCGATGCTCCGATTGCTTTTTTTGCTGCGTTACTAATACTTACCATTGACGTTTTGGAAGGGTTTGCATTGCATATATCTATATTGTACTGCGGCGTAATGAAACATTATGCTTTGTTCTTATACAAAGCATTTGACGTTTTGGAAGTCAGCCAATATGTTAATTTTTTAAGAATATCAAAGCAAAAAAATTATTTCCGATATCTTACTTTCTAAAATTTTAGCACCTTATGTATTTAAAACATCGTATTCGAAATAAAGTATGATTTTGTTATTAACAAAAACTTTGTAAATATTAAAAATTTCTAATTTTTGGATAAAAGTTTACTCAGATTCGTTAAAAAATATTAGTAGCAAACATTTGCAACGAGCAAAAATTAACTACATTTCTATAATATTATCATTTTTTACATTTGATTTATTTTATGTTAAGAGTTTAGGTACAATGTTCCTTTTCTTCTTAATAATTAATTTCAAGTAGTATTATTTACATGTATGTATTAATAGTTCTTGTTATGTTAAAGGGAAAAAGTTTATCAAACACCTATTTGAAACGTGGGGGTATATGATAAAAAGCTTAAACGAGGGTTATTTGTGTAAAATTAAGATGAGATCGGATCATTTATGTGAATATACTGGGAGTATTGGCATCTTCTATGGAAATTTAGTCCGAGTCTGTCTATTTTATCGTAAACGAGGTCAAAATTGGCAAGTGCGTGTAAACGTTGGGTGGAGAAATGCCATGGTAGATTATATATCAATTTTAGCAGCTTATTTTGAGCTTCTTGCAGCTTTTTTAAATGACCCCAGCAAAAACTTTACTTACCTAGTAAGCTAGCAAGTAATGTTGGAGAAAATAAACACTACTTATTTTTCGGCTGAATAACTACTTATTTTTGTTCGAGGTGTCCACAGAATTCAGTACTTACAATACACTTACTAGAAGTCAAAAAATATCTAGTTATTATTTAACCACGAGTAAGTTAAATTGTAAGTACTTACAATATACTTACTAGAAGCCAGAAAACCACTAGTTAATAGACCTAATAAGAAGTTATTGAGTACGTTACCAGTAAATAAATATTCAGTACTGAAAACAACACAATTAATATGTAGTTATTGAGCAGATTATTAGTAAGCAAATATTCAGTAGTGAAAATAATAGAAGTAATAAGTAGTTGCTGAGGTCGTTACTAGTAAGTACTTATTGCAGTTTTCAGAATAATGACAATTGTAATGACAGCTACTTACCAGGAAACGTATGAAATTACTACCACCTATAACTTAAAATCAAAAAGTTTTTCCTGGGACATTATGACGAGGGTGGACCATACCGGAGCACATTAAAAAATTATTGGGTGGACATTAATTTCATAATCAGTTTTTTGTTTTCGATATTCAGTTTAGACCTCCTGTTTATATTCGACAAGGTATATGAACGTTGAAGCAGAGTTTGGTGTCAAGCATGACACCCAAATATTTGAGGTTTTTTTTACAGGGAACATTATGATTCATAAATTGAAGGGGGTTTCTGGGATGAAACACATCTTTCATTTTCTCGTGAAATATATAGTTGTGTTTTTTCGGGGGTTACCAAGATATTCCATTGGGTAAAATAGTTGTTTAGATTGGTTAGCGCTGGTTGTAAGCTGGCCATTATATTTAATGCGAGTACATCTGAGCAAAGTATTGAAGTATCATCGGCAAAGATTTATGTAACGCAATTTGAAAATGGTGGAATGTCTGCAGTAAAGATATTGTACAGAGTAGGTGAAAGGCATGACCCTTGCGGACAACCAGCAATTATGTTGGTTTGTTGGGAAAAAATGGTGCCTAAGTATACATTAAACGACCTGTTGGACAGAAAACTTTGGAAAATTTTTTAATTTCCATCGGAAAGTTTAATTTTTTTAATTTAAAAAGAAGTCCGTTATGCCAAACAGAGTCAAAGGCAGCAGAGAAACATTCCCGTTGATTTGCCATTTTGAAAATATTTTTTAAAATTTTTCTAATTTGAAGTAACGGTTGGGTAGTGTAGTTTTGTTGTGATGGTTCGTTCATCAATAAAACAGTTCAATTTTTCTTTTATTATTTTTTCCAGTATTTTACTTGTAGAAGAAAGAGGTCTTATTGGCCTATAAGACAATGGAGTATTTGCAGGGTTGTTTGGTTTTAGTATTAGTATAATCTTAAGCGGCCCATACACTTGCAATATTATTGTATATGGTATTAGCCATATTATTTCCATTTTGTCCTATATTATGCAATAAGTGGTACATTATTTTCATTCATTCAATAAAAAGGTGAACATAACCTATAGGAATAACATAAACAGCATTGTACAATGTTGCCAACACATTCTACTTTCTTTTCGTTGTGCAATAAAAATCATGTCTTTTGATTGTTGCCAATATATTGTGCCATCATCGAATATCACATAAACATTGGCGATATAATTGTACAGTACGTAAAATTGAACAATTTTATTGCAAGTGTATGAGCCGCTTTAGATATTTTCCATTATATGGGATGATAGAACAGCTTTAAACATATGTTAAATATTGTTGTAAGATAACCTATTCCTTTATTTGGAAAATTTTTTAAGCCTCCCCTCCAGGAGATTTTTGCTTTTTATAATGTCTGCTGTTTTTCTTTGATTTATGACTTGGATTGTGGACTTGGATTTGCAGAACGAATTTCATTAACAGTATTACTATTTACTAGTGCTGGGAAACTATCGATATTATCGATAACATTCAGACAAACATTCAGTCGATAGTAATATCGATATATCGATAGTGAAATCTGAACTATCGACAAATATCGATAGTAGAAAATATCGATTATCCCAGCACTACTATTTACTTCAGCAACAGTGGTTGTATCGTTAAGGTGTGTCGAAATACAGTGATTCGATTTAAAGTATTGAGCCAGGATTTCGCACTTTTCTTGCTGGGTGTAATATACATACCACGTTATTGTGTTTTTGAATTGGAATGATTTTTGATTTCTTCCTAAGCATTTTTTATACTTTCCAAAAAGGGGATGATTTCTAAATTGTTGAATTTCTTTAGTAATGCTTTTGTTTATTATAGATATTTCTTGGTGGTCTTTAATGTCCCTAAAACGCTTCCAGTTTTGTTGATTTTATGTTGTTGGGTAATGGTTTGTTGGAAGTTGATATTCTGCGTTTTGGTACACAATCATCGATGGCCATTTTAATGATAGCATCAAATTTATTTATCATTATTATTATTTTTTTACAAGAACGTAACACAAAAACGATCATTTGAAAATTGATGCAAATTTGTAATAATTTTTAGACCCGTTTTCACGACTTAACGATAGCTTAATGTAGGAAGTTATCGAACAGATAATGAGTTTTTAATTATCACAAGTACCATTTAATCTAAAAGTGAAAGAAAAGGTAAAGAGAGGAACGTTCTACCTTTAGGTTAGGTTAGGTTAAGAAGGGTTATGCGCCCAAGGGCACACTTCCACTCGGATACCAATATGGTCCATTGTGAATCCCTTCAATTAAAAGAAAAAAAAAATACAGTAAAGAAAAGAAGTATGAGATGTATAGAAACAAGAAATATAGAAAGTTAGAAGATTTTGCGTAGAACTATTGCCGTCTCTAAAGTCCCCTTAACAGAAACAGCCGCACTATTTCCCTGAAAAACCCCAGTAAATCAGCCGGACTACATCCAGCGATGCACCCCAGTTCGTCGTGAAACCTATCTCCTAGCAACTTCTGCCTGAGACCCTGCATCCTGGGATAATGGCACAGTACATGCTCGATCGTCTCCAGCTCCCCTGAATCATCGCACAATCTGCAGAAGTCCGGTATGGCGTTGTCCCATCTACCCGCAAAAGCCCTGACAGGACAATGACCCGTTAAGAACCCTACAAGTGTTCTAAGACTACCCCTATCCAATCCCAGTAGAACCCTGGTTGCCCCCGCGTCCAATCTGGGCCATAGTGCCCTGGACACACTGCAATCCGTTCTGTCCCTCCAGGATTGGTTAACGTCATCACGGAATTTCTCCCGTATCACCCCATAGTAGTAACATAGAGGGGGGACTTAACCCCCTCCCCCCCCGTTACTTTCCGCTAAGTCCAGATTCGAACCCCCCTCTCGCGAGTTCGTCAGCCACCTCATTTCCTTCAACCATGCAGTGTCCAGGTTCCCAACACAGCCTTACATTGAAAACGTTCTACCTTTAACTTTTGACGTAAGGTTAAGATTTGAGATTGCCATATTGTATTTACATATTTTTTATAGATGGCAACTCCAAGTATACGTATATTTTGTAAATTATTAACAAACTCGTATTTTGACAAATAACATTTTCAAAATGTTAAATTCGTGTATACGCGGTATTTTATTAATATTTGCCATTATTAAAAAATATTTGAGAACACAAAAATTTAAAATGAGAAAAGTAAAAGAAAGTAAGTAGTTGCCAGTTCGTATTTTTATTTTGGCAAAAATAGTCGGTATTTACTTTAGTTTTTAAAAATGTTAAGTTTATTTTATATAGAAGTTGTGAAAACGAAAAATAGTTTAAGGTAACTTTATTCCTCACTTGTACCAAAGGTACCATTACCTATTTCGATCTTTAAAGGTTAATCGTGAAAACGGGCCTTAGTTATTGAACAGACCTTTTGTATGAATTATACGAATGTTTTTTCCCATTCGAATCAAAATATTTTAATAAAAATTCTTCTATGACGAAAATTTGTATAGTAGATTTATACGTTAGAAGTTTTCCAGCCTATCACAAAAATCTTTTTAAGTACAAAGCAAATCTATTAAAAATTATTTAAAAGTTATGTCGTCTTAGATTAAAAGAAGAAAATAAAAAAAATACGCAATATAAAATTATTTTCAGTTTAGCAACCGATTCGAAAGAACTTAGAACTGGTTATCTCTATAATAACAATAATTTTTATTCAAATTTTACCAGAATAATATCATTAATTTTAAATAACTTAAAATATATTTATCTCTTGTAGCATCAACATCTATTGGTGATCATCCGACAGATTTAACATCACCCTTAAAGAAACGCCGTTACCACAATCTCAGTCTACACGATATTGATTCAACGCCATTATCGAACACAAGCGGCAGTAGTAGCAGTGGTAAATACAACACACCTAAAGAACAAGAAGGTGATTGTGTAGCAAGAAGAACTCGATCAAAAACAATCTCACCCGAAGAACCCACCACTAGTAGTGGTGGAGGTGTTAATAGTAACAGCAACAGCAGCAGCACTTCAAACAATCAAAGACGTACAAGTTATACAAAATCAAATACACAACAACAGCAGCAGCAAAATCAAATTCAGAAAATTTGTTTTGAAACGACACCACAACGTAGTACAATAGCGACAACAGCAACAAATATTAGCGGTAGCAGTACGAGTAATACGAATAATAATAACCAGAATAGAAGAAATTTATTAAGTTTTTATCGTAAAATAAGTAAAATCTGTTATAGTCGTATACCCAATACAACAACAGCCGAATCAGCTGTAGAAACTGAAAACAAGAAAAAGAGAGAAACATCAGCTACTTTCGGAGCAGGAGCCAATAAACAAACGTTTAATATATCAAGTATCTCATCAATAAGCGACGAAAGTTCGGATACGAGTAGTAGCGATTTTCAACGTCAGCAAAAGCCCCAACAGCAAAAACAAACTAAAATAAACGCCTTAACGTCTGAAGAAAAATATAAATACAAATCGTCCACTGGATCGTCAAGACACCACAAACGGAATAATAGGAATCAAAATAATAAAAAAAATAAAAAGAAATCATCGTCGTCCACAGCAAGAGCAACAATAACACCAACACCAACACAACTTTTAACGGTGCGCAGTAACCAAGCAATTGAATGCAGTAGTAAAAACGTTAATGCCGATAAGAAAAATCACCAACAGCAGCAGCAAAATATAAATTTCTTATCAATTGTGGGAAATAAAACAAAATTAAATACAAAAACAACTCATTCTTCAACTGCGACTTCAACAACAACATCAACACTTACCACTGAAAGTGCCACCGCAACCTCTGCCACATTCGGATCAGCAAAGGATCAAGGAAAACAAGCTAAATCACCACAAACATTAAGTTTGGATAAAATTTCGAAACATCGCAAAAGCGTACGAGGTTATCAAAACTTATTTAGTAATTCTCTCGATTTAAATAATACAAAACAAACTTTTTTAACAAAACTTGGTGATAATCAAGCCAATACTAGCAAGAACTCAACAGAAAGTGCCACAACTTCTAAAACAACTGATCAGCAGACGAACTCGCCTCTAAGATTACCTTTAGATAAAATTTCTAAATATCGTAAAAGTCTAAGAAATCATCGAAACTTTTTCAATAATATAATAGACGAATTTGGTAACGCAAAACCAACGTCTCGTTCAAACGAAACGAACGTTGTCGGTGATAATTTTCAACATCAACCAGCACACACCAGCAAAAACTCCTCTAGCTCAAGCAGTAAGACAAATAAAACCGAGTCGCAACGTAGTAACTCGTCATCATATCGTTGTGATATCGATAAAGAATTAATTGCTGTTTTTACCGCTGGCATAAATTCAGAAGAGGACGACGACGACGACGACGAGAATACAGCCGAAGAGGAAGTTGTTAAGGAAGGCGAAGAAAAACAGGTCAAAAAAGTAGGAGAAATCAACGATCATAATAATATTGCTGACGGCGACTTTGAAAATAACGACGACGTCGAAGAAGAAGAGGTCGTTGAAGAAGACGAGGAAATTGAACTACTCGACGAAGAAGACGACGAGGAGGACATTGACGACGATATTGGTGACGAAGAGGAGGATATTGACGACGAAGAAATTGAAGAAGAGGAAGAAGAACTAGACGACGATATACACGATTCAGTACTTGCTTTCAGAGGTAAGTTCGAGTTCAAAATTCTCATCCAACCGTATTATCTTACTTTTATTTTATTTTTATAATAAAAAACAAGAGACAACAATTACAAAAAAAAAAACAAAATATATATTCATATATATTTTTTCTTATGCTTCTTTTAAACAAGTGTGCCTGTGACCAAAAAAATATAAAAACATTTTTCACTCTCTTTTTTACTTTTTTATCATTTTTGTTATGTATGTACATATTATTGTCTCCGTCTGTCCGTGTTTGTGTGTACGTTTTTTTTTTGCTGCGCAAAGTAGAAGAAAACACAAACTTTTTTAAATACAGTTTTAAACGATTTTATTTATTTCTTATTCTATTTGTTATTCTCCTCCTTTTTGTTTAATTAAATGTTGCATACTCTATAATTTAAACATTTTTTCCCTACGAGTTTTTTATTTTATTATTTTTTTTTATATTTATTTCCACTTTTTTATTTTGTAAATTTTGTTGTATTGCTGTTTTAATTTGTTATTATCATATTTATAATTGATATTTTCTATATTATTTTTTTAATTTTCTTAAATTTGTTTATTATTAAAGTATAAAATGTCCATTGATTTTTCTTTGTTCTGTACAGATTTATTTGCAAGCGTTAAAAACAAACAACTGGGATTTTTTGAAAAGATTCTAAAATATTTTTTTTTGTTAGATTAGAAGTTTGATAATTTTTTTTCTTAGAACAAGCGAGGATTTAATGGAAAGGGCTTCATGCACTCCTTCACAGGACTAGTCGAGCACTGGTATTCTCAAGTGATAAATTTGGTTTGGAGGCCCTTATGTTAGGAATTGTGGTATTTTAAATAACTATTGTATGTTTGTTAATATTATTAAAATATTAAATGATGTCTGCTTTTATATGATAGAAATGCATTAACGCATCATCTTGACTAGCCATTGTTTTATGTTCACAATAACAAAACGTTGGCAGAATAATTTATTCATGTTCTTTGATGTGGGGAGAAAGGAGCCATATAAAAAGCAATAATAACAATCAAAATGGCGTTTATTAACATATGTATATAGCAATACTGCATTAATGTTAGACATCGTTGTGCAAACCAATGGTTGTATAATGAATGCTGTTTGAACAAGAACAAAGCATCGACAACAGCAGTCAATTCGATCCAAATTCATGTGTGCACATGAAATTGTTTGTTGTTTAAACATTGCGGGATGCTACATCGAGGTGATGTATTTTATCTCTAAATAATCCGCTGCAGAAAACACTGTTGCAGGTGTAGGATCTGTTTAGTTATTACTTTATATGAGAGGATATTAAAATTCTTGATGTTGAACAAATTAAGCGTTAATTAAAACTTATCTATTTATAATCGTGTTTTGTTGAAAGTGGTTTAAATCCCAATATTCTCAAAATTTATCAACAAACTCTCTCCTTGAAATTCGTTAATTTCCAATTTTTAAAACAGTTACTCTTATTGACTTTAAACTTTAAACTGCTGAAAATTTGTAAACTTATGTCAGGAAATATATTGAACAATATTTTAAAATGAATCTCGACAAATAATAGCAGCAAACAAATAATAGTAGCAAACAAATTAAGTTAAACTGTTATGGCGGCATATTCAATACAAGAAGAGCTGATGAATGTATGTATATATGGAGCACTTAGTAGCGCTTCCAATAGAGTGTGTTTGATCTGTTCAGGGGACCTACAAATCTAACTAGATAACCTTAAGAGAAAGGCTTTGTTATTCAGCAGTTCAATAATTTTTAGAAAACAGAGCTTCTTTACTTCGCGGTCTGTAATGTTTTCAAGATACATTTGTGAGTCAAAATTAGAATTTTGAATGAAATTCATAAAAGGGGTCAGCTTGTAGGCTGACAGAAAATTTACTATTGATTACATAGAGTAATTTCAAAAGGTATTTCTGTATCGAAATTTTTGTTTAAGATCTAATAAACTGATCAAAAATTAAAATGGCCTCAGAAGCTTGAGTGTATTTGGTGGGATTCAAAGTTCCAAAACAGGTCTAGGGTTTCCTATGCAGAAACTTTGGTTATTCTTAAAGCCACATAAATAGTGTTACTGACAAAGTTAAGAAAATAAAGAGAGTATCACTCTATGTAGATAGTCAGACTGCTCTTTAAACTTTGAAGGAACGTATTATTAAGACCAAGCTACAAGTTAGGGACTACAAAAGAGCTCCTTATGAGAAAACTACTTTGTCAGACTTAAATTCAAATTTGTTTATACGAAAACAAGAAAAATCAGTGGATTTTTTACTGTATAATTTCATTTGTGCGTATGTAATTAATTTTATTTTTTTTTTTTTTTATTACCATAATTAATTATTATTCCCTTATAAATTTATTTTAATTTTTGTATATAAAACTATTAATTTTGTCTTATGAAATCCTTATTTATGTATATGACAAAACAATCGCAGGTCCAATACACTTTCGCAATTATGTATTTTTTTTTTCTCTAAACCTTTAAAAAAATTTAAGCAGAATTTTACAGTGCTGTCACCTTTTTTATAAAAAAAAAAGAAAACACCATTTTAGTAACATGTTAAAGAAACTGAACTACTTTTCTGCAAATAGAAAACTTCTCACATGATTTTTGTGTTGTAAATACTCACCTACCACCAAAACCAATCAAACTCAATCTCATTTCACTCTTTTTCATAAAATAAATAATAATTACATCATTGTAATATATACAAATACATATATACATAAATTTGAATATGTTACCTTATTTAGAAACTTACACATGCTACATTTTTAAAACATAAACTCTAAAAATCCTTTCATACTAATAAACAACAAAATACCAATCAATGGTTTTTTACAATTAACTTGTTGCATTCATTATTAACCCCCTTTATAAGTATTGGAATTTGTATAATAAAAATATACCTAAATGTTAATGTTGTTAATTACTTTTAAAACATTTTATTTTCTAGAGAATAAAAAAAATAAATCACTTTTTGTTTTTACTAAAAAATTAAATACAAACCAATGCGAATTTATAGAGGTGACCGCATTAGGGAGACAAAGTAATGCTGGATGTACCCTTTTTTTTTTTGTTTAGTTACATAAACTTAAAGGAATACATAAGTCAAACTCCATTAAAAAAAATTTACAGTTAGCATAACTCTCTCTGATGTGGTCACCTGTATGAATTCGCCTTGATATAAACCATTTTTTAGAATATTAAAAAAACTTAAATATTTATAATAAAAATATACACTTTAACGGAGGTGGCAGCTCTGGCAGTTGTTGTGTTTTTTAAGAAAATCAATTTCTAAAAAAATTATAAATTTTTTAAAAAAAATTTTAATTTTCTGGGCAATTTTCAACAACCTTTTTTTATTTATACTTTTCGAGTACAAACTTTAATGGCCAATCTCACGAATTCGGTTTAAATAACAATTTAATTTTTTTATTTGACATGAAAAACGAATTTTAAACACAAATTAATATTTTAATAAATTGGGGAAGTTGGTCGTTAATGTCTAAAATAAAAATATTGTTAAGATTTTTAAAATTTTAAGAAAGTGTTGGAATATTTAACAATCTATCTTCTATATAAACATTTTGAAATAAGTTGCATTGTGTTAGTAATTAATATTCTATGTAATGGGTGAACTAATTTTGCTTTTGGAGATATCCTATGAAAGATGACGTAAATACCAATATCGCCATGTGTAAATCTTAATTTAACGGATAACTAGACACAAGGCATGAACAAATTATTGCATATCGACTGACGTCAATACCAACTGTTTTACGTACTACTTTTGATCTTAACCTCAATCCACGCTGCTCTTTGTGATCAATTTATATAAAAACTAAGCGTTTTGCAATACTTATTGGCAATACTTTTGACCCATTTATTTACTATATGTAATTATTCAATAAATTTTCTAAAATGAACTTAATGATTAAAAAAAAAATTGTGAAATAGGCAATTGAATATGGACAACTTAATTAAAATTATAAAGGACATATCATTAAAACGAAATCAAGTATTAATAACAAAAGTCCTTTGTAGATAATTTATTTAGCTTTTATTTTCGTCTGATTTAGACCTGATTATGTTAATGGTAAACGTTACTGTAACTCCCGGCTAACTGAGCCTTTTTTATATGGATAAACATACATACATATTTATGTAAGAATATCATTCCATTTACATTCTCACCAACAAAAGACATTTCAATTGAATGTAAACGTTATTTAACTTTTTTAAAAAATGCAAAACAGCTTATAGAAATAAGAGTAATAAATACAAAATCGATATAAACATTTTATTAAAAAAAAGCCTGCACGGCGCCGTGTTCAAACAGACCGTGTTACACGAAAGTTTATAATGACAATAATAGATGACAACTAAATGGGAGATTAAGAACTTTTTCATTGTTTAGTCGACGATCTTCGATTTTTCACAACGTTTAAAAACCAAAATACATATCGCATCGTTTTTTCTTAAATTACGTAAGCGCCATTTTTCCGAAATTGATTTTTTGGTTTTTATGATAGAAAATTACATTTGCTATCCGATTGTATACTCATCTTGGCAACTGAAGCGAAGCCGTGAAAAACGTCGTAAAAGTCACAAAAAAAAAAAAACGATTGAATTCGGCGCTAACATAAATTTTAAATCAAAATCTCATTCTATTAGGAATGCACGGTTCTATTACGATCTATATTAAACTTTTAAGTCTGTGTTAATAATGGATTTTTTTTGGAGAATTTTTGAATTTTTTTGTTGTGGATAGTCTTCTCAAAACTCGCCTAATCGTAAAATTTAGATACTAGAGGCGGTATGTATAATAAAAAATTAGGCACAGTTTAAACATAACGTACAACAAGCCGCCAATTACAATGTCGATTATCCTTAGCAGCTTGTTAACAAAATGCTCATGTATAATTTAATTTTGTACTGGGCAAATTTTTAATAAATCACCTCTGAAAATTAACGATGCCATACTGTATTGTAAAAAAAACACACAAACTATACTTTTAAAATGGAAAAACAAGTAAAAAAATCGGCAAACTGGCAACAAGACGTAAAGTTCAGTAATAAAGTGCATTAAATTGTATTATTTGTAAACAAAAAAGAAGAGTCTTGTTTACACAAAATTTCGACACTGCTGCTGCTTCTTACAAATTAGCAGATATTTGGCAACTCATTAGCCAGAGTTTAACAGTTTGCTATCCACAATCTGCAAGTGTATTTTTATTCCACTCTACGCTAACTTGTTGCCAATTTACCATTATAAATAAACGCTGTAGATTTATAAGACATTACTAGAATAATAAAACGTTTAGAGAATGCACTTGAATTTATTATAAATATTGAAAATATTCAAAACTTTTATGATGCTGAAATGTGCATACGCATGTTTAGTTCTATATAATCATCATACATTCGTTTATGATTTTACAATTTTGATTATCTCAGACTGTTCTATATTCTCAACTAACTTTCTTAAGATTGTTTTCTTTAACAATACTTTTATTAACAACCACATACAAGCAATATTGTGTTAACTAAAAAAAAGAAAAAATAAAATTAACCAAACCAATTGAACTTAAATTAAAAACGAAAGTATTCTACCAACAAAACTATAACACTTAAGTGTTTTTTGTTAATAATGCATAAAACCTTAAAATTCCTTAACACAATTTAATCAAGGTAAACGCCAACAACACCAACGTAGCCAACAACAGCAGCAGCAACAAGGTTTTAAAACAAATAAAAAACAAAAACGTACTGCTAGAGGTGAAAAAGAAAAAGAACAAGCAGGGAAATATATAAATCAGGAGAATTGTTTACAAAATCCAGCTAAACACTCGCAAATACAACAGCAGCAACAAACACAGCAGCAGCAACTACAGCAACCAGCTCAACGAAGACATAAAGAACGAGGTGGTGGTACAAATCACAGTCGCTTAGCCCCGGAAGAAGCAAGAGAAGAAATTACTATTTCTGCGACGTTACAAACAACAGCTACAACGACGGGCTACAATAGAGCCCCGAATCTGGGGGCACGACAAACACGCAGCAGTGGTGGCAGCGCAAGCACCAATACCAACACAGCTAGCAATAATACAGATTACAATATTGGTGTGCATCAACAACATCAACATCAGCAACATCATCATCATCATCAAACCCAACATCAGCTACAGCACCAACATCATACAACTGCAGGAGGCTCTTCGGCATTAAGTGGCGTAACGGCAGCCGGTACAGGTTCTACGGGATCGTCAACAGCAGGTATTGGAGGTGGTGGTGGTGGTAGTACGCAGAGTACATCAGCCGGACTTAATCATAATTTATTAAATCGTACGGGTGGGGTTGTCATAGGACCACTCCCAGGTGTACATTCCAATCTTCAACAACAACAGCAGCAGCAGCACACTACAAACCATACGATTATAGCGACAACAACACATTTTCCCCAACAGCAGCAACAACATCCTACAGCCCATTTGCTACAACATCCCAGTCAAGGATCTCAGGCCCACTATTTAAGCCAACAAACAGGACCAACCTTTTACACAGGACATCCTCCAGCTCATTTACAACCTCAGCCTCAACAACAGGTGCATTTCTACCAGACCTATCCAGCTGGAAACTCAGCTTCTTCAGCTGCCATATTAAATTTAAACTTAAATTCATATCCTACAGCAGCCACTAACACAACGACTGCTACTGTAGTAGGTGGTGCTCCTCTTATTTATCAGGTGCAACCACAACAACAGGGAGCACTGCTAAGTCAACAGACCACAAGTCATCGTTACCATCATCAGGTACAACAGCAACCACCGCCAAATCTTCATCATCAACACCAGCATCATCAAACACAAGCACAACATTTGCCACAACAGCAACAACATCCCACGGCTATAGAACTTACTTTGGGAGGACCGCTGCCGGTGGGAACACACGATACAAATATCGTCTATCAGGCAACAAACTATAGTGCTAATAGCAATAGCGGGCATTCTCACAGCCATCCACATCAGCAGCAACAGCAGCAGCAAAATTCCCATACTTTAAGACGCAGTTCACGAAGCAAAACGGGTTCTTGTGTCAGTTCTGTACAGGGCCAACATCACGGCAGTGCGAGCAGCAGCAGTAGCAGTGGTAATAGTAGTGGTGGTAACACTAACCCTCGCACTGCTGCCACGAACGCAGCCACTTTATCCGTAGTTGTAGGCCATCAATTACAACAACAGCAACCACCACAGGCAGCTCACCAATTGGCTGCTGCGGCCCATCAGCATCATCAGCAGCAACAAATTGTACAACAACAACCACCGCCTCCTCATCACCATCAATTGTTAGGAAGCCATCATCAACAACAACATCCCACTCATCAACCACCCCCAAATCTCCACCATCAGCAGCATCATCAGACGGTTGCGACAGCGGGCGGAGCTGTTGTTGTTGCCATAACGCAGCAACAGCAACAACCGCAAAATCATTTATTACACGCTCAACCTCATCCCCACGCATTACCACCCCAACGTACTACCATCGTGCAGCCCGGCTTTCTTTATAGTTATCGAGCTACAGTGGGTGCTAATAATAGTACAGCCTCTTCGGCCAGTGGTTTGGGAACATCTTCGGCATCATCTTCATCCGGAGCTGCTGCTGCTACTGCCACCAAACTTGTTGCAACAAACGTTGTGCCACCTACAAACACCTCGTATCTGGCTACGCATCAAAACCCAAACAAAACAAGTGGTAAGTGTTGACGTTTTCTTCTTTTTCTTTCTGAAAAAAAAAAACAAGAAAAAACATCTTAGACAAAAGGAAATTAAAAAAACACCAACACTTTAAAATCCCCAAGGGAATTTTTTCCACTCAGAGCTGCCCTCTGAATTTGAATTATATTAGGATTTGTACAACTTGAGGATTTTATAATGTTTTCGAATCTTTTTAAATCTTTCAAATCAAATGTTTAGGAGTATCAAATGTATAAAAGAATAAAAAAGGTGCTGGACTTTGTTGTAAAATTTTGTTATATGCTGCAATTTTTTTTATGTCTTATCTCTTGAAGTTTGTTAAAACGTTTTTCTGACCTTTGAATTTCCTAATACATATTGTATAAATTATACTTTAACCAGGTGTTGGTTTAGGTTTTTAGGTAAAATTGTATTAAGTATGTATTAATGAAAACCTGAGGTAACATTTTCCCATATTTTTCTACTTCCATATATGAATGGTAAAAGGTTTTTAAATAAATGGCTTCTCCCCCTCCATTTTCATCAACGACAAAAAATTAAATTATCTTATAAACAGTTAATCTTAATAAATTTGTTTATTTGCATGTAATTTTTATGTTTTCGAACTCAGTATTTAATTTCAAAACATGTTTATGTTTTTTCATGATATTTTTGCGTTGCTACGTTTCTTCGTACGTTTGACATACACTCGCTCGTTCTACTCATTGAAAATTGTTCGTTATAAAAATAATGGTCATATGCGTTCGTTTCAAACATACGTCTTTCCCTCTAATAACAACTACTACTACTACTGCTTCTATTTGCTCCTAATCCTTTGAAATGCCTAAATTGCTCATTTATATGATCAGCTTCTGCGGATGCCTTAAGCTATAATTTAATGGCACAACAACAGTCTAATACAGGATCAATACCAACTCAACCACCAACATCGTCTCATTTCGCTGCAGCTGTTATTTCTGGTGACCAAGCAAATAATTCAGGTAATTTCTTCTTTCCAAGTAATGAATCATACTCTACTTTAGTTTTTGCTCTAACTCTTCATTCCAACAAATTGATCAACAATTAACATCGAAACTTATTGGTTTTTTGCTTTTTTTTTTTTTTTGTTTGATTTGTTAATATATTTGTTATCATTTTCTATAATAAATTTTACGCATAAACATTCGTTTTTTTCATTTTATCCATTAATTTTAACAACCAGTACAACTTTTTAATTTTCCACAGATTTTTTAATGCAAAAAAGGTGACAGCACACAGTTATTTATAATTTTATTAAGTATTTATTTTTCTACACTAAGCTTATTTTATATTTTTATTAATTTTTATTCAAAAAAAAAATCAGTAGTTTTGTTTTAACTTATTATTTATTTTTTTTATAATTCTGTTAATTAATTTTACTTTAGAATTTTGTTTATTATTTTTGTTTAAGCCTAAAAGTAGACAATTTTGTTTGTAACTTGTATATTGACTTGTAGCTTGTAATTTGCGTTGAAGGTCTTATCGTATGAATGTGTGACTTTTGAAACAAAAATTGGCGGTATTTTTCTTTAATTTAAGACTGATCTTTAGGTAATAAAAGAGAAAGTCGATAAAGATACAGCAAATTGGAATTAAATGTATGTATAAACATAAGATTTTTTTTTTAATTTTGTTAAATATTATGCATACACAGGCCCATCACAGAAATCAAACCCATCCAAAGTGGAAATAATTCCGTATTTTGCTTCTCCAAAAACGAAAGTTTTGACGAACCTTAAACAAATTTTATAGAAATTGAAACTAGGAAAAGTGAACCATTTCGGTCTGAATGTGTGACAGCCCTGATAATTAGTTGCTTACGTTTAAACTGTCAAACAAAACAATTTTTAAAAATATCACGTTTAAAACAGGGTTTTAATCCTTTCATGAATTTGTTGTAAGTGTACAACAAGACTTTTTAAAGCAAAATTCTCATTTCTATCGTAAATTTTTGCTAAACAAAATATAGCATTTAACTTTTGAAAAAATAAAGGTGCCCGGAAGACCCTTCCTTGTTGCATAAAAGGGTTAATACAAATTGATATACAATTCGGGCCTGATTTGGTTTATTTTCATTTTAAATATATTGGGTCTTTAAAAAAGTAATCACTTTTTTTCTTTCAAATAAAGAATAAAATGTTTAAATTCGGAAATTTTGAAAAAAAAAAAAAAAATTGCTGCTAGTTTATATTTGTGGTTTAAAACGTCTGAAAATATTTTTAAAAAGGATAGTGGGATTGGAAAGAAATTAAAATAAAATTTTAAAATCACACATAAACCGAAGGTCTCTTATCGATTTCAACTATAATCTTTACACAACATCGCTCATTTACTTTAATAGTGTCATAACTCAAAAAAAAATCCATTTCGAGATAAACGCGTTTAAAGTTTTTAATTTGCTTTAACCACTTAGAAAAAATAACTACGCATTCTCTTCAACCAACTGGGGAAAGTACATATAAAAGATAATTTTATACACAATATAAAGAAAAACGTACTGCCTGGTTTAAGAACGCGAGCGCAAAAGTGACTCGTTTAAAAAACATTTAAAAAAAAAAAACAATATTTCATAATTTGCGTTCTAAAAACAGGCAGTCAGCGAACAATTCTCCATCTTCACTTATCTCGAAATAGATTTTTTTTAATGTTGGAGTGGATGATGGAGTATTGGGCCATTAATGTGGTGATTTAATTTTTTCAGAGGGTGGGTCATAAATCAGGATCACGTGAATAAATTTTAACAAAATCTTAAGCGTTTTGTATCTTGTATGGAAACAGCAATACATATTTTTTTTTTATTATTCTCCGCAGTGATGTTCTAGACTTTTGAAGCAGAGTAGCACTTTTACGAGTCGTTGTTTCAGGGTTCTCATTTACACAATCCCGATGACTGAAAACAACAAACAACTAGATTAAGTATGTTCTTGATTTCGCGATGGTGCATTCCTAATGTTAACAAAATTACGAAATTTTACTTGGGTTTGAGTTCCTCCATCATGTACATGAATACTGAATCTCCCAAACGTTGTTTCTAATTCTAAAAAAAAAAAAAAAAAAAAAAAAAAAATACAAAATAAAAAAAATTTATATCAAAAATACAATGTTCATTCACTTCTGGGCCACCGTGTATAAGAAACATGTTGATCAATAGATCAAGACCCTTTGGTTCACCAAAATGTAGTATTTGTTCTTGCCATTACACAGTACATAATAAATTCCATTAAATTCGGTAAAAGAAAAAAATTGCTTAAATTAAACAATTAGTTTCATAAATATCTACAGCAAAACATTTAAATTCTACCAAAAGTATGCTACAAAAAAGGACGCTAATAAGTATACTACTTTCAATGATCTTGAATAATTCGCAGCCACAGTGAAAAAAGGATTTTTAATAAACAAATAAGATTGAGTGTTTAAAATTATAATTCACTTCAATAACAACGATAACTTAAAAACTTGGCTAATAAATTATGTATTTTCCTCTTTTCCTCAACTTTCCAAATAGATTTGGTGAAGGTTAATGTTTATTTTTTTTTTAATTACAAAAATTATACATACAATTATTATTTATTTAAGTTCAAACAATTTTTGTCACTTTCAGCATCGTTATCTGTTGCTAACGCCTTGGGCAGCACAACGTCTTCAAACACCAACAACTCCGCTACAGCAACCGGTGCGAACGTTAATACTGCAACGGCTGCGAATAGCGGAGCAGGAGGTCCCAATAACACCGCTGCAACGACGTCTTCAAATAACACGAACAGTAACTCACATGGTGATTCGGAAAGTGATGACAGCGAGGTGGGACGTTTGCAAGCATTGCTTGAAGCCCGAGGTCTACCGCCTCATCTTTTCGGCGCCCTGGGACCACGCATGACGCACATACTCCATCGTACTATAGGCAATAGTTCAACATCGAAGGCCCAACAATTGTTGCAGGGCCTACAGTCGCACGATGAGAGTCAACAGTTACAGGCGGCCATTGAAATGTGTCAAATGTTGGTTATGGGCAATGAGGATACCTTAGCCGGTTTCCCCATTAAGCAAGTTGTGCCAGCCCTAATAACACTATTGCGTATGGAACATAATTTTGATATTATGAATAATGCATGTCGTGCACTTGCTTATATGCTAGAAGCTTTGCCTCGATCATCGGGCACGGTTGTGGATGCTGTGCCGGTATTTTTGGAAAAATTGCAAGTTATCCAGTGTATGGATGTGGCCGAGCAGAGTTTAACAGCCTTGGAAATTTTATCCAGACGTCACAATAAGGCTATATTGCAGGCTAACGGTGTATCGGCCTGTTTAACCTATTTGGATTTCTTCTCGATTAATGCACAGCGAGCAGCTTTAGCCATAACTGCAAATTGTTGTTTGAATCTACACAATGAAGAATTCCACTTTGTTTCGGAAAGTTTACCAATTTTGGCTCGTCTTTTGGCCCAGCAAGATAAGAAATGTGTGGAAAGTGTTTGTTCAGCCTTCTGCCGTTTGGTAGAAAGTTTCCAGCACGATCCTAAGCGTTTACAAGAAATTGCCAGCAAGGAGCTGTTAAAGAACTGCCAACAACTATTGGTGGTAACACCGGCTTTATTAAATTCTGGCACATTCACTGCTGTAGTGCGCATGTTGAGTTTAATGTGCGCCAACTGTCCAGATTTGGCTATTTCTCTGCTGAAAAGTGATATTGCATCGACTTTGTTGTATTTACTAACTGGAAATGCTGATCCTTTGCCAAAAGCAGCTTTCACACATGTTGAACTTATATCCCGATCTCCTTCTGAGTTGTATGAAATCACCTGTTTAATAGGCGAACTTATGCCACGTTTACCTACAGATGGCATTTTTGTGGTAGATGCTTTACTCGATCGACCTACCATAAATACTCAGGACCAAGTTCAATGGCAATGGCGTGACGATAGAGGAACTTGGCATAACTATTCCACTATAGATTCACGTATGATTGAGGCGGCTCATTTAAATTCTGAAGATGAATTCAGTTTAAGTACTTTGGGACGGACGTATACAGTGGATTTTCATTCAATGCAGCAAATAAATGAAGACACTGGTACCAATAGACCAGTGCAGAGAAAAATTAATCCTAACTATCGACCTACGGCCAATACTAGCGCTGCAACGGGTCAAGATCTGTCAGCCTCGGCGGTTGCTTCAGCTATCACAGCCTTAAGCACTACAGTGACTGCAACGGCTACTGGCGGTTCTACTCCCTCGGGGTCCCAAAAACGACGGGCTTCAGTTGACGCTCGCATTGCTTGCCTGAAAGAAGAACGTGGTTTGGCTGCCGAGTTCATTAAGAATCTTTTTAATGTCCTGTATGAGGTATACAGTTCTTCAGCTGGACCCAATGTACGCTATAAATGTCTAAGAGCTCTGCTACGCATGGTTTACTATGCCTCACCAGAATTGTTAAGCGAAGTTTTGAAGTACCAACTGGTTTCCAGTCACATTGCGGGTATGCTAGGTAGCAATGATTTACGTATTGTAGTGGGAGCTTTGCAAATGGCTGAAATACTAATGCAAAAGTTGCCTGATATTTTTGGCACACACTTTAGGCGTGAAGGTGTGATCTATCAAATTACCCAACTTACTGATCCAAACCATCCTATTTGTGCTAATCCTTCACCTAAGCCATTGGCTACAAATATGTCGGCTAGTGGTTCACAAAGTGCACCAGCCTCGGCTTCGAGTTTGCAGGTTAATCCATTCTTTATGGATAATGTGCCACCTCAACCGGGAAGTACCTCAGCCTCAGGTACTCCAAATACCTCAAAGCCACATCACCAACATCCCTACACCATGAAGACATTCTCACATGCTATGAATGCTCTGACGGCGGCAGCAGCACAACAAGGAACTTCACCTTCGGGCTCATCTAATAACTCACAAAAATTACCCACATCCATGGCCATGAATATAAATACCTCAGGTGGAACTCCAGCACAAAACCCAAATAACGAATTGCCACAATATCATTATAGTTCTTCGGCACCAGCTCATACACATATGACTAATCCACAGCAACAAAGCTTCTTTGTGTATACAACATCGCCACAACAGCAGCAGCAACCGCCCTTACCACCTCCCGGTACCGAATATGTAGGCTACAATCAGTTACCTCCACCACCTCCACCCACTACACACTATACAGCATCTAGTGCCCAACAACAGTATCATTCAATGCCTTCTTCGTCAGCATCATCGTCTACCCATGCGCAAAATATTGCCACACCGTCGGTCAGTACATCAGCTGTGGGTGGCTCGTCATCTTCAACATCAGCAATACAAAATAAAATGAGTGATATGCTTAAACGCAAGGTCCCACCGAAAAGAAAATCACAATCTACCACTCGCTCGAAATCACGACAGGAAGATCAAAGCTCATCGTCTACATCAACGTCCAATGCACAGGCTTCGTCATCATCGACGGTACATGAGTTGCTTAGCAGGGCAACTAGTTTGGGAGGAAGTTCAACAGCCTCGGGCTCGGCTGGCCGCTGTACACCAAGTACTTCTTCTAAGGTGCGTTTTAGTGGTGGCCATCACAGCACATCTTCATCCGGACAACAGTCCTCGAAGACTTCCTCGTTTTTGGCCTCCCTCAATCCGGCTAGATGGGGGCGTCAAGGATCTCATCATAGTTCGTCTTCAGCAGCCAGTAACTCAGGTTTTACCAAAGATTCTACCAGCAGCAGTAGTACAACGTCATCACATCATAATCATAGCCATCCAAATAGTAGCGCCGGTTCAAGTGCAGGTCACTCCCTGGCCGGTTGTTCCTCACTGGCTGCACAAAATATCAGCAAAAGTATATCGCAAGCTAATCTTATAGCAGCTGGTAATCGCGAAAAGGCCCGCCAATGGATACGTGAACAGGCGATATCGTTTATAAAACGTTATGCCTCACAAGACTCTAAGCCGGGTACATCGGCCGAGGGTTCTGCCTCTACAAATGTTTTGCAACGTTTGACATCGGTCATAAGCAAATTGAGCGGTAGTTTTTCCGATGTTTTAGATGCTTTGCTTGAGCTGAAGACAATTTTATTGGAAAGTGATATTTCACCGTTTGAGGTCAATCATTCGGGCATTATTAAAGCCATGCTCAACTTTATGACTTCTGAACAGGGTATTGTGGAACGCGATGCTCGACTAAGAGCATTTATGCATGTGTTTGCAGGCTTGCCTTTGGAACCAATGGTCAACGTGGGCATTTTGTTAAATATAGAGACATCGGCGTTCTCGGCATTTGTTGCGAAACTGAATGCCTGTGTAACACAACTGGAACAATTCCCAGTTAAAGTACATGACTTTCCCGCTGGTCCTGGAGGTGGACGTTCAAATACAAGTGCTTTGAAATTCTTTAATACCCATCAACTCAAGGTGAGTTAAGATTCTTGTGAACTTTTGCAAAGAATTAAAGTATAATTGCTTTTTTTTTGTTTCTCGCTCTAGTGTAATTTACAACGTCATCCGGATTGTAATAATTTGCGTCAATGGAAAGGTGGCACCGTTAAAATTGATCCCTTGGCTATGGTCCAAGCCATTGAACGGTATTTAGTGGTACGTGGCTATGGTGGAATACGGGGCGATTCTGATGATGATTCCGAAGAAGACATGGATGATAATGTGGCTGCCGTTGTAATGTCACAAAGTGGCTTTAAGCACAAGTTACAATTTCTAATAGGAGAACACGTCTTACCCTATAATATGACTGTTTACCAGGCGGTTAAACAATTTTCGCCTTTGGTCAATGATCAGTCCGAAACGGATACAGACACTGAGACTCCTTTAGGTAATTTTAAATTTTAGTATTCTAATTTATTTAAATTAAACTCTATATTAAAATTTGTTTTCTCTAATAGGCAATGCTGGCATTTGGGTACAACAGCACACTATCTATTATCGGCCTGTAGAAGAGGAAGTTGCCTCATCTAGCAGTAGCATTAACAACAAATCCGTTATACCGGGAGCTGGTACTTCATCATCTGTACACAATGGTGCTAAGGCTACATCAAGTTCTACCACGGGTGGTCCCTCCACCTCCATTGGCAAAAAATCGAATAAATCTTCTTCGAAATTATTGCGCAAGAAAACAGAATTATGGCATGAAGGTATTGCGCCCTCAGTGATATCAGCTCTTAAACCATTCCTCACCAATACACTGCCCGCCGATCTGGTTACCAGCGTTGAAGATGCCTCTCTCGATGCTCTTTGCATGTTGCGCATTATTAACGCTTTGAATCGCCACTGGGAACATTTATATGGTTGTGTTCACCGCCAATCGATTATACCCCAATCTGAATTTATACATCCCAAGATAACGGCAAAAGCTAATCGCCAACTACAAGATCCTTTGGTCATAATGACGGGCAACCTGCCACAATGGTTGCCACAAGTCGGTATGGCCTGTCCCTTCTTGTTTCCCTTCGAGACCAGGCATTTGTTGTTCTATGCCACCAGTTTCGATAGAGATCGTGCTTTACAACGTCTTTTGGATACAACACCAGATTTAAATTCGGCAGAATCATCGGAAAGAGTGGCCCCACGTTTGGATCGTCGCAAAAGAGCTATATCGCGTCAGGATATTTTGAAGCAAGCTGAGCATCTTATAATAGATTTTGGACATTCGAAGGCTTTGTTGGAAATACAATACGAAAATGAGGTGAGATTTTTACAAAACTATTGATAAGGTTTGAGAAAAAATTTAATGTTTACAGATGTTATAAAAACTTGTTTATGAAAGCTTTTGAATTACTAAATAAATTTAATTTTTTTTTCCATTTACAGGTCGGCACTGGTTTGGGTCCAACTTTAGAATTCTATGCTTTAGTTTCGGCTGAATTACAACGCAGCGATTTAGGCCTTTGGAATGGCAGTGATAGTTACAAACAAAACTCTGCCAATATTGTTGATGTAGTCAAATCCACCAGTGTCACTTTACACATAGACGAATCCCAAGATACAAATTCACAATCGGGTGATAATAATCTTACCACAACCACTCCCGACAATACAGAAAATCCAAATACCCCAGCAACACGTAACGCTAGTCGTAATAATCGTGACAACCAAGGAGTATCAACACGCAGCAGTTTAGTAGCCACCAATAACTCTATTAATAATCAACAACAACACTCGCCACAAACGAGAGAAGATGCTTTAGATATGCTTATCGAACGGCAGGGTGAATTAATCGATCAACATTCACTAGATCCTTCAATGCCACTGCTAGAAAATCCTATTGCCACACCCACTTTACCGGTTACAAGCCCAACAAATAATTCTCCTCATACCACTGTGACGTATGTTAATGCTGCTCATGGCCTGTTTCCTTTGCCATTAGGTAAATCTTCAAAAGTGCCACAAGTTGCAAAGGTTAGATGGAAATTTAAATTTTTGGGCAAGTTTATGGCTAAGGCGGTCATGGATAGCAGAATGGTTAGAATAAATATTTCCAAGTATATGCTTTTTACAAAATATTCAATATTTTTTTATTTTTTATTCTTAGTTGGATTTGCCATTTTCTATACCCTTCTATCGTTGGCTTTTAAATGAAGAACATTCAGTCGGCTTAACCGATTTGTCTCGTGTTGCTCCCGAAGTGCAAAGCACTTTAATACGTTTACAGGATTTGGTACATCAGCGTGATTTAATTATAGCCGACACCAGTTTAGATGCTATGGAAAAGACTGAAAAGGTAATTTTTTAGTCACTCCAAAATTTTGCGAAACTGAATAATTTAAAATGTTTGTTTATTTCTTTAGATTGATTCCTTGGATTTGGACGGTTGTCCCATAGCGGATTTGGGCTTAGACTTTATTTTACCCGGTCACGCCAATATCGAATTGTGTCGTGGCGGTCGGGATACTCCAGTAACTGTTCATAATTTACATCAATATATTAGTCTAGTAACATATTGGTTCCTTGTTGAAGGTGTACAAATACAATTTGAAGCTCTTAAAGAAGGCAAGTTAAAAAATATTTAAATCAACAAATGTTTTGAAAATTTCCCAAAAAAAAAAAGATTCGGGTTTCATAGAGTTTTAAAAGGAAATAATGAAAAAGAAAAAATTTGTTTTTAAAAAGATTCAGGAATTTTTGTCTTAGAGAAGAAAGCAATAGTCTTTAAAAACTTCTTCGAGAAAACAGGAAAACTTTTCTATCGAAAAGTTTTGTGTTCGAAAGCGTTTTAATACAAAATAGTTTAACAATACTTTATGAATATGAAATCTCGTTTTTAGAATGTAAACATTTTTCGAAAAAATGTGCTGCCTGTCCCTCGATTTCGAATGAATATCTTGTTCGCTAAGCTTAACTTAACAAATTTAGCTTTTAATTTAGGAACACAATTGTGTCATACGTCGTATGAACGTAGGACGTATCACCGTAAATTTCTAAAAAAATGCGTCACTTACCCAAAATTCCGTATAAAACAAAAAAACCAATTTGTCAGTTCATTATCAAAAATATTTTTTTTTTAAAACTTTTTTTAAACATTTTTGTTTACAGAAAAAGCTCTTTTGATAAAACTGCAATTTTTTCATGACAAAAATTTTTCATGATGTAAAAAAAGTTTTATTTAAGAATTTTCACAGTTTTCTATTAAAATTTTCTTAAACTTTAAGTTAAATGTTGAACGATTTTGTAAACAAAAAGCCTTTTCGTCAGCTCAGAATTGGTTTGGCGCATATGCCAAAAAGTCGGAGTGGAGAAAAACGACAAAGAAGATTTACATGAAGATTTCTCAAATTGTACCCGATAGAATTTTTTTATATTTTTACCACTGCTTCCGGTATATGTTTTGAAGAAAAATGCAAATTTTTGCGCACTTTCATGAATAAAGTTAGAATTTAATAGTATTTTTTTGAAAATTAAAAATATTGTTTTGTGCCGCATACGCCACTTTTCTAAAAAAAAAAAAAAAAAAAAAAATGGCTTTTTGTGCTGCATACGTATGTATACTTATTGCTTTGTATTGAGTAACTTGTTGAGATGAATTTTTTTTTATAGTTTTTTTATTTGATTTTACTTTACAAAAACAGAAAAAACAGTTCTACTGTTATGAAAAGTTACATAAAAAGCCACAAATTAAACAACTTAAATAATGCAAAAGTAAAGAGAAAATTTAAAACTTAATATTGAGTAAATTTTTATAATAAGCTTTATCAACACGTGGAAGAAATATAAGCAAGTCTTTTATGTCTCTATTTTTATCGCTGGAAATAAATGATGGTTTCGATATTTTCAAAACATTCGTCAACAAATTCTCAGGAGTTTTCAAACAATTTTTTGATGCAGACTTAACCAAAATTGCATTTTTATATTTTTCCTCTCTGGTAGAAGTTTTATAAAATATACATCAATCATTATTTGAACTGTATAGAAGTACTTTAATTTTAGCAAAAGGGACTTTTCGAAAGTACATTTTATTTGCTTCCAACGAGTATGTGCGAAAATTTTCCGGAGGCATTTCCATAACTAAGTTTTGTTTTATCATTTGTCATTGTTTTAAGCAAATTAAGTAAATGAAGATTACTATGAATTTCAATATTCTTTAAGTACCGGTCAATAACACCATGGACACAGTACACTTCTTGAATTAAAGAATGTTCTGGTTCTGAAGACTTTTGTATTACTGCATCAATATTATTTTGTTTAAAGAACATTTTGATTGCGGTTGCTTTAATTTGATTTTTATTTTGAGGTACGAAGAATCCCTCCATAATGTTAAAGTTTTAATAAGTGGACAATCTTTTATTAATTCATTTAAAATTTTAATTTAAGCACTAGCAATATTGTTACCACTCCGACCACTATGAGCTTCCGTCAAAAAGGAACAATAAGTAAAAGTTGGTATATACGACATAATAATGGTTGCTGTAAGATTAAACATATTTAATTTTCGTTTGTAGTAAAATTTTGAAGCATTTCCCTTAGGTAGGCTAAAAACACAAATAATAGCAAACCGTACACTTGTTTGGGTCCATTATAAAACTATTTTTCACAAATTTATTTTCTAGTTGTCATTTTACATTGCTTTTGCTTTAACTACTTTTTTTTCATACGGCAATGCAGTAAAGCAACAGTAAAATTTATTTTGTACGTTTTTGTATGAAGAATTTGCTGCAATCGACAAACAATGGCTTGTAGAGCAAAACAGTAATTAAAAAATTTTGAAACAGTTGATATGCAGCAAAATTAATGCTTTATATCTCAGAAACCATAAAAATGTTCGCGAAACAGGTTTTTGATTTAGAAAGAGGGTATTAAAAAAATATATTCCTCATACCTAACTCATTTTTTTAAAAAAATGGTCGGTAGGTCAAACCAGTAATGTGCTGACGTTTTGTTAAAACTGTTTGTCAACGAAAAGTTTGCTAAAAATTTGCTATTGTTAAAAAGTTTCGTAATACAAAAATTTTCCACTGAAAATTTTTATGACCAACAAATAATAATTAGATTATTAATTTTGTATTTCTTGTTTTTTTCAAATCCAGGTTTCGATTCAGTTTTCCCTTTACAACGTTTGCGAATGTTCTATCCCGAAGAACTAGAGAATGTCTTTTGCGGCAGTGTCAACAGCACTTATCAACGTTGGGACGTGAAAATGTTAAAAGACAGCTGTCGTACCGATCATGGTTTTACTCAAGATTCCCAAGCCATACAATTCCTCTACGAAATACTTTCAACGTACACACGTGAGGAGCAACGTTTATTCTTGCAATTTGTTACCGGTTCACCACGACTACCTACTGGCGGTTTTAAATCACTTACACCACCACTAACTATAGTACGTAAGACATTAGATGCCAATCAAAATCCCAACGATTATTTACCCTCTGTAATGACATGTGTTAACTATTTGAAATTGCCCGACTATTCGAGTCGTGAGGTAATGAGACAAAAACTTAAAATTGCCGCCAATGAGGGTAGTATGTCGTTCCATTTGTCTTAAATTATGCTATTATATGCAATACATACATACTAAATTCTTAAAAAAAAATTTTACACGACGCACATAGAGTATTCTGAAAAAAAAAAGAAATGATCTTCATCAACTCTGTAGCAAAAACAAACAAATAAATAAGAAAATGGTAGTTATTTGAAATATACGCAAACAAAACAAAAAATTAACAAATAATGGTGATAATTTTTATGATTTAAACGATAATTTTTTTTTTTTAATTTCTAATGTATTATTTTGTAAGAAATGGTGATGTTGCTGTTAGAGCAAATTTATAAAACAAACAAAGAAAAATAAAAAGAAATACAATTTAAAATGGAAGTATATAAATTATACAAAAAATATAAATACAATATTTAATTTAAATGAAATTCATAATTAATTAAATTTCTCCTTCCCCCCTTTCACCCTCAACCAACAAATTATTAAATAAAATAAACTTGAAATAAAATAAAAACTTTAATTAATAAAAAAAAAAAAAAAAAATTAAATAAAAAGAGTAACGTAAATAGTTTTATGCATTAAACCTATAATTAAAATGAAAATAAATCAACCAGCATAAGTTTTCAGTTGATTTGGCTTATTTTTATAAATAGATTTCTTAAAAAAACTTCGAAATACATAATAATATATTTTATGGTCTTTGTCTATTTTAAATGAAAACAAACACCCTGTTGAATAAGACTAATTAACAACTTTTTGTTTTTCTTTTTTACTATCATTTAAACAAGGGTAATAAATTAATAAATATTTCAATTATATTTTTTCTTTTTTTGTGTAATTTTTAAATAAATTTATATAGTTGAATTTCGTTTGTTAATTTTATATATGCGCGCTTATGTTTATAATATATATATATTTTTTTTATAAATACAAAATTTCTTTAATATTTTTTTTTTTTGTATTCTTTTTATTTAATACTTATATTACAAAACTGAATTAAATAAATAATTTAAATTTGTTTTTAAAAAATACTAAAAAAAAAATATCATTTGCTTTAAGTTTTATTTTTATTTATGATTTATTTAATAATATACACAATATATATATATATAATTTTTTTTGTTATGTGGCTTTATATTAATTGAAAAAATTATTAAATTCATATATTTCAATTAAATTAATGTTTAGTTATTAAAATAAACATGAAAATTAAATAAAAATAAAGCTCCACTTTATATACTACATACATAATACAATAAGTAACTAAAGTGTTTATTAAAAAAAGGGGTTTTTTTTTAAATTAATTTCAAGAGAAATTTGTTTGTTTAAGGGAAAACAATCAAAAACGACCAGAACGGAAGGAAAGATGGAGAGAGGGAGAAACAAACCGTACTCTATGATTGCTTTAGTGAATTCTGAGAGATAATCAATCAGCCATATTATAAAGTCGACGGCAACGCAACAATAAATACCCCCTATTTCGGGGGGCTACTCTCTATTGCGATGCGAAAGAAAATTGTAGCAAATCTAGCGATTGGGGGTGCGTTCGTACATGCATCACTGCGCTGCATCAGTGATTTCAAATCAGTGTTGCAAAATTAAAATTTTGAAATGGTACTGAACTTCAACTAAAAGAGTATTTTTCCCACCACATGGTACTTTTTGTTAAAAAGCAATAATTTATGAATATAAAAGGAACAAAAAATATTTTATTGGAATTCATTTATCTAAGTATTTAATAGCAAACAGTATTTATTTATATTTGAGGCACACATGTAAATAATATTTCTGTTATACAATATTGTTATAAGATTAAGCAAATTTACTTTAAGAGATCATAAGAAATATTATAACTACAACAGCAACTACCAGTTGATTTTAATAGTTCTTTATTTTTTATCAAACTAGAAACAGTTTCTACGTGTTAACGATTTTTTCCTTCGCTTTTTACATCATTTTGCATTTGAAAATGTGCGTTCAATTGATGTTAAGAAACGTGGTATCGATAAAATACCATAAGCAATATGTGAAATGTCAGTAAACATTATTTTTTGTTTCTTATTTTGGCGCCCTATGCGCCAATGGGAGTTAGAGGAATATATATATAATATTGGCTAAATTCTTCGAAGAAATTTAAATATGTATGTATATTCAGTTCTGAAATGCTTTATTTCTGAAAGATTCGCTGGAACACGGAATTGAGAATTGATATTATTATAGTTTTCTTTATCGTTTGTAAATAACGTTAATAACAACAGTATTATGCTATTGGTTTGGTTTTTATTTAAATCTTACACTAACATGTTATCCAATGCATCCCTTAAAATAAATTTTCTTGCCACTTGTAAAAACAAATATACCATTCTGGAAAGCAAAATATGAATCCTTACTAACGTCGTTAGTTGTTTTTAAAATACAACAACATAAATTTTGCAACAAACACATGATAACCAAAACCTGCTATCGAAATGATCATATCACAGTTAAGAAGTTAAGAGTTAAAAAGCTCAAAGGATAAAAAAGTACTGAAAACAATTCGAGGGTAATGCGGTATTTTTAATATGAAAAAGTACTGACAAAAGTACCAAAGTACTGAATTTTTCAACACTGTTTCAAATCGTTATATTTTTATCAGTAAAGTAAATGTGGACCAAAAAATTGTGAAATACTCCACAAAAATAATAATCATACAATAAAAAAAATTAAAATTATTTTTTATCGGCTTTAAAAAAAGTTTGCTTTTCTGATGCAGCGCAGTGATGCATTACCGAACGCACCTTGGTACTCTTCAAAACGTTTTCGCATGTGTCTTTTGCATTTTTTTAATTTTTTTCTTTTCGTTAATCATCACTTTATTTTATTTTAATTTTCCAATTTCAAATATTTTTATACACTTTGGCATTTCATTACTGTAAATCCGCGCTATCTTTAATTTTTATTGCCACTATTGCTTCATATTCAGACAATTTTTCGAAAGTGATAGAGAGTACCAAGTTGGCATTTAGCTTTCGCATCGCAATAGAGAGTAAACCCCCAGTTGAAATTTTACAGTTTTCTTATTATGGTCTCTCTCTATTGCGATGCGCAAGCTAAATGCCAACTTAGTACTCTTTATCATATCTTTGTAAATGAAGCAATTCTAGCAAGAAAAATAAAAGTTAACGCAGATTGACAGTAATGAAATGTCAAATATGGGCAAATCCCAGAAACAGTCCACCAACCAAAAATTTTTCAAATGAATTTTTTTTTAATTTAATTAAATTTTTGTTTATTCCCTTTTATTATCTTTGTTTCTGTTTTGTTTTATTTCTGTTTTTGACATTGTACAATGATTTTACAAAAACAAATTGCTTGTGGTTTTTGTACGAGTTGTACTTGTTGTAGTACCGAGATTACCTGGGATGAATTCGCCTTGGTTTTGTTAAAATAAATAAAATATAATAATAAAATACTACTGGAAAAACTGTAGCGTGCGTCACAAAGGGTTCACGGCTTTTGTCAAAATATCAGACCATTTTCTGGCTGCGAATAAGTGCGTTTAAAATTCTCTTATAGTCATCTTTCTTTTAGGAATTAGATTTTGTATACCTTAAAAAATTAGAAATACGCACTTCAACCTTTGAAGTTACTTCCACTTTTTGTAGCGTGCGTCACAAAACTTTGTGATCAATTATTTCGCAACAAATACTTGCTAAGAAATTATGATATATGCCATTCGTAAGTACATATTAATGTCACTAAATACTATATAGTATAAGTTGAAGCTATCTTTTTTGAAAGACCAAAAAATGTTTATATTTCAATCAGAAAACGCGTGCGAATGTAGCGTTCGTCACGCAGGATTTGCCCATATGCAAAAAAAAATATTTAAATTGAAAATCTATGTAAAGTAGATAGTGATGATTTGCGAAAAGAAGAAATATAAATATGCGAAAGACAAATGCGCAAACGCATTAAAGAATACCATTCACTAGAACTTCTACCATTTTTTCGCATTGCAATATTTAATTTTTTTTTGCCAGTATTGCTTCATTTTCAAACAATTTAGCGAAAGTGATAGATGGTACCAAGTTGACATTATTTAGCTTTTCGCATCGAAATTGTATTTGCATCACAATAGCGAGAAGCCCACTGTTCTAGTTTTTTAAACCCTAGGTGATTGGAAAAAGCTGAGTTTTGTAAAACATGGGCGATAATACCAAGAAGAGGTATTATTACTGTTACAAGAATTTAACATACCTTTTTATTATCACATGGCTTTGAGGCCTTTGCAACAGTAATTCCAAAATGTGTCAGCTTTAACAATTTCAGAAAAGTCAGAAAAAAACGATATTTTAAAATCGCTCTGCATGCTCGAGTGCATAAAATGAATTATGAGGAGACTGAAGAAGTGAAAGAATACCACCGAACGGGCTTCCCACGTATAGGGGTCTAATCATCGCTTTCGATATCGAGCAAAATTTATCGAAATTTTTTATTTTGGCATCATGACACTCGGTATCAAATCACATGTATCGTAACTTTATATGAAAGCATTCGATATCGCGTAACCAAAGATATTACATTTCTCGAGTTTATTTTCGAAGTACGCTGAAAACTTGCACTGACAAATCTTGTTGATGGTCAAAATTTTGGCCGAGCTGGAAAACTTTAACATACAAAATGATAGGGCGTATGTAAGGTCATCTAAGCCCAACAAACACGAAGTCAAACCTTTGAAATGAAATTACTTTATCATTTCACAACAAACACAATTCTCAAACCTTTTTCAATTGTTTGATTTCAGCATTTGAGTTCAAATTGATAATCATTTGAATATGAAAATTTGACATACAATGTTTTATCAACTTTTTTATCAAATTGTTAAAATTTGAGAATAATTGAACAATTCGCACTTGTTCAACAATACTGTATTAACTCAAAATTTCAAAATTTTCAGTAGAAGCTAAACAATTTTTAATTTCATATGAAAGGCATATGAAAAAGTATTTTAAAACCAACCGTTTCTTTTCAAAAAAGTAGACAAAACGATATTTTAAGAGTGGGTAGATATGACTATAACATGTCGATTTCTTTCAAAAAGTGAAAAAATAAACATTTTGAGTTAATACAGTATTGTTGAACAGGTGCGAATTGTTACTTGTAAATTTACTTTTAACATTGACTTGTGTAACAATTTTTACAAATTTTTTTAATTTTTTAGTAAATGAACACAGCGAATATTCTCAAATTTAAAATAAACTTGGCGGCACTGAAGCGTAAAAAATTCACCCCTATCGCAAACAACTACTCCCATGAAAATATTCCCATATTTTTTTATTTTGTATTGTGAATGATTCCCATAACAAATTTTTTGGGAATGAATTCCCAAACCTTAAAAATTTGGCATCGCCAATGTTTACTCCCGCGAGTATTTTTACTAAATAAATTCCCAAAAAGTGTTAATGTGAACGAGAAGGGAAAATGTAAATTTTAATTTGTATTCTAAAGTAGGACTAAATTAAATTATTTTTTCCTTTTATTGAAGGAGTGTAAACAAAGAAAATGAAGATAAACATTATTCATTATTAATTTTATTAAATTTTTATTAGTATTTTATATTGTATATTTTTCTTTCACAATACAAGCACTGACAAGTTATTCACAATAGGGACATTTGTTTATAAAGCACTGACAAATAATTCACAATAAAAATGTTTACTCCCAAAATATTTGCGATACCGATTTGTTGGGGATGGGAATATAGGTTTGCTCCCATATTACATATCGTCATATTAAATGCAAACGGACGTAACTACACAAAATTTCGAAATGGAGTTTTTTATCGATTATGGTTCGTTTTATCAAAATACATATTCAAGCAAAATTTTAGAATCCTACGATCAAAAATGGCGATTTTATTAACGAAATTTAAACGTCAATTACACCTTGTTGTTATTGATTTTGTAAAGTTTTTTGCTTCTCCTGTAAAAAATTAAAAAGTTTAGTTACGTCCGTTTGCATTTAATATGACGATATTCCCATAACATTCGCGATAGGGGTGATTAAATTAAAAAATTACAAAGTTAAATGTGTTTTACAATTAAATTGCATATTACGTGAGGTGAATTCGCCTTTAAAAAACCTTAGTTTCTTGTGAACAGCTTTAATGTATTTGTGAGTAAAAAATTAATTACAAAGTGAAAGAATGCGAAAAAAATAAAACGAGAATGTGAAGAAAATATAAGTTTGTTGTACTATCGCGGTGCTACTAAGTATCGCGTCTTTCAAAGAATTTGAGGACGGAAAGACTTTTTCATCTTTACGCAATGGTGGCGAGTATATCAGAGCTCATCCCGTGGGTCGAAAGGGGTTATTATCCAGCTTTGATTTTTACCATATCGTTGTTTATTTCCTTGTCATTCCAAATTAAAAAAAAAAACATATTTGAAATAAACCTTTTTGTAATAATTAAGTGTTAATGTTTATTTTTTCAATAAACTTGCAGTTTTTTTATCACTGCAAAGCCTTAACATTTTGCTGTCCTATCCGTATTGTTTTAAGATCACAACTTTTTCCAGAAAACAGGTACAGCAGATTTCATCAAGGGTAAAATGAAGTTCAAATATAGAGCTAACAGCAATTTCAAAATCAACTAACATTAATTAAACTACTCTGGGCGAAACGGGGGTCTAATCACCGCATACGATATCGAGCAAAATTGATCGAAATTATTTATTTTGGTATAATGAAACTCGATATCGAATGAAATTTATTGAATTTGAAATAATAGCACTCGATACATTTATCGAGTTTTCATTCGATACGTTAGTGTCTATCGTATGCAAAAAACATCGATAGTTTATTCGATACGATAGTATCGAATGCGGTGATTAGGCCCCGGGTCGCGCCATTGTCACACAGCCCAATTACGAAAAAAATACCAGAGAGTCTTTTCCTTCTCCCATTTTTCCAATATAAATGCAATTGCAAAAATTGGAATAGGAAAAACTCGCGAGCAATTTTTATTCATAATTGGGCTTATTATCTTTAAAGGTCAATCAGGCCGTTCTTGTTTGTCTGCCTTTCCTGCGTTTAACGTTTGATATAACATTGGCTAATCGTTTTGTTTTGTATAACTACAGCGAGTTTTTCGGTTTTTAACATTCACCAAATGCAATCGTATTTAACCCTAGTTTTTGATCTTTTATCTGGTGGAGAACCATAAATAACTCGATGTTACTTGGTGGAGTACCCTATATATAACACAGATGAATTATTGGTGGAGTATTTTTTAGAACTAAGAATGATTACTGGTGGGAATCATAATACTCAGAAGAGGATTTTGGAAGTATTTGACCTCCTAGACGAAGGTTTAGGTTGGAATGAAGTTCCTATTTCGTCTAATACTCTGGTAATACAACTATAAAAGTAAGCAAAAAACTAAAATCGAATTTCGATATCGATATCGCGGAAACAAGTAAACAATATTTTATGCAAGATAATTCAAAGACGAGTTTTACAACGGTTCCAAAATCGACTTAAATGTTTTGCGGAATTAAAAAATCGTTAGTGTGCGTATTGTATTTTCCCTATTATGTTTGGACGAGGGGTAATTTTTTTTTACCAAGTCCTGTCTTATCTAAGAAATCTATTCTGAGGGTCTACTCTCTATTGCAATGCGAGAACAATTTCGATGCGAAAGCTAAATGCCAACTTGGTACTCTTTATCACTTTCGCAAACTTTTCTGAAAATGAAGCAATAGTGGCATTAAAAATTAAAGATGGCGCGGATTTAGAGTAATGAAATGTCAAAGTGTGTAAAAATATTTGAAATTGGAAAATTTAAATAAAATAAAGTGATGATTTACGAAAAGAAAAAAAATTAAAAGATGCGAAAGACAAATAAGCAAACGTATTCAAGAGTATCAATCGTTAGATTTGCTACAATTTTCTTTCGCATCGCAATAAGGAGTAGCCCTCCTGAATTTCACAATACTTTAGTTAATTATTGTAAATTAAACTAAATTCTGCACAACAATTCTATAACAATTTTTATACGAAATCTAAATAATACTTAGGCCCCATTACGGTTAACAACTCAACTCAGTTGAGTTGTAAATAAAACAACTGGTTCTGTTGAATTGTAATTTTTTCATGTTTCTGTTCGCCAAAATATAGCAAAGTTGTAAGCCATAATACAAAAATTACAACTCAACTCAGTTGAGTTGGGAACCGTAATAGGGGCCTTAAACATTTTTAATGTATTTGTCATTAAATGTACATATGTACTTATATACATAAATGTTTACAACTTGAGTTAAAATAATAAATGAAGGAAATAAACAAAAATTCTATATGTAATGCTAATGCAATTGTCGTTTAAGCTTAAGTATAAATAATACAAAGTGGCGGAGAATGGGCTAGATGGTTTGAATTGTTTATAATTTATTTATTTATGCGATTGTTAATTTTTAAAAAAGTGACCCTTAGTTCGTTAACATACAATATTTCTGAAGGTCCCCTGCAGTATGTGTAGGTACTCCATCTTGTTGAAACCACAAGGTTGGTTGGTTATCCACAGCTGGGCAAAAAACAACATCGTCCAATATGTACAACCGTTACAAAAATTAAACACCGACATCATCGTCCAAAAAATCATGAAATTTTTCTTCTTGACGTGTTGCCATTTAAAAGGAATGGGACACTACAATAACGACGATATGCACGCTGTGTCAACAGAATGGATTGTTGGTTTAAAAAATTAAAATCAATTGCTTTGGTACGGTGAATGGTATATTTAAACATGGAATATGCATCAGAGAGAAAGAGAGAGAGAGAGAATTGTACTGGCTGTTTATTCTAAATGTCATACTTCTTAAAAAACCGACAACCAGCATTAAGGTCCAATTAGACGTGACATATCCATAACCATACAAAACAGCTGTTGATCCAACTTCATGAGAAACTTTGTATTTGATAATAGATGACTTACTATAACGACATAACCATACAAACCAATTGAATTTTGGTTTCTATGGTCATTGTTGCGGCTATGGCATTATGTTTATGTCACGCCAAATTGGACCTGAAATCTATCTGATGCATAACCCTTATGAATGTGCCTTGGTACGATGATTGATTGTGCAGTTGTGTTTATATAAAATTCCTAAAGTCTTCTTCACAAAATAAAATTTAAAAAAAAATTATAAAGAGTTAAAATCATCGGCCATGCTCTAGAAATCGAGTGGAATTTGAGTGTAAAAAGAATTTGTTTAATTATTTTAAAAAGTTCTATTGTTTTTTCCCTTAACGGACACCTTCCTTTAGACAAACACTGTTGCCTGGTCCCCGTCAGCGTTTGATTAGAAAAGCATTGCGTTCTTTTGTGAGGTCTGGACACATTTTAATTGTCCCCTCGGTGTCCCGCAATGAGAGACTCCACTGCATTTTATTAACTTTCAAACCCGTATTGTTTTCAAATTCTGTTCGATTTCTAGAACATGACCGCTTATAGCTCATTCTGCGCCACCCTGTACAAACCTTATAATCAAATATAGAACTAAACTAATAATAATGAATAACAGAGAAAATCGTAAAATTTAAACTAACTTAAAATAAAACACGATCTAAATATAATTGAAACATTTTAAGTATTTTTGACTACAATTGATAAATAATTATATTTGAAAAGTGCATTAATTTAATACTACATTGATTTATTTTTAATTACCCTTAACTGTGTTATTAATTAAATAGTTTTCATTTCATTTTAATTCTTAATAATTGTGTATATTTCAGTGTCAGTTATATTCGATTCTAATGCAAGGCATTGTATATTTTTCTATATCAATTGAATAATAATAAAAAAAAATTAATTAACTGAACTTAAAAACAGAATTAATAATTAAAATACATAATCGTAAAAAAATAAAATATAAAAAAAACACATATGAACAACTATAATTTTAGTTTAATTATTAAATTTAAAAGGAACAACAAATAAATTGCATAAAAACTTAAGTATATACATATTAATATATAAATAATACATAAACTATACATATAAAAATTAAAAATAAATTTAATTAAAATTAATAAAAAAATAATAAATTTAAAATAAAAAGTAAAAAAAATAAAAAATAACAGATTCTTTTTTCTATGAGGAATAATTTTTCGGAATGAAACCATTTTTGTTTTCATGAACGGAATGGAAGTTTTCTGTATCTGAAAGGCCAAAAAACTATCAAAATACAATTTCTATCAATAAACAAATATGTTTTTTCGTATTTTGTGACCGAAAAATGTAAAATTGTCAAAAAAAAAAAAAAAAAAAGACGCACAATGTAAAAAATTGGTTATAAATTTTAATCTCCTAAACTACTGTTCGGATTACAAAATGATTTATGAACGAATTGTTGAGTAAGACATACATAGGCAAGTATGTTCGAGAATAATGTCGGGAAAGACAAATTAATGGGGATCGGTCCTACAATTTACCCATCTAGGAGTGACTCTGTGGCACTCAGTTGACAAATTTTATCTCAAGTGTCTGACTATTTGAAACGTAAGACGTGTATAGACCCCCTTTAAAGTTTGTTTATTTGTTATGATTCATATCAGTGAAGGGCACACACATACTATCACATTTATGATTGTGTTGACGAAATAACAACAAAGCAACAGCCGAACGTACATTGTCACAGACACACAAAAAAGTTTATAGTGTACATGTGTCGACGTCGCACAAGCAGCATTTTTATTACTATGCACGCGTACATAGGATTTGCAAATGTGCCCGTCACTGCTTCACATCATAAAAAAAAGTAAAAGTAAATGGCTGTACAGAATTTTTAATAACCTCCGCGATGAGTAGCAATGTTTCAGGAGTGGCCGATCATTACAAAGATTTATAATTTTATTTCTAGTCATATATTGGACTAAATATCAACAAAATATCAAGATTCGTTTCGGTTTTAGGCGTATTAAAGCAATTTTCAGGAGGTTGTATATTGAACCAATGTGAAATTAAGGACCCATCATCGCAAAATACGGTAGAATGATTTCTAGTAAACGTACGATGTTAAATGTAAATAAAACCAAAAGTTTTCAGAGAATTATCTTAATATTTTTTAGTATGATAGAAGAAAATATGACAACAAAATATCGGTCATATGAAACAAAATATCGGTCATATGCTCGCCATGGCTTCGGTACCTCTATCCGATGGTCCATATTTTTAATTTTTAATGACTCCAAAGGAAGAAGTTCAACGGTGTCAAATCACATGATCGTGACGGCCAATTAACATCGCCACGACGCACAGTGCTGTGATCTCATAAATACGGTGTTGGCGATACTACAACAAGTAACAACACCAAAAACACAACATTGTATTTTATTTGTTGCTTTCGTTGGTTGATATGTCAAAAACACAAGTTTCTTTTGACATTTCTCTCTCTAATCTCTCAACGACACCTGAAAAATGAATTCGCCTTGGTACAGTAGTTACATTTACCTTAGTCTATGTTAACACTATTAATGGGTGAGAGAGGAAAGAAGATAAGCACTTTCTCTTCCCCTCTCATCAATAAACTCAGACTTTCTGAAAGAAAACTTTCATAGTGTGAACCCAGACTTAGACAAGAAAAATTCAAGCTTAAAAAAATGGGCCAAAGGCATGCCTACCTTTTATGTGTCCTGAAATTGAAAAATGTAATTTAAGCTTCAATTATGCCCACAAAGTTACAAAAAGTGGGCATGCTGATACACATACAACTAGCAACGTGTGTGTAAGTTTTATTTTAAATCGGACCAAGGCCCAAGGTCCTGCCATATATCCCTTTCTAAATAACGCTAAAACACCTACAAAAATTGAATTTGGGTACAATCGGACTATTAATGTGAAAAATGCTTAAAATGCTCTTGTAAAAATAACGAGTAAGAAAGAAAAGTCGGTCAAGCCAAAACATATAATAAAATAACCTACAACACAGAATATAATAAACCATGGGCAGTCATGGACCCGCCAGAAGAAAATTATGTCATGAGGTTAAGGTTAATTTTAAAGTTCTTTCCGCCGAATATTATTTTAATATCATCAGATACATGAGATTTTTGCATTTGGGTTTATATGTGACCTATGGTTTATAAAGGACCTACCAGGACAACATTTTGTCATGACAAAGTAATTATCGTATAAATCATTGTCGCCAATTGTTATGTACATACTAACATTAATAAGGAAGTTATGACATTAAATGCTTTTTCGGGTGTATTATTTGTATTTTTATTGCAATAAGATAAGTTTGGACCAAATTTATCGGCACAAATACCCAATTCCGGAAAGAAGCTTGTATAACGGTTATGTAAAATTTTGGACCGATTCGCTCCAATAGGTCTTTATGCCAAATTTTATCAAATTATCTCCAAAATTGCGACCTGTACGCACAATGTTACATGGACAGCCACCTGGCCGGCCTGCCAGGGTATAACACGTAAGAAACTGTAGTCGGTCAAGCCAGACCATATGATACCATATGACAGAGTAACACAAGTTTAAATCATAATAAAACAAGGAAATATATTTGTTAATATCAATGAAACGGGCTTTTTTGGGAAGAAAATTTTATGAAATTCATGTTTAAATATGATTTCTACCATGTGGCCGCCACGGCTGGCGCGTAGAAGGCGCAATCTAAAACACCAATTTTCAACAATTGTTCGCAGCATTTGCGGCGAAAATTTCGCCAATAACTCTTCGAATGTTAATTACCAGGTGTTGAATTTTTTGTAGTTTATTAACGTAGGCAAGTGACTTAACATAACCCCAAAAAAAATAATCAAATGGGGGTAAATCACACGATCTTGGCGGCAAATTAATTGGGCCATTACGTGAAATTATTTTTTCTTCAAAAGTTTCTTTGAGTACATCAATTGTAGAGCCCGCTGTGTGGTGTTCCTACACCGTTAACCATTCACAATAACATTCTGACCATCATATGGGCCAATGACTCCGCCAGCCCATAAAGCGCACCAAACAGTAATTTTACGTTGAATGTAATGGTGTGTCGACAAAAGCTTATGGATTTTCCTCACTCCAAATGCGACAATTCTGCTTATTTACGTACCCATTCAGCCAGAAATGGGCTACATCGGATAATAAAAAAATTTTGAATGGAAATTCAAAATCAATATCAATTTGTGCTTTAGCCCATTCAGCCCGAATCGGCGGCGTATACGATGGCCGTTTGGCTTTAATTCCTGCACAAGTTGAATCTTGAAAGCTTTTAAGTCAAGATCCTTTCGTAAAATCTTCCACAAAGTGGAAGGACACAACCCCAGTTGCTGAGAACGGCGCCGAACTGATTGATTAGGATCATCTTCAATGCTGTACAGCTTCTGCAGTGCCCACTGTTCGGCGTCTCAGGGGATGCACATTATCAATAACAGGAAATGTGGTGCGAAAACGATCTATTGTTCTTCGAATTAGCCGCTCTGAAGGACGATTATGTACGACATAAAATGGAAGAAGTGCACGATGAGTTTTACGAATAGAACAATTATTTTGATTAAATATTTCAACAATTTGCACGCTTTGCTCTGGTGTAAGTCGATTCATACTGAAATTTCAAAGCAAACTAAACAAAAAGCAACTATGAGCTGTTAAATAGGTGCTCAAATAAAGCAGTAATGCCAACTCAACGCTTTACTTGTTAATTACATATTTACAGCATTGCATAACTAGATTTATGAAAAGAAATAGTCGAAAAATTGCTGTTTTTCCAACAAAATCTTCTGCTGATTTTATACCTAATCTTTAAATTCTTGCAATTTCTTAAGCCTTCCCTAGAGTACGTAACCAATCTTATGACATTAAAACTGTTACACATTCCGATTTAACGACCACCTTTAGGCGTAAAAAATATTTTGTCAGAAGTGCTGGTTCACACTCTTCAAGGTTTAGCCGTCAAGTCTTTAGCTTTTAGGAAAGAAGGAAAAAGAGAATCCCATTTATTTTACTCTCTCTCCTTAAAACTCAAGACTTGACGGCTAAAACTAAAAGTGTGAACCAGCACTAACATTCTTAGTGCCGGTTCACACACGTCAAGTTTGACTCGCCAAGTCTTGAGTTTTTAGCAGAGAGGGGACAAAAAATGGTATACTTTTTTCCCTTCTCTCCGAAAAGCTCAAGACTTGACGAGTCAAAC
Organism: Pollenia angustigena; assembly: GCA_930367215.1. Classification (NCBI taxonomy): domain Eukaryota; kingdom Metazoa; phylum Arthropoda; class Insecta; order Diptera; family Polleniidae; genus Pollenia; species Pollenia angustigena. The sequence goes on along the minus strand of OV884056.1, from coordinate 45,535,424 downwards.
TTGACGTGTGTGGACCGGCACTTACTTGAACAATCTGTACAGTGGTGGTAATAATAAAATTATGCATCGTATTATCAAAGCAATTTTTAGGAATACAAAATTTTTATTACATATATAAAAAATTATGCATAACAAAATTTTGTTTGTCGTGCTTAATTCCCAATTTTTATTCTTGATAAATACACTGAAATGTATTGTTTGAAGATAAGCTAGTTTCTATGCGCATTTCACTGGTTCTTGTAGTGGGAAATGTAAGAAAATATAAACACACAGTTTATTGTTGTTTAAGCTTTGATATCGTTGCAAATTAGACTTTTTGAGTGTTTGCAATTCTCATTCACCTTGCAGTTTTGTTGACTTATTTATTTATTTAGAAAAAATATTTTGTATATACTTAAATATACAAAATACATACAAAAAAAAAGCGCAGGGTAACTAGACCATATTGCGCGTTCTATTTTTACTTTTAAAGCTAAATATTAGTTAATACAAAAACATTGAGAGAAACAAAAGAAAATATAAAAAGTTTACAATACGTATATAAAAAAAATAAATTAATTTCAAAAGAGAAAAGGATATGTATATACATGTATAGTTATAATTAAAAAGTTCGTTAAACTTCGTTAAACTTCGTTAAAATTAATAAAGATAATGGTCTTAATATTTTAAACATTAGATATATTATGTTCAGCTAAAGATTTTAAAATATTTGCAGTTCGGCAAGGCTTGGAGCAATCTAAAATGTTCCCAAGTGGTTCAGATAATCTAGATTTTGGACATTGTTCAAAAATATGGGTTAAACTCAACATCACTCCACATAAATCGCACAGTGGGGGATCAGAACCATCGAAATAATGACGTGAATTGAATAGGCATTTTCCTACTCTAACACGAGCAAGTATAATACATTGAAATCTCGAATATCCATCATGATATCTAGGTCTAGAAAATTCCGGATTATGCCGTCTTAAGAAACAATCACAGTTATCCCATTCATCTTTCAGAGTATTCAAATAAATGTTTTTAAAAATGCCGATAATGACAAAATTGAAACATGGCATTTCCATGATTAAAGGCAAAGTGATAGCCTCCTTAGCTGATTTATCTGCTTGTTCATTCCCAATTATACCTAGATGTGACGGAATCCATATAATAAGCAGAGGATGATGTATATTGGAATTCTTAACAATACTAGCGTAAGAATCGTTTTTATTCCTAGATATTGCTTTAACTGCACTCAGGCTGTCTGTGCAAATAACAGTCCTTTGCTCAATTTCAATAGCATGATCAATTGCTGCAACAATTGCAGCAAGTTCAGCAGAAAAAATTCCAGAGTAAGGAGGTAATTGGCTCTGTTTGACCACCACCCAGTTAAAGGCGCCCGTACACGACATGTATTTGTCATCTGACATGTCAAATTTTCAAGTCACATGTAATTGTTCATGTCTGTCAAAATTGCTGTTTTACATAAAGTTTATATTATTCGGTCACAAACGTACATGTAATTTGCTTCTGACATTGTCTCTGTTTTTTTTCGCATTGTTATTGCAGAAAGCAAAGTAGTTCTCGGTTTCAAAATAGCTTGCTGCCGCCACGAAAATATTTATTTGCGCCGTAAAATAATTAAGCCATCTTAACATTTTTTCTTTTATTTTAAAGATACCAATTTAGAATTTTATAATTAAACGGTTTTTATGTATATATTTACATAAATTCTATTCCATGGTGAGATGAGCATACATATCTTGGTATTGTAAAATATTAACTTCAGCCGGCTAATGATTCCGTCAATAGTTGACGCCGCTGCCAGTTTCTTCCCGGCATAGATTTCTGATGTCAGATGGTTTGTCAGAAGAAAATAGATCACGCTCTAATTGAAATTTTGTCAGATGACTTTGCGTCTGACTTTTACAGAAGCAAAGTTAAAAAGGTAACACACGACATGTATGTGTTTTGCAGTGGGAAATTTGACATGTCAGATGACAAAAACATGTCGTCTATATGCTCCTTAAAACTGGGTTGATGTTGAACCACAGAATAGGAGGTTATTCCATTTTGATATGAGCCGTCTGTATATAGTTCGACATTAGCAGAAAACAAAAAAATCTTTTCAGCAGCTATCCGTTTAAAGACTTCCGGACTGGTGCGAGACTTAACATGTGCAGATAGACTAAAATCAAATTTGATCATATGATTTTCCTCTTGGTTTATGGTTGGTTTTGAGTGTATTGGTATCTGAAACTTTCTTAACAAAAAGAAGATATGATGCAAAGCACAAATACGCTTTTCATTATTAGATGTAATTATTCGCCAAAAAGCTTCGTGTAGGCCATCTATTGGATCTGTAATAGATCTTGCTACCATGTTAATAGATCTTTTGTAAAGTAATGTAGAAAAATCAGGTGATATCGTTTCAATTCTTAGAGAAGGTAACGATGTAACCCTTAAAAGGCCAGAGGCCGTCCTAAAACAATTATTTAATGCAGCATTTATTTTATTTATGTTCGATTTGGTAGTCCATCCATACACCGGTATTCCATGCTGAATTAAACCATGAGCCAATGATTTACAAATATCTATAGCAATTTCAACATGAGGTCCTTTTTTCTTAGAACATATTAATTTTATTATATTATTGATTTTGGCCAGTTTACCAATCAAATACTTGAATTAAAGTAGAAATAACTCTATCAAAAGCTTTTTCAATGTCCTCTGACAACAATAGACTGTGTTTCCTTCCCGCTAAATTCTGACGAAGTTTATACTCAAGTTCATGAACCAATGAGTGAACGACTCGTTTGGGCAGAAAAGCATGTTGTAATGGAGAAATTTTATCTTCAATATTCTTCCAAAGTCTCACAGCAATTATTTTTTCCAATATTTTTGATAACACGGGAATTAACGATATTGGCCGATAGCCCTCTGTTCTATTAGGATTTTTTCCTGGTTTCGGTATAGGTGATAACAGAGCAATCGTGTGGATAAATTCCACTTTTTAAAATGTTATTGTAAAGTTCAATAATCCGGAGCTTTAGAGAGACTGTTGTATTTTTCACCATTAAATATGTAATCCTATCAAAAGTCGGTGTTATCCCGTTGACCATACTGAGCGCTTTGCAGAGTTCATCCAACGTAATAACTTCCGAAAGTAGAGTATTTTGAACGTATAGGCAATCTTCAATATTTTCAATGTATGTATGTTTCCTTAATATAGTGTTATCATCAAAATTGTAATCAGATCCGATTGAACACCAAACCTGAGCAAATTCGTTTCCAATATCAACTGGATTAGAAATAAAAATATTGCCGTCGGTTAAGCTTGAAAAATTATTTTTTCTTTCTGCTCTTATGCCTCTTATTCTAGACCACAGCGTTCTAAGATCCAACATAGGGTTAAGTGAGTTTAAAAATTTACTCCATGTTAATCGCTTTGCAATTTTGGATGCTCGTTTAACTATTGCACACATTTTCCTAAATTTAATAGAATTTTCAAGGCTTCTATTTCTTTTAAATAGGTTAAATGCGTTATTTTTGTCTTTGATTAATCTTGCAATAGATGAATTAAACCAAGCTGGGGAGTTGTTTGATCCAGGCTTCTTGCTTTGAGGTATTGTTTCGTTTGCTGATTTTCGAATAATTCTCTTAATTTGAGCAGCTTCCCTATTGATATTTAATGACTCGGGGTATTCTGTTATAACATTATCCACCTTGTTTTTAAACAGAGCCCAATCCGCCCTATTGTCCATAAACCTTGGGTGAAAAAGTTTTTTGTAAGTTTGCTTATTGTTGCTTATCTTTATTGGAAAATGGTCCCCAACTTCAGGAGTGCTTAAAGTTTTCCAAAAAAGTAACGGAGCTAGATCGGAACTTGCCATAGACACATCCACAGCAGTAAATGTGTGTCGTGTATTAAGTAAAGTGGGTGAACCATCATTAAGTATTACCAAACCCAAGTCATCTGCAAATTCTTCCCAGAGGACACCACTAGTTGATAAGCTTTGTGAACCCCAAATAGGATTCTGAGAATTGAGACGACGACCTCATCATTAATGTCATTTTGCTCCTCCACAAATTTTAATGAAGACCGTCAATGAGATGGCGCATTAAAATCAGTTACATATATGAAAATCATCATTATCATTTGTTGTTTTATTTACTTTTGTTTTACATTCGTCATAAGTTGTTATCTTGTTGTTGTTGTTGCCTGTTAGTTTTGTACTGGAATTTGTGGAATTTTTAATGGCGATGATGTTAAAGTTTTTGGAAGTTGAGGAATTTGTAGTTTCAATGTTTTTGTTGGAGTTAGAGGGTTTTTGTAGTTTTGAAGTTACATTGTTGTTATTGTTTTTTATAGAATATGAGGAATTTTTTCCTGTGAAGTTGTTGTTATTTTCATTTAATGAGATGGTACAATAGCTGTTATTATTCAAGGTTGGAGTTTCTGATGTTGTTGTTGTAGTATCAATTGTATTTGTTGTTGTTACTGGTTGTTTATTACGCAATATTTCAGCAAAAGTTGGTGTCGTTTTATTAAAAGGTTTAAGGTTATGTATTGCTGGGTTATCGTTGTATATTGCCCATGCCTCACGTATGGTACATCTTTTGTCGGATTTTATTTTATTAACGGATTTATGTTTTAAAAAGGAAGGACAGGATGAGTCAAATGATGTGTGCGTTTCGTTGTTGCAATTCACATAGAACTTTCTAGTACATGGATCTTGTGGGGGGAAAAGCCGCAAACTCTACACAACTCAATATTTTTACACCTTTTCTTTGTGTGCCCTAAGCGCTGACAATTTACACATCTCATTGGGTTGGATACATAATCTTCTATCTTTACTCTCTCCCATCCAAGCTTTAGAATTTCTGGTCGGCGTATCAAATTAAAAGTAATTATTGCAGCTCCCGTTGGAACAAAAATGTCACTTTCTTTTTTTGATAATTTACGAATTTCAATTACTTTCTGATCCTCAAGTGATTTTAAAAGATCTTCTTCTGAAATGTCAATGATTTTTCTTGCAAAGATTCGCCCCTGGGAAGAATTCAATCCTTTGTGCATAGTTATTGTTACAGGTACTAAATCTATATATTTAGCTTTAAGGAACTTTTTGGCTGATTTCATATCCACTGTTTTTATCATTAAGTCCCCGCTTCTCATTTCACTAACATCTAAATATTCACGCAAAATAAAGTTTAAGCCTTTTTCTATCTGAAAAACATTGTAAGAGGCTAAAGGTTTGGTTTCGGTGTTGTCCGACTGAGGTAAAGCTGAGGCTACCAAATATCTTGGTATATGGTCATCATTAGGAGTAATATCAGGTAGAGGTATAAAATCCTCTACTCTTATTCTTTTAGAATTTAAAGGTTTTGACTTCCGATACGAGGGATCAAGATCCCTAAACCGATTATGGTTGGGGGGGGGGGGGGGGTCAACCCCGTTCATTTCGGAATCTAAAGTTCTTTTCACTTCTTAAAAGTCCTTCAATTAATATGCCCAGAAACAAAAAGAAAAAATAAAACAAAACAAAAATTCACAAATGAATTCCAATAGACTTCCAATAATTTTATACACTCAACCACTTGCTTTACTGAACACACTCAATAAGAAAAAACCGATGTTAACGCGGCAAGTGCCAGGCAAAGACTGTTTTGTTGACTTATTTCGTTGGCTTTTCTGAAATTTTTTGGTAGAATGCTTCTCGACGATCTGGCCTTAGCAACCAGTGAAAAGCGAATAGAAACTAACTTTTCCTCCAACAATTAATTTCAGTGTTTTTATCAGGAATAAAAATTAAGAATTAAGCACGACAAAAAAAAATCTTATTATGCATAATAGTTTTATACTAAAACATTCTAAACTTACAAGATGTATGTATATCTTATAACTAGAAATACGTCTAAACCAAATTTAATTTCGTAATAATATTTTAAAGATCTTTTTTGGGAATTCCCGGGATCAAAAATAATAAAAATGATTTTAAGTACTATATGCACCAAAAAGAACGAAGAAGTTATGACAAGCATGTGTTTTATATAGTTTAATCATTATTTTATGAGATCATAAGAATAAGAAAAATATAAAAGAAAACTTTTAAATTAAAAAAAAAAAAATTGAGTACCAAAATAATAATAAAAATTTGCAGCAATAAACAAATTTAAATATACAGAGAGAAAAAGATTTTTGAAAACAATTAAACCAAACAAATCAGAGAAAACTTGTGCAGGAATCTTGAAAAGAAAATGTTGTTTACAAAAAGAAAACTCAAAACAAATTACCAAAAAAAAGGCAAATACGCAATGAAAAACATTAGGAAAATAAACGGAAAAATATATGAGAAAATAAAAAAAATTTATACTATTGAAATTTTTTTTTTATAAAAATAAATGAGATCTAGAGGCTGGTAGAGAAAAGAAAACTTGGGCATGATTTGAAAAAGGCCAGAACAAGAAAATGAGATGAGAGAAATAAGTATTTTTCTTAATATTATATTTTAAAATATGTAGACGAGTGTGTTTTATTTTTAGAAAAAAATGAATGATTTAAAAAATTTTTTACTTTGCGTTTATTTCATTTCAAACAGATAAATTCAAACGGAAACAACGTGAACTTTTTAAGAAAATTGAAAACAAAATTTAGTGATAATTAAAAATTTATAAAATCAATATTATGTAGTTTTTGTTTAAAAAGTATTGAGTTTGAAATACATAATTTTCTTACGGAAATAATGACAAAATTTTAATAGCCAAGGAAAAATTTAAAGAAGTTTTTGTAACAAAAAATTCAATTTATTATTAAAATATAAAAAAAAAATATATTTATTAAATATTAAAGTTATATAATTTATTAACATATGTACTACATAATTTTTAATTCAATTCAATTGTTTAAATAAAATTTTGTAATAATAATAAAAAAATGTGTTCAATGTCAGTGTTGTGTCCATTATGCGCCCAAACAAGCTTTTCGAGTATAGATGCTTTGCGTTGTAGTCTAATTAAGGCCGCCAATGGGCCATTGACATGTCCCATATGTCATGAAATGTTTTTGGGTTTGGATAAATTGACAATACACTTGTTTAGTCATACAAATATTATGAACTCTGCCAATAATACTAATGCTACGACAACAGCAACAACATCATATGTTAACCAAAATTTTAAAAATATTGAAAAATTAAAAACCCAAGAGATTGAAAATCTTAATCATATAAACAACAATGGCAGCAACTGCAATGATACTAAAATGCCACAAACTCATTTAAACGAAAAGGAGGTGAATTTCGACAATGATCACCTCCAATTTACAGAGAAAAACATGATGAAAATGCCAAAAGTAGCCAACAAAGTAGAAAAGAAAATAATAAACAAAACAAATTCAACTCAGCAGCATCAACAAGTTGGTACAACGACCAATACAGCTCAGGAGGTGGAGGAATCAGGGGAAATGAAAAATTTAGCCCAATGTGATATTTGTGAATTTACGTTTCGTAATGAAGAACTAAGAAACATGCACATACGTCTTGTCCATCAAAATTTTGAATGCCATGACAATAAATTTTCACCCACCACTTCACCAGTCAACAATTGTCAGAATCCATGCGCAGATCATGACTTTAAATGTCATTTATGTGCTAAAACTTTTAAAATGAAGGGTTCTTTACGAGTTCATTTAAAAGTGGTTCACTTAATGGGGCTGCCTTATGTCAATAATACACCGAGATTAAGTATATGTGATCGTATACGTCACAAGGAAAATAAAATGTTAAAATCAGCCAATCCCAGTGGCAATAATAAAAATGACAACCAATTACAAGCCGAAAATCTTAACACGACATCGCCAAACCTAAACTATAAAAGCTCTAATCATAAGAGCCTATTTAATGTTCCACCTGTAAATTGTATATCAAATTCAAACTCATTACCAACATCTGCTAATATCAGTGTGGTGAACTTAAATCAATCTTTAGAATTTCAACAAAACAACTTAGAAAATACAGCTTTGGAAAATTCAAAGGTTTTGTTTGTTATAAATTCATCGGTACCTACGGAGATGGCAACAGGTTTTAATACAACAGCCAACAATGTTAATTCTAATTCCGAAACAGTTCCATTAGCAATATTTCAGAATGATAAAGATGTGGCTTCAAAACTCACCACTAGCATGGCAACTGTTACCGAAAATCCCAAAATATGGGAATGTGACGTTTGCTCAAAGGCATTTACCACAAAATATTTTCTTAAGAAACATAAACGACTTCATACAGGTAATTTGTTGGAAATTTCAATTAAATTTTGTAGTTCAGGTTATTTGTGTAACATCTCCTTAAGTTATCACGTAAAACCAAATCATCACAATTAATCGTCTGATATTTCCGATGTTTCTCATTTCTAACAAAAAAATTAATTGATTATTTTGAAATTTTTAATAGTTCGAAAAGTTATACAGGGTTATCCATATAGTGGTTTCAAACAAGTGCACATGCCATGTGCACACTGACGAAAATGTCGCTTCTGTTAATAAAAGTGTGGCGGATAATCCGAGTTTGTCGATTCAACGGCACAAAGCGCGATGGCCGTACGAAAACAGAGTTTTTTTGGACTACAATTGATGATTTTGAACTGCACGATATGTGGTTTTAACAAGGCGGTGCCACGAGTCACACAACACCACCGATTTTGCCTTTATGGCATGGGAAAGCGTAATTTTACGTATAGGCGATGCTAATTTAGCACCAAAATCATGCGATTTGACGCTGTTTGACTTTTTTGTGGGGTTTAATGCGTGTTTTATTTAACTTTACTTTTTAACCGAAAAATGGATAACCCGTTACTTTGTTTAAAAAACTTTGTTAATTAGACATGTGATTGTATTTGAATTAGACACTGCTAGAGAATCTCAGAGAAAAAAAATCTAAGAATACTTAATTTTTTCTTGTTTTAAATTGTGGATCTAGTTAAAATTTTGAGGTTAGTCTGTTCGAAAGTCGGCGCATAACACTGTGCTAGTTGAAAAAACAGACAAGCCGGGCACTTGGCGTTTTAACATAATTCGGGTACGCTGAATCCAGTGGTGCTAACCGTTTTTTTAGGTTAGCTCTTTTTTTCGAGATATACCGTTGTCAAAAGTGTAAAATTCTAGCACAGTGTAATTATTACAAGTAAAAGATAATTTTGAAATATAATCCACTAGCAATTTATTACAATTTTTATTACATTAATTTTCGTTCTTGTTAACAAATTTTGTTTAACGTTAAAAAAAATCAACCCTGCACCAAAAAAACTATTGCATAAAATTCATGGTATAATTTTAAGAGGTTCTTACAAGTTAGTTTAAAATGTAAATAAAAAAATTCATGGATTTTACTCCTCGTGTAAAAGGGCATTAGACTGGAAAATCCAGTGTTGCTAAATGTAAATTAAGGTTTTAGTATTTTAAAAATGTTTAGGGGTTCAATGTTTCTTTGTATTATTTTAGACTAAATGCTTTGAAAAAGGCATAGGAAATGAATTTCACTGTAATTCTGTGGTCACAAGCAACAACCGCCTAAGTCGAAATAGTTTTTATGAAAAGGCACTTTATATTTCTGTTGCGTTTCTGAAAAAATTAATTGCATAAGAAAAAAGTAATTCAGAATCAAAGATTCTTACCCCCACAATGCTAAGATAAAAAAAAATTTTTAACGAAAGTTGTATTTATTTCAGAAATATTAAATAAAAGCATATGTATATCAACTCAATTGTTTCTTAAGTCGACTTAGGCGGGTTTCACTTGTGACCAACAGTATTAAAAGTTTTCATTTATGACACAAGCACCCGGTTTACTGCGTATTTCAATAAAAAAAAAAAAAAAAACATTTTATAAGTTCGAACAGTTTGTAGTTTGTATTAAGACTGAGTTGCTGTTTTGAAAGGGATTTTGTGTTTTTACTAAAGTAATTATAAGAAATGTCCATTCATTCGATACAAATAATACGATAATCGTAATACACCGTTCAAATTGTTCAAACTCGTAAATTATTTCTTTCGAATCGAAATACGTGAGACGTACGCGGTCAATAAATCGGTAACAATGGGCTTGTTCGAAAATTCATCACTGCGCTACATCTGTGATTAGTTTGTACAAATCCTGACTGATATTGATCAAATACATACGTACAATAGAGCGACTCAAGTTGTATGGAAGCAAAATTCGTGCTCGATGTACCCTCTTAAAAATCAACCTTGGACTTTTTTAAGATGACATTTTAAATATTTCGGCTCCAGCTTTGACCTCTCGTGAGCTGGACCAGTTTGAAAAAGAGTCTATTTTTGCATGTTTTGTTAATTTGTGAATCTGTTCCCTTACCAACATATACAAATTGGATATCGTAAGAAAGGTTTTTTCAAGGCGCGTCCAACTGTTTATACAATTTGTCCAAGGACGATCATCCATGTCCTTTTTTTTAAGGATTTTCTGTAAAAATAACGGTTTTTGAATTTTTTGTTCGGGGTTGTTTGTAATAAAAGTGCCAAATTAACATATTTTATTCTTTAGTCGATTTAATTAAATACGTGTCTCAGCTTTTTATGAAATTCGTGCTAGTTCGCGTTTTGACAAAAATGCAATGGGGTGGTAACCCTTCGTTTTATATAGGGCAATATGGGTATCAAATTTTTTCTTTTGCCAAGTACATCATCTTTCTATGTAAATAATTGAGATTTTTGCAAATTAGATGCATTTTATACACGGTGCTCTGGAATATATAAAAATGCAATTTTGTAGTAACGCTAATATGATAGCGGATTTAGTTTCTAGACCATGTATGGATGAAAATGAGACTAAAGAAAGAAAAAAAGAAAGGATCCACGTCTAGAATTTTTTTTAATTTGCGAAAAAATATGCCGCAAAAAAAGTCGTGGATCCTTTCTTTTTTTCTTTCTTTAGTCCCTTTTTCTTTCATACATGATCTAGAAACTAAATCTGCTATCATATTAGCGTTACTATAGGCCATGGATGATCGTCCTTGCACAAATTGTGTATACAGTTGGATGCGCCTTAAAAAAACCTTTCTAACAATACCCAATTTGTATATGTTGGTAAGGGAACAGATTCACAAATTAACAAAACATGCAAAAATAGACCCTTTTTCAAACTGGTCCAGCTCACGAGAGGTCAAAGCTGGAGCCGAAATATTTAAACTGTCATCTTAAAAAAGTCCAAGGTTCATTTTTAGGAAGGTACATCGAGCACTTTTTTTGGTGAGTCGCTCTAACGTACATATATTTCAAATAATTTAAAACAAAGAATCGTTTAATCTGCTGTTAAAAATTTAATAAGAAAATCTAGGACCAAAAACGTATAAAATTAATTCTTATCAACAATCTTTTAAAATAAGAGTTTGAATTAGAATTCACTCAAAATTTATTTAATTTTTTCATAAAAATTGTAATGGAAAAGCAACATTTTAAAGGAAAACTGTCAATTTTTTATTAACGGCTTGCGTTTTGAGGGTTCGATTTTATATAGAAGGCATACTTTAAGTATAGCATATTTGTATATGTATGTATTTGTATTCTATCTTCCATACATTAAATAACTCTGCTAGCGCTATAACAAAAACTAAAAGAGTCGAAAATGTCTCTAGACTAATAAAAAAAATGAATCATATATGACCCTTTAAGAAGAGTCGCGGGTAGGGTACCATTTTCTCCCGACAAAGGGATCATTTATTATCCGAAAATGAGCGCATATTCTGGTATTTTAATCGCGCTGAAGAGTCAAAAAAGGCTTAAATATGATTAAAAATTTCAAGAAATGCTAGCTGGGAAATTACAGTCACATTTAATTTAAATAGACAAAATTTTCTATATTTCAGGAGAAATGCCATACACGTGTGAGTTATGTGCTCGTACCTTTACATTTCAACAATCCTACCACAAGCATTTACTTTATCACAGTGATGAAAAGCCCCATGTCTGCTCTACGTGTGGTCGGGCATTTAAAGAACTTTCAACCCTACATAATCATGAAAGGATACATAGTGGAGAAAAGCCATTCAAATGTGAAGTTTGTGGTGATTATAATGCAAAAAAAAAAAAAAAACTATATAAACTTAACAAAACTAATTTAATCTTCTTTTTGTTGCATATTAGGCAAAAGTTTTCGACAACGTGTTTCTTTCTTAGTCCATACTCGTATACATACCGGCGTGATGCCCTACAAATGTGAAATATGTCAACGGAGTTTTCGTTATAAAGTTTCACAACGAACTCACAAATGTCAACCGGCTTCGGCGGAAGAATCGCCACCACCTGAAGACGACAACAGCATCGATCGTATGTCGGAAAATTTTATTAAAGCATTTTTAGAAACCTCAGCAGCTAATCAGTTGGATTCACAACTTAATCAATCACATAATTCACCCGATAGCATTGAAATTGCTGCCATCAATGAAAAGGCTTCATCGTTAAATGAACAACAAGCCTTGCTTACGAAAACTATCGACGACATTGTTGTGGAGTCGTGCAATAAAATGGGCATTGGAAGTGATGGCTTTACGATAGAGCAGATAGTAAATGAAGGCTCAATGTCGCCATCGCAAAAATTGCAAAATATGCGTTTATATTCGCCACAATTGGCTACACCCGATTTAAATGGTATTGAGGGGGATTTAACAAGATTTTTCTTGGAAAATTCTCAAAGTGGAAATAATTTATTGTAAATTTTATGTGCGCTATGTGTAGGTGTGACTGTTTTTAAATATTAAATAAATAATGAATTGTGTTTAATAAATGACTTAAAAAATTTAAATAATATTTATATAAAAGTTTTTTTTTATTGTTTAATCTAGTTTGTATCTAAAATAATAGCAGTGTTCAAGGCGAATTCATTACTGTCTTAAAAGCGCTGCTGATAACTTTTTTTAGCTTTATCATTGTTGGATGTCAAAATTTTGTTTATTGTCTTTGTTTCTGTTTTTGACATTATACAATGATTTTACAAAAACAAATTGCTTGTGGTTTTTGTACGAGTTGTACTTGTTGTAGTACCGAGGTTACCTGTAATTAATTCGCCTTGGCTGTGTTTCTTAAAGTTCCACTTTGCGAAGTAGATATAAAAATATTACCCAAAAGCACTCAAAAATAAAATTTCAAGTGCTTAAAATTCAAATGGAAATAAACTTGCATTCACAGGATTTTTAAATGCTATTCATGTTTCAAAATTTTTACTAATATTCACTTGATTTCAAATTCCCATTTTACTGGAGAATGTTATTAAAATAAAGTGTAACAAAAGTATATCTCAACCCTTGAAACTTGAAATTCGAGCTCTACTACCAATTGTTTTACACCTGATTTCCAACAAAATTGCTTATTAAGTAAATATTTTTTTTATTCAAAAACTAAACTTTTGGCTAACTATTTCTTTTTGTCGCCAGGGTATTACAAAATTTGGAGCCTCATCTGGAAGTCCTCAGTCGACCTAGACCTTCGTATAGATCGGCAAGAGCTTCCAGAATCCGCTGCAGAGTATTTTGTCTTCACCAGTAAAACGTATGAGTTTAATAAGTGTAATCAAAACATTGTAACAATAACACTTCTTTTATGTAAAAAGTACCTTAATTAATCACATAACTTCAGAGGCTTTTGGTAATTATTAAAGTTATAACAAGTAAGAAATTAAAAACAAATTTCCGAGAGTGTATCCTTTTTGGTTCCCGAGGGCAATCATGGACCCGCCCGAACCAAATATACTTTTTAAGAGGTAAAAGCGGAGAAAATTTGTACTTTGCTACTGTTTGATAAATTTGGAAAAGATTGCATGTGGCCCAGATTTAAATATAGGGCACATTTTCTGGGATAAAATTGGTACTTTTTAAAAGGGGAAAACGGGATAAAACTGGTACTTTATCTCTTTTTAAAAAATTAAGTATACAGATTAAAATATATGGGTACTTTTAAAGGAATATAATTTTAAAGGGGGCAAAATGAAGTAACTAATACTTTTTCTCTTTTCGATAAATTTGATATACAAACATACATTAAGATACAGTGTACTGTCTGGGGTCTAAAACAAGGAGAAGCTGGTACTCTTTGGTAAAGAGATAACTTATGGCTCAAATTAAAATATAATGATAAATTTGGTATACAGATTGCATATGGTCCAGTGGTCGGAAAATACATATTTGGACACACCATGCTATTCCTATGGACAGTTGAATGTCAGTTTCTCAAAACTTATATGGATGTATGTGTGAGGGAAGGTAGGTAGGTAGGTAGAATTAGTATATGGAGATGTAGAAAACTACATCAATTTCTGTAAATTTTTATAGGATTAACCCTTTTCTTTAAATTTTGCTCTACTTTTCACGTGAACGTAGTAACAGGTAAGAACTAGTCATCTAATAAAATTGGACTTAAAGCTAAGACAGAAAAGACTGAATGCTTTTAGTACCCACAGAGTACATAAGTATGTCAACTTTAATAATTACTTTGAAATATTTGTAATTATACATACATTCGCAAAACTGCTCTGGGAAGGAACACAGCTGGCGCGTCTTTATCGTTGTATTTCAAAGGCAAAAAGTCTGACTTTGTTTGTCTGCTTTTCGTGCATTTGCGTTTCATCTCGCATCGGCTAATGGCTTAGCCTGGCATCAGTGTTGCCAATTTATCAGTTTTCACCCTGTTTAGCCATTAAAAAATGAGTTTAGCCATTAGCCATTTTTGAACTTTTTAGCCTTAAAAGTTTTTTTTGCCGTTTTTCTTTTATAAGAATAATTTTTATTTTATTATAAAAATTTATAAAAGTTAAATTAACATTTTAAACAACTAAAACGCCTTTAACTTAAATAACAACTTTTAAAAATTTTAAAAATCGCTATAAACTATGATGATGAAACATCATTCAAAATAAAGGAACAGTATTCCAATATTAAAGTTTTAAAATGGATTAACACAAACATCGGTGTTTCTTTCTGGTTGCAAGTATTTAAATAAAGAGATGCAGGTGGCAACAACATTTCTTTTTAGAAATTTTAGAATTGACTATAAAGTTGATCGCACGTACATGGTCTAATAAAAAATATTTATACCCCCACCACAATAGTGGAGAGGGTGCTATGCGTTTGCGCTGATGTTTGTTACACCTTAAAAAATTTTTCCTAAGCCCACCTTTACGTATACCGATTGACTCAGAATCACTTTCTGAATCGAATTAACGATGTTTGTCCGGCTGGCTGTCCATGTAAACCTTGTGCGCAAAGTACAGGTCGCAATTTTGGCGATTAATTGATAAAATTTGGTACATAGGTTCTTATGTTGTGTATCATATAGACGGGGTGTACCGACTATACTTTATTACTTGTTTTTTATTGTAGATCTGGACTCAAAAGGTTGGGTAAATGTTGTCGTGATTATGATTTATATTCAAATTATTTAACGACATCGAACAAACCGACTTACAGTCTCTTTTTAACGTGTTTGTCTAATGGATAACCATAAATAACTCGATATGATTTGGTGGAGCACCATATAAAACTAAGGCGATTTACTGGTGATGAACCATTTAAATATACCATGAATATAGCGAACACCCGGATTTTTCAAACTTCAGGTTAACAAATCTCAGATGAGGAACAAGATATTACAAAGGTTTAACAAATACATATTTTAAAGGTAATTGGTAGGAATTTAAGACTACACATCAGGTTTTGTAAATAAAGACGAATTGCGCCGTTTTAACGCCTCGAATATAACAAAAAAATAGTCAGCCTTACTACGGTTGTCGTTGGCGTACACGTTTACACCGTAATAAGGCTGAGTGCAGTGTTTGAAAATAAACAGTACATTATTTAACGTTCGGCTCACACACCCAGGAACGATATCTATTTTTTTAGTAATTGTGTAGACATACACAACCCTTAATACCGTTCGTAACTATTTTCAAGAAAGAACCGAACATTATATAATGTTCGGTTCTTCGTTAAAAAACAGAACAATTGTAGTGATACCCTAGACAAACATTATATTTTTATGTTCTACAATGTTTTTTTCGTGTGTGTATTTTGTTTTTGTAAAAAATGTTTGGTTTTTTTTTAGCAGCCAAACATGAATGAGCCGAACCGAACACATTGAAGTTTGTGGATTTAAAAAAAAAAACCGAACGGAATTAAATGTTTACATCTTTTGTTGAGTTTGATAAAAACAGTAATATTTTTGTGTTCGAAAGATGACTAACAGGGAAACGTTATTTTTTTTTTTTGGATTTGTGTGCAAGATATGTTAAAAACTATATGCTTGCAATGGCAAAACCTTAGGTTTATATGCCAGGACTAAAAGATTTGTATGCTATTCCTTCACATACAGTTGCTTTCTATAAAATGAAGTGCTCCAAGGATTGCACAGAACGACCTATACCGTCGTATAGGAAGCTGGAAATCCTGAATTCCACTCCACGGATACTCTCCAATTGAATTTTGAATGGTCTTCCACCAGTAGCTAGTTTTTCCTTTTCCTTTTAAGAGTTTTGACTGGAAGTCTACCAGTAGTTAACGAGTCCTTCACCAATATCTATCAATTTGAGTACAAAATCGTTGGCCACTTATTTCCACATTGTTTCCACAAGTAAAAAGTAAGGTTAAAACGAAAGCATGTAATTAATGCTGAGACCCGAAAAACCGTAACAATTTACGGTTACACGAAGCCACACATCAACCAATGCGGTGAAACGCAAAACGCACGAAAGAAAGACAAACAAGAACGACCTGATTGTCCTTAAAATAATGACAACGAGCGCGAGCTGCTTCCCCGTCCAGAGCAGTTTTACGAATGAAACGTTATTTTTTTTAATGATTTTCTACACAAACACTATTAGCGTTTGTGTTTTCCACAAATCTACCGAACCGAACATTAAGAACCGATATTTAGTGTTTATTTTCGAACACTGGCTGAGATTCTTTTTTGTTGGCCTGTGTTATTTATAGTGAAATCTTATGAAAGAAAACTGGAGTTTCCTTTAAGAATAAGAATAAAAAGCTTGGAAATTTGTGTCCTTTAATAAAAAAAAAACTCTTGATAAAACTATAAATTCCTTAAATCCAAAAGATTTTATTAAAAAACTGCCCTAAAAATGCGACCTATCAATCATAAAATGAGAGCATAAAGCGTTTAATAAAAAAACAATGAAACAAGTAATTTCGAATTTTATAATTTTTTTAAAGAATCGGAAAATCTTATGGATTTGTGTTTTTAAAAACGAAATTTTTTGGCGGATCTAAATAATGTTTTGAAGACAAATTTTTGCTGTGTTAACAGATATTTTTACCAAAAGAACACTTTATTTAAAATTAACCCTTATTTGCTACTAAGCCAACTTGTTGCAATGGAAAAAATACCAACAATTTGAAATAATAAAGGTTGTTATGTAACGATACAACGATTATTAATACAAATAAATAAAAGTAGCTATAGTTATCCTGTGTTTTATTGATAAAACGTTTCATTTGAAATCAATACAATCGTAAAAATCACAGTCAAAGAAAGTTCAAAATATTACAAAATATATTTTTTTCTAAGAGATTTTTTTTAAAAAAATTTGCTAAAAAAATGGATGAGGAAATAATTAAACAGGCCATGGAGGCCATGCATTGGAAAACAAAATCTGCCATGCCGATGGCAAACAAAGAAAATCAGTTGCTTTTGCAGGCTATAGCAGAGTTGAAGGAAAACAAGGAACAATTAATAGAACATCAACAGGAAACAGGCGAAAGATTACAAAAGCTGCACCAACATTCTACGAATGCTGAGGAGAGCATTAATCATAATTTGGTAGGAAAAAAATTTATGAAAGTAAAACAAAAATATAATTTCTTCATTCGTTGCTTAAAGAAACTTTTAGAAGCTTTTCAATCTGAGGTAAGAACTGAGGCTCATTTGCATAAAATAGCTTTAAGGGAACATTCCAAGCTCAGAGACGATTTGAAAAATGTGGTCAAAGAATGGCAGAATTTCACAAAGTACATTGCAACTACTGAAGGTAAGGAATTTATGTGAATTTAAAGAAAATTGACGCTAATATTTGTTATATTTCACAGGTGAAATGTGCAAACGTAAACACAGTATAGATAGTCTAACCAACCGCATAAAATGGGCCAAAACGGCTTTGGTGGAATGGCGTCAGGCCATGGAAGATGGCAGTAAAGGTCTACAGCTTATCGAAATGTACTATAAAGACGATCAGCTAAAAGCCAAACAACAAAACTATAAACGTCTTAAATTAAACGATGAAATTGAACGGCAACGCAAGAAACTAATATGTATGTATGATGACCAAAAGACCTTAGAATGTAATCTAGAATGTACGGCTAACTTGTATCGCACGGCCCATGCTGAACGCCGTCAAATGGTTGACACGTGGAAGCTTGCAGCTCAAAAAATGTCCCAAAGGGAAAAGGATATACGTAACGGTGAAACAGCTTTAATGGAGTGCAGACTAAAAGTAGAACTTAAGGCGAAAGAATTAAAAATGCATGACAAAAAACTAAATGAAATCATAGAAAATAACCAGGAAGTTGAAGAGGCGATAGAAATTTTGAATACGGAGACTTCTGATATGAAAGAGCAAATCCAAAGGTTGACTGAGATGATTTTGTTAAAAACTCAAGAGGTAATTACAGCATATAATATCAACAACTTTTCTTAAAAGTATATTAATCACATTCTCAGGTAGATCTTATAACAAAGGAGTTACAAAATTTAGCCAATCGTGTGCAACAGCAACGTGCTCAAAACCGTCGTTTCGGCAAAGAGAAATCTGATTATTTATTAGAACTGCTGCATTTAGAGGATGTAATTAAAAAGCTAGAAGTTCGTTTCAATTCTATGAACTATAAAAATCTAAATGCCCAACAAAGATTACAAGTTTTAGAGGAACTAATGGATGAAGAGCAGAAGGCGCAAAGAGAACTGAATAAAGAAACGGATCGTATAAATGGTTTGATTTATCGTTCACAGCAACAGTTGGTTAAATTTAAGGAAGATGAAGTAGATCTAGCGGTAATAAAATGTTATAGACATATTTAAATTTTAGAAGATAAGTTATTGAATTTGCTTAACAGGTCAATAACCGTGGAATAATTTCCAATATATTAGCTGTGACCAAAAACAATCAAGCTGTTGAAAAGGATATAAGAAAGCAAACAGAGAACAATTATGAACTGGTAAGTTAAAGTATGTAGTTAGTTCAATGAAAACTTTAAATGGTATTTTCCTTCATAGTCCTTTAAAATCCTTACATTGGAAAGACGTATAGTCCATTTGCAAGGTAACGTTATAGACCCTGAAGCTGAACAAAGAAACCAAGAGTATTTAAGTGAATTAGAGGAACGCTTTAACAAATTACAAAAGAGTGTCCAAGCTACTCAAGTACAAAATAAAAAGCTCGACGACGACATGCGTAAATTGACCATAACTTATAATAATGATATGACTCGCCTGGACCAGGTTAATTACAAAATCAAAGAAGCCCAAGTTTATTGCGAGGGTGGCGTTAAGAGAATCAAAGAAGAAACAAAACGCAATCAGGAGTTTATTGTTGAATTAAGCATTTTAAAGATGAGAGCCAATGAATTCGAAAATGAAATAAATGAATGTGAAGAGGGTACCTATAATCTGTTAAAACATCGTATGCATTTAAATCGTACCATTAAAGATCGTATGATAGAGATAAAATCTCAAACGGATTTATTGAATTTAAAGCGCAAACATTTACTAGAAGAATTGAGTACATTGCGTGCCGATATAGGAGAGAGGAGAAAACATATTGAAGCAGTTAAGGCCAGGTTTGAATTGACCTCAAAACTATTGGGTGTTAATGAAGATGGAACTCTAATAACGGGCACTCAATTGAGGGTGGAAACAGCTCAGGAAAAACAAATGCTATTAGATGAGGGCAATGAGCTGAATGAGAACGTTTTGAAGGCGGAAAAGGAAATAGAGGCAATGCAAAATACTTTGGCCCTATTAAATAATTGTAATGATGCGTATCGAAAGAAGGTACAGAAGCAGCAGGAGGGAGGTAAGAAAGCAAGTTTAGAAAAGACTATGTACGTATTAATATGAAATTCCAATTTTGTTTTCTTATTTATTTTGGGCTCGGAGGTCACTGTATATGTGGACAGCCAGGCAGCTCTTATGGCTGTAAGGGGCTGTTATGTGAACTCCAAGATGGTTGATGATTGAAGGAGGGCTCTGGAGGGAGTCTTAGGGGAATGTGTTAAGGCTGTGCTGGGTGCCGGGTCATTCCAACGTAATCGGCAATGAGGTGGCTGATGAGTTGGCATGACAGGGCTCGGAGATGGAGGATCCGGACTGTATGGAGTCAGTTAGGCCTCCAATGGGCTTCTTCTTTGGAAGGATCAGGGAATGGATACTGGGCGCGACCAACCGGGCCGGGGGGAACCGGATGGACTGCCGGGTATCAAAAGCATTGTGGCCGGTGCTTAGGAAGTCCGATTCGGCGTCGCTGCTGGGCAGGATTAGGGTCTGTGTTAGGACCATAATAGGAGTTATCACGGGCCACTGTATGTTAGGCAGGATGGCGGTGAGATTGGGATCCGACTTATCGGATGTGTGCAGGTTGTATGAGGACCCGGAGACAGTTGAGCACATTCTGTGTCACTGTCCCAGGCTCCAGGGCAGCAAGCTGAGGTGGCTGGGCAGTAGATTCCTGGGCGAATTAGGGGATGTCTCGGGGTGTGGACTCGAGGGTCTGATAGGATTCGTAATGGGGATGATCTGGCTGCGCGAGAGGAGACGGGGTGCTGGCCGCACGTAGGACGAATTTTGGTTTGATCTGTTACTATCTTTTACTATCTTTCTTTCGAATCTCATGCTGTCGTTCTTTATTTCATCTACTTTCCTTTTTTCACTTGTCTATTCCTAAATAAGGGGTCACAATGGACCATATTGGTCTCTGGGTGAAGGGGTGAAGAAGACTTCAGTAGATTCCTGGGCGAATTAGGGGATGTCTCGGGGTGTGGACTCGAGGGTCTGATAGGATTCGTAATGGGGATGACCTGGCTGCGCGAGAGGAGACGGGGTGCTGGCCGCACGTAGGACGAATTTTGGTTTGATCTTTTACTATCTTTTACTATCTTTCTTTCGAATCTCATGCTGTCATTCTTTATTTCATCTACTTTCCTTTTTTCACTTGTCTATTCCTAAATAAGGCGTCACAATGGACCATATTGGTCTCTAGGCGAAGGTGTGAAGAAGACTTCACACCAGCCTTTCTACCTACCCACCTTTGTTATTGAAAAACAACTTTTAACAAAAAAAAAAAAAAAAATTGTAAAGTATAGTCAGCCAAACCTTTTCGTAGATACCGTACACCACAGTATTTACTGACAGACATTTAATTGTACCTTATAAGGGACCCATGGCCAAACATGAACCTGCCAAGACAAAATTGTGGTATTTTCATACAAGTTTTTTGTGCAGAATATTTTACATATTTAGAAAGGGGGTTTTAATGGGACTTATAGCCAATTCTGATCCTTTAAACGATTTCAAAACGCTAATTTTAAAAAGGTGTAAAGAATTTCGATCGATTTTAAAATCTATTTCTGAATTATTATCTTAATATTTGGTACAGAATACAGTTCAACTAGCACATATAATGAAACATTTTTAAGAATTTAGAAATCAGTTTTATAAGATATTGAAAACAATTTGATCGATTTTAATCCTTTCGTTTTCTAAAAACAATCAAAACAATCGTTTTTAAACAATTTAATTTTTAAATTAATATCTAAAAAAATAGCCGAGTTTTTTTTTCAACGTTATTATTAATTAATTTCCTGGGGTCACGAACGTGCTTTTTCTTTTTCTAGCTTTTTTTGCGATTCGATAGAATTTGGGTAGCTCTATGTTTAGTGCACAAGATGGATTTCATCGAGTTTAAGTTTTCAAAATGATAGTTATAAACATGTGGTCACGAACGTACGCAAGATAGAAGTCAACTTTGGCTGTAGTGAAATGTAAAATTCTGCAAAATGGAACGAAATATTCAAGTGATTTATTTATTTTATGTGTATTAAAGCAGCTCTATATCCAATATTTACACAATAAAATTTCTATATAGGTTTTTGTTTAATTGGCTTAAGTACCAGTCGCGTACGTACGATTTTTTCATATGTTTTTTTTTTATTATTATTATTATTATATTCATTAACAAAAAACTTCATTATCAATTTAAAATTAATTGTAATCGAGAGATTATGACGAAAGAGTGCAAACATAACATATTTTTTGCATGTAAAATAATTATATAAAAATGTCTTTAGAAATAGCTTAAAAAGAAAATATAAAATTTTCCAGTTTCCAGCCCAATTTCATCAAGTAAAACAACTGAGATATGCTATGAAACCATTCTATTATAAACACACGCACACTTTTGTTTATAATAATAAACAGAAGACGATGATTATCAACATTTTATTTTTCCATCCTGGTTGACCATTCTGAGGAAATGCCCATGTATAAAATATTAGATTAAGAAGAATAAAGACAAGAAATAAAATAAAAACTAAAGATACTGACAACGAAGTTTTCGGTTTTAAATCGATCCGTTGTCAGAGTCGATATCCACCACATACCTGGGTCCTAATTCTGGCAGTCGTGATCGAGTACTTTCTCGGTTCTAAAACAATTTTATTTCTAATTCTTTCAGTCGATACTGGTAAAAAGTCGGTGTTCGATGAAATAAATCGATTTAAAAAAAATAAAAAATCAATTAAAAAAAATTCAATCGAATATCGCCAAAAGATCGGGATTGAAAAAAACGGTTTTTTTTTACCAACATGTCTGCTTTTATTTTATAAATATAAAGTTTTTTAATTTTTTTTTTTCTTAAATTTTAGAAGAAGCCACAGAGGAATTAAAATCACTTCAAATCAATTATTGCTCGTCATTAAATATTTTACGGAGTTTGCATCAAGAATTACAAGATTTAGAAATAAAAATTGAGGAGTATTACAAGGAAAAGGAAGAATTAGAAAAATTGTTGCAAAAAGAAGTTAAGAAAAGGTAAAATGAATAACAGAAAATATCGAAATTGGAAATCAATATAATATTTTACAGATCCGATAATACCGACTTTATAACCCACCTCAAAAAAGAACTGTTCGATCAAAAGAACAAAATGCTTCGTGCTGATAGAGAATTAAAAACTGCTCTAAAAGCCCTTAAGCAAAGAGCCATAAGTAGTGAATTTTTAGAATTATATAATCGAGATTTGGATTTAAGGGAATTGGAAAAAAGAAATATGGATGTTTTGAATCAATTGGGTGATTTAGCTTATGCTGATGATGACTTGGGTCCTAAAATTGCACGACACTTACTAAACCGTGGCTTGAAAATGCCCCATATGATGCAAAAGTCAAGAAGTTCTTTGTCATGGCGAAGTGATACTTCATACGATGGCATCTCCTTAAGTTCATCGAAAGGTAAGAAAAGAATTCAATTTCTTACACTATTTTCTTTATTGAGAATAAACACTGATTACATGACATTTAACTTTTCTTTCTTATATTTTAGAAATTTTTACCTCACGTTCATCACAGTCAGCTGCCTTTGAGGTGAAACAAACCCCTACCACAAGATTAAGTGTAATTTCTTTGGAATTGCCGGATAAAAAGAAAAGTGGCAAATAAATTTTTCTGTTTGTCAGTTTTTTAAATTTTTAATTGTCTCATATTTAAATTATTGCGTAAATAAAAAAACAAATTTTTCAATTTAAAATTTTAAGCAAGTACCTTGATTTTATTAGCAGTTTAATCTTCACCTTCAGAACCGCTACCAGAAGCAGTGCCACTACCAGAACCACTGGGTGTATTACTACGTGAACGCGATGCTGAACGGGAGCCCGAAGCACTGCGTGAGCGAGAGCGGGAACCGCTTTTGGAACGAGATCTTGAACGTGATGTACGTGAACCAGAGCGAGAACGAGAACCCGACTTTTGTGAACCAGCAGGTGAAGCAGACCGTGATTTAGAGGGAGATTTGGTGACAGAACGCGAACCAGAACGGGAGCGTGAAGCTGATTTTGAACGAGACCGACTTCGTGATTTCGAACGAGAGCGTGAACGTGACGAGGCTCTAGAACCACCAGATGCAGAACCAGATCTATCTGAGCCAGAACCGGACGCAGAACCCGAACGTGATCTGGATCTTGATTGCGATTTAGCATGAGATTTGGATCTAGAACGAGATTTACGGTCGCGTTGTGTTTGCTCTGAATCTTTGGTGGCTTCTTCCTGTTCAGCTTGTTGTTGCGATTGAACAGTTTGTGGAATATCATCCTCTTCTTCATCTTCAATTTCTTCCTCGTCATCTTCATCGCCTGGAGGTTCCAATTGTCGTTCTCTATAACGTTGCATGCGATGTTCATTTGCATCCAAAGGACGATGTTTAACAACCAATTTCGTATTGCTGGGTTGTTGGCCAACCTTCATGCGTCTCTTATTGAGACGTACACGAGTTTCCAGTTCATTGTAGTAAACACCATCATGACGCATAACAAAGAAGTAGTTTTCTTCGTAACCTTTAGAAGCTTTACTCTTAACATTCCAATTGTATTCACGAGCAATTTTATACTCATAATCTTCCTCATCCTTGTACAAAACTTGATCGGCAAAATCAATGCGTCTCTTTTCCAAGGTACCCTCAGTGGGTAAGAAGTAGGCCACAAATTGTTCACCACTTTCGTCCATTACACCACGAATCATAGCTTGCGACATTTCCTCTAACTGTGCAGGTACGTTCTTGCCAGCCGGGGCAGGATCACTGTCAAAAATGACCTGTGCGCAAGGATATTTCCAGTTTTTAAAATCAGGATATACTGGAAAGACTTCAACCGGCACAACATTGGGTTTGGAATAATGTTTAGTGATTTCTGTTTTCGAATCGTCAAATGTCTTCTCAATAGCTTTAATTTGAGCATCACGATCTAAATAAAGAGTTTCCTCACGCAAAGATTTTTTCACATTATAACCCACCTTAGCTTCAATTTGTTCCAAGTTCTGAGGTTGAAAACGAGTTTGTTCCGTAGATATATATTCCGATTTACGCAACCAAGAAACACTACGCGAATGCTGTTTAGAACGCACAGAATCGTGCGGGGTGTGAACATCTTCTTCTAGAAGTTTTTCATCTGCCGGATCAAGTTGGCCATATGGATCAGCTTGATATAAATCACGATTGATTAAATCAATTGTTACACCCAAATCGTGTTCTGTTAAAACCTCATATTTGTAGTTGCGTTCCAATGATGTGGGGTTATACTGTACAAAACGATGACTGCCAAAGGGATACTGCAGGAATTTTAAATCAAAAGGTATATCAGGTAAATTGTTGCCATATTTAACACGGCATATAATTTCCGATCTAGATAAAAGGAAAATTATTTTAATAATATTAAAAAAAATGTGGCCAACAAAAACTTACTTTCTTTCAGTTTGTCTTGGTGGCCTTTTTTCGGTTGGAGCAGCAGCACTATTTATGGTTGGTGGCATATTTCTTTTATTTGTAACACATTTAAATAAGCAGAATTAATTTTTTTGATTTTAAAACAATTGTTAAGAATTTTTTATTTAATTATTAAAAACAAACACGTAAATCCACTTATAGCAAAAAACGCCGCCGACGAGTTTTATTTTTGACATTAACTAACACAGAGTAATACAGTTGCTTACTTTTGTGGTTATGTGACATATCTAACTACAGGGTGCTATGAATAAATATTTTTCAATGTGACAAATAGAGGGCGCCTAAAATTATTTAATTTTTAACATAAGTGCTGTTATTTTTAAAAAATGAAAATACATTTTTTAAATGTTTGCTAATTTTAGTTCAAAAATAAACTGAAAAAAACAAAAAAGTAATAAAAAATTGGTAAAATTGAAATTTCATATATGCTTAAGAGTCAGGTAATTTTATTTGGAAGAGCGGAAGAGAGACATTCTTTATATCAACAATTAAGAAAATGAGTTTTTTAGACTTTTTATACAAACAAAATTGAGTTATTAATATTAGAAAAGGTGTACAAATTTACTTTTAGGCTCCATTTAAGTTGTTAGTAACAACTTATAAGACTATATACAGACTTAAAGCAAAAAATATTCGAATAAAACATCAACAACGCTGAGGATATCCCACATAAGCTACTCTACTATATTCGCACAGAAATAAATTATTAGTGATGACTTTAAAAGAGGTGCACTCGGAATTTATTTGTTTTCAAATTTGTATTTGTATTAGACTTCATATTAGAATATCTTGATTACATGCAAAATTCGAAAAATGTTATTCTCTTATTTATAGTTCGATTTGAAGGAAAGTAATATTATAATCTTTATATGTATATTCCTGAGGCATTTATCATAAAAAATATTTTATAACAGGTTTATAGGACGAATTTTTTATGAAAAATTGTTTAATAAGTACCAAGTTATTACCCGTGGTCTACACTAAAGATAAATATCTTAGCCAGTTGGCAATAACGTCGGCAGAATAACAAAGCAATATTTCTTATTGCTCAGCTTATGTTACCCCGGGTCTCCACGTAGCAATATTTATTGCGGCAAACGTCAAATTTGATTGCTCCATAAAATTTGCGACGTATAGACCGCATATTGCTATGAGTGGCAATCCATTGCGCAATGATTGCTCTTCTTATTGCTTGAGCAATTATTGCTTAGCAATCTGCTGTCAAATCAGTTGTAATTTATCTGACATTTCATTTCTCTGTACGGTTGTTTATTTGTTAGTGTGTTTATTTATTAAAAAAGCAATTAAGAAAAAGCCGCCAAGTGAAAAAATACTTCAACAAAATACAGAAAAAGTGTTTATATATTATATTTTTAAATAAACGTCAATATTAACAAAAACAAACGACACATTTGTTTTTTTTTTTTTTTTTTGTATATTTTTATTTTTTCAATAGAACAATACAAGTTTTAGGCTTTTTTTCATACGCAAGTAAACAAAAAAGTAATACAAAACACAGCTACGACAATTACAATTAATTATTTTATTTTATTAATTTAATTTATTGATTTAAAAAGAAAATTTAACAATCACTTCAAAACACAACATGAAACATTTGTTATAAATAAAGGCACAAAACTTTATACAACTACTCGCGGTGAAAATTGCAAATTTATGGCAAAGCAATAACAAGTGTTCTCCAGCAATATAATCAGCAATTATTGCTCCATTGTTCTGTCATTATTCTGCCGACGTTATTGCTTGTACTTAGCAATAAAAATTGCTACGTGGAGTCCCAGCGTTAAAACATGGGAAAACGTATTTATGTTAACTCATAATTTGAAAAAATCAAGGAAGAAGGTGCAGTCTAAAAACTGAATACAAAAAAAGTGCAGTTTTAAAATCAGCGACATTGAATTGGTAAAGAATTGCTACACATTTTTTATCAACACAAAAAATTTTTAATTTTGTACCTTTGTGTTATTCAACTTATAAAATATATTACTAACATATTATTTCGGCTATAAATTAATGCATTCTCTCAATTTTTTTACTCTCTGGTACTCACTACCATGGTGGAATAAGCAGGTGCCCAGCGGGAAAATGAGGAATTGATTACATAAATAATTAAAAAAATAATGCATTATTTTCGAAAGAATAATAATGCATTCATTGGAATCGAGAAGGTAATTTCATCAGACACAAAATTTAAGCACTGATTACCTCGTATATTCCCACATTTGCAGAACAAGGAATGTATTGTTTCTGTTAGTAACAATTATTCGTGTTTTTGCTTTACATACATATTTCCTTAATAAAAATCCGTTATTTTTTTGCTGCCTTTATGTCGCCTACTTATAATTTTTATTTTAGTCGCAGTTTGTGTTTGAAAGCGTACGGTCAAAGCACAAATTATATGTCTGTGGGTCAAAGTTATTTAAAGTAAACAGGTATAAAAAAATGTATTCCAAACGGCATTGGAGAACCTTTTATTATAAGACTTTTGAATAATATAATGAAATGAAGAATGAATTATTTAATTCATTCGCAGGATACATTAAAATAATTTATTACAATCCTAGGACATGGTCTGTAAGAATAATGAATTCTGGAATCAACCCAGCGGGAAAATGGAATTAATAGGAATCGAGAAAGTAATACATATCTTGTATGATTTTTGATTCCAGAATTCATTATTCTTAACACATTCTTTGGAATACATTATATTATTCAAAAGTCTTATAATAAAAATCTTCTCCAATGCCGTTTGGAATACATTTTTTAATACCTGTTTACTTTAAATAACTTTGACCCACAGACATATAATTTGTGCTTTGACCGTACGCTTTCAAACACAAACTGCGACTAAAATAAAAATTATAAGTAGGCGACATAAAGGCAGCAAAAAAATAACGGATTTTTATTAAGGAAATATGTATGTAAAGCAAAAACACGAATAATTGTTACTAACAGAAACAATACATTCCTTGTTCTGCAAATGTGGGAATATATGTACGTGGTAATCAGTGCTTAAATTTTGTGTCTGATGAAATTACCTTCTCGATTCCAATGAATGCATTATTATTCTTTCGAAAATAATGCATTATTTTTTTAATTATTTATGTAATCAATTCCTCATTTTCCCGCTGGGAAATATCATACAAGATATGTATTACTTTCTCGATTCCTATTAATTCCATTTTCCCGCTGGGTGGCATCGTTACGGCAACAAATACAACATTACAACAAAAATGGAAACTGCATCACCATTTACGTCAAAAATAGTTTAAACAAAAATCAAAGCGTGCCACTGAACGTGATGAAATAAATAAATTTTTAGCCAATTTTTATTTAATTATGGTCAATATCTTATTTATTTTAATTTAAAATGATCAAAAACTTTAATAAAATGCAATAATCACAGCACAAAACGTGGACTTTTTGTAAACATAAACAAAACTTTGACATTAACCTTCGTGTTTGTTGGGCTGAATTAAACCAATTCAAGGCGAATTCAACTACAGGTGGTGTCGGAACAACAACAATCCAAAAACAACAGAAACAACATACGCAAGGCGAATTTACTTTCAGGTGGTGTCGATACTACAACAAGTCAACAACACAAATAACAACACTGTTTTTTATTGTTGCTTGAGTTGGTCCGAATGTCAAAAAACATACACAAGGCGAATTCAATTGTAAACCACTTTTGACATTTCTCTATATTAGTTTGAAAAAGTAGTATACAGCCAGTATTGCCAGAAGTTGGGGAAAATCCTTACAGCGTAGGGAAAATCGGACAGATTTTTCATAATCTCCAAAATGTAGGGATTTTTCGCCATATCGTATAACTTATAAAATAAATGCAAAAAACGTGTTTTTAATGATATTTAATTGTCCAAAGTCAAAATATATTTCCAGAGTTGTTTGTGGTTTAAAAAGTTGGCGACACTAATATACATATACAATGTATATTATACATATATGTTTTTTTCTAAGTTATCATTTAATAGGTGTGATACCGTACTTTTTGGGTAAAAGTTTGGTAAAATGAGAGTAAACAAAAATTTGTCTCACTAAAATGTACAAAAGTATGCGAATAATAAGAACCAAATTTCTGATTCAAAAGATAACGTTAACATGAAATATGTTTGAATAAATACATAAATGACACATTAACGTGTATAAAATTAAAATTCAAGCGTTTATCATATTTCAACATTTTCTACTGTTTATTTAATAAATATTTCTTATACATATTTATTATTTGTTTTTAAATTTATGTTATTTAAATTTAATTTATTTGTTTAAAAATTCATATTTTTACACACATCAGCTGGAAGATTAACTATACCAAGCCACATTTTGAAAACTTTACAGCAGACCGCAAAAATTTTAAATTAAAAATTTGATTTTGTCCGAATATTTTATATGAGGTAAAAACATACGTTTACTTATTAAATTAGACTTGGTGTTCTTTACCTCCTATGTTGGTATTAATACTGTTCAATGGCCTTGATACAGCAGCACCAAGCCCAACAACAAAAGGTCTGCTATTTCCGAGAAATAGCATCCGCAAGTTTAAATAAAAATAATTTTCCTAAGAATGGTTAACAAAGTTTTTCGAAATATTTGACTAAATAAAAAAATAGAGCCAAAATGGCAGTGTTTAAATTTATCTACTTTAAAAACAAAAGACCTCACTTTACAATTTAAAAAAAATTACTTTTGATGTTCTTTGCCTCTAAACACATTTTCCTTATTGTCTACAAATTCAGTGGTAGCCAACCCTAAGTACACTTGATTCCCTTTGCATCTATCTTTTCTATTTCTAAAACTACATTAGACTTATAGGAATTCACACAAAATTCCGATTCCAACTGTGTAAAAAACGTTTAAAAAAAAAAAAAAACATGAGTTACGGTTAGGGTAGTTTATCTCCAACCAACAGAACTATTTTTACAATTTTTTTTTATCACTGTTTGCCTAATTTAAATAAATTTATAAAACTTTCAAAATGTACTATAGTTCAATGATTAATTTTCCTGGTGGACTAAAGTGCGTTGCAAAACTAGTTCGATCCCATATGATTCGTAGCAAAACTAGTTTCTTTCGAAAATTCGTTCGTTACAAAATTAAATCCATTATTTTTCTATATTTCAGTTGGTTTCAATTTTTTAACTGTTAAGCTATTAATCAAGAATGGCATAACACTTCAAAATAAAAAAAGTTCTACTGATTTGGTCCATTTTATTTGGCGCCATATGTTTTTAGCATTTTCCCAAAATTTTAATAAAGTGTAACGAACGAGTTTTGAATCTCACATACTCATATATAAATTTAACAAAATAAAAAAAATCTTAATATATTTTCGCATCCATTTTCCATTTACAAATAAGTAAACAAATAAAAAACAGGCGACAGGAATAGCTTTTGCAATTTTTCGACGAATTAACGCGTGTTATGCACTTCTACCTTTAAGATTGGGATCCCGCGGTCTCCTTTCTTTGAGTACGGGATCACACCTAATGTTGAAAGACTTAATTGAATTTAATTAAAGTACATGCATACGTATTTTTTTTTTAGTTTTGTACTAATTTTATGTCAAAGCTTTAATATTATACATATTCGAATAAAATTTATTTTTTGAAACTAGTGTTTTTTCTTCAACTTTAATTGTAATAAGGCGTAGGGATTTTTGTAAGGGAATTTTTTCAACGTGTAGGGAAAAATCGGATTTTTTTTAGCATGTGTAGGTATAAAAAACAGGTACACATAAACATCTTTTGACATTTCTCTACATAATTATAAAAAAAATGTAAACAACTTTTGACATTTATCTACCCAATTATGCAAGAAAAAAGTAGCACAGCTGTGTTTTCAACACCACCTGAAAGTCAATTCGCCTTGAACATACGGTTTTTTGCATTGCATTGTTAGTGCCATTAGTTCGAAATGTCAACCATTATTAGCAAAACACTAACAAATCAAAACAAATAAGCCCGAAGTGTCAAAATCAGATGCTGTCTACATTAAAGATAACATAATTTTGACATTTACTGCAATATATGTCGCAATAACTATCTCTGGTATAGACAGGCAGTTATAGAATCAGAATCAGAGAACGGCTTTGTGCAATTGCAAAAAAATCCCATTAAATGAACAGCAACAAATACATTGAAGTCATACAATCAAACTTGCGCAACCGCAAACATTCGCTGCTGGTTTGCAGTCATTCAAATAATGCACATCGTGCTTTGTTATTTATACCATCGTTAGCTTCGTTTTTTAATAAAGATGTTTGTGTGATCGGTGCGACAATGACTGTTTTGGAAAAGAAAAAAAAAAAAAAATACAAACAAAAAAGCCAGAAATCAAGCAATTATTACTCATGAAGACATTCAGCAGTTACTATGCATTTAAAAAAAAAAAAATAAATGAAACTAAACGCACATACTGATGTAGGTACAAACAATTTCCATAGAAACAGAATACTTTTTTTTATCATCTTAAAAAGTACAGTAGTTCTGTATGTACAATGTATTCTTGTTATTGTTGTTAATTTTTACAAAGCGTCTCATCGAGTGGTTTATTGTTGTTAATATTAACAAAGCGTCTCATCGAGTGAACAATGACTACTTGAATGCAAAAGTATAAGAATGTGTGCCTTTTGAATTTACAGAAGTGTGTTATATTGCGTGCGCAACAAAAATGCAAACAAAGCACTTTCAATAAAAAACGAATCCATGCAAAAATCAAATGTGTACGAAACGATGAAAAATTACCAACGTTGAACTTTGTTTTGCAGGCAAAGAGTAAATGTAAATTTGAGCGTATGAATAAATCAAGAAAAATTGTGATTCTGCAGTTCTCTGATCAGTATATATTTGACCATAGCTCTCATACAAATACTACTCCCAAACAGGGTTGCCAGATTTATTTTCACCTTCATTGCCAAATAGCATACTGAAAATCGCCAAAAATGTATTTTCCTTAATTTTTGGTAAAAAGAAATCGCCAAATAAAAGTTTTGTATAAAAAGGAGTATACAAGTGCATTTTACCTTTATTTAAATTTTCCATATTTAGAGTCTAAACACAATGTTTGCGGTGCGGTGCGATTTCTCGTTGCGGGAGAGAAAAATAAACATAATGCAACGGAAGACGGCGACGGAAATAGTTGTAATTTTTTGTTTAAATTTTTATTAATTTATTTGTGCACACATTTTTATCGTGCTGTTTGTTTTCAATAATGTTGTGAATATAGTCAATTATTCAAAAACTATGGCAATATCAGAAAGAGAACGAGTATTAAAAATTGAGAGACAAGGCGAATTAAATTCGCGTTGTTGAGAGAGAAAGAAAGTCCGCAATGAAAATAAAATAGATTTTAATTTTATGCCGTTCCGCACTGCGGTTTTTTACTTCAAAATCGTATGAAAAATCGCACCGCAATAAATTATCGTTACATTGTGTTCAGACTCTTAGCCTTATTCTAGCAGTGTGTTTATATTATAGTAGACAACCGCAAAACATTTAAAATTCGTCTATATTATTTTTGTTGTTTGACCAATGTAGTTGTTCAATAAATTAGATTTTATTTTAGCTAACACGGCCTAAAGTTCTATATGTAATTAAAAATGCATTTAATCCATATTTTCCCAACATTTGTGTTTCTGACTTGAAATCGAATAAGACGTGTTCTGTAAATCGCGTAAAATTGCAATAGTATTCTGAAGAGAAATAGAGGGCGCGTTCGTAAATGCCTCACTGCGCTGCATCAGAAAGGCAAACTTTTTATAAAGCCGATAAAAAATAATTATAATTTCTTTTTATTGTATGTCTATTATTTTTGTGGAGTATTTCACAATTTTTGTACCACATTTACTTCATTGATAAATATATAACGATTTGAAATCACTGATGCAGCGCAGTGATGCATTTACGAACGCAGCCAGAATTTTTGTAATGCTGGGTACACACTATGCAACTCATTTATGCAATTTAGTGAATTAAATTCATTTTCATGCATTCCAGATTGCATCAACATCCAAACGCTTTGATATTTTGAGGTTGCATTGAAACAGATTGCATGTAGATTGCACTGTGTGTACCCAGCATAAGAAACTATGGCAGATCTAAAGCAAAACGCTCGATCTTCGGAACATCTTAAATAATCTGGCTTTTTGCGATTTTTAATCGTGCAATTGTCATAAGAAGGCTATCTTAAAACCTAGAATGTATGAGATCAGTTAATAAAATTTTGCAAAAGATTAATTTAATCAAGTATGCAAAATGAGTATAGTTTGATGCAAAAAAAATCAGTTTTTATCGGAGTGATTTTCTATGTGAATATAAGTCAGAATATGGTAAAATTTTGTATTTATTTGAAGCAAAGGAGAAATGTCTTAAAAGGTGTATTCAAATTGGATATTTGGAATTGAACTGGAATATTTAAGGTCAACTCAGTCTTCTAAGCAGATAATTTTTAAAAACAACATTCTAACCCAGATTTGTTTTCGATTCTATATAAATTCAACGTTTTCAAAAATTTCAAGTGAATATTTAATTTTTTTTTTAAATATTCTAAGTAAGGCTTAAAAGAAATTTTTGATTTTATTTCGTAACTGCTCGTCTACAACTGACATGATTTGCTGTTATAACTTGAAGTTATAAAAGCGTTGTTAAAACATTTGCATTAACAACCGTGTTATAATATGAGAAAACTTCTAACATGATGAGTCTATACTTAACACTACCATCATATTAGTGTTAAAGTTAAGCATTTCATGTCAGTTGTAGACTGCATGTAAAAAGTCAAAATGTATAAAAAAAACTGTGCATTTTTTATCTCTGCATTCCACATTGAAAAATACACTTGATACTATTATAGGCCTGCCATACGTCCTGGTTTTCCAGGATTGTCCTGGTTTTAGACTACTTGTCCTGGTGTCCTGGTCCACTATTAATTTGTCCTGGTTTTTTGTACAGGTCAAGACAAACAAATTTGTTTTTTGCTTTAGTTGTTAACAAAGGTTAAGATTTCTGTTATAACACTGCTAACATAAGGTAACTGTATAAAGAACTTTAATTAAATTCAACTGTTATCTGGTGTAAAGCTGGTAAAAGCTGTCATTAATATTAGATGATAGTCAATCCTCTTTCAAATTTTGTTTCAACTAGTGGCTGTAAAAAGTTATACCGTGTAAACAACTTTTATAAGTAATCGAAAACCGCTAACAAATTGCTTTCTCTAAGGCAGCCCATACACGTTTCAATTCAATTGTCAACTGAGTCGGTCGTTGTCTAAATCAAAGCGTGTATGGCTTAGTCAATTGAATAGTTTGACAGTTGTCTAGTTGGTTGAAGAATAATCAAAAGAGTTTGATTTTTTTCAAGTTGAGTACTTAGTCTGCTCAATGGACTAAAGAAAGAAACTCGTTGAAGACTGAAACACTGGAGAGTATTATTCAATGTAAGTTTGATTTTAATATGACATGATGCCTGTTTTATAACTGTATCAAAGACCGAAATGCAGTTCTAGAAAAAGTGCAATCTTCTGAAAATTCTTTTAGTTTAGAACATTTTAAGCTCAACTTTTTATTATTTTTCATCGTTTTTATGTTCATGAAGTACACGTTAATTTTTTTTTTTTTATATATTGTTGGATTTAAAAATAAAAACTGGATGGTTTTTACATATCGCACCCTAAATACTAAACTGTAACAACTCAAAATTCTTAAAATTTCAGGAGAGCCAAAAAACAATTTATGTAAAAATGGTGCTTATAAGGGTATTCAAGTCACAAGTTGCACCCTTGCAAAAAAGCAAAAGTGCACAAATATAACAACAACCACACAGACAATTAGTTGGGCGTAAATAATTGTCTTTGTGGTTGTTGTTATGTTTTTGCACTTTTGCTTTTTTGCAAGGGTGCAACTTGTGACGTGAATAACCTTAATATTAAAAAAAAAAAATTTAGTTTCTTAATGAACAAAGTCCAATTTGAAGAAAGTTTTGCTATGCCTTACGAGAATTATATTATGAAAAAAAGTAATTTTTGAAAAATTTCGAGTTGTGACCCTTTAGTATTTAGGGTGCGATATACTACATACATATACAGTCAAATCCCGATAATTCGTGCCCCGTTAAATCGTAATTCCCGATAATTCGTAATAAACTGCCGGTCCCTTGAAAAAGTCTCGTTAATTCGTAAAATTTCCATACATTTTGGTCCCCTCGCTAATTCGTAATTTTTTTTCAAATAAAATCTTCTTTACCTCTTATAATTTGTAATAAAAACAACAGAAACATGGAAAGAATGATTTTTTGTTTACCAATATTTTATTTTTGCGCGGGTTTTTGCTTTTGTATGGGGTTTATTTTCTTAAGATCACTTTGATCAGTTTGTTACATGAATAATTTCTCTATATTTTTTATTTTTTAACAATTATGTTTTTTTTTATCGTTTTAGTAAATAAATTGAAAAACCTCGATTATTCGTATTTATTTTGTTTTAACCCCGTTAAATCGAAACCTCGCTAAATCGAAACCCCCTATAATTCGTAAGAAATAGCCGGTCCCTTGCTATTACGAATTATCGGGATTCTACTGTATATTAAAAAAAAAACTTTTTTGTTGGTATAATTTTTTATCCGTTTTTTGCATGTGTTGATAGGTTCAAACATCTGGCAGCCCTATACTATTATAAAGAACCTTTTATATCAATGTAACTTTTTTTTATAACTTTTCTGATTTTTTTTCGCTATTATTTGAACTATTTTTGCATACTACCCACATACATTATTATTTATTTATTTAAAAAAATCCCACTTTATATAAAACAGAAAACGATTTTGTTTTTAAATTTATTTTGTCAAATAAGTTTTTCGGTAAAGATCCGAAGATTGATAAATTCTGATAAGGCTTTATTCCAAATTTCTATTAAAACAATTTTTTAATGTTTTCAATCTATATATCTGGCAATATTATCAATTCATCACCTATAACAATCGGATTCGTATTGCGATTTTAAAATTTGCTAAAAATTCTAAGAAAAAACTTAGCCAGTACTCATAAATTTTTTCATATAAATATGAAAAGTAGATATAATGCGTTTTAGATTTCGCCAAAATAATCGCTTTTTTTAATTTCGCCAAAAAAATCGACATGTCGCCAAACACATAATTGCGTCGCCTATTAGGATTATAAGTAGCCACGTTTGGCGAAAAATCGCCACATCTGACAGCCCTGCTCCCGAAAATAGCTTTATTGCCATAACTTTCTTACATACTGTCCAGACTAGCCATTGTGTTGTGTGCTCAAGAAAAAAAAACAAACTTTGGCAGAACAAGCGATGCACAATTTTGATGTGGGGAAAACGTTTGGCATGATAGCCAATTAAAAACAATCAAGAGGTGTTTATTTATATGGCAATACTGCAGTGATGTTAGACATCGTTGTGCAAACAATTGTTTTAACAACGTTGTTTTAACAAGAATAAAACATCGACAACTGCAGTCTTCACTATCCAAATTCATGTGTGAACAAGAAATAGTTTGTTGTTTTAACATAGCGATGGCAAATTTAGACGGTCTTTTATAAAATTGCCATACAAATAATTATGATAAAATGTTGTGCTGGTCGGTCCAAAATGAACCACAAAATCACAACAAATCTCATGTAGATGAAGAAATCTAAGTAATATTCTGCACAGAGAACTTTTACATGAATCTTTATCTCATAACTTAATTTTATTCAGGAAGCTCCATGATTGCCAATGGTTCGCAAATAGGGTATCATATCGTTGGGATTGACCGACTTTACTCTCTTACTTGTTTTTATGAATATTTTCTTGCTTTCCATTTTGTGAATTGCATGCCCTACACGTTTTTTTTTTTGGGAATAAAAGGCAAAATGCAAGTTTGTATCTTCAGAAATGTTTTAAAAATGAATTTAGCAGTAAATTTTAATCTTTATGCTTAGAAAAGATAAAAGAAGTATGATAAAGCAAAAAGATTTTACATTAATTCATGAAGTCCTTTTTATATATAAAGCAAAAAATGTGATCCCTCTATAATATAAATACTTTGAAAATACCGTATTTAAGATTTTTGAACACAATAGTTCTTAAAAAAGCATTTTTTAACCAGATATAAGAATTATTGTAATTTTTGTTTTTTTTTGAATAAAATGTTAAATAGAAGATTTTTTAAGATTTTAATTTGTTTCGTATTTTCTATTTTTTTTGGCTTTTATTTTATTTTAATTTGTTTGTTTATTTAAACAATTTTAAGTGATTTATGCTTTGTTTTTATTTTTTAATTGTTAAGAAATTGCGAATCATAAAAAATAAACCAAAATACATTTAATGATGACGTCGAAATACTTAAAAATTCTTTAGTTTGAATATAATTTAAATAACACAGTGGCGTGCAAAAACTGTTTTGTATATTATATATTCATTGGCAACACTTGCATTATCTCCTAACGCCATGTTCACACGGTCAGCAATATTCGTGTTTCGCTCTCCCATTCCTGTTTCGCAGCGCAAACATTATTGAAACAACATGTTTTTCCATACACAATTTTTAAAGCGAAACAGGTAGTTTCATTTCGAAACATGCTGCGAAACAGGAAAAATTTTCTATCATCTTCAATTTTAAAAACAATTATCGTTAGTTTATCTGAAAGAGCTCTAAAAAAATCAAAACAAAACAAGCTAAATAAAAATAGATGTTAAATAAAATAAAGCGATAATTTTAAAATATGTAATAATATTAATAAAAGTATAATAATAAGTAAAGTAAAAATAATATATTTTTAAGTTTTTATTACTTTTTTTTAATCTATTTTGAATAAAATCACACTAACAACACAAAAAAAATGTAAAAAGGAAACAAGAATGAATCGTATGAACAGCATGTTTGGCAAACTAGTTTCAGAGAGCGAAACGAGTGGTTTATATCGTCGTATGAACATAGCATAGGTTTCTAAAATGGCTTAGAAAAAAAGCATTTACCGACCGCTTGTCAGATTTTGTATTCGTATTCTCTCTTACACAATACATTTTTCTTTTACATGATACGATTTTTCTCATTCTACATCATTTTTTGCAATGTCGTAATACATTGTATTACCGTGTAAACTGGCCTTAAGCATTTCATGTCAGTTGTAGACTGGGTATTAAGTACAAGCCGGAACTTTCGGTGGCCGCTAATGCTAAGAAAAAAGCACAGGCGGCGGAGCTAAGCCGGCTTAGAGCCCGTAGATTTGGACCTCGGCTCACACCAATTAACAACACTGTGCTAATTAAAAAAACAGACAAGCCGGGCACCTGGCGTTTTAACCTAATTCGGGCACGCTATATACCGTTATTTCGAAAATGGTGGAGGTTTCACAACATATGTTGGCGTAACTAAAAACAATTTGGTGATATTGAAATAACTAAAAAAAACGAAATTTCGCAACAAAATTACCTTTAGGTAAAGTAAAACTTTTTAAACAGTCGTTTTAATATTGTTTTTTTCATTATCATTATTATTATTATAAATTCATAAAAATGGAGCCCAACAGAAAAGTCCAATTTCGTTTTTTTAAATACGTAAAAACTGATGGATTTAAAAAACACGGAATTTTATATGAGATAAAAATATTGTCGTTCCACAAAATCCTTAATAAAAACTTTATTTTTCATCCGATTATTACGCTTAAAATGTTGGTAATTAAATACTATTTGGTTAAAAAATAAAACATTCCAGATATTTAATATAACGTAGAAAAAAAACGAAATAAAAATGAAAAATTTTGAAAAAAACGTAAAAAATAGGCGAATTTTGAACTTTGATGTGCCATAACTCAGCCATTTCTTATCAGATAGAAATTTTCAGCATATCGACGGAAAAGGCATTCGATTATCTTTCTAACGATGTGCCAATTGTTTCGATTGGATTCGCTTGGGCTCCATAAGGGTTTGATAGGGACCATACACCGAAAAACACAAAAGTACTGTATCTAAAAAACGGTACTTAGGAAAAAAAATTACAGCGTTTTTCGTGTTCAGGAGATCCCAATTAACTTATCTAGGCATGTGGCGTTCTTGGCGCAAGGTATAAAAACAGGCCGCAACAATCAACACAAATGGCGTCACCAAAACAAAAATAACAAAACACAAACCACGTTAAACAAATGCATTAGTTCAACAAACGTTGTTTTTTGTGCAAAAAAAAATGTATTTAGTAATATTGTTTTGTTTTATAATGTTATTTACTTACTTTAATATTATTAACTCGTGTTGTTGTGAACTTAAAAGTTAATTTTTATAACAGTTTTGTAAATAAATCTTAACTAAATAAATTTGTGTTCATTGTATTGCGGCATAGAAGATGATGAAAAGAGAAATGCAAAAGGGCAGCTTTCTTTGAAAGAGACAAAAAAAAAACGCAAAATCTTCCGTCTCGTGACAGTTCTGTGTATTCTGTGATAGAACGTACTTCATCCCTTTTGTATCGTTTGGCGCGATCACAGCACTCCTCAAACGATTTGCGTGGCCGGCCAAGTGCAGAACTGGTAGAACATTCAGCCCACAAAGTATACAGAGATGAAAAAAGTGACGTGTGAAAAATGCCTAAATCATTTGCGAGGGCAGCTTTCGAAGAAAGAGAAAGAAAACGTTTTTTGTTAGTGAAGTGACAATGCGTAAAAACAGGCCGCTACTATCTACACAAATTGCATAATCAAAACAAAAAACGCAAAAAGGGCAGCTTTCGAAGAAAAATACAGAAAAAACACAATATTTTCTGTCTCGTGACGCCTCTGTATACTTTGTGATTCAGCCTCAGTAAACTTAATTGTAAATGTGCCTTCAAGCCAATTTGCATTCTTTTTTTCAAATCGCGACTTCGTACGGTTAGAATCCTGCCATCTTTGTTTGAAGTTATAGTAAAAGTTTTTATATATTGTATCCAAAATTTCACATGCTCTAGTATCGTTTAAGCCAACGTGCAATTGTTGCAAAAACTGTTTTAATTTTGTTCTGTCTTTGCCAAATTCCAGAAGCTTCGAGCATAAAACCCCATGAGAAATAGAAAAACTTTCCATTGCCGTAAAACTCTTGGGCCTTAGTTTCAGTTATAATAAAAAAAACGGAGAAAAATCGGTTGTACTTTTCGCGTTCGTCAGCACTTGTTGAATGACAAAAATCAATAAATGAACACCTATAAATACTACGTATTTTTCAATATTTTACTGAGCACTAATGAGCACTAATAGATGTGGGTGGAATTTCTGTAAAAAAATCATTCAGGTAGCCAACGGAAAACCCCAAATAATTAAAAAAAGTGCACTTTCCTTTTTTCCTTTCAATTGTCCACGCACATTTATTACCGCTTATTACTTTGCTACCGCAATCATAAAAATCACATTACCTTTTGTTTATAACTTTTTTTTTTTAATTCTAAGAATCATAAAAAGTCATAAATGTTTTTGCAAAGAATTTTGTGCATATCTCGAGCAAATTTTTGAAATGCATACCTTCACTTAATTGTTAATAAAAGCGAAACGCGTTCATCGACTTTCATGATTTATGTCTCATTTATTTCATAGGTTATGCGACTTTACGTGAAAGTAATAGGACTTGAAACTTTTTTTACTGTTTTGGATTTTTTATGAATTAAAAATAAAAAAATTAAATTTTTTGTGCAAAAAATATTTTTATAACATTTATTTATAACTGCGAAACTGTTGCTTATGTAGCAAAATGTTATATAAACAGATGAAAGTAATTGTAATTCTTGATTTTTCTAAATTTTTTTCAGCAAAATCCGACGAATCAAGTTATGTTAAACAAAAGAGCCTTATCAGAATTAAGTCCCGAATCAATCAGCTGAAAAATGTTGTACTGTGTAATGCAACAAATTGAGAGGTGGCACCTGGTGGCACTTGAAATTGATTAATAATGTTTAAACAGATATAAGACAATGTATTAGTAGTGATTTCCAACTGAGGAAAAGTAAAGATAAAATTACAGGTCCAAATGTTTGGAGAAAAATGAGATTTTTGTTATATGTTCATAAAAATACACAAAAAAAAAACTTAAGTCTCTGCAGATTTTTTTTTTCAATTTTAGTATACTGAAATATACTACTTTAAATAGAAAAAAAAAGAAAAACGTTAGCTCACATAGTAAAATAATATTCGTATTTAAATTCTTAGGTTTAAATTAAGTTGGTTCGGTAAAACACACAAGTTCTGAGTTTGAGACGGATATAAAAAAAAAACTGGCAGTCAGATCGGAGTAATTCTTTTTGATTTGATCGTACCATTTAGTCTAAAATTTCAACATATCACTGCATATTGCATAAAGACTATGTTGACAATTTGACTTTTTTCCGCGAAATCCCCCGTGTGGGCCGTCGACTTTAGCAATAGAGGTTAATGTTTGTTGATTGACTAAGCTTTATGTCTAAACAATATCGAGTAGATTGCAATTAATAAGCAGTTAAAG
Organism: Pollenia angustigena; assembly: GCA_930367215.1. Classification (NCBI taxonomy): domain Eukaryota; kingdom Metazoa; phylum Arthropoda; class Insecta; order Diptera; family Polleniidae; genus Pollenia; species Pollenia angustigena. The sequence continues at coordinate 45,493,394 of OV884056.1, read as the reverse complement.
GTTGTTTTTTCTAGCAAACATTACAAAAAATAAAAATAAACTTCCCAATAAAAATAGTTGTTACGTGTGGAGCGGCAAATATTTAATAAGTGTGACCATAGCTTAAGTTCTTTACTATAATATAATGCTATGTTCGCACAACAGCATTTTCGTAATTCCCTCTGTCATTCGTAATTCACAGCCAAATTATCCAAATAACTTCTACCAAAAACCAAGTTACACCAACACCACAAAGAAATTTTACATAAATCTTAACCTCGTAACATAATTTTGTTCTTGCGGGTTATAATTGCCTATGGGTCCCGAAAAGGATACAGCCTCAAAAATTTGGTTTAAAATACTTTCTTACTTGTTTTATTATGAAAAAATTTGTTTTCAGAAATCTATGCCGTGATAAAATATTAAGCGGCGGTCTACTATTGACGGAATCATTAGCCAGCTGAAGTTGATATTTCACCATACCAATAAACATTTATATATTCTTTATACCATTTAATAGCGATTTTGTTCATAAATATAAAGGGCTCAGAGCTGAACGTATTTAAAAAAAATACGTTTGTTGCTAAGGAAAAGGTATTAAGCACGTGTTAATGGATTTATAAATTAATGGCAGTTCACTTACTCAAACTCAAAATATTTTTTTCTTTTTTGACTTGGTTTGCTCCAGCTCTGAGCCCTTCATATATAAGGCCCCTATTGCGGTTTACAACTCAACTCAGTTGAGTTGCAATTTCTTAATTTTTGTATTATGGTTTACAACTTTGCTAAATTGCGGTGAACAAAAACATAACAAAAATTACAACTGATCACAACCAGTTGTCAGTTGAGTTGTAAGCCGTAATAGGGGCCTAAATTATGTTTAGTTTTTATATATAAAATTGGTTACTTCGAATTTAGAGAAACAATTTTTTAGATCGTTGAGCTCTTTTACGGCGCAAATAAAATTTTTTTTGGCAGCAGCATGCAACTTTGAAACTTTTGTATCTGCAAAAACTATGCGAAACAAAAACAGAGACTATGTCACCCTCGGTCTTCACCAAAAAATCATATCGTGTATGAGATACTTTACTGCATTTTTTAATGCCGACTTGTAGCTTAAGCTGTTTCAATACAAAGGATGTTCCAGTAATCCGGATACCAACACAGTTCCTTATGTGTTTCCCAGAGCTTATAAAATATTCTTTCAAGGGTTTTAACTTTGCTTGACTATCAGGATACAAAGGTACCTCCATCCCTAATTATAAATTTCCAGCAATTGAAGCACAGCCGCGAATAACGTTTTAAGTTACAAACTAATAATTTTTCAGGAGAGGAAAAAAACGTTTTTTGACAGGCAGCATTATTTGTTTTAAATTTTTTTTTTTTATTATTAAAAATAATGATAATAAAAACTTTTATGCAAAAGGCTTTTAAAACATTATTCCGCACTGCAAAACCATTTCGGTTTCATCATTTTGTTAGTTACTTGCAATGTTCTTCCACTGGCTGACACTTTGTATGCCATTTTGAAGGCGTTAAGGTGCATAGTTTTGGTTGATTTGATGTTTAAACTGTGTAAGAGAGTAAGGTCAACGGTTATCTGCAAAAAAACAGTTTTTGCAAAATGAGGCGTTTACAACGTTATTCGCGGCTGTGCTTCAATTAACGGTAAGATATGTAAATCGTACAGAATTAGGAAGCCGATATAAACTTCTGATGTTGGCGAAGAGTAATTAACGTTAATACAAAATAAACTAGTATGTACCAAGATTTGTATCAATGTTACTGAAAGTTATGCAAGTTAAATTCTTTTTCGAGACATACAAATCGGAGCATTTATGTAAAAACTAGAGATTTATGTTCAACCCACCCTCTGTTTGGATTCGGCCCCTAAATATTCGGAGCAGAATACTTGGCAATTCGAATTCTTTAAATTGTTTCTTATTTGCTACACACTGTTGCCTTGATTTTCCATTAATTTTTATGCCTTATTGGAAAATCTAGAGTAAAATATTAAAAAAAATATGTATAATTTAGTATAATAATTTAAGCGAAGCGGCAAAGAAATAGAAAATTACATTTTAAAAGAAGAAATAATAAGAAGTAAAGAAAATTAAACGGAAGGTTTGGCTAAAAGTGATTGAAATGGCAAAAGGCGGATATAAAATGTAACTTAAACAAAATTTAAATATGTTGTTTAATTATATATAAGAGGTTTTTGTGGAAAAATAAACATTTCATAATATTAAATATTTATTTTATCACTACTCTCTTGTTAAAAGGAATTAAAAATGATTAGAATAAAAAGAAATCTTATAATTTATTATAATGTGTTAACAATATTTGCTATTTATTGCAAACAAGTTTCTAAAATGAAAAATAATTTAAATATTGAATGGCTTAATCTTGAGAGCAATGCTATAAAGGTAAGTGAAATTAACTATAAATAAGTATATAATTTCCTTCTGTAAGACTGTAAACAGACTGTAAATCTTGTGATCCTCTTAGGACATTGTTCTTGAAAGCTATATTTAGAGAGTTAATACAATTAAATTTTTCAATTCAATTGATGTTTGTCATTGATACTTTTTCTCAGAAATCGCAGACAAAGAAAATACAATTTATTGAGATGAAAGGGGGAAAAAAATTAATAGTATTTGCCAAAAATTTACTAAAACAGTCTTTTCAACACAACCGACATACCCTATAGTTCTGGCTAATATCAAATAAAAAGTTAGTTGCGATTAGTAAGTAGGCCATTAAACACTTTAATACTGAGTATTACGACATGTCAAAAACTGAAATAGTTTGTTATGAAATGGTAGTCAATTATTTTATAACTCAACCACAAAATAGTTTGTGGTTACTGACGAAAACAAGTGGTCACACTTTGAGAAAGCTAAGTCTGGGTTCATACGGCTCATGTCTTATTGACAAGATTCTTCCTTTTTCTTCTTTGAACATGAATTGCCGTTCAAATGATTCATGTCATGTTGACGACATGTTTTTTATTTGGTATAGTCGTGCGTATACATGTGTGCTTTTTTGATATTGAAAACAATAACAAAATTAAACAACGAATGAAAAAGCAAAACGTAAAGACAGTACATGCATCTGTGTACTTGTTTCTTTTCCCCTCGTCCCTCTCGCCTATAAAGTAGCAATCTTGTCAATAAGACATGAGCCGTATGAACACAGACTAACATTTGAGCAAAGCTGTCACTCATGAACGATAGTGTGTATCAGAGAACCAAGCCTAGCAGTTAAAAATCGGCGGCTGGCCGTTGATAATTAATTTTTTAAGACTCGAGCCGACGCCGTTTTAGGCAACGTCAATCGGCTAAATATTTAAGCCGATGAAACAAAGCCGCTGTTTTTAACCGTGTTGCTAAGATTTATTCACAGTTAATTAATTAAGTAATGGCGAAGTGTGTGCGTATTACCACTTACTTTCCACATTACCAAGTAATTCATATAAGAGATAATTATATTTCTATGCTTTATATATTGGAAACAAATGATCTAAAACTATTAAACTAAATTTCCTCTAATTACTTTTTTAGTGAATACCGCAATTAAAAAAATCTTATTAGTTATCAAAACTGCTGGGATATTTTACACTCATAATACAAACACATTCAAGGAAACATTTATTATTCATAAATAATATAATAACAAATAAATTATATAAAATAAAAATATTTATACAAACATATTATTAACGTAAACAATTATTAATGAATTAATCAAACACTTGAAATAAAAAACTGGAAAAAAATGTTTAAAATATGAACCGAACAAATATCGGGAAAAGCATGTGAAACAAACAAATATTTTTGTCAATCTGCACGTGGAGTTAATTTAATTAGATTTATATTGAATTTTATCGCTTTTGATTTTTTTAACGGATACTTTTTTAAAGTCTTCATCTAAACAAGTTAACATGAATAACGAGATTTATAATAATTAATTAAGTCTAGAATAAAGTATTTTTGACAGGGAAAATATGATGAAAAACCAGTAGTCAACTTTTTCTATAATTTTCTAATTTTATTTTAGTTCCCAGTAAAAACTTCGCCTACTTTTGCAATATGAATAGCTTCTTTAACTCATTATTTAGTAGCTTTGTTCTATAAGTACATCTTTAACAACTTCAATAACTACTTTTTTCTGGATGTATGAAGGTAAAGAAAATAATGACTTACTTTTAAATGCGTTCATTTTGGGACATCCCTTGTAAAATTCATTGGTTCTTTCAGTAGAATTGTAAGTAGTGCTCTTATGTTTTTCTGATTACCCAACACATTATTTTGTAGGCGAAGTTTTTACTGGGTTGTATTACACTTTTTCCCAAAAAGATAAATTTAAAGCCTTTTTCGTAAACAGATTCATTGCCTGTCTGGTAGAATACAAGAAAGCACCATGCGCATGACATCCAGTTTGATGACTTCGTTTGTCCCTTAGACTCGCGAAAAAGTTAAAAGAAGTATGAATGAATTTTATAAGATCTGGCAACCCAACTCTTTTTACAATTCTAGATACTTCATTGATAGATATGCAGTATGTTATGATCGGACTTCCAATGGCGATGCAGTATACAAAAAACTAAAAGGGCGGTATCCAGAGGAATGTTTTCAACTTATCTTTAATCCTAGGGGGTGACTTTCTAAACTTTTTTTCGAACCACTTTACTGCATAGTATAGATCGTCCCACTATCTTTTCCTAGCGACTTTAGCATAAGATGGCAGGTCTTTACCTTTTAACGTCTAGCTTCTTCTTCCTCGTCGAAAGAGTCTTCTTTTCAGATGCTTTTTCCTTCGGGCTTGATTTGGCCGACGTGCTCGCCTTCTCAATAGCTCATTCTGATTTGTCTCTCAAAACGCCAAATTCTGACAAGAGTCTTCTTTGAGACAGGTATGGCTAGGCTTAACCAGTCCATTTGATGACGGGGTTTATTTTTAGTATGTATTCAGCTCCTCAGGAGATCTGATGCTCTTCGTCTCAGAGGCCGAAGGAGGATCCGATACTTCCGTCGGAGTGCCCCGATATTGACCCAATATGTTTTTCTGGTGCATCTTCTTCATTTTCCTTCGTTGTGCACCACATAGCCGTTTTTGGTGGCTCTTCCACCATTCGCTCTACCTCATCCTTTTGGGATTTGGTATGGCAGTGTTGTTTTTATCATTTGAGGGTTCGGAGTCGGATCCTTAATTTTAAACCCGTTCTGAGTGCATCCTTCTCTTTCACCTCTACATTTTTGGCCTGCATGATGTACACTTGGGAAATTTCCTTGCTCACGATCACTGGATGTGCCTTCGTCATCCAGTGATCGTTGAATTATATCAATTTATGTATGCAACGGACAAAAGTGCTTTCAATATCTAAAGCTGGTCTAAAGTTACCAGATCTATCAAAATAACAGCTGACCAGAGTAATATCTGGTATCACAAAAGTAAGAAAAGACCGTGTAAATTATTGATGTCCTTTTGGTGTGGGAGATCTTAAACGTATTAGGGGGCTATCCCTGTATTCTGTTAATTTAAACCTGCTCTGCAAACGGAGAATAAATAGCTCCAGCGTCCAATCAAGGGATAAGTGAGTGAATGATCCTGACAGTCGTATACGAAAATTGCCACATAGCATATGAAGGTGGTCAAGAGTACAGCGGAAGTTAAGGAAGTCTTCAGCTATTAAACAAGGATTTAATATTGTGGGTATATATTAGACTGGTCGCAATTTTTTTTTTTTTAATTTAATTGTTTGCGCTGCTTATAATATGAGGTTTGGTGTAAGAAATCATGATCTAATTTTTCAGGTCAATCCGACGGTGCCTAGCCGTGCCGGGTGGGGACCAAAGTTCCCCATATTATAAAAAAAACATCTTTTCTATCAGATCTTTAAAGTTTACTAGTTGAAAAGCCGAAAATCAAAAATATGGCTTCGTTACGATCTTCCGCAGAGAGTGCCAAATTTCAGCTTCCTATGCCATCAGATGGCTTCAGAAAGTTGCGGAAAGAATAGGACATACATGCAAACATCCTGACATACTAAGAAATTATATATTGTATGCACAACATATGTTCGCGCAACTCCAAAACCGCTTAAGCTTATTGAAAAACTAAAAAAACCAAAATTTTAAATTCACAAAAGACGAAAAATTTTAATTAATTTAAGAATTTTATTAAACCGCCATATTTGTATGAGAGCCCCCCTAAAATGTAAAGATAAAGGGCAAGTATATCACGAGAAAATGTTGAGGACAAAAAACTAATTGAGATCGGTCATACACTTTATTCCCCTAGGGCTGACTCCTTGGCAGTTATGGAGCTTTTTCTTCAATATATTTCTAGTCTGTAGTTAAAATGTTGAATGGGAGCCCCTTAATGAATGGAGATAGCAGATAGGTATTTTAGAAATAAATGATGGAGATGAAAAATAAAGTGGAGTTGGTCATACATTTGGCCCTTCTTGAGGCATCCTAGGCACTACACGGGCCAAATATTAGAATTTCAATTATACAAATATGGCGGTTTAATAAAATTCTTAAATTAATTAAAATTTTTCGCCTTTTGTGAATACATAAAACCAAAAGTTGTTAACAGATTTTAATCATTTATAAATAGCATGTTTTGTTTGCAATGTTGTTTTTTATATGACTGCACAAAATTAGAAGCATAGCTGCATTTTTAAATAAATGAAATAAAAAAATTATGTTTCTAAAACGACTGCGCATATAAGAAAAACGTTTTACCTTTCTTAAAGTAAATTTTATTGCGGAATTTCGGTTTTTTTAGTTTTTCAATAAGCTAAAGCGTTTTTGAGTTACGCGAATATATATTGTGCAACCTCCTTAATTTTCTAAATAACGGTATATCTCGAAAACCAAAGCCAACATAAAGAAAAAAGTTTCAACTTTCTTAAAGTAAATTTTATTGCGGAATTTCGGTTTTTTTAGTTTTTCAATAAACTAAAGCGTTTTTGAGTTACGCGAACATATGTTGTGCAACCTCCTTAATTTTCGAAATAACGGTATATCTCGAAAACCAAAGCTAACCTAAAAAAACGGCTAGCACCACTGGATTCAGCGACCGCGAATTAGGTTAAAAATCTTTCATCGTATCATACTAAAATATTAAACAGCAAATACTTTAATCTATCTATACAATATATAATTTCTTAGTATGTCAGGATGTTTGCATGTATGTCCTATTCTTTCCGCAACTTTCTGAAGCCATCTGATGACATAGGAAGCTAAAATTTGGCACACTTGCAGTACTTTCTCTGCGGAAGATCGTAACGAAGCCATATTTTTGATTTTCGGCTTTTCAACTAGTATAACTATAAAGATCTGATAGAAAAGATGTTTTTTTTATAATATGGGGAACTTTGGGCCCCATCCGGCACGGCTATTGACCTGAAAAATTAGATCATGATTTCTTACACCAAACCTCATATTTTAAGCAGCGCAATCAATTGAATTAAAAAAAAATCCCATACAAGATGTGACCAGTCTAGTATTTATATATACTATTTGAATTATTTGAGCAAAATTTTTGAATAGGAAACCTTAAGGAAGAAAATGTCACGTAAATAAAACCTACTAAATATTGAGGATTTATACAAAACTTACCACCATGTGCTAAGACATATTGGATTTCTCTCATTACACAGAGGGAGAAAAAACTAACAAAACATGTAAATTATTAATATTCCATGTGCGAGATCGTTAAAGAATTTCTTTAGGAGGCTGACTGTAAAGGCTATTTACAGATCCTCCGATAGCAAATATTAAAAAAAAAACACTCTTCAATTATTTTTTTTAGATAAATTAGCTTTTGAAATTTGATTTTCTCTTAAGAATTTGTTGTTTATATAAATATTTTTTTTATTCGTTTTAAATATTATTCTACAATAATCGAATTTAATAAAATTCTGCGTAAATAAGAAAAAAAAAAAATGTTTAAATAAATAAAAACACTTTTTTGTGGAAAAATTATTTAATATTCCGTTTTTCTTGTTCAATTTATTAAGGTATTACACAGTGATACCAAAGTAAATGAAAACATATGCAGGTGTTCTTAGGTTCCAATTTTGCTTTGATTGCCTTCAAAGAAACTATTTATAATTTATCATGATTTTTGTGAAATAAAAAGAGAACCAAAATGTTCTCTTGTTGTTCATTCATGAGTGAGCGTTTTCAAATTTTGCTGTCTATTTTTATTTACGAGTATAAAGAATAAAAACATTTTGCATTTGTCCACTCATGAGCAATGAGAAGACAAAAATTTTTTAATGTAAATTTTTTAAGTTATTTTTCAATTATTTTTACCAAAACGGCCAAAATAAACCGCACAAATGGCTTGGCAAAGTCACACATTAAAAACTCAAAATTTTAGAATTTTTTTGTATACATATAAATTTTGACGTTTTTTGTGACAAAACATTGTTTGGTATAGACATAGTATTAGAATGGTTGATATTTCGAGCTTGTAAACGTTAACAACCGTATTCATAAACATTTTAAACATCATTTCAAATCAGTTTTAAATCTAAATCGTTAAAAATGTATTTATAAGCGAATATTACCTTAAAAACCCTATTTTAAACCTTGTGTAAATAAGCGAATTTTAAAATTGGTTCGACCCCTGTTTAAACCTATTTTAAAATTAAATTTTTGCTGTGTTTATGGTCATTTTGAACATTTTTGCGAGAAATTTTTAAGTCAATATATTATTATGTATTTATTCATTAAAAATAAAATGAAATTCAAAAATATGTATGTGTGTAAAATGTATATTATTAATATATTTCTCAATTTCACAAATTAAAACTCAAACAATTATTAATTGTTCATTATGAACTAGTGATGTGTAAACGATCAAAACAGATAAAATAAAACTCGTTATTTGAATACTTTTTTTTATCAGCAATAAAATCATCATCTTAATTGCACTTTTACTAAAAAATTTTTGAACTCTTTTTATTTTTTTATATATAAGAAAAACTATCGTACAACTATTCATTTATAAAAAACAATTTTTTTTTCTCACACACGACAAAAAAAATGTTAGATACGAGTATGAATTAATAGTTGCGTTCGAGAACACAAAAGTTTTTACTATTTTTTACTAAACTTTACTGCATTTTACGAAATTGCGTTCGAGTACACAAAATGCAGTAAATGAGAACATAAATTGAGAGCGAAAAGTGACAGTTCTTGTCTGAGTATTTACAAGTTTTTACTGCAGAAATTTTTGCTGTAAAATTTAGTAAATCAAAAAACATATGTTTCAAAAGGTAAACAAACAAAAGTAACAAATAAAAAGCAAACAAATTGTGAAAAAATTGTTAAATAAAAGAAAAGTTTAAATAAAAATTATATCAAAACAAAAAGTGAATAAATATTAACTAATTAAACTTGTGAAGCATTTATTTGGCTAAATACAAACTTTTTAAATTTTTTTTATTATGTTAATTTTTTAGAGTTGTAAAAGTGTGAAGTATTTGGGTACTTAAGTAATCAATAGCAAACAAATTATGCATCTTCTTTTAAATAATTTAACCCGCTACAAATTAGTAAAATAAAATAAAATAAAATAAAAAACAAACAAATATGAAAGATTACATAAAATAGTTTGTTTGTATTTTCCAAAAATGTTCGTGTTATAAAAAGTATTTAATCAAGTACCGATAAGAAAACGACTTCGATTATTTGCCTTCAGCTGTTGGCTTTATTTTACGAATTTTTAAAAATTTTGCGTTCGCGTACTTTTTTGGACAACAGCTTTTTGTGAGAGCAATTTTTTAGTTTACTCATTTACTGCATTTTACTGTAAAAGTACTCAAACGCACCTAATAACTACTGTTTTGCATCATTATGATTCAAGTGACAAATAAAAGAGATAACGTTTCCACCATCCAATTAAAAAATACGGTAAAACGTTTATTTGTTAAAATGCTGATTATGAATACGAATTTAAAAAGCTTTTTTATGCTGGGTACACACTATGCAACACATTTACGCAATCTAGTGAATTAAATTAATTTTCATTCATTCCAGATTGCATCAACATTAAAACGCTTTAATATTTTGAGGTTGCATTGAAACAGATTGCATGTAGATTGCACTGTGTGTACCCAGCATTAGGCTTAAAATGTTTTTTAACTAAAATTCATGTAAACCCTGAATTATGATTTTTTTATGAATACGGCTGTTACAATGTAATGCAAAAACCTGTTGTTTATTGTTTTTTTTTTTTTTTTTGTAATGTTGGACACGGTGGCGTCCATGGATTTGCCTTGAACAATTCAAATATGAATAAGTCGCAATTGCTTTCAAATATGAATAAGTCGCAATTGCTCACCTATTTAAAATTTAAAAATGAAAAACCTAAATGCTCACATATACAATTTTATTTTATTCTTAACAGAGCTACCTAAACAAGAGCGGCAAGCGTTTTTTAAACATGCAAATTCTATTGCCAATACATTTTCAATAAAATAAAACTACCAAGCGAACTATCAAATAAGATTTTCCAGCCGGGTGGTGTTAAATTCGCGTTCTTAAGGTTTGTTTCGTATAAACTGTATGAAAATGATAAGTTTTGACATAAAAAAGACGCTTGCCGCTCTTATTTAGGTAGCTCAGTAAGGCATAGCAACTGTTCGAATACATGAATATTAAGTATGTGTGTAAAACCATATTGAAGGTAAGGAAACTTTTCGTTAAGTATTATGAAACTGTCATTTGCTTAAGAAAAGTGCGATACGCTTTTGTCGGGCTTCTCCTTATTTTTTGACAATAGCTTATGCAAATTATGGTTGGGCTTTGTAAACTTATAAATGAATGGGCGATAAATTAACATTTCGTTTATGACTGTTACAAAATTTTTCTCATTCATGAGCATATTCATCAAATATTTAATATAAACGATCGTATATGAAATATTTTTAACTCGGGAAATAAATGTAAACTTAAGTTAAATACTCTTAAAATTGTTGATATTCAATATTAGTTTTGTCTACTATAAAAATTAAAATATGAAAACCTCTGCATATTTCTTGTGTAGCACAGTGTTATTATTCAACTGGCACAATGGGGAGTTTATATTTGTTAATAAAAAAATCTTACATTTGAAAATGTTCTTAAATTAATGGATAAACTAGTGATTGTGTAATTTTTGTTATTGTTTTTATTACTTGAAATTCTTATGATTATCTGGTGTTAATGGCGTTTTAGTTTGCTAATGTGATTTTTAATTTTTTGTTAATTAGAAACTGCCTATTAGTTTTTTTTTTTTTTTTTAACAGAGTGTACTATGAGGTCAAAAATGAGTCCTTATATCAGAAAACATTAAGGGTTTTCATGATATCGTTTAAAAGTCTGGCAATCTATGCAGACTGGACATTTTTACACCATCGCAAACGAACTGTCAAAAATTGTATGAGAATTCATTTACACAAATTTCGTAAATTTGCCTAACAATTTTGACATGTAAATTTTCGCTGTTCAATTGTGCTTTTATACAAACGGTTTTATATGCTTTTCGTCGGTTTTAACAAAAAATTCAAGTGTTAATAAATCTCAATCAACAAATTCTTGGAATAATCGTAGCAAATTAGGCTTTTGGGTTTCTTAAAGCAGTTTTAAAAACAAATTTCGCTTTTAAGACACACATTAAGCACTTACTTTTTTTTTATTTTTTTTAATTTATTTTTGTATTTACTCTTCTTACATACTGGCATTTGTTGTTTAAAGTTACACAAAACTTAAAAAGGGGCTTCATGAAAAGAGTCTTGCTAGTTTGCCCATTTGCGCGAATAAAAATTTCATACCCTTTATATAGTTTTTATATAACAATCTGCGTTTAAAAAAACAACATATATTGTTCTTTAGTGTTCGGTCCGCTAAATAAAAAATACTGTACTTATCTAACTCAACCTACATTGCATTCGGGTTTTCGTAAAAAACCACAAACTTTGTTATGGTAAACACAACAAAAAATACTTTACAAAAACACAATACATATGTGTTTTAAACAACAACAAAAACCACCAGCAAAAACTTTTTACAAAAACCAAACATGTATAAAATACACACACAGGCTATTCGTGTTGCGGTTATGCAAGTTGCCAAGCAACAACAACAATACTAGTGAGGAGCGTGCTATAATGTTTTGCTTATTCCTTCATCATTGTAAAAAAACACTAAAGATCATTAATATATAATGTATGTCTACTTAATCAGTACAATTGTTCTGTTTTATACCGAAAAAAAGAACACTACGCAATGGTTTTTTTCTTTCGTGAAAATTGTTATGAACGGCATTAAAGGTTGTGTACTAATCCACAAAACTCTTAATAAAATAGATAACGTTTCTGGGTGTGTGTACCGTACCGAACGCTAAATAATGTTCGGCTTATTTTTGTACAGTGATTTCAATATCTACATTATATCAGAAACTTTTAAAAATGTATTTCATTCCCATTAAATTTTGATAATGGGCGTAAAAAGTTAAAATGTTTCTAGAACGAAGTAACAGGCTAACTGTGATAAAAGGAGTTGTAGACTTGACTCACTTTTGGCGCTGTGTGTATATTAAAAATGCTATTGTAAATAATTTTCTAAAAAACAAAAAATAACAATGTGAATTTTATTATTTTAAAAATCTTACAAGATTTTATAAATAAACAATTACATAAAAATTGGCAGTTCTAGCGTTAAATTGTAAACGGGAGACAGAGAAAATTACAAAGTACCAGAAAAATAACATGTTTTGCTAAAAAAAAATATATAAGGCATGGTTAAAGTATTGTAAGACAATATAGAAAAACAAGTAAAATGTATATATTAGGCTATGCCGAGTCTTTAATACCCTTCACCATAGTATTAAGAAGTCAATTGTTCCCTAGTTCATATGGCATGGGCGCTTTCATGCCATAATCCTTGACTGGAAACATATTTGAACGGACGCTAAGTGAAATAATAGGTTGATTTCGCTGATTTTGATAATCTAACAAATCCCATATTTAGAAAATATTTAAGCTCAATTTTATCAACCTAGCTTGTTTTGCATGGACATTTTTGTCCCAAAGGACACTTGTATGTCCTTATACTCTTACTTTACATTGTTTATACACTAAATTTTGCCACCATGAATCAGCCAGTGTCATCTAGCATATGCCTTTTCTGTAAATTATAGACATCGCAAGATCATCCTACAATTTAACAAATACTTTATGCTATCTATGTTACAAACCTAAAATTCCACACAGTTAAAAAAAATTAAATAAGAAAATCGAAATGTGTATTCCAAAATTAATTTGTTCAAGTTGTCAACAAATCAAAAATATTGATTAATTAAATTATCACTTAAATGTAAATTGACATCTAACAAATATGTTTAGGGAAGACTATAAAATTTATGTGAATTTTCGTAGTTAACACAAATACTAAGACGTTAATAATGTTGTCAATTATTTAGTTTAGTTTGTTTAAAAAAAATTAACACTAAAAGAAAACAAGCAAGAGTGCTTTATTCGGTTATGCCGAATATTATGTACCCTTTTCCATGGTGCAATAAGAATAGAAAATTATTAAACAGTTCTTAAGATGCTTGTACCTAATTTGAAAATTTTGGCTCTTGTTGTTCTACAGATATACATAAATCTATAATCGCTTTGTGTAGGAAGTGCCACGCCCACTTGACCAATCCCGCGCATATTTTGTTCAATGTTGTGTATTGATATCCCAGATGCTTGTACCTCATTCGGAAACTTTGGCGTTTGCTGTTCTCCGGGTATACAGCAAAAAAAAAAAAAAAACAATACCACAACAAGGGATTTGTGGATTAAATTAGGGGCAGCCGTGGTTTTTTTGTTCATATTTTGGCCATTTGTGATATAAATATCGAGTGGTTGTTTAGTTTGGCAGTCGAGAATGTCAAACTGTGTTGATATTTCTATTCAGTAAGGTTTGGAAAGTCACCATCGTTTAACTGCTCTAGCGTTCCAAATTTTAGAAATTTATTTAAAAAAAAATAATTAAATTAATCTGCCTGCAAAGTTAACAGAACACTTTCTCCATTTTACAAGGCTCATATCTGGTTAAATAGCCGTATTTCGAACGAAAACAATTCTCAATTGGTGCGGTTTACACATTCTTTCGAAATTAACAAGGAGCTCCCATTACGGTGAATGGCGAGCGCAATCGAGACACACAGACTGAATTTTTGTTTCCAAAAATAAATAAGCTTAACTTTTACGACAATTGGTTCAAACAAGACGGGTGCTTATGAATCGATTTATTGCAAAATCAATTTGGTGAACACTTAATTTCCAGAAGTGCTTCTGTCTACTGGCCCCCTCGTTCATGTGGATTAATTTTTATGGATCTATGGTAAGTCATTGGCTTATGCCGGTTTGCCGCAACTCTTGAAGCATTAAAAGGCAATATTTAAGCCACCATAGACGCCATACGGCCAGATTTATTGAAAAAAGTATTCAAAAATTGGACTGATCGAATGAACCATGTAACTCGTAGCAGCGGTGGACATATGTCGGAAATCATATTTAAAAAATTATTGCCATTAATTAATTAATTCCATTTCAGCAATATTTCTGTCTTGTAGTATAATTTTAATTTCTCATGCAGTTAAAAAAACACCCCATCATATTTGGGGTCTTCGGAAAACCACATTACAACAGACACACGGACATCGTTAAATCAATTTCACTACTCATAAGGGCCAAGAATATGTATGTATATTAGCGTGGCCGTTAGTTGTATGGAGAACTTTTTTTTTTTAATTTCTTATATTCTCCCCCCCCCCCCCCCCAAATCGGTTCAGTTTTATGTAAAAAAAAAAAAATACAAAAAAATTTCGTAGCGATAAGTTGTGTATTAGGGGGGGCGTCCGCCCTCAAAGTTTGCCATCAAGCCATTTATTCAAATTTTATTCATTAATCGAATTTAAGAATTTTTTTGTATTTTTTTTTTACATAAAACTGAACCGATTTGGGGGGGAGGGGGGGGGGGGGTGCGTGAGAATATAAGAAATCAAAAGAAAAAGGAAATAACGGCCACCCTAATGTATATACTTTTAAGGGACTAAGAACATAATAGTAGAAATTACAAACGGAATGACAAACTGATATATACCCTTCCCCTCTGTAGTGAAGGGTTTCTTCTGATAAATGGAGAAAATTAAATGATATTAATGTGATTAATAACTATAATTGAAACATTAAAATAATACATGGAAATTTTGGCATAAAATTCCGACAATATTACCTTTTTTATAGCACCACTTTGTTCTTTATTTATTCAGATTTCTAATAATTCGACGATCAATACGAGTACATACATATTTGTTGAAATATACACCCCTATCGTGAATAATTTTTCCCTCGTAATTTTTCCCCTTTTCACATATTTGCGATCATGAACAACTCCAATTAACGTGAAAAAATGTTCACGGAAAAAAATTCCCCGTATCGTGAAAAGTTTTTTTCCCCCGTAATTTGTCCACGTTTCCCTTAGATTTTCTCACTTTATTTTTGCTAGGGAACAGAACATGTATGTAAGTAACTCCTCCTATAAATCGAATATTAAGGGTTAATGAAGTTAATAAGGCACAAACCGATATATTGCTCAACAAACTGCAAAACAACAGCATGATTGCCTGCGGATTTGTAAAGCTTTCGATTGACTTGGTGGCAGAATTTTGGAAAATATTTTACTGCATTAAATTTAAAAAGTGCAAAAAACTAACGTTGTTATCAAACTATCCCTCCAATACTAAATATTTTGCTTTATTATTTTAACTTTTCTTTAAAATATATACTTGTATATTTTAAACAAAAATTTCATTGATTTTTAATTTTTTTAATATTTCTTCTTTTTTTTACATTCACTGGAACTGACAGCGTGAAAAATTTTTCACATGAGATTCACGGTTGCTTTTTTCCCTTCGAGGGGAATGAAAATTTCATGGGAACAAAAATTCTACTTGTTATTCACGATAGGGGTTATAATCTCAATTAGGTCTCACCAATTAGCCATGCGGGAACCATTGATGTGGACGTTATTCGATCGTTAAATTTCAAATATGGAAAATTGCCAAACCTTTATAATTATTGAGTTTATTGGAAAGAGCTGTACCAAAATTTCGTGCTGAATTTCGATATTCGTCTAAAAGTAATCAGTAACATGACCTACAATTACATACGTGTGCATACACATTGAAGAGAATTTAACAACATTAACAACAACATATCGTCAGTTTCTTATTGGTTTGACCTAACGACCATTTAAAAAAAAATTGAGTTAGGTATTCCGTATATATATTTTGATAACCCCCTTCCTGAATCCAAGACCAGTTTCACGAGCATTAATTATGCTGCATTTCAACTATTTTAAAGTTGATTAAGTATTGTTTTGCTCTACACGCCACTGTTTGGCGAACACGTCAAGAAAAAAAGTAGTTAAGACGAAAGCAAAATAAAATGGCAACAAGAAAATAAATTTCGCACTTGCATTACTTCTTTGCTGTAAGAAAAAAAGAAGTTAAAGCAAAATAAAATGTCAACAACTCAATACACAGCAGTTAGTATACGTATGCAGCACAAAAAGCTATTTTTTAAAAATAAATTTAGAAAATTGGCGTATGCGACACAAAACAATAATTTTTACTTTCAAAAAAATGCCATTTACTTTTAAGTTCGTTCATAAACGCTCACAAAAATTAACATTTTTCTTTAAAACATATGCAGGAAGCAGTGATGAAAATACAAAAAAATCCATCGAGTATATTGGTCGAAAACTTTATGTAAACCTTCAGTGTCGTTGTCTCCATTACGACTTTTTAGCATATGCACCAAACAAACAATGAGCTGACGATATCTAGAATTCATACAAAGCATACAATTGAAAAATATAATTGCTATACGTCGCCTATCGCAGCTTAAGAGGGACACTTGATACTTTAGCTTCTGTTAAACATCGGCACTGGGGTCTGCACATTAACCAATAACTGATCTTAGAAAGCGTGTAGTTTTCTCTCGCTGAGGTGACTTGAATTAACCATAAAGACTGTGCGATTTGTGAGTATCGATTCTCATCATTTAAAGAAGCTTTGTCCCTAGGCCGAGTAAAACTTATTTGCCAACCATAGTCCAAAAATCGCATTTACTTGCACGAATCTAGGGCCAATATTTGTATCAAGATTAAATGCGAGTAACATATCCTAACATCTGAAATATATATTGCACTTATTTAAATTACTCAAAGGTCATTGGTCCACATTTCACCGATCACAATTAACATTTTCAAACCGGAAAAAAATTAACAGAGTAACTGAATGTGCTGTATGTGAAATTTGTATAAAAAGTAAATTAAAATATTCTCACCTTTAATTGCGGGTTTTCTCAAACAAATTCAAGGGCCAATTTGGTGGTAACAACGTGTTTATTTAAAATATGGTGCAAAAATAAAAAAATTTCTTTATATAATAACAACTTTATTTAAATTACATACAATAACCTTGGCACAGGTGTTATTTTGTTTATACATTTTATTAATGACTGTAAAGGAGAGTTTCCAGAAATTTTTTTACGAGTAGGAATATATTTCATACTTTTTAATAATTTCTTTTATTTTTGAAAATTTTGACAATAACAGAAGATAATATTTAATAGTTCAAAAAGAGACTTAACCGAGGATTTATCGGTTAAACGGCAACGACTTTAACAGTTTTATAATGTAATTGTAGAATCTATCCTTGATTTGAGGGGACGATATGTATTCCAAGTAAATTTGACTCCGATAGTATCTAAACATACGCATTCCCTAACCAGAAATTCTTTAGATCTTTTTTTCGTTCTGATTTGGATTTAACGATCGGAAACCTTGTGAACGCTGGAAGAGCCTCACTAATAATAAGTCCAGTCATATTCCCTTAAGGTACTTTTACACGATATGTATTTAAAAAATAGTTCACATCATCAAATTATATACCAATTTCTATTTCTATTCACTTTTAATTGTATTTCAGTTTGTTAAAATTTTTTTTTAAGAATATGTGTAAATAAGAAGATTTTAATGTTTATTTGTCGCCAAAACAGCAAATGTCAGCTGGTTTGTCAGTTCGAAATAGAACCCGTTCTAATTGAAAGATTTTACACTGCGAATTCGAATTGACATTTACCGAAGACAATTTTATGTTTTGGTTTTACACGATGTATATACATATTTTGCACTGGGAAATTTGACACGTTTTAATCCATTTTACGTTTTCATAGAAAGAAAAATGTACCACGCCTACTTTTACGCCCACTTTTTCTATTAAGGGCATAACTTGAGAACGGCTTGACCGATTTGGACGATTTTTTTCTTTAAAATCATCGCCATGATCCAACTTAGGTTTTTACGGAAAGAAAATTTTGCCACGCCCACTTTTTTCGATTTACCTAAAATCAGAAAACGGCTCCATCGATTTGACTAATTTTTCTTTCAAATGTTCGTATCTTTTT
Source organism: Pollenia angustigena (assembly GCA_930367215.1). NCBI lineage: Eukaryota > Metazoa > Arthropoda > Insecta > Diptera > Polleniidae > Pollenia > Pollenia angustigena. The sequence goes on along the minus strand of OV884056.1, from coordinate 45,474,883 downwards.
AACGGATTTTAAAAATCGAACGCAAACATTTTTCTAATTTGGACAGGACAACGTCTGTCGGGTCAGCTAGTATATATATATATATATATATATATATATATATATATATATATATATATATATATATATATATATATATATATATATATATATACGGCTATTTAACAATAAAATATTTGTTGACAAACAGCAAAAACTTCTTTATACTACCAATATTAAATTTTGTTTTAAAAAACGACAGTTATTTATTCTTAATGTTTTCGTTACTATTTATTTAATTTGTTTTTGTTGAACTAATTTAATTCATTGTTGTGTACTCTATTGATTAATATTTTTTTCCTTAAAATGTATCAATTTGTGAAGAAAACAATATTTTTGAAAACAAAATTTCTCAACAAAAAAAATTTTACATTGGGCGAATTCAGTGTTTGGTGCAAATGATCTTGCGAAACAGCAAATGCAAAATTATTTCTTATCTCTTTTGTTAAAGCCAACAACAAAATAAACTGAGATTTCATTTAATTTCATTAAAGAGCTACGATATTTAGCATTTGCTTTTTCGCAATACCATTTGCACAAAGCACTGAACTCCGCTATTTTTTTTCCAAAACAAATACATACGATTTCTTTCGCTACAATTATTGGATATTGATACCGAAAAAAACCTCATGTTTATTTGTATTTTTCATTTGAATTCAGTAATTAAATGACAATATTTATTTAACAATATTATGTATTCCACATTGTGATCTTCAAATTGTATCACATTCTCTGAGAGTGTCAAAAAACCGAAGATTTTTTTTTTACATATTCGTGGAACTAAAAAATCGGTGTTAAAAGCAAAAAAATATGATAAAAAATATAGTTAATATATTTTCGCAAAATTTCCTTTAAGTCAAGCGAAGCTGAAATTTTAACACCTGTAATTGAAACGAATTTAGTTCAAGATTTAATCTAGTTTAAAGCGGTCGTCCTCTAAATTGTGCACGTGTGAGAAGTATTGGAAATTAAAGCCTCATGAAAATAAAAGACGTTAAAACAAAATTTTCTTCTAACATTTTTAAAGCGATAAAGTGAAATATTTAAAAACTTTTTTTCATAAAACTGTTATATTCAATTAATATTAATAAATTAATTAATATTATAAATAAATAGTAAAAGAAAATATAAGTACACATAAAAAAAAGGTTAATTGATTTGATAAACTATTAATTACCTTTAATTAAATTAAACGACTTAGTTATTTGGATTATCTTAAAAAATAATTTAACGTTTTTTAGAGGTAAGTTTGTTTTACAAATTACTATTAATTATTGAAAACAGTATATGAAAAACTCTTTTTTAATTACGAAAATAACTTCATCAATTACTTTTATTTTTAAGGTTTAACATACAAAAATTACTAAACTTGTAAATTAAAAACTAAAAGAATAATTTTTAGCTAACGAAGTTAATGATTTATTTCTTAGCAAGCGAGTAACTGGTCTAAATTTATTTTACTTCCTCCTCTAGTTACCATGCAGTTTCAATCACAACATGACTGGTTAAGTTTTTCATATTCCATTAGGGCTGTTAGACGCCATGTTATCCTGGGCCGTCCACGTTAACTAATGCCCTGTGGATTTCACTTCAGTGTTTCTTCCGCAACCACGGAACTCGATTTTTTCCGATTTTTTGTTTTAACCGGAAAAGTAATCAGTAAATACCGCCTTACAATTTTGCAATTTTTTTGTTTGGCGGAATGTTGGAATTGGTTCTAATTCTGTGATTATAAAATAATATTTACCAAAAAGTTTCAAATATTTGGTAAAATAAAGTATTTTGCCTCTCCTGAAAAGCAGTTGTTTTTGAGTTACGAGGTTGCGGAAGAAAACCATCGATATACTGCGGAGTATATGTTGTCTAATCAATATCCATTTATTTGCTATAGTTGAGTTTTAATTGGCGTCTCGTTATTTTTATTAAAAAGTTCTGATACTCGACACACAGTACGCGGAAACTTGTTTATATTTGTTTAGACCTTATCTATTGTCATAAGCCATGTTTCAGTTTTGTATAGTAGCGGAGTTTTCCCATTAGCATTAAAAATAAGTAATTTTGTTAAAAGTGATGATTGCGGTGGTTATATTTTTAAATTTGATTTTTCAAATAAAACAAGATTTCAAATCTAATAAATTACATTATTACAATAGACAAGTTATTTATTAACTAGCAGATACCCGGCGTGTGCTACTACCTTCCCTACTGCATGTAGTCCCCTTTTTGAAAACATGCAGAGTTTATGTGTCTGTCTAAAAAGGGATCTATCTATGTTTTAAGTTTCATTCGAATCTGTTAGATACCCAGTAAAAACTTCGCCTACAAAATAATGTGTTGAGTAATCAGAAAAACATAAGAGCACTACTTACAATTCTACTGAAAGAACCAATGAATTTTACAAGGGATGTCCCAAAATGAACGCATTAAAAAGTAAGTCATTATTTTTTTACCTGTATACATCCAGAAAAAAGTAGTTATAGAAGTTGTTATAGATGTAGTTATAGAAGAAAGCTACAAAATAATGAGTTAAAGAAGCTATTCATTTTGAAAAAGTAGGCGTAGTTTTTACTGGGTAGTTTTGGAAATTCAGATATTTCCCCCTAACGTCAACGACGCCCGAGGCGAATTAACACCAGGTGAGCTTAGCTTGCTACGTTAGCAACAGCTGATAACTAACAATATGTCAAAATGGTATACCGTTCTGGCGACTCCTTCATAAATTCTATAATTTTCACTTAGAATTTTGAATTTTAAAACGTTTATATACTACTAGAGTAACCCAGCCCGCGTTGAGTGGTTCTCGAGTTATTAAATGACGAACACAGGACAACTTATTTTTATATATATAGATTACATTTCAAAACACAGAATTTTAAATTAAAAACAAAATGAAATGTGACAGCAGTCTTGTAATATTTTGGTTTTCAATATAGGACCACCTTCTATGAATTTGCCTTGACGGCTCCAAACTATAAGTTAATGCAAAATAAAACACAAACCGCACGAAAGGCTGAAAAGCAAGGACGGCCTGATTGCCCTTAAAAGAGAATAACAGTGACGCGCGAGCTGCTTCCCCGTCGAGAGAACTTTTACGGATGTTAATGTTACTTCGTTTCAATATACTTTTTTTATTTCTCGAGTTCACACTTCAAATAAATTGTTTAATGAGTTAACATTTTTAAATACATTTTGTTTTAAAATTATAAAATTACACTTTAACTTCAAAAACATTTACGATGAAAAAGGTAACCAAATAGCAATAACGCCGCCAAATTTCATTGAATTTTTCTAGTATAAAATTGCAAATTTTAAAATTTAGAGGACTAAAACAATCTCTACGACTAAAATAGTAAAGACTTTAGTGGAGAAAAAAACCTAAAAGTAGTGATATTTCGATACTTCTGGCAACACTGCCTTTAAAAAAATTTTGAATAATTTATTCTAACTAAAAACAAAAAATTAGCCGTTTGTTTTACCGGTTTACAAAAAAAAAACTTTAAAAGGCTTTAACAATAACGAACTTCAAAGAACTGCGATCTTAACAAACTACCAAATTGGTGTGAACTCAACTATTAAATTAAACTTTAATAATAAATCAAATATTGTTAATCAGATATTTATATGCTTAATTTATTTATTTATTAATGTTAATTATTAAATAATAAGAATTTCAGTATAGAAAAGGTAAAGTACCAATAATGAATATGGGTATTTCCGCAGCAATGTCTACTTTTGGTCACGTAACGGCCCCGGCTGTGAAAAAATCGCCCAAAGAAAAATGGCAAAAAAAAATGAAAAATCGCCCATATGAAGAATCGCCCAAAAGAACATGAAAAATGACCCAAAAAGTTATATATGAAATTTTGCCCAAAACAAAAACGAAAAAGGGCAAAAAAAAAAAAAAAATTAACAATTTAAAATTGCCCAATTTGCAAAAAAGTGTTTATTATTCATATAAATTTAGTTACATACAAATGTAAGTTTTATGTAAAAAATTGCAATGTATCTTCAACAGCTGCTCGGCAGTATGGATAGTAATACATATTTTAACCCTCCGCCAAACTTTGTGCACTCTTCAATAGTTAAATATTAATTAACCACTGCATAGTTAAAATCAATAATATGGTTGTCGGTGACAATGACTTGATTAAATTAAACATATGGTTAAAATTTTTTTAAAAATGTTTTTGTTGTTTTTTCTCTGGGTGCATATATTAAACATATAGCGAAAACACTTTTGGGCGCAAGGATTTTCTCCCCTATGGTGTAACAAATACAGGCAGCGCTTACTTAAGCGTTTCGGCATAGCAGGTATTCGGCCGGCCGCAAGGATGTTCTACTCTATGGTATAACAAAGACCGGCTTCGCTAACTAAAGCTTCTCTGCGCAGACTGCCTTTGGGCGGGCGCAAGGATTTTTTCCTTTATGGTATAACAAGTACTTACCGGTTTCGCTAAGTAAAGCTTCTAAAATCTGCCTTGTTTCCGAACGAAGGCCGACTTCGCAGAGAAGCTTTAGTTAGCGAAGCCAGTATTTGTTTTACCATAGAGGAGAAAATCCTTGCGCCCGGCCGAAGGCCGTCTATGCAGAGAAGCTTTAGTAAGCGAAGCCGGTCTTTGTTATATCATAGAGGAGAAAATCCTGAAAATTTAAAAAACGAAAAATCACCCAATAATAACGAAAAATAGCTCAAAAATTTTGGGTCACTTTTCATATGAATTCAGGCCCAATTTTACATGGAATTTTTTGGGCGATTTTTAATTTTTTTTGGGCGATTTTTCCTACAGCCAACGGCACCAAGCATTTTAAATTGTTTCTCACAAAATAATTTATATATTATTTTTTATTTTGGTGTTAAGCGCAATTTAGTAAAAAGAGGAAAAATTTTAACAACATGGGTCTAAAATAAACTTTGCTTGATGGCGTAACGGAACACTTCTGTGGAAGAGCCCATATATGATGAAAACAATCACATTTACACAAGTGTTTTTTTTTTTAATGCCCACACCACAACAGTGAAGAGGGTATTATGTGTTTGTGCGGATGTTTGTAACACCTTAAAAGATTGGTTCGATTTAACGATGTTTGGCCGTCCGTTTGGCAGGCTGGGTGTCTGTCCATGTAACATTGTGCGCAAAGTACAGGTACCTGATTCTGGCAGTCGTGATAGAGTACTTTCTCGATCGAAAGCAATTTAATCAGTCAATACTGAACGAATCGGATTTATTTTTTCATTGTTGTAAATCATTAATCTGGGTTTCACAATACTGAAAAAATAATTTCGATAAAATTGCTTTCGAATCGAGAAAGTACTCGATAACGACTGCCAAAATTAGGCCCGAGGTTGCAATTTTTAAGATAAGTTAGTTTGTTAGTTGTTCTTTATTTTTTCAAAAATACAATTTTATAATTCATGTGAAAAATAACTAACGACTATGACATATTGTCGTCAGTCAGTTTTAAAAATAATTTAATGAAAGTTGGAACATATGCTTCAATTGTCATAAGAACGGAGGCTATTGAAAATGGTGAGAATCGTGTCCATAATTTTAAATGGTTCCCATACAAACTTCTTTTCGGAATATAGTTTATGCGCCCATGAATCATCTTAGCAAATAATTTTCTATATCGGTGCTCATTTGACTATAGCTCCTATACAAATCCCACTACCGAAAATTGCTTTAAAGCCATAACTTCCTTATAAAAAAGTTTGTATTGGTATGTTTAGAATTGCTCATAGGCCCCACAAAAACCTCCTCTCTTAAATTGCTTTGAGGCTCGGTACAAATAACTATTTTATGAATCTAAGCATCATAACATAATTTCTTTTTGCCGATTCCATGATTGCCCTTTAGGTATCAGAGATTCCTGAAAATTTGTCTCTAAATACTGTGGTGTAGGGTATCAAATGGTTGGGCTTGATCGCCTATACTTTTTTAATTATTTTTAAATTAAATTGCGAAAACATTAACTTTTTCTCTGCTCTGTAGTTTCTAAGCTTTTATTAATTCAGAAGCAAGTCTGCTTTGCACATACAATTGTAAATGTCGTAAAAATTTTTGTCGCATAAATTTTTTATGGCGAGTTCCCAATTTGAAGCAATACATTTTTAACACAAAAAGCGCTTTCAACGCACATAAAAACTGGTGAGTGTAGCGATCAGCTTTACACACTGAATTTGTTGTTGTTACAGTTAATCTTTAATATTCCCGTTTACAAATCTACTGAGTAGTAAGGGAGTGCCGTGGCCCTTTAAATGCTATCTTTTTTTAAATACAATTTGTTAAGAATGCGGCTGATTTCCTAAACGAAATGTTGCAATGCAACACGGAATGGAAGAGCTTCAAAAACTCCACTTCGTTTCTGTAGACAATGCCTTGAGTTCATTATTGCATGGTAAACTTATTTACTGCACAACGGTTGCGAAATTTGTGTATTGCTTTTATTGGTCATGCTTTTTAACGCAGTTGTTTTTAGTGAAGTTTTGTAATACTGCGCTTAGAAAATCGGTCTGCTTTCACTTACCTTACTGCATCTCTGTATGTCTTATTGCGAAGAGCATTAATGAGCGCTTAACTTTTAAATTGCACCATTAGTTAGTGCTTTGCAAAATAATAAAAAAATTTATTGGATGGAATTCCTTTTAGGACAAATATCCCAAGATCGCGGCTGACCAGAGTCCTAACCAGTACCATAGAATCCAGAAGGCCCCATTAAGTTATTTTGTGGGTAGGATCCTTCAGGAAGCACTTGAACCCAAACCGCAGGGACAGAAAGGAAAATAAACAGTTTTAAAGAAGACAGTTAAGATATTATAAAAATTAAGCGTTATACGATAAAACAATGTGCTTTCATTAGTGCTGATTCACACACAACAGGTTTTAGTCTTGAGTTTTTAGAGGTGGGTGGAAAAAAGATTAGAGATGGGTACACACTAGTTAATTTTCTTTTTTCCTTTTCTTTTTTATCCGCAATATTCGACACGTAAAAGGTAAAAAATTATAAAGTAAGCTTGATTTGTGTAAACGAAGGCGGTGCGCAAAATGACCCCAGGAAATATGGCCCCAAAAGGAAAATGAAAAACGGCCCCAAAATTTTACACGAGACACAACAACACGCAATTTTGGCGCATTTTTTTTTGTTTTTTTTGGGGTTATTTTTCATATTTTCGTTAGGGTGTTTTTGCATTTTAAGTGGAATAAAAAATGACCCCAATATCAAGGAATGAAAAATGGCCCCAAATAAAATCACAATTTTTACTTTGGGGCAATTTTTTATATACTAATAAAAAATGCAAGTTTAAAGAAATGAAAAATCAGCCCAAACATTTTTACACAAATTTTATAAAATTCTATGTAAAAGTTTCTAGGGATAACATAAAAAACCAGAATTCTTATACCAAAGTAGAGAATTCCTTGCCGGTTATGCAGAGATGCTTTAGTAAGCGAAGCCGGTGTTTGTTATACCATAGAGGAAAAAATCCTTGAGCCCGGCCGAAGGCCGGCTATTACGAGAAGAGTTCGTTATACCATAGAAAAGAAAATCCTTGCGCCCGGCCGAAGGCCGGCTATGTAGTGAAGCTTTAGTGAGCGAAGCCAGTGTTCGTTATACCAAAGAGAAGAAAAACATTTCACCCGGCCGAAGGCCGGCTATACAGAGAAGCTTTAGTTAGCGAAGCAAGTGTTCGTTATACCATAGAGAAAAAAATCCTTGCGCCCGACCGAAGGCCGGCTATAACGTAGAGCTTTAGTAAGCAAAGCCAGTGTTCGTTATACCATAGAGAAAAAAATCCTTGTGCATGGCCGAAAGCCCAACCGTGCTATCAATCGTACGATTTTTAAAACCAAAACTGTATAATTATCCGGATTTTGAAATCGGGATTCTAAATTTGTGATTTTTGGTTTTGGGCATATGAACTCCACCGAAAATGTTTAATGTCACTTTCTTTGTGTTCTTATTTGGGGTTAAAATTCATTATAAATTTTGAGGTGATTTTTCATAATGAAGAATAACCCCAAATTTAGGGTCATATTTCATTTTATTTTTAGGGTTATTTTTCATTTTTTGGGGTAATTTTTCATTAAAAAAATGGGGCCATATTGCATTATGAAAAATAGCCCCAAATTTGGGGTCAATTTTCATTTATTTTTTGGGGCCATATTTCCTGGGGCCATATTTCGCAGCGCCGTAAACGAAGACTAATCATCAATCCAAATGGAATAGTCGATAAAAAATTCATCCACTACGTTTCACTTTTTGGCGTGGATTTTAGCCAAGAGTAACATATCGTTTATAATATATAACGGGTTAGGAAGTGGCTGTTCCTAGAGCTTCTTTCTATTTTCATTCATATTTTTGTGGTCAACATTTAATTTTAGCGTGTGAAACAATTAAATTAGAATATAGACGATAGTTTTCAAAGTAAAATTCAAAATGATCCAAAATCTAGATCCTTAAATTAAGAACTAAGTGATACATAAAAAACCTTATTCGCGGGTGATGGATGGTGTATAACAACTTGTTCACAAAATATGCCCTTATTGACGGCCATTTCAAATCAAAATACAATTTGTTTAGAGGTATTTCACCGATGTTATTCTGGCCTTTAAGACTTAACATTTTGTTTAATTTGAACAAGTGTTTCACGCCTGCTACTCGTGGCAATTGCAATATCCGTATCGGCTAGAAAAAAACCAAAACGAAATCTTTTAAATATTGAAATCATTTTGCATATGAATGTTTAGAATACACTTAAACAAAAATATTGTCAAATATACAAAATTTTCAATACATAAACATAAAAGATTGCATGTGATATTTAAAAGGCCTTATTCTTAATCAATGTTCCATGCTTATAACATGTTTATAAGTCGAATTTTATATGAAAACTAGTTAACCCGGTCCGCGTTGCTGGCCCCAAACCAAACATTGTATTACCACACGATTTAAATTGAGCTTTTAACGAAATGTACGGCCTTTAAATAAAAATCCATGGAATATATCATCATAAAGTTTTTTTTACAGAATAACTTACATATAGTGTAGATATGGGCTCAATCAAAAAAGAAACGCATGTACACGCAAAGAAAAAACATGGTTGTGGTAAAGATATTTTAAGAGCAACATATTATGATAAGATTCATGATTGTAGTCACTATATTAAGATTATTATTGAATCATATAATGGCTAAATATATTCGTAATATACATCATAATATTTCCCCTTAATCATATTATTATTCTGTTAATCATAATATGTTAAGAAGGAATCATAATATTGCCATGTTAATCATTATAAGTAAAAAAGAAATCATATTATTATCATGTTAAGCATAATAAGATAAGAAATTAACCATATTATTGTCATGTTAATCATAATAAGCTAAGAAGTAATCATATTATCATCATGTTAATCATAATAAATTTAGAAGCAATCATATTATAGTACAGCTCCTTTAATTACTGTCATAACAATACAAAATAAATTAAAATTTTTATGTATCGATTTTTTATTTTGTGACTTTTTACAATTTTTCTTGATTTAAATAAAATAGCGGAGTTTAATATTTGTTGTTGGATTTTACTACGATATTTTGCACTATTAATTATAAATTATTTTAATTTCTTTAAATTTATTATTTTTTATGGTAATTTATCTTGTTTACTTGCTCACATATAAAACAAACGACACAACTGCTTCAAAATTATTTTACAAATGGCGCTAACATAATATGATTAGAGTAAAAATAGTTTGATTGCATCTTTAACATAATATGATAAATGTATAGAAAGTTATCATGTTATGGCTATTAAATATCATGATATGGTTGTAAGAAATATAATATGTTTTGAAAGTTATCATAATTTAGTTGTTATAAAAATAATTATTTTTCGGTCAACAATACTCAAATTTATAATTGCGATAAACATTGATATGTTTACAGTAACTATAATATTGTTGATATTAAATAAAAATAACAATTATTTGTGTACGCCAACAATATATTGTTACAATAAACATAGTGTTGTGGCCGTAACCATGCCCAACCATATTTTTTCTCTGCGTGTATTTAAGGCAAATTGGAAATTATATTTATTTATTACTTCATCTTAAGGCCAGCCGATAGACAATGTCTTTTGTTTTTTCATTTGGTTTAAAAACGTATAAATTTTTTGGCGTGCCAACTCGGGAGCAAGCGCGGAATATCTTGTGTTATCGAATGATGTTAATATTTTGTAAATAAACCGAAAACTCGGATTTTTGAATGCAACATTTCGAAAAATTTAAAATGTTGATATTGGATCATTATTAACATAGGTTTTTTTAAATATCTTCGGAACTACATAGCCGATTTAAGAGTTTGACGGCTTTGAAAAAAATAAAAAAAGCAGAAAAATAAATATATGTACATATATGTCATTGGTGGTGGAATATGAAAATTGGATTTTCCCACGCCCCTCCGCCCTCAGCCCTAAAATCAAAAATTAAACAGTGTCAAGAATAAGACAGTGTCAGCCGCCTGAATATTCTGAAGATTCCCTAAAAATTTCATCCAAATCGGCCCATACGTTACATACATACACACATCCTGTTTAATATATATATAGAAGATAGAAGATATAGAAGATTTGTTTAATTAACCTTTAATAAAACTGAAATATTTTTTATGAATATGGGGGAAGATGTTTACTGTCTGTAACAGAAAAAAAAATTTTAATTAATTGTTTTTCTCGGTGTTCTGAATATATGCCAAATTCGACACGTTTTTGTTTAAAAGACTTTTAATTCTTGTGCTTTCTCTTTAATTAAAATAAATCTTTCACAAGAAATGCAATATGCATTTTTGAAAAGTGTTTATATTTTTTTAATGTTTATCGTAATCGTAATACCCTACACCAATTTATGTCAAGTACGACATAATGCGTTTGTACTTAAGTTTGTAAATGTTTAAAAATTTTATCATAGAATTACTTTTTAGTATGCCTTTCGTCCTAGCAGCGATTGATGAATAAAAAAAACCATGTGTGCTTAATATGATAGCAAAAAAAGTTGCTTCCAAAAAAAAACAGGTTCAAACAATGATTTTTCCCCTTGTAAGTATGGATAAGTGCTTAACGAATAATGCTTTTGAAGTACAATTTCGTCTTATCTAGTTTCATAAGATGATGTGATTGCTTAATTTCGTAAAGCTAGAGTCAAATGTCAGCATAGACCACTTATAAAACCCACATTCTAAAAACACTTAGGTACGCCTTTAACCGTAAAAAATAATAATATTGTTGTAAAATTAAGTTCATTACAGTATGATAAGACTTGAAATAAAATTTCGTGAAGATCGATTTATAACTTACCATAGGCCCTATATAAAGCCCATTCTCAAATACTGATTTTACGGAGACATTTGGTTGGATAAAACAACTAAAGACACGAGTACCACATAGATTTACTAAAGTTTAAAGAAGTTTTTGTTCAAAATTTTCCAGAAATCTCAAAATTACTTCCCGGCAAAGTGGGAAATGAATACAATTGAATACCCGTCTCAGGGATTCCCGGGGAAAAAACAAACTCTTGTCCCATCATGAATACTCACAAATAATGTAGGATATCTAATAATCAGGCTTACTTTCTTGTTTTTTGTTATTGTAATTGTTATATAATAATAACAACAACAAATCTTTTTTAGTAACAACAAAAAAGAAAAAACAAAAATCTTGGCCCTGAATTTATTTTAGGTAGTTTAAAAGGAATCAAGGCATTTCAAACGAGTATAATAGATAGATTGTTGTCTGGCTGTCTACCAAGACCCAAACAAAAAAAAAAAAAAAAAATAAAAAATTAAATAATGAAAATAAATTTAATACAAATAAAATTAAACAAAAACACAAAAAATGAGTTGATATTTTTAACTAATAATAACATATTTATTTTTAAGAAATAAAATTTGCCTTGTTAATTAAATTTAAATGCAGGTGTATCTGTGATTAACATATGTATGTATGTATGTATATATTATTAAAAAGAAATGTAGTGAAATTAAATAAAAGATGTTGCAAATTTAAAAACTATAACAAGGCGAATTCATAAAGGTGAACGTATCAGAGAGATAGAGAGAGTTATCCAACCTGCCCCATTTTTTGATTGCTTATTTATTATAAATGTTAAAGTCCATAAAAAAATTGAGTCAGCACAACAGCTATACCTACACAAGAGCGTTTTCTAGCTGTCAAAAAATCTCATGCCCATACAGTTTGTATGTAGCATAACGAAATAGCGCGGCGGCAAAACTTTAGAATTGGAAAATCCGATTTTTACAGCTCGTCGGCTTAATATGCAAACCTGGGGTCTAATCACCGCATTCGATACTATCGTATAGAATAAACTATCGAATGTTTTTGCATTAGACACTGACATATCGAATGAAAACTCGATAAATGTAATGTCGAGTTACTCGATATCAAATGCTATTATTTGAAATTCAATACATTTCATTCGATATCGAGTTTCATGATACCAAAATTAAAAATTTCGATCAATTTTGCTCGATATCGTATGCCGTGATTAGACCCCTGCTAAATCCACTTTTTAATTTAATTGAGATTTTGATGCCGTGTGCTAGATAAGTATACGCCTCATCGACCAGCATGTAGTTTTTCTTCAATTTGAGTCTTGAAGTGTGTAAAACGAACTATATTTTTGGGTTTTCTCTTATACAAAATATTAAAAGTTTTCTCCTGTAAAATTTACTAAAAGGGCGTTAGCAGGTTTGCATATTACGCCGACAAGCTCCTTTAACAGTAAAGTTGACTGCTATAGTTAATAAAAAATGGCAATTTAACTATTTTTAAGTCAATCTGATGGTTTTATCTCCATTTTTTTGTTCTTTTAGGTGAGTTTTATCAACAGGAAAGTTAACACTAATGCTTGGGACACAAACGCCCTTGTTTAGGTATTGCAAAAGCTACCCGCTTTCCGCTTTCCGCTCTTGTTAAGGTATTGTTGTTAGTCTTTCTGCAAAGCTCTCTCTGCGGTCACCTGTATGAATTCGCCTTTAACAATAATATAAAATCTTTTTTTTTAACAAGTGAAATTTCTTTGAGCGTATATTTATACCCACACCACAATAGTGGAGAGGGTATTATGAGTTTGTGCTGATGCTTGTAACACCTTAAAATATTGGTCATAGACCAACCTTTTAGTATTCATATCGACTTAGAATCACTGTTTGGATCGATCTAGCGATGTCCGTCCGTCCGGCTGGCAGGCCGTTTTTGGAGATAATTTGATAAAATTTGGTTCGTAGGTTATAATTGTCACAAGGACTAAGCCTAATGTTGAGAATTGATCCATAATTTCACATAGCCCTTATATAAGCTTCTTTACGGAATAGAGTCTTTGTGCCTATAAATAATCTTATAATGTTGGTGTTTAGATAATATTTGGTCCATACTTATTTTATTGCAGTCTAAATAATCTTACCATATTTTACTAGTATCGTTCCATATTTTACATAGCTCTCCCGACAATAGCTTTTAATGCCATAAATTCCTTATATATGTTGGTATTGACATACAAATTGGCGACAAAAACTTTTGCGATAGCTAATATGTCATGACAAAATGTTGTGCTGGTCCAAAATTATTCACATATTTTATATTAACCCTCTGCCTAAAATTACTTTAAGAAAAAAAATATCATGTAGATGAGGTTAACTAAATAATCTTTGCCATGAAGAGCTACAACACGAATCTTAGCCTCATAACACAATTTTGTTCCAACGGGTTCATGATGGTCTATGGGTTCTTAATATGGAAAACTCGCGATTTATTTTTTAATACTGTGGTGTTGGGTTTAAAATTGTCGTGCTTGACCGACTATATTCTCTTAATTTTTTTTTCAATTTTAAAAAAAATATCTACTTCATCAATCAACAAAATCTCTAAAAGAAAATATTTTAAATTTATGTTTTTTTTTTTTTTTGCTAAACACAAAATATGTTTGACTATTTCTGTTGCTGTTGAAAATTTCTATGAGTAATAAAACTAAATTTTCCTGCAACATTCTTTTTTTTCAAAGATTTTTCATTCAATATTTTTTGCCACGTCATAATTTTTATTTTAAATCTTATGAGTATTTTATTAGATTTAAAAAGACGCTAAAAATTTATCTGATCTGATTGTGCCGCTGTTTACTTTTTGATTTTTATTTATTTATTTATTTTTTTGATGACACATTCATATTTTAAATATTTGAACAAGTTTTTTCATGTTTTTCGCAAATGTACAGTGGGCGATTAAAGACATCGGAAACTTAAAAAATAATAATTCTTAAAGAATTTTTAAGTTCTTCTATGGTTTTAAAGTACCGTTAAAACCCCAATAACCTAAAATTTATTCTGCAGAGAGGTTTTCAAGAGTGGGGCTTACACAGCATCCAGGCTAAGTCGACTTAACAAGTTTTTAATTTTGTAACGTTTTTTAATTTAGTATTGTTCAATTTAGATTCTGCCACATTTTTGTATTGATCGGCTAATAAAATCCAAAGTTGTGCACAAAAAGTGTTTAGCATACAATTGAATGTATCTATTGGCCGTAATATTAAAGAGCTTCTGCTGCAAAACTTCCTTTTTCGACTGAAGCTTCGTACAGACGATGGTCAGATCTTACAATGTTGTCATTAAAATTGCCTAAAAATGTCTTGCAACTGTGTGAACCTTGTAAGCTCATTTTCATTTGGAAGATGTTTAAAATTAATGCATCTGACAATGGCACCATTGTCAGAAAAATTACAACATTGTAAGAGCTGACCATCGTCTGTACGTAGCTTGAGCATGTTTTGGAATTACTATTAATTAAAGTTCAATTAAATATCTCGCCGGGTTATTTTGGATATCACTATTTTACTCACGCCACCATGTCGTTGTTTTCTCATTTTATTATTTCATCAACTAGAATCTCATTTGGAGTTTTATTTAATTTAACAAAACAAAAAAAAAAAAAAAAAACAAAAACATGCGGTTAATACATCATTTCGATAAAAAGATAAGTAAAATTAATCATTTTTAAACCAATTTTTGATAATTAATCAATATTTGATATAAGCATTAGACTGGTCGCAATTTTTTTTTTTAAATTTAATTGTTTGCGCTGCTAAATTTTATTGCGTAATTTCCGTTTTTTTTTAGTTTTTCAATAAGCTAAAGCGTTTTTGAGTTGCGCGAACATATGTTAATCTATCTATACAATATATAATTTCTTAGTACAGTGCACTCGCGATAATATGAACACCCTAATATATGAACACCCCAAAATATGAACACTTATTTTCTTCCATTGACTACTCTAAAATATGAACTTGTGCAAACGCTTTAAAATATGAACAACTTATAGTTGTATTTTAAACGGTTTTTATCTACCTACACAGTGTTATATAAAAATCAATTTTTATTCAACTGTATAATAAACTGGGGATTTCCCTAACTATAGCTTTACAATTGTCTTCAGTTGTTAATCAAAATGTTTTACATACAAAAAAAAAAAAAAGGCATGCACCGAAGGTTTTTTGAAAATGAGATACAAAAAGATCACTGTTGGCAGATACGGCAAATATCAGGAGATTTTTAATAGAGCGTGGCGTTTTTAAGCTGATTGAACGAAAGAAAATCACAGGCTTTTTCGCAAAGCTTTAAGTTTTCTTTTTTTTTTTAAAAATCAACAGTTTTTTAAATCCAATGAACAGTAAATAAAAAAAAATTTTACATTAGAAACTTTTACTTTTGCCATTCGCAAATATTAACAATCTTGCAAAAGTGAACTGGCTTTGTTTTAATTAGTTCATAATATCGCGAGTGCACTGTATGTCAGGATGTTTGCATGTATGCCCTATTCTTTCCGCAACTTTCTGAAGCCATCTGATGACATAGGAAGCTGAAATTTGGCACACTTGAAGTACTTTCTCTGCGGAAGATCGTAACGAAGCCATATTTTTGATTTTCGGCTTTTCAACTAGTATAACTATAAAGATCTAATAGAAAAGATGTTTTTTTTTTATAATATGCGGAACTTTGGGCCCCACCCGGCACGGCTAGGCACCGTTGGATTGACCTGAAAAATTAGATCATGATTTCTTACACCAAACCTCATATTTCAGGCAGCGCAAACAATTAAATAAAAAAAAAAAAAAAAAAATCCCATACAAGATGCGACCAGTCTAATAAGCACCCTACAATTTAAGTGAAAAATACAAAACTTCAATTTCTTAAAAGCTTTAAAATTGAGAAAAATAATTATTTTATTTAATTTTGAGTCGCTTCTTAAATAAAAAACGCTGCCAGTTAATTAGTTTTCTTATAACCCCAATGTAAAGTTATATTTCAAATAGACGTTTTCGCGTGATTTATATTATGTGTGATTCACTTGTAAATCACTTGTGCTTTTGATTGCTTTACATATTTATCACGCATAGGAGAATGAGCGTGATTTCATTATATAATTTGCGTGCGTGATTTAAATGACTTGCGATTTATTTCGCACTCACGTTAAGATTCTAAAATGTTTTTGTATGATTGGCACATTTTTAGGAGTTATGCTTCGTGTTTTATTAAAAAAAGTACTTTTTTTAATTAAAATATTACGTGAGTGCGCGTGATTGTCAGACTTTAGAAATAATTCGTAAGTGAGTATTAAATGGGACTCCACGAAGCCAAAACGAGTTTTTGTGATTCTCCACCAGACAAACAGGTTAAAACTGTGAGGTTTTAGACGAATGGTGATGAGATCAGTGTTCGAAAATAAACACTAAATATCGTTTCTTAATGTTCGGTTCAGTAGATTTGTGGAAAACACAAACGCTAATAGTGTTTGTGTAGAAAATCATTAAAAAAAATTACGTTTCCCTGTTAGTCATCTTTCGAACACAAAAATATTACTGTTTTTATCAAACTCAACAAAAGATGTGAACATTTAATTCCGTTCGGTTTTTTTTTTTTGAAAATCCACAAACTTTAATGTGTTCGGTTCGGCTTGTTAAGGCTCAGTTAGGCGAACGTTGCTGTACCCGTAATGTACCGCACCGTACTGTAAGCACGTTGGTGCACTTATAGAACGTTTAAAAACGTGTCATATGTTTTCCCATACATAAACAAAAAGCACGAGTATACATAAAACAAAACACACAGTGATGGGAATCAAAAATTTTCAAATGTACCGTTGCAACGCGTTGTGCAGAAAAGGTACCACGTGATTTAAATGGTATTAAAACAGTATTTTGTGTGTGTAACAAATTTTAATAATTTAATATTTTTATTATAGATTTACAATAAATAAATTTGTATTTTAGCATATATAAATTTTTAGCATACAAATATTGTAAATGTGCATACACCAAACAAGGTTTTGATACCATTTTAAAGTCTTTTATATGTTTCACATTTCCATTGTATGTGTATATTCATTTGTTTATTTTAAACATCTAAACATAATATGTATTATAATATTATGTATATGTGGAAATATGTTGTATTGTAAGTTGTTTTGTCGCAATTCCATAGATATACTGAAAAAAGTAACAACAAAAAAGAGCAAAATTACCCGCATTCAATGTAACATACAAGCCGTCCATCACTGCTTTACAAATGTCACGTAACAACGGCATGCAATTCTATTTTATACAGATTGGTACGTTGCAACTACGGTACATTGCATTTCGGTAAGCTTTTGTATTGGTTTTCATATAACAAAAACCGAACAGCTGATGGATACAGTACAGATACGGTACAGCAACGTTCGCCTAACTGAGCCTTTAATGTTCGTCCCTTTTGGCTGGTAAAAAGAAACCAAACATTTTTTACAAAAACAAAATACACACACGAAAAAAACATAATAAAACATTAAAATATAATGTTTGTCTACAGTATCACTACAATTGTTCTATTTTTTAACGAAGAACCGAACATTATATAACGTTCGGTTCTTTCTTGAAAATAGTTACGAACGGTATTAAGGGTTGTGTATGTCTACATAATCACTAAAAAAAAAGATATCGTTCCTGGGTGTGTGAGCCGAACGTTAAATAATGTACTGTTTATTTTCGAAGATGAGATGTTAAAAATCGAAAAACTGTAACTCTTAGCAAATGCGAAATGTAACACAAAAAGGACAGACTGATTGCCCTTAAAATAAGAAGACGATGACGCGCTGGTTTCTTTCCCGCCCAAAAGCACTTTTATGAATGAAAACTATTTTAAAGTTTTGCACTGATGCTATCAAGCGATCAAAATGTAAGCAATGCTGTAGATTTGTTTGATAGCTAATCAATTTGTTTTCATTCGTTGTATCTCGCACATTTGTGTCGTGCTTAATTTGAATATTTTGCATTTGTCTCGTTTTTTAGACTTGTTTGTTTTGTTAGTTATATTAAATTTTATGGCTTATTTCAACCCATTAGTAGCGGAAATTAAAAATTACAACAATAATAATGTTAATTGGAATGCTTATTTCCATAATTCATAAATTAAGTAATGAAATTATTTGTTGGAAAAGTAAATAGAGGTGTTCACACTAAATACAGTTTTCCAGCTAATATTCTTTTGATAATCTACTTTCTATCGTAATATTCATTTGTTGGTTGGAATTAAAAAAAAAAATAATATAAAAATATAAAGCCAAAGACAACTCCGATTTCTGTTTTAGTTGTTTTTTTTTTTTTTTTTTTGTTACACCGACAATTTTTGGTAGCAATGTTTTTTTTGCTTAAAATCAGTCAAATTTTCCATTCAAAACGTAAATCTGTTAAAAATGTATAAAAATGATAAAAATTTCTCACTATTTTTTCTTGCTCTAATAAATTTAGAAAAAATCCAGAACTATTTAATAATACAGGACTTATTCTAAATAATCGCCCCAACAAATTTCGTTTATATAGATTCATAATAGGCATAAAAGGCTCCATCAAAATTACTTTCTGTAGCATAAATTCCTAAATATATGAGTACCGATACAAAATTCGACGATGAATGAATATTATGTAAAAAACCAATACACTTCGCAACGATTGTGCGTACACTCCTGATATAAGACGATATGTATTTAGCAGTGTACTTGTCAAATTTGCCACTACAAAATGCATACATGTTGTGTAACATTTTTCAATTAGTGCGTGATCTATTTTGAACTGATAAACCACCTGACATCAGTTGTTTTGCTTGTAATTAATTAACACAAGAAAAAACATTTTTAATAAACAGAGATACAATTAAAAGTGAATACAAATAAAAGTTAGTGTATACCACTGTGGGGATCTGACAATTCTTAAATTGTACCGTCTCAATGGAAAAATTTTACCGAATTGGCATAAATTGTACCAAAACTTCGCTATAATTTAAAGAAGCAAACATAGTAATTCATAACACTTTTTATTCAATTAAATTAAAAACAAAACTTGCCACAGAATATCAGGACTCTAGTTGGGACCCATGGGTAATCATGGACCAGCCAAAATAATGTTAGGAAGTAAACATTCCCAGTAAGAACTTCGCCTACAAAATAATGTGTTGAGTAATCAGAAAAACATAAGAGCACTACTTACAATTCTACTGAAAGAACCAATGAATTTTACAAGGGATGCCCCAAAATGAACGCATTAAAAAGTAAGTCATTATTTTTTTTTACCTGCATACATCCAGAAAAAAGTATGTAGTTATAGAAGAAAGTTAAAAATAACGAGTTAAAGAAGCTATTCATTTTGAAAAAGTAGGCGAAGTTTTTACTGGGTTCGTTTGAAAGTTCTTTGTTTGAATATTATTTAGATATCTTCATCTATTTGAGATTTTCTTGCCCTTAAGTGATTTTAGGAAGGGCGCTAATATGAGACCTACCAGCACAACATTCTTTCTGATATGGTAGCTATGTCAGAGCACTACTTACAATTCTACTGAATTTTACAAGGCATGCCCCAAAATGAACGCATTCAAAAGATAGACCGCATTTACATCTATGCAATTAACGCCGAGTTTTTTTCTATTTTCTTTTAAAGTTGTTGCTACGAAACTTTTTTCACATTTACCTTTACATTTACATTTTTTTCAAGCATTTTTTTAACTTTTTCAACCCCGCTTTCTTCCCTAGACCTCTTGGTAACAAACAAAAAGTTGCATGCGAAAGTTGCGGCAAGTTGCGGCGTTATTTGCATAATGTAAATTAGGTTTTAGTCATTATTTTTTTTACCTACATACACCCAGAAAAAGTTGTTATAGAAGTTGTTATAGATGTAATTATAGAACAAAGCTACAAAATAATGATTCTAATGATTCAAAACGCTATTCGTTTTGAAAAAGTAGGCGAAGTTTTAAATGGGGAAGTTATGGAATTTATTTATTTATTAATATTGATTTTCTAATACAACAAGATAAGATAATTAAATTAAAAGCTTTCCGAGAGTAGTATAAAAATATATGGACCGATTCCAATAAAATTTGGTAAAATGATTTATATTGCAATAAAATAAGTTCTGCCCAAATTTAATCTAAATACCAAAATAATAAGAGGGTTTATAGGCACAAACAATATTCCAGAAAGAAGTTTGTATGGCGGCTATGTGAAATTACGAACCGATTCTCTCCATTTTTTTCAGGTTTCGTACTTTTGAATTGAAAGCAATGTACAAAATTTCATCAAATTACTTTCAAAATTGCAACCTGTGACTCAGACAATGATATTAAGTCGATGGGTACACTAAAAGGTGGGTAGGACCAATATTTTAAAGTGTTACACCCATCAGAACAAATGCACTATTGAGGTGGGGGAATACAAAATAAAAAGGAATGACAAATTTTACTTTTCTTGTCAAAGGCAGACAAAATAGTAGACAATGGCTGACTTCCAAAACGTCAAAGGCTTTGTATAAGAACAAAGTATAATGTTTCATAAAGAAGCAGTACAATATATATGCAATGCAAACTCTTCCAAAACATCAATGGTAAGTATTAGTAACGCAGCAAAAAAGCAATCAGAGCATCGGTTTTAAAGTTGATGCTTTGTGATATTTGACATTTAATTTGCAAGCAATAAAGATGTATTTAAATATTATGCATTGCATCACTTACATTTCAAAACGTTTAAATAAACAGAACACATAGTTGCATTGTTTCGGTACTTTGTACATGTGCATGGTTAAGATACTGTAGTAAAACTGTATACAAACTTTGCATTAGTACGTTTTGGAAGTCAGCCAGTGTCACAAAAATAAATGTGGCGATTTGGATATACTTGATTCCAGGCTTCCTACAGGGACAAACTTATGTATGCATGTATGTATGTATGTATGTATTTCATATGTAAGTATAACATCATAAACACAAATTAACAATAATGCTATTTTTGGTAGTTCTATTCAGAGCTGGAAATATGTTAATAAAATTTTAATATTGAAAAGAAAAGTGAGTTAATCCACCTGAAAATAAAAGTGACAAAACTACGTGGGAATTTAATTTTAATTGTACTAAAAAAGGATGAAGTGTACCAATTCACTTTCGTTTGTACCAAATTTGGTACAATTGTACCACAAATCCCATCAGTGGTATATACATAGTTTGCTGTTATAAACGATTAAAGGTTATTTCAGATGAAACCAAAAACGTACGTGTGAAAGCAAAAATTCTTACCCTTCTGTACATATTTGCAAATTTTGACAGACTGTCATATGGATTTTACATCTGCAAAATACATATCGTGTCAAACTACCTTAACAGTGTGAACCCACTTATTATGCAACTAATTATTTGCTAATACAACACTTTTTGTATAAAATTGTGGATGTTAATGAGTTTTGAAACGAGTTGTGTGCAATTTATTTAAATAATTTTTATTTATATATCGCACTTGTTCAACAATACAGTCATAACTCAAAATAAAAAATGAAATGTTGTGTGTTGATGATCGCATAACGATTTTTTCTTTAAAATGATCGCAATGGTCCAACTTAGGTTTATACGAAAAGAAAATTTTGCCCCACCCACTTTTACGCCCACTTTTTTCGAATTACCTTAAATCAGAAAACGGCTCCATCGATTTGACAAATTTTTCTTTCAAATGTTCATATTAATCCATTTTAAGTTTTCATCAAAAGAAAAATTTACCACGCCTACTTTTACGCCCACTTTCTATGAAGCGCATAACTTGAGAACGGCTTGATAGACATTTTCTTTAAAATGATCGCCATGGTCCAACTTAGGTTTTTACGGAAAGAACATTTTGCCCCGCCCACTTTTTTCGATTTACCTAAAATCAGAAAACGGGTTCATCGATTTGACTAATTTTTCTTTCAAATGTTCGTATTAATCCATTTTAAGTTTTTATCGAAAGACAAATTTACCACGCCTACTTTTACGCCCACTTTTTCTATTTATCTAAAATCGAAAAACAGTTGCACCGATTTTGCGAAGCCCTAAGGGAATCAGTTCGGACAAATTTTCCAATGTTGAATCGACAACAAAAATATGCATACGACACCCTCACAAAAGATGAGTTCCACGCTCCCGGCGGAATTGGAAAAACTTTTTTAATCGCGTTAATTTTGGCAACGATACGCTCGCAGAATGATATTGTAGTTGCACTCGTGTCATGGACGTAGATAACGGCAAAATTCCGGTGGAAATTTTTAATTTCTGCCAGTTGACCGAATCAAAGTCTGAACTCATCCGAAAGGTATTTCCAAACATTACAAAATTACTGAAATCATAATTGGTTGAGCAAACGTGATATAAGCTGCGAAAAACGTTGATGTCGACGAACTTAATTTTAAGATTCAAAGTAAAATCGCTGGCGAATGAAAGACGTACAAATCGGTAGATTCCGTTACTTCTCAGTACGATGTCGTCAGCTGTCCAATCGAATGTTTATACTCCTTGGAATTTCCCGGATGACCGCCTCATAATCTCCAACTAAAAATTGGATCGGTAAATCTAATGTTACGAAATATAAACCAACCACGTCTTTGTCATGGCACCCGACTTACGGTAAAAAACTGATGAATAACGTCATCGGAGCAACAATGCTCAAAGGAAAGTACAAAGGAGAAAATGTTTTTATACCTCGGATCCTAATGATTCCAACTGACATGGCATTCGATTTAAACGCTTGCAGTTTCCAGTAAAGCTCGCATATGCAATGACAATCAACAAATCTCAAGGGCAGTCATTGCGTGTTTGCGGCATTAACCTTGGGAATTCATGCTTCAGCATGGTCAATTATATGTTGTCCCGCGTCGGAACTCTATTAGCATTATTTGTTTATGCACCAGACAACCAAACAAAATATGTCGTATATCACAAAGCATTGCAATGAACAAAATTATGATATCCTAGCAAAGCAATCGATCGAATAAGTTTTACTTTTTTTTACTGGTTACCTGAATATTGATCTTACGAACTAAAATGTAAATAGAACACAGTAAGATTCACAGCATATATAAACATACATACATACATATGTATTTTCAAATCAAGTGTAAATGAAAACTATGAACAACATTTTAATTTAAAATACTTTTTTCCTCTTTTTAACGGATTTAAAAAATCGAACGCAAACATTTTTCCTAATTTGGACAGGATAACGTCTGTCGGGTCAGATTAGTGTTGAATAAAAAAATGTTTTTCTTTTACTGAAAATATTCAAATTTTGAGTTAATACAATATTGTTGGTTGAACAAGTGCGAGATATTTTTAAAATTTCATATTATTTAATGTTAATTAACATAAGTTGATTTATTACATTGTACACCCTTTATTTTTTTTAATAATAATTTTTGTAGTATTGGATTTGCTGGATTGTTAATGCCTAATTAATGTAGTTATAAAGAAAAATGATTGAAATTCAATTTCTTTAAGTAAGTGCCCATTTACATTATACAATTTTTGTGGTTGCAATTCTTACCTTATAGGTGAGAGGGGAGAGAGGAATTAAAAGGGGTAAACAAGCGAGTGTACTCTTATGGCCAATTTTCAGGATTGATATTAAAACACATTTATTTTTAAAATCGTTTTAAATACAAAATTCTCTTCTTCACTAAAAACTTAAGTGCAACTTAAGTCACCGATGTGGTACACTTAATTTCAACTTAAGTTTCCATTGTAATATTTTAGCAAGGTGGCCTCAATATCACAGCAATACAACAACAAAAGGCAAAGCATTAACAGTCAGCTGTTTTTTTCAGACCACCTTGTAAATAAATACACTTTTTTATATTTTTTTTGTTGTATTTAGTAGTGCTACCATACTTTTATCTAAATTAAATAAGACTTTTCAAAAAAAAACTCAAAAAACCAATCTGTTTTAAATACGATTTAAGTTTGTTATGAAAATTAACTTAATATTGATTTAAATACTATCCTGAAAATTGGGCATTAGATTCGTTTTGTTCTCCCATTTGAAGAAACATATATTAAGGTACGGTGGCACAGAAAAAGTTGTAACGACAAAAATCGAACAATGTAAATATAAGAGCGACTTCAAAGAAGAAACGACAATAATCGCAAAGACAAAAAACGCATAATGTAAATGGGTACTTATCTTTTAGTGCTCGCTGAAATGAATCTCTCAAACTTATCCAACATTTATTTTGCTAAAAAAAACCGAGGTTGCATCAGTTTGAAACCCTATTTTGTTGTCACTTTTCGTTTTGCACTTAAAGTCGTCACTTGCCTTTTTTATAAACCCAATTTAAAAATTTGTGTTTAAATTCCCTAACCCTTAATCTACGAACCATTTTGAATTCAATAAACTACTTACATAATTCGAATTTAAATACTCAACCTCTTCTTTAGGGGATCCTTGAGATCCCCTACACTAAAAGGTAAGCTTTATTAATTCTAAGCCCATTAAATTGAAAAAACTAGCCCTTATTTTCTTTCGTTTTCTTCCAAACTCATATAATTATAAAGTGTGCTTCAACCAAAATATACGATGTAAATTGTAAATAAAACAAAAACAAAAGTTTTAAGAGAAATATTTTAATATTTTTTATTATTATAGATAAATCTATGACAATTGTGTGCGAGACAAAATATCAGCCAAATGCTCGCCACGGCATCGGTGGCATACCTCTTTCCGAGGGTCCATATTTTCAATGACTCTGAGACATAATTGAGGTTCAATGTCGTCAATGTGCCGAATTATCTCATCCTTTAACTCTTGAACTGTTCTGTGGCTTATTAACGTACACTTTTTCTTTTTAATACCCCCAAAGAATGAAGTCGAACGCTAACAAATCACATAATCGTGACGGCCAATTAACATCACTACGACGTGAGATAACACGGCCATTGAATTTCTCGCGCAAAACAAACACTAACTTGGCGGCCGCACGATCAAGTTTTGACTTTCAATTCCTTTCAGTTTGCAATACACTCTCACTTTTTACTACAGTAGTTTTGACTTAACTGCCTTTTGTTTACCTGCACTTTTGACTTAACTGCACAAAATTGATCATTTTTGGAATTATTCTTTAAAATTCCATACAAATTCCTTTTTTAAGTGCACTTTCTATACCTGTACATTTAAGATAAATGCACAAAATTTTTGGCATTTTAAAATTATTTTCATACAAAAAATCAAAGTTAGCTGCACTTTGACTTAACTGCCCAAAATACATATTTTCTGGAATTATTCTTCAAAATCCTTTTTTAAGTGCATTTTGTATACCTGCACATTTTTCATATTTTTGGGCAGCTTTAAAATATTTTCATACAAAACATCAAAGTTAGCTGCACAAATAAAAATATTTGGTGGCCACTTTTTCACATAAATATCCAATTTAAGCTGTTTATAAAAATATAAATCGCAATTATTTTGTTTTTTTCCATACATTTTTATGTTCTTTGTGAATTCTCATTGTTTTTGTTAATGTTTCTTTTATATTAAATAAACATAATTGCATGTATAAAATGTTTGTTAGACGATTATGTTTAATACACAGCTTCTAAAAGAATCTTCTGATGATTATCTGACGACAAACAAAAAAATCTAAATCTGTTTTGAATTTATTTTTTGACACGCTCGTCTGTAAATCTTGGAATGAACCTTTTGGGACTCTCTGTAAGAGTCGTACAACAATTACTGAGCTTCCTAAATAAGACCGTTTTTGAAGTATGAAAATGCTATTGCCAATTCAATTTTAATAAAACAAACCGGCCTAAGGATCGGTAAAAAAGGATTTCCCACAGGATGGTGTTGATTTCGCGGCCTTCAAGTTTGTTTTATAGAAATTGTATGAAAATTATAAGTTTTGGCATGAACAATACACTTGATGCCCTGATTTATGTAGCTCAGTCATACGGCTGAGCATTTCACGAGATGTAAAATAATATCTACATGAGTCTCATACGACTCTTGGCATGCTTTTTGAAAGACTCGTAAGATAATCTCTACATACATCATAAACGATTCAATTTACGATTAATATAAGCGTTTTTCGCTGCGTTATGGAAGAATCTCTCATAGGACTTAGCACGTGTTACAGTTTCTCCCGTGCGAAGAATTGTCTACAATTAAAAAATGAGCTCGTCGACGATCAAAAACACTCTTTGTGAGATTCCCAGTAGACTCCTAGACAATTGAAAATGCTAGCTGGGTTGAAATTAAATTTAAATAAAATAGAAATTTATATATTAATAAAATAATTTTTTTATTCTACTTTTAAATCAAACTTTTTACTTTAGCTGCACTTTTGTGCAGGTAACCACAATTGTGTACCTGCACATTAAGGCAGGTAACTGCATTTAAGATAACTGCATTTTTGATTTACCTGCACAAAAAATCGTGCAAAGGAGATTGTGCAGCTAAGTCAAAATTACTCTAATACACTCACACTTTTTAAATTGACCACGAGATTGCTTTCAATGACACATTTCCATTTGTTTGGCAATTTTACTTTCGATTCAACAGCTGAGTACAAGTTTGTCTTTATAAATTGTGTTCTTGTTGACATCTTTAAGGTAAATTGCTTACAAATTGAGCAGCCTACGCCACAGCTTTCAATTTATGTAAATTTTGACAAGCAGTGCATGTAAAAGACTATCAAGAACAACTTGAACGTGTGGCTGCAAGGTAAAACAATCAAATGTCAAACTAAGTTAGGCAAAAAACTTGACGTTAACCAAAGGTCTATATAAAAAAAATCTAGTATTTCTATTATGATAAAAAATTGTCAGGTGAAGACCACATTTAAGATTTGACTTACAGTTATCATCGCGCATTATGGTTGGACCACTCTTTAATTCCACTAATGAGTAATTATAATTATATTAGTACAAAAGATTAGTCCATTCATTTTCCCATACAAAAAGAGAAATTCATACAACTAAGTAAATATTTTAGCCGACCAGAAGGCAAAAATATTCAAGTTGCTTTAGTTTTTTTGTTTTTTTGGGAAAAAATTGCAAATTTCTTAATAAACCTTATAAATATCCTAAAACGAAACAAGCAAAAATTGTTTGGCATAATAAACAATACGATCGATCATTAATTTTTTTTTTATAATTTTGCCAGACTAAAATAAAGTGACTGTTAAAAAAATCAAACAGAGTTTTCCATTTTATAGCGTGTAGACATACGGCCTGATTACATTGGAAAATAGAAAAATTTAAATATAATAAAAAAAGAATGAAAATTATATTAAAAATATTTTCAGAAAAATGAGATTTTAATAACAGAGTTACAGTTTAGAGTGCGTTCTTGTTCCAAATGTGTTGTGCTTTTGAATCAATACTGTGTTAAACTTAAATTTAAGTGTGTTGTGTATCATTAAAAATTATATACAGGAATTATAAAATTAAAAATAAGAGCAAATTAGAAAAAATGATCGAAAAATGTTCTATTCCTTCTGTTTTATTTCAATTCTGCTAAAATGTCTTTACAAGATTTAAGCGTTAAATTGTATTTTAATATAAATTTTAGAACTTTAAATTTTTATTACCTTGATCCATATATATATATGATGCCAAAAAGAGGAAAAGTTCCTTTATGCAGTCCTTTTCTTATCAATCAAACAGTAACGTTTGTAGTATCAGAAAATTATATAAAAAAGTAGTTTTCTTTGGAGAAAAAAAATGTAACACACTTAGAGCCGCTTTTGGGGCTTGAGAATAAAGTTAATTTAATTCAATAATTAGCTAATCTAAGAATTAAGTTAATCTAGTATCAATTGAATTCGATGTTTTTGGGTGGTGGCTTAAGCTATGTAGCGCTGCTATACGGAGCATGGCAAAATTATATAAATGTGCTAAGCAGTTAATCATGTTTTGAAACGTATTTTTTGTTTATATTTCTGCAAAAGTTGTTAATGTTAAACATGTATATGTTGACAGTTTAAGTATAGGCTTAAACCACCACCGTTGGCTACTTAGAGACACTTTTTGGGTTAGAGATTAGCGATTAAATAAACTTTAATCTCCGTATTTACTTTTTGAGTTGTATTTTTTTTAACTTTTTTTTGTTAGTTTAAGCGGCCAACGGTGGTGGTTTAAAACTAAACTTAAACTGTCAACATACCAGGTTTAACGTAAAGAACTTTTGCAAAAATATAAACAAAAAATATATTTTAAAACATGATTTATTGCGAAGCACTTTTTTATAATTTTTTCATTCTATAAGGGTATTCATTTCAATTTCATTTTTGGTTGGAAAAATGGAAAAAAGAAAAATTACACTCTAATTGAAGTGAACGGGGGGGGGGGGGGGGGGGTTTTACAAACTGTCAAAAAAAATCTGTCAAATAATTCGTGGAAGTAATTGATATTTTTTAATATGCCGAACAAAAGTGTTAAAAGTGAATTAATTGATTATTAAATTTAAAACGAAGTATTATTGTTATTTTCATCATAATATTATAATATTCGACTACAAAAAGTTACTCAAAATGGCGATTGTCTGCCAAAAAGTCGAGTATTTTATTAACTTCAGTTTCTGTCAATTTTTTTGACCCCATTTCTTTTTTTTAATAACTTTTTTCATTGAACACATATTTAATATGAATTGTTCTTTTTGAAAGATTAAATGAAAAATAAGTTATCTTTGAAATGTTGTAACTATAAAAAATAATTTTTAAAATCAGAGTTGTTCAATTCAAGAGTTTATAAAAAGAGATGCAATTTTTCGTACTTTGTATTAAAAATTAGCAATTTTTTATGAATGGCAACATCATTTCGTTTGACGTTTAAAGCGGAAAATTACATCTTTTTATCCTGACTTTTTTACACTTGGTTATAGTCTGATAAAAATGTAACTTTTGGTGGAATTTTTTTTCTTGTGGTTGTTGTAACAAAAATTACATTTTTCCACTTTTCCATTTTTCCAACAAATAAAAAAACTGAAATGAATACCCTTTATAATTTATCTTTAAACACAAAAAATTTCTACCTTGTAAACAATATTAAATTCGCGCATTTTCTTCTTCTTTTTTGAAGACATCCATATTGCTTGATAAAATGTTGACATTTGCAAAATAATGTTGCCATTTATTTGTGCTCAGTATGGTAGCGCTACATGCTTTAAGCCACCACCCAAAAATATCTAATTCAATTGATACTAGATTAACTTAATTCTCAGATTATCTAATTATAGAATTAAATAAACTTTAATCTCAAACCAAAAAAGTGGCTCTTAAACTGTCAAAAAAAGTTAAAAAATACAACTCAAAAAGTAAATACGGAGATTAAAGTTAATTTAATCGCTTATCTTTTGTGGCTCTTATTATAACATGAATATAACAAACCAAAATATAGTAATGTGTTTTTTCTTCATTTAAAATTAAATTTTTTTTCTAACTTTTTGCAGTTATATTGCCAGAGTATCACACAAAATAAGAATATTCGCCAAAGTCATTAATAAACTTAAGCCTCTATATATTTAGCAAGTCGAAAACTACCAGAATATGCTTCTTATTTTTATGTGTTCCACCAGTAATGAAAACATACGTAAAAGAGACAAACAAGGCCGGCTTGATTGTCCTTAAAATATAAGGACAAAGATGCGCGGGCAGCTTCCCCGCTCACAGCCTTTTTTATACCCATAATAATCAAAAGGGGTATTATGCGTTTGTGCTAATGTTTGTAACACCCTAAAATATTTTTCCTAGACCTAGAGTATACCGATCGACTCTGAATCACTTTCTGAGTCTTATTTCTTATTTCTGAGTTCTTATTTGTTACGAATGCCTTTCATTTGCCACTTAACTGATTCTTACTTATCAAACAGAGATAAAAACAAGTTAGAGTGCTATATTCGGCTGTGCCGAATCTTTGATACCCTCCACCGACAGTTCGAATGTTTAAGGAGTAATATCTGTATGATGTCTATTAGACTGGTCGCATCTTGTATGGGATTTTTTTTTTTTTTAAATTTAATTGTTTGCGCTGCTTAAAATATGAGGTTTGGTGTAAGAAATCATGACCTAATTTTTCAGGTCAATCCGACGGTGCCTAGCCGTGCCAAGTTGGGCCCAAAATTCCACATTTTATAAAAAAAAACATCTTTTCTATCAGATCTTTATAGTTATACTAGTTGAAAAGCCGAAAATCAAAAATATGACTTCGCTACGATCTTCTGCAGAGAAAGTACTTCAAGTGTGCCAAATTTCAGCTTCCTATGTCATCAGATGGCTTCAGAAAGTTGCGGAAAGAATAGGACATACATGCAAACATCCTGACATACTAAGAAATTATATATTGTATAGATAGATTAAAGTATTTGCAGTTTAATATTTTAGTATGATACGATGAAAGATTTTTAACCTAATTCGCGGTCGCTGAATCCAGTGGTGCTAGCCGTTTTTTTAGGTTAGCTTTGGTTTTCGAGATATACCGTTATTTCGAAAATTAAGGATGTTGCACAACATATGTTCGCGCAACTCAAAAACGCTTGAGCTTATTGAAAAACTAAAAAAAACCGAAATTCGGCAATAAAATTTACTTTAAGAAAGTTAAAACTTGTTTCTTCATATTGGCTTTGGTTTTCGAGATATACCGTTATTTCGAAAATTAGGGAGGTTGCACAACATATGTTCGCGTAACTCAAAAACGCTTTAGTTTATTGAAAAACAAAAAAAAACCGAAATTCCGCAATAAAATTTACTTTAAGAAAGTTAAAACTTTTTTCTTCATATTGGCTTTGGTTTTCGAGATATACTGTTATTTCGAAAATTAAGGAGGTTGCACAACATATATTCGCGTAACTCAAAAACGCTTTAGCTTATTGAAAAACTAAAAAAAACGAAATTCCGCAATAAAATTTACTTTAAGAAAGGTAAAACGGTTTTCTTATATGCGCAGTCGTTTTAGAAACATAATTTTTTTTCTGGAAAAAAAAAAATAATTATTTTATTAAAATTTCGGAAATTTTGTTTTTAAAAATTCATAAAAAATTGAAAAATGGAGCTATGCTTCTAATTTTATAGAGTCATATAAAAAACAATATTGCAAACAAAACAAGCTATAAATGATTAAAATCTGTTCACAACTTTTGATTTTATGTATTCACAAAAGACGAAAAATTTTAATTAATTTAAGAATTTTATTAAACCGCCATATTTGTATAATTGAAATTCTTATATTTGGCCCGTGTAGTGCCTAGGATGCCTCAAGAAGGGTCAAATGTATGACCAACTCCACTTTATTTTTCACCTCCATCATTTATTTCTAAAATACCTACCTGCTGTCTCCATTCATTAAGGGGCTCCCATGCAAAATTTTAACTACAGACTAGAAATATATTGAAGAAAAAGCTCCATAACTGCCAAGGAGTCAGACCTAGGGGAATAGAATGTATGACCGGCCTCAATTAGTTTTTTGTCCTAAACATTTTCTCGAGACATACTTGTCCTTTACCTTTACTTTTTAGGGGGGCTCTCATACAAATTCATTTAAAATTGGAAAATGCAGCTATGCTTCTACAATAATTTTTTTAATGAAAATTTCGAAATTTCAAAAAAAAAGTGTAAATTTATTTGATTGATTTTATTAAGTTGATAAATTTAAAAGGGAAGATTTGTTGTGGGACGGATATAAATGACGATAGTGCTCAACAACTTGTAGTAGGTACTGCTTACCTGTCTCATCTTGAGGCATCCTAGGCACTACACGGGCCAAATATAAGAATTTCAATTATACAAATATGGCGGTTTAATAAAATTCTTAAATTAATTAAAATTTTTCGTCTTTTGTGAATACATAAAATCAAAAGTTGTGAACAGATTTTAATCATTTATAGCTTGTTTTGTTTGCAATATTGTTTTTTATATGACTCTATAAAATTAGAAGCATAGCTCCATTTTTCAATTTTTTATGAATTTTTAAAAACAAAATTTCCGAAATTTTAATAAAATAATTATTTTTTTTTCCAGAAAAAAAATTATGTTTCTAAAACGACTGCGCATATAAGAAAACCGTTTTACCTTTCTTAAAGTAAATTTTATTGCGGAATTTCGTTTTTTTTTAGTTTTTCAATAAGCTAAAGCGTTTTTGAGTTACGCGAACATATGTTGTGCAACCTCCTTAATTTTCGAAATAACAGTATATCTCGAAAACCAAAGCCAATATGAAGAAAAAAGTTTTAACTTTCTTAAAGTAAATTTTATTGCGGAATTTCGGTTTTTTTTTTGTTTTTCAATAAACTAAAGCGTTTTTGAGTTACGCGAATATATGTTGTGCAACCTCCCTAATTTTCGAAATAACGGTATATCTCGAAAACCAAAGCCAATATGAAGAAACAAGTTTTAACTTTCTTAAAGTAAATTTTATTGCCGAATTTCGGTTTTTTTTAGTTTTTCAATAAGCTCAAGCGTTTTTGAGTTGCGCGAACATATGTTGTGCAACATCCTTAATTTTCGAAATAACGGTATATCTCGAAAACTAAAGGTAACCTA
Organism: Pollenia angustigena; assembly: GCA_930367215.1. Lineage (NCBI taxonomy): Eukaryota > Metazoa > Arthropoda > Insecta > Diptera > Polleniidae > Pollenia > Pollenia angustigena. The sequence continues at coordinate 45,441,936 of OV884056.1, read as the reverse complement.
AAAAAACGGCTAGCACCACTGGATTCAGCGACCCCGAATTAGTTAAAATTAGTTAAAAATCTTTCGTTCGTATTATACTAAAATATTAAACTGCAAATACTTTAATCTATCTATACAATATATAATTTCTAAGTATGTCAGGATGTTTGCATGTATGTCCTATTCTTTCCGCAACTTTCTGAAGCCATCTGATGACATAGGAAGCTGAAATTTGGCACACTTGAAGTACTTTCTCTGCGGAAGATCGTAGCGTAGTCATATTTTTGATTTTCGGCTTTTCAACTAGTATAACTATAAAGATCTGACAGAAAAGATGTTTTTTTTATAAAATGTGGAACTTTGGGCCCAACTTGGCACGGCTAGGCACCGTCGGATTGACCTGAAAAATTAGGTCATGATTTCTTACATATTTTAAGCAGCGCAAACAATTAAATTTAAAAAGAAAAAAATTGCGACCAGTCTAATGTCTATTTATTATTATTATCTTAAACTGTGATGATTTGTTATTAATTATGGTTTTAGGCGACTAAACTGTTTCCGGTAGTAGTGTTTATATGGGGCCTAGGGTAAATTATGTACCGCTCTTCACGAAATTTCACAGTATCATTTATAGGTTTATAAAACTGTGACGAGCCAAAATTTGTTACGATAGCGTTATTTTTACGGTTTTAGGCGTACTAAACTGTTTTCCGGGAGTAGTGTTTGTATGGGGCTTAGGGTAAATTATGGACGGATCTTCACGAAATTTAACAGCGTGATTTCCGGTCAAATAAAACAAATTTTTGCAAAATCTTATCTCATTCCGTGCCTTATTCCAGCAGTTATGTTATTTTTTGTAACAAAATTATCAATTTTTTTAGGTGGTGGTTCCACATTTTGATTCATAGCTCTGGTCCTACTGAACCGACTTCGCTGGTTTTCAATCCCAAACTGCTTAGGATAACTACAAGTAATTTGGCACTAAGTTTGTTCATTTATTTTGAGTTGTTCGAAAGTGAGCGTGTTTTCAGCAGACGGACAGACAGACGGACATGGCTAAATCAACATAGAATTACTCAAGGACCCAGAATATATATACTTTATGGGGTCTGAGATGAATAATAAAAAAGTTTCACACGGAATGACAAACTTAATATACCCTCTTCACAACTAATTGTAGTGGAGGGTATAATAAATCAGCAAGAAATCCGGTTATTCGAGCCATTTGTCCAATAAAAAACTTAAAATCGATTTAAGGAAAAGTTTAGGTTTTTTTTAACTATTTGAGACCCGGTTTCTGGTAAACATTGCTTGTCATAAATAATCGCTCACTTTTTTAAAATTACCAGGTTCGTTTCCACTGCCAAAAAGTTAGTATAGTGTTAACGGGTTAATTAAAAATCATGTGGTTAATGTATCATTTTGATGAAACGTTATTTTAACACATTTTTTTTCATCTATATTTCCGATAACAAAATATTATTAAACGTATTATTAACTAAAACCTTTTCAAAAATGTCCAATAAATTAAATTACTATCGAGCTATTAAACAGACTTATAAATGTTAAAAAAAAATAATTATTTGTTCTTTGAAATCAACCATCTGGCATATAATTAACGATTGGGGGATTCCCTAATTAATTTAACAACTGTTATAATGGAAAAAAGTATTTACAGGTATGTTCTGAAAATCACGTGATTTCAAATCACGTGCTTTTGAAATCACACGTGTGATTTTGTGGTGTTCTGAAAGTCATACCGTTTTTGTGTTTCTCGGTGTGCTTTCGGCAATTGAAGATCACACCAAAACACACAAAAACGGGACACTAAAATATCACACGTGTGATTTTAGTAGCCACATGTGATTTGAAATCACGCGATTTGAGTAAAAGTGATTATCAGAACGTGCCTGTTAGTAATAAATTTTGAACAGTTTTGTGTTGGTTTATATTTTTTCATATTTATTATTTATTGGACTTCATATATCAAATATGAACTAACAATAATAAATCAAATCTTATTTGAATTGTTTATTTGATGTTTTGCCAGTGCCTGAGAAAATTTTCTACATCACGGTTTCTGTTCACATATGTAGGTGTTAAGCGCACTTCTATTCGGATATGTACTGCGGAATCTCCTTTCCCTAGATGGATGTATCCACCTTATAACTAAATGGATTCGAATACTGTTATTTATAAGATACTGTATCTTGTTGTATTAGAAAGGCACCAAATAAACACAAATACAAAATACAAATAGTACATCACTTAAAATATTTCGAGCAAGAGGATTTGGACCACCAAAGCCTTTCTAGCCTTTTTAAATATTTTTTATCGAATATTTCGTGATCTATTGGTACATTGAGATTCTTGTGAATACTCAAGTTTTTACACAGAGGCTGAGGCAGTGTCCCATAACTGAATACGGTAGCACCTGATTGACTTTTTGAAAACTATTACGTTTTCATAGTCTATCGAAAATTGTGCTGAAAATTGTTAGCAAAACGAACAATAGCGGTCGACAGCGTGGGCCAGGTGGGGTTTCAAAATTGAGAACTTATTTTCTTATTAACCTACCCTGTACTTGTTATACCATGGAAAACACAAAAAATATTGATATCAAATTTTTATGTGTAAAACGATGACTTTAAAGCTCAAGTTTTCATTAAAGGGTCAAATTGAACCAAGAACGAATCGTGTGAACAGCAAGGTTGGCCATCTAGATTAACACAGCGTTTACATTTGACAGTACTAGCAAGGCAATAAGAAGATATATATTAGATGCCAAAAATACTACTTAAAAATGTTAAACGTGAATGTTGCAGTGCAAGTTCCAGATTAACGTGTTTTATATGAACTAAACGAATAAAAAAATAGCATAAAGCAACTATATTGTGTGAGCATAGATAAAACTTAACTAAAACATAAAAAAACCAAGCAGAATATATTTACTTTGTTTTACTTTTTGTGGTTTTTCTTTCTTTTGAGAACTAACTTGCAAATTACTGCCGGTAAATGTCTTCAAATCACTGTTCAATTTTACTGTCTGCGAAACTTGCAAGACAGTTGGAAACGTGTGCGTACACGCAGAGAAAAAATATGGTTGGGCATGGTTACGGCAACAACACTATGTTTATTGTAACAATATATTGTTGTCGTACACAAATAATTGTTATTTTTATTTAATATCAACAATATTATAGTTACTGTAAACATATCAATGTTTATCGCAATTATAAATTTGAGTATTGTTGACCGAAAAATATTTGTTTTTCTAACAACTAAATTATGATAACTTTCAAAACATATTATATTACCCACAACCATATCATGATATCTAATAGCCATAACATGATAACTTTCTATACATTTATCATATTATGTTTAAGATGCAATCAAACTATTTTTACTCTAATAATATTATGCTAGCACCATTTGTAAAATTATTTTGAATCAGTTGTGTCGTTTGTTTTATATGTGAGCAAGTAAACAAGATAAATTACCATAAAAAATAATAAATTTAAAGAAATTAAAATAATTTATATTTAATAGTGCAAAATATCGTAGTAAAATCCAACAACAAATATTGAACTCAGCTATTTTATTTACATTAAGAAAAATTGTAAAAAGTCACAAAATAAAAAATCGATACATAAAAATTTAAATTTATTTTGTATTGACGGAATTTGAAAACGGAATTTTGTATGAGATGAAAATATTGTCGTTCCACAAAATCCTTGCCATTACTCAGCCATCTCTTATGAGATAGAAATCGACGGAAAAGGTATTCAATTACCTTTCCAACGATATGTCATTTATTTCGATCGGACTTTTTGGTTGGGCTCCACAAGGGTTTGAGTGGGACCATACACCGAAAATCACAAAAGTACCGTTACTAAACGGTACTTAGAAAAAATAAATAACAGCGTTTTTCGTGTTCAGGAGATCCCAATTAACTTATCTAGGCATGTAGCGTTCTTGGTATTTTTCCAAATTAAAAATTTGTAAAGCAGTGTAATGAATTTTGAAGTTTTGTCCACTATAACTCTGCCATTTAATGACTCATCTCTTCAAACGACCCGTGGTTATTTAATTAATTTTATAACCTCTCAATAAAAAGAAAGAAATACATAGTCCGTTCAAAATTGTTGAAGATATTTGAATTTCAGTCACATCATCTTTTTTAAAAACACAATTAACGGTTATTTTGGAATATCTCAAAAACTGTTATACTTTTGACAATTCTGACTTCAAATTCGGATTCAGGGGAAAGTTTTACATAAAGCTGTCAGAATCATTTGGTCACGACTTTGTTGAAAATTTGTCACGTAGTGTAATCACCAGGCAAAGAATGCGAAGATATGTGAAAATTTCGGTGTTATTTTTTAAATTGGTTTTTTCTGGATTAAATATTCATGTTAAAGAAAACTAATACGAAGCAACATTGTTCATAAGATATAGCCTTAGAATATTTGTAAATAAGGTTTTTCTCAAAAATAAATATTACGAAAGTTATCAACAATTAAAGCAACCCATAGTGAGAAAAATAGCATTTTAGCAAACTTTGTGGGCTCAAGGCACGGCTAATAACTATGCAAACGATCTAAAATTTTATATATATATTTTTTTTTTTTTAATTTGGAATCATTCTAAGGGGTTTGCCAAGTGAAAATACGAAAAAAAATAACGGTCACCCTAATATTTAGCCATTAGCCACAATCATGAATCTTATCATAATATGTTGCTCTTAGAATATGTTTACCACAACCATGTTTTTTCTTTGCGTGTATATAAGTGAAAAAGTTTGTATATATTCCCTGCAAATAATAGGACCAGTCCAAACATGCGTGTAAAGAGTAGCCCACAAGGGACCAGGACTAGTCCAAAAGTAACCCAAACGTATGGAAAAAACATGGTCTCTTTAACATTACGTTGTCCTAAGGCAGGACCATATAACCCACCTTTGGACTAATTAGGAGAAGTTTTAAAACTACTCCATGGTATACTCTAGAGGATTAGTTTTGAAGTCGTTTAAAAACGAAAGCATGTCGTTAAAAAACGAAGACATGTCGTCTCACTACAAACATTTTTTAACAATGACATGGTCCATGCTTACATTACATCGGACCAGTCCAAGGAGTAGTCCATTTTATCAAAATGGATCAGGTGGTCCAATTTTATTTGCAGGGTTGCTGCTTCCCTGCAAATAATAGGACCACTCCAAACACGCGTGTAAAGAGTAGCCCACAAGGGACTTGGATTAGTCCAAAAGTAACCCAAACGTATGGAAAAACATGGTCTATTTAACATAACGATGTCCTAGGGCAGGACCATATTACCCAGCTTTGGACTTCAAAGGAGTAGTTTTAAAACTACTCCATTAGTTTTGAAGTCGTTTAAAAACGAAAACACGTCGTTAAAAAACAAAGACATGTCGTCTCACTAAAAACACTTTTTAACAATGACATGGTCCATGCATGCATCACATCGGACCAGTCCATGGACTAGTCCCTTTTATCAAAATGGATCAGGTGGTCCAATATTATTTGCAGGGTAGTACTGGCAAATGTAAACGCAGTGTAAGAAAGCGTGCCAAGTGTTTCAACTTGTGAGCATAGCATATGGTTTTAGGTGTTGTAGAATAGGGAACCAGAAAATGCTTGTATAGTCTTTTATTTACAAATATTTATTTTTTGTTATCATTTATCTTAAATCCTTTTTTAAGCTAGGAATACCTTCCCTTTTTTGATAAATACATAAATGTTTATGTTTGTATTTCTTTGTTGTGTACACATACATAAATAGATGGCATTAAACTTGAACTTGACTTTTTTGTTTTTCAAATCAAAACCAAAAAGGCAAGAACCCCAACCATTTAAAACAGATAAAAACTTTTGTTGGCACTTGTTAATAAGAAAAATGCAATTTTCTATAATATACACTCAGAAAAATGTGTTCATACAACGTATTGTAAGAATTTCACATTTTGAGTAAAAAAAGGCAAAAAAAAAAAAAAACAGCACAAGACAAGGAAAACTCAGGCAAAAAGATTTATTTGTTTTATAATAAAAATTTTTTTATGTTAATTTTTGAAAAAACACAAGTTTGTTTATAGAAAATACCACCTCCCTGCAGGGGTTTTCCACTTGTACAAAAAACAAATTTGATGAAGAAGACATACTATAATTTTTTTTTGTTTTTAGAAACAAAAAACAATTGTTGAATTTTCCTCAATTTAATTTCTGTAGCATTTTGACAAAACATCTTAAGTCGAGATAAGATAGCACTAAAGTTTTTTAACAAAACTTGTTGGAAAAATCATTTTTATTTAATAATAAAATAAAACAAAATTAAAGAAAAATTACGTTTATTTTAAAAATGTAAACAAAAATGTTTTTTGTAATGAAAATTCGTATGAATAACAATATTTTTTTCAACTTTTTAAAATTGACTTAAGATGTTTTGTTGGTTTGATACTAAAATTTGGTTCTCTTGATTTTTTTTGTGTAAATTTTTTCGAATTTTTCTGGTTGGGAATTGTGTTTGAATTTTGTAAGACAAAAGCAAAAATAGAATGAAATTAAAAAGAATTGAAACGTAATGAATGAAAGAATTGCCAATCAACAATTTGATTTTATTTTTCTAACAATATTTGAAAATTTATGTAAATCAAAAGAAACAAAAAAAAATTTTCTTAAGTGTTTCTTGTACCGTGGTCGTGTTAAAAAGTATACGTGGGAACACATTTTTTTAAAAACAAAAAAGGTTTTATAACAAATTAAAAATTATTAAAAAAATTCATACATATTTAAAAAATTAGAAAAAAAATATGAAATAACAAAACAAAAATAATCGATAAGTGATCACATAATCGTTTCAAAATTCATTACATAGTTTTTGAAAAAATAATAACACACGATTGCAAAGAGGAAAAAATTTATAAATTTTGAATATTAAATACAAAAAAAAAAAAAAAAAAATGTTTTAAATTTTTGCCATAATTTTAAAAAAAGTGTTAAATTTTTACAAAAATTAACAAAAAAGTTAAAAGAGAAATCCTTACAAGATGAGTGAAATATGGATGTATGGTCCGGACTATCCCGATGAGGGGGATATCTCCGATGAAGAAGAGGATGAGTTTTATGATGACTTTGAGATACCGTTACCCGTCATAACAACGGGAACTCCTTTGGATTCTCCAGAGCTGGAGCCATTGAGTAAACCCCATAGATTGGATATAAAAATTACATTAAAGAAACTTGAGGTAAATAAATAATAAAAGAAAAAATTTTTCTTTGCATACCATGTTTTTTTCACTCCCTTAATTCGTTCTGTTAACTTTTCTATTGATATTAGTTTTACTCTTGAAAACAATGTTCGAAAATAAACACTAAATATCGCTCCTTAGTGTTCAGTTCTGTAGATTTGTGTAAAACACAAACGCTTATAGTGTTTGCATAAAAAATCATTAAAAAAAAATTACGTTTCTCTGTTTGACATCTTTCGAACACAAAAATAATACTGTTTTATCAAACTCAACAACAAATGAGAACATTTAATTCTGTTCGGTGTTTTTTAAAAATCCACACACTTCATTGTGTTCGGTTCGGCTCATTAATGTTCGTCCCTTTTGGCGGGTAAAAAAAGCAAACATTTTTTCCAAAAACAAAATACACATACGAAAATAAACAAAAAGCCATCAAAATAATTTTACACAAACAAAACATATACACAGTACACGAACAAGCTGTTCGTGGTGCGGTCGTTGCTAAAATTTTTTGTTTGTTCATTTCTTTATCAATGTAAAAAATTTGTTTTGTTTTTTGACGAAACCTTATAAAATGTTCGGCCCTTTCATGAAAATTGTTACGAATGGTATTAAGGGTTGTGTTCGTCTACGCAATCACTAAAAAAATAGATATCGTTCTTGGGTGTGTGAGCCGAACGCAAAATAGTGTTCTGTTTATTTTCGAACGCTGCTTGAAAATAATTTCTATTTTAATAAATTTCATAAAAATTAAGAACTTAAGATGCAGTTTGTCAACTTACCTTAACAACTCATGACAGGTGGTCCACGATCGACCGTAGATGTCTTAAAAGTCCAATTGCTGAAAAGCAATTTCATGGATAAAAAAAGTCCTAAAAATAACATTAAAAAAAATCAATTGATTAGAAAAAATATTTTTAGTGATAGGATTTTTTTAAAAATTATTTTAATATCATAAAAATGTTTCTTTAGAAACTAGTCCCAAACCCCAATTCCTTTCAATCATTTTATTAAGACATGTTCGGGACTTAACAAATATTTGGCAAAAAAAAAAAAATCAAAAAAAGCGTGAACAGTAAATTGGTCCTACTTAAGCTTTATTCTTTACCATTTTTATTGATGCGACCTGCCTTTTTTGCACAAGGTTTACATGAATAGGTCTAACAGATAGGCAGACATCGTTAGAGTAAATAAGGAAGTGATTCTGAGCCGTTCGTTTTACTAAAAAGTGGATCCAATATTTCTACTTACATAAGCACAAAGGCTGATCTGGGTATAACAACAATGTAAAGGCAAGAGATACTTAGAGCCACTTAGATCAAGTTAAATTCTCTTTTTTGTTTAAAATAGTATGTTTAAGCCAGCAAATCTATTCATCAGTAAATATATAAACTCTCTCTAAACGCATAAAATTGGGTGCTGAGCATACTAAGTCTGAGTTCATACGGCTCATGTCTTATTGACAAGATTCTTTCTTTTTCTTCTTTGAACATGAATTGGCGTTCAAATGAGTCATGTCATGTTGACGACATGTTTTTTATTTTGTTTTATTTGATATTGAAAACAAAAACAAAATTTACCAACGAATAAGAAAGCAAAACGTAAAGACAGTACATGCATCTGTGTACTCGTTTTTTTCCCCTCGTCCCTCTCGCCTATAAAGCAGCAATCTTGTCAATAAGACATGAGCTGTATGAACACAGACTAATACAGACCAAAATATTTTGAAAAAATTTATCGTAGTGTTGCCACAAAATCATTTTTTAAGCTACATATAATATTTGGGGCAATGATTTACAGCTGTTGCGCTTAAACTATATATAAATATTAGTTTAGTTCAACTAAACCAGAGTTTAAACATTCACAAATTTATTAGCCATTTGTGGAACAAAGTGATATTTCCAGGAGTTGGGTCCTTTTCTTAATCACCCTTATCGTGTTTGGCGTATTTAAAATACGCCTACGACTGTTTTGTAATAGATTAAAGAGAACGTGAACTTATTTCCTTTAATCTATTATCAAACAGTCGTAGGCGTATTTAAATACGCAAAACACGATAAGGGTGAATAATAGCTCTCATTTAACAACAACTATAATTTTTACAGCGTCTTAATTATCTTATTAATTGCTTCAATTAAGGCTGAAAAATTTGATATCAATCCCTTTTACAAATTTATAATATTTATCGTTAATATAAAAAGGCTTCGTAACCATTAATCAAGCTAAATTTAAGTAAGTTGTACCTTCATTAACAAAAATTATCAGTCTTTTTTTTTCATTTTTCCTTAAGAATCCTTTTACCATAATCAACCACCACCAATTCATCGTACTTAACTATTAAGTAATTTTTATAAATAAGAGTATTGTTAAGTTCTGATGCAACTTGAATAAATGGGCTTCATTTTTAAAAGGCCTTAATTCCAAATAAAATAATGAGATTAAGAAGAATTAAACACTAAAATAACACATCTCTCTCTCTCTCTTATAGTAAAAAGGCAATTAAAAGTTAATATCGCATTTAAGTTGTATTCGTTACTGCCACAGTCAAGGTACTTAATCCGATTTTGGCTGTTAACTTAGAAACGTTTTAAAACTATTTTGTTTTATTGTGAATGTTTAAGAATATTAAGAAATAAGAACAGCTTCGAATAATTTATATGGCTGTGCGAAAAATAGCATCTACTAAAATTTTTATTTGTATTCATTCAGAATATAGAAATACATATCTGTGGCATTTTGACAAAACATCTTAAGTCGAGATAAGATAGCAAAAAATGTTTTAAAAAAACTCGGCAAAAAATCATTTTTATCAAATAATTAAATAAACCGAAATTAAAGACAAATTTCGTTTATAAAACAAAATTTTAAAATCGTAAAAAATACTGTTTTTAAAGGAAAATTCGTATAATTACGAATTTTTAAATTTGACTTAAGATGTCTTGTTAAAATGCCACAGATATAATAGTTTGCAATAAAGAAAATCTATCCATCTACATATTTTCAAACAATTTCAAATTTGGTGAGATAGGTTTTGGATTTATAATGTGGATATTCAAAATATATACACGCTATACTTAACTTTTTTTTAAACGTTCCGTAGGTCAAACCAATAATGAGATGGCGATTTATCTTTCTTTGTCAAAACAGATTCCTTTCGACTCAACTTGAGTCTTTGTGCACGCAGAGAAAACATATTTTTCGAAACCATGTCATAGTTAAATTAGTCATCTATCAAGAAGCCAAACCATATTATGGTTGCGTCCAAAAATATTATGCCTTATAATAGCAATAATTTGTTTACTACTAATAATTGTGTATTTTTACATCAACCATAACATTTTCCTCTTTATTGAAAGCAACACGTTATGGTTAAAAAAAAAAAATTAGTATTAAATATTAGTTGCTAACGTAACAATATTATTATGAACCACAACATGTTTGGATGCAATCATAATATCATTGTGGTTTCTTGAAGAATGACTTATACCCTTTGTACACTTGCATACATTTCGGAGGAACGCTTGGAAGATGTTAAAAATGTGAAATACACGTTCACACATCTAACATTTACCATTAACAAAAAATGTCACCATTTCTGAAAAAAAACCTTTAATTTTTTTTAAATACTTTTTTTCTACAAAAGTACCAACATTTTAAGAGACAACACCAAAATGTATTTCTTATTCATTTTGTTAAATAATTTTAGCAAAAATAAGCAAAATAAGGCTTGCAAAAAAGGAAAAACTTGAGAAATGGTAACGCTGCTTTCAAAGCAGCTGCCATTTTGTCAGTGATGCCACTAAAAGAATCGAAAAATGTAAAAGGGAACAAAATGAGATAGTAACATTCTGTAAAGATGTAGAAAAATTCAGATTTTTAGCACTATGTATTTCTTATGGGAAAATTTCAACATCTTCGCAAATTAATGTTAGATGTTAAATGTTGACAAGTGTGAAAAGGCTATTAGGCACCTATTACGGTTCACAACTCAACTCAGTTGAGTTAAGTAAATAAGACAACTGGTTGTGTTGAGTTCTAATTTTTTGATGTTTTTGTTCGCCGCAATATAGCAAAGTTGTTAACCATAATACTCAACTAAATTGAGTTGTGAACCGTAATAGGGGCATAATTTTACATAATATGGTTGCCGGTGGCAGTAATATGGTTTAAGCAATCATAATAAATTTTTTATAAGTTTTTCGTTACAAATAGTTTTGTTGGAGGCGACCATATCCAAACATTTCTTTTTTGCGTGTGCGAAGTGAACTACCACGATAACCATTATATTTGTCTTTATTAAATATTTTTGCTACCAATAACTATTTAAGATGAGTTTAACTTTTAACTTAGTTTGCTACTAATTTTTGCTTAATTAGTATTTTGTGGACTAGTTATTGGACCAAAAAATGATTTGCCTAAACCAAATTAGTTCTATAACAATATTAACAGCATTATAAGATTTATTATTTTCCGTCAACACATACATTGACATAAGTTTTAAGCAATAGATACTGTTGAGCACCCGACATACAGCTGTCTATCTGAAAAGCAAGGGGACCATATGCAATCTGTGAACCAAATTAATCAAAAAGATTAAAGTACCATGTTTTTCCCGTTTTTATATCTTAAAAGGTACCTTTTATTTGAATCCGTACCATATACTAATTCTTTACCAAATTTATCGGAAGAGAAAAAGTACCAAAGGTAAAACGGTTCCAAAAGTACAAGCTTTTCCTAATTTTAGGCCACCAAAAAGTAACCGTGTTAATGTAGGCTTTTATCTGCATGTATACCAAATTTATCGAAAAGGAAAAAAAAATTCGAATTTTATCCAGTTTTAACCCCTACAATCGGTATATCAAATTTATCAAAAAGTGTAAAAGTACAAATCTTTATCCGTTTTTATCTCTTAGAAAATACCCCTTATTTTAATCTGGGCCATATCGACTACTTTAAGCGAAATTAACGTATGTTACAAAAACCAAATTTTACAGGAGAGCCATTTTTCAACTTTTCTGTGCTATCACTTGCAATATATGAAAATATACGTCCAATTTTTGGAGCAACGAAGTGGAATTCGCCTACAATATTTTGCCAGGTGACGTCTCTTTTAATGTAGAATAAGACTGCATCAAAGGCTCAATTTCAATAAAATTGGTATACACGTTAATTTAGCGCAAATGGGTCTATATGCTGTCCGTCGACCAAATTTCATCCAAATCCATTTAGCGGATTTCGCGTGATTGCGCCACAAAAATACAAGCTCTGAAACTCACAAACACACAAATTTTCACATTTATAATATTTGTAGGATAATAGCATCACTCCGGTCCAGACATTAACCTTAAATCTCTCTAATATTCTTTAAACTAAGCTTCCTTCATTCCAAGTTCAATAACAATCTCAATAAACTTAAACTGCATTTAAAACGCACTTCCGCTTCTCAATTGTAATTCATTTTTAAAATAAATTTTATTATTTTCCCATTTGCTTCACATCTAAATGACATTTATATATGTATGTATACAAAATCTTCCTCAATGCAGCCTGATATTAAAAATAAAAGAAATCCTTTTCTCATGAACACCTTGTGCATTGGCAATTAACCGGAAATTTATGTGTTAATAAATAAATCAAAAGCAGCTCTGGCTACAGGTGCTAGAAATAGAGTAAAGTAAAATTCCACACCAAAAAGATTAAGGTTTCTTTAAAGTATATATGCTTGGGTGTATTCCCCCATAGATTGAAAAGCAAGAAAACCAGCAAACTGCATTTTACTGTTTTGTTTGTTTGCAAATAATCCCGGATTTCCATCTGCTTACAAACAAACGTCGTATAAACACACAAATATCCTTTAAACCAAAAACTCAAAAGAGAAGATAATAAAAGACATAAAACAAGAATGCTCTCTCTCATAAACATACGCAACCACTTCCACGTACTTACTTATGAATGGCTTATGGAATGACATTAACCTTTAGGAAAATGTGGAAGAAAAAAAGCTTTTGTTAGTTGGTTTAACTTAAAATAGAAAAATAATGTCAACAGCTGTTTCTAGGTAAAAGCTTTTTTGGAGCGTTATGCTAGAAATAAATAAAAGAGACAGAGAGCACTAACATGAAAGCATTAAAAATAAGTGTGCTGTTTTAACACTAAAATACAGTCAAAAAGAGCAAATGCAAGGAATTGAGTGAATAGTATTATTTATACGTTTGTGCAGATTTTTTAAGCTGACTAAAAATAATCATTCTAAATCCACCTTTCAACATTCTAATTGGCTTAGAATTTTTAAGTCGATTAATGATAACTCAGTTGGCACTTTAGTGAGTGAGACTTTAAGGGGTTTAAGGTCTCACAAATTCTCTTAATACGTTGATAATTTATCGTCTAATAAAGTCACAACATTTTAAAAATTGGTACAAAGACAGCCATTGCTGTCAAAAAATTCTAATTTGAAAAAAAAGTAACAATAAAGCAAGTAAGATTGCTATATTTGGCTATAACGAATCTAACATACTCTTTACCATGGTACAATAAGAATAGAAAGTTATATGAAAAAAATATATAAAGCGTGTGTAGCGCAGCACCTTAGACCATTAAGCCACTAACGCACATTTCCAAAAAAGCATTAAAATAAAATATATATAAAGTACGTTTGTAAGTTTAATGCACATTTCTCTATTTGTGTGTAAAAAATGGAAAAAAATCAAGACATAAAAAAACAAGGGATCTTATGGGTAAAATTAGAGGCACTCGTGGTTCTGGCTGATATCCAGCCAATTCTAGACCGATCAGGCTGAATCTTGATACTCCAAACAATAGTGATAATAATGACCAGCTAAGGAGAAAATAAAAAAAAAAAAAAAAAACACAAATGAAGTACTCATGCCCATACGAAAAATGCCGAATATCAAAATTAAAATGGGATATATGCGGAGACCACAAAGTTGGGCTTTGTAACTCTTGCAAAAAGTGTTATTAAAAAAAAAAAAATTTGTTTTTAAAGCTAAAAATGTATTTTTTAAGTTTTTACTCTTTTAAAGTTTTTTAGTTTTGCTAACAATATTTTTAGGTCCTTTTGAATGATTCCAAAAATATGTGCAATATAAAATGAATAAGAACAAAAATTAAATATTTCGTTTATCTATAGGAAATAAAATTTAATTATTTTTTTTTATATAGACTTATAAGGTGCCCCAATGATCAATAACATTTATTGAAAAAGTATATTTGGGTTTCAGCCAAAGTTATAGGCAGTTAAAAAATACATTGTCGAATCGACGATCATTAGTTACAACGTACGTAAAATATGGTTAGTACTCTAGGGTTAAGAATGTACGTATATTATAAAAATTCAAATTTCCATTTTAAGTTAAAACCGTAATCTAACGACACAAAAAAAAAATAAAAATTGATTTCAATAAAAAAGTATGTGATATTAATTAAAAAATTAATTAAATTTGCACAAGTAAACGAATTGAAAGTACTTATCAATTAAACGTTTGATTCACTTGATTATATTTTTAATTAAAACTGATTTAATTGGGGAACAATTTTGGAGAATTTTTTCTGTAAGAATGGTGATATAAAGCTTAATTCTTACCTATTTTAAGAAGACATTCTAGAAGCTTTTAAAGAAGATGCGAGAAGGAAAGACCTTGGTCTGCAATCACACGCCGTGTAAATTAGAAACAAAATTGGAATACGGGTGGATGGCCTTCTTCATGCAAAAAAGCTTATAAGAAGACTTCTTTACTTTGTTTGCCCGCTGGTTAAGGTTTTATTTTAGGTTCAATTCAGATTGTAGTTCTACTTTACAGTGTTCAGTTCTTTTTTAGTTCAATATCAGTTCTTGCTTCTTACTTAGCTCTGACTTAGGTTAAATAAGTTCTAGTTCTATTTAAGTTCAATTTTAGTTTTAGTTCAATTCTAGTTCATTTCTATTTCAGTTCAGTTTTAGGTTAGTTCAGTTCTAATTCAGTTCTGGTTCAGTTTTAGTTCAATCCTAGTTCAGTTCTAGTTCAATTTCTAGTTCAGTTCTAGTTCAGTTCTAATTCAGTTCTAGTTCAGTTCTAGTTCAGTTCTAGTTCTAGTTCAGTTCTAGTTCAGTTCAAGTTCAGTGCTAGTTCAGTTCTAGTTCAGTTCTTGTTTTTTCATAGTTCAGTTCTAGTTTTCTAGTTCAGTTCAAGTTTAGTTATAGTTTTTTTTTTTTTTAAATTCTAGTTCAGTTCTAGCCCAGTTTTAGTTGAGTTTCAATTCAGTTTTAATTCAGTTCTAGTTCAGCTCTATAGAACTTATAAGTCAGTTCTAGCTAAGTTCTGGTTCAGGTCCAATTCAGTTCTAGTTAAGTTCATATACAGTTCAAATACATTGCAAGTTCTGTTCTAGTTTCGTTCAAGTTCAGTTGTTATTTAAAACTGTAAGTAACGGTTTGTTTAGTGTTAAGCTCAAAAAGGAGTCTTTATGCTTCTTTGCGCTTCCATTGTTTGCAAACAGAACTTTTACTTTTTTTGCAATAATATTTTGGCGCTAAAGTGAAAGTTTTTAATTGAGTTCTTAACAATTACAAAAAAAAAAGCTTTACAGGACCTGATTTTTAAGCTTTCTATTAGAGTTTAGTTGCCCAAAGGCTTTTAAACATTAACCATGTCAATTCGCTTAATAAAATAAATGATTTTATTTAAATTGTCGAAAAAATTTTATTAAAAAAAATAAAATAAGATAAAAAAAATTAAAGAATTTAAAATACAACAAAAGAAAATAATTTTAGAAAACATAAATTTTTTTTAAAATTAAAAAAAAAATATCCAAAATAAATTTAATAAAGCTTAATTCAATGAATAAAACAAATTATAAAATAAAAGTCATTTACTATTTAAATTTCATTAAAATTTGAATGACAAAGGTTGTCTGATTTTCAACTTGTTTTTTGTTTCTTTTTTTTTATAATGAATGTGTTCACACCATGATCAAAAATTAATATAAAAATGTGTAATTTCCTTTTGTTTGTTTTGGCTTTCCCCAAAAAGTAGTTTAATCTTAACAGACCCTGTTGTGTAGCTGTGACTGAAACTCTACCGTTCTCTCCCTCTCTTCCTTTATGAAAAAACAAAATTTGTCATGATTGGAAAATGTAACATTTATACCGACATTCTGTTGTTGTTTTTATTGAATGACATAAAAATTAAAGAAAGAGACAAACAAAAATAAAACGTTAAATAAATTGCGGGTAATAAATAAACAACAATAACAAAAACAACGTCAAAGGATTTATAACTCCTTGAAACAACACCGTGTGCCATTTGTGCAAAATCATGTTGGCTAATAAATTTAATTGAAACAACAACAACTACAAGAGAAGGAGCATACAAAGATTTAAGAGTGAGCAAAGATAAACGTAAAAGTGATAAACAAAAAAATTCAAAATTAATATGTATAAACATAATTATTAGAAATAAAACCATATTTCGTGTAATTAAATTTAATTGTTATAGTTATTATTAATCGTTAATTCGTTATTTACACTTAATTTTCTTGGTCTGTTAGAATTACAACATTTTTCAATTAAAATTATAATAAAGAAATAATTAAAATTATTTCAATCGTCATACACCCCATCAGTTTTTATTATGCTGATGGACAATGGCAGTGGCAGTGGCAGCGGCAGTATTGTTGGTTCTAGCCACAATGCTGCCGATTCGTTGGGCAATTGTAGCTGTGAGACTTTAAGTCGTACAACGTCGGCCAAAGAACTTAATAATGACGGGGATGACGATGAGGAGGAAGAAGATGATGAAAAAAATGCTACGGTAATAATTTAAAACTACATATTTAATTCAACTAGACTTTATGTAAAATGTTGCGATTAAACACTTTTAACTGAAGTGTATTGAAGTGAGCGTAGGCATGTATGATGTCTTTTATTGATTGGAGCTACAAACATATTTATTGTCATATATTCTTAAGAGATTTTGTAGAGTTATTAACGTTAATATAAAAGTCACTTCGAGTTTAAGTTTAAGTCCTATATAATATATTACTAAAGATTTTTGCTGTTAAGGCCGTAAAACTTGGTTGAGCTATTGATGTTCGTTTAAACTAAATTTAGACGTTTACATTTTTAAAAGATGTAGTATGCGGGTTAAAGCGATTTGATCAAATTAGCCCTTTCAGACCCAAGCTTTACATTGCTTTCAAATTACCCTAAATCATAAAAATCAAACAAAATATTTTTGTATTTTGTATAAGATAGACCCATAAAATATTCCTACAGGGTCCTTTTTGGCAAACAGGACATCGCACAATTGTGCGGTCTAGGTCAATATCTGCTAATAATCTTCGAAATGATAAAACATTGCTTGGAACTTTTCTAGCGGTTATTAAACTTAAAAAATGCAGATACTTTACTACCTTATAAGAAATAAAGAATTTAATCAAGAGTTTCAAGTTTTTGTTCTATCTACTAATTTTTCTTACAGGATCCTTTCCACATTTACTTTTTCCCCCTATGCTAATCCCGAGGAGCTCTACGCTTGTCTGCAGGAGACCAGTCTCCGGCGGGAATTTAAATCGCAACTCCAGCACTGATAGCATATCTCACTACTAGCAATTTTACTGACTATCACTGCCTATGTGTCCTTCCATTTCAAAACAGCTTCAATTTCGATATTGGTAAATTGGGATATTCGCCCCGACTCATTTCTTTGTCCAAAGAGAATTTTGCACTATATTTGCTATACTTGTACCTGTTGCTACCAACCCATCTGGTGTAATGCTTCAAACAGTAGTATTTGTGTAAAAAGTCGGTCCGAAATATATATTAATGGATATAAACGGTCCATGATCAATACCCCAATCTTTAATCTAGAATATTTAAAAGTTCACTAAGCCAACTCTTGTAGTAGCACAGACAAGATTTCTCAGCCCAACGGATTGTGGTTTGGCTTAATTACTTCAAGTACAAGATATCTTCCCAAAAAATATAATTTCTGTTGCCGAATCATAACACCATATTTTGGTTGAACTCTCCAAAACTTATTTGTCGAGTGTGGTGTGGAGTTATCTTCAAAATGTGCATATGAACGGAGCTGTAAAAACTTATCGCGGGACATGGTTACAAACGGCAGTAATTTTGCTTCCACTCGCCCAGTACATTCTTATCGCAGGCTAAAATTGAGACACCCCATCATGATCGCGCACCAGTCAAATCTTTTTATATCTGCTGGTACGTCACGCCATGACCAGTTTACTCAAAACATAAGTACATAAATTTTAGTTTGTTTCACAACTTCCTCGGTATATTTCTGGAAATAAGCTTTCAAAATATTGTAATGGTGTTATAAAAGTTATCGGAAATGATAAACTTTTCAATATAACGTGCCTGTTTGGTATTTTGGATCTAAAAACTGATGATAGTTACGCTGTATCTGGGTGGTCCAAGGAGTATGATTGCTTAACTGGTGTACTTGTTTGGTCAATCGTGTTAGGGAAAGTGTTTGGATTACATGAGCTTTCATAACTTTCTTGTGCATCAGTATTTACATTACAAGGGATCCATGTTTCATTAGTAACATTATCATCAACACTGATGTCAGCATCAGAATCGTTAACAATTTTTAAAACTGTCCCAACATCATAATTCCCCTGAACAATTATTACTACCCGTCTCCACCATCCATCAACTTGGTAAGAACAGCATGTCGCACATGAATTCTACTCGTGTAGACTGTTCATGTTCATGTTTCGTTCATGTGCTGCCATCGTTGCCTAAACATTCGTCTTAGCATCCATGTGCGCCATGATGTTGGTCATACAATGTATTTTCTGTATACAACCAAACGCACAACAACAAAAATTGTGGCCAATCAGAACATGAACATCAACACGTATTCGCCACATACAAGAACATGAACAAATTAATACCGTTGCTCTGCTGGCGTTATGGTCATGTCATGTTCTAATCGAAAGCGCATGGAGACGTGGGGTTAGGTAGCACAAACGTGAGCATAAAACAAAATCTCATGTTGTGTCTGATCATCACAATTGTGCTATCTGTATTTTCTTGAGCGCTGACTCCTTGTTACTATGCACAATATCAACACTAAAGAGCCTAATTGTTGCAAATACTCATTATACAGTTAACACTACTAAAACATAAGCTGTAGTTTTTTATTTCTGCTGGTTAGTTTTTTGCTTTTTATTTTTTTTAAACAGAAACAAGAACTCACAATCATTGCTTGCCGGTTAATAGACAAAAAATTATTATTTCATGTAATTTGAGGCAAAGAAAGGCAGACCGCACAATCGATTCAGTTAGGTCTGAAAGGGTTAGTGCTCGCCTTTTTTTTGCATTTCTTTTTTTGTAAAATATTGGTTAAGAAAATTTTAAACGTTCCAAATGTTGTTATATTTCTAACACTTTTAAAGGCTCAGTTAGTCTTTACTTTCTGTTTCTGTTCTGTTCCGTGCCGTTCTTTTAAGAAATTTTAATAGTTACTTTTTCTGTAGTAACTTATCAGCCATTTATGACAAATTTATTAGTTTTTCACCGTCCATTGTTTTATTTCACTTTTATGCACATAAATTTAAAGAAATTAAATTTTATGAGTTCTTAAAATCAAAAAACAGTTTATTTCAATATACATAAATATTTTTTTTATTATTTATTTTGCTGTCACTTACAAATTACTTAACAAGTTTTTGATTTTACCAAACTGAACCGCAACAGAACAGAAAAACTAATCAATTTCATAAATTTTTTTAATAACAAAAACAAATCAGCTGATTCGTAACATAACAGAAAGTAAATACTAATTTTGCCTTAACTCTGCGTCTCCACGTAGCATGTTTTATAACTACACGTAGCAAATAGGTCGGCAGAAGAATGGCGCAAAAATTGTTGAATATATTGCTGAAGAGCATGTAAAATTGCTTCGCCATTAATTTACAATTTTAACCATGTGAAGCTGTATGCAATTAGCATTTACTAACTCACATAAAGTGCAAAAATTGTAACTAGTATAAAAATATCACACTTTATTGACGCAAAATTTAAAAATTTTCATTAGAAGCAAAACAATTTTTAATTTAATATTAAAGGCACATGAAAAATCATTTTTAAACCCATCGTTTCATATCCAAAAAAAAGATAAAATAGCACGATATTTCAATGTAGATACGAATATTACGTGTAAAAAAAGCGAAAAAAAATTTTTTTGCAGATATTTATGTAGTTACAATTATATTAGTGGATTTTTTCACTTTGGCCGACTTTTTTATTTTTTTGTTGAAGGATTTTTTCACTTTGGCTTCTTTCTGTTTGCTTTTTCTATAAACTAGGCATACATTTGAATAAATGAACAACTTAACTGACAACAGATTTGTAAGCAATAATTACTCGTGTAATCATCAAAGTAAGACCCCTTCGAGACTCGGCAAGTTAGTTACACAAGTTACTTGCCGAGAACAACAAAGTCTGTATAAATCTTTTTCCCTTACCGCTGACGTCTACAAACCAAGAGTTGCGCAAGTAACTTGCCGAGTGTGAAAGCGGTCTAATCACTGCCCAATAGACTGCCACACATGGAGCAAACAAATTTGCCGTTTGCAGCAATAAATATTGCTACGTGGAGATCGCACGTACGGAATTTGTGATGGCCAAAACTTAAACAATGTATAACATATTTGAAATTGCGATTTGTTATATAATCACTAGCTTTATATGTCTACTACAATAGATCCATTGAATGGGGGCTAAGTGAAATGTTATTTATTGTAAAATTATTCATTACAAAAAACTCTCATGGTAATTTCTTCATGAGATAATGCATAATAACTCTTATAAACTATCTAAAAATAAGCATTTTAAATTTTTATGCTTTAAAATAGAAATGTGAAAGTATAAGAAAAATACTTTGTTTTAATAAACAAAACCTTTTTAAAAAAGATTTAAGGGAAATTGGTTTTTTTCATAAAAGGTAGATCTTTTAGAAGAAGGTAATTTTTGCACGAAGAAATTTATTAAAAAAGGAAATATTTAAAAATTACCTCTTCAGAAAAACAAAAACCAAAAGTTTTTAATAGAATATCTTACAAAAAATATAAAAAAAATAGTATTAAAAAAAATTATTATTATAAAAATTATTCTTCAGAAAAGTTAACGTTTTAGACAAAAAGTA
Source organism: Pollenia angustigena (assembly GCA_930367215.1). NCBI lineage: Eukaryota > Metazoa > Arthropoda > Insecta > Diptera > Polleniidae > Pollenia > Pollenia angustigena. Next base: position 45,420,513 of record OV884056.1, on the reverse strand, counting down.
CCTTTTGAGGAAAAACTAAAATTTTAAAAACGCATAGCTTTTGGGAACAAAAATCCTTAAGGAAAATTGCCTTTTAAAATAAAATACAATTTAGAAAAAATGCCGTTTTAGAAAAAGCCTTTGCAAGCAAAAGCTTTTGAAAAAGTACTTTTATAGCAAATAGTACGTTTTATACCCACACCACAATAGTGAACAGGGTATTATGCGTTTGTGCTAATGTGTATAGCACTCAAAAATAATGGTCTAACTTTAAGTATACCAATCAACTACGGATAACATTTTGAGTCTATTTAACGATGTCCGTCCGTCCGGCTGGGTGCCTGTCCATGTAAACCTTGTGCGCAAAGTACAGGTCGAAATTTTGAAGATAATTTGATGAAATTTGGTACACAGATATCGATTGTCAGTAGGACGAAGCCTTTTGAAAATGGTATTATACGGTCGACAATTTAACATGGCCCCCATACAAACTTATTTCCGGTATAGTCTTTGTGCCCATAAACCATCTTTTTATGTTGGTATTTATATTAAAATTGGCCCAAACTTATTTTATTGCAATTTAAATCACTTCAGCAGAATGGCCCGGTATGGTTTTCGTCATCATTCTATTTTGAAAACTTAATGTACTATTTAACTAATTTGGCGTCGTCAACAGTAAATAACGCCGTTTTTTATGTTTTGTTTCCATTTCGTATTCCCGTTGGCAATATTGCCATATTTCGATGACTGTTAACATATGTTTGGTATTTTCTAAGAAAAATTGGCGTTGCTGTTGCCTTAAATTGCCCTTGATTTTGTCGTAGGCATTTTTAGTGTTGTCTTGTGCTGCTTTGTGTCGTGTTTTAAAAATTTTACGTTATGGTTGGCTGCAATTTTGATTTCTACGGCGGTTTTGATATTTTTCTTCATTTGTGTTGTGTTTTGATATATTTTTTGTGGATATAATTGAAAAATTAAAATAAAAACTAAGTCCCAGTTCGAGAAGCAGTGGAAGAGCTTGGAAAAAATCCATCACTAGCCAGAGGATTATGCAGGATCTCTTTTCCTAAAAAATTAAATATCCCTTGCGATTTAAGTAGAGATGGTGGTCTTGTTTTTTTTTTTTTTTTGGAGATAAAATTTTGATGTGGGTTCCGTCCACACAGCCAATTACACCTGGAAATGCTGCTTTTCAAAGAAATGCAACTTTAATTTATCCATTGTGGACAAAGTTCTCTCTTCATAACTTCCAGAGTCTCAGACAAAATTTTTAAACTAGTGGCTGGGACAGTCAAAAGTTGAAATAATTTCCAACGCTGAGTTGGTACGATCCCTGGGCCAAAAAACGCAATGTTGCTGCAAATATATTGTGTTTGGAACAAACGTTCCCTTTTTTAAATGAGGCTCTATTATTTCCAAAGAAAGTTTATTCAGCCGAAAATAACTTTTAAATCTTAAAAAGGTTAAAAAAAATCCATTAGGCACTTGGGAAAATTTAATATACCTAATAAAAAAATTTTCATTTAAACATTATTTTTTTACAAACAAATTTTTATTTAACTTAAAATTTCCACAAACAGCACAGAATTTTTTTTTCTTATAAAAAAACAGTAAACAAAATGAATCAGCTGATTTTAGTATTAGAGATGTGTGCTGTATTAACATTATCGATAAATAGTCAACGGCGTCATAATACTCTTACAAAATACCAATTTAACAAAGAATTGATGTTGTTTTGATAAGAAGTGCTGTTGCCTTAAAATTGCCGTTGTTATTGCCTATGCCAAATAGAATAAGGGTGAAAAAAGAATACGGGAATTGTCTTATTTTTATAACATATTTTCAATATAAATATAAAAAAAGTACATACTTAGGTATGTGTGCATGTTAATTCAATAATATACACTTTTGATTTTAATATAAAACAGGTTTTTATGGATTTATAATTGAAAAATGTTGTTTTAACAGTGATTAATATTAAATAAACGTGATTTAAAGTTATTTTAATATGAAATAATGATAAATTTAAATAATTCTCAACCAACATTTCGCCATGTTAATTTTACATTGCTATTTTTTTCTGTGTGTATAGATGTAGATATTAAGATATTATTCAGCACATGGAACTTTTACATGAATCTGAAACTCATAACAAAATTTTGTTCTAACGAGTCCATGATTGCCCATAAGCCCTAATTATGGTACAATCTCGAAAATTTGTTTTTAAATATTGTGGTGCAGGGTATCATTTGGCGGCCTTGACTGACTATACCACTTTTTCCCTAGAGTATCTTTTATGGCACTTCGTTTATTCATTACCATTTTTATAATTTACATATACATACATATGTAAATGTTTAAATGTCAATTATTTTCTAAACGATTGCGTTTTTATTTTTTTTTTATTTTTTTTAATTTATTTTTGTTATTTTTCTATTTAATTTCAATATTTATTTTTGCAATTTTGTGCATTTTATTTGCTGAATATAGTCGTGAGTATATCGCCAACTTAAATGCAAACGGACGTAACCACGCTTTTATTTTTTTTCATAGGAGAAGGTTAAAACTTACAAAGTCAATAAAAATAAAGTATTCCTTAAGTTTGAATTTCTTTCATAAAGTCGATATTTTTGATTGCGTGAGCATGTAGTCTTATAAAACAAGCCAGAATCAATCAATGACTTGATTACACACAGAAAAAAATACCCATGTAAAATTAACATGGAAAAATGTTGATTGAGAATCATGTTAAATTTCAGAAAAATTATGCCCTCTACTTAAATTTATCATTATTTCATATTAATTTTTAATAAAAAATATCAAAATAACCTTAAATTACGTTTATTTAATATTATTCACTGTTAAAAAATAAAAAAAAAAATATTAAAATATAAATAAATCTGGATTCAATATTGAACCCATAAAAACCTGTTTTGTATTAAAATCAAAAGTTTATCTTGTTAAATTAACATGCATACCTACTTAATTATGTACATTTTTTATTTTCACTTTTAAAATATGTTATAAAAAGAAGACAATTCCCGTATTCTTTTAATTAAAATTGTTTATTTAAATAGTACATCAAGTTTTCAAAGTAGAATGATGACCATATCGGGCGATTCTGCTGATGCTTCTGTTAACAAAGGAGAATACAAAATAAGTGAAACATGTGTTACAGGGTTTTGAATTATTCTTACATAAATGCAAATGTTGTCTGAAGCTTCTTCACACTGTTAAAATACACTCAAACCCATTTGATTCTACATGAAATTCACGTTGTTTCAACTGGAAATAACTTTCATTCAACGTGATTCCGATTGTTATTTCAATATAAATTACATTTTGCTCTAACTTTACTGCAATGTTAAATTAACATGAATTATAGTTATATCAAAAGAAAAAAATGTTGTTCGCAGTTATTGTAAAATCAGGTTGAATTAACATGAAACCCGTATGAAGCAAAATCACCACCGAAAAAATTTAAATCAACCTTGTTTTCGACGTTTTTAACTTGATTTTTTTCTGTGTGTAAGCATTTTTGTGTTGTTACGGACTTTTGCCTTTAAGGTAACGATATGACGTGTAATTAGTTTGATATTTTTTAAATAACTTGGACATTGTGATGTTTCATTTTTCATTGTAGATTTAGTTTTTTTTTTGTGTGTTTTCATTTAAAATTAGCTAATTAATTTAAATTTACTGATTTAAATAATAATCATCATAATCGGGTTTTTTTATATTTTGTAATGAGTTTGAATTGATTTATTGGAAAATTGTGGTTAATGAAGAAGAAATCAGGTTGAGACTTTCAATACTCAAAGGTTTTTGTGTAAAGAATTTGATTAAATAAATAGATCAATCATTTATTATTCACTAGACAGCTCAGCAATCGTACACAAACATTTGAAAAAAAAAAAATAAAAATAGAATATGAATATTTATGAACAGTGATATTTAGCACACGTTAAGTTAAAATTAATTATTTAAATAGACAAATTGGCAATGATTTATCAATAAAATTCTTAAACAAGACTTTTTGTTTATTTATTATACTCATTACAGTACATTTCGCTTATAGTCACATCCTTTAGTTGCAGACAAAACGTGGATGATATTGCTAATGTGACTATAAGGCTAATTCACATATATGCCACTATGAGGCATATATGTGTACACAGAAAATAAAAAATTCATATAAATTACACCGACATCAGGTAAAAACTATTTTTTTACGAGTAGAAAGTTGATGACAAAAATTAAACGATTTAATTTTTTCTTTCTTTGGATGGATTGTGGTTTTAAAAACTAAAAAGAACTTGGCAAATATTGCTAATGTGACTATAACGCCATTAATTTGCTTTACTTTTCCCTTATGGGCATTTCCATGAGAATGTCAACCACGACTCAAAAAACTAAAACGCTTGAAACTTTTTTTCAAATATGGTAGAAAGTAAAAAACACCCAAACTTTACTATACCGAGGTACTTATAGCTTATTACAATTTTTAAAAAGCAAAAATAATAGTTTTAAATCACTTTCTCATTGATTCGTTTTAAGTAACTGCATTTGACAATTTTTAATAAATTTTTTAAGCTTTTAAAGCTCGTCACGTACGATATTGTTAGTACTAAAATGCAACTAAATGCATCATCTTAGCATGTTGGTATTTAGTTTTAATTTGGTCAAACATTATTTTATTACAATCAAAATCATCTTACAAATTTTTTTTTGGAATCGGTCCATATTTGGCCATAGCTCCCATACAAGTGCTACTCCCGAAAATAGCTTTAAGTGCCATAACTTCCTTATAAATGTTGGTATATACATAAAAATTTCCGACAATTACTTTAACGATAGGTACTATGTCATCACAAAATGTTGTGCGGGTAGGTCCAAAATTAACCATAGGTCCCATAAAAACCCCCTTCCTTAAATCGGCTAGGGGCAAACAAATCTCATATTGATGGAGAAAACTAAGTAATATTCGGCACAAATAACTTTTATATAATTATTAACCTCATAGCATAGTTCTGTTCTGGCGATCTTGATTGGCCACGGGCCCCAAGTAAGGTACACACTTTTTAAAAAAATTTTTTTTTAAATATTATAGTGTAGGGTTCATATGGTCGGTCTTGCCCGACTATACTTTATTACTTGTTTGTTTAAAGTTTTTATATACATATATTTACAAAAAATATACTTCATGCCATGTAAATACTATAAGAGAAAAATCTGCCACGTACGGTATGTCACGAACGATATTACATTTTGTTCACTATAAACCATCAAAAACAAAAAAAAAATTTTCCAATTACGGACTATAAAGGAAAAATATGTGGTTTAATGTAAAAAATTAGAAAAAGAAGAAAAACCTCCCACAATTCGCAGATTTTCGTATTTTTTTAAATTCACCTCAAACTCACTTCCGTTTTATGTCACGTACGATATGCACTTATTTTGCTCGATATTTTGAACAACAAGGTTCCGATTTTAATAATTTTTCATATATAGTACCCTCTAAATGAAAAATAATGATAAAAAAAATTTTCCAGTAAATACTATTTTTGCAAAATTTCTATCTCTCTGAAGGAGTATAAATGTCACGTACGATGACATGGAAATGCCCATATGTGTTAATATCGCTAAATGGAATATAACGTTAATACTTTATGTTAAATTAGCTTAAAAATAAACAGATAAAATGGAATATATCGCTGATGTTACTATAAGTGGTAGTGACTATAAAAGAAAAGTACTGTGTTAATAACCAGTTCTACAGTGGGATATGTTTCAAAGCATAAGCGACAAAAACACAATTTAACCGGAGAAGGTTTTGTCTTATTTTCTTTCATAAAAATTTTGTATGAAGGTTGTCGCTTAAGCTAAAATTGTTCAGTGCGGGGGTTGCGGGTTCGATTCCCCCCAGAACTTGCGGGATTTGCTTAGGGGGGGGAGGGGGGAATCTCGTTTGCGGTCGTCCTCGTCGCCTGTCGAATCTGACACCATATTCTAGCATTGCCTTTTGCGGACTGCAGTTTTTTTGTACGACGTCTTCAACTTTACATATTCCCAGTAGTGCTGGGAAACTTTCAATAGACTATCGATATTAGCGATAGTCTTTAAATATCGAAAATATCGATAGGAAAAATATAAATATCGATATTTTTATTATTTAAAATACAGCTATGAAGACATCTTACAGCAGCTATACACACACAGTTTTTTGCCGCAAGTTTTTACTTACTATTATTGATTCGCGTTGAATTACAGCAATGAATACAAACAACCAGAATGGCAAGTGGTATGGATTGCTTAGCAGTGCTTTTTACTGCTAGTTAAAGGCATTTAAGTCGAAATTTTTACATGTTTATAAAGGGACTGAAATGTCAAATATTTTTGTAATGTTGTAAAAAAAATGCAAATCTCAAATGCAATTGCAAGCATAGGACAAAACAATGAACGACTATTAGAGGATAAGTCCGCTAGATTGATTACCTTTTTGGGTTAAGAATTTAGAAAATTTTTAAAAGTTGCAATGGAATATCTTATAGTCCCTGTTACTTCGGTTCCTTCAGAAAGGTAGGCTGTTTTCCTAAACGCCTGTTGCATTGTAGTAATACATGGTAACATGTTCTTAAATGCAACCAAAACAATTTTGACAATGCATTTAGTTCCGAAATGCAACTTTGTAGTTGTCACTGCGCAGAGAAAAGCAAATAAAGCAGTACAAATAATGTAGATGCAAACCATATTCATATACAATACAAAATTGGTAAAAATTTAAGTATACAATGCATCAACACGGTATTGTTACATTGTGAACACACGTTAAGGAAAACAGCCGTACTTATCAATTTTTAAAAAACTGCCATCTAAAATAACGTTAGCGTGGCCGTTGGTTGTATGGAGAACTTTTTTTTTTGATTTCTTATATTCTCTCCCCCAAATCGGTTCAGTTTTATGTAAAAAAAAAATATATAAAAAATTTTAGTAGCGATAAGTTGTGTTTAAGGGGGTCGTCCGCCCCTCAAAGTGTGCCTTCAAGCCATTTTTTCAAATGTAATTTGTTTGCACATGACTACACAGAAAAAATTATTTTTCCAATTCAAACAAAAAATTTGTAGAATCAAACAATTTTTTGTCTAAAATCGGTCCTACAAACAAATTCGCATATTCAAACAATTTATTTGCATTTTGTTTATTGGAAAAAAACGCCGATTTTTTCAAACAAATAATTTTACAGAATCAAACAAAAAGTTTACTGAAATTCATATAAATTTCAAACAAATAATTTTGCTGAATCAAACAAAAAAGTTTTGGCACAAGCAATGACGCAAACACAAGCAAGCACTGTTGGCGAAGATGAAGCAGAGCAGAGCGGCCGGCTGGCTTTGATACACATTTTTTTGTTGGAATAATTTTTGAACGAAGTCACATTTATACTCACAGTGTTTTTCTCACTGTTGCTTTATCCTTTCCTTTGCTAATGAAGAAGAAATGTAACCAAAAACGGCGGCAGACCGTCTCGACATGTTTTCCGCCATCATTCTATTTTTGTATTTGATGTACATATTTAAACAAACTATTTGAAAAAATTGAATACGGGATTTTTTTTTTTTTACCAACTTTGAAACCAACCAAAAATTTATTTCGTTTCTTATAATGTGTTTTTTCTGTTGTTTAAAAAAAATGAAACGTTTTTTTTACCTGCTATTGTTTTTGTTGTTTTTTTGCTACAAACTTCGTCACGCTATTTTATCATTTTTTTTATTGCTGTACTTTTTTAAAGCGTCCAAAAATAGACTGCATGTATTTTTTGTTGTAGTTCTTATATTTCACATAAAGAAGTGTTGCTTAGTGCTGGTTCACACAAGTCAAGTTTGACTCTTCAAGTCTTGAGCTTTTAGGAGAGAGGGGTAAAGAGAATGGAAAGGGGTACATACTTGACCGTATCAGTCAGTTTTTATTTTTCTTTTCTTTTTTCATCCGTAATATAATAAAAAGCTACAAAGTTGAAGGAAAAGAAAACAAAAATTCATTTTGTGCATGAACGTGAACGCAAGTTCAAAAGAAAATTTAAATAAAACTGTTCAAGTAAACTTGACCTGTGTGAACCAGCACTTACAATCAATAAAAAAAATGCAAAAAGACGACAACATTAAAGAGCGTTAAATACTTCATACAAAATTATGAAAACTTGAAACCAATAGCGCGTTTATTATACTTTTGAAGAGTTGTCCACATTTTTATTGGTTAAATAAAAATCAAACAAAAATATTGATTGAATCAGTAAAAAAATTTGTAGAAATCAAAAAAATTTTCAAACAACCGTTTGTTTGAAAATAATTCGGCAATAATTTTTTCTGTGTATGACCATATTTACATTATGCATTACGCCGCAACTTGCCGCAATTTTGTTTGTTAGTGCTGGTTCACACAGGTCAAGTTTGATTCTTCAAGTCTTGAGCTTTTAGGAGAGAGGGGTAAAGAGAATGGAAAGGGGTACATACTTGACCGTACCAGTCAGTTTTTATTTTGCTTTTCTTTTTTCATCCGTAATATAATAAAAAGCTACAAAGTTGAAGGAAAAAAAACAAAAATTAATTTTGTGCATGAACGTGAACGCAAGTTCAAAAGAAAATTTAAATAAAACTGTTCAAGTAAACTTGACCTGTGTGAACCAGCACTTAGCAAGAGGTCTACGGAAGAAAACGGGGTTGAAAAAATGCTTGAAAAAAATGTAAATGTAAATGTGAAAAAAGTTTTGTAGCAACTACTTTAAAAGAAAATAGAAAAAAAACTCGGCGTTAATTGCATAGATCTAAATGCGGTGTATCTCTTAAAAACAAAATTTTACAAGAATATGATATATGACAATACTAGATGACCCGTGCGAATATTTCGCACCGTTAGTTGTCATTTTTGTAATATAAAATGAAACTAATTAATAGAAATTTTAGTAACTTCAATACATTTTAAAATATAATTTTTATCAATGAAAATATTAATTTTTCATTTTCTAATTATTTTTCGTCATTAGTGTTAGAAATAAGCTTTAAAATGAGATATTATTCATTAAATTTGATGCGGTGGTATGGGAGATATTTGCAACCGACAAAAAAGTGCTTTAGAAATAATATATATGATGATTTTAGTCTAGTCAACAACATTAGCCTTGAAGAAAGTTTTTTGCTAAAATTAATATTTTAGAAAAAAATAAGAAAATAACAACAAAATAACAAACATTTTATATGCGTTTTATATTAATAAAAGGGGGATTAAATGTCAAGTGACCCAATTTTTAAATCGATGTCTGGATCGGTCAAAAAGTTTCTGAGTTAGAGGGGGCCAAAGTTTGACATTTTGGCCAAACAGGTGTTCTTTCTCATCCATGTAATTTATTACCTATTGGTGTTAGCAAAATTTGTCCCAAGTAGCTTAGATAACTATTTAATCAATCTTTTAAAAAAAAAAATTTTGTTTTTTAAATTTAAAACTTTTTTTTTTAAACCAAGTTTTAAATTTAAATAAAAAAAATTTTTTTAATAAGTTACATGGATGAGAAAGAACACCTGTATGGCCAAAATGTTAAACTTTGACCCTCTCTAACTCAGAAATTTTTTTACCGATCTTGTTGAAAATTTGTGTCTAAGCTACTATCTAATAGGACTAACGTTGGTGCATCATCCAAATCGGAAGACATCGATTTAAAAATTGGGTCACTTGACATTAAATACCCCTTTTATTAATATAAAACGTATATAAAATGTTTGGTATTTTGTTGTTATTTTCTTAATTATTTTCTTAAATATTAATTTTAGCAAAAAACTTTCTTCAAAGCTAGTCTTGTTGACTAGAAGAGCTAAAATATTGTCATATATCATATTCTTGTAAAATTTTGTTTTTAAGTGATAGTACATGAAAACAAATTACATTTGAATAAATAGCTTGAAGGCAAACTTTGAAATTTTTTTGTATTTTTTTTTTACACAAAACGAAATAATACAAGAAATAAAAAAAAAAAAAAAAAAAAAAAATAACGGCCCCCCTAATACACATACGTCTCATACATTCAATAAAGTGATAAAAACAACGAACTGTAGCCTTATAAAAAAATAATTAAAGTTTTCCTGCACAAGTACAAACATTCAGTCGATAGTAATATCGATATATCGATAGTGAAATCTTAACTATCGATAAATATCGATAGAGTAGAAAATATCGATAGTATCCCAGCACTTATTCCCAGCCATTTATCGTTGCCTCTTGGAGTGTATTCTCCATTTATATCAAGCATAGGGGTTAACATTTTGAAAATCAAAGATGCTGCTGATCGATTGCAGTCCTGAACAGTGTTGCCAGAAGTAGGGGAAGTAAAAATAGTAAAAGTAAAATAGAAGCGTAGGGAAAATCGGACAGATTTTTTATAATCTCCAATATGTAGGGATTTTTCGTCATATCGCATTATTTATGAAATAAATGCAGAAAAAACGTATTTTTAAAAATATTTTCTTGTCCAAAACGGATGAAAAAATTTTATTTTCCCTAAAATCGCTTAAAAATATATTTTCAGAGTTGTTTGTGGTTTCAAATGTTGGCGATACTATGTATGTATATGTTTTTTCTAAGAAATCTTAAAAAACAAAATGGTGGGGTTTCTGAACAATTGTTTGCTGAAATGTACATCAATGCCTTAGGGACAAATAAAGAATTTATCTTAGAAAAAAATATTCCTGCATTACTTAGTGTTAGCGAAGAAGCATACAAATAGTGCGTACCAATTATTACAACTATGAATGTCTGGAGAAAGAGATATGTATGTACACTGTGGTATGCACTATCACTAGCGCCATTGGTGTATATAGTGAACATGCCAATCATTTATTTCTTATACCACTAGGATATTATTAAACGTTGAAAGATTTAATTGAATTTATTACAAGTATTTACATATGTTTTATTTTTTTTGTACTATGATTTTGAGACTAGTTTGAACGTAAAGATCTTCTTCTGAGCAAAAAATGCTCTTTTTGCTGCAGATGTTCTGTCACTTATGCCAGTTTGTTCACGAAGCTCGATACGCCTTCAAAAGTATAATCCCCGATTTTCATATTTTGTGTCTGCCTTCTATTTACATTCGTCGAAATTTGTATGCAGTTTGTTTTCATTTATGCCGATGCCTACCTCCTTTGCTGATTTTTCAATACTTGTGAATAGTTCTTTCACGTAGCAAGTATTCCTTGCCACAATTGCGATATAATCCGCATACGCTATGGTCATTGCCGAACTACTTAGCAGACTGCCCGTCCTAGCATGATTATATAATAACCTTATTTTGGAATAAACCCGATTTAATTGCCCCCCATATATAATGTCTTGTGGGCCCTATTGGGAACAAATTACCCCCCACATAATTAACTTTAATTTAAAAATTGAGCCAAAAAATAACAACAAAAAAAACATGCTTACGATATTATAGCAAATTTATACAGCTCCTTAGAAAATATCCTCCGTTAAGACACTTAACTTCCTAAGCCTTGTGCTATTATTAAATTTTTGCGTTTTTAGAATAAAAAAAATATACTAAAAAGGAACAATACATTTAAATGTAAAGAAAAATTCGAATAGTATAGAAAATAAAATGTTTTATTGTTATCTTCGTCATCTTTTCTATACAACCTAATTCTAGATTAAAGTTCATTGACATTTTTGAATGGCTCTTTTTACTATTTTGTTTGCTTTCAACAACAGAAAGGTCTCTTATGAAAATTTAACTCAACTAAGCAATTTTCATGAATTTATTGACAGAGATACACAGAAAGAAGTTTGAACACAAAAAGTATGAATTATTTTCTTGGATTTTTATTCATAGTAATTTATAAATTCTTTGCCTAATAGTAATTTACATATCTTTTAAATTCAAACAAAATCTAAGATAATGAAAGAAAATACACATCCTAAATAGTGTGAAGCTGTCCAGACTTTACCTCATAAATTTAATTGCGGTTAAGCTGGTCAATGCCCTAGCATAGAGTCCAGATGACCCTTACAAATATCTTTGTAGATGTTGTGATTACAAAGAAGAATCAACATTCCGGCCATTAAGAACTTAAAGCTAAGATCACACTAACAGGACAATCTACGAAGATTTTTTTCGTGCTTCAATACATTGACCGGTCACATTATCGTCGCACATTGTGACGATTTTTTCGGCGCATATTGGCTTAACCAAAAAACGAGGCAATAAACGGTACAATATGTTCACACTATCGTGTCTTACTTTTGTTTAATTTCCCATACAAAGTAAATTATAGCAAAATTTTCTATTAAAAGTTAATTTTAACAAAATTTCCTATAAGAAGTGAATTTTGACAATATTTCCTATAAGAAGTAAATTTTGACAAAATTTCCTATAAGAAGTAAATTTTGACAATATTTTCTATAAGAAGTTAATTTTGACAAAATTTCCTATAAGAAGTAAATTTCGGAAGAGTGAATTTAAGCAAAATTTCTAAACTAATATATTTTAACAAAATTTCGTAAAAAAATAAATTTTGGCGAAATTTCCTATAAATCCTAAATTTTAATACATAGTAAATTTTGTCAAAAGTTCCTATAAATAGTTTTTTTACGTTGATGTTTTTATTTGTTTAGCAAACAGATGTTCGTTTATATCAGATTGTCTGATCAGCTGATTGTCTACTAAGGTCAGTGCCCAAGTGAGCGATAAAAATCGGCGCATTTGAAAATTTTGATTGCTTAATATTGTGCTAGAGAGTGTTATCGGTACATGTTTGGCACATGAACAGCCACGAAAATTGGTGCATTGCGCCGATAGTGTGATCTTAGCTTAAGACTTAAAAATTGTTTGCTCAAAGAACACGTCAAGACAAAAAAAGTATCTATGCACCCTGAAAAAAAAAACATTTTTAAACATGGTCACCTCTAAAAAAACTATTTTAAAGAAAATTTTTAGACACAAAGAAAAACATTAATTTAAAATATAGTAAAATAATTCAGTGAATCAAACACAAGTTTGTTTTAAACAGGATCTATCACAAGATTTGTAAATTCAAACCAAACATTTGTAAAAATTTAATTGACAAAATAATATTTTTTTCAATAAAATGTTTATGCTAAACAAAAAAGCGGTTCAGAACTTCTTTACAATTTTAAAAAATATGTTAACAGAAAAAAAAACAAGTTTGGACGCCAATTTCTTACAAACTTTTTGTTACGTCTATAATAAATTTGTGTCCGTCCTCAGTTTTTACAATTTTTGTTATAAAATTCTGTTTAATAGAGAAATATTTGTAAAATATCTGTCATAAAATTCTTTTTTTACAGAATTCTTATTAAAAAACACGACTTATAAAACTCTTGCGTTTTACGTTTTCAATTTCCAGCACAACCCTGATTACTTTTTCTACGGAAGATCATAATGAGTGTATTTTACTGCCAAACTGCGTAATTAACTAAAATTTCGTTAAAAACTAAAACCACTTAGTTCTTTCAAATAAGCGATAGCTTAAAACCAAATTTCTATAAAAATAGCTTACATTTTCCTCGTAAAATTTTTAATTATATTTATACAAGAAAAATCATACCCAATATGATAATAGTTACCGATAAGAAACCATGTTCAATTCATTATATAAGGTACTATTTTTTTCTGTGTGTATTGTCTCATCTTTAGTTGTTTGTTATAAATTTCTAACAAAATTTTTATTATAATGTTTTTTTGTCTGAACATTAAAGAAAAATACTTTTTAATGTAAATTTTGCTAAAGAAAAGGAAAACAACTCTAACTCTAGTACCCGTACAAAAAGCATATTTGTTATACAGTCATGAATATTGGTAAGAAAGAAATGATACACTAGAGAACAACAACAAACCTTTAAGTAATACAATCCCAAATCGCACACAGAAAAAAATTAATGTAAAATCATCGAAAACAAGGTTGATTTTACATACTTTGGTAGTGATTTTGCTTCATCCCAACAAACACGAAGTCAAACCTTTGATATGAAATTACTTTATCATTTGACATCAAACACAATTCTCAAACGTTTTTCAATTGTTTGATTTAACATTTTAATTCAAATTGATAATGATTTGAAAATAAACATTTGATATCAAATGTTTTATCAATTTGATGTCAAATGTTAAATTCAAATCAAAAATAATCTTGGCAATACTAAAGCGAAAAATAAATGTGATCTTTAAAAATGGCGATTAAAGTTACATTTTTCACTTAGTGGTTACATATGTTTTACTATTAAAAATAAATTTTAATATAAAGTGAACAGCTTATTTCTTGTGAAAAAAATTATTTGTGAGTAATTACAATGATTAAAAATACGAAAAAAAGGAAAATAAAACGATAAAGTGGAGAAAGTTTGTTGAACGATCGCGGTGCTACAATCCTCAAAATAAAAGGGAGCCAAGTAGTTTGTCTTTTCAAGAATTTCTTTTTTTTTGCTATGGTGCCGAATGTTTATCTCACAGGTTTTTTTAAATAAATAATAAATTTAAATAAAACAAAATAAATTTTTTTTATTTATATTCCACATTGTATTATAATCCACATTTGAAAAACATTTGAGAATTACGTTTGAAAGCAAGTTGAAAATAAAGGCATTTTTCAATTTGAAAATAATTTCCCCTTTTTGTTGAGAACGCTAAGATTTTCAAATGATTTTCAAATCATTATCAAACGTTTGTCGTTTGAGAAAACGTTTGATTTCAAATCATTTTCAATTTGAAATCAAACCTCCGTGTTTGTTGGGATAGTTACTTTATGTTAATTTAACATAATTTTACAATAACTTGCGAACAACAACATTTTCTTTTAACCTGTCGTTTACATTTGCCAGTACTGGCAAGACAGTAGCAATACATGCAAACCTTTTCACTAATACATGCACACTTTTCCAACTGTCTTGTCTACTCCCAACAAACACGGAGGTTTGATTTCAAATTGAAAATGATTTGAAATCAAACGTTTTCTCAAACGACAAACGTTTGATAATGATTTGAAAATCATTTGAAAATAATAGCGTTCTCAACAAAAAGGGGAAATTATTTTCAAATTGAAGAATGCCTTTATTTTCAACTTGTTTTCAAACGTAATTCTCCAATGTTTTTCAAATGTGGATTGTTATACAATGTGGAATATAAATAAAAATATTTTATTTTTCTTTAATTTAAATTATTTATTATTTATGTAAATAAACTGTGAGATAAACATTCGGCACTATAGATAAAACATGAAATAATGTTCTTTCCGCCCTCTAATTCTTAGAACAACAAACTACTTGGCTCCCTTTTATTTTTAAGATTATAGCACCACGATCGTTCAACAAACTTCCTTCACTTTCTCGTTTTATTTACCTTTTTTTTGTATTTTTAATCATTGTAATTACTCACAAATAATTTTTATTTTTCACAAGAAATAAGCTGTTCACTCTATATTAATATGTATTTGTAATAGTAAAACACATGTAACTACAAAGTAACAAATTTAACTTTAATCGCCATTTTTAATGATTACATTTATTTTTCGCTTTAGTATTGCCAAGTTTATTTTTGATTTGAATTTAACATTTGACAAACATTTCACATCAAATTGATAAAACATTTGATATCAAATGTTTATTTTCAAATCATTATCAATTTGAATTTAAATGTTAATTCAAACAATTGAAAAACGTTTGAGTATTGTGTTTGATGTCAAATGATAATGTCATTTCATATCAAAGGTTTGACTTCGTGTTTGTTGGGCTGTCTAGCAAATTTTGTAGACAGTACGGAATTGTACTCTGTGACATGGCTGATTATTATAGTTTTAAATAATGTCCATAGTTTTGCAGAAATTTACTATGATTTTTAATCAACATTACGCAATGTTAATTTAACATTGAGTTTTATTCTGTGGGCGTAAAATATTTCAAATTTTTTTTTAAACATTTTTAAGCAATTTTTAGGATCACATTTATAAAATCGTTTTAAATACAAAATTCTGTTTTTTTTTCTAAAGGGAACTTTACACTATCACAAAAGCCTTACATATTTTGAGGAATATATCGACCCCTAACCGCGAAAATAACGTAAGCACCAAAAATCTAATTTTACAGGAGAGAGCTTCTTTATTTTATTCCATATAAATGTCGCTTACGTTATTTTCGCGGTTAGGGCTCGATATATATACCCTTGCATGATAAGCTGTTATGGTTTTTTGAAAATTTTCAAACAATTATCTGACTAGAAAAGCATTTTCTTAAAAATACGTAAGACTTTTGAATAATTATTTAAATTGTGTACACAAAGTAATGGCTCGTCTAGACGGGGTATAAAGAAAACCAATTTTTTTTAACAAATAAATATCAAGTATTAAAACTTTAGTCTTACTTGCTTTACTATTGTTATAACCATTCTTATAACTCTCAAATCGCAAGAAGAGCATTGAGCTTGCCTGACTACAGTTTTTTACTTAGTGTATTTGGCAATTATTTTTATTTAAAGAGATTTCATGTTTCTTTTTAAAAAAATATGTATAATTTTTAAACAAACGTTTGTCAGTTTTTTATTTAATTAATTTTTTTATATAGTGTAAAAAAATCTTAAGCAACTTTAAACTTCCTTCTATGTAGGACTTCTGGGGCACTTAACCTTAACTATGCTATAAACATTTTCTATTTAAGATGTAGTTAAAAAACGCATCAGTACGATATTTTTACATCAAAAAAAAAACATAAATATTTTTTCTACATCGCAAAAATCACATTGATATTAATAGTAATTCATATTTTAGTTGCTCGTTAATAAAATTAATGCGAAAGTACAATCAACTTACTGCTGTTCTGTTGCCCTAACATCTGCTTCTGGCTTGCTGTTGGTGGATGACACAGCTCAATATCAATTTAAATACATTTCCAATATAAGCAAGCATACATTATTTTTAATGATGATCATGGTCATGGCTTTTACACACACGCATAATCAATAGAAATACCATAAATACAATATTTTTGCCTCAATAAGGGGCAGATTAAAAAACAGAAATATTTACATATTACGAGTACTTGTAAAAGATTCTTTAACTTAACGAGAAGATTATATTTTTATGATGACGTTTTAATGCTGAAAAAAACTGTTCCTTTTATATTGACTGGATTTGAATTTTAGTAAGACTTTTATATGGTAACAAAATTTATGATTTGTTGTCAAGTATTTTTCTCTTCCCAAGTAAAGTTTATTGTAGTGAAAACTTTTGTTAACGCTATTGCATCGCCTTTTATGCGATTTCAATTCAGAATCGCCAATGTTTCGGCTTAAGCGATTGTAAGAACATGCCCATTTGTCTAAATTTATAGGAATTTAATTAAAAAAAATTTGTTTATTCGAATTTCTTTTGAACCTACATACCACAAATTTTTTGTAAATTAGCAAGCAAAACAAAACAACATTTAAGGTATTGTAAATGACTAATGAGTTTTTCATTATAATGCTTTCTAACATGTTAAACATATTCCTTTTTTTTTAATTCTAAGGACCCTTAAAATATATCATTAATTTATTAAACAATTAAGAACATTTTCAAAATAACCTTTTGGTGAACGAACACTCACACATTTCTAGACAGGGACAAAACCATTAAAATTAAAAAAAATATTGCAAAAATAAATGTTTTTTTATCTTATTTTTCTGATTTATTTAGCAAATTTAAACAACTGAATGATTTGCAAGGATTTTTTTCTAAATTTTTTTTTATTTGAGGTCAACTTAAGTTTATGTTAATATTAGTATGTATGTATGTAAGTATCTATGTATTTATGTATGTGTGTATGTCAATCAGTGTTACCACCAGCAAATTTCAAAATTACACTTGAGATGAAGCAAAATTACCCGATTTAAATGAAATTACACCTGATATAAAATTGAAGTTTTATTGAATAAAAAGACATTTACAAAAAAGCAAAAACACAACAAACTCATTAAAAGAAGATCAATATTAGTCAAGCTGTTACTTTAATTTAAATTAACAAAAATAACATTAAAGACTTAAAAAAAATTAATAAAACATAAATTCAAACTGCTATAATAATGAGTTTAACTTCCACATTTGGTTGATATATCTTGAAAAGGTTTAAAATGTTCCTTGTCATTGCTTTATAATGGATTCTTTTTAGCCCCATAGAGCTTACGAAAGATTAGCTGTCAAACGAACTGTCATACTATTTTCACTTTTTGAACAGGCACATCATCATGAATAGATTCATGCTTGAACAACGCCACCAAATTATCAAAATATACTTTGAAAATCAGCCATAGATTTTCGCAACTTAAAGGTGACTTCATGATTTAAATGACGCAACTTTTTTCAAAAATTTAGGCGATGGGTTGATTTAGAGAAAATAAACTGTCAATTAGAATTCAAGGCCGTACGATGTGACAGTTATTGATTGTTTTCCGTAGGACTGTGAAGTCAGTGGTTAAAGCTGATAAACCAGCAACAATCGTTGTCTTGGAGGTCAACATTGTTCAAGTTGTGCTGGAAAAGGTCAACAAGAAAAGGAAATACAAAAAAAGGAAAAACAAAACAAAACAAAATATGTACTTTGGACTTCAAGAAGAATTCTTGACAAAAGTACGAAAAAACAGAAGTAAGGAGAAACATGTAAAATAAATTAAAATAGATAATCATTCAAAGCAAATTTCGATCTACCAAAGAGTTAAATACAATTTGGTTTAAGGATTGATGTTTGACTATTGACGTCAGCAGTCGTCGATGGCTGCGAGTGTTAAACGGCAAGCCCTCTGAAGAGATTGAGTGGTTGCAATCGAAACATGTAAGGGTAACCTGTCCGTAAAAAACGCCTGGGTTCGAGCCCAGCTTCAGTCAGGAATGAAAAATTATCAGTAAATTTTAATTAATTTCATGTCGTAAAATTCCTTTCTTCATAAGAATAATTTAATGAAAATTAAATTTGATGAACTTAAGCCTAATTAAAAATATTAAAAATTTGAATTCAAACCCATAAATAGTTCAACAAAATAACCACAATACTAATTATTGTTCATTTTATTCGAAAAAGAGAAACAAAACTGGACGTCTGCAATGCGTTTTGTCAAGGACAGGCGCGGTGTCTATTTGTTTTAAATCAGTTTCAAATCGTAATGCCGTGTATCAATCTGCGATTAAAATTAATTTTTTTTTTTTTTGTGTTGTCTACCATTTTAAGTTTCATGGTGTTAAAAAATACCCTTTATGCCTTATTTAGTAAACAAAATGCCTGCAGAGTTTTATACAACTGTTCTTTTCGTAATTCAGTTTTAGAACTGTAAAAGGCGTTAAATATTCTTTAAACTAAAACATTAAAAAGTAGCAAGATAGAAATAAAATTTATTATATGTTGCAATATTGGAAACATGTCTTCCCCCAGGCAAGTTTTTAGTTTGAATAACTTTTTTCAATAAACTTCAGGTTCTAAATCACTATGATAGGCATATTTATCCAAATCTAAGGGTCCATCTTGCGACATTCATTACCAAACATTTGAAAATATATGTATTTTTAATGATTGAAGACTTTTCTTAAAAAGAAACCGAGACTTTGATTAAGAAGGCTGTGCATTTCTTAGCAACAATATTTAAAAAGAAATAAATGTCATCACTGAAATCGAATCTTGATTTTATTAGGGCATCTGAAGTAAAAATTTCAATTTACACCTGAATTACACCTAAGAGAAATTACCCACGCTCTACCCACGACCGTAAAAATTATACCAAATTCGGGTAATTACCCACAAAGTGGCAACACTGATGTCAATACAAATTAAACAGACAAAAATAGACACGCACAAATAAACTTAAGCTTAGCTCTCTTTCTTCTTTTGTACTCCCTCTCAGCTTTATGAAAACAAAACAAACAATAAAAGCACTTGTATTTTTTTCTACTCACAAATTTGTCAAAAACTGTAAGAAAACAAGTTAGAAAGTATAGTTGATCAAGTCCGACCATTTGATACCCTAAACCACAGTATATAAAGGCAAATTTTTAAAAGGGTAGTCTATTTGGGAACCATGGGCAATTGTGGACCCGCCAGAACTTATTTACATTTTAAGGTTTAGATTCTTGGTAAAGTTCTTTGCGCCGAATATAATTTAGATCAGCGTTACCATGTGCGACTTAAGTTGCAATTTGCAACCTTTTTGACGCTCTGACAGTTTTGTGCGAATTTTTCAAAATTGTCGAATTTTGCAACTTTTTTGCCCCTTTTTTGCAAGTGAAATACTTTATTTACACTACATAATTTCACGTATTTTCCCTTAAATATATCAATTTTGTTTTAAACATTCCCCGGGATATGTAACCTCATTCGATTGATCAGGTGATTATTTTGTATCCAGACAATTTCAACTACTGAACTGTATTGCATATGCTTTGTTTTGTATCGTGTTCATTGAATTTCATGCCAATCTAAGATGATCGTCATTATTATTTAAAGCGTTTTAAGACCAAAATTTTTAACTAATCTCATATCTTTATTTAAAAATGTTATAAATGATACCGGCTTTTATTAACGAATTTAAGTTGTTAGAAAGTAAATTCAATGATAAATCAGACAATTACATTTTTAAAATTACAAATGCTAACCATTTTTGGCATACAGTAGGAAGCTTAAAAATTGCTTTTAATTAACCACTGTACCTTAAATGAGACAAATAAGTAGCGCATTTATGAACTCTACCAAATTAATGAAATATAACTTAACCAACAGGTTAAAAGTGGAAACTTGTGAGTCCATGCTATCAACTCTAAATTTTCTAGATACTGAAATAGAGGTTCATTACTTGGAACTTGTGCGAAAATACAAACAAAGCTAGAAAAACATAAAACGTTAAATTTATACATATCGTCAGTTCAGAATTGGTTTGACCTACCGACCATTTTTAAAAAAATTGAGTTAGGTATGGGGTCTATATATTTTGAATACCCCCTATTTGAATCCAAAATCTGTTTCGCGAAATTTTTTGTGGTTTCTGAGATATAAAGCATTCATTCAGGCCATTTCATGTTGAATTTTATGTTTTGAGGTCAAAAATGAACGATAATTAAAAAATACCAGTTGAAGAACCAAAAAGCTGAAGAAAGATATTAAATTTTCCGTATTTCCCATTTTGGTGCTATTTCCCCCCCATTACAGTATCAAAAATTGCAAAATGCAAAATGTTTTGTAAAAAAGTACCAAAAATAGTTACGACTTTCATCCTTTAAATCTTCGAATTTCGAAAAAGTACCAAACTGGTATTCGTATTTTTTTGATAAGTTTCGAATGTGGTATAAACTTTATTTCTAGATTTATTGGATCAAAAGATAGATGGGCTAACAAAAACGTACCAAAGTTCAGGTTTTACCCATTTTCACCCTAAAAGAGCCGAATTTCGAAAAAGTACCACACACCTGTCTAATTATTTTTCAAAAGAACAACGATATGTATTACGGTTTTTTTTGTATCTCTTTTAGTTTCGGAGATAAAAGGTTTCCAAATTTACCCTTTTTCACATAAACATTAGAATTTTTAAAAATCCCGTCTTAGTGGATCGATTTGGGGAGAGATCCACCTCTGGTCCAAATTTCAAGTCTTTAGGTTCAGGCGTTTAGGCCGTACGATGATGAATGAGTCAGTCACTTACGCAATAAGTATACGTATGCAGCACAAAAAGCCACTTTTTTATTATTTTTTTAGAAAAGTGGCGTATGCGGCACAAAACAATATTTTTCATTTTCAAAAACATATACCAGAGCAGTATTAAAAATATAAAAAAAATTATATCAGGTACATTTTGAGAAATCTGCATGTAAATCTTCTTGCGCCAAACCAATTTTGAGCTGACGATATATTAAATAATATACAGACACATTATTCAAACTCATTTAAATGTAAAATTAATACCCAAAAGTGTATTTAAACACATTTTTGACGAATTATTTCTTAGCTATTTTTATCGTTTAAATTGTTAATTCCTTTTTATTTTGTGTTTTTTTTTTATTAACCATCGCCTTGCCAAATATTTGTATGTACATCGTTAACCAATACCCACTAGTGTTGCCAGAACTTTTAGAGGGGAAATCAGCAAAAAACCATAATTTCTCATCAAAAAATCTGCAAAATCTGCGTTAAGATTTTAAAAATCTTCAAAACACATTATGTAGTTTATTTAGAACACAATATAACAATTCATTTCAAAATATGCGGCCATGTTCTGGAATTTTAAATCGATGGTAAATATCTAAAGTGGTCGTCGAAGTATAAGGTATACAACAGGAAATATGTATTTGATTAAACTTTCAACACAGAAAGCTTTCAAAAATTTGTTCTGTTTTAATGACATCCGAATGCGATTTGCAGAACATGTCCGATAATTTTTGGATATTTTAATAAAAATATCTTTTCAAATTTAACTTCTCAAGCTGAGTTGGCGGTTATCACACATTTGTTATTTTAAACAACAAATTAAAAGTTAATTGCTTGACATGATATTTAAACTATCAAGACTATCAATTATTTAAGATTTAGAAGAGATCAAATATAGCAACTATTAAAGATATTTATATGTACATAAGTACATATGAATAAATATGTACATATGCATATTATTTCGTATAAAATCAGATAACATAAGTCCGGCGTTAATGTGTCAAGACAATGCGAATTTTTAATTTTTAAGCCTTCTTTTCTGAATAAAATTTCTACTAATCAGGCCTGTTCTAAAAATCACATTTTATGAAAGTGATTTGAAATCACAAGAAACGTGTTTTGGGCATATTATTTTTAAAAAATTTTAAAATCACTTTGTTATTTTTGCGACTATTGTAAGACGACCGTCATAATAAACTACTTTAATAAAATATTCAATGTGTTGTTTATTATGGTTTTATGCAATAAAAAAATTAAGAAAATTAGACGACACTACAATAATTGTATTTGCTTTTTTGACTGCTGTTGTGATTTCAGGTGCTTTTTAGTTGAATTAAAGATCGCTAATTTGCTAGCAGCGGCATTAAAGAAAAGTGTAATATTTATTAAAAATCGTAAAAGCTGTGAAGTATCACAGAAAAAAATCGCTTCTATCGCGAAAATGGCTAAAATTCGTGAAAAATTTCAAACTTGTAAACAAACCATAAAATTTATTTTGAATCGCTAAATGGGTAAAAAAATTTTCAAAATAGCGAAAATTTGCCATAAAATTGATTTAAAGTCCCTTGAACTATTAGGAATGGCAAAAATTGCTAAATTAGCGGAAATAGGAAAACATTCGATAACAGCGGCATGATAGCAGAGCCTACTATTTATTATAAATCGTTAAAGCCTTAAAGAATCAGAAAACTTACAGGAACAAATCGTTTCTATCGCGAACATAATTAAAATCTCAAAAAATTACAAAATTTTAAACAAAGCCTAAAACTAATTTTAGATCGCTTAATCGGTTAAGAAAACAAATTGTCAAAAAATAACATAAAAAGCGTGAACAATTTAGCTGTAATTTTGTAGAACAAACTTTGTGTGTTTGCTTGTGCTTTCGGCAATTAAAAATCACACCGAAAAACACAAAAACGGTGCGATTTAAAGAACACCATAAAATCTAACGTGTGATTTTAAAAGCATATCAAGTATGTGATGAAAAACGGTCGATTTCAAAACGAACGTTTTTAAAAGGTGTAATGAATTTCGAAGGATTTTAAAATCTATTTCTGAATTAAAATCTTAAATTTTCGTTCAGAATACACTTCAGTTAACGTATATAATATAAAATTTTAAAGAAAAAATCCATTTTAAAAGATACCGAAAACGATATTTTTGGTTTCAAATCGTATCGCTTTTAAAATCGATTTCCATCACATACCTGCATGTGATTTAAAATCACATGATTTTCAGACCTGAATGTAAAGAAGTTTTCACCGATCTAAAAAATCTGCAACTTTAAACCAATAATCTTAAAATCTACATTTTGATAATTTAATTTAATTTGCAAAATAAAGATAAATCTGCACTTCTGGCATCGCTGATACCCACCCGGGTGTTACTGCATGCCTATAAGCGATGAGAACAAGTTATCGTCACACAACTTTTTTCGGTTTTTTTTAAAGATACAAATTTTATTCAGCTTTTTTAACGATACAATTTAAGGCTTAAGTATTTAAAATGTTAAAAAAAAGTGTGGGACTTAAATTTAAAAAAAAAACGGGGGACTTTTCGTTTTAAAAACGACTTTTTGTGCGACTTTTTCAAAATTCTCAACGGTAACCCTGATTTTGATATTTAAGGGATTTTAGGAAAGGCATGTATATGGGACCAATGTTCAATTTTGGAACTACAAGTTTAAAATTTTGTTATGACAGAGGGACATCGGAAAATTAACTTCGCTACATACATGGAACCGGAACATAGATACTTATGTATGTACCTTAAAGGGTCTTCAATCAACACTGTAGAAATTACAACCGGAATGACAAACTTAAATGCATATAATCTTTCTACTTATATTGAAGGGTGCCAAAAGAAAAGAGGCATTAACAACACAGACGTACTTGCTTTTATTCACACTCGCAAATGTTCTTAATAAACGTAAGCAATAAGAATTTACGTGTAGAAGTATGATGAATTTTATGCAAAAAAAAAAGGTTTTTCATGAAGAAATTTCAAAAACAATGGAGAAAAGTTCTTTGCTTTATAGCAAAAAAAAAAATAAATAAAAAAAAAACTTTTGCAAACCAAAAAGACTATTTTTGGGACAAAATAAACAAAATGTAACTAAAACAAAAAAAAAAAAAAAAAAAAAAATAATTGCTAATTAAACTGCTGTCTATATTAATATTAAAACTTGTCTAAATGAAATAGTTATGAAAATAAATTTATTTAGATTTAGTTTTTCTGTTTAAAAATGTACAAAAACAAAAATTTATGAACTTGAGGTAATAAAAAAAAAATATTATATTTTAAATAATCCACATGTAGATTTTAAAGTAAAATGGCAATTCAAAACAGAAAGAAAATATTTAAATTAATAAATTTTTATTGTAAATATAATTAAGCAACCGCAGAGAAGAAATGTTTTGTGTTAAATTTTGAAAGACTAATTGAAATATTTTAAAAAAATTATTAGCTAGTTTTGAAAATAATGGAAATTTTAATTGGATAATTAATGTTGATGATATTATATTAGTGGTATTCACACCGAACTTGTTAATTTGTTACTCGGTAGTTTGTTAATTTTTTAAAGTTACCAACTGTGAACGACCCCTTTTTTAAAACTTTGTTAGTCTGGTAACATTCGTAGTAAAACAGCTGATTTATTGTTCTGACACAATTTATTATTCTGGAAAAAATAAAACATGCCACGAGAAAGTGTAAAAAAAAACAATTGTAAACCATTTAATTACACAAATTACTTTTTATTATTTTTATTTAGAAACTGCAACAGTTGATTGTGAGTTACCAACTAACAACTACTTTATCAGGGGTGCCTTGTCGTTAATTTGTTAACTGTTAATCCGGTAGCGCGTTAAATATACAAAAACAAAATGCGTGTAAAAAAGTAGCGATTAACGACTAACAAACTAACAAGCTCGGTGTGAATACCACTATTGTCTTTTATATTTCGTCGGTTGATTATTTAATTGTCGTATGTCGTATGTAATTTGTATCCACATACGACAATTAAATAACACGGTGCTACAGTGTAAAAAAACTTGGAAAACCACCTAGCGTGGGTTATTGGTCTTGTTAAGTACATTAAAAATTGTGTCAAAAAATTTCAGAAACACCCTCAAATTCAGAAGTTATTTAAAAAAAACCGTTTTCAGTGATGTTCGTCAACTTATCGACATGTAACTCGGTCAGTTTTTGTCCGATTTTAATTTTTTTAACGGGTTTGGAAAGAAAACTGATAACGCTTTAAAATAACGTGCATTTATTGATACATTTGTATTTTTTAACTATTGTTTTTGTTAAGAATATCTACAAAAAAAACAAAAATTATAAACTTTTTTGATTTTAGTAGCTTTTCATTGCTTATTTTAATATGAAAGCTTATAAAAATTTAAACCAATATATGAAGAAAATTTAGTTTTTAACAAAAAATGGTTTTAATTTTTCAAATCGGATGAAAACTGTATAAGTTATTCAACTTTTCATTAACACCTGTTTTTAGTATTTTCTCCCCCCGCGCAAAACATATGAATAAAAAACAAAAAACAATTAACTATACAAGCAAATTTATCAACTTAAAAATGCCATAAATCCATGGATAATAGCAGCAGTGGCATGTAATGGCACACCAAACCCGACTGAGGCTACAGGTCATAAAATGTTTTGTAAATTTTTTAAATTACCAGGTAATAAATATTTCGCCTAAAATGACACGTGCAGAAACAAGTCATAAAACACGGATTTTCCATAAATATGGCGAAATATTTATTACCTGGTAATTTAAAAAATTTGCGAAACATTTTATGACCTGTGGTCGGCTTATTGGCAGTAACCAATTAAGTCCCTCTTTAAAAAACATTTTATGACCAGTAGTTCACGCAAATTTTCCTATTAAAGAAAAGCAAATATCGCTTATTTTTTTTTTACCTATTTTTTACCAAAAAATAAATTTCAGTTGAATACTAAACGTGAAAGTGTTAAAGTGTTTTTTTTTTGTAAAGTAATATTAATATTAATTTTATTAAAATAAGTAAGTTTGTAATTTTTGTAATCCTTTAACAAATTTTAAATTGTGATTAATTTTTTCTGCACACACTGCATATAAGCGTAATAATTTTTGTTATGTTTGCGGTTTATTCGCTGACAAAAAACATCGCTTCGATCTAAAGAAAAATAAAGCCTTGGTAAATGCCTTCAATAAAGTTTTTAACTGCTCATACAGTTCTAGCAAATGGTATGAACCCGAAAGTATTTGTACAAGCTGTTCCAGTATGCTTAAGAAAACTAAGTCCGAAAAGTTTATAAGCCAGCCATTATCTATCCCAATGATTTGGCATCATCAAATATTCCATAAACCACAGGACTGTTATTTTTGCCAAACAAACATCACTGGTTATCAATATAAAAATCGTGATACCATTAAGTATGCTAATGTGTTAACTGTAACTAAGCCAGTATTAAGTGCAATTAAATGTAATGCAACTTCACATAAACAAAATGATGATGAAGATGAAAACGAGGAATGTGATATGGAATATTTACCAAAATCGGCTGAGCCACATTTTGTGACAAATGCAGATTTTTGCGATCTTGTGCGAGATTTAAAACTTTCGTGGAGACAAACAGAGGTTTTAGGGTCGCGACTAAAACAATGGAATATTACACAGAGTGACTTTAAAGTTACATTTCCAAGAGATAATCCCCAATCGTGTTTTGAGGAAATTTTTAAAACCAGTGACGGTAGTGATGACCTTGTGTATTGTTCAAATATAGAAGAGTTGTTTTTTTACCTTAATCACCAACATGAAGCGAATGATTGGAGGTTGTTTATGGACGGATCGAGTAAAAGTAGGTATTAATGATTCCTTTTTAATTAACAATTAACAAACATATTTTGAAGGCCTTAAGGCAGTGTTATTGCACAATAAAAATGAATTCCCATCAGTGCCAATAGCTTACGCTACAAAAATGAAAGAGTCATATGCTACAATGGAAAAAATACTGCATTTAATAAATTATAGAAAATATCAGTGGCAAATTATTGCAGATTTAAAAGTTCTGACAATATTGTTTGGAATGCAAGGAGGTAATACTAAGTTTCCTTGCTATCTCTGCGAGTGGGACAGTCGTAGCGATGACCAATACAGCCGTAAAAACTGGCCTGCAAGGACATCTTTTAAAATAGGCCAGAAAAACGTTAAGAATATTCCTCTTGTGCAATCAGATAAAATCATTCTACCGCCACTGCACCTTAAGTTGGGCTATATGAAACAGTTTGTAAAGCGGCTGGATGTAGAAGGCGATGCTTTTTTGTATTTAAAATCTGTTTTCCCACAAATAAGTGAAGGAAAAATAAAAGAAGGTACGTAACACTTTTTTCTTAAATACAGTTATATTAACTTGATGTTATTTTTGATTTTTAGGTATTTTTATTGGGCCGCAAATTCGAAAAATTATGCTTGATAAAAATTTTTCTAAGAAGCTTACTGATATAGAAAACAGAGCATGGAATAGTTTTATTTCCTTATGTCAAAACTTTTTGGGAAACAAAAAAAGTCCTAGCTACGTTGAAGTGGTAAACGAATTTCTTGAGTCTTATGCTGAAATGGGATGTCGAATGTCCATAAAAATTCATTTTCTGCATGCACACTTAGATTTTTTTCCCGAAAACCTTGGTCAATTCAGTGACGAGCAGGGAGAACGATTTCACCAAGAAATTTTACAAATGGAAAAGCGTTTTGATGGAAAGAGCCACATAAGAATGATAGCAAATTATTGCTGGTCTCTCAAACGAGAAACAGATGGTTTGTTGAACAAACGTAAGAGGGCTAGTAATCATTTTTAACTACACATGTTAACTTAGGTTGAGCTATCGCAAAATTTGTACTTTAGAAAAATTTTAGTAACTTTTGCAAATATAAACCGATTTTAACACATCATATCTCGTTTTTTTCTACATAAAATTATCTTTAAAATACAGTGCAAACAAAAATAGGTTTTCATAGAAAAAAATTAAAATAACTCTTGTTGAACTTGAAAAATTAGGGAAAAAAATAAAAAAAATTAGAAACTTTTGAAAAATACTCACCTAATTTCTTAGAATATATTTTTTATGAATACACTTCATAAAAGCTTAATTATTTGCCTTTCCAAAACTGTTTAAAATTTTAAAATCGAACAAAAAATGTGTGAATTAGATGAAGTTAAGTGCTACGACCTACCCTAAAACAGTTTTTTTAAAATTACTCAAAATTTTGAGGGTGTTTCAAAATTTTTGAAAACGGTTTTTGTATGTCCTCACCTAGGCCTACAACCTCCACTAGGTCGGTTTTCAAGTTCTGACAAAAAGTGTTTTTTTGTAGCAGTGTGTAATCAACCGACGATTTGTTAAAATTTAAGTTACAGCCTGTTTTTAGAACGCGAGCTCGAAAAATTACTCGTTTAACTAACATTTAAATCAAAATTTCAAAAGATTTTGCTATTCGTGCTAAATTCCCAGTTTTTATTATTGATAAAAACACTTGAAATTTATTGTTGATGGGATAAGCTATTCCTATGCGCATTTCACTGGTTGCTTAGGCCAGATCATCAGGAAACTTCATCCATAAAGATTTTAGAAAAACTAAAGATATTAAATCAAATAAAACTGTTAAACGTATAAGACTTATAGGCAACAGTTCTACTTGTAACAATATCAAAGTTTAAACAAAACACATCAACAATAAACAGTGGGTTTATCTCATCTTACATTCCCCACTACAGTTAGTTGAAATTCTCTCAACATTAATTGTAGTTGTAAGTAGGTTAAGAAAAACAAAATAAAAACAACAACAACTTACAAAAGATGTTGTCAATTAAGTGTTTTTTAGGCCGTGCACTTGCCTGTTTATTATCAAAAAGTAATTTCAATTTTTGGGAATACAAAATTTTAATTTCAAAAGATTTTGCTATTCGTGCTTAATTCCCAGTTTTTATTATTGATAAAAACACTTGAAATTTATTGTTGATGGGATAAGCTATTCCTATGCACATTTCACTGATTGCTTAGGCCAGATCATCAGGAAACTTCATCCATAAAGATTTTAGAAAAACTAAAGAAATTTCAAAATTTAACTGAAATATTATTCCATAAACAATCGTACGCTTTGGTTTCTATTGAATTCAAATCTTATTTAATTTTAAGGCACTTTATTTCCCTTTTAGCATTTTTATTTTTTATAAATTAATAATCTGTGAAAGTTCCTTTTTTCTTTGCCTATTCTCCTTTCTGTTGAACTTTGATATCATGCAGTTATTAAATTGAGATAAAAGTTTAACTTTGACACAAACAGAGAAAATCCCAAGGGATACAAAGAGGAAGCAAAAGTTAGGGGAGTTCATTATGAAACCAAAGTGTTAAATATAGAAAAACTTTTTGCATAAAAAAAGCAAAAGTATTATCAACATTGAATGTGTACTAAGCAAAAAAAAAAAAAAAAAATAAATAAATATTGCAATAAATAAAAAAACATGGTTGTGTTATAAATAAAGCCAAAGTATGGCACAGTTTTAAATAATTTTAATTGAAATGTGGTCACACGTTGCGTATGATTAATAAATAAATAAATCCTTTGATCTTAATCTAAAACTTTGTTGGAACAAAAATTAAAATACATAAATTAACAATTTTTTCTTTTTCTTTTTGTTCTTAAAGCCATCTATTAATTAAACATTTTCTCATATATATTTTGAAAACATCTGAACCTGATCTATATTTAATATTTTTATTTTCTTGAAAAAAAAACAGCACTTTAAGCTTTTACTTGACATAAAAAAAGTTACTTTGGAAGTGTTTCCTTGACATTTTAAGTTTGTATTTGTAACGGCTTATGGACTCCAGCACACATGACGTTGACTTAAGTTACACGTTAAAAAATGTTTATCAGCTTAACCCGGTACGCTTCGCTACCCCCATGAAAATAAAATAAGTAAAATTTAAAAAACAAATGTATTGAAAACAAAGCAATTTATTCAGATACATCTGCTGTAACCATTCTTCAGATACATATTTATATATTTCAACTGTCCTTGTATGGGAGGTTTCACGCTCACTTTCTTTGTATCGATAGCCAAACTATTTGTTCCAAATTTGAAAACTTTTGTTATTACCGGTTTCCAAATATTTATACTGCAATTTATATTGTCTTTGTATGGGAGAAGCCACGCCCAATTAAAAATTTACAAATTTTTTTCGTCTACTTAAAGTGCCGGGTAATCATAAAATGAATATGAAAATTTTATAAAAGTCGGTTCCGTAGCTAAGGAGTCGATAGGAAACAAACAGACACACAAACAGCAGCATTTTGTTTTAATAAATCTGTGGCAAAAAGAAAAAAGAGCTTAAGTCGACTTAAGCTAAATTTGATTTTAAAACACCTTTACAATTACCAAGTTTAAAAGAACCCATGGACAACGTTTCAATTATAACGTAAGATTTTTCAGGAAGTTATAGCAAAATTACTTTTTGCTTATTTTTTCAATCTGCAATAAGATTTGGAGTAAAATTCTTTTCTTCATAAAAATAATTTATTGAAAATTAAATTTGATGAACTTAAGCCTAATTGAAAACCATAAATAGTTCAACAAAATAACCACAATACTAATTATTGTTAAAGCTAAGGCACGAGCTCTATGTGTACATTTGTCCTTCAAGTTGTGCTGAAAAAGGTCAACGGAAAAAGGAAGGTCAAAAATTACAAAAAATAAATGTACTTTGGACTTCAAGAAGAATTCTTGACAAAAGGTACGAGAAAACAGAAGTAAGGAGAGAACATGTAAAATCAATTTAAAATGTATAATCATTCCGAAAAAGCAAATTTCGATCTACCAAAGGTTAAAATACAATTTGGTTTAAGGATTGATGTTTGACTATTGACGTCAGCAGTCGTCGATGGCTGCGAGTGTAAGACGGCAAATCCATCTGAAGAGATCGAGTGGTTGCGATCGAAACATGTCATGGTAACCTGCCGGCCAGGGTTCGAGCCCCGGCCACGGTCAAGAATGAACGATTATCAATAACCGTTTAATTTAATTTTCATGTTGTAAAATTCCTTTCTTCATAAAAATAATTTAATGAAAATTAAATTTGATAAACTTAAGCCTAATTAAAAATATTAAAAATTTGGATTGAAAACCATTAATAGTTCAACAAAATAACCACAATACTAATTATTAGTAAAAACTTAAGTTTACTTTCGATCTTTGACGTTAGGCGTATTTAGGAATGAAAACTTTAAAGCTCTATAACCAAAGAGAAGTTATGATGTACGGCGGTCTTGATCTCTCAAAGTGAAAAAGTTGTTCACAACCCTAAAATTGAGTCATTCCAAGAGGAGCTTAATTGCAGACCAATGAGTTTGCTGATGCTTAATGGAGTTTTAATTGCTGTTAAATGCCACATAGTGAGAAAATAAAACACCCGCTGATTTTATTAGAAACAAAATAAATTTTAAAGAATAAAGTTCAAACTTTAAAAGTACTTTCCTACAAAACTAAATAAATAGACTCAATCACTTTTTACTTATTGATACAGATATTTAAGATACTTCCTTAAACAAGTTTTTGTTCAAAGCACTTTCTCGGTATTAAAGTTGTAAAGTCATTAAAATTTTATATTTCTAGATAAAGTTCTTTAATTTTTTAAGACAAGATTTAGTCAAGAATTAATTCAATAAATTCAAGTGATTAAGTATGAAAATCGATTAGCAAGAAAAATATTTTGCAACAGAACTATTGTACTTTTTACAGTACTTTTTAAAATAAGTAATACCGTAGTACCGCTGTGACGTAAAAAATGTGTTATGGATATCTATTTTCTCAAACTGAGGGAAGTATTAAAAGCTTTTTAGAGCTTTTCGATTTTTCTTTTTTAAATAACCCTAGAGGAAAGCGAACTGACACCAAAGTAGTCCCGTGATAGGACTTTGGTGGTAGAGACCGGTTCTAGTTTAAACACTTTCTTTGAATAAGATCTATCACTTTAACATGGGGTTTTCATTGGAGGGGGTCAATTGACAACATTTGACCAGTCACACATTTATTATCAATGGACGTGTTTAGTGACAGTTACTACAGTGTATCATTATTTCAATACAATGTAGTAGTATTTCAATAAAACAAGTCCAAGAATTAAATTCAAGAACCAAATTTTAGAAATGTGTCACACCACCGGTGAAAACTGTACTGCAATTCATTACTTTTTCTACCTTTTTGTTCTTCACAAACCAGTTACATGATTGGTTCTCCTTTCACTGGTAATGAGTTCTTTCTTTTTGTACTTGTTCTATTTTGACAACTCCCAGGACCAGTCTGTTGGACCAATTGACACAAATTTCCCGCAGGGAAATTAAAACTATGTATAAGATATGACATGAGCAAGGGGGAAATTGATCAGTATTCTATGAATCAAAACCGAATTATTATAGTTAATCTGTCGGTGGTCAAATTAAAGAATCTAAAAGCGACAAATTAAGACGGTAACTGTTTTTCGGTTAATACAGGGTACACTGGTACAAGAGGTATAATATTACTTCAATGAATCGAAGTGGATGACCTAATATGCTAGTAGAAAGACTCCGGGATCTGATTACTGACTCTTTTAAGAAGCATTAAATCATAGTTATTTTTATTTCAATTAGAATTAGGAGAAAAGTCTATCAGTATTTGTAGTTACATACAGATTTGAAGATCATATAAAGTAGTCCATTTAGCTATGCAAACAATTAACAAATTCGGTCGTTTAGTCGAAACAAAAAATATTGGTTTAAATAATTCACCGCTATTATGAAAGGCGACACAAGTCGACGACACCTGAACAATAATGGTATTTTCTGAGTCGATATTGACAATAATCGATTACTATTGACAGTCAATTGATATTTTCTAAGGCGCTTTTAAGTCGACGTTGAGTAGAATTGTCCCTGTTTTAGTCGACAGGACATTTTGCGACGACTCAAATCAAAGTTAAAGAAATTTTTTATGAAATGTAAACATATTTATTGAATACGTTTAAAATAAAAAATGCAAATTTAAAAGAAGTTATGGGCACAAATATTATTGGTAAATTTTACGCGAAAATTGCGAAAATTCGGAAAAGTTTGCTGAAATAGCGAAAATTTTAAATTTAAGACGAACTCCTCAAAGAGCCAAAATGGCGAAAATTCGAAAAAAGTTTGCAAAAATAGCGAAAATTTTTAATATATCAAAAAAGCCATAAAATTGATTAAAAGTCCCTAAACCTATAAGGAATAGCAAAAATTCGGTGAAAATTGCAATATTAGCGGCAATTCGCAAAAATCTGCTAACAGCGGCATGATAACAAAGTCTACAATTTATTATGAGTCGTTAAAGCTGTAAAGAATTAGAAAACTTACAGTAAAAATATCTGTAATCGAAAACATGGCAAA
Source organism: Pollenia angustigena (assembly GCA_930367215.1). NCBI lineage: Eukaryota > Metazoa > Arthropoda > Insecta > Diptera > Polleniidae > Pollenia > Pollenia angustigena. The sequence continues at coordinate 45,386,374 of OV884056.1, read as the reverse complement.
AATTCGCGAAAAAAATCAAAATTGGGAACAAAATCTTCACTTTATTTGAAAAAGCTTAATCGGTTAAAAAAATATGTCAGAAAATAGCATAAATAGCGTTAAAAAGTGAGCTATATTGATGAAGAACAAAAATAATTGGAGATGGGATGTTTTTTTTTTTTGTCAAATTTTCGATAACTAGTCGACGTCGACACAACATGCTTATAAAATACCAAATTAACATCGAAGTGATGTAGTTGTCGACTTGATGTGACAACAATTTAAAATTAATGTCGCCGTCGACGAAGACTTACATAATAGGGGTGAAAATCCTAAATCATAAACTTAACCTCCGAATCAGTGAATTCATTCTATGCCAAGCTGATTGCCGCAATTTAGGAGATAATTTTAAGCACACAAAAAGCAAGCCCATTGAAAATGGGGAGAATCGGTAAATTATTTTCCATAGCCTCCATACAAGATTCTTCCCGGAAAGTCTTTGTGCTGATTACATTGATATTTAGATTTAATTTGATTTAAACTTTTTCTATTGCAATATAAATTATCTAACCAAATTTTATTGGAATCATTCAATGTAAGCCCCTTCCTTTAATCATTTATAGGCAAAAAAAATCTCATATAGATGAAGATATCCAAAAAATTATTAGTCTTATTGTGGTTGTCGTTGTCGTAAACGACTGTGTCGTTTTTTGTAATAGATTAAAGAATATATGTTGTGTGTTAATGTCATCTATTCCAAAAAACGACACGGTCTTATACGACAAGGACAACCGCATTAAGGCTGAATATTCCGCACAAAGAAGTTCTACAAGAATTCGAACGGCATAACATAATTCTGTTCTAGCGGGTCCATGATTGCCCATGGGCCCTAAGAGAGAGTACACTCTCGAAAATTTGTTCTTAAATATTGTGGAGTAGGTTATCATACGGTCGGCGTTAATATGCTTTCTTACTTGTTTAAAAAGAAATAGGTATGCAAGAATTTTGCATGTACTTTAATTCTCCAAAAGTACTCTTTTTATAGGGATTTTTTACCGCTGCAAAATCCATCCCTGTTCTGAATTGACTGGTATAGTCAATGTTGGGTCTAGTAACTTTTATTTTTGAAGCAGGGTAGGTAAATCCCTTAAATACAGTTGCAACCAGGGAAAAATCTAGAACTATTTAATAATTCGCTAGTCTATATTTAAATTCTGCATAATAAAAAGATTTTCCTTTAACGTAATTGATATTCTTTCCCTATTTTGTTAACTCATTACTTAAGCTTGAGTAGATTTTGAGAATGTGTTACAAATATGATTATTATAATAGTATTATAACTAGGGGCTGAAATTTCATGCATTCTTAAGGTGCGCATAAAATTCCAAATCGCCTTTAAAAACTTAAAACAAAAATGCATCTATAATTAATAGAAAATCCGAGAAAACGAATACAATTTAAACTTATTGGTTGTACCGTATGGCTCGGTTCACACTATGAAAGTATACTTTTCGAAAGCCTAAAGGCTGAGTTAGCCGGGAGTAACAGTAACCTTACCGTAAAAAAGTAAGACCAATCTATTTCTTACAGATTGAGACGTAACATCTTACTGCTAACTGTAATCGTTCTAATTGCTTTACATACAACAAAATGAATCAGCTGATTTTCAACGTTACTGTTACTCCCGGCTAACTGAGCCTTTACTTATACCAAAATGCTCGGACCGAAAAAATAGTCAGATGATCGCTCGAGTTAAGCCGGTTTAAATTCGTCTTGATGCTCGAGGTCTACCGCATGCATAAGTTTGTTGGTTTGTTACTCCCCTCTAACTAATAAACTTAGACTTTGTGAAGGAAAACTTTCATAGTGTAAACCAAGACGACTATCGTCAAGAAGTTTTTAAAATAATAAACCATCGCTTTTAAGATATTCAGTTAAATTTTTTTTAAATGATTGAGTAAGGAGTAGTTTTAGGAAAGATAAGTGGTATTCAAAATACAGTGAACTCGCGATAACGTGAACTAATTTTTACCATGGCGTTATCGAATGCCAAAATTTAAAAAAAAATATCGCCCTTTTTTTTAAATAAAGGGTGCGTTCGTAAATGCATCACTGCGCTGCATCAGAAAAGCAAACTTTTTATAAAGCCGATAAAAAATAATTATAATTTTTTTTTATTGTATGTCTATTATTTTTGTGGTCCACATTTACTTCACTGATAAATATATAACGATTTGAAATCACTGATGCAGCGCAGTGATGCATTTACGAATTTTATTCATTTTTAATAACAAAAAATATATGTATGTGCAATAATTCAGTTGACTTTGCATATAATACATATAAAAATGAATTTCTTATGAATATCATAAAAAAATACACACAAAAGTAACAAAACGAATAGAAACATTTTTTTGTTTAAGGAATGTTTTTAAGGGATACAAATTTCACAGGAAAAAATCGGTCATCTTTTTTTAAAAGTTTTTTTTTTGATCATCTTTATCAAAGCTTTTTCTTTAAGCACTTTTCTCCAATGATGAAAAGTATGTTTTATCTGGTAGGTGCTTCCAATACAAGCTGATTTACACATAATGAGATTTCCTCCATTTTTGATCTAAACTTAAGCTGTAGCTTAATTGTTGGTAAATTTCTAAAGCATTTGCTTTTAGCATCAGTCCGCTTACCGGTAATTTTTTATTTCGCATGCTAATGGTGTTTTCTTTTCAACAAAAAAATGTGACATTTTATTTAAAAAATTGCAATTTGGTACCTGTTTCTTAAAAATTGTTTTATTCTAAAAAACTCACCTTTTTCGGGAGCAAAATTTTTAAGAAACAGACACAAAATTGCATTTACTTTTTTGTAGAAAAGAAAACACCATAAGATACCATTTGTAAAGAGTTTTTTTCCATCTTCGGAAGCTCAGAAGAACGTAATGTTTTTCTTTACCCGATTTGTTATTTCCTATTTTTTCTTCTTAATGGAGCAAACTGTTGACTTAGCAACACCATATTTTCTAGCCAAGCCACTTTTTGCAATAATTCAAGAATATTTACTTTATCTTTCAAAGATAACATTTTCGGTTTTTTGAATGACATTTTTCACTTTCATAAATAACATGAATAACGTATCGATGTTAAAAACAGCTAACATGTCAGCGTATACATACATGGACACAATTAGGAAAAAAAAGGTTTTAACATAAACCAATAAGTGAACTCAATTCGGGGATTTCCCAATTAAAAAAATTAACTTTTTAAAAAGTAAACAAATATAAAAAAATGTGTTCACGTTTTAGAGCTTCCAGATTTTGTTCACGTTTTAGAATAGTCTGTGTGAAAATAAATTTGTTCACGTTTCTGAGACGTTCACCTTTTCGAGTGTTCACGTTTTCGCGAGTTCACTGTAGTTTGAAGTATATAAAACGAATTATTTTTATTAAGTTTATTAAAGATTGATGTTTGACTGTTGGCTTTCAGGAACCGCAGTGGTGCAGAGATGAGAATGTGGCTATTCTCGAAACGTAAATTCAAATTTTAATTAATTTTATGTTGTAAAATTCCTTCCTTCAGTAAAAATAATTTAATGAAAATTACATTTGATGAACTCAAGCCTAACTAAATATAAAAAATTGGCAGTTCAACCAAAAAAATTACAACTGTTCTAACAGCATTATTTTCAAAATTTATTCGAAATCAGTTTTACTCTAATTCGGTCTCTATTTTCGAGTATTAGTAATAGTTTTACCCCCAAATCCATTTAATCTTACACAGAAACAAGTGTTTAAATAAAAAACCTTATTGTACTTTTTAAGAAGTTTTGAGAAAGAAAAGGCATTTGCATATAACTGCAGCCCTTAAAAATAATAAATGTGAAGGTTAGTAAAGAAAAAGTTAACATTTCAGTTCAGTTCTTTATTATGCTTTACTTCCATTTTTAAAGTTCACCCCATTTTTGTTAGTTTTTATAATAAACAAAAAGTTTTGCCATAACAATAACATTGACTGATTAACCTTGAGGTGTAAAAAGGTACCAGTTAAACAAACCACAACAATTTTTATGGAAATTATGATTTTAATTTTTTCACATGGTACTTAAGTTTCTTCATCCTAAAAATAGTTATCGATAAAACTAATTTATTGGGCATTAAAAAAAAAACAATTTAAGGGGGAGAATTGTTAACAAAAAGGTCAATTTAAGGAAGTAAGCGTCTGTAGGAAAATTTGTTTGATTTTAAAGAATAAATATTATAACAAATTTCAAATAGTCTTTAAGTTGTTTGTTTCTTAAATGTTACAAGTAAAAAAGTATAGTCGGTCGAACCCCACCATATGATAACCTACACCACAGGCCAGAACAAAATTATGTCATGAGGTTAAACTAAATGTAAAAGCTCTTTGTGCCGAATATTATGTTTTGGAGATGTTCTCTTATAAGAGAATTGTTGGCTTTTAAGTAATTTTATGAACGGAGTGTATACCAGCGCAACATGGCAAATTTATATTTAAATATGGTTGATAATATTTTTTTATTATATTATACACATTAACATAACATTTTGTTAAGGCAATGGTAACTTTTGTAAAATAATAAGAACATTTAAAAAAAAATTTTTTTAAGACACGCTTTTCTTAAAAAAGAACATTTAAAAAAAATTTCCCCCCCCCCCCTAGATATTATCCTGGCTACGCCCATATATTCGTGTATTGTCATCGGGAATATGTATGCCTGCAAAGTTTCATCCATTTGCATTGAGTATAAGGCGGTTAAATTAACGTTACAAGATTTGATTTTCCGAAGTGAAGCTAAAGAAAAAGTTTTAAAAATTTTGCCCCCCCACGATTTTATCCTGGCTACGTCCATGTATTCGTGTATTGTCATCGGGAATATGCATGCCTGCAAAGTTTCATCCACTTGCATTGAGTAAAAGGCGGTCAAAAAAGCATTTTACAAAAAAAACATTTTTTTTAACCCCAAACCCTCCCCTAGATTTTATCCCGGCTTCACCCATGTATTCGTGTATTGTCATCGGGAATATGTATGCCTGCAAAGTTTCATCCATTTGCATTGAGAATAAGGCGGTTAAATTAACGTTACAAGATTTGATTTTCCGAAGTGAAGCTAAAGAAAAAGTTTTAAAAATGTTACCCCCCCTAGATTTAATCCTGGCGACGACCATGTATTCGTGTACTGTCATCGGGAATATGTATGCCTGCTAAGTTTCATCCATTTGCATTGAGTAAAAGACGGTCAAAAAAGCATTTTACAAAAAAAAAATAAAATACCCCCACCCACCCTAGATTTTATCCTGGCTACGCCCATGTATTCGTGTATTGTCATCGGGAAAATGTATGCCTGCAAAGTTTCATCCATTTGCATTGAGTATAAGGCGGTTAAATTAACGTTACAAGATTTGATTTTCCGAAGTGAAGCTGAAGAAAAGGTTTTAAAATAGTACTTTTTCAAACAAAATGTTGCATCTATTTAAAATATAAAGGGTAATCACTACGGTCATTGTGCAAATTTGCAATTTGTAAATTTTATTATTTGTGCAAAAAAATCTTTGTTTTTCTAAAAATTTATTCTGGCAACACAAAAAATTTCTGGCAGGACTGTAAAAAATCTGCATTTGTTTACAATTAGGCCGAGGCAACGCAATGAGCGGCTAAAGCTGGAGGTCGACACCACGCGTTACTCGCTTTTTTGCAGCATACGCAGCTGTCAAAAAAGTAGAAACTGTGTAGTTATACGTAGTAAGTTACATGCACAAAAGCGTAGATGCCTTGAGGTGAAAAGTAGGTTTACTTTCTACTTTTGTAAGCGTCACAAGCAGCGTTCGAACAAATCAGCTGATTTGGCAAATTAAATTTTATTTTTTACTTGTGCTGCTGCTGCATAAAAAGCGTTGCATGTAACTTGAAACGTAGAACGCAAGGAAGGTTATAAAAGCATGCGCTGCCTGGAGGCGAAAACGCGTGGTATGGACCTCCAGCTAAAGGAGTGAGTGTCTTAGCGATGAGCGTCAAAAAATTAAAACATATGAAATTCTACTGAAGTGGCCACGCAATGAGCGGCATATGAGCGAAATTTTTGAGCGTCGCTCAGGAATAAAACTTGTTCTAATTTGTAGTTGTTTTCTGAGCGTCAAAAAATAAACATGGCAAAAGTGAATATGGAGCTTATAATTTCATCCGTACAAAGCCGACCGAATTATGGCAAGACATATTACCAAATTTTAAAAAATAAAAATAAAACCGAGAAATTATTTTTTGTTTTGTCAATCTGGTGTTAGCTTTTTGCAACAGCAAATCAAAGGATTTCACAGACATACGGCAGTATTGTATTGGGTAGATTTGTATATAAATGGTTAAATTTGCCGTAATGTCGCCTTGCTTGATTTATAGGATGAACACCAAGGCCTGATCGTCGATTTCGATATATATTTATATATATATTATAATTAGTTTTTGTTTTAAATGTTAGTTAAGCGAACGAAGTCTTCGCTCGAAAACGACGAAGAGGCCGCAATTTTTTTTCCTAAAAAACGCATTAAATGTTTATGAATACGATTTTCGCGTAATAACATTAAACAAGCCACTCTTTACAATGGCAATTTAACAACTTACCGCTCAGAAGTGACGCTCAGTAATAAGCCACTTGCCATTCAAATTTGCCGCTTGACGCATACTAACTGAAAAAAAAAAAAAATGTCACATACAATCCTTAACCACAAAAACAAGAAATCTTAATAAGAAAAATTATAAAATTTTGAATATTGAGAAATGTTTTTGTAGCGGAAATGAGCCGCTGAGAGCTGTTTGAAAATCGCTAGATTTCCCGCATACCGCTAAAACGTATTTTTTCCCGCGATTAACATTTCAAAAACGCTAGATTTAGCGGGAAAATCTCTAAATTGGCAACAGTGCCTCGGCCTAATACACAAGTAAATTAAAATAAATTATTTGTTTTTAAATTATTTAAATTTAATTCTCTATTTTAATAAGTTTCCTTAAAAAACAATATGGCGCTTAATATGTCAAATGTTATTGCTTACATTTGTTTGCAACTGAGCAAATATGCATTACTAATTTTGCTCATGGTTTTTTTTAGTGCAAACGAAGTAAAATAGAGCAAATTGCAAATACGTACATTTTGTTGCTGTGTTGTGCAAATGTGTTTATTTTGCACGCATTTGCATCGCTTACACCCTTTGCACTACTTATCGTGGTTTCCCTTATAATTGTTCATTTTTATTATAAACTAAATGATAGTTGATTTATGTAAAATTGCAGACAAAAATTGCTCTTCCTACTACATTTTCTATAGCAAAAAAAAAAACGCGAAAGTACCAAACAGGAATTTTCTTTTGCATCACATTTTTATTTACTAGAAACTGTCTGAGTTAATTTCAAATTGTTGCTAACAAGTTTAATGTTAAACACAAAAATCAAATTAAGTCGAAATAAACACTTGTGCGAATAGTTTTTTTTATTTGATTCAAGGCCAATATTTGTCCCAGTGTCTAGATTTATGTCGTCTTTATTTTTGGCTATTTGCTTAAATTTTTTTCATCGCTTTACTTGGTGTGATACCCTAAAAGTTGCCAATGGGTGTAATTTAATTTTAATTTTTTGTTATTATTTCAATATTTGGGAAACTACCATCAACAAACAAAGACATTGTTCGTTTGTTTTGACGTACATCCGATTTACTCCAAGCTAATTTATTTTCTGGAGATTTTTTGTTAATTTTTGCTAAAGGTTTTTGTTTAGTTTATATGTACATTTCTCCTTTTTTCTAGTTTTCTTTTTAAGTGAACACTTAAATGTCCTAAAACAAATTTAAGTCTAAAAAAAACTGCTTTTCTGTGTGTGGAAATGTGTGAAATAAGCTACCACTTCCAACAAAGACGTAATAAGAATGATGACGACAAGCAAATTTTGATTTTGTTTTTTTTTTAACATTTCTTATTTCAAACAGAAGGGCCAAGCACGTGTTTCTTTATAGTATTTTTGGCATTTAATTTACATCTGCCCGTAGCAAAAATTAAAAAAAAAAAAAATTCTAAATATTTTACAACGAAATACGAAATCTATTACAAAAATTTGTCAAAAGTATGTTGACTTAAATTAAATATAGAATTTAAATGAATTTAAAGTCTTATGCAATGAATTTTTTATAAAACATTATAAAGGGTGTCCAAAAATTGAGATATTTCTTGGTTTAACTTGGTTTTAAAACAGGCCTTTTCCAAATATTTTGCATTTAGGCCGCTTCTCTTATATATACATATATTCCTTTATTTGTAAAATTTACAACGTGGTAATTGCAATTTAGATAAAAGTTCACGAAGAACATAGGGCATCATTAGCTAGGAGCTTTGCTTGGTTCCAAGTCACATTATGAGATTTGCATTAGTTTTTAATCATTCTTATCCATGTGTTTCTGGGCCTTCCAGGATTTCTATGGCCTTGTGGATTCCAGTCTAGTGCATGCCTTGCGGTTTCGTCAGGTGGCCTTCTCAGGATGTGACCTATCCAAGTCCATTTTCGCCCGCAGATTTCGTACTCGATTGGTTTGCAGTTAGCCATTAAGCGCAGTTGTTCATTGGTTACCCAGTTTGGCCAGAAAATTCGCAAATTCGCTTCTCTTTGTTTTGCTTAAATATCGTCTAATGTTTGCTTAAATTTCGAAAAATTTTCGAAATGTTGCTGAAAACAGAAAGCCTTTGCTTAAAATAGATAACTAGATGTTTACTCAGCAAGTCAAACTACACCAATATTTATTCTGATTTTTTCGAGTTGAAAAATTAGTTTTTAAAAAGTTTTTTTTTGCAAGCACTAAATTTTAGTTTGGAAAAAGAAAGAGATCTGCGTAGGTTAAAATTCGCCCAAAATAGAGCATTCCCTAATTGCTCACAATTTAAATATCATGTGTTTACTAAATAATAACCAGTCCTGGAAATTCACGATGTTGGCAGCGTTTTTTTTTTTTTGATAAAACAACAATTTTAAAGCTTAGATCTCACCTAAAACCCTTGAGAGCAGGGCTGCCAGACGCCGGGAGGCGGAACGTTTTCTTTCACTTAGCTTTAACGCTGATATGTAGATGTGATAGCTACATAATAATATACACTGAAAGAATTTTCTTTGCAAAACCAATGAATTTTGACATTAATCCCATGAAAAATTGCATTAAAAAGGAACCTATGCAGCGCTTCGTTGGATCAATGAAACCTATTTCATTAAAAGGATTTAATGAAACATTACATTTATATCTATGAATATTATTCATTGGATGACACTTTCAATAAAGTAAAATTTTTTTTGTTTGTTTTTTTTTTATTTTTTTTTTTCATTTTTTCTTACTTTATTTTATTTTTTTTCTGTCTCTGGCGGGATTCGATCGCGCAACCTCGGTGCTGATAGACTAGCTCACTACCAACTAGTCTACCGGGGCAGTGTAGTTTTTGGATAAAAAAACTATGTTTTTACTCAATTAAGAGCGTAAATATGAGATTAAATTGTCCATAATAACAATTACAACGTTGATTGAAAGTGGACATATAATGACATTTTTATTGTCATAATGAAAATTTAAATTTATGAAGGCAATTATTGAAATATGTTGCTTTTATAGAAAAATTTTTGGATTTCATTAATTTAATGGCATACATGTACCATTAGATGCATGAAATTATTAAATCTTACATTTTTTAATTAACAATTAAACATTTTTTTAAAGAAACTATAATTTTGTATTAATTTATGAATATAACTATGTTTGTATATTGTTTTTTTATGTTCCCAATCAAAATATTTTGTTTAACTTGGACAAACTTAAGTTTTCATATATCCAATGAAAATTTTGAACGTAATTACGAAATCCAGTGAAGCGATTTTAACGAAGATACTTCATTATAACTATGAAATTCCATTTAGACAATGAAAATTTTCATTTTCCCAAGGAAAATTTTTTTATGAAAATGATTCATTAAATATATGAAGCATTTTTCTTTCAGTGTAGATAAAAACACTAGATTGACCCAAAAAAAAAATAGCAAATTGCCATTATTTATTTACAACAGCGGCAAACTTCACTTTTAAACGAGCTGTCAAAATCGGGTTTTCCAATTGCAAAGCGTTCAGGCCGCTCTATTCAAAAGCTAGGCAACGCGTGCCGCTTTTTTAGGTACGACTGTAATATGCAAGTCTTAAGAAAATCTTGGATTATTTTCAAAGTACAAAAGCAACAATGTTACACTTTGTTTATCTTTCGTCAAACCATCATCGAATGAACCTTTTACGACTCCCTGTATAAATCATCATTTCAACAATTATACGGCGAGAATTTCACGAGTTGAAGAGAATATCTACATGAGTCTCATACGATTCTTGACATGAAAGTCTCGTTAGATTGTCTTTACCCACGTCTTAAAAGATTTCCACAACGGTTGACGAAGTGTCTTTCGCTGTGCTATGGCAGAATCTCACTCGTGTTACAGTTTTCCCGTGTGAGGAGCCTTCTATGATTAAAAAATGCGGTCATCGACGATCAAAGACGCTCTTCATGAGACTCCCAGTAGCTCTTACACGATTGAAAATGTTAGCTGGGCATGAAGTAATGTATAAAAATCAAACAAAAATTTAAAAAAAAACTAAATTTTAAATTGTCCGATTTTTTTTTTTTTCGATTTTTCGAAACGATAAAGACGATTTTTTTTATTATTTCTCAGGAAACTGATGATTTCCTTACAAATTAATCTGGCAGCCCTGCTTGAGAGTGTAGCGCGAAGATGTGGGTGAACTTTTGATCATTTAAACAACCCCTAGGGTAGATTGCAGAATAAGAAATTAAAAACCAATTTGTTTTATCAAAAAATTTATTATGCTATTAAAAAAAAGGAATCATTATTACAGCTATTGCCGTTTTTTTTTAATTCCCTAAGCTACTCCCGCGAAGCTTTTCGCTTGTCTGCAGGAAACCAGAGTCTCTGGCGGGAATCGAACCCGCAACCCCGGCGCCGTTAGACTAGCTTACTACCTGCTAGCCTATCGGGGCACTGAATAAAAAGCTTGTAATAACTATTTTCTCGTATTGAATCTTATATATTCTTCTTACTTACTTTCCTACTTGCTTATGCCTACTTATTCTTCTATTTTTACTTTGTTGATAAATAGAAAATATAATTGCATGTGCCCGTGCATAAAACTGAATTGGCAAATTGGTTTAGTTCGTTGTTTTCTTACGAAGACAATGGAATGACGCGGTTTGTTTTTTAATTTTGTTTTTTCTTTTAACCCAGTTGTACAATTCGAGTCGGAAAGAACCCAACCAATTGTAGGGGGATGTAAGAAAAGATAAACTCACTGTTTATTGTTGGTGTTTTGTTTAAGCTTTGATATTGTTACAAGTAAGACTTCGAGTGTTTATAACTCTTATTCGCTTAGGGTTTTATTTGTTTAATATTTTTGGCTTTTCTAAAATCTTTGGAAAAGGTTTCCTGATGAGCTGGTGTAAGCAACCGGCGAAATGCGCATAGAGGCTTGCTTTCCCTCAACAATAAATTTCAGTGTATTTGTCAAATATAAAAAACTGGGAATTTAGCACGTCATACGAAGATCGTATTAATAATAAACTTTGTATTCCCGAAAATAACTTTGATAGAAAATAATCTCTTCAATTTTTTCTAATAAATAAGTTCTCTTTTTTAATTATTATTTATTATTTAAAGTTTTCTTTTGTAATAATCACATAAAAAATTTCTTTCTTCTCTAATGTCCAATTTATTACATTTTTCCATTGAGTTATTTATCTTCTTTTAATTTTCATTTTATGTCTTCAGATATACAGTGTTGCGAAAACATAATAGGGACTTTATCTTCCTTCCCAATACGGCATGTTGTTTGAAAACTTTAATAGATGAAACTTACTGTAAAATTCTTTCGAATATAACCTCTAGTAAATTCTAAAAAATAAAATTGGGAGGTATAAATCGACAAATAAGCTGGAAGTGTGGCAAAAGGTTTAAGAAGCTTGGAACTCAGTTTCTTCGGATACTTACGCCAATCTCGTGAATTCAATGAATCGGTGATGAGAAAAAGTAATTAAAAAAAAAGAAGCTTTTAGCAAATATTAAAATAATTTTTGGAATTGATAGCAAAACGTAACAAAAGTGAAACATCCCTGCTATTTTTCTCAGACAGCAGGACTGCAACGTTTTTTAAAAATTTTAGATATAGACAAATTGAATAGCTTTAGTTTAATTTATATATTTTTCATCGTATTTATGCAAAACTAAATAAACATTTAAGAAACTATTAAAAATGTTAGAGTGCCAATTATTTTTTCCGACACTGTTATTGCATTCGTATTAAAATGTTTTTAGTACTTTGCGTCTTTACTATAAAACTAAAAAACCTATAAAAATATCAAATTTAGTTGATTAAGCCTCTGCGACTGAAGTGACTTAATTTCACAATATCGCTGACGTGGTGTCCACTAGAGGTCTGCTTTGAATAACTCACTTGTATAAAACATTTAAAGAAATAAGGAGAGAGCAAACCTGAATCATTCATTTATTCATTCACTCACTCACTAACTCTTCAAATGGCTCAAGCTAAAAAATTTAAATTCTGTATGCAGGTCCCTCTTTTGATAAGCAGATCCACTAAGAAGGGATTTTTTGAAAACTATTAATATCTGTAAATTTATATCTTCGAAATTAGGATAGATGGAATCAGAGTTCAAAAAGCAAATGAAATAAACTAACGCGTTTTTAATACTTTTTTGATAATTGTACTTTTAAACGGCAAAACGGGTAAACATTTAATTTTAGTACTTTTTTTTTTCTTTTTTTATCTTCTAAAAAATAAAACTGAAATTGAATTGTACTCTTTTAAAAAACATCTTAAACAAATTTTGGTACTTCTTTGAAATTTTTATTATTTTTGGTACTTTTTCTAAACAAATATTTTTAAGAATTAAAATTCGGTTGATGTCATTAGCAGATGCATTAAAAAAAATTTTTAATAATTCGATTGCTAAAAGTGTTAAAAGGGTAAAAACGACTAAAGTCTGTAACTTAATATCTTCGAGATAAAAACGGATGGAAAAATAAGCTGACGCTCGTTTAATACTTTTTTGATAACTGTACTTTTTTAGGGTTAATCGGATCAACATCTAATTTAAGTACTTTTTAACCTTTTTTTCTTCTAAAGTATTAAATATATGAAGATATAAAATTAAATTCGATTTGTTCTCCTTATAAAAACATCTTGAATATATTTTGGTACTTTTTTAAAATTCTGTCTGATAAGGCAACAAATTTAAAATGATTTTTGGTACTTTTGCTAAACAAAGATTTTTAAATTCATAATTTAAATTCTAAAGGATTACAAATAGAAATACAATGGAAATCGAATCAGGTTTGATACTTTCTTAAAAATACGTTGACTGACAATGGAACAAAATTTAATTTATTTTTGGTACTTTTTTAGCCACATATTTTTTTGATTCATAATTTACACAGAAAAAATTATTGCCGAATTATTTTCAAACATTTGAACGAAGAAAGATGAAGAGGTTTGAAGTAAAAAAAAAATAAAAAATAACAGGTAAAAAAACGTTTCACTCTTTTTAAACAACAGAAACAACAACAACATTATAAGAAACAAAATAAATTTTTGGTTGGTTTCAAAGTTGGTTAAAAAAAAACCAAAATCCCATATTCAATTTTTTCAAACTGTTTGCTTAAATACATCAAATACAAACATATAATGATGACGAAAAACATATCGAGTCGGTCTGTCGCCGTTTTTGGGTTACATTTCATCTTCATTAGCAAAGGAAAGGATACAGCAACAGTGAGTGATGACGAAAAACATTGTGTGTATAAAAAAAGAACTTCGTTCAAAAATTATTCCAACAAAAAAATGTGTCTCAAAGCCAGCCGGCCGCTCTGCTCTCTCTGCCATCATCTTCTAATACAGTGCCTGCTTGTGTGCGCATCATTGCTTGTGAAAAAACCTGTTTTTTTTTGATTTTGAAATTTAGTATATGAATTTCAGTAAACTTTTTGTTTGATTCAGTTAAATTATTTGTTTGAAAAAATCAGTGTTTTTTTCAATAAACCAAATGCAAATAAATTGTTTGAATATGCGAATTTGTTTATAGGACCGATTTCAGACAAAAAATTGTTTGATTCTACAAATTTTTTGTTTGAATTGGAAAAATAATTTTTTCTGTGTAACTTCTATGATTCGAATCCATTTAGCAAGGTCCAATACAAGGTACAACTTTTTTTTTGCATTTTTTGATGAATGTTGATGTCAATGTCAATAAATTCACAAGCTTTACAAAGTTGACATAAGCCGAGGTTGTCAACTTTGATACCCTGTATCTCACCTTGCATTCTAACAGGGTGTTGACAAACTCTATTTTCTAAAACTTCCTTTTCCTTGTCCTTTTCTACAAATCGTTCATACATAATTTTGCAATTTGACCAGTAGTTTAGACGATTCAGATTTATTACTACTTTTTTGCTTTTTCTACACGTACATACACTTATGTTAATTTGCGTTTACACTTTTCTTCAGTAGTTGTTTGTGACAGTGACACTACAGTATGGAGACAAAATTTGGAATGAGTTTAATACGTGTTCAAATGGAATTGTAAAAAAATTGTAAAAGACACAAGAAGAAATTATTATTTTTCTTCTCCATTTCTTAAAGCTTTAATTTTTTTTACATGTATGTTTTTTTGTGTCTTGTCAACATTTTATGGTCAATAAAGTTTTTTCTCACACACGTGACGTGATGTGTAGGAATTTCTAAAAAGAAAAAAAAAAAACAAAACTTCTAAAATATTTGATAGCATCAGAGGGAATGATTGTAAATATTGTTGCTTTTTAGTCTTTAAAAACTTAATGTAATGAAAACAATAGTTTAAGAGAGACAGAGAGCGAGAAGTTAAAAAAACCTTATAGTCATGTTGTTACAATGGTCAGGGGGTACAATTGATGGTAAATATGGTCGTTTTTTTTTTGGTAACAATGACAACTTTATAGACTTTATTTACTTTAAAAATATCTTAATAGTCCTTTTTTTCTCGTTTGTATACGGTTTACAGCCAGACAATGCTAAAACAAAAAAAAAAAAAGGTTTTTATCGAAGGCAAAAATGGCGAGCATGTGGGAAAAGGTAGTAAATTGTTAAAGAGTAGAAGGAAAATTCTAGCATGACAAACATATGTATGTACGTATTAAAACAGCCCAAAATAATAATTGAAATGGAAATATACATATAAAAGAAAAGTATTTTTTTAAACAAAAGCAAGGTTGGCAACCGCATCGAATTTCGGTATAGGTATCGGTATCGATAACAATTTGTTTGGTGTTTGTGTATTAGGACAAAGCCCTTTATAAAGTTCATAACTATTAACACGAAAGTAACAAACATTATGTACTGTTCGGTTTTTCGTTATATTATTATTATTATTATTAATATTTATTTAATGCAAATTTAATTTACAAAAAATGTATAAAGAGAAAAGGACTGGCTGCCAAGGCCTTCGCCTTTAATAAATTGAGATTTTAAGTATTTACATAGATAATTGGTTATAAAAGAATATATAATAAAAAGTATAAAATAGTTTATAATTTGTTTACTACGTCCTGAGGTAGATGTTTTTTTAGGTGGTTATAATCAAAGTTCTGTATGGATTCCGTTAAAGATGTTATTTGGTTGTTTTTGTTGAAGCAGGATAAGAGGTGATCCGTAGTTAAGATGTTGCCGCAGTTAGGGCAGGTTGGTTTTCGTTATAAAACAGTACAATTGTAGTGGTTTTGTTAAGGTGACCATACGTACTCTTTTTAGAGGATGATCATGTGTTTATGAAATTTAACCACCCTTTATATTCTGGGTCCTTAAGTAATTCTAAGTCGATTTAGCCATGTCCGTCTGTCTATCCGTCTGTTGAAAACACGCTCACCTTCGAACAACTCAAAACAAATGAACAAACTTGGTGCCAAATTGCTTGTAGTTATCCTAAGCAGTTTGGGATTGAAATCCAGCAAAATCGGTTCTGTAGGACCAGAGCTATGAATCAAAATGTGGAACCACCACCTAAAAAAATTGATAATTTTGTTACAAAAAATAACATAAATACTGGAACAAGGCACGGAATGAGATAAGATTTTGCAAAAATTTGTTTTATTTGACTGGAAATCATGCTGTTAAATTTCGTGATGATCGGTCCATAATTTACATTAGGCCCCATATAAACCCTACTACCGGAAAACAGTTTAGTACGCCTAGAACCGTAAAAAATAATGCAATCATAACCAATTTTGGCTCGTCACAGTTTTATAGGACTATAAATGATACTGTGAAATTTCGTAAAGATCGGTACATAATTTACCCTAGGCCCCATAGAAACCCTACTCCCGGATAACAGTTTAGTACACCTAAAACCATAACTACTAATGCTAGCATAACAGAAATTGGTACGTCACAGTTTTAAAGGACTAGAAATGACGCTGTGAAATTTCGTGATGATCGGTCAATAATTTACCCTAGGCCCCATATAAACCCTACTACCGGAAAACAGTTTAGTCACCTCAAACCATAATTAATAACAAATCGTCACAGTTTAAGATAATAATAACATCATACAGATATTACTCCTTAAACATTCGAACTGTCGGTGGAGGGTATCAAAGATTCGGCACAGCTGAATATAGCACTTTTAACTTGTTTTTACTCTTTTTCTTTATGTCCTCTATTTTTATTCTCAAAATCTGGTCCCCTTAGGTTGTGTACACATGCATTATACGTTTTTTTTTTTAAAGCAAAGTTTTTTTACTAGTATTGTTGCTGTTGCTTGACAATTGGCTTAATGGTTTTTTTGTTAAATACCACACACGTTTTTTTTTTGTAAAAATATTTTGGTTTTCTTTTACCAGCCAAAAGGGCGGTAAGCACAACTAAAACGAACGTACATTTATGTGCTGAGCCGGACACAACGAAGTCGGAGTCGAAGAACCCACAAAAACTCGCGACTCCGACTCCGATATTTTTCAAAATAAAATTCTTCAAAATTGCGATGAAATATTTAAAATTTCGATTTGAATTTTTTACAGAATATTTTTCTTGCTATATTTAACAATTTAAAAGGTACTGTATTAAAAGGGAGTTTAAAGTCAAATACTTAGCAACAATACAAGACTAGGAGTCGGAAACTTAAATGTCAGCGGCTGGAGTCGGTGTTAGAACCATTTTCTGACGACTTCACAGCCCTGATTTACAAATTAAAAAATCTTTCTTAAAATATTTAATGCAATTTTTTTTAAATTAAAAATGTTATGATTAACCTTAAAAGAAAATTGTACATAATTCTTGTATATTGTAGCTATTTGCCGTTAAAAACAAATTTTACATTCTGAAGATGAAGTCGCACTCCAAATTTTATTATTTTCATCAAGATTACATACACTCCTTTGTTATTGCTTGTTCAAAAAAAATACCCTTAAAAAAGATATTTCCACATTGATAAAAAAATGCACATAGGAAGGCTTAATTCTCAGAAAAAATGCCCTTTTTTTATTTCCTTTAATTTAACAAATATTTTTGCTAATAGCGTAAGTACTTATTAACAGCCTGTTCATCGATTTCGAACGTTCAAGTTCACATAGAAAATTACATTTTGTTTTTGTTTCACATATAATTTTCTATGCGAACGTTGACGTTCGAAATCGTTAAACAGGCAGTAAAACTTTTTTTCTACTCTTTGAAAAATTTACACATGTTATTTTTAAATACTGAAACGGTTATACGGGTATGATACCGGTATTGAGGGAAACGGCATACGTATACCGGTATTTTACGCAATAAAATTATTTATCAATACCGGTTCTCAATTTTAACAGTATTGGAATCGGAATCGGTTGCCGTCCATGAACAAAAGTAATCATAGAAAAGTGTATTCTGCTGATACTTTTGTGTGCTTTAGAAATTAAGACAATAAAAAGTACCTTTTAATGCGAGTAAAAAACAAAAAGCTCTCCAATAAAACTTTGCTGGAAAATACTTAAAGTAATGCACATTAAAGTTGTCTGCAATCAAACCCTCTTTTAAATAAAAATATATTAAAGAGATAGCATTAAGTGTGTTTAATATATCGTTAGCTTTGTATGCAAAGGTCAATTGAGATTTTAGAAAAAGTAGTGCTTGTGTTTTTTATATGAACTTGACTTTAAATAACCCCAAAGAAAACAATATAATGGAGTTTAATTAGTTCCTATCCAGACTTAACAGCAATTTCTGAGCTTATGAGTGAGAGAGGCGAGAAGTTTAGGATGGGGTACACAGTTTTATGAACTCTGCAGTTCTGTTTGGTTTTGTAATTTCAACTTGAAGATGGCTGTAGGTGTAGTAGTATTTATATATAAAATATAAAAGTCTTCGCCAAATAAAAATACAAAATTTGCAAGACTAGAATCTAATGATATGGACACTAATGCAATTTTAAAGCAGAATTTTCAACAACTGAAGCAACAAAAATTGCAAGTCTGCCCGCTGACTTACACGATCTTGTTGGGCAATTAACAGGACCATTTCATTTAATTATTCGTTCAGCAAAAGTTTCAATTTATTATAGTGTGCACTGTGTGGCATGTAATTACTTTATGTTTTAACCACATGTCAGTAAGATAAATGCCAGCTTTCTGAGGAACGATAAAACTTCCAATAATTTGTCTATACCGTTCACCGTTAATATCACACTCTGCTTATCATCGTCTACATATTGTTTACGATATTGTTTAACAGGGTCAGACTTTTTCTTATACATAATATTTTCTTTTCCTCGATCTAAACGAATAGACCAGAAACCACATCGGCTCTCAAATCAAACATAAACCATGCCATTAATCAAATCCAGCCTGACATGCTCCAGAGTCATAGAAAATTGGACGTTTCGGATTGGCGCCACCAAGCAAAGCTGCGACGGATATTTGCACGATATTACATTCCATACGTAATGGCGTTGACGGGCATTTTAAACAAATAAAAAATTTCTATGATATCTTACTTTGTTTTATTAAAAGCAAAGTTTTTCAAAACGCCGCACACGTGCGAACGCTCTCACACTAATGAACAAATTGTACACAGAAAGAAAAACACTCGGGATAAATTAATCTTTTTATACTTACTTTAATCACGAATCGTACTTCTAAATTCAAGTACGAATAACACTAAAACGTACTTAAATCAATCCTAAATGGGATTACTTTAAAAAATCTATCCCGATATTTCTTGAAATAAGTATAAGATTCTTAAATCAAGTACAAACAAGATTGAAATTTTCGTTGATAGTGCCACTCTGAGAGTAAAATTACAAAATGTGGGTTTAAATGTCATAAAACTTATTAGTCTCATCTCGCAGCATTGCATTCTTTAATGCGTGCGTACGTGTGTGTTTTTCAAAATTTATTGTACAATTACAACAACACAACACAAGTTCGAACAAAACGATTTGCTTTTTGTTTGTAGTAACAACAAAAACAACAGAACAAGAAGAAAAACATATACATACATATGTATGTATATGTATGTATTATTTTCATGTTTAACCCTCTTAAGCATGGCTTAAGCATGTTTTGTTTATCTAAACACATTTAACAAAGGTCTGGCCAGACTCATGTGTAACACGAAGGGTTAAAAAGTATATTTGATATCTTGCTTCTCATTTAGTTTATATTTTTAGTTAAATATGTACATAAGATTTTTAAAGTAAAAAACATAATGGGGTATGATGTTGGTGTTTTATCATTCTTTAAGGTGTAAAACGGGTAAGTAAATCAATCTTATCAGACGGTGCACAGAGGAGTATTTGGCCTGAAAAGCTGGCCAAAAAGGCAAAACTGAATTTTAAGAGATCTTAAGAACTAAGTACGCAGCTCGACAGACAACAATATTTTAAATTCTTGTAAATTTTGAAGACTTTTAGTTGCGATTTGTAGCTCCGAGACCCTGCTAAAGTCAGGAAAGTGAAGAAAATTAAATGAGATTTAAATGTTTTTTTTTCGGTTTCTGGATGTTTATATGATATTTTTTTGCGGCTAAACGAATAAAGGTTTAACAAAGATTTTCTTTTCGCTGAAAGGTTTGATCAAAAGTTATTTAAAACAGCAAAAAAAATTTAAAATATGTTGAATATTCATGTTGAAACAATTCGTTCAAAAGATAAAAAAAAGGAAAAGAAGAGGTTTTTAAAGGTGAGGTTAGCATGTTTGATACCACAATGAAATTTGGAATCTCTAATTTTAGAATCCAAAAAAAAAAGTGTGCGCCATTATTTTTGACGATTTTTTTAAATTTTCACATTTCTTCTATTTTGCTCTTATACCTTTATATCGTCTTACAGTCCATATAAACCAGTTTAAGCCACTTTAGTGGGCATGTGCCACGCCTTAACCTAGGGCAATTAGTCTAAGAATTTGGAATTTCACTATAAGCGTAAAAATTTGAGGGGGCGGTACACTTTTCTTGCAAAAAAAAAATTTCCCATACAAAAAAAGTTCGGTCTAATGTACATACAGTCTGTCAAGAATGAGTTTAAACCTTTAAAATCAACATTTGTTAATTGAGTTTTGCGATTTATACCAACTTTTATTCCTTAGGAATGTGGCTTTTAGAAAAATCTTAAAAATTTAAACTTTTTGGTTCTTAAATTTTTTTATTGCATTTTGAAAACAAAAAATTTTACGCATTTTGCATGTAAATTTTTTTTCGCCATTAAATTTTTAATAACTCCAAAATAGTAATAGATATAAAATAAATGTGTATGGTTAGTTTAAGCAGAATTTTCCGGTGCATCTTCTGATCCACCTGCTATTAAAAACACGTTTTCAAGTTATGGCAAAATATATAAGGCAACCCAACGATTTAGGGGGTGAAGTATGCCACGCCTTTAAAAGAAAATCCTTACGTACTAGAGAAAAGCGGAAAACAGATTTGAATTAAGGGCATCAAAATCCATATAGTCCACATACTTTTGTTTCTAGGGTAGAGAAAAATTTTTTGTTGCGCAGTGTACTTTTGATGCGCAGTGTAATTTTTTCAAAATCTGCCACTAGACTTTTTATATCATACTATACCTAAAACTATCAAAAAACTAAAACTTTTAATTCAAAAAACACGTTTAATAATTTTGGCCAGCTTTTCAGGCCAAATACTCCTCTGTGCGTTGTCCTGTCCAAATTAGGAAAAATGTTTGCGTTCGATTTTTAAAATCTGTTAAAAAAATGCGAACATTTGAAAGAAAAATTTGTCAAATCGATGGTGCCGTTTTCTGATGTTAGGTAATTCGAAAAAAGTGGGCGGTGCAAAATTTTCTTTTCGTATAAATCTAAGTTGAACCATGGCGATCATTTTAAAGAAAAAATCGTTTTTGCCACGCCCCTCCGCCCGCAGACCGAAAATCAAAAATCAGACTTCACAGCATCACCCGCCTGAATATTCTGAAGATTTCCTGAAAATTTCATCAAAATCGGCACAGCCGTTTTAATGTCCATACGTTACATACATACATACACACATCCTATTTTATATATATATATATATTAGGGTGGCCGTTATTTTCTTTTTTTTGATTTCTTATATTCTCCCCCCCCCAAATCGGTTCAGTTTTATGTAAAAAAAAATACAAAAAAATTTCGTAGCGATAAGTTGTGTTTTAGGGGGGGCGTCCGCCCCTCAAAGTTTGCCATCAAGCCATTTATTCAAATGTAATTTGTTTGCATATGACTATCTCTTAAAAACAACATTTTACAAGAACATGATATATGGCAATATTTTAGCTCTTCTAGTCAACAACATTAGCCTCGAAGAAAGTTTTTTGCTAAAATTAATATTTAAGAAAATAATTAAGAAAATAACAACAAAATTCCAAACATTTTATATACGTTTTTATATATATAAAAGAGGGATTTAATGTCAAGTGAACTAATTTTGAAATCGATGTCTTTCGATTTGGATGAAATTTGCACCAACGTTAGTCCTATTGAATAGTATTTTAGACACAAATTTTCAACAAGATCGGTCAAAAAGTTTCTGAGTTTGGGGGGGTCAAAGTTTGAAATTTTGGTCATATAGGTGTTCTTTCACATCCATGTAACTTATTACCAATTGGGGTTAGCAAAATTTGTCCCAAGCAGCTTAGATAGCTATTTGATCAATCTTTAAAAAAAAAATTTTTTCAAAAATTTTCAGATTGATTCAATCTTAGTTTTACTTAAATCAATCTCATTTTCGGATTATTTTAGGTACGAGTTCGGATTAAAACAATTTTATGATTCTTGAATCAAGCGCATTTTGAGATTGATTGAATCTTAGTTTTACTTAAATCAATCTCATTTTCAGATTACTTCAAGTACGAAATCGGGATTGAATACGAATAATTTCAGTATTTTGGGATTGAAAATCGGTACTTGAATCAATATTTCGTACTATCAATCCCGCTTCAGATTGATTTGAGTACGTTTGGATTGATTTTTTTTTTTTTGAGTGTAAATTATTACGTACAAACATAAATATATGCTTTGAAATATACTAATATCTGAACAGTTATGAATTTATTAGATATACAATTTCATAAAAGCTTTCTACAATACCTATATATTAATTAACAAACTACTAAATTTAATTATGTGTTAAATGTTTTATAAATTTAATTACACTCAAAAAAAATTCAATTGCCGGCAAAGAAGAAATTGAAAATAATAATAAAATAAAAACAAGAATCCCATTTAAACCTGGGGGCAAATTATGGCAGTCGTGATCGAACACTTTTTCGATTCGAAAGCAATTTTATTTTTGTCGATACTGAACGTATCGTTATTATTTTTTCAGTGTTATGAACACTCAAATAAATGTTTTACAACACTAAAGAAATAATTTCGATCCGTTCAGTATGAACAGAAAGAATTTGAACTGAAATTGCTTTCGAATCGAAAAAGTATTCGATCACGACTGCCATAATTTGCCCCCTGTATTGGAATGAAGTCAAATCCATGCATCAGATCGAGTTTATTGGAATTACCTTGTGGCGGCCCTTTGCTCCTTGCAGGAGTAAAAGGAACAAATATATATATATAAGAATCATAGAGAAAACAAAAACATTTGAACTACAATTTTGTTAACAAAAGAAAATTTCAGTTAATTTTCTACTTCAATAAACAAAAGTAAAATTAACTAAAATATCGAGCTCTAATAGCGAAAATGATGTAACCAACAACATTTTAGATTTTTGTTTTGATAAAAATCGATCATTTTTGATCATTTACATCATCTCTTAAAATCTCATATCTCTGGGAAGTACCGTTACGTAATAAAATCAAAAACAATTTCAAACGAAAACCTAGACTTGAAGCAAAGATATTTAAAAAAAACCTTCTCCTGTAAGATTGTATTTTTGTTGGTTACATCATTTTTGCTATAAGGGCTCGATATATTTATTTTAAACTTTAAAACAAAAGTTATTAAATTAAAAAAAAAAATTATTTAACTAGAAAAATCTTGTGTACACAGAAGAAATTATTTTTCCAATTCAAACAAAAAATTTGTAGAATCAAACAATTTTTTGTCTGAAATCGGGATTATAAACAAATTCGCATATTCAAACAATTTATTTGCATTTTGTTTATTGAAAAAAAACACTGATTTTTTCAAACAAGTAATTTAACTGAATCAAACAAAAAGTTTACTGAAATTCAAACAATTTATTTTACTGAATCAAACCAAATGGTTTTTGCACAATCAATGACGCGCACACAAGCAAGCACTGTAGGAGAAGATGAAGGCAGAGCAGAGCGGCCGGCTGGCTTTGAGACACATTTTTTTGTTGGAATAATTTTTGAACGAAGTCTTATTTATACACACAATGTTTTTCTTCATCACTACTCACTGTTGATGTATCCTTTCCTTTGCTAAAGAAGAAGATATGTAACCAAAAACGGCGGCAGACCGACTCGACATGATTTTCGTCATCATTCTATTTTTGTACCATTAATACGATCTTCGTATGACGTGCTAAATTCCCAGTTTTTCATATTTGATAAATACACTGAAATTTATTGTTGAGGGAAAGCAAGCCTCTATGCGCATTTCGCCGGTTGCTTACACCAGCTCATCAGGAAACCTTTTCCAAAGATTTTAGAAAAGCCAAAAATATTAAACAAATAAAACCCTAAGCGAATAAGAGTTATAAACACTCTAAGTCTTACTTGTAACAATATCAAAGCTTAAACAAAACACCAACAATAAACAGTGAGTTTATCTTTTCTTACATCCCCCTACAATTGGTATTTGATGTATTTAAGTAAACAGTTTGAAAAAATTGAATACGGGATTTCGTTTTTTTTACCAACTTTGAAACCAACCAAAAATGCATTTTGTTTCTTATAATGTTGTTGTTGTTTCTGTTGTTTAAAAAGAGTGCAACGTTTTTTTACCTGCTATTTTTTTGTTTTTTTTTTTACTACAAACCTCGTCATGCTATTTTATCATCTTTCTTATTGTTTTACTTTTTTAAAGTGTCCAAAAATAGACTGTATGTGTTTTTTGTTGTAGTTCTTATATTTCACATAAAGAAGTGTTGCTTACGATCAAATAAAAAAATGCAAAAAGACGACAACATTAAAAAGCGTTAAATATTTCATACAAAATTACATATGAAAACTTAAAACCAATAACGCGTATATTATATTTTTTAATAGTTGTCCACATTTTTGTTGGTTAAATAAAAATCAAACAAAAATATTAATTGAATCAGTAAAAAAATTCGTAGAAATTAAAAAAAATTTTCAAACAAACGTTTGTTTGAAAATAATTCGGCAATAATTTTTTCTGTGTTGATTTAAATAAAATAGTGACTTTTCCCTTTATTTTTTTGTGGCCTTTTAAATTTTGTTTAGTGCTAAAAAAATTTTCCCAGTGTAAAGTTTGAGTAAGAAATTTTGAAATTTAATTTAATAATTAAGGCCTTAATTGTATTAAACGCAACGTAACGCCAAAAATATAAGTCGAAAATATTTCATAATTTAGTTGTTGCTTTCTACAGAAATTATTTTTGCGTTTTAAAATGTTCAACGCCACAAGATATGCAGCATTTAAGATTTTAAAATTGAATAGAAATTTCTGTAGAAAGCAACAACAAAATTACAAAATATTTTTTACTTTTTTTTCGCTTTCAATGTAATTTTTGACGTTGCGTTGGGTTGTACACAATTAGCTCCTAAATGTTTTTTTCTCTTAAGAAATTCTTGCTGATTCAACTTTTTTTAATAAGATTTTTATTTTCTGTTTGCTTTTTTTTCTTTTTAAAAGTTTCATTTTATTCTTAAATTACTTGAATTTTTTTTTTGCGAAATTTTATTTTATTAATTTCATTTTATGTTATTGTAGCTTTAAATTCTTGCACAATACATATCCAATTTAATCACAGCTATAAACTAAAATTATCAAAAAAAAAAATAATTACATACATACTCTAAATGTTATTTAAGGACATTAAAAAGGGAAATTGTGTACTTTGTTTTTAGCTAAGTTGCTAGGAAGGAAGGAAGGGTTAAAGGAAATTGTGAATTTTCCTTTTACAACTGCTCATACTCATGATTTAAAAAGATTTCGAGACGAACTGTGAGTTTGTCAGTGAAAGCGGTCCAAATGTATAAGAAGAACTCGCAAAAGAAGAATATAAAGTGAAAAAAGGATATATGTAATTAAAAAAAAAAGAAATATGAATATTTAAAAAGGTAAACTCACATTTATTACCTAAATAATAAGCGATATGTATAGCTACGCGTATGATTAGCTTGTTTATAATAATAAAAATAATAAGTATACGCTCAGGTGTGCAAGGCATTAGATTAAATTATGCAAAAGAGGCATATTAAAGTTAGTGTAATCTTATTTAATTTTTAAGGCTTAATGGAAGAAGTATTTTATTAAAAGAAGTCTATGAACGGAAATTTATAAATTAAATGCAAGTTAGTTTAAAGTTAGACCAACATTTTTAACGAAAACTCGAATCTTTTACCAAAAAATTTTCTAAAATTTAAGTTATACTACATTCACTTGACAAAGTTTGGCATGATGGGCTACTCATCAAAATAACACGAATGCTTCCTCAAAACACTCACAAGATTCTGGAGAGCTATCTTATAGGCAGAACATTCATAGTAAGGTCGCAAGATAAATACTCCCCCCTCAAGAAAATTACTGCTGGTGCCCCCAAGGCAGCATATTAGGACCGCTACTATATATAATATACACAGCGCTTATGCCAACAAACCTGTACACGCATACCTCTACATTTGCAGACGACACAGCATTTATAAGCGTTAACCATGACCCAAAAGTCGCATCGCAAAATCTACAGTCCCACATCAATGAACTAGAGGCCTGGCTATAAAAATGGAGAATATAGGTTAACCCAGCTAAATGTGCTCACTTAACTTTCACGCTCAGAAGACAAACGTGCCCAGCTGTAAAAATAAATAACATCACTTTTCCGGTAGAAAACCATGTTAAGTACTTGGGAATTCATATACAGTGAGTGCCACTTAAAATCGTACAGCACAGCTACGCAAAGTATTCTTATGTTTTTGAAACAAAACTTACTTCAATGTGAAAAATTTAAATATATTTTATTTATTTGAGCAAAAAAAAGTATTTTAATAACAAAATTATAAAAATTCACTACATTTAAAAATGCATAACTAAAAAACTAAAAAGAGTCACAAAATTCATATATCACTTAAAATCGTACACTAGTAATTAACACTTAAAACTATTGGTATAACCCATTTTTAATATTTCGTTGGGTATCCTTTACTCATTTTAAGTGCCTGTAAGGGCCTAGGCATGGACTCCACAAGATTTTTGCACGTCTCGACAGTGATTTTATTCCATTCTTCCAGGAGAGCGATTCTCAAATCATTTTTGCTAGATATGGTACGTTTTCTTATTTGCCTGTCCAATATCTCCCAAAGATGTTCAATAACGTTCATATCTGGTGATTGTGCTGGCGTTTGAATTACTTTGGGGCAGTTATATATTGCCCAAAGTCGAGCAACGTGGGATGAGTGCTTTGGGTCGTTATCGGCATATAACTTAAAACTGTTTAAAATACCCATTTTTTCAGCAGATTGTCTTAGGTTGTCTTTTAAAATTCTCAAATATGCGAATTTATCCATATTGCCATCAACAAATACTAAGCTACCCACTCCATATGCTGACATGCATCCCCAAACCATTTGCGAGCCTCCACCATGTTTTACTGTTGAACGCAAATTTGCAATATCCATTTCTTTATTCGGTCTTCTCCACACTGTAATTTTACCATCAGAAGAAAAAATATTAAATTTGGATTCGTCAGTGAAAATTAAGTCGTTCCGATGCTTAAAAATAAACCGTTTGTTTTAATTTCAAAAAAATTAAAGTAAATTTAAATGTACGATTTTAACTGACGCGTTAGTTTTCTTTGTACATACGGTATTCCACCATTTTGTAATTACTTGAAAACGAAAATAAAAATGTTGCCATACTTTTAAATAACTACTAACATACTAAATATAAAATAGCAATTTAAACGGTTTTTTTTTAAAGTTTAATACAAAAATTTTACAATATACCTACTACTTCCACACTGTACGATTTTAGGTGACACTCACTGTGGATAGACGCTTGACCTGGTCTCGTCATATTGAAGCGAAAATAACGGCTATGAAACTTAAAGCAGCTCAACTACATTGGCCCATCGGTCGAAACTCAAACTTGTCTTTAGACAACATACAAGCCCATCATAAAACCCATGTGGATATATCCCAGTAAAAAAAATTTGGGTTTTTTGAAGCACTACAGAGAAAAAGCACAAACTCAAGCGCTTCAATTAGAGAGCTCTTATAAAGCAGTAAATGATAACGAATAAAACATACAAAAAAGCTACTATTTTAGTGCAGACAAGGAAGAGGGGTTTAAGCGAAAAAAAATATATTATGGTTTACGAAAATGATTGAAAAAAGGCATTTAAACACGTAAGAGCCAAACATTCATGAATATGTTAATATAGTTAGCCCATAAAAAAGCACTCTAGGAGTGCTTTGTTTGCATGTTAAAAGAAGCGCTTATTGTCAGCAGAAAATAGTCCTCCAAACCGGGAACACCCCATACAAAAATCAGGCATCCCATCAGCAGGTTTGAAGCGATTTGAGGTATGAATTCATACAAAAAACCTGCTCTTTTTGGAGCACGTTTTCTACTGGGATGGCATGCAATTATGGGGTACTGCATGCGCCCCATGGTATATACGCAATGATATTATCCACAGAGATCTCAACGTCCCCACTGTCCAGGAGGAAATTAAAAAATATTCAATTAGCTACATAGATAAACTAATGGCACACCCAAACTACCTCGCTCGGGGTCTGCTTCAGTTCGAAGGTCACCAGAGGCTAAAAAGAACCGATACTTTGAGCTTAACTAGAAGACATTTTCAAAATTTGAATACAGCAGTAAGTGGTTACATTGGTAACAACTAATAAACAACAAGTAGAATTAAGATTTGAATACATATCGTAAATTTCGATAAAGGTGTTATGATACTTGCTATTTTTTGTATTGGATTTTTTTAGGATTGACTGAATGAAACAACAAATGCGAGAAAGAAAAAGAAATACAATATGTAAACAAACCTTTTTTTCTGATTGACTTTTCTCATGTAAAATTTTTTCTTTGACTAAAACAAAAAAAAAAAAATGGTAAAAGCTTGGGCAGATGCAACTATTTTGTTTTTGATAAACGAAATGGAGCACGTGCCCTTCATATGGGATTTCAAATCATAAATTTTCAATTAAACAATATACCACGATGTAATTCGTAATATTTTTCATTATTTGAATTAAATTTTATTGTATTTAAAAAAAAATTGTTTGTGATTCCAAAATAAAATGTAAACAAAACAAACAATATTGCCCACGTTTTTTTCCCACAAAAACCCGTCAAAAGAGCTAAAAATCGCAAAAAAAAGTTAAAAACCGCTACTTTTGATCAAAAACTAAAAAAAATGGCAACAGTGCTAACATTTAATCTGGAAATGTCAATTTTAAGTTAAAAATTTTTATATTTTTTTTGACAGTCTTATGGCCATTTTCTCAATGTATCGACAAACTGTCTGTTACATAATGTCAACATAAATTTATTGGACCGATAAACTGTCCGTTAACGATTTTGGGTTTCTCAATATACCGACAAAAAACAAAGTTTTAAGCTGGCAACGCCACTCAAAATACATGTAAAAGTTGGGAGTCAGCTGATTGAATTTATCTGTACGGCAAATAAAGGGAAAATAAATAATTGGCAGATGAGTGCCGGTTAGCATTGCGATAAAATCGAAGCAAATGAGACATTGAGAAAACCAAATTTCTTTAATGTGCAGTTTTTCGTTGGGAAAAAAGATAATCGCCTAATGAGAAAATGGCCATTAGATTACACAGTGTTACAAAACTGAATGAAATAGAAAAACCTGGGACCGGATATTATTTTTCTTGTAGGGCTTGTCGACTAAAACAAGATTTCAATAGTGAAATATACCGGACACCTCCATAATCCGGATTTACGGGTAAAAAACCGGGTTTTGTGCCTTTGCGCACTTATAAGCCTGTAATTTTGTTGATAATGACCCGATTTTCAATTTCTTACTAGATTTGGAAAGAAGAAACTGAGATCTTTCGAACAATGTATAATTTATTTAAGAAAACTGGAGAAATTTGGATGTTATTGTCGAGCAAACACAAATTTTGTAGAGTTTTCAAAAAAATTTAAAATTTAGTGACGTTTTTATACATTATTTTCTTAAGAAACTATAATACTATTGAGTTTATTCAAAAAGTACGTTTATTAACGATTACAACGCATATTTGGGTTTAAAAATAGATAAGTGATTGACTGAGTTATTTAACTTTTCATGAAAATAAACTTTTAATCAATGCTATCTTAAACACAAAAAAAATTTGTAATGAGAGTTTAAGTCATTCAAAAATATTGTTTTTTTTCGTGTTCTTTTTACGCACTTTCTTTAAAATTACAAATCACTGTTAGCCTAAACACAACTTAGATTTACAAAAAATATTAGTAATGAGAGCTTTACTCATGTAAAATTATTGTTTTTTTTTTAATATGACGTTTTGTTAATGTCTTCTTTTTCACTTTGAATCTGTGTATTAAAAAAAAACGTTTGCAATTTAATAAAAATCGCGTGCAATTTAAATTAAAATTGTATACAAAATGTGTGACAATTGTAACAAATTTTTGGCTTATTTACTGATATCAGTCACCGGCGTGATTTTAAAAACAAAACAGTTTTAAAACACGCAAAAACATTAAGTACGCAAATGTTGTAACTGTTACAAAACCGATACCTGTAAGTAATGATCTACCGACAACGAGCAAATCTGTCGATATAACAGAAAAAGATTTTGAACAAAGAAAGTTCCTTCCATCCAGGTCTACAACAACGGAGCGGCATATTTTGTCAAATGCTGATTTCTACGATCTTGTTCGCGAATTACACTTGTCAAAGCGGCCATCTGAAGTCCTTTGGTCGCGATTAAAGCAGTAGAATTTTGTGGAAAAGGATTTCGTTATAACATCTAGTAGAACAAGTTACCGGACTTGGTTACTTGAAGAAAGATTTAAGACTATTTCCAATGACAGTGATCTCGTGTATTGCTTTGATGTACCGAAACTATTTTCGGCATTAAATCACAATTATAATGCAGATGAATGGCGACTTTTTATTGATGGTTCATTTAAAAGTAAATTTTCTTATAAAAATGTATGACTTTATTTTTTATTAATTTAAGATTTGTAATGTAATATGTCGTGCGCCGAATCGTTATGATCGCAAACTATGGCCATCCCGCGAGTCACATAGAAAAGACAGCAAAAACATTTTAAATTACCAATTAGTTAAAGTTAAGGACGTTATTATGGCACCACTGCATCTTAAACTGGGATACATGAAACAATTTGTAAAAAATTAGATGTAAACGGCGATGCTTTTTGTCATCTTTGTCATAATTTTAATTTAAATTGCACACGATTTTTATTGCAAACGTTTTTTTAAATACACAGATTCAAAGTGAAAAAGAAGACATTAACAAAACGTCATATTAAAAAAAACAATAATTTTACATGAGTAAAGCTCTCGAAAAAAAACAATATTTTTGAATGACTTAGGGGGTAATTTTGTTGTTCACTTCACCTTGCGTTGAGAAAATGTTCATATAAAATTTTTTGAATTTTCAAAATTTCAAAAAATTTTATATGAAAATTTTCTCAACGCAAGGTGAAGTGAACAACAAAATTACCCCCTTAAACTCTCATTACAAATTGTGTTTAGGATAACATTGATTAATTGATTAATAAAATTTTTATAAAATGTTTAAAAGTTTATTTTCATGAAAAGTTAAATAACTCAGTCAATTACTTATCTATTTTTTAACCCAAATATGCGTTGTAATCGTTAATAAACGTACTTTTTGAATAAACTCAATTGTATTATAGTTTCTTAAGAAAATAATGTATAAAAACGTCACTAAATTTGAAATTTTTTTGAAAACTCTACAAAATTTGTGTTTGCTCGACAATAACATCCAAATTTCTCCAGTTTTCTTAAATAAATTATACATTGTTCGAAAGATCTCAGTTTCTTCTTTCCAAATCTAGTAAGAAATTGAAAATCGGATCATTATTAACAAAATTACAGGCTTATAAGTGCGCAAAGGCACAAAAACCGGTTTTTTACCCGTAAATCCGGATTTTGGAGGTGTCCGGTATATTTCACTATTGGAATCTTGTTTTACTCGACAAGCCCTACAAGAAAAATGATATTCGGTCCCAGGTTTTTTGGACTGTCTCACCGTGTTATTTATCGATAACACATGTATATTTGTTTGACATTTCAAGATTTATTATGATATAATCATACTCTTTACACTTAGACAGTTTTCCTATGCAAATATATTTGCACTGTTCTCCAATATAGAAAAAATACAAAAAATAGCAAGTATCATAACACCTTAAGAAAGAATCAATAATAAAAATATATTAAAAAAAATAAAAAAAAAAATACTATGTTTACACCTACTCAAAATCTAGTACTTACGAGATTTCGAGCCAAATCTAGTTGTTTTTGACTAGATTTCCCGAAATCTAATCAAAATCTAGTATGTGTAACGAAAAAACTTTTAGTCATTTGTTTTGTTATAAAAACAAAATCTCGCTAATGTCAAAAAAGTATAATGCAAACGCACTAGATTTCGAAGAAGATTTTAAATCAAATCTACAAGGTTTCGGCCTAATGTAAATGTAGTATTAAAGCTTAATTTTAAAATATTTTCGAGACAATGAATAAATCTTTGTATATTTTGTTGAATTCCTTTATAAAGGTAATTATTTAGTCATGTTCTGGAAATTAAAATCACGTAAATTGACATGAATGGAAATTTTCAATTAAATTTTTTTTTTGAAACAGATTTAAAATGTAGTTCTGTGCCCGGGATCTGTTACTCTCGCGTCGCGTAACTTTTCGATTGAAGTGTGAAAAATGAAACAAACATGCCAAAAACAATGGTTTTTCTCACTTAACTGCGTCTGTAATTTTTTTTGGCGAGTACTAGCTGTCACGTAAGGAAATTATTCGCCAATTTACAGAAAAAGTGAGTCTGCGAAATTTCTGTGAGAAAGTTCCCGCTTTTAACTGTCAAATACACCCACGAATAAAAAGGGGCTGGGAAAAAATTTTGACACAAAAAAATATATTAAAAATGCAAAATGCAATGATTAATACATAAGAAGAGATAAAAGTATTTTGTTCTTGGTAAAAATCAACCATCATTTTGCAATTATTTTGCTTTTAGAATTTTTGAAATATATACGAATGTTTTTAAATTTTGTTTGCAACAAACATTAAAGTCGCACTTTACATTATTAAGTATAGCCGAGGATTGTATTTTCGCCGCCGTTGTTGAAAATGTTTTAACTTTAGTAAATATTGTCGCCTTCAACGATTTGTGTGACTGTCGCTCTCAAAGTCTGCAATTACACATCAGCTTCGAGTGTAACATTCTGACATTTATAACGTAACGACGTTATCTCTTTTGATAGCTTACGACATGAGTAATAGACACACTTTTTTTTAGCTTTTCGAGAAACGATGGAATATTTTGTTTCACATCTTTTCAATGCGAGAAGTTCTCCCAAAATTACTGGCAAATATAACTAGTCCTTAAAATGTGCGGTATATTAAAAGTAATTTCTATTTATTTATAAACTTTAAACACAAAATAAATTTAAAATGTTTTAATATATAAATGTCACTCGAATTCGCTTTCGATTTTCAGAACATGGCTGATTCACCTTCTTAACTATTTTCGTTTCTGTGAGACGCATTTACATTTTTCGGCAGCTGCGACCGATTTAAAACTTTGGGTTGAAGGAAGTAGAATTTTAAGATGATAAAAAATTTTAAATTGCCTTATTATGCAGACTAAACTAAAGTAAATAAAGTAAAAAAAAAAACAAAATCAAATTATTTTCCAAGTGATAAAAATTTCCTAGTATTAAAGAAATTTTAAAGATTCTACTTCTTTAAGCGGTTGATCAAACTGTTGAGATCTATAAAACTAGATTTGGTGTTTGCTTACTCGTATAGTACTCAATTTAATTTGATATTTTATCATAAACAGGACCAACGACAATGCAGGGTACACTAGACTGATATACGCATTAGCCCAGCTGATCGTTTTTTATATATAAAGAAAGTTACATTAATTGTCAATATTATACAAGAAAACTGATTATTATGGCTTTCTCTGATACAGATCCTATCATATAATGATTCAATTATAATATGATGGCGTAAAAAATAGTATGAAAAAAGAGACTATAATCCAAAGGTTATAGTCTAATTTTGCACCACTTTTTCGAGAATTTCTGGCCGTTACGATTAGCACGAACATTGTTGGCCTCCAAAGCGTTAATTATTGCTCGCTTAGCAGCATAAGCTATTGACTTAACGTAGCTCCACACGAAATAATGATGGGATGTAAAATCGAATGACCTTGAGGGCCAGCTGAAGGGTTAATTTTTGGAAATCAGCTTATTGATTTCCACGTGCCGTGGTTTCGGTTACCATATGGCACGTAGCGGGATTCTATTACAACCACATCTCGCCCAGAATAATGTTGTCATATTTTCAAACAAAAATCATTGATCATAGTGCGGAAAAGAAATCTATTAATCGTTATGCGAGCTACGGTTTAATTTTTGAAGAAAAAAGACGCAATGATGCACAAAGCGAGCAAAACGCAGCAAACAGTGCATTTTTCAGCATGTAATGGAGTCTCCTGTGGGTTAGTCCCACTCCATATGCGGCAAAATTGTAAAAAAAATTGTTAAGCCTAAAATGTGACACAATTTTGCAATAAAGCCGCAAGAAATGATTTTCAAAGTTATTTTGGATAATTTGGTAACATTGTTCAAGCGTTAATCTATTCATGATGATTTTCTAGATTATACTTATGATAAATGTCGTAAGTTTTATGGAGCTTTAAACATCTGTTTGGAAAAAATTTATGACAAAATTTTCTTGTGATTGCTAACCAAAACTCTACATTATGTCGCTTCAAATTATTTTTACTTTACTCATATTTTCCTCAGACCTTTCTTGCGACCATGATTTTTTTGTTTTGTAATTTTAAAGTCGTGGTTAACACTATGAAAGTTTTCTTTCAGAAAGTCTGAGTTTATTGATAAGTGGGAAGAGAAGAATAAAGTGTTCTCTTTCCCTCTCATCAATAAACTCAGACCTTCTGAAAGAAAGCTTTCATCTAAATCTAAATTTATATAAGGTCCAAATTCTTAAAAAAAATTATTGTATATTTGGAGGGCTCAGAGCTAAACCGAACCAAGTCATAAAATATAATATATATATTAGACTGGTCGCATCTTGTATGGGATTTTTTTTTTAATTTAATTGTTTGCGCTGCTTAAAATGTGAGGTTTGTTGTAAGAAATCATGATCTAATTTTTCAGGTCAATCGGACGGTGCCTAGCCGTGCCGGGTGGGGCCCCAAGTTCCCCATATTATAAAAAAACATCTTTTCTATCAGATCTTTATATTTATACTAGTTGAAAAGCCGAAAATCAAAAATATGGCTTCGTTACGATCTTCCGCAGAGAAAGTACTTCAAGTGTGCCAACTTTCAGCTTCCTATGTCATCAGATGGCTTCAGAAAGTTGCGGAAAGAATAGGACATACATGCAAACATCCTGACATACTAAGAAATTATATATTGTATAGATAGATTAACATATGTTCTCGCAATTCAAAAACGTTTAGCTTATTGAAAAACTTTTGATTTTATGTATTCACAAAAGATGTGGCGGTTTAATAAAATTCTTAAATTAATTAAAATTTTTCGTTTTTTGTGAATACATAAAATCAAAAGTTGTTAACAGATTTTAATCATTTATAGCTTGTTTTGTTTGCAATGTTTTTTTTATATGTCTGCATAAAATTAGAAGCATAGCTGCATTTTTCAATTTTTTATGAATTTTTAAAAACGAAAATTCCGAAATTTTAATAAAAAAATTATTTGTTTTCCAGAAAAAAATTATGTTTCTAAACCGACTGCGCATATAAGAAAAACGTTTTACCTTTCTTAAAGTAAATTTTATTGCGGAATTTCGGTTTTTTTAGTTTTTCAATAACCTAAAGCGTTTTTGAGTTACGCGAACATATGTTGTGCAACCTCATTAATTTTCGAAATAACGGTATATCTCGAAAACCAAAGCCAACATAAAGAAAAAAGTTTAATCTTTCTTAAAGTAAATTTTATTGCGGAATTTCGGTTTTTTTTAGTTTTTCAATAAGCTAAAGCGTTTTCGAGTTGCGCGAACATATGTTGTGCAACATCCTTAATTATCAAAATAACGGTATATCTCGAAAACCAAAGCTAACCTAAAAAACGGCTATCACCACTGGATTCAGCGACCCCGAATTAGGTTAAAAATCTTTCATCGTATCATACTTCAATATTAAACAGCAAATACTTTAATCTATCTATACAATATATAATTTGTTAGTATGTCAGGATGTTTGCATGTATGTCCTATCTTTCCGCAACTGTCTGAAGCCATCTGAAATTTGGCACACTTGAAGTACTTTCTCTGCGGAAGATCGTAACGAAGCCATATTTTTGATTTTCGGCTTTTCAACTGGTATAACTATAAAAATCTGATAGAAAATATGTTTTTTTTATAATATGGGGAACTTTGGGCTCCACCCGGCACGGCTAGGCACCGTCGGATTGACCTGAAAAATTAGATCATGATTTCTTACACCAAACCTCATATTTTAAGCAGCGCAAACAATTAAATTAAAAAAAAAAAAAATTGCGACCAGTCTAATATATATGTATTTAACAACTATTGCGAAATTCTCCGCGCAGTTTTCGTTCCTAAGGTAACGGTAAACAGCTCAAGTCAATGGCTCCAGAAATAAATGGCAGTTTACTTACACAAGTTCAAAATATTTTCGACTTTTCTTTATTGACTTGGCTTGCTTCAGCTCTAAGCCCTCCATTTATTTAAAGATTGTGTTTTTTTTTCTTTCTAAAGTTAAAAATTTTATATTTTTCCCGGGTTATATCTATTCCCTACAGTTTCGACGCTCCTGATGTATGTATTAGCATGCATAACAAATAATAACAAAAAAAAAAAAAAAAATACAAAACCCATTTTAATATATTTCCACATGTTATTTGATACTCTTAACCAACAAAAAAAACTTTGTTCAGTTTAATTTTTCCCAACATTCAAAGATACAACAACATGTTGTTTTAATACCATATATAAATCAAGAGAGGTAGAGAGAGGCTCAAAGAGAAAATGGTTCAAACAAACGAGTTCAATAAAAATAATCATATTTTTTCCAATGCGACAACATCTTGCTCCCATTAAAACGCTTTTGTGAAGAACGTATTCTTGCATATTCCTGGTATATCTCTAAAACAATTTTCTTTGACCCCCAGATGCTTCGAGTGTTTGTCGCTGCTTTAAAAAGCTGTTTTGCACAATGCAGAACAGTTTCTTAGTTGTATTGTAACCCAAATATGTATGTTTAAAACTCATTTGTGGACATGTTTGAAAGGTGGAAGCAAATAGCGTGAATATGTTAACAATACGTTAAGCCGCTATAGGAAAAAGGTCAGGTCACATGTCATTTTATGAAAGTTCACTCGTAAATTCTCCAGAAAAAAAAGGAAGTGAACAATAAATTTACGAAACGTCGGGTAAAATAAAATAAAAAACTTGTATTTTCATTTACGCAAACGAAGTTAGGCCTCACCAGCTAAATATATAGAAACAAATATATAAATATAAACAGAAGAAAGTGCCCAATAATAAAGAAAAACAAAGTAAACACAAATGCACAGGGTGGCGTATAATTAATATATTGATTTAGTTATTGTTTAACTTTTATCTTTCTGTTGGTCTTTTATTACACTGTGCAACAAAAAAACCAGCCTCAATCCTCGCAACGCGAAATGAATCAGACTATTGGTAGAGCAATTCTGCCAAAGGGTTTGGAAAAGTTAGCTCGGGTTCCCGAAATATTGGCCCCTAAAGTTTTTGTATTTTGAAAAGGCGTTTGTTTGGTTTAAGTCAAAAAAATATACTAAGTGTACTTCTGAGCTAAAATACTATTTCAAATGTCTTTAGTA
The DNA here is from genome assembly GCA_930367215.1 of Pollenia angustigena. NCBI lineage: Eukaryota > Metazoa > Arthropoda > Insecta > Diptera > Polleniidae > Pollenia > Pollenia angustigena. The sequence continues at coordinate 45,348,546 of OV884056.1, read as the reverse complement.
GAAATGTATGGCGATTTTTTTCTCAGAATATATTAACCCTCTAACACTAATTTTAAGGGGTAATTTTTGGCCTTTTTTTAAGTTTCTCACAAAAGTATACTGAAACGGCACTTAAGAGGGTTAACATTTTCAACGAATATTTTCTGCATCATATTTCACTAGGGATCTTCTAAGATCAAAAAATCGTGCAATGTATGTAAGACAGATTTTCGAAATTCTGGGCCTTGAAATTTTTGAATTTTTCGAAAACCCGTTTTATATAAATTGCACGATTTTTTGGTCTTAGAAGACCCCTAGTAAAATATGATGCAGAAAATATTCGTTGAACATTTTTAACCCTCTTAAGCGCCATTTTAGTACACTTTTGTGCGGAAGTAAAAAAAATTACAAAAATTACCCCTTAAAATTTTATTTTGGCCATAACTTTTTCGTAGCTGAACCGATCTTTCCGAATATTTCAGAAAATATTTTCTACTAAAGATTTCCGATCTTTGAATGTGTAATGGATAGCCGTAGGTCATATGACAGTCCAAAAATTCAGGATTTTATAAAATTTTTGATATTTTTTGTACGGGAGATACCACGCCCACTTCTCCAATCCCGCCCACATTTTGTGGGATGCTGTTTATTGATAACCTTAATGTGTGTACCTAATTTGGAAACTTTGGCTCTTGCCGTTCTACAGATATACAGAAAAAAAGTAATAAAAATACAACAACAACAAAGGATTTTTGGAAAAAACTAGAGGTAGTCGTGGTTTTTTGCTAATATCTCATCTTTTTTTGGACCGATCTGGCTGAATTTCAATAGCAAAATTAAAATAAGAATACCTGACAGATGCATACACCAACCAAGCCCCCATCATTTCTGGGGGCTTCGGAAAACCCATTTCAACAGACACACTGACATCCGGACGGGCGGACAACCGGATTTTAACTTCGCTTTTCACAAGGACCCAGAATATATATACTTTATAGGGTGTAGGATCAATATTGTAGAAATTACAAACGGAATGACAAAGTTATATATACCCTTTTACCTTCGGTGAAGGGTATAAAAATGGTCCTGTAAGCATCGGGATGCTTTATGAAGGTTTTGGTGTACGCTTTGAAAAGTTGAATCATCTGATGGGTGTGGTTGTTTGTTGGCATTTTGAACATGGAAGAAATTTCGATATGCTATTTGTATCTGTATAACCAAATGCTGATTTTCAAAATAAAATTGAAAATCTTAAGCCTCTAATTCTGTATTGAGTCTTTTCATTATAAGATTTTGAAGTTTATCAAAGTTAACTTCAAAAGAAAACAAAAAAAAACGTACATTCACACATACATATGTACACTTTAACATAAACGAAAAAATTAAATTTATATATGTACATACGTATTAAGGAGTGGGTAGATTCAAATTAAAAAAAGAAGCCTAACGAATTACAAGACAAAACATTTTCTTTCAACAATAATTTTCTTCTCAAAAAAAAAAAAAAAATAATAATTTAATAAGTACATAAAATTTCCCAAGTAATTCTGACAATTTTTCTTTTAGTATTATAAATTTTCCTTGTTTTCGGTTACGCTGATTTAATTTGCTTTCAATGAAATAAAAATGTTTCTTTGGTAATTATTGAAGCAACCGCAAAAACGAAACACCCATCACGCATTAATAGGGTTCCTATTTGAAGGAAAAAATATTTTAAAAGTCTCCTAAAATAAATTTTGGGGATTTATTTCTACAGTTTTCGGCATAAATTTAAACTTATGTGGCAATAGCACTAAGAGCCAGTTTATAAAATCCCAAAAAACTTCTGTTAGACTTTGATGTCTAAAGCAGATCCCAAGCAATATCAGCAAATTATTTTCTGGTTAAATGCATGTTTTTCCATAACTGTACAATTTGATTCTTCTTATTCTGTCATCCTTCTCTCCCTAGTGAAGCATAGGGTTTCTAGGTACAGTCAAGGTTTCATTTGTCGTAATGAATGAACAAAAGTTTGGCACCTTCAAACTTGTTTTACCGTCTGCCGAAGCAAAGGGGTTTCTAGGAAGTTCCTCTCATTACCCCTTTGAGGCTGTATGTTGTATACTTGTATTGAGCTCATGTTTATTTAACATCATTTGATCTTGGTCAACGAGGGTTGAGCCAAAAGCCCAAAGACTGCTTTTCGATGGCCACATGCCGTTGCTGTGGCTACCACTGCGCCGTGTACTATTAATAAACAACAATACCAGTTGACTCTGCCTGCTTATGCTACTACAGAGCCAGCCATCCTTTATACTACATTTTAGACCCCGCTTTGGGTATTTTGTTTCCCCAGTGCCATTACAATTGTTACAATATGCTGAGTTTCCTCAATTCGCTTATGGGAGTACAATTGGTGGGGAATAATTAAATAAGAGTTCGAAAATAAACATTATACTTACACTGTACTAGTGTTCTGTATGGTAGAAATATAAAAAAACACAAACGCTTATAGTGTTTGTGTTGTAAATACCTTAAAAAAACGTTTCTCAGTTTGTGATCTTCGTACACAATAAAAATAGTGTACTAATTTTACTCAACATAGAGATGAGAACATTTGATTGCATTCTGTTTTTCGTTAAAACCACAAACTTCGTTATGTTCGGTTCAGCACATTTAGGTTCATTCGTTTTACTTGTTCTCAGCGCCCTTTTTGCTGGTAAATACATTAAACTTTTATAAACAAAACTAACATCCATGTGTTTTAAAAAAAGACAACAACAAATTTTCACATAAACAAAACACGTACACAATAACCACACAGGCTGTTCGTGCTGTGGTCATACAAGTTGGCAAGCAACAACAAAAATACTTGTAAGAGGCGTTGCTAAATTTTTTTGTTTGATTCTTCCTTCATCAATATGAAAAATACACTACAGAACATTAAAAAATAATGTATGTCTACGGAACCACTACAATTGTACTGTTTAAAAAAAAACAGAACACTACATTATGTTTGTTACTTTCGTAAAAATAGTTATGAACGGTCTTAAAGGTTGTGTAATAATACACAAACACTAAAAAATAGATATCGTTTGGGAATATGTACCGTACGCTAAACAATATTTGATTTATTTTCGAACTCTAAGGCCCTTTTTAATTGTGTAAAGCGCAACGAAACGCCAAAAATTACATTAAAAGCAAAAACAATTTTTAAAAAAATATTTTTTAATTTTGTTGTTGCTTTCTTGTGGCGTTGAAAATTTAAAATCGCAATATGAGTTTCTGTAGAAAGCAACAACAAAATTATGAAATCTTTTTTACTTTGGTTTTGTCTTTGGTGTTATTTTTGGTATTGCGTTGCGTTTCACACAATTAGGGCTTTAATTAAATACATCTTATATACATACTTTTTATTATTTTTTTCACAAAAAAATGTCCAGAAATTTCCGGACATTTTACATTAGAAGCATTTCTAATCATCCATTCCATTCAAGCCACTTCAAGCTTTTAACAACTTTAACACATATTTATGAACATTAAAAAAACAGAGTTTGGCGTTTAATTAGTTTTTAAGTGCTTTGAATTGTTGCTTTTATGTCCTTTCACTTCGTTAAAGACTTTCGAATGCTTGTTCATGTTTAAGTGTCAACAGCAACACCCTGCAATCGAAAGAATGTAAAATAAAAAGAAAATAAAATCCATTGAAAATGGTGATAAAACACTTTTGTGAATTATTACTTTGTAAAAATCTTGATTTTTTTTTTTTTTGTTTCATTTAAAGCAAATTCATGTTTAAGGAAGTGTTTATAAGAATGATTTCTCTTTAAATGCGAATTACATTAAAGTTCAGTTTAATGAAAAAAAACATAAACTTGTTTGAAAAATGTATTTAAATTTACTTAAATTTTATATTTAATTCAGTTTTAAAATTTTCATTTAATTTCAGGTAAGAATAAAATTAATCCCATTGAAGTTTTGTAAGTATTTTTTTTCATTACAAGCCATAATGAAAATAAAAATAATAAATACAATTCGTATTTTGTTAAGTGAACCATCAGTGCTGCCACAAAATGTTGTCGAAAGTATGAGGCTACGCAGGAGAAGCCTGCACAGGCTCCATTTAAACACCCAAACAAATCTTTTTTCTCTTTTACCTTCGGTAAAGGGTATAATAAAAAGTTTATCAAAAAAAAATTTTAATTTTTCAAAGATTTTTTTAAAAATACTGATTTACACACAAACAAAACCAATTCTGTTTCTACGAGAATATTTTAGGACCATGCATAAAATTAAAAGTTTTTGTTATCGGAAAATTAAAATAACGCCTACTTTGCAGCAATTTTCTAGTAAACTAATACAGTAGAATACCGATAATTCGTAATCGCAAGCGACCGGCCATTTCTTACGAATTAAAGGTTTTCGATTAAGCGGGGTTTCGATTTAACGGGGTTAAAGTAAAATAAATACGAATAAGCAGGGTTTTTCAATTTATTTACTAAAACGATAAAAAACATACAAAACGATCATTAAAAATAAAATATATAAAAATTATACATGTAACAAACTGATCTTAAGAAAATAAACCCACTTACAAGCAAAAACCCACGCAAAAATAAAATAATAGTACACGCAGAGAAAAAATATGGTTGGGCATGGTTACGGCAACAACACTATGTTTAATGTAACAATATATTGTTGTCGTACACAAATAATTGTTATTTTTATTTAATATCAACAATATTATAGTTACTGTAAACATATCAATGTTTATCGCAATTATCAATTTGAGTATTGTTGACCGAAAAATAATTATTTTTCTAACAACTTAATTATGATAACTTTCTAAACATATTATGTTTCTCACAACCATATCATGATATTTAGTAGCCATAACATGATAACTTTCTATACATTTATCATATTATGTTAAAGATGCAATCAAACTATTTTTACTCTAATCATATTATGTTAGCGCCATTTGTAAAATAATTTTGAAGCAGTTGTGTCGTTTTTTTATATGTGAGCGGTTAAACAATTAAAAGATAAAATTCCATAAAGAAAATAAGTTAAAAGAAATTAAAAAATTAAACTATTAGCGGAGTTCATTCAAGTATTAGTGATGTAATAGTGCAAATGCAAAATATTGTAGTTTTTTTTGTAAAATCCAACAACAAAACACACAGAGATTTCGTTATATTTTATGAAAGTGCTTAAAATCGAAAAATGGACACACGCGGTTGCCCATGAAAACCAAAGATTTTTCATTTGCTCTGTTGCAAGCCTTATATTGAACTCTGCTATTTTATTAACATTAAGAAAAATTGTAAAAAGAAACAAAATAAAAAATCGATGCAAAAATATTTTAATTTATTTTGTATTTTTATGACAGCTATGAAAGGTGCTGTATCATAATATGATTGCTTCTAAATTTATTATGATTAACATGATGATAATATGATTACTTCTTAGCTTATTATGATTAACATGACAATAATTTGATTACTTTTTAACTTTGTATGATTAACAGAATAATACTATGATTAAGGGAAAAATATTATGATGTAATAGTACGAGTATATTTAGTCATAATATGATTCAATAATAATCTTAATATGGTGACTACAATCATAATTCTTATCATAATATGTTGCTCTTAGAATATGTTTACCACAACCATGTTTTTTCTTTGCGTGTAAACAAAAAATCATTCTTTCCATGTTTCTGTTGTTTTTATTAAGAATTATAAGTGGTAGTTAGCAAACAATTACGATTTATAAGAGGTAAATAAGATTTTATTTGAAAAAAAAATTACGAATTAGCGAGGGGACCAAAATCTATGGAAATTTTCTGAATTAACGAGATTTTTTCAAGGGACCGACAGTTTATTACGAATTATCGAGATTTGACTGTACCAATTAACAAAATTACCTTTGATTTAAAGACATATTTAAAATTTATCTGATTTTCTACACGATTTTGTTTTAGTGAAGACTCCTGGCTACACTGAGTATCATTAACATTTTATAGTTTCTTCTTTTATAACGTTAAAAAAAACACATCTAAACTTTAAGCTCTGCCTGTTTATCATTATTGTTTGATATATTGTATGTTAAATTTCGTATTCAAGTCGGTTGTCTTTTTGAAGGCTTAAGGCTCCATAATGTCTAGTATAAAGTCAGTTATCGCAATGGTTACACGTTTCATAAATGTAAATATCATAATTTAGTGAAAAAAGCTTTTGAAATACACCCACACTTAATTAAATACTCACTTTGCTACTTAGTTGGGTACGACATTTAAGCAGCGATAGCGAATAAGTATCAAATTAACCCCTAAACACACTGGCATTTATGGTAAATTTTAATCTTTGGTGTATTCATACACCTAAAACATTTTTTAACAAATATGTATATTTTGTAAAAATTTTTAATCTGTGTGCGAAAAGAAAAATATTTTTAACTAAACAAATTTAAGAGTAATATTAACATTTATATACTTGTTTAAAACTTTTGGCAACACTTCTTACATTGATTTCTATTCCCAATGATATTAGTAAAATATGTATGGTTGTATTCAATGTATGCGTTTGCCAGGCTCTGGTCTTAAGTGTTTAATTGTAAGTCCAAGTCCCAATTTACAACGTTGAAATTGAAAGGCAGACATTTTTCTTATTCTCTTTTGAACTTGCCTAAACCTTTCACAATCGCGAAATTAATAGACAGACAGAAATTATTGTTTTCCTTTTTTCTTTCTTTTTCGTTGTTGACGAAGATGAACATTTAACAGGCATTGATACTTAAATTACATTGGTGTGAGAAAAATGATATGAAGCAACAACATGAAAATGCCGAAAAGTGTAAAAGATAAACAAAAAATGTCCAGTACAGATAGTCATGTACTACACACTCTACCTCTACAACCCCTCACCAACAAACTTCGTCTGTCTGCCTTCTACTTGCCACATTGTAAAAGGGGACAAAGCAACTTTAAAAAAAACAAAACCTCAATTAGACCCCTCTTAGACAGCCAAAATTTACTTGAGTTTATAAAAGGGAGTGGTAAAGAAAATAGCGGAGAAGTACATACTTTCCTGTACTCGCAATTCGTTTTGTTTTTCGTTTATACCTAAAGTTGACTGCAACTTTATATTTGTATACTTAATTATTATTGTGGTTAATTTATTGAACTGTTTATGGTTTTTAACCCAAATTTTGATATTTTAATCAGGCTAAAGTTCATTGAATTTAATTTTCATTAAATTATTTTTATGAAGAAAAGAATTTTACAACATGAACTGAATTAAAAGTTATTGGTAATTTTTCATTCGTGACTGATCTGGGAATCGAACTCCGGGTTTCACGAACAAAACAGAAGTAAGAAAGAACTATAAAATCAATTAAAATAGATTATCATTCAAAAACAAATTTCGATATACCAAAGTTAAAATACCATTTGGTTCAAAGATTGATATTTGACTATTGACTGCCAGCCTTCGTCAATGATGGTGGGTGCTAAACTGCAAACCCCTCTGAAGAGATTGTATAGTCACCATCGAAACGTAAGGGCAACCTGTCCGTGAAACCTGGGTTCGATTCCCAACTCAGTCAAGAATGAGAAATTATCAAGAAATTTAAATTCATTTCATGTTTTAAAATTCCTCTCTTCATAAAAATTATTTAATGAAAATTAAATTTAATGAACTTTAGCCTGATTAAAATATCAAAATTTCTATCGGCAAGAGGCAGAGTTAGGCACAGGCATCTTGGTTATCAGCAGACAACATTCGACAAACTGCGGGCACGAGTGGATAAGTGGGTGTGGCACAAAATAGATTTATTATAATCGAAAGAACGGTAAGAGAAAAATTTTCCAATTTTGGTATACATAGCTGGGTTATCAATAGACAACCTCTCTAAACATATTGCCGAAATTCGAGAAGGGAGTGGGACTTCCCGAAAAAAGAAATTTATAATTTTTTCTATATATCTAGAGAATGGCAAGAGCCAAAGTCCCCAAATTAGGTACAAGCATCTTGCTTTTCAGTACACAACATCACACAAAATGTGGGCAGGATTGGGAAATGGGCGTAGCATAAAATATATTTTTTTTTCTTTATCTAAAGAACGGTATTTATATAACTTTCTTTGCTAATCGCACCATGGTAAAGGGTACACGGAAAAAATTATATATTAACCGGAAGGATTGTACTTTCAAATAAAAAAAGAAATTTGAGAAAATATTCAGTAGTTTTTTAATATCATTTTCAAAAAAAAAAAGTTATTTGGCGGACCCTTTATATTTTCCTATCTGGCTTAAAAAAAATCAAATAAGATTCCAAGCCTATACCGATTTGTTACATCTTTGAATGGAAAATATATATAAAAAAATATAAGAACAAAATAATTTTCAAAGAGTTCAAAACTAATAAGAAATGTAAAACAAAATTTAGACATTTTCAAAAAGCGGAGTTACCCTAAATTTCTATTAGCATGTAATTAGTCCCATTTGCACTTTACGATTTTTGTCGTTACGATTCTTACCTTATAGGTAAGAGGGGAGAGAGGAATTAATAGGGAAACAGAAGCGAGTCGATTCGTTTTGTTCGCTCATTCGTTCTCTCATTTGACGAAAAATGTTTTTAAGTACGGTGGCAAAGAAAAAGTTGTCACGACAAAAATCGAACAATGTTAATATAAGACCGACTTCAAATAAGAAACGACAATAATCACAACGACAAAAATAAGCAATAAGCAAAAAACCCAGTATTTGACAACACTGTTTTTCGTTATGTCGCTTTAGTACTGCAGGTGTCAAAAATTTACTTGCAAGCAAATTCTCCTGCAAGTTGAGTTGCAAGTACAAAAAATGTGAGTGTTTTGAGTTTTTATACCCACACCACAATAGTGGAGAGGGTATTATGCATTTGTGCTGCTGTGTGTAACACCTTAAAATATGGGACCCACCTTAAAGTATACCGAGAAAGTGATTCTGAGTCGATCTAACGATGTCCGTCCGGCTGGCTGGCTGTCCATGTCACCTTGTGTGCAATTTTTGAGATAATTTGATAAAATTTGGCACATAGTTCTTATTGGCACAAGGACCAAGCCTATTGAAAATGGGCGAAATCGTAGGACCACGAGGGAAGATATGAGGCAATTTCTGCCTCTCAGAAACTATCGAACCGATCTTAATGAAATTTAATTTATATATATTTATATGGACACATACACAGAAAAAATTATTGCCGAATTATTTTCAAACAAACGCTTGTTTGAAAATTTTTTTAACTTCTACAAATTTTTTTACTGATTCAATAAATATTTTTGTTTGATTTTTATTTAACCAACAAAAATGTGGACAACTCTTCAAAAATATAATAAACGCGTTATTGGTTTCAAGTTTTCATAATTTTGTATGAAATATTTAACGCTCTTTAATGTTGTCGTCTTTTCGCATTTTTTTATTTGATCGTAAGCAACACTTCTTTATGTGAAATATAAGAACAACAACAAAAAACACACACAGTCTATTTTTGGACGCTTTAAAAAAGTGCAACTATAAGAAAAACAATAGCAGGTAAAAAAACGTTTCAGTAAACAACAGAAACACCATAAGAAACAAAATCCCGTATTCAATTTTTTCAAACTGTTTACTTAAATACATCAAATACAAAAATAGAATGATGACGAAAAACATATCGAGTCGGTCTGCTGCCGTTTTTGGTTGCATTTCTTCTTTAGCAAAGGAAAGGATACAGCAACAGTGAGTGACGAAGAAAAACATTGTGTTGTGTGTATAAATAAGACTTCGTACAAAAATTAAATCCAACAAAAAAAATGTGTCTCAAAGCCAGCCGTCGCACAGTGGTTCAAGAGGCCAATCTAGCTGGAAAAAAGTAAATTTTTTTATGTTTCAAAGTTCACATAATTTGTTTGGTAATTGTTAGATAACTATCCACTGTTCATAACTGTATATCAGGTTTTTTTATTTTTTTCTTATTTGCTTTGTTATGATGTTTGGAAAATGATCAATTGCATTGTCTCTGTTGTTATAAGAGGCCAGACGATTCACAGCATCATATTTGAACTGATCGTAACATCAAACACATTTTGACTTTCTTTTTTTTATACTGCATTATGTCAGGTATGTTCTAGCTATATTATAAATAAATGTCGAATTTAAATGTTCTGTGTGTAAAATAATAGGTAAAAGGAAATATGTTTTTGTGTAGTAAATATTTAGCATTTTATGGTTTTTAGAGTAACTTTTAAATATGATTCCCGTGGATTCCCGTGAAATTAATTGTACCCTGTTTTTCTATATAATGTCCACTTTAGATGAAAAAAAAATTAGCTTCAATTATTTACCGGTAAACTTTTTATATACATATATACATAGATAAAATATCCATAACACGGAGAGAACTATATAATGTGTGGATTGCCAAAATGAAAAGCAAAGAAAGGGCAAATGCTGTCATTACCTATTATTTTGCTCAGAGTGGGTTACAGAAAATTAAAACAGAGGATTATTGCAATAAAGTTAAGTTAGCAGTACGGAGATTAACGTATTCAATTAACGAAAGATGGATTAAAGCCAAAGGATCTAAGAAATATTTTGAAGACTCTAACAAAATTTGGTTAGATGGACTATTTTGTCTTCCTTCTGAAAACTTATTTAAAATTCCAGATGATTTAGGAATCCAACCGTCAACGTCAAATTTTGGCAGACCTCGATCAGATTTTTTAGGTAAATCTGAAAAAGGGAAGCGTTTGGAAGTGTCTGCTTTAGTTAGTGGATGTTCACCTGAGAAACTAGCTTTCGCTGCTGGCGTTAGTCTATATAAATCTGGCAAGAGAGATGCTGCCGCGATTCTAAAGAACATAAATGAATCTCCCACGAGAGCAACTAAAATTAAAAAAATTGTTAATGCACACTCTAAGGAACCAGTACCATATACAGACGAAGAAGCATTACGTCTGTTTATCGATGGAAAATATACAAAAGCAAGTTATAATGCGATGCGTACTGGTGCTAAGATTCGTAACGCGGATATATACACATCATATCATAGAATTTTGGAAGCTAAACAAAAGTGGTACCCAAGTAATGGAATACAGGTATCCGATGTAATAGCAGAAGTGCCTCTGCAGGACTTAGTTGATCACACTGCATGTAGAATTTTAAAGTTACAAAAGAGGTCATAGAGGAATTCAATTATACGGAATTGACTTTGATTTATAAATGGGGGTGTGATGGTAGCAGTGGGCACTCAACCTATAAGCAAAACTTTAGTTCAAATGATTCCCGTAAAACAGATGAATATTTGTTTGCAATTTGCTTGGTACCTTTGCAGCTAAAGTACGGTAACGATATCATATGGGAAAACCCACGTCCATCATCTACACGTTTTTGCAGGCCGATTAAACTTATTTTTGAAAAGGAAACAAAATCTTTGATTCAAGGTGAAACTATTTACATACAAAATCAAATTGATGCAATAGTGTCAACAGCTGCTAACATTGAAGATAATACAGTTATGGTTAAACATGTTTTTTATTTGACAATGATTGATGGCAAGGTTTTCTCAATTCTTAGCGATTCCTCTACTCAAAGATGTGGTATTTGTGGAGCAACGCCAACCATTATGAATAAATTAAACGAAATTAAAGCCTTGAATGTAAGGACCAACCTTTACGAATATGGGTTATCGACATTGCATGCGTGGATAAGGTGCCTGGAATGTGTATTGCATATATCTTACAAAATTGAAATTAAAAAATGGCAAGCTCGTAGTGAGTTCGATAAAGCTTCACAGAAGAAAAGAAAAGATGAAATAATTAACGCTCTGAAATCAGAAATGAATTTGCTTATTGATATTCCTAAGCCGGGAGATACACAAATGACGGTAATACCGCCAGAAAATTTTTTCAACAACCTTCCTTAGCTTCTCAAATAACAGGAGTAAATGAAAGTTTTATAAAAAGACTAGGAATAATTTTGAGAACTATGTCATCTGGTTATGCAATTAATGTGGAAGCGTTCCGAAAGTATGCGAGGGATACTGCGGAACTATACGTGGAATTGTATGAATGGTACTATATGCCATCGAGTGTCCACAGAATTTTGATTCACGGCGCAGACATAATTCAAAATGCGGCACTTCCGATAGGAATGATGTCGGAGGAAGCACTTGAGTCTCGAAACAAAGATTTCAGATTTATTCGCGAACATCACACTAGAAAAATGTCACGAGAGAAAACAATGGAAGATCTTTTCAAATATTTGCTTCTGTCATCAGATCCATTAATTTCGTCTTTTTCAACAAAGCCATTTCTTAGCCCACGAAATAAAGAACTGTTAGGGGATGAAGAGATTTCGTTACTTTTAGATCCTTTCATACAGGAAGATGTAGACTAATTTAAATAAAAGATTATTATTTTATAAATTAATAATCTTATGTTGTTTTGTATGTTAGTGTAATATATCTGTTCGAACCTAGTGGAGTACCCAAAGGGAGCATATTGGTGGTGGGGTCTCTTTTGTTATATGTTAATTTCAATAAAACTTTTTACTGAAAATTTCGTAATTATTACAAAGAATTTGTTATTTTAAAAATTTTCATATTTATCTTCAATCTTAAAAAGCGGTGCCCGAAACCCTCGTTCGATTATGCGCACAGTCGCCTCTTCAAAAATGGGTCTTCTGCACCTCTAAATGAATACATTAATATACTAATTCATTACATTTTCATATTCTTAAAAATGTCAAAAAAATTAACACGCCCATTTTACCTTCAACGCCCACTTTTGGTACAAAGAATGCTTTCAAAAAGAAATACATAATTTCAAAATTTCATACTTCTAGCTGCTTCCGAAGAGAAGTTATAACTTTTTTCCAGCTAGATTGGCCTCTTGAACCACTGTGCGTCGGCTCAGCTCTGCCGTCATCTTCTCCAACAGTGCTTGCTTGTGTGCGCGTCGTCATTGCTTGTGCAAAAACTTTTTTGCTTGATTCTGCAAAATTATTTGTTTGAAATTTATATGAATTTCAGTAAACTTTTTGTTTGAGTCATTTAAATTATTTGTTTGGAAAAATCGGTGTTTTTTTCAATAAACAAAATGCAAATAAATTGTTTGAATATGCAAATTTGCTTATAGGACCGATTTCAGACAAAAAATTGTTTGATTCTACAAATTTTTTGTTTGAATTGGAAAAATAATATTTTCTGTGTAGGCATGATTGCCCATTGGTATCGAATAGGGTGCACTCTCGTATATTTCTTGTAATATACTGTGGTGTAGGGTATCATATGGTCGGGCTTGACCGACTTTACTTTCTTACTTGTTTTCATTTGCACTTGCATGTGGCGACGGTAGATTAGGCTTTTTAGCATTTGAGAGATTCAAGTGTATATACATTTTTTTCGCGTGTTCAAATGTTGCAGGGTGTAACAACAAATAATATAAATATTTAATATGTAGCCTTAATTGATTTTGAATTTATTTTCTTATTTAGGAGCTGTTCTCTTTTTCCTAACCTACAATATGTTTAGCTATATTTTGCTAGTAAAAATTTATTTTTACATCTTGAAGTTATTCAAATTTCTATTTATTAGGCCAGCTCAAAATCCGTGCTGCCGTATGAGTTGATCGTTATCTAATCGATAGCATTTCTGGGACCCTGCTTATTTAAATACAAATAAATGGTATTGCATTCAAAACGGTTTCTTAACTTTTCTATTTTTAGTGCTTTTTTTCTTTTTGCTATTTGACCCAATTTTTTCATTTTTTCTTTTTTTAGTACAATTTGCTTTAAATGTATCTTTTACTATTTTTTTTTACTGATTTTTTGCAGTTTTCCGAGTAAAAAGCAAAAACAAAAAAAAACAGGGTTATACTGTCTGTCTGTCTAGTTATTTTAAACCACTCAATTGAGAGTGGTGTAAGTAAATATGTATAAAAGCTGGGTGCCAGTAGCATTTTATTATACTTTATTATAGTTAATGTCAAAATTGTCAATAGAATAAAAAATGAATATAAAGAAAGAAAAAAAAAAAACTGTCGGATAGCAAGTAGCACTTCTCATGAGCGTAGGAACAAAATATGGTCATAATAATTAGATTAAATACAAAAATAAAGAAATTTATTTAAATAAACTTTTATAAACCTGTTTTATTTTTTAAAACTTCCCAGTTGGCCAAATGGCCATAGACGCAAATGTCATCAACGATGTCTTCCGAACATTTTTGAATTTGTCGCCTTTATAACATTGATGGCGACAACTTAAGTAAGAAAACGTGTATATTGTCGTGTACAAAATCGTATTTACGACTTTTTTGGAGACATTTTTTATTTAAATTTGTCTTGAATAATAATTTATTGAGGACAACGTAAGTAACCATTGCATGACGACAAAATGCATGCAATTGTCGCTCATCTTGTCTTCAATTAGACTTTTTTGAGGACAACTTAGGCGACCATTGCATGCATTTTGTCGTGTTTCGAACCACTTTGACGACAAAATGCATGCAATGGTCGCTTACGTTGTCCACTACTAAAAAAAATTCCAAACTTTAATTTTATATGTAATTTAAAATTAATATTTCTTGATGTTTTGCTTTTATTATCAATATTTTTGATAATAAAATAAATTAAAAAATAAATAATACTGCCTGTTAAATATAATTATTTTGTAACTTATAACGTTATTCGCGGCTGTGTTTCAATTGTGCAATTGGAATACGTGAATTGATAGGACAAGAAACACAAAAAATAAATGTTCCTGCTGACTACATTGCCATATCGTAGGCTCAATATGCAAACCTGCTAAATCCACTTTTTAAAGGCTAGATTACACTATTATACTTTGTATTAATACATGTCAAAAACTCAAGTAATATGACAAAGTGTGATAGTGTGAATGCAATGTGTCACGAAAATGACAAGTATTAAGGCTCAGTTAGGCGAACGTTGCTGTACCCGTAATGTACCGCACCGTACTGTAAGCACGTTGGTGCACTTATAGAACGTTTAAAAACGTGTCATATGTTTTCCCATACATAAACAAAAAGCAATAGTATACATAAAACAAAACACACAGTGATGGGAATCAAAAATGTTCAAATGGTGACCGTTGTGCAGAAAAGGTACCACGTGATTTAAATGGTAAAAATGTTAATAATTATATTATAGATTTACAATAAATAAATTTGTATTTTAGCATATATAAATTTTTAGCATACATAGGTATATTGTAAATGTGCATACACCAAACAATGTATTGATACCATTTAAAGTCTTTTATATGTTTCTCATTCCCATTGAATGTGTATATGCATTTGTTTACTTTAAAAATCTAAACATATATGTATATATTTGGAAATATGTTGTATTGTAAGTTGTTTTGTCGCAATTCCATAGATATACTGAAAAAAGTACCAAAAAAAAAGAGCAAAATTACCTGCATTCAATGTAACATACAAGCCGCCCATCACTGTCTTACAAATGTCACGTAACAACGGCATGAAATTCTATTTTATACAGATTGGTACGTTGCAACTACGGTACATTGCATTTCAGTAAGCTTTTGTATTGGTTTTCATATAACAAAAAGAGAACAGCTGATGGATACAGTACAGATACGGTACAGCAACGTTCGCCTAACTGAGCCTTTATGAAAAATGTTTAACATCCCATACGACTTCATCGTTTTTTGAAAAATATCTAAACAATAATACTTTTCATTGGATCAGGGTTGCATTTTATTTCATGTGTAAGTGTTTATACTTTGTGTGATGGTGTAAACACAAACTGTCATGTTACATTAGATTTTTTGACAGTCGCAACAAAACTTATTAGATTTCTATCTCACAAAGTATTATGGAATACGTAAGACTTGTTAGATAGTGTAATCTAGGCTTAAGTAAATTGAGATTTTAATGCCGCGTGGAAGAGAAAGATACACCTCGTCGACCAGCATGTAGTTTTTCTTCAAATTGAGTCTTAAAGTGTGTTAAACCAACTATATTTTTAGGTTTTCTCTCAAGCTGCGCATATGTAATATAAAAAGTTTGTTGTTTCCATTAAAAGTTATTGGAAGTTAGCAGGTTTGCATATTATCTCGACGATATGTTAAGTTCAGAACCCATTCCCTTATTAATCAAAAGGCTATTGGAGGTCTGACTGTCTCTACACATCCAGTATCCACTATTTTCGAGCCCAGTCTCTCAAACTCATCGGCCATTTCATTAGTTTGGAATTCACTAGTTGGAATTCACAGCCCATCAAGACTCTAAGAGATTTTAGTAAATATATCCTCGAGGTATACCCATTTACCCGTTCCCCTTATTCTGGATATATCGGCAAATCTGAAGTATCGCCAATATATCAGTATCGGTGTTCGTTAAATCCCTAATTGTCACCTATCAGTAAATCATAGATAGTGTCAACAATATTGTCATCAACGACACTATTAAGGTAATGTCGCTAATCGGGCATTAACGACTTTATAAGAAAAAAGTCATTTATATAGTCGCCAGTGACAACTTTAACCACATTGTTACCCATATGATCATTAACGACAATAGGCATAATAATGTCGCTCACATTGTCGTTTACGTCTTAATTGCCCTTTGTTCGAAAAAGTCGTCGACGATTTGCATGGGCAGATGAGTTTCTATTTCGTTGACGACAAAGAAGGCGACATTGTCGTCTATGTAATCTTTTGTATCGAACAAACTAGATAAAGAGCGACATTGTCTTGCTATGTGTCGTACACGATTTTCATATTACTTGTCGTTGATGATTTCTTCTGGCTGTCGTTCACATGTCGTGTACGAGTTAATCTATATCCTTGTTTTAATAAAAAAAAAAAATTTTATTACAGTGTCAAAACTTTACTTTAATCCTATTTTATTTATTTCCCAAAATTACATTATTAATTAAAAAAAAACCGAAAAGAGAAATAGAATTGGAAAATTGGAGTCTGATATTGTATTTATGGAACATAATTTATTACAATTGGCAATTTTTTTTCACATGATTAGAGAAAATTTCGGGTTTGTTTTTCATACAAGTGTATATTTTGTTGACAAATTTCTTTGGTCATTGTAAAATTCTTGTTTTTGAATAATAAATAAAATAAAAAGTAATCCTGGCAAAACCCAACAAATTTGTGGTTGTTTTTTTTTTATTCTTTAATACATACAAAAAGGAAAAAAGGAAACGAATGACAAGGCAAAAGTAATAGACGAGCAAAACAGACTGTAATATGCCCAATTATTAACTATAAAGCGGGAAATACAAATAATAAACCCTACTCTGATCAAAATATTGATTTCATAAAAACAAAGTTGATTGTACTCTGCATTACAAATCAGATGGCAAGGCCAAATGACCATAAATAAAATTAAAAAGTGACAGTTTCTGTTAAAGATACTCTGTTACTTATAAAAAACAAGAAAAAAAAATAAGTTAAACAAGTTAGAGTGCTATATTTGGCTGTGCCGAATCTTTGATACCCTCCACCGAATATCTATTTATTATTAATTTATCTTTATAAAAACAGACGTCAGCGTTAAAATTGGTTGCGGTTTAGACCTACATATATAAAATTGTTGACCGACAATCAGAAAGTTTTATGCTTTTTTTTTTAGCAATTTTAACTATCTTGAGTAAAATATCATGATTTGTAACAGTTTAAGCCGAACTTAAATGATTTTCAGGAGGGGGATTTATATTGCAGGCATGAAAAGTTATGAACCAATTATCCCGAAGTTCTGCAGAGTGATTCCTTTTTTTAAAACCATAAATTTCAATACAGCGGTAAAATTTGTTTTAGCGTTTACAGTGAATTTCAGAAGGCTGCTAAATATGGGATCTAAGGTAAATTATCGACCGTATATCACAAATTGCATCACATTTTTTCTGGCCATTATCAAAGTAATTTTTGGGAATACAAAATTTTCAATTACCAAGATTTTGTTTGTCGTGCTTAATTCCCAATTTTTATTCTTGATGAAAACACTGAAATTTATTGTTAATAGGATTAGCTTTTCTTATGCGCATTTCACTGGTTGCTTAAGGCTAGATTACACTATTATACTTTGTTTTAATGCATGTCAAAAACTCAAGTAATCCGAACAAACACGGAGGTTTGTTTTCAAATTGAAAATGATTTGAAATTAAACGTTTTCTCAAACGACAAACGTTTGATAATGATTTGAAAATCATTTGAAAACCATAGCGTTCTCAACAAAAAGGGGAAATTATTTTCAAATTGAAAAATGCCTTTATTTTCAACTTGCGTTCAAACGTAATTCTCAAATGTTTTTCAAATGTGGATATTTATACATTGTGGAACATAAACAAAAATATTTTATTTTTTTAATTTAAATTCATTATTTATTTAAATAAACTGTGAGATAAACATTCGTCAAAATAGATAAAAGATGAAATGAGGTTGTTTCCGTCCTCTAGTTCTTGCAAAGACGACATTGGCTCCCGCATATTTTGAGGATTGTGGCACCGCGATCGTTCAACAAACTTTCTTCACTTTCCCGTTTTATTTTACTTTATTTTTGTATTCCTGATCATTGGAATTACTCACATATAATTTTTATTTTTCACAATAAAGTGTGCCAGTGTGAATGCAATGTGTCGCGAGAATGACAAGTATTATGAAAAAAAGTTTGACATCCCATACGCCTTCATCGTTTTTTGAAAATTTTCTTTTCATTGGATCAGGGTTGCATTTTATTTCATGCGTGAGTGTTTAAACTTTGGGTGATGGTGTGAACACAAACTATCATTTTTTGACACTCGCAACAAAAATCATTAGATTTCTATCTCACAAAGTATTATGGAATACGTTAGACTTGTGAGATAGTTTAATCTAGCCTTTAAGCCAGGAAACTTCATCCAAAGATTTTAGAACAGTTTTACTTGTAACAATGTCAAAACTTAAACAAAAACAACAAGAATAAACAGTGAGTTTATTTTTTTCTTACATTCCCCACTACAATTGTTTGGAAGCTATGTTGAAAGAAATTTTACCGCAATATCTATATCTGGTACGGGTTTAGGCGTATTGAATTAATTTACCCGAGTGGGCTTTATATGGGGCATTAAGTAAATTATGGACCAAACATTACGAAATTTATTAGTGTGATTTCTAGTCCTATAAAACTATGAAGTGTTAAATTTTATTCTGATAGCATTATTTATTACGGTTTTAGGCGTAAAAAACTGTTTTCCGGGAGTAGGGTTTATATGAGGCCTATGGTAAACAATGGACCGATCTTCACAAAATTTTGTAGTCTTATTTCTAGTTCTATAAAACTGTGATGTACCATATTTTGTTATGAAAGCATTATTAATTATGATTTTAGGCGTACTAAACTGTTTTCCGGTAGTAGGGTTTATATGGGGCCTAGGGTAAATTATCGACTGATCTTAACGAAATTTATCGGTGTGATTTCCTGTCGAATAAAACGCAAAATCTTTTATCATTCCGTGCGTTGTTCCACCATTTTTGTTAGTTTTTGTAACAAAATTATCAATTTTTTAAGGTGGGGGTCCCACATTTTGATTCATAGCTCTGATCCTACTAAACCGATTTTGCTGAATTTCAATCCCAAATTACTTAGGATAACTAGAAGCAATTTGACACCAACTTTATTCATTTCTTTTGAGTTTTTCAACAGACGAACATACAGACATGGCTGAATCGATTTAGAATTATTCAAGGGGCCAGAATATATATACTTTGTGGGGTATGAGATGAATAATAAAAAAGTTGCACACGGAATGACAAACTTAGTATACCCTCTTCACAACTCATTGTGGTGGAGGGTTTAATTAGTCGTAGAAACCCATCGTAAAATCTATTTTATGTTGAGAACATTTTTTCCTTAAGCTCCCACACATAGACTTTTATGGTGTTTTTTCTGACAATAATGTTTCATGAATGCTACCATTCGCGCTGGTTTTTGTTCTTTTCTAAAAATAAATGCAAAAATATGAGAAGTTGTCGTTTTCCTTTCTAAATATGTTGCAAAAATAAATGGCAAATTTATTTGATTTCTTTGTTCCATTTCTTCTTAAAAATAGCTACAAGCTTGGAGAATATCGCTTATTAGTATAAACTTTGCATTCAATATTTGACACGCTAAGTACACATGAGTGTTGGGTATAAAACGTAGATATAATTTTGTTCCATTGTAATGTAGAAAAATGTATCACTTTGTAAGGGTGCGTGTAACTTGACATAATTATAATGCATTGTTATTTTTTTTAGAAAAGAAAACCCCATTA
Organism: Pollenia angustigena; assembly: GCA_930367215.1. Lineage (NCBI taxonomy): Eukaryota > Metazoa > Arthropoda > Insecta > Diptera > Polleniidae > Pollenia > Pollenia angustigena. The sequence goes on along the minus strand of OV884056.1, from coordinate 45,328,270 downwards.
TTCTCTTAACAATGCTACCATATTTTCATTAAATTTCCCACATTATGTAAACAAAGAAAAAAAAATTGAGAGAGAATTTGGGCTTTAGAATTTTTGCCTGAAGTGGAAGACTTAATTCTGTTTAAGCACTAACTATTGTTGCCGTAGCGTTGTCGCTCTTGTTTAGGTATGCCAATTCAAAGTAAAACACTTTGAGGCAGAAATCGAAACGCTCTTATTGAGATTGTGACGTTAGATACCACAAATTTTAGTCTCAATTTCAAAGAAAATATTAATGACATTTTTTCATCTTTATTGCTGGTTTTTTGTTTTTTTTTTAACATGTCCTTAAATAAAGATTTATCCCTGTAGTCTGTGCTTTGTAACAGTGAAACAAATAAAAACAATTTGTTAAATAACAATTTACATACAAAAATGTATAAACTTTTTAATTTTCTTTTAATTTTGTCATTTCCTCAAAATTTTGCATACGGGTGTTATTAAAAACTCTGATAAATTTGTTTAACCTTGTAAATATGGGGGTCGAAATGGGAGTTTGATATTTTTAAAAGAAGATTTGCAAATTTAAACAGTGTTAAAATAATAGTATTATGGAAAAAAGATGTAAGATGGAAAAAAAAACTTTTTTGGGGGAATTTGCAATAACCTTTTTCCTTACGTATACGCAATTATCACTTATTCGTGATAAGTGCCAATTCACACGTTGCAAGTCTTATTGATCAGCTTGCTACCTTATAGGCGAGAGAGAGTGAGAGAGAAACGTTTATTTTCCTCTCTTCACTCTCGTTATAAAGTAGCAAGCTGATCAATAAGTTTTGCAACGTGTGAATTGGGACTTAGTTCTGGTTAATTTTTTGCTTTACAAAATTTGGACATATTAATTTCATTGAAATATCGTATAACATTTATTTCATACTGCTAGAAAAGGATACAAAATATCAGTTTCACTTTTTTTATTATTCTTAACAGCAAGCAACTGCAGCAAAACTTATTACTAACAGCAACAGCAATTCTTTTTAAAGTGGCTGCTTTGCGGATTGCTTAAGCAGATCTAGATTGAGATTAAGTAAATTATTTGCTCTCACTTTTTATGCTTTAGCTTTTGCACATTATTTATCAAAGTGTACACAGAATGAAAAACAAAACACTCGGGATAAATCAAGTTTTTTATGATTACTTTAAGTACGAGTCGTTCTCAAAAATTCAAGTACGAATGACACTAAAATGTACTCAAAACAATCCTAAATGGGATTTCGAAAATCAATCCCAGAATTTCTTGAAATAAGTATAAAATCCTTAAATTAAGTTAAACAAAAAAAGTTTAAACTTTTTGTTGTGTTAAACCCTCCGGCGTACGCATCTTTTGATTTTCTATACAAATTGAAAAAAGGTCTGGCGAGACTCATGTGAACCACGAAGATTTAAAAAGTAAATTTGAGCTTTTGCCTCTCATTTAGTTTGTATTTTTGGTTAAATATGTACATACGATTTCTAAAGTAAAAACCATATCGGGCTTGATGTTGGTGTTTTATCATTCTATAAGGTGTAATACGGGTAAGTAAATCAATCATAATAATTTTTTCTTTCTAATTTTTTGGTTTTTTTCAAGCACCAATTCGGAATAAAATCAACTTTAAAATACTTGAATCAAGCGCATTTTGAGATTGATTCAATCTTAGTTTTACTTAAGTGAATCTCATCGTCGGCTTATTTTAAGTGCGAATTCGGTTTACAACAATTTTATAATTCTTGAATCGAGCTCATTTTGAGATTGATTCAATCTTAAGCGGCCCATACACTTGAAATATTATTGTGTACGATATTCGCTATATTATTTTCATTATGCAATAAGCCGCACAATGGTTTAATTCATTCAATAAAAAGGTGAACATAACCTATAAGAATAACATAAAAAGCATTGTACAATGTTGCTAACACATTTCACTTTCTTTTCGTTGTGCAATAAAAATCAAAAGTCTTTCGATTGTTGCCAATACATAGTGCCACCTTCGAATATCAAATACACATTGGCGATATAATTGTACAATACGTAAAACTGAACAATTTTATTGCAAGTGTATGAGCCGCTTTAGTTTTACTTAAATCAATCTCATGTTTGGTTTATTTTAAGTACGAAATCGGGACTGAATATTGATAATTTAAGTATTTTGCGATTGAAAATTCGTACTTGAATCAATCTTTCTGTATTTGATTCAAGAAAATCCGTACTCACCGTACTATTAATACAGCTTCGGATTGATTTGAGTGCGGAAGGATTGATTTTTCTTTTGAGTGTCACCATCCAGAAATACAGTTTTTTAATTTGCTGCAAGCAATTTATGCAAAGCAAAACAATTTTGTTTTCAAACACATGCGTTAAGGATTATTAAGATAAAGACCCATTTCAAATGAAACCCCTTAAAAAACAATCAGTATTTTCTTAAAATAAACAAACTTTTCTTTCTCTTTCATTAAACAATTTTATCTTTGATTTTCTATTCTATAAAACTTTTCAAATTATGTCTTCCGTCGTCAAAATCATCCTAAACATCCAAATGTTTCTTTAACACTTTAACAACTTACCCGTAACATGATTAATTTGAATTTTCTTCTTTTCATTGTCTATACAAAAATGAAATTCTTTTGAAATTTCATATATTCAAATGTTTTTGAGAACTTGAACAATTGTTTGCATTTATGTTTGACATTTTAAAAGGAAATAATACAAATTTATTCACACACGTCTCAAAGTTTTGCGCTGATATTCTTAAAACTAAAAACAAAATAACACAAAGGATGCCAAGAGAAATAAATCTAATTAAAGGCATTCAAATCCTTTACACATTTGTTGTTTATTCAACAACTTTTCAGTTCCAGATTATTTATTCATTCGTTTACAAAAAGGCGACAAATACACATGTGTGTAAAGGAAAATCAAATGAATGTAGAAAAAGAAAAGGAGTACCCGGTTTAAAGCTACAGAGCTTCTCTAATTAGAACAATTTTTAGTTCTTTTCAAAATACTGGTCTGGTAACATTTATTAATTTATATTTTAGCAGCCAGTCCCGTTCAGTTATATTTTCAAAAAGAAAAAAGTTTGCACACATCTGTCTATATTAACATCATTAAAACTCTTGATACATGTTAAAGTTAATTTAATTAAAGTTGCAAAATGTGGTTTTTTAAGCCCGATAACACTTACAAAAGGGTTAGCTGTCAAACGAACTTTCATACAGCGCGTAATTTTTGGATGTTTATGATCACCAAGCTCTGGCAAATCATTGCCAGAACAAGGGTGCCAAATTTTCTAAATTTTCCTTGAAAATCATTCATCGATCGATCCGATTTTTATGGCGCACGTTGCGATGAGGCTCATCTTTGGCATAACAGGTTTGCAAATAAACGAAATTACTGCATATGGAGTGAGAGCAATCCACTACAGACTCCATTATATTCGGAAAAATGCGCCGTTTGGTGTGGTTTACCAGCAGGTGACATTAACGGACCTCGTTTTTTTTATAAAATGAAGTCAGGAGCCCTCGCTACGGTCAATGATAATTGATCTTTTATTTGAAAATATAGATGTCTTTGATCCGGGTGAGATGTGGTAGGTTTTAACAGGATGGCGCTACGTGCCATACGGCAACCGCAATAATCGACTTATTGAAACAAAAATTTGGCTATAAATTGATTTCGAGAAATGGACCTGTCATTTGGCCTCCAAAAGAAGTAAATTTTATATCGTTAAATCTTCTTAAAGTTTTGTGAAAAATGTGGAAACAAATTAACATGAGCATCTGCCATATGAACTTTACTTATGGTGTATCTTAGCCACTGGGCGACAAACAATGCGTTTACCATCGCTCTCGTGTGGGCACGGATACTTCACACATAGGAAAAAATATTGAATATATAATCCGGCAAAAATTATACACTCATCCCTTGTTTAGGAACCGCAGCTTTCTAACCTCAACTGCTACTAGAAATGCAGCAGCTTCTGTCGTATAGCAACAGCACCTAGAGATAGCTTTCCCTCAAGCCGAACTTTTCCAAAAGTGGTGGAAAACCAGCCCCTCTAGAAGGATTTCCAGTATTGTCCCTTCCCGCGATTTTGGGTTTAATGTAAGGCCCCCACGTGATCCCCGAGAGTATTTCTTCATCAAAAAAATGTCTTTCATTGAACCCCTTTGTAAGTTCATGCCTTGAAAACGGCACTTCCCCATCGAACGCAGAACCACTTGATGAACAGAAGCTTTTTATCAGAAAAGTAAAGCTTCCGCAAAGACAATCATCCTGAGAAGATACTTTGGGTGAGGATTCGGTCTCAATAAATCACGAAATCTTCAGGAGGCCTGTCATTTTGGATGTTTGTCGGATCCCAGGTATATATAAGCCCTCATTTGCGCGGGAGAATGACTCTACACCCCTGGGATTGGGTAGGTATCTAAAAGGGCTCTGTGAAATAAGCTCCAGGTGCAATAACTCCCAATGAAGTAAATCCCAAAAAAATTAAATAATTTCCAAGTCTAAAATTAAACAAAGCCCAACTATTGGGAGTTGTTTCAATATGAAATAACTCCTAAGCACATTAATGAAATAACTTCCAAAAACTGTCCATCGAAAAGAAATGAAATAATCAAAAAAAAAAAAAAATTAAAGAGCTCCTAAAGAAATGTATTATATATTAGTTTTACTCATGATACAAATACACAAGGTAGTTCCACTTCTCTCTCACAATAATTTTTTTGAAGTTTATCGGAATTATTTGAAGTTCGTTTTTTGTAAATATTAAAAAAATCGTTGCCACATATTAAAAAAGGCAACAAAATCCTTTTGGAAATTATAAGACAAAATGTGTAATTTGTATTAACAACTTTAATGTGAATTTTTAAGCATTTTAATTTCCTTTAGAGCTGATAATTAAGAACAATTTAATTCACTAATTATATATATACATGTTTTTTTTGCGAAAATTAAAAAAACATTATTTGTATGGTCTTTCTTTATTAAAAAGAAATTCAAATTCATCAAACAAAATTTAAGCTACAATTATTTCATCTTTGAACATATATTTTTTATATTTTCATCTAATACTAAATTTTAATTACATATAATATTTTTATAAAACCAGGCCCTGTATACAAATAATCACTCTGAATTTGGACAAATGTTGAATTAAATGTTGAATGTTCAAGTTTAGTCAAAAAATCGTTGTTTGGTTTGTTAAGCCCGCCTTCAGATAAAAAGTTTATAAATTCCATATCATTTAATAGCTTTATTTCTTCCCAAAGATTTTCAATTGCATGTTATTCTGCGAGCTACAAAGAAATTAAAATTTCACCTTATCCTATCAAGAAAGTATAGCCGGTCAAGCCCACCACCACAATAAAAGAACAATTTTTTGCAAGTGTAGCCTTTATGGGTCCCATGGGCAATCTTGGACCCGCCAGAATAAAATGCTGTTATTCAGTGCCGATTATTATTTAGATTTCTTTATCTGTATAGAATTGGTTATCCTTTAAATAATTTTAGGAAGGGGGTTTATATGGGACCTATGGTTAATTTTTAACCCAACTGCACAACATTTTGACAAAGTAGCTATTGTGAAAGTCATTATCGCCAATTTTAATGAAAATACTAACATTTAAAAGAAAGTAGTGGCATTAAAAACTATTTTCGGAAGTAGTATTTGAATGGTATATGGTCAAATATGGACCGATTCCAATGCAATTAGGTTAGATGATTTTAATTGCAATAAAATTTGTTTGAACCAAATTTAATCTTAATAGCAACATAATAAGATACTTTTTGGGCTCAAAGACCCTATTTCAGAAAGAAGCTTGTATGGTGATATATGAAATAATGTACCGATCAACAGGCTTAGTCCTTGAGCCAATAAGAACCTATGTGCCAAAATTCATAAAATTATCGCTAAAATTGGGACCTGTACTTTGCGCACAAGTTTTACATGGGCAGCCTGGAAGTCGGCCAGCCAGACATCGTTACATCGATTCAGAAAGTGATACGTAAAGGTGGGATCAATATTTTAAGGAGTTACAAATATGAGCACAAATGCACCAATATTGTGTTGTGAGTGTAAAAAGGTTCTTCCTTGTGACAATTAGAACTTCATATAACAAATTTCATTAAATTGTCTTCAAAATTGCATTCCTTTTACGTTTTAATTTTGCGCACACAGTGCGAATGGCAAGCCAGCCGGTCGGACGGCCGTACATCGCTAGATCGATTCAGAAAGTGATTATGAGTTAATCGGTATACTCAAACTGGGTCTAGAATCAATATTTTTTTTTGTGTTGGAAACATCAGCACAAGCTCTTCGGCATAAAATCGGAAGTTACAAAACGTTTGAAAAATGTTTTTAACTTTTTTAAATTTTATTTATGAAACTTTTTAATTTTAAAATTAACAAATATAAAAATTTTTGATATATGAAAATTGTTAAATATAAATTAATATTTAATTTTTCCAAACTTCAAATAAAAAACAAAACAGAAACAGGAAAATGGGTTTATTTAAAACAAAAAATATGGTAGCACACATTTTTATAATTCCAATAAACGTCAGAACGTTAATATGGCGACAAAAAGAGAGAGTGGAACTACCTTCTGTATTTGTATCATGGTTTTACTTGAATATTTACATATCAGGTTACCAAAAAACTAACATTGAGTCCTCGAAATTTTGGCAACAAATGGGCCATTTTATTGTATCCTGACCTCTTGTAATGACAGCTGCCTGCGGTTTAAGCACGCAGCTATTGCAAGTTTTTAGGTGATTGCATGGCAAAAAGAGAGTATTTGATTCACTACCTAAACATATGGCACAATCGTTTGTACAAGGATTATCTATTCTATGGTATAACAAACACCGGCTTCGCTGACTAAAGCTTCTTTGTATATCCATTCTTCAGCCGGTTGCAAGGAATTTCTTCTTCATTCTCCTTCTTTTCACGTTTTTAACATACTTCCTTTACCTTTTCAATGTATGAGTAGCAACTGTTTAAACTATCCCTTTTTAAATACCTTTTCAAATGTTAAACAATTTAAAGAAATTGCAAATAATTGAAAATGAAATAACTCCCTCAGCAAATGAAATAACACCGAAAACCAAAATAAAATTAAGTAACTCCCACGTTTGGATTTTATTTCATTATGAAATAACTTCCAAAAAAATGAAATAAAACCAAGAGGGCTGGGAGCTATTTCATAATGAAATTATTCCCACATTTGTATGAAAAATTGTTGGGTCTAATTTCATTTTTTTCTTGCACGGAGCCATCTAAAAGTTATAAAAAAAACAAGAAAACTTCGGCTGAAATGCATTTATTTTGAAAAATATTCCTTAAAACCTTTTGTAACGCCATTACATCAGATGCGCCGCGGAAAAAAAAAATTTGTTTCTCAAAAGGTCCACAAAGCAAAAAACGTTCTGAACCCCTGGTTTAAATGACGACAAATTTTTATCAAAAACAGTCGTCTGTCTACAATTCTTGACAATTTTCCAACACGCACATGGCTTTTTCAAACCAATACAACTCTAACAACATCATAATGATAAACTCTCAACATCATCATTAATATTAACCAGTGGGGTAAAAGCAGTTTAAAATATTGAAAAGTAACAAAATACAAGCAACTTACAGCGAAAAAACACTGAAAATCTCATGATAATTCTTTCACGTTCTTTAAAAATAAAAATTGAGATTTAGTTTCATATCCATGAGATATGTTTTCACAAGTATTTACACATATCTAACATTAGCATTTTGTTTGACGCCCACCTTTTCCTACGTATGTATTTTCTTTTTAACAAAAACTATTACATATAAAGGCTTTATATATGAAGTATGTAAACACATAAATTGATTCAATATATTTTATAAACTTAATTTTCCTTAAACATTTTCCTAAATTTAAGAAACTTAAACTTGTATTCATTCGCCCAAAACGAAATTTCTATATCCTTTAAAGTTTTTCTCTATTGCTAAATTGCCACTTTTCAAGAAACGCGTAGATAATGAAGAAAGAAAATACGTTTAACTTAAGAAGGATACTTAACTAATTAGAAGAAAAGAAAAGTTTGAAGCTCATGCATTTGAACAACAATAGCAAGGCCCCTTAAAAATGGCTGATGTTCTATTTGTTAACTGTATGAAATTATTGAACAAAAATATTACTCTGTGTGAAATGTCCCCATTTCATTGGGCTATCCTAATATATTTGAAGGTATAAGATTATTTCCAAGCAATTGGTTTTGGCTGGTGTGTTTCACCACAAAAGTGGTATTTCATTGAGGTTTTCTGGTTAGTTTGAAATAATTTTTAACTAGCAAAACCTAATTAAAGTTATATTAAGTATTTTTAATTAAAAGTATTTACACCACTTATTAAGATTAAAATTCTTTCAAAGCTTAAAATTTATTTCTAAGAAGAAAAAATATTTTGTTGAAAGGCGCAAATTGCGCACTTGAACATCTGCAAACTTTTTCACAGAAGAAATTCAATTTCCAACTTAAAGAAAAACTTTGTTTGTGTACTAATTTAAAAGGCCAAGTCTACACCCAGAGAGAAATCATGTTTAAATGTGGTCCCCTACAACAAAACTATTTTTAAAGAAAATTTTAAAAATATGTTTAACTTAACCATATTATTGTTACCGACAACCATATTATGGTTATGGCTTCTTGATGGAGGACGAATTTAACAATAATATGGTTGTCGAAGGCAACAATATGGTTATATTATATGTATTATATTAAACTTAATTTGTTTAAAATTTTCTTTAAAAATAGTTTTGTTGGAAGTGACCATATTTAAATATGTTTTTCTCTGCGTGTTAACTAAGAATGTTAATATTCTTCTTTATATCTGCGGCAATAATCTTCTATAAACATATCTGTGGCAATATGGAAATGTACACTGAAAAGAAAAATCAATCCATTCCCTCATAGAACGGATTAATCAAGTGCTCCGTGCTTCCAATAATTCGAAAACGGGATTGGCTTAAGAAGTGAGATACAAATTTATCTCAAAATGTGCTTGCTTGAATCAAGAATTGCTAAGGTTAGTTTAAATCCCGAATTCATACTTGAAATAATCCGAAAATGTTAATAGATTGATTCTAACCTAAAAACTAATCCCCAGTGTGACCACACCCAATAAAAATTTTTATCATTTTGCGAAGCACTAATGGTACATTTAAAAAAATAAGCGCACAATTATGCGCTACGCAATAAGCCATACAGAAATGCAGTAAAGTAAGTGAAAGAACTCTCAACAACTTTTATAAAAAAAAAAACATTTCAAGTGCTACGGCATTCCCTTACTACGAAGCAGGTTTGTAAGGGAGAAAACTAAAAAATAACTGTATCAAAACATTCAGTGTGTAAGGCTGATCGTTACATATAACAATTTTTATGTGCGCTGAATAATGCGCTTTATGTGTCAAAAATGTATTGCTTCAAAGTGGGAACTCGCCATATAAAATTCATGTCTTCCGTAAGCGCAATGGTAAGCGAAACCCTTATGTTTCTCCCTTACAAACCTGCTTCGTTGGAAGCTCCATTTTTTATTGGGTAGAGAATTTAATTATATACTAACCCATTAAACTTATTTGCTTCACTCTTGTTGTGTTGCCCTCTTCGTTTCAAGAATAGACCCAAAAAAAAAAACACTAGCAGCATGTCCGATATGGTTATCGTAATCATTCTACTTTAAAAATTTAGTAAATAATAAAAAAAAAAGAATTTGGGAATTTTTGCTTCTTATTTAACTTTTTAAACATAAAAATAATGTATATTTTTCTCCTAGTAGTGTTGCTATTCTGCACAAAACAAACTAATTGTTGGTTAACTTGTATAGTACTGTTTTTGTTGTTGTTGTTTATACAACCAACTTTTACAAACACATGCATATGCACGCATGCATTTCTTCATTTTTAAGTACGTCTCGTAATAAAAGTACATACATACTTAACAATAAATAATATTTATTTCGTTTGACAAAATTCTGTCCGGATTACTGAATATGCCGGAATAGTGGAGTGCGGATTATCGAATTTACACTGTAATTTGAAAAAACGTAAATTGAGTACAAGTTTTATTTTTCTGATATCCTCAGTATTGTTGAAGTTTTTTTCCAAGGAGTTTTTTTGCTTATAGTCTTTTTATTATCGTATTACACTGCAAATAATATTGGACTACCTGAGCCATTTTTATCAAATAGACTACTCCCTGGGCTGGTCCAATGTAATGCAAGCGTGGACCATGTCTTTGTTAAAATGCGTTTGAAGTGAAACGACATGTATTCGTTTTTTAACGACATGATTTTGTTTTAAAAGATTTTAAAGCAAATCCTCTGGATTGTACCATGGAGTACTTTAAAGACTACTCCTTTGCAATACAAAGCTGGGCTATATGGTCCGTCCCTAGGACACCGTAATGTTAAATAGACCATGTTTTTCCATACATTGGGTTACCTTTGGACTAGTCCAAGTCCCTTATGAGCTAAATTTTACATGCGTGTATGGACTAGTCGCATTATTTGCAGGGTAGTAACAACTTCAATTAAGGCCAGTGCTGCCAACTCTGTACCAATAAAAAAGGTTAAATTCTTAAGCATAATTGGCTAAAAACAAATAGTGACCAAAAAAAGCTAAAGATTTTATTACAAAAAACGCATCAATATTAAAGGCCTGTTCACCGATAGCGAATGAAGACTTCGTTCGCTTAAATTACATTTAATACAAAAACAAATTATAAAATATTGTTTTTGTTTTACTTGTAAGTTAAGCGAACGAAGTCTTCATTCGCTATCGACGTACAGGCCATAATAATAAACTTATTTTTTACACTGAAATTGCAAATAAAAGATTTTTTGTTTATATTTATACATATATTTTTATTAACAGTTAAATTAACATAAGAAAAATATTTGAAAAACGAAAAACTCAAAATATCGATTAATAAGATTTTTTTTTTTTTTTTTTGGATAAAAGTCATTTGCGTTAAATAATTTAAAAAAGTTCAACGTTACAACACATCTGTTGCAGCATTTAAAACATTTTTTGGTTAAAAACTTGAAGGAAATTTGTTTTGTCTAAATTGATTTTTTCATGGGTAAACGAGAAGAAAAACTGCTTAATCTAGCCAATAAATTGCTAAATTGGCAACACTTATAGAATAAAAAAAAAAATTTTCAAAATATAGAAGATTTCACACCACACACCTTTTCTACTTGTAATAACTCAATCAGGGTTACCGTTCGCCTGACTAAAATAGAAATTTGACCCTTTTAAGCGGCCTGTGACTTTTTGTGAGACTTTTTATTAATCACCGACTTTTTTAATTTTTACCATTTTTTGTAGTTTTTCACAAAACACAATTAACAGTAAATTATAAATTTTTTAATTTTTTTTTATCAAAAAAAAAAAAAAAAAATCGTCAAAACAACGGCGTTTTTTAATTTTGTAATTTTGTTGTTGTTTTCTACAGAAATTCATGTACCGTTTTAAAATTTTCAATGCCACAAGTTATGAGGAGTTTGAAATTTTAAAAGCCACTGTGAATTTCTGTAGAAAGCACCCTGCGGGAAATTTGTGTCAATTGGTCCAACAGAACGGTCCTGGGAGTTGTGAAAATAGAACAGGTACAAAAAGAAAGAACTCATGACCAGTGAAAGGAGAACCAATCATGTAACTAGTTTATGCAGAACAAAAAGGTAGAAAAAATACTGAGTTACAGAACAGTCTTCACCGGTAGTTTTTGGTCATTCTAAAATTGCTTTCTTAAATTTAATTCTACGTTTTTTTTATTGAAATAATACTACATTGTAGTTACTGACACTAAACACGTCAATAGATGTATGACTGGTCAAATGGTGTCAGTTGACCCCCTCCAATGACAACACCATGTAAAAGTGATAGGTCTGATTCATAGAAAGTGTTAAAACTAGAACCGGTCTCTACCACCAAAGACCTATCACGGGACTACTTTGGTGTCAGTTCGCTTCCCTCTAGGGCAGCAACAAAATTCCAAAATATTTATAACTTTGTTTTTGCTTTCAATGTAATTCTTTGGCGTTGCGTTTAACAAAATTAGGGCCTAAAAAGCAATTCTCAGATTATTGTTCCTTTGACAACAATTTTATTATTTTTATGCAACTTTGTCATGTATACAATGTATTTAAGAAATTTTTCCCAAAGTTTCAAAGAAAAAAAGTCTTAGCAAAAAATTTTTGTAAAATAAAACATTGTCGACTCAATGAAACAAGATAAGGTTAACATCACTGCAGATGCTTCCAAGAAACGAAATATTTAGTGATACCATTCGAAAGACAGGGAACTGAAGTATAAATCAGGGTTTAAAAAAACAGCAGTCGAAACCAAAAATTGTCGAACAAAAAATTCAAATTTTCGTAAAACTTTTGAGTTTTTTTACAGCGACTGTTTACATTTAATGAATTAGAAGTAAAAGCAACTGTTTTTTTTTTTTGCCAATGGCAAATGAAGAAGTGGAAGAAATGGCAGATTTTCCAATATGACTGCAGATTTTTAAATGCTGGTATAAATGGCAAGAAATGGAGTCAAAGCGGTCTTTTGCAGTGTTTGTAAACAGCTTTTAGTGAACTAAACAACCATCTTCAGCGACATGAAAAAAACACATTTATAATATAAAACAGTATCCATGTTCTGTAACTTTAGTGAGAACTTCTTGCATCGAAAAGATGTGAAACAAAATATTCCATCGTTTCTCGAAAAATGAGAGAAATGTGTGTCTGTAACTCATGTCGAAAACTATCAAAAGAGATTACGTCGTTACGTTATAAATGTCATAATATTGCACTCGAAGCCGATGTGACATTGCAGACGTTCAGAACACCAGTAGCACATATCGTTGACGGCGACCAAAATTTACCAAAAATTTTAAATTTTTCAACGACGGCGGCGAAAATACAACCGTCGGCTATACCAAATTGTATAAAGAGCGACTTTAATGTTTGTTGTTTGCAAACGAGCTTTGAAGACATTCGTATATTTTATTAAAATTTTAGTAGCAAAATAATAAAACAATGAAAAATGTGCCAAGAACAAAATATTATTATTATTATTCTTTGCATTTTGCATTTTTAATTGTTTTTTAGTGTTAAAATTTTTTCTCGCCCCATTTTTATTCGTGAGTTTATTTGACAGTTCAAAGCGGGAACTTTGCTCACCAAAATGTTACAGACACACTTTTTCTGTAAATTGGCGAGTAATTTCCTTACGTGACAGCTTGTACTCGCCAAAAAAGTTACAGACACAGTTAAGTGAGAAAAACAGCTGTTGGTTTGTTTTGATTTTATGCTTTGTCTTTAAATGTGTTAAAGCTCTTAGTTGCAATGCAAATAACACATTGAACAGTAAATTATGTGTTCGAAAATACTCCAAAAAAATATAAAAAGTATCGTTGAATCGATAGCAAAATATCGTCGATGCCAATATATCAAAAAATCTGAATTATCGCTGATATATCGGTATGGGTATTCGTTACATCCCTAGTCTTAATATAATTTTTCGCTCAAGCCCAACTTGAGCAAATAAAAATATACTTAACAAAGTTTTCCAATCATTGAATTAAAGAAATATGAAAAGTTTCTTTAAACTTAATTTAAAAATAAAAATGTATTTTAACTAAATTGAAAACACTTCAACAAACCAGATATTTTTTTGAGGTGGCAAATACAAGTGTTATAATCATCTATTATTACCAGACAGACACGTACGTTGATACACGATTGAGTTACAAAAATATATTTTAACACAACCTTAACCTAATTAGAAGTGAATATAAAATTCAATATGTTTGTTGTTTTAGTTCTTTTTTCGAATTTTAAATCGTTAAAGTTAATTTAACAATGAAAATAAAAATTAACGATTTGTATTCTCACGTTTTCATTCGTACGAAAAAAAATACTCATTTCCCTTTCCTTTACACGAACGCACAAATCAAGTGTGTGTGTGTGTGTGTTTTTGAATGAGTATGGGTATGTCTGCGTATGCATGTGTTCTTTTGCAATTGTTACACGTTTAAAAATTTCAATTGTTCTTTTATTGCGACCAGTTTTTCAGTTAATGTCGCAGTTTGTAGAAATTTGTTTATCGATAAAAATTAAAAAATGTACTTAATTACATTAACATCCGTTTTTCACATGCTCACATGCAATTCAAAATGTTCGCATTTGCAAAATGTTATTGTTGCGTGATGCGTGTTAAATCGGTATGTTTTTAAATTTATTAAAAGATTTTGCTTGTTTTGAACTGCGTTGTTTAACCCATAACTGTACTTCGGCTTTTTGGGTAAAACACCAACTTCTCTATTCTGGAAAACTTAACCTTAGGGCGTATAAAAAGTAGTTAAAATTTGATAGACATTTTAAAAGCTACAACTAGGCAAGCTTATTGACCGATTTTAATTTTTATGTTGCATCGTGAACATGTGTGTGTTGAAACTATTTATTAAGCATTGCAAATTTTGTGCGTTAAAGTGTTTTGGCGCGAATCGCGTTTTAGCTACGAAGTTGCCGATTACAGATCCCTTGAAAACGAAATTATCAAACACGGATCCATGGGAAAAAATTTTCAAAATATACTGGTATAAAGTTAAATATATACAGTTGTTTCCGATTAATTGAGTTTCTAACAATGCTCGACTTTTGACGGAATTAAACGGGAACTCAATTAAGCAGTACTCGGTTAATTGAATCGCCGACGCAATTAAAACGAAAATCGCTTAATTGAGCAAGATGTGCAATAAAGCGAAACGCCCATGTGTAGGTAAGAAATAAAACTCATTTCTTTATTTATTAAGTTAAAAAAGGGTTTAGGTTTTTTAAAAAATCAGGTACGTTCATCGTACAATCTTTCTTGCCGCACAATTTACGTTTTTGGAGCAAAAACACATTAAGTTTACGGAAACAATTAACCGAAACATTTGCTCTTGTTTTTCGCAATTCGGTCTTATTTTGCGAAATAATTAAGCGGGTAATGCAATTAAACGGAACTCAACTAAACGGGTATTTTTACATAGACAGTTATGCTGAATGATTTCGTTCCATGATTTTTAGTGCAATAAAACGGAAAACTTAATTAAGCGGGGCTGAATTAAAGGAAAACAACTGTATCAGCCTAAAAAATGATAAAAACTTTATTGAAAGGATGATACAATGTCGCCCAGTATAAGCGGTCTAATAAATAGAATATTTCTTTTTCGCTAAGTAGGTTCACTAAACTGAGAAAATTTGTAAAATAATTTGAATTTATTTTACCACAAAAGTAGCTTAAGCGACATAATTTTCAGTTTTCGTTTTGTTTAATAAATGAATTTATTGGCAACACTTGTATCATCCACTCAAATGCCATGGTCACATACGGTACCGTTACGATTTTATAGAAACAACAATTTAAGCTTAAGCGCCAACCTTCCTACAAAATTTTTATGAAATATAACAAAAAAAAACCTCCTGTAAAACTGTATTTTTATCGCTTAAGCTTTTTTTTTTTGCGGTAAGAGCTCGATATTTTATCATACAATAAACAGCAGTCAAAGTAGAAAAACTGCCATTTCTTCCACTTCTTTATTTGTCATTGGCAAAAAAAACTGTTCCTTTTACTTCTGGCTCATTAAATTTAAACAGCCGCTTTCAAACGAACTTCAAAAGCGAAAACTTGTACAACAATTGTCGTTTTTTGTTCGACAGTTTTTGGTTTCAACTGCAGTTTTTTAAACCCTGACAATTAATGTACAACTAAACATCAAAAATAAGCCAACAGATGTTTGGGATACCTTTCAAAAAAATACGGGGTAAAAAGGTTTTATTTTTATATAAATTCTAATACGGTTGCTGTAAGAATGAAATTAAACTGATAAATAAATCTTTTTGGTACAAAAATATCCAAACAAAAATTACAAAATATAAAAAGCAGTTGAGAAAGACCATATAAAAATACAAAAATTGCAAAACTAGAATTTCATAATATGGACACTATTGCAGTTTTAATGCAGAATTTTCAATATTTGCAAGTCTGGACGATGACTTAATGATTAATGCCTGTATTCAGAAACATTTTTAAAATTTAATAAAGGTTTAAAGAACAAATTTACTATGAAAACGATCCTTAATAAACGTTTGTTAAATTTAATAATCGTTAATGCGGGGGTAAAAGTTTTCTAAGAAAACTGGTTAAAATGTATGTGGGACAAAAAAAATCGTATTTTTCTTTGTACTAAACTAAGATGACGACTAAAATAGAAAGAGAGAGAAAAAATAAATCTCGAATAAAATAAATCTTTCAAACTTCAGAACGTGTAAATTTACAACAACAAAAAAACTTATTTCTTACAAACGCAATCAGACATTTAGATCTTCTTGAAATCTAAATGATGGGTTTTCTCGTTCTTTCTGTTTTAAGTCGTTTTTAGAAACCGTAAATCCTAAACGCGTGTTTGTTATAAAATTGAATATTCAAATAATTTATTTGCTTTTGTATAACCTTCCAACTTTTTTTTAACTTGTTTACTTCCAGGTAAGAATTTCAAAATGGAATTTTGCTACAAATTGAGATTGTGCGGTTTAATGCCGGTATTTGTCATAAGTGAGTAAATGTTTGTTGGCATGTTTGTTATTTAAGGAGAAAAATTATAAAAAGAAATACTTAAAACACGTTGACACTTAATTAATATTTTGCGAAAAAGTCCTTTTTATTTTTAACAGCTTTTGTAATTTACTAAATTTATTTAAGAAAAATGGAGTTGAAAATTATTAATAAAACCTATTAAATGCTGTTTTATCCAGGAAACGTTGTGCAAAATCAAAGATATATTTAAAAAAATGTTGTGGTTTTGCATGGAGTGTCAAATATTTATTATTATTTATTTATATGGAAAGATAAGAAATTCCTTAATTTCACGTATGCAAATTAAAATTTAGAAAAGGGCACAATATCGAAAAGTAAAATATGTAGACCAGTTCGAAAGTGATATTTTGTTTTGAAATTTTATACTCCGCACAAATCTGTGGCTTGGTGCTAAAAGGGCCAATGTCAATATTTTTCTGTTTTGAGTTAATCGTTGCATTAGGTGTTTTCTCTTAACATCTTTTTTATTTATTTTGTTTTTTTTAAGAAAACAGCTAATGTTTTTAGCCCAGAACAGCTTCATAACGGTTTTGCAAATTTCAGTAAGAACTCTTCTATAAAAACAATTTAATTTAAATTTTCTTAAAAGTAAATATTTTGACATTGGCCCTATTAGCACCAAGCCACAGAAATATACCAGCACTGTAACCATGTTCTGTATGTTTAGTGATAACTTCTCGCATCGAAAAGATGTGAAACAAAATATTCCATCGTTTCTCGAAAAGTGAAAAGTGAAAAAAAATGTGGCTGTAAACTCATGTCGAAAACTATCAAAAGAGATTACGTCGTTACGTTACTAATGTTATAACATTGCACTCGAAGCCGATGTGACATTGCAGACGTTGAGAACGCCAGTAACACACACCCTTGACGGCGACCAAAATTAAAAAAATTTTAACGACGGCGGCGAAAATACAACCGTCGGCTATACCAAATAATGTAAAGTGCGACTTTTAACGAGCTTTGAAAACATTCGTATATTTTATAAAAATGTGAAAAGCAAAATAATTAAAGGCTAGATTACACTATCTCACAAGTCTTACGTATTCCATAATACTTTGTGTGATAGAAATCTAATGAGTTTTGTTGCGACTGTCAAAAAATCTAATGTAGCTTGACAGTTTCTGTTCACACCATCACACAAAGTATAAACACTCACACATGAAATAAAATGCAACCATGACCCAATGAAAAGTATTATTGTTAAAAAATTTTTCAAAAAACGATGAAGTCGTATGGGCTGTCAAACTTTTTTCATAATACTTGTCATTTTCGTGACACATTGCATTCACACTATCACACTTTGTCATATTACTTGAGTTTTTGACATGTATTAATACAAAGTATAATAGTGTAATCTATAGCCTTAAAAAATGAAAAAATATGCCAAGAAAAAAATATTATTATTATTTTTATTCTTTGCATTTTGCATTTTTTATTGTTGTTTAGTGCTAAAATTTTTTCTCGTCCCATTTTTATTCGTAAGTTTATTTGACACTTCAAAGTGGGAACTTTTCTAACCAAAATGTTACAGACACACTTTTTCTGTTAATTGGCGAGTAATTTCCTTACGTGACAGCTAGTACAGCTGTTTGTTTCCATACATGGCATTTTTGTTTCATTTCACACATTTCAATCGAAAAGTTTCGAAAAGGCTAGTTTACACGGTTATACAATGTATTACGCCTTTGTAGAATCAAAATATTTTGAATTCTCTCCGTGTTTAACAAAAAAAATTTGTCTGTTACAAGTATATTTCATTTTCATACGGATGGTATGAGAATTAATAAGTTTCTAAAATGGTATAGAAAATAAACATTTACCGACCGCTTTTCAAATTTTGTACCCGTATTCTCTCTTACTCAATACATTTTGCTTTTACATGATAAGATTTTTCTCATGCTACATAATTTTTAGACATTTCGTAGTGCATTGTATTACCGTGTTAACAAGCCTTAAATGGTTATCTCGAAGACATACAAACTAGCGAAGTCATCAGCAACACTCTTCGCCCCTTGGACGAAGGAGGTAAAACTCTGCTTAGTCATCATAATGTTTGACGGAGCACAAATTCTGACAGTGCACCCCCCAAAACTTTTGATAGCCTCGTTATCCCCTCAGCACACGCCACTGTAATCACGCACAAATTGCAAAATGGGAACAAGGTTCTCAAAGCGCTAGCCGGCAGCACTTGGGAAATGTATTAAGAAGTGTTCGAAAATAAACAGTACATTATTTGACGTTCGGGTCACACACCCAGGAACGATATCTATTTTTTTAGTGATTGTGGTGTAGACATACACAACCCATAATACCGTTCGTAACTATTTTCAAGAAAAAACCGAACATTATATAATGTTCGGTTCTTCTTTAATAAACAGAACAATTGTAGTGATACCGTAGACAAACATTATATTTTAATGTTCTATAATGTTTTTTTCGTGTGTGTATTTTGTTTTTGTAAAAAATGTTTGGTTTTTTTACCAGCCAAAAGGGACGAACATTAACGAGCCGAACACATTGAAGTTTGTGGATTTTCAAAAAACAACCGAACGGAATTAAATGTTCACATCTTTTGTTGAGTTTGATAAAAACAGTACTATTTTTGTGTTCGAAAGATGACTAACAGGGAAACGTTATTTTTTTGTTAATGATTGTCTACACAAACACTATTAGCGTTTGTGTTTTCCACAAATCTACCGAACCGAAAATTAAGAAACGATATTTATTGTTTATTTTCGAACACTGGTATAAAGAAACCTTGATTGCTTGATTGACAAGACGTTTGGTCGGCCAGTGATTAACTGTGCTGCTCCAGTGTCACCTTCGTTGAGTGATACCAAGTGGAGAAATATTCAAACCTGTCCAAGCACTACCTTTAAGACAGTCAGACCCTGCCTTTAAATAACCTCTGACATCATCTTCAAAAGGTGAAAAAATTCTACCGTTCAAGAAAAACAACAATAATGTTGACGCAGCAAATGGAGGCTCACCAAAGGCATGTAAGACATGGCCCTCGTATATACAAAGAGATCATACAGAGGTATGTGCAGAATCTATTTGATCTCAGCTCGTATGTAACAGCTTTGAACGAACGCTTTCAAAGAGACGCTACCAATTCCGCGGTAGCTAATTGTCGCATGAATGTCGAATTTGGGGGGTCGTCCACCGCCTATAACAGATACTGAGATGATTCCGCCGTGTAAAACAAGAGTCGTTCTGGCACAACTAAGACCAGGATGTAACAATAGGCTTAATGCTTTCTGGTTTCGCACAGACCCTGGCGCCCCTAATTTATGCCCAGCATCTGGTCAGGGTCCCCTTGACAACCCGCTCCCCTATTTTTAATTGTGCAGTTAGTTCTACTTCGCTTTGTCCAAAAAACGTGTGGACTTACCCTATAAAAATAGCACAATTCCTTGGACTTGATCTAGCAGAACCCCGTGATTAATTTTGTATATTGTTTATGCATTTAAAACAACAACAGCAGCAGCATTATGCGTATGAAGTATGATAATTGATTCTCATGGATCCACCTTTTAATCTATCAATCGGATCAAAATCACTGTTCAACATAAAATAAAGATTTTTGACCAACTCGAGATGGGTGGGTGGTTGTAATTTGAAGACAAATATTATTGATAATACTCAGAATCAGTTTAAACATGATTATTTCAAACATGTCTTCCCAGAAAAATAATATTATTTTAGTTAGATTTTCTCAAGGCGAATTCTTAACAGGTGGTCTTAAAAGCTTAATAATTGTTGAATGTCAAAATTGTGTTTATTATCTTTGTTTCTGTTTTTGGCATTCTACAATGATTTTACAAAAACAAATTGCTTATGGTTTGTATACTAGTTGTAGTACCGAAATAACCTGTAATGAATTCGCCTTGGAGTTTCTGAATATGTTAATATAAATGTAAATTTGTATACAAAAAAGTTTTTTATAAATAGAATTTATGTCAGTAAAATTTATTAAAATCAGACAAAATAGTGCCCCATATAGACCCACAAACGGCCAAGAATTTTACCGGGGTGATTTTACACATGGAATGACAGACTTTACTTACAACTTTCTGTGGGGTAGGGTACATAATAGAAATTTCATCCTCTTTGAATATAAAAAAGAAAATCTTAATAAGCTTTTAATATTTAAGACGATTATTAAATAAAAAATATTTTTTCTTAAATAAATTCTTCGTTTATTTTAAGTCCTTTTTTTCTCCAGTTCATTTCTTGACACTTTCTAATTTTTCTAATAACAACTAAAATTTATAAATTATTTTATTTCCATCTTTGATTGCGCCTTAAGCCTCCTACTTAAAGGGGAATTTATGTAGAAAAGTACAATTTGTATTCTTAATCCCAAATTGATTTTGCAATGTTAACCCAACGACACTAGTATTAAAGCATAATAGAAATAAAAAAAAAAACTTTAAAAAGAAATTTTTCGTTGAGATGGGCAACTGTTACTTATCAAAAAAAAAAAATAAATTTTTTTGTAATAAAAATATCTATCAAAAAGAAACATTTTTAAAAGGCGGAAATAGTCCTTAAAAAATATACTAGAATTTAAATGGAAATAATCCATGTCATATTTTACGAAAGAAGCGTTACACAGTGGGTTCAATCGCAAAAAAAAAAGTGGTAATAAATCTAAAGCTCTTTAGCTACTAATCGGATTGCAAAATTATGTGTAAACTAGTCTTAAAGGAGAATATTGACTTCTAGAAAAAACTTCTGCTAGCAAAAATAGTGAGATACAGGGTGCTAAAGTTGACCAACTTGTGAAAATATTGATCAATTTCAATGAATGAAACTTTGTAATTAGCTAGAAGGAAGCTTAAGATATTCCAACTTACTTCACGAAATTATCTCTTATATTTTAAAAACAATCGCAGTTTGAATTTTTTTTACCGTCTAACACGGAATGACAAACTTAGTATACTCTCATTAACCACTAGTGGTGGATGGTATTAAAATTTATTTGAGCTAAAATATCGCTTTGCATTTAACGAAATCGAGAAAGTGTTTTGTATAAGGCTCAACTTTAGCACTAACAATTGATTCTGTTTAAGAGAGCAATCAATGTAAAATGCCTCGACACGAAATTACCGTTTTCCACTTTGTAATTTTTGTCCTCATTTGAATATAAGTAAGAAAATATTGGAAAACAGCCAATTATTTTGATCGATACAATAACACCCGGCAGGAATACGCTTCGTTGAATTTAAGAAAAATTAGTCTTATAAAAATAGAGATAAAAACTAGATTGACCAAATAATAGCTAAATTGCCATTATTAATTTACAATAGCGGTTTTTCCAATTGCAAAGCGTTGAGGCCGCTCTATACGAAATCTAGAAAACGCGTGCCACTTTTGTTTGGGTACGGCTGTAATATGCAAGTCTTAAGTAAATCTTTAAACAATTATTTTTAGAGTACAAAAACATTAATGTTATTCTTTGTTTATCTTTCGGCAAACCATTTTCGAATGAACCTTTCAAGATTCTCCGTATAAATCATATTTTCAACAATTATACGGCGAACATATCACAAGTTGTAAGACAATATCTACATAAGTCTCATGCGATTCTTGACATGAAAGACTCGTTAGATAATCTTTACCCGCGTCTTAAAAGATTCCCACAACGATTGAAGAAGCATCTCTCGCTGTGCTATGAAAGAATCTCACTCGTTTTACAGTTTTTCTCGTCTCGATTAAAAAATGCGCTTGTCGACAATCAAAGACGCTTTTCGTGAGACTCCCAGTATCTCTTACATGATTGAAAATGCTAGTGGGTATGAAGAAATTCTGTTTTTGTTTAATTGTTTTTTTTTTATAAAAATCGAACAAAAATTGTTTAAAAAAAATCTAAGTTTTAAGTTGTCCGATTTTTTTTGACGATTTTTCAAAACGTGAATGACGATTTTTTTTTTATTTTTTCTCAGGATATTGACGAGTTCCTCACAAATTTATCTGGCAGCCCTGGTTGCTAGTAAGATTACAAAATATGGCCTTTGAAATAGGTGACGAATACTTTTACTACATTGCAGGTAGAAATCTTCTTTAAATAGTTGTTACCCAGCGGCAAACTTTGCATACCACATCACATCTCTTCAATGAAGCGTGTATCACTTCGTGTTCAATGAATTCTAGCTTAAAAAATGTATGACGGAAGTGAATGGAATTAACAAAAATTAATTTCGTTCATCTTTTACTTCTACTTGCCCACGAAGTAATCGAGATTGTGTATAGACTGTCTACTGCCTGCTTACAATGTTTGCGAAGTTGTGTGCAAGACGCCTACCACTTGCTCACGAAGTAAGCGAGATTGTGTATAGACTGTCTACTGCCTGCTAACAATGTGTGTGAAGTAGTACTGAGTTTATAGTTATTGAATGAACACTTTACTATCCCGCTTACTTTGTGTGCAAGTGGTAGGCGTTCACTCCACAAACGCGGCAATGCATTCGAAAAAGTGTACTAGGTTGTAATTCAGTGTGCATTACTATCTTACTCGTGTCTATCACATCATCGCTTCTTTAATCGACAAATTCGCCGCTGGGTAATAGCGTGAAATAATTTAAACCACTTATGGCTAATAAATCAGCACATTTGAAACCAAAAAGAGAATTTAACTTGCTCTGCTTTATAAGCTCTTAGAATTAAGCAAAAAGCTTTTATTCTTGGCCTAAACGTTTTCTTATTCAAATTATTAACATAGTCAGGTGCGTTACAGAAACCAAATTCGAACGAAAGTGAATATGAAAACGTTTTTACCTTCACCAGAAAATGTAAAACGCAATATACATGTGGCAGTGTAAATTAAACTGGACTGGCAAAATAAAATAAAGAAATTTGTTTTTATTTTTGTTTTTTCTTTACCCACTTACAACTACATATAGAGTTGACAAAAAATCAACCAATTGTAGTCGGCACTGTAAGAAAAGATAAACTCACTGTTTATTGTTGTTGTTTTTGTTTAAGCTTTGATATTGTTACAAGTAAAACTGAGGTTTTATTTGTATAATATCTTTAGTTTTTCTAAAATCTTTGGATAAAGTTTCCTGACGATCTGGCCTACGCAACCAGTGAAATGCGCATAGGAATAGCTTATCCCTTCAACAATAAATTTCAGTTTATCAATAGTATGTGTTTACGTCTAAACTGAAGGCAATGGTGTTTCCAGCCCTGGGGTCTATTTTAGATGAACTTTGACATCTCGAGGCGCCACTGTCATCAAATGATTTATTTTAAGCTCATATTTAAATTTTTTATGTATTTTCGTTAACCCACAATAGTGGAGAGGGTATTATGCATTTGTGCTGATGTGTGTAACGCCTTAAAATATTGGTCCTAGACCCACCTTAAAGTATACCGATTGACTCAGAATCACTTTCTGAGTCGAAATAACGATGTCCGTCCGGCTGGCTGGCTGGATGTCCATGTAACCTTGTGCGCAAAGAACAGGTCGCAATTTTGAAGATAATTTAATAAAATTTGGGATATGGGTTCTTATTGGCACAAGGACTAAGCCTATTGAAAATGGGCCAAATCGTAGGACCACGAGGGAAGATAGGGGGAAATTTCTTCCTCTCAGAAACTATCAAACCGATTTTAATGAAATTTAAAACAAAGATAGATCCATATCTATATGGACACATTAGCTATACAGTTTTTCAAAAATAGGACCACAAGGGGAGGTAGGGGGCAATTTCTGCCTCTCACAAACTTTGAACGATTTTCATGAAGTTTATAAACATAGATAAATCCATATTTATATGGACATATAAGCATGATGTGTTTTTAAATACTGTGGTGTAGGGTATCATATGGTCGGGCTTGACCGACTATACTTTCTTACTTGTTTTTATATATATTTTGAGAAAAATAATATTTTTTTTTAGAAGAATTTTTGTTTATTCATTGCATAACCGCCATAGTGCAAAGTAAGATTTCTTGATCGTTAAAATTTAAAGTTTTAAAATTTCAATAAAATCCGAGTTTTATAACGTGAAATGAAAAGGAAAGTGTTTTCATTTATTCATCTTTTTTTCCAAGATTTTGGTGGTATTTTTGGTGCGAACCCCAAGTGCTTGCAGTACCAGATCCACCCCTCAATACAGTCCATATCCGCTAAGAAACGTTTTCGACGTTTTTAGTATGAAATGGGAATTTAGCACATTTAAACGAAACCTTTCAAAAAACTTTAATTTAATCAAAATGTGTAAATTTTGACTTTCGTACAAGGTCTGTGACATACCTGATTATACTAAGGCCCATTTTCACAACTTACCGATAGCTAAAAGTAGACTTTAAACGGCCTTATAAAAACTGTTACATTATTAAAACTTTACTTTAACCTAAGGTGAGCGATAAAGTAAATTAAGGTTCATCCTAACTGGTAGGTGAAAGTTAAGTTGTAATAATGGAACACTTTCTATAAGGCCGATAAAATCCTACCTTTAGCTATCGGTAAGTTGTGAAAACGGGCCTAAATGTATCTTTAAAGATACAGTTTAATGTCTTTAAAATTTTAAATTGCTTCTCTGTAAGCGAGTCGTCATTAGCTTTAAAAAACTGCCTTTTAAGTCTATTTTTAGCAAAAAACAATTTTCCCGTATTTCCCTTAGATAAACACATTAATTGAAATTAAGTTATTTTTCACACAAACATGAACACAAAAAAAAACAGGACAAAACTTGTATGCCACATTTTGGGACATAAATACGCAAAGCGTTGAGGCCGCTCTATACGAAATCTAGAAAACGCGTGCCACTTTTGTTTGGGTACGGCTGTAATATGCAAGTCTTAAGTAAATCTTTAAACAATTATTTTTAGAGTACAAAAACATTAATGTTATTCTTTGTTTATCTTTCGGCAAACCATTTTCGAATGAACCTTTCAAGATTCTCCGTATAAATCATATTTTCAACAATTATACGGCGAACATATCACAAGTTGTAAGACAATATCTACATAAGTCTCATGCGATTCTTGACATGAAAGACTCGTTAGATAATCTTTACCCGCGTCTTAAAAGATTCCCACAACGATTGAAGAAGCATCTCTCGCTGTGCTATGAAAGAATCTCACTCGTTTTACAGTTTTTCTCGTCTCGATTAAAAAATGCGCTTGTCGACAATCAAAGACGCTTTTCGTGAGACTCCCAGTATCTCTTACATGATTGAAAATGCTAGTGGGTATGAAGAAATTCTGTTTTTGTTTAATTGTTTTTTTTTATAAAAATCGAACAAAAATTGTTTAAAAAAAATCTAAGTTTTAAGTTGTCCGATTTTTTTTGACGATTTTTCAAAACGTGAATGACGATTTTTTTTTTATTTTTTCTCAGGATATTGACGAGTTCCTCACAAATTTATCTGGCAGCCCTGGTTGCTAGTAAGATTACAAAATATGGCCTTTGAAATAGGTGACGAATACTTTTACTACATTGCAGGTAGAAATCTTCTTTAAATAGTTGTTACCCAGCGGCAAACTTTGCATACCACATCACATCTCTTCAATGAAGCGTGTATCACTTCGTGTTCAATGAATTCTAGCTTAAAAAATGTATGACGGAAGTGAATGGAATTAACAAAAATTAATTTCGTTCATCTTTTACTTCTACTTGCCCACGAAGTAATCGAGATTGTGTATAGACTGTCTACTGCCTGCTTACAATGTTTGCGAAGTTGTGTGCAAGACGCCTACCACTTGCTCACGAAGTAAGCGAGATTGTGTATAGACTGTCTACTGCCTGCTAACAATGTGTGTGAAGTAGTACTGAGTTTATAGTTATTGAATGAACACTTTACTATCCCGCTTACTTTGTGTGCAAGTGGTAGGCGTTCACTCCACAAACGCGGCAATGCATTCGAAAAAGTGTACTAGGTTGTAATTCAGTGTGCATTACTATCTTACTCGTGTCTATCACATCATCGCTTCTTTAATCGACAAATTCGCCGCTGGGTAATAGCGTGAAATAATTTAAACCACTTATGGCTAATAAATCAGCACATTTGAAACCAAAAAGAGAATTTAACTTGCTCTGCTTTATAAGCTCTTAGAATTAAGCAAAAAGCTTTTATTCTTGGCCTAAACGTTTTCTTATTCAAATTATTAACATAGTCAGGTGCGTTACAGAAACCAAATTCGAACGAAAGTGAATATGAAAACGTTTTTACCTTCACCAGAAAATGTAAAACGCAATATACATGTGGCAGTGTAAATTAAACTGGACTGGCAAAATAAAATAAAGAAATTTGTTTTTATTTTTGTTTTTTCTTTACCCACTTACAACTACATATAGAGTTGACAAAAAATCAACCAATTGTAGTCGGCACTGTAAGAAAAGATAAACTCACTGTTTATTGTTGTTGTTTTTGTTTAAGCTTTGATATTGTTACAAGTAAAACTGAGGTTTTATTTGTATAATATCTTTAGTTTTTCTAAAATCTTTGGATAAAGTTTCCTGACGATCTGGCCTACGCAACCAGTGAAATGCGCATAGGAATAGCTTATCCCTTCAACAATAAATTTCAGTTTATCAATAGTATGTGTTTACGTCTAAACTGAAGGCAATGGTGTTTCCAGCCCTGGGGTCTATTTTAGATGAACTTTGACATCTCGAGGCGCCACTGTCATCAAATGATTTATTTTAAGCTCATATTTAAATTTTTTATGTATTTTCGTTAACCCACAATAGTGGAGAGGGTATTATGCATTTGTGCTGATGTGTGTAACGCCTTAAAATATTGGTCCTAGACCCACCTTAAAGTATACCGATTGACTCAGAATCACTTTCTGAGTCGAAATAACGATGTCCGTCCGGCTGGCTGGCTGGATGTCCATGTAACCTTGTGCGCAAAGAACAGGTCGCAATTTTGAAGATAATTTAATAAAATTTGGGATATGGGTTCTTATTGACAAGGACTAAGCCTATTGAAAATGGGCCAAATCGTAGGACCACGAGGGAAGATAGGGGGAAATTTCTTCCTCTCAGAAACTATCAAACCGATTTTAATGAAATTTAAAACAAAGATAGATCCATATCTATATGGACACATTAGCTATACAGTTTTTCAAAAATAGGACCACAAGGGGAGGTAGGGGGCAATTTCTGCCTCTCACAAACTTTCAAAACGATTTTCATGAAGTTTATAAACATAGATAAATCCATATTTATATGGACATATAAGCATGATGTGTTTTTAAATACTGTGGTGTAGGGTATCATATGGTCGGGCTTGACCGACTATACTTTCTTACTTGTTTTTATATATATTTTGAGAAAAATAATATTTTTTTTTAGAAGAATTTTTGTTTATTCATTGCATAACCGCCATAGTGCAAAGTAAGATTTCTTGATCGTTAAAATTTAAAGTTTTAAAATTTCAATAAAATCCGAGTTTTATAACGTGAAATGAAAAGGAAAGTGTTTTCATTTATTCATCTTTTTTTCCAAGATTTTGGTGGTATTTTTGGTGCGAACCCCAAGTGCTTGCAGTACCAGATCCACCCCTCAATACAGTCCATATCCGCTAAGAAACGTTTTCGACGTTTTTAGTATGAAATGGGAATTTAGCACATTTAAACGAAACCTTTCAAAAAACTTTAATTTAATCAAAATGTGTAAATTTTGACTTTCGTACAAGGTCTGTGACATACCTGATTATACTAAGGCCCATTTTCACAACTTACCGATAGCTAAAAGTAGACTTTAAACGGCCTTATAAAAACTGTTACATTATTAAAACTTTACTTTAACCTAAGGTGAGCGATAAAGTAAATTAAGGTTCATCCTAACTGGTAGGTGAAAGTTAAGTTGTAATAATGGAACACTTTCTATAAGGCCGATAAAATCCTACCTTTAGCTATCGGTAAGTTGTGAAAACGGGCCTAAATGTATCTTTAAAGATACAGTTTAATGTCTTTAAAATTTTAAATTGCTTCTCTGTAAGCGAGTCGTCATTAGCTTTAAAAAACTGCCTTTTAAGTCTATTTTTAGCAAAAAACAATTTTCCCGTATTTCCCTTAGATAAACACATTAATTGAAATTAAGTTATTTTTCACACAAACATGAACACAAAAAAAAACAGGACAAAACTTGTATGCCACATTTTGGGACATAAATACACAGCGCTTGAAAATTAATTAAAAATAATTATTATTTTGGTGGCAAAACTCTGGAGTGTAATACAAAAGGGAAATCGAATTAAAACCAGCTTGAAATTAATTGTAAAGGAGAGAAATGCAAACAGGGAAATGTAGGAGTTCATTAATTTTAAAAATAAACCGTTAAGTGTCTGTTGCTTAAGATATTTAATATCTGTCTGTTTATTTGTGCTTTAAAAATAAATTATGTTTAATATTATTTAAAGAACTTGTTTCCACAGAAAGTGTAATTTAAATAGATATTGTTATTGAAAACAATAAAATTTTGTGTATTTCCTTACTGTTTTAGTCAATATATCGTCACCTTAAATGGAAACGGACGTAACTACACTTAAATGAAAATGGAGTTTTTTATTGAAAGTGGTTCGTTTTATCAAACTACAGGCCGACGCAAATTTTAAGATCCCTGCAATAAAAAAACGGCGACTTTATTAAACAAAATTTCTCTTGTAAAAAGAAGAATGGAATCAATTTTCTATTAAGATTTTTGTATGACGTGCTAAATTCACAATTTTTCATATTTGATAAATACACTGATATTTATTGTTGAGGGAAAGCTAGCTTCTATGCGTATTTCACTGGTTGCTTAGGCCGTATCATCAGGAAAACCTTTTCCAAAGATTTTAGAAAAGCTAAAAATATTATACAAATAAAACCCTAAAGCAAATAAGAATTTTAAACACTCAAAGTCTTACTTGTAACAATATCAAAACTTAAACAAAACACCAACAATACACAGTGAGTTTATCTTTTCTTACATTTAGTATTATGGCACACATTCGATAAAATTTTATTATTGTGATTTAGTTTATTCACAGTAGTACTTTTTTCATCATTAAAAAAGTTAAAGTTAAACGTAACCACGACGGGAATTATGGTTGTTTCCGAATAATTAAGCTTCTGTGGGCTTTTATCCCACTTTTTTCGATGCTAAACTTTCATTTTGTCAAAAAAGAATTTTGTTTCATATAGCGCCCCATCCATTTACAATATTATCGTATATGTTATTCGCCATATATGTAATTTCTATATTGGTCTTAATTATTCAATAAGTGGCACAATAATTTCAATTAAAATATGGTGCCACTCTTATTAAAAACAAAACAAAATCTTTAAAGCAAAACAACATCGTTCATTGTTGCCAACACATTTCACAGTGCAATTATAGGGGGGTGTGCTGGAAATCGCAAACGCAAAACGCAAGAATTTGGAGGCTGTTTATAATACACTTTTAATCAAATTTTTATAATTTTTGTTATAAAATTCTGTTTAATAGATAAATGTTTGTATAATATTTGTCATAAAATTCTTTTATTACAGAAATCTTACTAAAAAACGACTTTTAAAATTCTTGCGTTTTGCGTTTGCGATTTCCAGCACACCCCTGATAATCAAAACGATTTTGATTCTTGCAAATATATTGTGCCACCTTCGAAAATCACATACACATTGGCGATATAATTGTATAATACGAAAAATTGAACAATTATATTGCAAGTGTATGAGCCGCTTAAAGAAAACAAGCCTTTTCAATAGCTGTTTACGACGTTGCATAAAATGAACAAAACTGATTAAGAAAATTTACAATTATCAACATTTTCAACAAGTTTTATAAATTTATTTGCACCGTCGAAAGCAAATTTGTTTTTTGGTTAAAAAATTCGAAATATGCAAAATGTACATTCGATAGTCGATGTTCAATAGCCAGCGAAAATCGTTTGTCGAATGTAACTCAAGATAGGGGACTATATCTTTAAATCAAGAAGAGACTTTCTTAGTGGTCCTTCTACAAAAAATTAAAATTTTTCTAAAAAAGATACTTTTATCGAAAAGGTACTGTTTTTTTTTTTGTATTCTTGTTCTTGTAGGTATTCTTGTTTGAGAAGATGCTTTAAATTTAAAAGATGTTGTTATTCGTGCTTAATTCCTAATTTTTATTCTGGATAAAAACACTGAAATTTATTGTTAATGTGGTAAGCTATTCCTAGGCGCATTTCACTGGTTCCTTAGGCCAGAAATCTTTTAAATTAAAATTTTGTTTTCCCAAAAATTACTTTGATAATAAACTGGCAAGTGCACGGCTTAAAAAACTGTAACTGGCAACATGCTTTTGCGAGTTGTTTTTGTTTTTTCTTAACCTACTTACAACTACAATTAATGTTGGGCGAATTTGAATCAATTGTAGTGGGGAATGTAAGATGTGATAATCTCACTGTTTATTGTTGATGTTTTTGTTTAAACTTTGATATTGTTACAAGTATAACTGTTGCTTATAATTCTTATACGTTTAACAGTTTTATTTGGTTTAATATCTTTAGTTTGTCTAAAATCTTTGGATGAGGTTCCCTGACGATCTGGCTTAAGCGACCAGTTAAATGCGCATAGGAAAATATCCCAGCAACAATAAATTTCAGTGTTTTTTTATCAAGAATAAAAATTGGGAATTAAGCACGAATAACAAAATCTTTTAAAATAAAATTTTGTATTCCTAAAAATTGCTTTGATAAGAAGATGCTTTGTATAATAAAACTAGCTGACCCGACAGACGTTGTCCTTTCCAAATTACGTTTGTTTTAAAATCCGTTAAAAAGATACGAACATTTGAAAGGAAAATTAGTCAAATCGATGGAGCCGTTTTTTGATTTTAGGTGAATCAAAAAAAGTGGGCGTTAAAGTGGGCGGGGCAAAATGTTCTTTCCTTAAAAACCTAAGTTGGACCATGGCAATCATTTTAATGAAAAAATCGTCCAAATCGGTCAAGCCGTTCTCAAGTTATGCGCTTAATAGAAAAAGTGGGCGTTAAAGTAGGCGTGGTAAATTTTTCTTTCGATGAAAACTTAAAATGGATTAATAAGAACATTTGAAAGAAAAATTTGTCAAATCGATGGAACCGTTTTCTGATTATAGGTAATTCGAAAAAAAGTGGGCGTAAGGTGGGCGGGGCAAAAATTTATAAATCTAAGCTAGACCATGGCGGTCATTTTAAAGAAAAAATCGTCCAAATTATTTAGAAGTCATTGGTGGTGCAAAATGAAAATTGGATTTTGCCACGCCCTTCCGCCCGCAGACCGAAAATCAAAAATCAGACTTCACAGTGTCACCCGCCTGAATATTCTGACGATTCCCTGAAAATTTCATCAAAAATAAAAAATACTTTGTAGTTTTTCATTTTTAAAAAATTAAATTTTTTTTACAAAAAAATACTTGCTTTGCAAAATGTACTGGTTTTTTGGTTCAAACGGCTTTTTGTTCTAAAAAACACGTTGTTTATTCAAGTGCGTTTGTATAATTATTTGATTTTTAAAAAATAATTTCGAAATATATATTTTAAATGAAAGGAGAAATTTTTAGTATGTTAATAAAACTTTTGCTAAAAAAGTAAATTTAAAAAAAAAAAATTTAAATACGTGTTTACACAGTGTTGGCAGTATTTCCTAAACTTTATTTAAAATATAAATGCGTATTTGGTGTTTGTATTACGTTAACATTCTCAAAATGAATTTCATATTTCAAGTACCTGTCGCTATTTCAAATACTTAAAGTATCAAAATACATTTCCTATAAAAAAATAAAAAATTGTCCAAATAATCCACAATCATGTTACATTTTACATTTAAGAATACTATAATTAAATGTCATAGCAAAGCGAATTGCTTTGATATCATGTTAACACTCCAGTTACAGATGGGCTGATTAACAGAAAGCATTACGACAGATGACAGGCACAAAAATGTGAAATTTTCCAATTAATTTCTTAGGGAAATATAACAATAAAACATAAAACAATGACTGGTAGCAGCAGGAGCAGCAAGATGATGATTTCATTTATCTTGTTAACGGGTACACTGATCAACCGTAGCGTGCAATTAACAGTTAGAGTTTTTCAGCTTTCGAATTGACAAAAGCAAAGAGCTTGGCACTCTAGACAGCTATTCAAATATTAAAAATGTGTTAAAAAAAAATTTTAATTTTGCAGCTTGTGACCCGTGGAACTCGTAGAATGATTGTTTTCTTCAGCCGATTTCATTTAATCTCCAACGGGAGGCTACTTCATTTAAAAATCTAGTGTTCATGTAAAAAATATACTTGTTTTGATAAATATCGGTGTTATTAACAAGAACTTTGTTTCACAGAAAAAAAAAATTTTTTCCAATTCAAACAAAAAATTTGTAGAATCAAACAATTTTTTGTCTGAAATCGGTTCTATAAACAAATTTGCATATTCAAACAATTAATATGCATTTTGTTTATTAAAAAAAACACTGATTTTTTCAAACAAATAATTTAACTGAAACAAACAAAAAGTTTACTGAAATTCATATACTAAATTTCGAAAAAAAAAAAAAGTTTTTGCACAAGCAATGACGCGCACAAAAGTAAGCACTGTATGAGAAGATGACGGCAAGAGCAGAGCCGCCAGCTGGCTTTGAGACACATTTTTTTTGTTGGAATAATTTTTGAACGAAGTCTTATTTATACACACAACACAATGTTTTTCTTTATCACTCTTTGTTGCTGTATCCTTTCCCTTGCTAAAGAAGAAATGTAACCAAAAACGGCAGCAGACCGACTCAATATGTTTTTCGTCATCATTCTCTTTTTGTATTTGATGTATTTAACCAAACAGTTTTTAAAAAATGAATACGGGATTTTGTTTCTTGTAATGTTGTTTCTGCTATTGTTTTTCTTATGTTGCACTTTAAAGCGTCCAAAAATAGACTGTATGTGTTTTTTGTTGTTATTCTTATATTTCACATAAAGAAGTGTTGCTTACGATCGAATAAAAAAATGCAAAAAGACGAAAACATTAAAGAGCGTTAAATATTTCATACAAAATTATGAAAACTTGACACCAATAACGCGTTTATTATATTTTTGAAGAGTTGTCCACATTTTTGTTGGTTAAATAAAAATCAAACAAAAATATTGTTTGAATCAGTAAAAAAAATTTATAGAAATTAAAAAAATTTTCAAACAAACGTTTGTTTGAAAATAATTCGGCAATAATTTTTTCTGTGTTTGCTAAAGCAAAATAAAACGAAAAATTTAGATGAAGATGATTCAAACTTTGATCGTTTCATTGGCTGTGTGTAATGAAACTTTAGCAGAACCATAGTGGATTTTAATTATTTTAATGCGATTTTCGACCGGGTCGACCTCCATACAAAAGAAAAAAGTTGTACCAGTCGCCCCCTAAAACTAAAGATATGTCAATGAACATTCTTAAACAGGAAAAAAACGGTTTTTTGGCGCGTCCTTTTGGTTTTTACTATGTAGCGCTGCCATTTAAAGTCCGATCTCATCATGTCGCATCATTGTTCATGGCTTGACAGTGGCTTCATTTTCGCCTTTGGTGACATTTTAATCGGACATCAAATTCTGGGCGCCAATTATGCCATCTAGGATCCTTCCCCCAAATGTCCAATTTTTTATGTACATATAAATATACATATATGTATTTATTAATATAAATCTCTGACCTTATCGCACCATGGCGAAGGGTATATACGATTCGGTACAGCCGAATATGTACTTTTACTTGTTTTTTAACCTCTTTATTTTGTTTGAGAGTATTTGTTGATGGTTGGTTGAAGAACTGAATGAATACTTAATTTGTCGGTTGACTGAAGCAACAATGTTTGTTTTTTTTCATCACTTTTATTTGATTTGTTTTAGCAAATTGTCCTGTCATTACAATTTTCTTTTCTTTTTTATTCTTAAACAGCTGAAGTTTAATATTTGTCGCATTTTCGTATTTGTTTTTGTTGTATTGTATTGTAATGTATGAAATCTTTGGTTTGTAGTATTTGCTATTTCTGCTGTAGACGAGCACCCTTTGAATGTCAGTGTCAACGTTAAATAGGTTTTTAGAGAAGTAAGTGGTCTAAAAAAATGTACTTTTGGTTAGTTTTAAAGTGTCTGCCAAAAACAGTTAAGAACATTCAACTAGCAATAGTTCTGTCAATGAAACTGACCGGAGACTTTATTCGGTACCACGGGAATCAGGGGCTCCTGGAACTTCCGTTCCAGTCTATTGGGTTGGAGTATAGTAGTGACTGTGGTTGAATACCAAAATCGCGGGCAGAGCAAGTTGCTGCATGTGAAGTTGCATTTTAATCAATTTTGTGTTATGCAAATAACAGTAAGAGTGTTTAACAGGCTTCGCACCTTCACAAGGTGGGAGAACGCGCCCTAATGCATTTTTCAACTGGCACCTTTGCTTTTTTGTCACGACTTTGTGGCGAAAGGTTCGAGGGGGCAGTGGTCAACGCATTGTTTTGATCCGGTGTTAAGAACACCGTTAGGTAAGGCCGAAAGGCAGGTACTCACGTTAACCAAATAGGCGTATCAAGAAAATGCACCAATGTGCACACTCACTATGCAATTGACAAAAACAATTAATTTAAGTTCGAATTGTTTTAAGCTCCCTTTAATCGCCAGATTAAGCTCCCACGGATAAGTTTCTTTAATATTCGCCAACAATGAAAAAGTGAAATTGCGGTTCAAGACGGTTAAGAGGTTATCGAGATGTTCATAAATAATACAACATTTTCCCAAATTTGTTGTGTAGTCTATCAGTAGGTGGGTTGCGACTTCGATTCCCGACAGAAATTCTGGTTTGTTTCACTACAACAGGCCGAAGGTCGACGTTACTTTTACTCTGTAAATTGTGTTTTAATAAAAATAGCAATTGTATTTGTAACATTAAACAAATAAATAAAAAATATGGTTGTGATTTCTTTGTGTGTTTGGCTAATTTTGGAACTGCCAGCGTATATAGAATGCTAAATAGGTTAAATATTTTTGTCAGTTACCATGTTTTTTTTTCTAATGTTGAATTATGATGTCATATCGTCGGCTATTGAAATGTTTTGTTGTCATTTTTATGTCCCAACTAGAATATAAAAAATGGAACAATTGTGCGTATGAGCAACAATTACAACAACAACAAAAATTATGTTTACGCCCTGTGTGACCCATTTATAGATAATTTATCTACATTTATTCAATTTAAAACATTAAAAATTAATTTGAAAAGAAACAATCAAAAAGAAAATTCCCTTCAATTGTTCTGTCATTCTTTGAATATTTAATGAAATTAAAAACTTAATAATATGTTGCCGTCATTTCTCTTCGCTTTTAATTGTTAAAAAAAATTAAATTCATTATAAACAAAAATAATTGGTGGTTTTTTCGTTTGTGCATAAAACCAGAAATATGTTTTATTGCGGCAACAAAAGTTTTTTTAACAGCAATCTACAAACAGCTGTAGTAATTACAAACGCCTCGTTAAGTATACAGTGTTTACACAGTATAACAAACAATTTTCTGTCCCGAACAAATTAAATCGGTAACTAATTTTTACAAAAAATATTCACAAAAAACTCTTATTATTCAAAAATATTTATAAGAACTATTTTTATAACCAAAAATGTTTTTTTTAAATAATATGACTTTCCCTTTTTTTAACTTTTTTTTTAAAGAATTTTCATAACAAACTTTTTTCTTATGAAAACTTATTCTTGAAATTTTTATTTTTTTAAATCTTATTAAAACTCTTTTATCTATATATATCCCTGCAGGAAATGTCACTAGTGAATCTGTACTGATTCACTGTTGCCACAGTCACCAGTACTAGTGACTTATTATACCCCAAGCAATGTTATTCACAATAGACATTTAACATGTGCGTGTCATTGGAAATCTACTATAGTACTATAGTACCAACGTCAGTATACTGTCAGTATACTGACTAGGTGCTGACTAGGTAGTTCCTTTGGGAACATGTGTAGACATTGGAACCAGAGAATCGCTAGTACATTTTAGTAAAAGTTGTCTACACTTTTTGTAAGAATACGAAATCATAACAATCTTTTTTTTTTATTTCTTCAACTATTATAGGGATTGTACTTCTCAGTTGTTATTGATAAAATCATTTTCGTATTAAAGCCAAATATAGTGGCATATGTAATGTAGTGTAGACACTTCGTTGACAATGTCACCAATATAGTCGACAAAACTGGTGACTTGGAGACACTTGCACCCAGGTTTCCTTCAGGATATAAAACAGGATGTGTGTATGTATGTATGTATGTAACGTATGGACTCCAAAACGGCTGGGCCGATTTTGATGAAATTTCAGGGAATCTTCAGATTATTCAGGCGAGTGACACTGTGAAGTCTGATTTGTGATTTTCGGTCTGCGGGCGGAGGGGCGTGGCAAAATCCAATTTTCATATTGCACCACCAATGTCATCTATATAATTGAGACGATTTTTTCTTTAAAATAATAAGTTGGACAACTTATATTTATACGAAAGAAAATTTTGCCCCGCCCACTTCTACGCCCACTTTTTTTTAATTACCTAAAATCAGAAAACGACTCCATCGATTTGACTAATTTTTCTTTCAAACGTTCGTATTAATCCATTTTAAGTTTTCATCGAAAGAAAAATTTACCACGCCTACTTTTATGCCCACTTTTTCTTTTTAGCGCATAACTTGAGAACGGCTTGACCGATTTGGACGATTTTTTCTTTAAAATCATCGCTATGGTCCAACTTAGGTTGGAAAGAGAACAAAGAACATTTTGCCCCGCCCACTTTTTTCGATTTACCTAAATTCAGAAAACGGCTCCATCGATTTGACTAATTTTTCTTTCAAAAGTTCGTATCTTTTTAACGGATTTAAAAAATCGAACGCAAACATTTCTCCTGATTTGGACAGGACAACGTCTGTCGGGTCAGCTAGTAATAAATAAAAATTTATGGGGCCATTCTTCATTTTGTACTTGGAGGCCATATTTTCCGGGGCCATACCGCCCAAAAAAAATGTTTTAGTGGAACATTTGATGAAAATATCGCAAACAAAGAAATTTCCAATTTGTCACAAGTAAACTTAAGATTTAACATTATTGTGGATTTATTTTGCTTCATTTCTCTTCTTTTACTTTATGACTACTACTCCTTTTCCTTTCCTTTTTTTTATTTAAATTCTTTGTACCTCACAAACATAATTCGCATACTTTAATAATTAATGTATGTATGTTAATTTTAAAGCAAATCTGTCGTAATATATCAAGCAGAATTTCAAGTTTAAAATCAACACTAAATACACAAATATGACAGAAGGTATGAGGTGACATCAACGACATCCTAAAGTAGTGTCAAAAAGAAACACTTAATAAACAATTTAAATAAATGTCAAAACAGGAAAACAATAAACAAAATTATTTTACAAGCAACTACGAGACATAAAGTCAGATAAAAGTTATCAAAAAGAAGCATGTACAAATTTGTTGACGTTTACAAAAAACGTTAATTTGGAATTTTAGTGAACACTTACGGCGCTTAAGAAATATTTTCAATGTGAGTTTGTTTTTTTTATTATTACTCAAACTGCTAAGACTACATTTCCATTGTTTTTTGCTTGGGAAAACATGCACGACTTTGGTTTTTTGTAAAAGAGGGTTTTTGAATGGCATTTGGGGTAGCGAAGCCTTCTACCTACAAAATTCTAAGGACATAGTTTGTGCCAGGGGCACACAGTGGGTGTGTGCAAATATTTTTCTGAATTGTTGGTTTACTAATAGGCATAAAGCTAGTATATTAGTATGAGGGTTGTAGGTTCGATGCTCGCCTAAAAAATCAATAATTTTTTTTGCTTTAAATCGAAAAATATGCCAAAATTTGTTTTTAAATTTTCTCAAATCACTAAACATCGTAAAATTACAACAAAATTTTTATTTAAAAAAAATCAATTAGCCTTCGCCTTTCCAATACCCACCCGGATGAACATTTAGGTATGAGTAAACGATGTACTTGAAAACCTTTGGTAAGGCGAAGGTTAAATAAAAAAAATCGCTAGCTTCAAAAAGTAACATTACCGAAAACGGAAAAAACGCTAACTAACCAAAATAATTGGTTAACAAAGAAAAATAATAAAAGTCATTTAAATATTAAAAAAAAAACGAAACGAATCGTTTTTGATTATTGCCAATATAAAAACTTGAAAATAAAAAATTAATTAAAAAAAACATTTTTAAATAGAAATCGAGCTCTAACCGCGAAAATAACGTAAGCGCCAAAAATCAAATCTTACAGGAAAGAGTTTTTTTATTTTATTTCATATAAATTTTGTACGAAATTTGTCGCTTACTATAAAATTGTTCTTGCTATAAAATATTATGTGACCTTGACATTTTAGGAGATGATGCAAGTGTTGCCAATAAAGTAATTTATTAAAAAAAAAACCAAAATTGAAAATGACGTCGGTTACGTTATTTTAGCGATTAGGGCTCGATATTTTAAAACTTTAATAAAAATCGAAATTTTCAAAATAAAAAAAACGCGAAAATTCATAAAAATGGATCTTAACGTTTTTTTTTTTAGTAAATTGTTAATGAATTCAGAAAAATATTTCTAAAGTAAAATTAAAGCAAAAACAAAAATCGTTTAGAATTGAAATCGCTAACCTAAAATTTTTATGAAATTTAAAAATTGCTTATAGATATTTAAAAAAAACCATAATATAAATTTTTTTTTAATGAAATGCTAAGTTATTAAGCAAAAAAG
Source organism: Pollenia angustigena (assembly GCA_930367215.1). NCBI lineage: Eukaryota > Metazoa > Arthropoda > Insecta > Diptera > Polleniidae > Pollenia > Pollenia angustigena. Next base: position 45,288,824 of record OV884056.1, on the reverse strand, counting down.
TCATAATATTTAATTAAAAAAACGCAAATATCGAAGTAAAGCTAAAAATCGCTTAATTGTAGTGTGGAATGTAAGATGAGATAAACCCACTGTTGTTTATTGTTGATGTGTTTTGTTCAAGCTTTGATATTGTTACAAGTAGAACTGTTGCTATAATTCTTATACGTTTAACAGTTTTATTTGGTTTAATATCTTTAGTTTGTCTAAAATCTTTATGGATGAAGTTTCCTGATGAGCTGGCCTAAGCAACCAGTGAAATGCATAGGAATAGCTTATCCCATCAACAATAAATTTCAAGTGTTTTTGTCAAGAATAAAAACTGGGAATTAAGCACGAATAGCTAAATCTTTTGAAATTAAAATAATCCTAGAAGTACTTGCGTGCAATGAAGAAATTGACTCTAGAAAATTTGGAGCTTTTGCTAAGGAAACTGCAAAAATATATACAACCAAGTCCATGGAGAAATATGTCTGCTACAGTTCACAAAATCCTTCATCATGGCGAAGATGCCATTAAATATCAGTTGGTGCCACTTGGAGATTTATCAGAGGAAGCTCAGGAAAAAAGGAATAAGGATTACAGATTTTATAGAGAGCACAATACTAGAAAAATTTTACGAAATTCCACTAACGAAGATCTATTTAATATATTATTGGCAACGTCAGATCCGTTCATCTCCAGTATTCGAAATCAATGGAAAGTGGAACGTCGGGATTTAGATGAAGAAGTCAAAAAACTACTAAAGAACAGAAATAACACAGAACAGAATATGGTATATTTGCAATCAATCTGTCAATTAAATGAACAATAATTATAATTCATTAGATCTAAGACAGACATTGTATTAGTAAAAAATAAAAATAAACAGAAACTCACATTGTTACAATAGCAATTAAAATCTATTGCTGCTATTATTTTCAAAAGGTTTTTTTTTATCCACATATGCATGAAATGTTTTAATAAATAAATAAGAATAAACAAATGTAAACAAATTTGAAAGCAAAAAATTGTTTATTTTTCAGCAATAATAGCAAAATTTCCAGTGGATTTTACTATTTTTTTTTAATGTTAAAATTTTTTTTATAGTGTAAACATTTAATTTTTTGAGTGTCACATTATTACAAAAAATGTTAGTGATTATTATTTAAATCTAAAAATTACATTTTTTAATATTTAAAAGAAATAAAAAAACCATATTGCACGCTTAAGTAAAAAAATCTAAAGTTCCACTTTGCCCTTAAATTCCACAATAGCTACTCAACCGATTTTAATGAAATTTAAAGTGGAGAAAGTGTAAGAATCTATCTGTCGATTCAAAATTCACTAAAATATCTCCTTCGGTTCAAAAGTAACAGATTTTTGGCCAATGAAAAACGATTTTCAGCCACTGTGCGCTGGTGGTTCGAAATTTGCTGTTATTATCATTTTTAAATTTCAAATTACATGTTGCCTTCTTTCCTCTGTTTTTTCGTACTCTTTCTGTCAAGACTTTGTCTTGAAAACCTGAATACATTTGTTTATTATGTGTTTTTGTCCACTTTTATAAAAAACTAACAAGAGGGAGTTTCCACGGAGTCTTTTCAGACATGTCTGTTTTTGACATTCTCTTTTGAAAATGCTTCCAAAAACCTATTGTCTTTTCACGCTGTCTTTCCAAACATGTCTGTTTTCATGTCTAATCTTCTAATATACACATATGTACATACAAATTGAAAACATAAAAATTCTTATAAACAAACATGAAAACTCATTTCATACGAAATTTCACAGTATCTTTATAGTCCTATAAAACTGTGACGAGCCAAAACTTGTTATGATTGCATTATTTTTTACGGTTTAAGGCGTACTAAACTGTTTTCCGATAATAGGGTTTATATGGGGCCTAAGGTAATATATGGACCGATCGTCACGAAATTTCACAGTGTTATTTCTAGTCCTAAAAAACTGTGACTTACCAAATTTTGTTACGCTAGCGTTATTTTTTACGGTTTTAGGCGTACTTAACTGTTTTCCGGGAGTAGTGTTTATATGGGGCTTAGGGTAAATTATGGACGGATCTTCACGAAATTTAACAACGTGATTTCCAGTCAAATAAAACAAATTTTTGCAAAACCTTATCTCATTCCGTGCTTTGTTCCAGCATTTATGTTATTTTTTGTAACAAAATTATAAATTTTTTTAGGTGGTGGTTCCACATTTTGATTCATAGCTCTGGTCCTACAGAATCGATTTTGCTGGATTTCAATCCCAAACTGCTTAGGATAACTACAAGCAATTTGGCACCAAGTTTTTTCATTTATTTTGAGTTGTTCGAAAGTGAGCGTGTTTTCAACAGACGGACAGACAGACGGACATGCCTAAATCGACATAGAATTACTCAAGGAGCCAGAATATATATACTTTATGGGGTCTGAGATGAATAATAAAAAAGTTTCACACGGAATGACAAACTTAATATACCCTCTTCACAACTAATTGTGGTGGAGGGTATAAAAAGTGTTAAATTGAAAAATATCATTACATTATTACGATGAATTGAAATAATACCTAAACCTTTAAAATACTTTAAACCCAAACAAACAAAAAATCAAACTAAATCCTTCTTCATTTATTTATTATACACTTAATTTGAAAAACGCCTTTATCCGTTGCCAAAGCGACTGTGATTATTTGCTTATGCCACCTCTGTAGTTTATTAAGTGTAACGGATATTCCCCTGACCTTGGCCATTATGAAAAGTAGTGACGTCTGTCAAAGTTGTGCTGAAAACTAGCGTGTCGACATAACATTACCAATTAATGGCATTACCGGGGGGGCTGAGCGAAAGTCAGCCATGATAACCAGCAGATGTGTATTAAAGGAAATTCAATAAATTTCTGCTTACCTGGTTTTATTTATATCCTAAGACGTCACAATAATCATTTTATTTATTGAAATATGCAAAAAAATAATGATTGCATTTTACTTTAACTGTAATATTCAACAATTTATTCAGATTTTTGTATTTAATTCAAATTCCACGATAAAATTAGTAGACAAAGGCTTTAAGTTAAGTTTGTTCTTTCGAAACCTTTTCAGGAAGACAAACTATTATAAACAGCTTAAAAAAAAAGGTGTTAAGTAATGCAGCGAATAATAAATTGAAGCTGCCAAGTAATGCATACCTACTGTAAGAAGTTACAAAAAGTTTTAAAAGAAAATGTTTAGACATATCGATGGTTTTCTTCCGCAACCACGTAACTCGATTTTTTCCGAATTTTTGTTTCAACCGGAAAAGTAATCAGTAAATACCCAATAGTTTTAAACCCCGTTATGTAGTACATAAGAAATTCGTTTAATAGCTACTCTTTTCCCCCATTTAACATTAACGAGACTTGCGAAATAATAGCAAATAAAGTTAAACTTGTATCGCTTATTAAATAAATACACTTTAGTGCTTTAATTAGTTATAAAATTAATAAAACAATCATTACACAATGATGATTATGAAACATTGTTAAGCAAAAGTATTGTAAATATGAATAGACATGGAAATTGTTATAGTTTAGATTTAACTATAGCAAACATTTTAGAGCCCTTAACAATTTCGTGACTAACTAGTTGAGATTTATTTGCCATAGAGATATTAAAATAATAAAAAAAATAAATCTATATCTATCTATATATATAAAAATGAAAAATGTTTGTATGTTTGTTTGTTTGTTTGTTTGTTTGTTTGTTGGCTTATAGAATCCTAAACTACTGAACCGATTTTCCTGAAATTTTTACAGTAACATCATGTGAGCCCTAAAAATAAAATAGGCTACTTATTTTTTCGATAGGGGCAGGGGAATTGGTACCCCCCATTGGATGCCAATATTAAATATCGCACATCTTAAGAGCCGCTGCACGCATTTTGTTGAACTTTTGGTAGTAGGATCTCCTAAGCCCCAAAATTTAAATAAAATAGTAGCGGGGGAAGTGGTTCCCCCCATAGGACGCCAATGTTTAGTATAGCATATCTTAAGAACTGTTATAGTAAGAATGTTCAAACTTAGTAGAAGTCACTCCTATGGTATACTACACTTTTGAAAATAAAAATAAAGCGGGAGCCGCTGCACTCATTTTATTAAAATTTTTGTAGTATGATCTTCTGAACCCCAAAATTTAAATAAAATAGCAGCGGGGAAATGTTACCCCCATAGGACGCCAATGTTTAATATCACATATCTTAAGAACTGTTATTCTACACTTTTGAAAATAAAAATAAAGCGGGAGCCGCTGCACTCATTTTATTAAACTTTTTGTAGTATGATCTTCTGAACCCCAAAATTGAAATAAAATAGCAGCGGGGAAATGTTACCCCCCATAGGACGCCAATGTTTAATATCACATATCTTAAGAACTGTTATAGTAAGAATGTTCAAACTTAGTAGAAGTCACTCCTATGGTATACTACACTTTTGAAAATAATAATAAAGCAGGAAGGCGCAGGGGGGGAAAACCTTCCATAGGATGCATATATTAAATATCTCTCAACTGAAGAAGTGGTTTAAGCAGTGTAGCGAAGCGCACCGGGTTAAGCTAGTGTTTTATAAAACAAGTAAGAACGAATAGTCGGTGTAATATGATACCCTACCCCACAGAAAGAAGCTTTTATGGGGGCTATGTAAAATAATGGTCCGATTCGCCCCATTTTCAATAGACTTGGTCCTTGCGCAAAATAAAACCTATGTACCAAATATCATCAAGCTTTACATGGACAGCCAGCCAGCCAGCCTGCCACCCAGCCGGACGGACATTGTTAATTCAACTTAGTGCTAAAAAATCAGGGCAAGTTAAACTCTCTTTTTGGTTTAAAATGTGTTTAAACCAACAAATCCATAAACCACCAACATATAACCTATCTTTAAACGTATAAAATTGGGCGTTTAAACTACTAATACATACCATATGAATTTGATAAGATTTATCGTAGTGCTGCCACATGTTATTTTTTAACAACATATAATAAATGGGACACTGATTTATAGTTGTTGAATTTAAGCACATATAAATTCAAGTTTAGTTCAACTAAACCAGCGTTTAAGCCATCAGTCATTTATTAGCCATTAGAAAGTGATTCTAAGTTAATCGGTATACTTAAAGGTGGGTCTAGAACCAATATTTGAAGGTGTTACAAATATGAGCATAAATGCATAGTATCCCTGAAGGGAACCTGGGAGCAAGTGTCTCCAAGTCACCAGTTTTGTCGACTATGTTGGAGACATTATCAACGAAGTGTCTACACTACGCTACACTACATTTGCCACTATATTTGGCTTCAAAACGAAAAAAAAAAAAAATGATCAATAACAACTATAGCTAATTCCTATAAAAGTTAAAGCAGTAATAAAAAAAGATTGTTATGAATTTGCATTCGTACCAAAAGTGTAGACTAGATTTACTAAAATGTACTAGTGATTCTCTGGTTCCAATGTCTACATATGTTCCCAAAAGAACTACCCAGTCAATAGTGCCAACGTCAGTAGTAGATTTCCAACGACACGCACATGTTAAATATCTATAGTAAATAGCATTGTCTGAGATATAATAAGTCTCCAGTACTAGTGACTGTGTCAATAGTGAATCAGTACAGATTTGCTAGTGACATTTCCTGCAGGGATCCTCTCCACTATTGTGGTATGGGTATAAAAAGCATTGATTCACTTTGGTCAGTTTTTTATATAACCTCACTTTTTATCCGTCCTAATGTTGTCCTCTGCTCCGGAACCCAAATTGTCCTAATATTTAACTGAGCAGCCAACGCCTTTAGATATAAGCAACATGCAAGGGCTGTTTTTGTTCTTAGGAACGAAGAACTCAAGGCCATAACAGCGGCTCGCCTGCTCTTATGATTAATAGATTAAGTTTACGACTATAAATTATTGGGGTATGAATTCTTCGTACGGCTTTTTGCTTTTGATAAATTAAAGATAACAAAAATCCAATCTTAAAAAAAATTAATTAGTTTTAAAGAGATTTTTAAATATCAAAGACAGTCTGCTTAAAAGTTTTTGCCTTATTTTCAATTAAACGCTATTTGAATTTAAAATCTTGTTAAATATTTTAACCACAAATTGATTGAGAATTTTAAAAAAAAATTTTTTAGTATTAATTTCTGCCTGACTTATTCTAAATCCTATGAATTTTTCATAGAATTTCTATTCATAGAATTAAAAATCTTTAACTAGATTTACTCCTCTTTCAATGAATTCCTTTTAAAATCAATCATACTTGATTTTGTATTTATTTTTATTTTTTTTTTATTTTGGAAATTATTCCAAAGTCTATGTACAAAGGTACATTAAATTTATATTGCAAAGAATTTATCTTTTTTTAAAGATGATGAATATGATATTTTTTTTTTTTTTTTTTTTTTTTGTCTCTTAAATGAAGTCTAATGTGAAGACAAATAAGTGTTAAAACTAAAAATTAAAAAAAACTTTTTCTTGTGGTAGCAAAAGAAAGTTGGAAAGCTTGAATCGGCTAAGCCGAATTTTTGATACCCTCTTACCAAAAATTAGAGTTGCATTTTTTTAGGAGAGTTGGCCTTACATTGGATTAACAGTTAATTATGGATGATTTTTATAAAATTTTATAGCACATTTTTTATAATATGAAACGTATTTGTGACTATTAGCCAATTTACTAGAGTTTGCTAAAAACCGTAAAAATGTGAAACCGCGGTTTCGGTTTTAAAATGATTAAAACCGGTGGGTTTCGGTTCGGTTTTCGGTTTTGAAAATATCCAAGTAAAACTACATATATATTTAATGTGATATTCGAAGGTGGCACAATATATTAGCAACAATCAAAAGACTTTTGATTTTTATTGCACAACGAAAAGAAAATGAAGTCTGTTTATGTTACCCCGGATCTATACGTAGCAATATTTATTGCGGCAAACGTCAAATTTGATTGCTCCATTAAATTTACTGATTACTTAGCAATATGCTGTAAAATGGGTTGTCATTTATCTGACATTTCATTTCTCTGTACGTTTGTTTATGGCAAAGAATTTCACGTGCTCTCCAGCAATATAATCAGCAATTATTACGCTATTGTTCTGCTGACGTTTTGGCTTATGCTTAGCAAAAAATTGATACGTGGGGACCCAGCATTATTCCTATAGGTTATGTTCACATTTTTATTGAATGAATGAAACCATTGTGCGACTTATTGCATAATGTAATACAAAATAAAAATAATATGGCGAATATCATAAACAATTATATTATTAAATTAAAGAATTTTGAAATACCTTGCATTTGTTCCAGGCTGTTATGTATAAAGTTTTTTTTATGTATAATTGCAATATCTTTTAGCATAAATATATATTTAAAGTAAAAGCTAAAACCGAATATTTTTGGTCGGTTTTCGGTTTTGCAGGCATTAAAACCGCGGTTTCGATTTCGGTTAAAACCGAACAGCAATCCCTACAATTAACAATGTATTCTATTGTGTCATATTAGTTGTATTTGATATAATTTTATGTAAGTGCATTTTAAATTTAAAATTATAGCATATACAACCAATATGACACAATAGAACGCGCTGTGAATTGTCTATATGTATTCAAGCAGAATGGAGTCTTCAACTTCAGGTAAAAATCCTAAAGCCCAGAGTTAAATCGTCGACAGTAACTTAAAATTGTCTCTTATATCTTTCTTCATTTGTTTCTATTTTTCTTTGTTACAAAACCTATGAAAGTTAATTAAAGTATGGCAGAATTGTTAGGAGAATAAGAGTATATATGTGAGAGCATAAAGCTGGATTCAGCCATTCGTTCCGAACAATATTTTTGCCCGGAAGTTATTGATTTGCTATAACCAATAAGAAACAAGTTAGAGTGCTATATTCGGCTTTGCCGAATCTTTGATACCCTCCACCGACAGTTCGAATGTTTAAGGAGTAATATCTGTATTAAACTGTGACGATTTGTTATTAATTATGGTTTTAGGGGTACTAAACTGCTTTCCGGGAGTAGGGTTTCTATGGGGCCTAGGGTAAATTATGTACCGATCTTCACGAAATTTCACAGTATCATTTTTAGTCCTATACAACTGTGACGAGCCAAAATTTGTTATGATTGCATTATTTTTTACGGTTTTAGGCGTACTAAACTGTTTTCCGGTAGTAGGGTTTATATGGGGCCTAATGTAAATTATGGACCGATCGTCACGAAATTTCACAGTGTTTTTTCTAGTCCTAAGAAACTGTGACGTACTAAATTTTTTTTTTTTACGATAGCGTTATTGTTTACGGTTTTAGGCGTACTAAACTGTTTTCCGGGAGTAGTGTTTATATGGGGCTTAGGGTAAATTATAGACGGATCTTCTCGAAATTTAACAGCGTGATTTCCAGTCAAATAAAACAAATTTTTGCAAAATGTTATCTCATTCCGTGCGTTGTTCCAGCATTTATGTTATTTTTTGTAACAAAATTATCAATTTTTTTAGATGGTGGTTCCACATTTTGATTCATAGCTCTGGTCCTACTAAACCGATTTTGCTGGATTTCAATCCCAAACTGCTTAGGATAACTACAAGCAATTTGGCACCAAGCTTGTTCATTTCTTTTGAGTTGTTCGAAAGTGAGCGTGTTTTCAACAGACGGACAGACAGACGGACATGGCTAAATCGACTTAGAATTACTCAAGGACCCAGAATATATATACTTTATGGGGTCTGAGATGAATAATAAAAAAGTTTCACACGGAATGACAAACTTAATATACCCTCTTCACAAAACTAATTGTGGTGTAGGGTATAAAAATAACAAAACATCCTCTTCAATATAAAAGAGTTTTATACGCAATATATAAAAAAAATAAAAATATATAGCGAACAGTTCTGCATCAATAACTTCAAAATTGTTTGAGTTATGTCACTATTGAAGTAAAACGATATTTAAGCAATAATACAAAATGGCAGCACAGCCAGCAAACTTGTTATTTGAATTATATGAGGAGCCGCAGAACAAAACAACAACTTTTTCGCTCCTTTAAGTTTTTGGAAAATTGGGGTTTATTTATTCCGCCTCCTTAAAAAACTGCATGAACCTGGATATTGTAACAAGTTTTTTACTTAGCAATAGATGTACAAGCTGTTTATAAAACTACCAAAAACCCAATTTATCAAGAAATGCAAAAAGTACATTTTGTTCTGCGGCTCCTCATAAGATGTGGCAGCTCAATGAAATGTGTATGTAAAAATGGCAAAAAGTGGCATCTCAGTTTAACTTTTTCTGAACGAGAATTAAAATTAAACCAATTCAAGCAAAAAGTTGGCGAACAAAATTATTTCTCTCTCAAAAGTAGATAATACGTTAAAATCAATAAAAAAAAAAACATTTTATCCGTACAAAAATATTGTTCGGAACGAATGAGTGAATCGAGCTTAAGAAAAAACGTTCTCAAAATAAAAAAGATTCTATTTCACGATGGATTTCTACGCCAAATTTTTGTATGTCAAATCGTACTGAAAATGTGGTGTCGACGAAGTTCTGTTTTTTTTTTAATTCCCTATGCTAATCCCCGCGAAGCTTGACGCTTGTCTGCAGGAAAGAAACTAGAGTCTCTGGCGGGAATCGAACCCGCAACCCCGGGGTTGATAGACTAGCTCACTACTAGCTAGCCTACACTATATACAGGGTTTAAAAAAACTGCAGTCTGCAGTCTAAAAACGAAAATTTGTTAACAACTTTTCGCTTTTTTAGTTGGTGCGACAACGACTGATTACAATTAATGAATCAGAAGTAAAAGCAACAGTTTTTTTTTTTGTTAATGACAAATGAAGAATTGGAAGAAATGGCAGTTTTTCTACTTTGACTGGAGTTTTATAAACGCTGACTATATATTTATTTAAAACGATTTTATATGATTTAGCATTAAACTTTGCTATTTATACCACATTTTATAACTGTACCGTTATTCGTTACGATTAATATACAAAGACAGTGTTGCCAGAATGTTGGTTTTTTCTCTATTGAAATATGAGCCTTTTATGGGGTCTTCACTTTTTGTCATACCAAACGTCAAAGTCTATAAAAAAAAAATCTAAAATTTTTATCAGCGTTTTTTTTTTTTTATATGATGTTTGACGTTTATTGTGACAAAGAATTGTCAGGTGAAGACCCCATGTTAACAATGTCGGACAGATTTTTTAAATTCTTGGATTATTTCTATTAAAAATCTGGCACCACTGCACGTAAAATGAAAATGTTTGTCTGTTGGCTTATAGACTCCTAAACTATTGAACCGATTTTCTTGCAATTTGAACAGTTACATCAAGTGAGCAAAAATAGGCTACTTATTTTTCGATACGGCCAGGGGAAGTGGTACCTTCCAAAATTGAAAAAATATATCAGCAGCGTAAGTGGTACCCACCAATAGGATGCCAATGTTTAATATTGCCTATCTTATGTGAGAATGTTCAAACTTGGTAGGAGTCACTCTTATGGTAAACTACATCTTTAAAAATAAAAAAATAAAGGAGTATGGCGCAAGGGGAGCAATAAATATGTATGTATATAAAAAGGACAATATGGAGAAGTATCTAAATTTATAAAGTGAAGGGAGTGAAGTTAATATAGGGCCTATCAGCGTGACTTTTAGTTCAATTATTTTTAAGATAACTATAGCCTTTTTTTTGTGGTGGAGTGGCATTGAAAACTTACGAAATTACAACCAGATTTTCATGTGAATTGTACGATTATGAATCCCGGCCTTAAAGAATGCTAAAAACAATTTGACAGTAACACATATTTTATAGAAAGAGAATTACTCAACGACCCGGAACTTTGTGGGATTTTCGATTAATATTTCTGGATATTAATAACGGTAGGACAAAAGAAATATGGGCTAATTCGCCACTTATAAATGGCGAAAATTAAAAAAAAAGAAACACAAAAGCTGTTTTTGTTCAAAAATTTGTTGTTTGAGTTGTTGTTGTTTTCTTCGTAATTTTATTAAATTGCTCAAGGTTTTTTATGGTTATTGCGAACATTTTTATGGTGTTGAATAAAATATACTTGTTTACAAGATTCATATAATGATAACTTATTCTTTCTTACGGGCAACAACTTTGTTCCATTTTTTTTTTTTTTTTTTTTTTTTTTTTTGTTTCTTCAGCCACTTGAAAGCAATTGTTAAAAAATGTAAAGAAATCCTTAATAAAAGGAAACATAAATAGGCAGCTGTTTTATTCCGAACAAGTCAAAAAAGAAAAAAATGTAATTCAAATTGATTTTAAGATAATTTAATGAAAAAAAAAATTTAATTATTACCTAATTCAAGTTCTTTGAACACTTTAGCCACTTTTTACCCCTCCCTCCAACATAAATTTTATCCTTTTTTATTGGATAAGAAAATCCTTGTTGGGTTGGTAACGGAAACCTTTTGTGTTGATGAGATTTTAACTTCCGGTTCGATATCAACAAGACTATAATTTAACCCTAGAATGCATAAGCGGGTATCCTTGTGTTCACTAACGAATTTAAACATGTATAGCTGTATTGAGTATTAATGAAATGCGGGTTAGTTGTTTCATGACTATAAGCTTTCAAAGATGATATCTACGCAAACACATAACCGGAGTACCCGTGTAACCAATAGTATTAAAATAGGTGGTTAAATTTTAAGGGACGATGTTGATTTTGAATAAAACACAAATTATTTAGGAAATTATTGTCATTTCATTTTATTATGATTATATTGGTATGGTTCAATTATGTATAAAACAAAATATCGGGCAAATTTATGCCGCGACCTCGGCGGCACACCTCCATCCGATGGTCCAAATTTTCGATGACGCTGAGGCATAATTGAGGTTATATGTCGTTAATGTGCCGAATTATCTCATCCTTTAGCTCTTGAATTGTTGAAAAGTGGCACCGTCTTGTTGAAACCACATATCGTTCACATCCATATCTTTCAATTGGGGCCATAAAAAGTTCGTTATCATCTCACGATAGTGAACACCATTTACTGTAACTGCCTGACCGGCCTCATTTTGGAAAAAATACGGCTCGATGATGCCGCCAGCCCATAAACCGCACCAAACAGTCACTCTTTGTGGGTGCATTGGTTTTTCGACAATCACTCTTGGATTATCATTCGCCCAAATGCGGCAATTCTTCTTATTGACGAATCCACTTAGGTGGAAATGTGCCTAATCACTAAATCACGAAGTGCATGACGAATCCATTTAGGTGGAAATGTGCCTAATCACTAAATCACGAAGTGCATGATATGCATTTTGATTTGAACGCCCATTTTTATAATAAGCTTGAATAACTTTAACGCGTTGCTCGATTGTGTACCTTTCCATGGTTCAAATTGAGTTAGTATGAAATTGAGTAATGTCAAATGAAACGCAGAAAAAAACTTGACGTTTAGGTCTGGTTCACATTAAAGACCTGCACAGATACATCTGTTTATATCTGTTTCTGTGTTTTTTCTAAAGTGGATGCGTATGGATGAGTGCTCTTGTCTTTCTGATATAAGTTGATCTTGATATGATTTGTAAAAGAGTGGATGTAAGTTGATACAAAAGCGAAAGAGAGTATCATATCTGCTAATATCTGTTTCGCTAATATCTGGATGCTGATGGAATACAATAAGTTACTTATTGTACGATACCGTTATTTTCAATTATTTTTCAACGCAAAAGAGCCGACCCTTTGGCTGGCTAAAAAATAATTTTTTTTAGATATGGTGAGTGGGCAAAAGCAAACCCATACAATATCAGTTACACTCATTCTCTCATTTATATCAGTAGTAACAGATATATATCTGGTGTATCTGTTTCAATAGTACTTACTGATACACTCGTGCAGGTCTTTAGAGTTCACATTTAACATCGGCCCGTAAATTTAACCACCCTTTAAATGAAAAAATGAGCACATGTTCAAAGATTTTTTTAATTAAATATTTAAAACTATTTAATGGATTTTTCTAAATTTTTAATTAAAGGATTTTGAATTAAATATTTGTTTTTTCTTTTTTGTGAAGGTTAAAATTATAATGGAGAACACGGGTACACTGGTTATGTGGTAATTTTTAGTTATGTGCACTACGGTTAAAATTGGTTTAGATTTGTTTCTGTATTCTGATTTCTGTGTTATACCCCCGAATACCCAACATCAGTTAGAAATATATTGTTACTACACAAATGGAAGCGATGTAACGGAACTAGGGCTTCCAATCGGTATTGGTTTTTTTGAATCCCGGGATTCGGGATTGAAGAAAATATTTCGGGATCCTGATTTCGGGATTCACGGGATTTTTGAAAAATTTTCGGGATTTTTCGGGAGTTATGTAAATACTGTAAATATGTATGTAAATACTTTTTAAGTTGTATGACAAAAACTTAATTTTCCAGTAAATATTCATATTTCATGAACATATGGGTATTATTTATTTGTAAAAATATATTAAACACAAACTTAAAATAATAATACACACAATTCATAAAGATCATGTAATAAAAACGTAACAAAAAAACATAAAAATCTTATTTTTTATCGATATTTGACTAATGATATAAAAATTACACCATTTCCAAATGTGTTTTAAAAAACTGTGTACAGAAAAACATTTGGACAATTTTAAAATACAATTGCACAATTTCAACAAAAAAAAAAATTGGAAAATTTAATAAAAATTCTTTCAACTTATTTAATCGATATATTTTCAACAAAATTTTTTGTTATTTATTAATTGTACACATTGTAATTATTGTTTTCTAGTGTCCGAACGAACGCACTTTTTGAGACCGAACCCGAACCCGAACTTCGGTAAATTTTGACAAGTTCGGCCGAACCGGAACCCAAACTTTTTGTTTATAAATCTGAACAATTGTACTTTTTTTAATGTATTTATTTAATTTTTAGCCCCGCATACGATTTGAACTATCAATTAATCACATTTGATTTTGTAATACATAAATATAAGCAGCGAATGGACGCTTAAAAAAAAATAATATATTTTGTTATTTAAATTACTTAACATAATAGTGAACAATTTAAAACGATAAAATTAAATAAAATAAAACAGTAAAAATATATATGAATGTTCATACATGTGTATACATATTCTGAACAAAAACATTTAAATTTAAATTTCTTGTTTTTTTTTGTTGTTGTAAAATACAATAAATAATAAAAATATTAAAGCAAAGCAAAACGGTGAAAAACAAAAACAACTCTTTGCATGCGTACGAACAGTGAAACAACACTAAGACAAAATGAAAGAAACGTTTACGTTTTAGTTCAGGCAAACGAAAATAATGTAGAAATAAATAAAACAAATCAGAACAATATTAACTACCTAACGGCTAAGCCAATTACTCGAACACGTTCCCTCTCACCCTCGGTATTTACACAAACGGTGGATAGTGACTCATTAAAAAAACTACAACAAGATTTGGTGACAAGTGTTGCCAGGCCAGCAAGTATTGCCGTGACGTCAAAAACAAATTTAGTGGGCAATGATACCATGAACTTAAACACAAATGCAATGGAAAACCCCCCTGTAAAAAGTTGTCAAAAGCCTACAGTACAAGTTGGTATGGACAGGTACATAACAGTGCTTAAACGGGGACGCAGCCCTACCTCTGCAGCAGTTGCTTCGGCCTCAAAAGTACCATCTTTTGATAAAATAAATACTCAAAATCGTTTTGCAATTCTGGAGGATGAATCCTCTGAAGCACCAAACGTCATTAAACCATCCAAGCCTCCCCCGATATATCTAAGGGAGCAAAATTCAAATGAGCTCATAAAGAGTTTGATATCGGTGATAGGTGAAAATTCGTTTTACGTAGCGGCTATAAAGCGTGGAAGTATAAACGAGACAAAAATACAAGTCAATAATGAGAATGATTTTCGCAAAATAGTAAACAACTTCGAAACGCTTAAAAAAAACTTTTATACCTACCAACTGAAAAGCAGTAAAGGTCTACAGGTAGTGATTAAGGGTATTGACTCATGTGTGGACCCAGAAGAGGTTAAAACATTCCTAGAAGAAAAAGGCTTCAAGGTAAAACATGTAGTAAATATTAAAAATAGAGAAAAAATTCCCCAACCACTTTTTCGAGTGGAGTTTGAACCCGGCGACGTAAAACTTAAAAAAAACGAAACACATCCTATTTACAATTTAAAATATATTCTCTACAGAAGAATAACTATAGAAGAGCCGCACAAAAAAAATGGACCTGTTCAGTGCTTAAACTGCCAAGAATTTGGCCATACCAAGGCATACTGCTACTTACCCCCTGTCTGCGTAGTATGTGGTGAACTACACGGTACAGTTTCTTGCGATAAGTCTAAAACCGACCCCAACGTAAAAAAATGTAGCAACTGTGGCGGTAATCACACTGCCAATTATAGAGGATGCCCAGTATATAATATTGTCAAGCAGACGGTTGGACCGAAAACAAATACCCCTCAAATGCAGGTTGCAAATCAGGTAAACACAAATGCAATTCAAGCCCCCCAGCCTAGTAATAACAGAACCTCTTACGCTAACGTCCTAAAATCAAACCATCAGCCAATGCAAGGTGCCTCGCCAAGTAATGATGAAACTCCGGTTTCTAATTTAAGTCGTTTAGAAAAAACCATGGAAACATTAGTGCAAACAGTAAATAATTTTACGAACACAATGGGAAATATGATGCAGGAAATGCTTAGAATGCAATCGATGTTATTGCAAGCTGTACTTAACAAACCATGAACTGTTTAAAAATTTTTTTTGGAACGCAAACGGCATCCGCCAACATAAAAATGAATTAGAATACTTTCTTAAAAATAAACAAATTGATGTCATGATGATTTCTGAAACTCATTTGACCTCAAGAAATACGTTTAAAATCAATGGTTATATACTATATGATACCAAGGACCCTCGAGATAGAGCTTGTGGAGGTTCTGCCATCTTAATAAAAACTCGAGTCAAACACTACATTATGTGTGATCACCGTGAAGACTATCTGCAAGCAACGACTATTTGTGTTGAGGAGCTAAATCGAAACATAGTAATTTCTTCTTTATACTCTCCACCTAGATTTTCCATATCAGAAGGCCAATATTATAAATATTATAAATCATTAGGACCCTGTTTTCTGGCCGCTGGCGATTATAACGCTAAACATACCTTCTGGGGGTCACGACTTATAACACCAAAAGGTCGTGTTTTGTTTAACACAATCTCTAAAATGGGTTTAAATGTGGTCGCGAGCGGGCAACCAACATATTGGCCTACTGATCAGCAAAAAATTCCAGATGTTATCGACTTTGGCGTGGTTAAAAACATCCCCACAGAAACGATTCATGTTGAAGCTTCCTTAGAATTATCATCCGACCACACACCTACAATTGTTACTATATCGAACCCAAATAGAATTGTATTTCCGTCAGGTTACTTAGCGACGCCAGCCACACAAATAAATTGGTTAAAATATAAAAAATTTCTCAGTGCCCATTGCACAGAAAATATTCCGCTTAGTACACCGGAGAATGTGGATCTCTCTCTTGTTAACTTTGACAGTTATCTTAAACTAGCTGTTCAACACTCCAGCGTTACCCCCAAAAAAATTAAAAATAATAAAATATGTTCTTCAGATGTCGAGCGGCTCTTGACTGAAAAAAGGAGAGTTCGAAGAGAGTGGCAACTTTACAGATCCCCGCAACTTAAGATTTTATTAAAAGAATGCACAAAAAGGCTAAGAAAGTTGCTACAGAATCAGAAAACGGCTTCTCTAGAAAAATATCTTAAGGAACTTGATGCAACTCCACAATCTGACTACTCATTATGGCGTGCAGCTAGAAATCTAAAAAGGCCAGTTATATCTAAGCCACCATTAAGAAACTTGAATGGTAGTTGGGCAAGAAATGATAATGAAAAAGGAAACCTGTTTGTAAATCATTTGAAAAACGTATTTACACCAAATATATCTCACAATATTGCGGTCGAGTTACCACCTGTTGATGCTAGAGCAGCTATTCCCCTCAGATTTGAGATAAGAGAAATCGAAAAGGCTATTTGTGACTTAAACACTAAGAAGGCACCTGGTATTGATAAAATCAGTAATAAAATGCTTTTGGAGCTACCTCGCATAGCAAAGAAAATTATTCTTTTTATTTTTAATGCTATTTTACGCCTTGAATACTATCCTGAAAAATGGAAGGTTTCCTTAGTTACCATGATACCAAAGCCAGGTAAAGATCATACAAAAGTTGAGTCTTATAGACCTATTAGCTTATTATCAAATATGTCAAAGCTGTTTGAGAAATTATTAGTTTCAAAATTAACACCAATTTTAAGTGAAAATAGATGTATTCCAAACCATCAGTTCGGATTTAGAAGAAAACACAGCACAATCGAGCAGACTCATCGAATAGTAAATGTCATAAGAAAAGCATTTGAAGAAAAGAAATATTGCTCAGCACTCTTCATCGATGTTTCGCAAGCTTTTGACAAAGTCTGGCATGAAGGCTTATTACACAAACTGAAGCAAAATTTACCAGCAAACACACACAAGCTGCTAGAAAGCTACTTAGTCGGTCGTCAATTTATTATTAAAGAAGGACATTTCTTAAGTTCACCTCAGCCCATTGCCGCTGGAGTCCCACAAGGCAGCATCCTGGGCCCCCTATTATACTTAATTTATACTTCGGACATGCCAACAAGCAACTACACACAAACTTCAACATTTGCAGACGATACAGCTTTTTTAAGCGTCCACGAAAATCGTTATGAAGCATCGCGTTACTTACAGCATCATATATTTCAACTAGAAATATGGTTAAGACAATGGAGGATAATGGTCAATGAGCAAAAATGTGTACATATAACATTCACTTTGCGCCGGGAATCATGCCCCCCTATTACAATCAATAATCAAATAATTCCTCAACATTCGCATGTTAAATATCTCGGTATACATCTGGATCGGCGATTAACGTGGAAATGCCATATAGAGGCAAAATTAACACAAATGAAACTAAAAGCCATTCAAATTCATTGGCTTATTGGAAGAAATTCTGTCCTTAGTCTGGATTGCAAGCTTCTACTTTACAACTCTATCTTAAAGCCTATCTGGTGCTACGATATTCAACTATGGGGCACTGCCTCGGCCTCTAATATCGACAAAATTCAAAGGCGCCAAAATAAACTTCTTCGAATAATCACAGCCGCTCCCTGGTATGTTAAAAACTCAAACATTCATAAGGATCTCAATGTGCCATTAGTGAAATCTATGATTACAAAATATGCAATAAAATATTTAAAAAGGCTTGAACAACACCCAAATCCACTAGCTCGAAATATTTTAAATCATGGCGGCCACACTCGCTTAAGAAGAAGAGACACTGCAGCACTTATCCAATTAGATGAGCGATAAACACCTATAAAAGTGAACATAACCCGTGATGAAGAAAATTTTGTCTGGCACTGGCAGGAGATAAAATAACGTATTAGGTTAAGATTTGATTAATTATTGTTAGTTCATATTTAATATATGAAGATTCAATAAACAAATAATGACAAAAAAAAAAAAAAAAAAAAATTTATTTAAAACAAAAAAAAAAATTTCGGGAAATTATTACATACACACTTTTGGAAGGATGCAACATGAAAAGATAAATTGCTCTTTATAGTAGTGCTGGGAAACTATCGATAGACTATCGATATTATCGATAGTCTTAAAATATCGAAAATATCGATAGGAAAAATATCAATATCGATATTATTATTATTTAAAGTACAGCTATGAAGACATGTTACAGCAGTTATACACTAGACTGGTCGAATCTTGTATGGGATTTTTTTTTTTAAATTTAATTGTTTGCGCTGCTTAAAATATGAGGTTTGGTGTAAGAAATCATGATCTAATTTTTCAGGTCAATCCGACGGTGCCTAGCCGTGCCGGGTGGGGCCCAAAGTTCCCCATATTATAAAAAAAACATCTTTTCTATCAGATCTTTATAGTTATACTAGTTGAAAAGCCGAAAATCAAAAATATGGCTTCGTTAAGATCTTCCGCAGAGAAAGTACTTCAAGTGTGCCAAATTTCAGCTTCCTATGTCATCAGATGGCTTCAGAAAATTGCGGAAAGAATAGGACATACATGCAAACATCCTGACATACTAAGAAATTATATATTGTATAGATAGATTAGCATATGTTCGCGCAACTCAAAAACGCTTTAGCTTATTGAAAAACTAAAAAAAACCGAAATTCCGCAATAAAATTTACTTTAAGAAAGGTAAAACGTTTTTCATATATGCGCAGTCATTTTAGAAACATAATTTTTTTTCTGAAAAAAAAAATTCCTATACGTATCACTTAAATGCTATTTTGGAATTCATCCACTGCTTTAGATTTAAAAATTTTACTACGTGAGGTTTTTTTTCGCAAAACGACGGGAGACAGGTGTTTTCATTACTAAAACATTCTTGGCCACTTCGTCGTACTATGCCAATAATTTGGTTGTAGCCCTAGTATACATATTAGTACTCAAACCTCTACAATGTATTTTTTGAATTCGTTGGGGTGTATTTTCTGTAAGTGGCGTTATATATTGGCGGTTTTGGTTTGCTTGGCAATGAACTCCCCATTGACATTTTTTTGGCGCAACATTTGCATTAAGCGCTTGCTCAATTTTAAAAAAAAAAAAAAAAACTCCAAAATGGATTGGATGACATTTTTATCTGGAAATATGTATACTATAAAGTTTGGTTTGTGGTTCACCCAAAACTATAGATTATCTAACCATTCGCAGACAAATAGAGAGTATTTTTTTCGCCAAATAAAATTTAACCGTTTTTTTTTTTTTTTTTTTTTTTTGTATTTATTACCGTCTTCTAAAAATTAGACATATAAAGACATTTTTGTACACTTAAGCATTTTATTAAGTCATCGCTGTATTTTTTCGAATAGTAATCATAGAGAAAAATAGTTGTATTGATTTCGTATTATTTTCAAAAACAATGATGCCAAATTATAATTTGAAATTATAATAAATATGATATTTCATAAAAAAGTTCAGTGTTCGGTAAAGTTCGGTAAAAATTTCGCCGAACACCGAACTTTAACCGAACATCATTTTTTGCCGAACTCCGTAACCGAACCCGAACGTTCGGTCGGACACTATTGTTTTCTCAAATGAAAGGAAGCATAGTTTTTGGTTTGTTATGTTTTGTTTATTTTTGAACAGCAGGGCGTATCAAAAACTTTTTGTGTCAACAAATACACTAACAATCAAATACATATTGATACAAATTACTTTAAAAAAAATTTAAAAATCCCTGCAGATAGCGAGACTAGTCCATACATGCATGTAAAGAGTAGTCCATAAAGGAGTAGGAGTACTCCAAAACTACTCCAAATATACGGGTAAACGCTGGTCCATTTAACATTACGATGTCCGAGGAGGGGACCATATAACCCACCGAAGTAGTCCCTACATCTCCATGGAGTACTAAAGTGGGTTAGTTTTAAAAGTACTCCATGTTACTATAGTATGGAGTACACTTAAGGGGTATTTAAAGCATTTTTCATTTCTTACTAATCGCCTTTTATGGTGTGTATTGTAGTCTATTATTGCTATTATTAAATATATTTACTTGGTATTTTTAATTTTTTTGCCTTTTTTCCACAAATTTCACAAACTTTCACTTTTAAATAAACAATTAATAATGGACACCATCAGGGCTACCAATGTGTAATACTGTAAACTATAGAAAAGCATACATCATGCAGTTGTTGGCGGCACTGCATGTTAATTTTTTATAACATGGTCCATACTATAGTACATTGGACCATGTTGTAAGTAGTCCATTTAAACCACAATGGACCACGTAGTCCAATATTACCTGTAGGGATAATATAAAATATAAAAAAATCGGGATCCCGAAAATCCCGCGATTAAAAATCAGAAATTCCGAGATTCGGGATTCGCCTAATCCCGAAAATACCGGGATTTCCGGGATCGGGATTTCCCGTCTGGAAGCCCTAAACGGAACGAAGTAACTCGAGCAATTAGGATGAAAGAATTTCTAATTAGCCGATCGGAAAGGGATCTACACCGAGTTCAGCTGTAAATTACACCCACTTCCCCCATTATTTAAATTAAAATTTATTTTATTTCCAATAAACTTGTTTGCATATTAAGATTCCATTTATCTTGCTTTGGGTATTTTTAAACAAATTTTATCGCCTAAACAACTCGTGCCTAATATTTTTCAAAAAAAAAAAAAAAAAAAAAGGAATTGAAGAACGCGTTCGAACGTGGCATTACATTTTTATAGACAAAAAAAAAAACAAAAAAAGATTTTATAAATAGATTAAATTTCTTAGGAAAAATTAATGGCAAATGATAAAGAAAATGAAAATTAGCCAGAAAACACAAAACAGAAATTAAAAACTTTATTAGACCGAAACCTTAAGCTTGAATAGGATTTGAGTACGCCAATGAGAATTTTAATCACTGTATTGAACACCATTGAAGGTTTTATAAAGAGCTAAGTGGAGTGTTTATGTTTTCATGAGAAAACAAATTATATTCAAATGTACATTTCGTCAGCTGAAATCCAAAAGGCTATAAACGTTTAAAAAGTAGACTTTGTATATTTTCCGCTTACGGCTTTAACAATTTAGTTGGCGTTATAATCTTTTTTTTTAAATCATAATCAAAACTAATTTTTATTTAATATTTATACTCTCTATTTTCAGGCTGAATCACCACTACTTCCCATCAAAAAGCACAGTTTTACCGAAACTAATGATAACGAAATTACCACAACAACACCACCTACAATAACCACCACCACAACAACCCCAGATAGTGATAAAAATACCTCAATAAACATATCACAAAATAGACTAGCATCACAGGAACTGCCTCCAACACCGAATGATTTAAGTCCCGCCTACAGTGGCAGTCGTAAACGTTTCTCTATACCCGCACTGCTGCCCAGTGCACGCAAACTCTCTATAGAAAGTATTAAGCATCCGCTCCAAACTCTATTGGGCATTAGCGAAGAGCAATGTCAACGTCGAAACTCTCAGCCTAATCTTAAGCGATATCGTAGTCGAGACGAGAGTTCACGTTTTCGTAATCGATGTTATTCTAATCAATATTACTCCAGAACCACCTCCATTTCCCCCTCCCGCAAGCAGTCATACAGCTATAACCTTTATCCCAAAGATTCGTTTTATAATCTACAAGGTAAGGCGCCAAAGCCATCAAGTAAAATGCAGGCGAAAGTTGATGCTGTAGGTCGGGTGACTGGCGAGTGGGGTAAATGGCAATTGAGAACAGTGCTGTTAATATTCTTGTGCAAAATCCCCTCCTCTTGGTTCATGGCATGTATTATATTTACCGCTCCTGCTCCCAGACATGGTGAATTCTTTTGTAAACCTCCTCCCCAAATTGGTGCCAAAAATCAAACAGCCTGGATCAAAGTGTCGCATCCGCAAAAGGAAGAAGCAGAGGATCAGGAGTTTTCAATAGATTTTTGTAATGTTTATAAAGACGCTCAGGAACATGCCCATCTTTATTATAATTATGAAAAACAGGAGGACGAACCGAAGGTTTGGGAAGAACCGGAAAATTCTAAAAATGTTATACCCTGTACACAATTCGAACATCATGCAGAATTTCATTCGGTAATAACACAATATGATCTGGTGTGTTCGCGTGATATTCTGGTATCGGTGACGCAGTTCTTTCATCTTTTTGGGGTGCTGACCGGCGGCATACTGGCGAATCATTTGTTAAAATAGTAAGTTGGAAAATTCGGCTGTAAAATTTGGCCTATAATTGATTAAGTATGGAGACTGGTCTAGAATATAAAAATAGTTAGATTTCTAGTGACCTCACAAAATCTGCATATCTTGGTACATGTATTACTTATTGTAAACTGGTGGTATCGAAAACCACCGTGACCCGTTAATATGCCAACAAGCAGATTTAGTTCTGCCTTCTCAAGCAGAAGTAGCTTACCTGCCTTACTAGGCGACAGTGTCACGAATCGCTAGGACTGTCTTAATCCAGAAGTGACCGTTTATATGTGAAGGAATTCACTTTGGACCATTTTTGTAACGTCCCCCTAATGTGACCGACAGGGACCCCTAAGGCTCAGGGCCTTAGGGGTGGCGAGCGCCAGCCCTTTCGTTGCCCGCATGACCGGGCACCCAACATAAATTCAAGTCATTGTGTTTCCCTAACTCGTTCAGAAACGTTAAGCAGTCAAGCCCTAACCTGGACTTCACTTCCAAAAAATATAGTGCTCTAAGATCAACTTGGCTATCCGACATTATATATAATCTCAACTTATTTGCCCCAAAAACTGCAAACATATTGTCAAGAGTTATTTCAAACAAAGGCGGCCTCAAAGACTCTCATAGGGGACTCAAAAATAGACTCATTCGGTCAGAAGTGCTGTATACTGCCTCCATTATTGCTTTAGAAATTACACAAAAGAATATATGTATGTATGTAGTTACTCAACTCTTAAAACCTCAGAGAATTAGTGCCCTCAGAAGGCATTAGATGTCTCCTTAAAACCTCCAGTTGATTTTATCATGTTGTGGAGAAAATAAATATGGAAATATCAGTAGTAAAACCATATTAATGAAAGGAATGCGAATACATAAAAGTTAAATAAACATCTGATCGAAATAACCAGCTAAGAAAGTGGTAGCTACGTTGGGAAAGTGCCGAAAGGGCTAATGAACCAAAATACCACTACTTGTTATCAAAAGCTGGATTGAGAAAAGTCCCAATTAAATGCAATATTACCTCAATCTATGATCGGACATAGTTATTTGGCAGCTACATTGGGAGGTACCGAAAGGGCGAATGAACCCATAGACCACTACTTAATATTAAACGTTGGATTAAGAGAAAACCCAATTAAATGCAATATTACCTAACGCAATCTATGATCGGGCATAGTCATTTTAACACATCCCAAAAAACATTGCAAGATAAGAGAACGCGCAAACTTTGACAGACTTTGCTTTAACAGAGGATACACTTTCCATATGCCCTAAATAGAATTTTGTGAGGACTATCTACATAGGTTTTATAAAT
Organism: Pollenia angustigena; assembly: GCA_930367215.1. Classification (NCBI taxonomy): domain Eukaryota; kingdom Metazoa; phylum Arthropoda; class Insecta; order Diptera; family Polleniidae; genus Pollenia; species Pollenia angustigena. Next base: position 45,264,708 of record OV884056.1, on the reverse strand, counting down.
CTAACAATTGAAGCACAGCCGCGAAAAACGTTGTAAACGCCACATTTTGCAAAAACTGTTTTTTTGCAGATAAACGTTGACTTTACTCTCTTACACAGTTTAAACATCAAATCAACCAAAACTATGCACCTTAACGCCTTCAAAATGGCGTACAAAGTGTCAGCCAGTGGAAGAACATTGCAAGTTACTAACATAATGATGAAACCGAAATGGTTTTGCAGTGCGGAATAATGTTTTAAAAGCCTTTTGCATTAAAGTTTTTATTATCACTATTTTAAATAATAGAAAAAAAAAATTTTTTAAAACAAATAATGCTGCTTGTCAAAAAACGTTTTTTTTCTCTCCTGAAAAATTATTCACCCTTATTGTGTTTGGCGTTTTTAAGATACGCCTACGACAGTTTGGTAATAGATTAAAGAAAAAAAGTTCATGTTCTCTTTAATCTAAAGGGTGGTTAAATTTCAAGGACCGATGTTGATTTTGAATAAAACTCAAACTATTTAGGAAATTATTGTAATATTATTTTATTATGATATATTGGTATTACTCAATTATGTATGGAACAAAATATCGGCCAAATGGGCGCCGCGACCACGGCGGCACACCTCCATCCGATGGTCCAAATTTTCGATGACCCTGATGCATAATGGAGGTTCTATGCCGTTAATGTGCCGAATTATCTCATCCTTTAGCTCTTGAATTGTTGCTGGCTTATCGACGTACACCTTTTCTTTCAAATAACCCCAAAGAAAAAAGTCCAACGGTGTCAAATCACATGATCTTGGCGGCCAATTGACATCGCCATTACGTGAGATAACACGACCATTGAATTTGTTGCGCAAAAGAGCCATTGTTTCGTTAGCTGTGTGGCAAGTGGCACCGTCCTGCTGAAACCACATATCGTCCACATCCATATCTTCCAATTCGGGCCATAAAAAGTTCGTTATCATCTCACGATAGCGAACACCATTCACAGTAACTGCCTGACGGGCCTCATTTTGGAAAACTACGGCCCGACGATGCAGCTAGCCCATAAACCGCACCAAACTGTCATTCTTTGTGGGTGCATTGGTTTTTCGACAATCACTCTTGGATTATCATTCGCCCAAATGCGGCAATTCTGCTTATTGACGAATCCACTGAGGTGAAAGTGCGTGTCACGAACTGCATGATATGCATTTTGATTTGAACGCCCATTTTCATAATAAGTCTGGATAACTTTAACACGTTGTTGGATTGTGTATCTCTCAATGGTTCAAATTGAGTAAGTCTGAAATAGAGAAATGTCAAATAAAATTCGGAAAAAAACTTGGCGTTTAGGTGTGGTTCACATTCAACATCGGCGCTTACAATTTAACCACCCTTTATTAACAAACTGTCGTAGGCGTATTTTAAATACGCCAAACACAATAAGGGTGATTGTAACTTAAAACGTTATTCGCGGCTGTGCTTCAATTGTAGTTACATAAACTTCTTAATTGGGCCCGAAATGAATCATAGATGTTTTCGTAATTTTGGGCCCCATATCTTATACATGCACAGAGAAGTAGGAATTTATTCCTAATTGGGTTGAATGACTTATGTCAAACATCCATTCACCTAGATGAAATACGTGTGTGGTGCCGTGTCTAATCTTAGAAGTAGACAACATAATAACTCTGAAGCAAAGTCTATGGCTATGGTCTAAGTAGAATGTTTCTCCGCCACTTTTTGCATGGAAAAGTTGCCTCAGGCAAAGCTAGGAGTATCCATATACTTAAAATGATCAGAGCAGATATAAACAGATCAGAAGCAGATATAAATCAGGTCAAAAGCAGATATGTTTTATATCTGCTTCTGATAACTTAAAAGGTATGGATACTCCCAGCATTGCATGAGCTAACTTTTCCGTACTAAAAATGCCGGAGAAAAGCTCAAAACATATAACTGGGCCCTATTCCACAAAACAACTTTTCACTTTGCACTTATCAAATTGCATTTTTTGGCAAAGTGATAAGTGTTTCTGTTCCACAACATTCTTTGCAAATCCCACTTTGCACTAAGCTAATTTTTGCAAAGACTTTTCTCTCTTTGCAAAACCTTTACTCTCTTTGCAAAGTCGTTGCGCTTTCTTGCAAAGTGAATGTGCAAAGTGATCCACAAAGGATTTAAGGTCCAATTAGACGTGACATAACCATAACAAAACTGTATTACCAAAACGACATAAACATACCATACAAAGCAATTCAATTTTGGTTTCTACGGTCATCGTTACGGCTGTCGCATTATGGTTATGTCACATCTAATTGGACCTTTAAACATCTTTGCATTTCTGTCTTATCACTTTGCATTGCTAAATAGAAATTATTAAAATAAGATTAAAAATGGAAAAAATACTTGCAGTGTTACATGTTGTTAAAAAAAAAAGATATTTTATTTTCTAGTAAGTTTTTTTTATAAAATTATTGTATAAATAAAATGTGAGAATTATTTCTTTTTAAAAGTTATTTTTATTATATAACCCATTTTTATTTTCGAATCTGTTCAATGAATCAGATCAGTGATGGAAAATTAAAAAATGTAGATGGTACTCACCACCAAGCAAAATAGTACTTTTTTCAACATTTTGGTACTTTTTCAAAAAAATTATTTTTTTTAAAATAAACTTAAAAATGAAAAACTTTAAAACTATGGACCGAGCTGGTAAATACAACAGAAAAATTCTGATGGGGATATCTGACATTAAAATATAGTAACAAGCAGTGTTGCCACAACCTTTTGATAAGAATATATTTTGTGTAGGCAATGTTATTAACAGGGCTGTGGAGTCGGAGTTGTAGAGTCGGTGTTGAGGTTTTTGTACCGGAGTCGGAGTTGAAGTACCCAAAAAAAAATTCGCGACAATAATTCCAAAATATTTCGGCATGAAAAATTTAAAAAAATACTTCGAAATTCACGATGCAATATTTAAAACATTGATTCGAAATTTTCTTGCTATATTTAACCATTTAAAAGGTAGTGGTTTAAAAAACAGTTTTAAGTCAAATAAAGACCAGTCTCATATACATTAAGCGTTAAGGTTAGACTAGAAATTGGAATTTCAGCGGTGGGAGTCGGAGTTAAGGAAGAAGTACATAACACGCGTTAATTCATCAAAGTTTGTCGTGCGTTTGAAACTTTTAGCGCATGAAAAATTGCAAGTTACACAACGCGCGTTACAAAAGCCATTCCTGTCAGCTGTTTTTTATTTGTTTACTTATTCGTGCATTGAAAACGGATTCAAAAGTATATCAAGATTTTATTATTTTATTGAATTTACTCTTTAAATATAAATATTGTATGATTTTTAAGATCTTGAATAAGTTTTTCTTTCATGATTCATAAATTTGTTAAAATATTGTTTTTATTGTCAGCTGATTACTTGTCAACAATACACAACGCGTTAAAAAGTTCAAAGTTAACCAACTTTCTGGCGCAAACGCGCCAAAATATTTTGCATGTAGCTTGTTCTATGAAAATACACTAGTTTAACTTTTTTTTGACAGAAGTCTACAGAGCGCGCGCGCACTAACGCGTGTTATGTACTTCTACCTTTAGTTCTTTTTGTTGACGACGCAACAGCCCTGGTTGCCAATGTTAAAAAAAATATCAACGCTTAATTTCTAAACAAAGAAGCAGAACAAGAAAAGGTACCGTGGTATTTTTGAAAGGAAAAAGTACTGAAAATAGTACCATAGTACTGAATTTTCCATCACTGAATCAGATAAAATCAACTTGGCTTTGATTTAAACGAAAGAGTGCTTTCTTAGAGTTTTGTGGTGCCGAAAAATTAATTTTGTCTCTTTATTTCTCGTTATAACCGCGTCTCCACTATCGTCGAACAAAAACTCGCGTCTTAACATTTTGAAAGCTTCACCAGCTATAACAATATGAATTTGCAAAGAGATCGTTTACCTTTAAAATTTTTGACAAACTTATCAAAATTTGCTTTGCAGATATAGAATTTACAGTTTTTGAGGAACGAAATAGCATAATTTTCTGCAAAGTCTTTGCAAATAACACTCTGCAAATTAACTTTGCACAAGAGAACATACGTGGAACAGAAATTAAAAAGAGAATATAAAAATTGCATAGACTTTGCAAATTTTACTTATCAAATTTTATAGTTCTGAGGAACATAAAGTTTTGAAAATTGACGAACAATTTGATAAGTGAAAAGTTGATAAGTTGTTGTGTGGAATAGAGCCCTGGTCCACTCTTAAGTTCACACTATAAAATAGTCTGTTGTCTAGTTTAAAGTGTAGGCTATAACGTTTTCAAAACAATAGTTTCTCTAGCGTAGTGACATAATTTCAAAAAGGATCCAAAATCATTTTATAAATTCGTTAATTCTAAAAGACGATCGGCTGAATATCCTTCGATTATGAAATATGGTGATTCAGAATCTTCGGATGATAAGTCCATTAGTAATATGTTTGCTGACTTTTTTGCATCAACTTACTCTTCGTCATCCTTTAACTATCAATATTCGTACACAATCCTTGAATCCACAACTTTTTCTATACGATCCATTACCCAACAAACCGTCTTAAACGCCCTAGCTAAGCTAAAAACGTCAAATGTTGCTGGCCCAGACGGCGTTCCCAGCTGTATTTTAAAGCAATGCTCACAAATATTATACATTCCATTGACTCATATATATAATATATCTCTTAAGACGGGTTATTTTCCTTCAATTTGGAAAGAATCGTTTATAATTCCACTGTTTAAATCTGGATCTAAAGCTAATATTTTAAATTATAGAGGCATAGCTAAATTAAGTGTTATACCAAAATTATTTGAAAAACTTATATATGATACACTGTCGCATCACGCATCATCTATATTATCTCCAACACAACATGGATTTCGTAAATCATGCTCTACAGCTACGAATCTTCAAGAGTTGACAACTTGGGTAAATGAAGGGTTTGGTAATGGCATGCAATCGGATGTTAAATATAACGATTTTAGTAAGGCGTTTGATAAAGTTAATCATGATCTTTTGCTGTTTAAGCTTGATCGGATGGGTTTTAGTTTATCGCTTCTTAAATGGCTTGGTTCATACTTAAAAGGCAGAACACAATCTGTTAAATTTCGTCATTCATATTCAAATTGTATAAATGTAATATCAGGTGTTCCTCAAGGTAGTCACCTAGGGCCCTCCTATTTACACTATTTATAACTGATCTTCCTTCTGCAATTAAACACTCAAAAACTTTAATGTATGCAGATGATGTAAAACTATTTATTTCCTTCAACGACTCTGATCAGCAAGTTCATTTGCAGAATGATATTAATAATTTAATTACCTGGTGTAGCATGAACTTAGAGGATCTTAATGAGAAAAAATGTAAATATATGATTTTTACAAGATCAAGTCCAATAAAGGGTAGCTATATTATGAATAATATAGTTCTAGATTTGGTTGAAAATTTTAATGATCTTGGCGTACTTTTGGATAAACAATTAGACTTTAAAAGTCACATATTGTTAACAATCAATAAGGCTACTGGAGTACTTGGGTTCATAAAACGTTGGGCTAAGGAGTTCTCCGATCCATATACAACAAAGCAACTGTTTACTACCCTAGTTAGACCAATTCTTGAATATGGATCTGTTGTTTGGGACCCTCAATATCAAGTACACTCTAACAAAATTGAGTCGGTTCAGAAACAGTTTCTGTTGTTTTGTCTTCGCGGTTTGCGTTGGAACCCTAACATAAGGTTGCCATCATACGAACATCGCCTCGCCCTTATTAAGTTGCCGACATTAAAAAGTCTTAGACATATGTTAAATGTTACTTTTTTGTTAAAATTGATGAACGGTAGTCTTCATTCCGAATTTCTTCTTAGCAAAATAAATTTACATATTCCTCTTCGATCGTTAAGAAATTATAATATCCTAAGCATAAAATATTACAGCACAAACTATGCTAATTTTCATCCATTTCGTAGAATCTGTGATGAATTCAATTTATTGTATCCATTTATAGATTTTAAGAAAAGTTTGGAAATCGTGAAAAGAGATATTATAATCAAGGCGAATTCATAAAGGTGACCGCATCATGAGATAGCATTATGCTAGCTATCCCTTTCTTTTAAAACATACTATGTATTTTGTTTTTGGAAAAAATTAGAGTGAATGTCAAAATTATTGGTTGAAAATATAAAAGGAATTTGTTTGTTTATGAAATACTTATACAAAATTGCTTTAAAAGGTAAATCTTTTTCCTGTATTGCAAATTTATTGTGGCTCCACGTATTCCTTATGCCTTTTAAATCCTCTTGTTTTTGCTCACTTTTTTTTGTTTTATTACATTTAAATAAATTTTTTTTTCTTGATTTAGATTTTAAATTTTAACAAATTTTTTCACAAAATGTAAATAACGCTTGACATTTAGTATACACACAAGGAAATTAACAATAAACAGATGACTCGAAAATATCACCTTTATGAATTCGCCTTGATTATAATACACTTAAATACAATTACCTAAAAAATTTATTATATTTTAATTTTCATATGTAAAAATGTCATTTATATTTGTTTTTTGTTAAATTATTTGTAATTTCTTAATTATGTTTTGTATAAATTTTATTTAAATTAGTCTGTAAGGATTATTCCATAGACTTTAATAAAAAAATAAATAAAAAATAAAAATAACGTTTTCAAAACAATAGTTTCTCTAGCGTGGCCTAAGTTCTAGTCTATAATCGACTGCGTTAGCTTATATCCATCGCGTAATATAAAGTTTAATTTAAAGCGTAGTAGGTGTCCTCATTAATAGCCTGATCACATTTTTAAAAAAAAATTTGACTTATTTCTGCATTAAATATTTATTTAACTAAAAGTTTCCTTACTCCTTTCCCTACAGTTTCAGTCCTCGAAATGTGATGTTATTTGGCATGGTGACACAAATCATTTGTGGTACTTTAACAGGTCATGTTGCCTCCTATGAATTGCATGTCTTCTTTCGATGCTTGTCGGCTGTGTGTTGTGCTCAAATGTATACGGCCGGTGGCATGATAAGTAAGTAAATTAATGATCAAATTAAGTCGAGTTAAATCCTTCAAATGTTGCTTTTTGTAGTGGCCGATATAACGGGTGGCACCTATAAGACCTGTATTTCGACGCTATTTGAACAGTTTTGGTCTATTGGCGTGATAATGTTACCTGGCGTGGCGAGCTTCTTTTCTAGTTGGTCACATTTATATATGGCCATATCATACCCTACTGTGATACTCATATATTTATGGCAGTAAGTATGGAAATTAAGAAAAATAATTCGGAAATTAGCAAAATTTAATTGAGAGCAAGACGAATTCATACAGGGAGCTAATTCTGGCAGTCGTGATCGAATACTTTTTCGATTCGAAAGTAATTTTACTTGTTATTCTTTCAGTCGATACTGAACGAATCGAAATTATTTTTTCAGTGTTGTAAAGCATTTATTTGAGTATTCATAACACTGAAAAAATAATATCAACTTCTTTAAAGAATTAAGCAATCAAATTTTTCAATTGTACGTATTTATAGTGATATCTTATGTAATACCGAAGGTGGCACAATATATTGGCAACAATTAAAAAACTTTTGATTTTTATTGCACAACGAAAAGAAATTGAAATGTGTTGGTATCATTGTACAATGCTGTTTATGTTATTCCTATAGGTTATGTTCACCTTTTTATTGAATGAAAGTTGAGCAATATTTAAATTGAAACCATTGTGCGAATTATTGCATAATATAGTACAAAATTGAAAAATATGGTGAATATCATATACATACAATAATATTGCAAGAGTATGAGCCGCTTTAGAAATAAATTTGCTTTCGAATCGGAGAAGTATTCGATCACGACTGCTAGAATTAGCCCCCAGGTGACGGAATCACACATCACGAGATAGAGAGAGTTTGTTTTTTATGGAGTTTGATATTAAGAATACCTTTACCTTCATACCAACAAAAAGGAACAGCTAGCATAACTCTATTTCTCATGATATGGTCACCTGTATGAATTCGCCTTAATTGAGAGAATGCTTATATAAATTTTATATCTTATATTTTACAAGATGGATTCCCGATTCACCCCGTTGGATGGTATCAAAGGGAAGAGTTTTGGAAGCCAAAAGGATATTAATAGAGGTAAGTTATAAATTAGTTTAGTCCCTACAAAGATTAAAGTATACAATTTACTTAATGCAGTGTGCTGAAATGAACGGTACACGTTTAAGTCTTCCTAATGATATCGATCAACAATTACAACTACAGGCACTAACCGCCTTGGACGCTCCAGCCCCAGCCAGCTGGTGGACAATTTGGAAGGGCGAAAAAGCGATTAGACACATGATCTGTGTCCATTTGTGTTGGTCCATCTATATTGTTGTCTATTACGGCATGTTATTGAACATTCGCTCATTTAGTCGTGACCATTTACAAATTAATACTGTGATAGCCGGTATTTCAGAAATTATCGGTACATTTATTGGTCTTTTCCTTATATTAAAGACGAAACGCAAATGGATGTGGACGGGTTTGTTTAATATAATAGCTGGTTGTATAGCGTACATGGGTTGGCTGGTGCCACGCAATAGTAAGTTGTTTTTAAAGTTATTTTGTGAAGATAAATTAATCTTTTTTTTTTTTGATTTTAAAGTTGATTTGGATGGTCGTGTGGCTTTATTAATGTTAACGGCCATGATTTCGAAAATCGCTATATCCTGTACGTTAGCCATTCTAACCACATGCACCGTGGAGCTAGTAAGCAATGAGAAAAAGAAAATCTGCGCCTTTTCCACCATCTGCTGGGCCCGTTTTTGGCTATTAGGAGCTCCGTTTATAGGAGCCACCGTAGTCTTTGGCCAGCTAATACCACAAACAGCTTTTGCTTCTCTCGCCATAGTGGGTGGCCTATTATCTACCCTTATCTCTAGTCCTCGCACCATACCTAAAAAACCAACCTCTCAAGTTACTAACAACATGGCCAATGGCGGTATTGATAATAAGGCTTACGCCAAGGGACCTATATTTAATAATAATATCGCTAATATGACCACGCAGCAATCTAATCTACCTCCACAATTAATGCCTGGTATTTGGACGACCAAAAATCATGAAGACACTCCTCCAATATGATTCAAAATTTTATAATTAGTTTACTTTTTAATATAAGACAACTTTCTTTCCTTTTTTTCTTAAAAGAAATAACCAAATATCAAGCAATCAAAAAAACTTTATCTAAAGCACCAGATTCCACCCTAAGAATCTCAAAAATATAACGGGTATTGTAAAATAAAAAATAATTATATTTAAAAGAACTAAAACAGTAGAGCTTCAAGCATAAAAATAGTGAAAATATAAAAACAAGATTTACTTTAATTTTATTAAAATTTAACACGTTTAATTAAGTAGGTCTAATTGGTCAGATACATTTAAGCTTTAAGCTCTCATAACTGAATATCGTATGTATATTATTTCGAATGTTTTGAAACCCAAATTTAATTATTCCTTATGGCCAGTTTTGGACTTCGTATTTAAATTCGTATTTAGTTAATTTTTATTTAAATGTTGTTTTAATTTAAATACAGTTTTAGTTTTTAAGTGCTACAGGATTAAGTCCCTTTTACACTTTGGTGCCTATTATGAACTAAATTCGATTTTCGACAGCAGTCGTATTAGCTGATCGATGGAATTTTCATTTGGTATTGTGGCGCGCATTCGATAAAAATTTACTATTGTGATTTTGTTGATTCACAGTTGTACATTTTCGATCAGCTGTCACTTAAAATAAAAAATTTTGTTTACAAATTTAAAAAATAAAATTAAAGTTAAACGTGACCACGGCGGAATTATGGTTGTTTTCAAATAATTTAGCTTCAGTGGGATTTCATCCCACTTTTTACATGCTGAACTTTGCTGCAAATCATTTGGTTCGAAAAGAATTTTGTTCCATAATGAATTTGAGCGTTTCCAATTGCTGTTTTAGACGTTGGACTTGCATAAAATGAACAAAACTGATAAAGAATATGGTATTTGGTATACGAACACAAAAAAATTTACAAATAGTTACATTTTCAACAAGTTTTTTACATTTATTTGCACCGTCGAAAGCAAATTTGTTTTCGTTAAAAAATTCGATGCACAACGAAATTTTCGACAGTGCTGCAAACTCATAGTACCAAATTAACATTATATAGCCAGCGAAAATCGTTTATCGAATTTAACTCATTATAGGGGCCTATAATACTGAGGATTACGAGATATAAATTTAAAATGTTAAAACAATTTGTTAGGAAATGTCAAAAAAAACGTAAGAAACTATTAAAAAAATCAAAATTCACAAAAATTAAAAGCTGTGATGTAGGTTTTATTTATTTATTTTAAATATAATACTAATTTTTGTTATAAAAACTAATAAATACGGCACACAGACGAAAAAATTATAAAGAAAGTACAATCGTATCAACTTTTCCAACCTTGAAGACAATATAAGTTGATACGATTGTACTTTCTTTTTAGTTTTTTGTCTGTGTGCCGTATTTATTAGTTTTTACAACAAAAATGAGTATTATATTTAAAATTTTAAAGAAAGCACTTGAAATGTTATATTTATTTTTATCATTTTGCATATTTTTATTAGAAAAAAATAATAATGAAAATTTGTGAACAAAATTAAAATTTTCCAACTCTGATCTGTTTTTTTTTTTTCTAAAAATACAACCCTGATAAAATGAAAAATCCAGGGTTTAAAAAACTGCAGTCGAAACCAAAAACTGTTAAACAAAAAACGAAAATCTGTCTACAATTTTTCGCTTTTTGATTTGGTTTGACAGCCACTGTTTAAAGTTTAATGAATTAGAAGTAAAAGCAAAAGTTTTTTGGCCAATGACAAATAAAGAAGTTGAAGAAATGGAAATTTCTCTACTTTGACTGCAGTTTTTTAAACGTATCGTAAAATCGTATCGTTTATTTGGGGGTCATGTTTTGCCTTTCAATTGTTGAACAATAAAATAAAACTTTTTAGAGCCTGTGATTTACTAGTTGTCGTGTGTGCTCATTAAGTAAGTGATGGTGTGGCTTAAGAATGAAATCGAGCGACAGAATTTTTTGAAGACTTGCAAATGATTTTTGAAATTTTGATTTTTATTTTTTTGAACAAAAATAAAAGTTATTCTCTTAAGAAATGTACGTGTTATAATAATTTAGTTGACTTTAAGTATTTATTTAAGTGTGTGATCATCATTGGGATTTCTTATGCACATTAAAACAAATATTTAAAGTCAACTAAATTATTATTACATGTACATTTCTTTAGAAAATAACTTTTATTTTTGCTCGAAAAACTAAAAATCAAAAAATTACTGCTATTTTTGTTCAAAAAAATAAAAATCAAAAAGTAACTGTTATCAAGTAAATACACTTTAGAAACTTCAATAGATTTAATAGACTTAAAATAAAAAAGGTGGCAATTGAAATATTATTTAAGTATCTTTAAAAGAAGCTCTGGAAAACTCAATTTCATATTTAAATAGGACTTCGAGATAAATAATATTTAAATATGAAGTAAAATGCTGGCCCTTTAAATAATTTTAATTAAAAAAAATTTAACAAAACAATAATTAAATTAATAATTAATTAATGAAAAAAAAAAACATACAATATTAGCAATTTTATTATGCTCAATTAATAAAAAATCCTCTATATTTTATGAAGAGATACAATTTAGAAAATGAAAACAATTTATTTTAAAAAAGATGTTTACAAAATCATTATAAGCAACTTATTTTAAACACAAAATCTTAATTTAATAAGTTTATTATAATTTTATTCCCAACATTAGGTATAAAAGGAATACAAAGTTCAATCAATTGAAAAAATTTCTGAAATAAATTTCAGAAGTTTCATTATTTCTGTATTTTATTTTGTTAATAATTTTTAATAGAACTCTTAATCCTTTCCTTAAAGAGTTTTTTTTTTATTCATATGTATTGCTTTTTAACAAACTTCCATATTTTACACTTATTATAGAAGATTTTGTAAACATCGTTAAAAATTATTTTAAAGAATTTTAACAGCCACAAAATTTTAAATTATTTTTATAATATTTTGTTAGAATTTTTTAAAACAATTTAATAATTATTTTTTTCACTTAATATACATAAGTAGTTAAGTTAAATGAAATTATTTTATTTAGAGTAAAAACAAAAAACAAATATTATTAATAAATTTAACCAAAAAAGACGCTTGAGTTTAAGAAATGAAAATCTAAAAACAGAAACTGTTACAATAAAAAAAATCAATATTTTAATTGTTATTTTTGCGAAAATAAAATTTAAAAAAAAAACATTATTGTAGTTTAAATTTTTTGAAATTACCATTTAAACGCTAGAAAGACAAAAATTATTCTTGCTTTGTAAACTCTTTAGGAAAAAAGGATTATTTTAGATACAAATACACACAAAAAACAGATTTAAGTTTTTCAAGTCGAAAGTAGGTCTATTAACAACAAATTTTAAAAAAACTACTTATAAATTAAAATTTTTATAGCATATCAACAGTTTTTATTCTGTAAATATTTTGTTTTTTTTTACCGAGTTATTCAGACTAAAAAATAAAAACGTTTTATTTTTCTTCTATTTAAAAAACTAATTCCGCTTATCTTATCATTAGATAATTCAATGCAAAAAACAGCTAAAATGCCCGTTAATTCAAAACTTCATTGTGTTCAAACAAAACTTGGCATTACTTTTTTCTCAAACATACTTGCGCCCTCTTTATTTCATTTACTTCTTCTTTTGACATTCCTTTGAAGGCGCAATTTACATTTCATTGTTGGCAGCACTACATATTTTCATTTACAAAAACAAAAACAAATGTTTTTTTATTGTTGTTGCTATTTCATGCATTTTGTTTTTGCCGAACCATTTAAATCTAAACGGGTGCGAAATTTGTAAAACAAATTCTTTTGTTTCTCTAATTGTTCTCTAATTGTGTGTTTTAAATAACAGAAAGACTTTAAAAAAAGCTTTGAAAAGTGTTTAAAACTTTATCTATTATAAATAATTTATAAAAATATAAAAAAGTGTTAAATAAAATGAGTTTTTCGTCAAATGAACTAAATTTGAGTGGCGGTTCTTCCATACATTTAAATGTTTCAAATGGTGTTGCTGGCAGCGCTGTCGCTTCGCCTGGTCTGAATTTAAGTTTGGGTAATAGATCAGTTTTAAAGGAATTACACTCGAACGACAGCAACAGTATGGTAAGTAAAGGAATTTCAATAATTTTAATCGAGTTTTTAAAATAAAAATTGCAAAATTTTGTGTATTAAAATGTAAAATTTTTACTGTGAAATGTTTTAAATAGTTAATAAAAATACGAATTTATTTACTTACCTTAAAAAAAAGATGATGGTAGACATGTTTGTTTTCGTACTGCGAATTTTTTTTTTTTTTTATCACTATTATTTTTGTTATTCCATATTATTTCTTTTAAAATGTATTTTCACACTTCTATTTACATTTTTGTTGTTTTATTTAAAAATTCATCGTTTTAAATATGATTTGAACACTATTTTCAACTTCACTTTTAAAAAACTTCCAACAAACATAAAGTTAATGTTACAACTGCCGATCTCTTGTAAACAGCTTTTAGGACCAATTTTACCAAGTTGAAGTTAACTATTACTTTAACTGTCCGTTTATACTATGTTAATCGAGAGTTATATTATTATTAACTGAGAGTTATAATAATCTTTCATTATAACTGAACTTGGAGAAATTCGCCGTTAGTGTTGTGCATAATTGTAATTAATCGACTAATGGTATATAAATTTTTAATTAAAGCATTTGTACAAGCTTTTTTAATTTAAGTGCACATGTTGTTTTTTTTTTTATTAAAATATTGTTGTTTCATATGCAAATAAATTGTAATTACATACATTAGGTGCGTTCACATATTTTATACTATCAGAAAATGCTAAGAGAGGGTAAATTCAAAATTTACAAGATTTTTCTCGCAATTACTCAAAAAAGGAAGCGCTTTACCAGCCAAAGAAGCAAGTTCAGCTGTTGGATACAAGATCTATATATCTATATATATAAAAATGAAAAATGTTTGTATGTTTGTGTGTTTGTTTGTTTGTTGGCTTATAGACTCCGAAACTACTGAACCGATTTTCTTGAAATTTTTACAGTAACATCACGTTGCCAATATTTATTATCGCATATCTTAAGAGCCGCTGGACGCATTTTGCTGAACTTTTTGTAGTAGGATCTTTTGAGCCCCGAAATTGAAATAAAATAGCAGCGGGGGTATTTGAATCCCCCATAGGACGCCAATGTTTAACATCGCATATCTTAAGAACTGTTATAGTGAGAATGTTCAAACTTTCTAGAAGTCACTCTTATGGTATACTACACTTTTGAAAATAAAAATAAAGCGGGTAGGCGCAGGGGGGGAAATACCTCCCATAGGATGCATATATTAAATATCGCTCAACTGAAGAACTATTAAAGGGAGAGTCTTCAAACGTGGGTTTAGCTACTGTTATAGTAAACTATAAATTTTCAATATAAAAATGGGCGGGAGAGACAGGGGAGGAGCAGTACCCCTCATAGATAGAAATATTAATAAGAGCCACTGCACGCATTTTGTTGAAATTTTGGTAGTAGAATCTTCTGAGCCCCAAAATTGAAGCAAAATAGCAGCGGGGGAAGTGTTACCCCCCATAGGATGCCAATGTTTAATATCGGATATCTTAAAAACTGTTATAGTAAGAATGTTCAAACTTTGTAGAAGTCACAGTTATGGTATACTACACTTTTGAAAACAGAAATAAAGCGGGTATGCGCAGGGGGAAATATCTTCCATAGGATGCATATATTCAATATCGCTCAACTTAAGAACTATTGAAGGCAGAGTCTTCAAACGTGGTTAAAGCTTCTATTATGGTAAACTATAAATGTCAATATAGAAATGGGCGGGGTAGCCAGAGGAGGAGCAGTACCACTCATAGATAGAATTATTAATAAGAGCCGCTGCAAGCAATTTGTTGAACTTTTGGTAGTAGGATCATCTGCGCCCCAAAATCGAAACCCCCATATGACGCCAATGTTAAATATCGCATATCTTAAGAACTGTTAAAGTAAGAATGTTCAAACTTAGTAGAAGTCACTCCTATGGTATACTACACTTTTGAAAATAAAAATAAAGCGGGAATGCGCAGAGGAAAAAACATTCCATAGGACGCATATATTAAATATCTCTCAACTGAAGAAGTGGTTAAAGCAGTGTAGCGAAGCGCACCGGGTTAAGCTAGTCTTCTATATATATAAAAATGAAAAATGTTTGTTTGTTTGTTTGTTGGCTTATAGACTCCTAAACTACTGAACCGATTTTCCTGAAATTTTTACAGTAACATCACGTGAGCCCTACAAATAAAATAGGATACTTATTTTTTCGATAGGGGCAGGGGAATTGGTACCCGCCATAGGATGCCAATATTAATTATCGCATATCTTAAGAGCCGCTGCACGCATTTTGTTGAACTTTTGGTAGTAGGACCTTCTGAGCCCCAAAATTGAAATAAAATAGCTGCGGGGGAAGTGGAATCCCCCATAGGACGCCAATGTTTAATATCGCATATCTTAAGAACTGTTATAGTGAGAATGTTCAAACTTTGTAGAAGTAACTCTTATGTTATACTACACTTTTAAAAATAAAAATAAAGTGGGTAGGCGCAGGGGGGAAATTCCTCCCATAGGATGCATATATTAAATATCTCTGAACTGAAGAAGTGGTTAAAGCAGTGTAGCGAAGCGCACCGGGTTAAGCTAAATATTTATAAAATTCAATTGATTTTAACTATTTATTCAAAATAACCATCTAATAATAATATTTGGATATAACATAAATAAGTAAAAAAGTATAGTCGTTCGGTATTTGAAACCTAATGGCACTCATAGACCTATCAGAATAAAATTATAAGTGTTCTCAGGAAAAATATACCGGGAAATTTGTGAGGGACTTTTTTTAAATTATCTGTGATAAATTTATTGCTGATATCATTGGAAATATGTTATACCTGTCATAAAATGTATGTAAATTCAAATGAGAAATGTTTAATGCTCATAAATTTCTTCTTTTACTGGGAAGAGGACTAAAAATATATATAATTTTAAATTTTTTTAGAGTTTTGTTCCCAATTGTTTAAACAAATTTTATTATTTCGTATGCAGAGCAGCTGGATAAAAGAGGTTTTTTTCTGATTAGATTCTGAAAATGCTCTAATTAGTATTTATGTAAGAGATGTTGACAAAATCGAAAAATTAACATTTGATGAAATTTGAATGCAGCAATTAATGTTCCGGAAAACGAAATCACATGAAATTTAATCGATAAATACCTATTTTCAATTCAATTTTTTTTTAAACAACAGTAGTTTTACTTATTTTAAGAGTAGTTCTGGTAAAGATAAGTGGTCCCTAAATAACAGAGCTGTAAATTAATCATTCATTTTTGAATTAATTTGTGAATCATTCATGCACTGAATTAGCAAATTTTGAATTAATTATTTTTACACAAAAAAATTAATTGAATGAAAATTGAGTCAATTCAGATGAATTTGGTAAAAATGAATTGCAATTCATTTCCAATTCAAAAGAATTTTTAAAGTAAATTGCAATTCATTTAACAGATTCATTTGAATTGCATTTCTTTTGAATTAATTCAAATGAATAAGAAAAAAGAATAAGCAATTAATTTCCAACTCATTTGAATTCAATTTATTGAAATTTGAATTGGTTTTGTATTAGAATGGAATTGTCAGGTAGCGGCAGAATAGGAATTAAATTATTAAGTAATGGCGAATATCCTATCGAAATGGAAAATTTTTGTTAATTTGCTAAAAGAAACTTACATTTTTATTTTTATCAAATAGTGTGAAAATATTATTAAAAGTGTGTTTAACAATAATTTTTTATTTTAATAATATCGTATTTGTATATTGTAGAAAATTTCTTTTTTAAAATTTTTCAATCGAATTTTAAAGATGTTAGCAACTTTGAATATGATATCTTGATCGATTCTTCAGAAGTTGAAGAAGAATATTTATTTGGTGACGTATTTAATTTATAAAATGAAATTTTAATTAAACATGATACATACATACATACATATAAAAATTATATTGAAATTATGTATTCAAAAGTTAACAATATTAGTAGGGTAATTCCATGTCAAAACGACCAAGAGTGGGACACGACCCCTTTTGATTTTAATGAAATTTGGTGAGAAGGTTCCTTATATCTTATAAGGAACATATATGAACGAAAAAAATTTTTGAATTTTTTTTTTTTCGAAAGTTATGTCATTCAAAATGTACTAATTTCGCCGAATTAGCCGAATGTGTTGATTAACATACGAAGATGATGTTATTGTAATTTTAAAGAGAATACTTGAGGCTACAAACCATATATTGAAAAAAAAAAAAAAATTTAATATGTGTCTGTAAAATATTGAATTTTAAAAACGGACTAACACCTAATTTTCACGATGATTTAAAAGACATGTCTTTTTTGTAGTTCTTTTTTAAAGAAACTTCCAAAGACATGTTCAATTTTCACAATGTTTCTTATTTTGTTTGATTTTTTTTATTTTCCTTATAAATGTATGATGTATGTATGTATGTATTGAATTTTTTTGAATTAAATTTGTTTATTTTTTTATATTTTAATAAGCAATTGTAATTTTGAAATAAAAATACAACATAAATTAAAAAACAATATTAAATGCAAAGAGGAATGTCAAAAAAAACACAGAAAATACGATTCATGTCTTTTTTTCTACCCTGCTTACTTCTCTCCCCCGCTCGCTTTCAAACTAAAAAAGACATGTTTCAAAAATAGGGGAAAAAATCATCATGAAAATTGGGTGATACACCCAATTTTCATGATGATTTTTTCCCCTATTTTTGAAACATGTCTTTTTTAGTTTGGGAGCGAGCGGTGGAGAGAAGAAAGCAGGGTAGAAAAAAAGACATGAAACGTATTTTCTGTGTTTTTTCTGACATTCCTCTTTGCGTTTAATTTTGTTTTTTAATTTATGTTGTATTTTTATTTCGAAATTACAATTGCTTATTAAAATATAAAAAAAATAAACAAATTTAAGTCAAAAAAATTCAATACATACATACATTTATCAGGAAAATGAAAAAAATCAAACAAAATAACACCTAATTTTCACGATGATTTAAAAGACATGTCTTTTTTGTAGTTCTTTTTTAAAGAAACTTCCAAAGACATGTTCAATTTTCACAATGTTTCTTATTTTGTTTGATTTTTTTTATTTTCCTTATAAATGTATGATGTATGTATGTATGTATTGAATTTTTTTGAATTAAATTTGTTTATTTTTTTATATTTTAATAAGCAATTGTAATTTTGAAATAAAAATACAACATAAATTAAAAAACAATATTAAATGCAAAGAGGAATGTCAAAAAAAACACAGAAAATACGATTCATGTCTTTTTTTCTACCCTGCTTACTTCTCTCCCCCGCTCGCTTTCAAACTAAAAAAGACATGTTTCAAAAATAGGGGAAAAAATCATCATGAAAATTGGGTGTAAGAAACATTGTGAAAATTGAACATGTCTTTGGAAGTTTCTTTAAAAAAGAACTACAAAAAAGACATGTCTTTTAAATCATCGTGAAAATTAGGTGTAAGTCAAAAACGTATTTTTTTATTTGACTTTTTTTTTATAATACCTCAAACTGTTCTTTAAAAATACTGAAACTTTGAAGGAGGTGTTTTTTCTTTTTTAAGATATGATTTTTTTTCTTTCGCAACCTTTAAAACAATAATCTTAAAATAGAATTATAATATTGTAATTTTGAGCAAAAAGTACACTGTTCTAGTTGCAAAAAACAGTCAAGCCGGGCACCTGGCATTTTAAACTAATTGGGGCACGCTGAATCTAGTGGTGCTAACCGTTTTTTTTTTAGGTTAGCTCTTGTTTTCAAGATATACCGTTATTTAAAATGTTAGTTAAAATGTAGGAGGTTGCACTGCATATATTCACGTAACTCAAAAATGGTTCCGCAATAAATAATGAAGTGGGGTTGGTCATACATTTAACCCATCTAGGAGCATCCTATGCTATGTAACCCCAAGTTTTATCTTTTAAATGACATTAAAATCATCTTCGTATGTAAAGTAGTTTTTGAGATTTCTACAAACAGATATCTGGTCGTGTTCGTACCTAACAGTTATCTTTACCTATTTGGTAACACTATTGTGGTTATTTTAACGTTAATTTTGCCTACGTGAATTAACTAGCGAAAATTTATGGTGTAAAATGCACTACACTTTAACCCGTAGGCAGAGCTGTAAATGATTGCAATCGATTTAATTGCAATCACATGATTTCGCTTTAATGATTGCTAATTTTTTGATTGCATTCAAAATCGTAAATTGATTTCATGATTTCAATTTGAAATCATGAAATCAATATGATAAAAACGATTGAATCAATTTTTTGAAATCAATTTATATATAAATTGATTGCAATCAAATTTGATTGCAATCGATTTGATTGCAATTACTTTAATTGCAATCAAATCCAGTAATTGCAATCAAAGTTAAATCAGAATCAAAATCTTCGTTCTTTTCAAATGAAAAATGGCAATTTTCAGATAGCAACTTTGAAAAGTTACTTTTACTAAAAGCCAATATGGAGCTTTCTAATGTAAAAAATGCTCGAAGTAATGAAATCTGAAATATTTTTCATATTGTTTTGTTCATATTATGTTTGTCATGACTTTTTTTTAATAAATTCACAAAATTAAATTTTTTTTTTGTTTTTGACTTTTATTTTTCTGGTCAAATATAAGTGGAGGTTTGCAATAGAATCTGTTGAAATCACATTTATTGAAATCACATGCTTTCAAGGGAACTTGTTGAAATCACATGATTTCAACAAAAATTTGATTGCAATCGAATTGATTGCAATTGTGAAGTAAAAAAAATCGTACAAATGCATTGATATCCACTTAAAAGCAGTAAAATGCTGCCATATAAACTAAAGCGAAAATACACGTATAAGGGAAATACTTATTCTTAGTTTTAAATAAACCAAACGATTTTATTTACGCGGTCCCCAAACGTAATTGGTTAAAGGTATGTAAAAATATTTGTCAAAATGAACGAAACTATCAATTCTTTTAGTGATAAATACTTGAAAAGACTTAGTTATCACGTGAATCCATTGGCTATTGCTTTATTAGGCGATACTGACGAAATTAAGAGACTTAAGAGATATCATATCTTAGATTTGCCATTTAGAAATTAGTTAAATGTATGTATTTATTTTTTTTTTTCTTCTTTTACTTTTATTTATTTATTTATTTTTTTTTTTTTTGCCATTAATTATTTATTTAAAAATAATAATCATATTATCTAGTTTATACCTACTTGTTAATTGAAATTTTGTAAAGCACAGAATTCGTTTCCTATTTTTATAGTTGTACTTTTTTGTTAAAGTACAATTACCACTGTAATTTTATGTTTCATCTAATTTGCTTATTATCATTTTGTACTGATAGATTGCAATTAAAACAACATTATTAAAAAAAATAAAAAATTAACGTAACGACTACATGCGACATTTTCTTGTTTTGTTTTTCATATTTATAAAATCTTCATATTTTTGAATATGAACTAACCCTAATCAAATCTTAGGCTTATTCTTAAGTTTATGTCCTGCCAATGTAGTGCGAAAATGTTTTTAATCACGGTCCTCGTTCACACAGGTGCTAAGCGCTCTTCTAATCGAATAAGATTTGAGGTATCGTTTCCCATTAAGGTGTGGGGGCGCCTTTGTGTTAAATATTTCGATCTTGTTGATTTGGCCGAAACTCAAACCTTTTTAAATATTTTATTGAATATTCTGGGATCATAGTTTTGACTGATGGGAGCAGCTGTGCGCAAAGTACAGGTCGCAATTTTAGAGATAATTTTATAAAATTTGGGACATAGGTTCATATTGGCACAATGACCAAGCCTATTGAAAATGGGCCGAATCGTAGGACCACGAGGGAAGATAGGGGGAAATTTCTTCCTCTCAGAAACTATCAAACCGATTTTAATGAAATTTAAAAAACAGAAAGAACCATATCTATATGGACACAAAATGAATAAATTTTTAAGAAAATCGGACCACGATGGGAGATAGGGACAATTTCTGCCTCTCAAACCGATTTTAATGAAATTTAAAACATAGATAGATCCATATCTATAGGGACACATTAGCTATACAGTTTTAAAAAAATAGGACCACAAGGGGAGGCAGGGGGCAATTTCTGCCTCTCACAAACTTTCAAACCGATTTTCATGAAGTTTATAAACAGATAAATCCATATTTACATGGACACATAAGCATGATATGTTTTTAAAAACTGTGGTGTAGGGTATCATATGGTCGGGCTTGACCGACTATACTTTCTTACTTGTTTGATATTGAAAACAATAACAAAATTGAACAACGAATTAATAAGCAAAACATAAAGACAGTACATGCAAATATGTACTCGTTTCTTTTCCCCTCGTCCCTCTAGCCTATAAAGTAGCAACCATGTCAATAAGACAAGAGCCGTATGAACACACACTTAACTTTGAATCTTGCCGTTATCAAGATATACAAAAAAAAAAAAAACAAAACAACAACAAGGGTTTAATGGGTAATTAGACATTTATGGACCGATCTGGCTGAATTTCAAAAGCAAACTTTAACGTAGTATATGTATGTATGTATGTAACATTAGAGTGGTTATTAGCCATATCGAAAAATTTTTTCCTGATTTTTTCATGCTCTCGTACCCCAAATCGAGGGGTATTAGGGAAAAACTATCCTAAAAAATATCAGATGAATCAGTTTAGATTAAGGCATGTCGCACGCCCTCCAATGCTTGAATACAATACCGGTCATAAAAATTGATCCTGTGCTATCGTTGAATTTTTTTTTTTTGAAAAATCACTTTTATGGTTAACATGTAAACACCAGAGAACTGCAAAATCACTATTTTTCTTGATTTATTCATACGCTCAAATTTACATTCACTCTTTGCTTGCAAAACAAAGTTCAACGTTGGTAATTTTTGCATCGTTTCGTACACATTTGATTTTTGCATGTTTTCGTTTTTTATTGAAAGTGCTTTATTTGCATTTTTATTGCGCACGCAATATAACACAACTGTGTAAATTCAAAAGGAACACATTCTTATACTTTTGCATTCAAGTAGTCATTGTCCACTCGATCCCTGCAAATAAAATTGGACCACTTGATCCATTTTGATAAAATGGACTAATCCATGGACTGGTCTGATGTAATGCAAGCATGGACCATGCCATTGTTAAAAAGTGTTTGTAGTGAGACGACATGTCTTCGTTTTTTATCGACATGCTTTCGTTTTTAAGCGACTTCAAAACTAATCCTCTTGAGTATACCATGGAGTAGTTTTAAAACTACTCCTTAGTGGTCCAAAGGTGGGTTATATGGTCCTCTCCTAGGACATCGTAATGTTAAATACACCAGGGTTTTTTCATACGTTTGGGTTACTTTTGGACTAGTGCTGAAATTTAAGACTGCATGGCCAAAATTTAATTTACAAAACTTTCGTTCTGGCCCTTTCCACTCGTGGTGAAGGGTATACAAATCTAAACAATGTTTTGAATGAAACTTTATCATGACATGACGTATAGTCAACAATTAAAATAAATTCACTGTATCTCTTTGTTTTAACTAAAAGAGTTTTATTGTTTTGTATTATCGTTCTCTTAAATAAACAATTTTAATTAGTCATCGATAATATCGAGTCTTGCATGCGTGCCATGGTTACACATAAATTTGAAAGCCATATTTGTTTACTATTTTTACCTAAAACCAACAAACTGACCAACTTTTTTTAATAAGTCAAACGCGTCATATAATTTAAAAAAAGTGTACTACGTAGGGTTGCCAGTAACCAATATTCAAATAACTGGACAATGTAAAAAATTCTCCTGCATTTTGTAAAAATAACTGGACAATCTAAAAAGTACAAAAAAAGATAAGGGCTGATTTTATAAACGCAGTATTGCAAAGCATCACAAAAAATAAATGCGTTAAAAAGGCATTACAAATAAAAACAATGCACAAATTTCGCTACCGTTGTGCAGTGAATACAGTACCCATGCTATTATGAACACAAAGCATTGTCTACAGAAAAGTTGTGGAGTTTTTGAAGCGATTCCATTTAGTGTTGCATTGCAATACTGCGTTTATGAAGTCAACCAAAGTTTTATATAATATTTTGATCATAACATTAAAAAACGAGGGAACGTAACAATAAAAATTCAGTTTTACGTCATATTACATATCGTCACCTAAAGTCAAAAAGGGCATAAGTAACAAGAAGTTTAAAATAACTTTTTTGCGAAATAATCGAAGGCGCGAGATTTTTTTCTTATCAACTATCTGAAAATCCAAAACTATTTGTGCACGCTTTTAGATCTTTGTCCAATACGCGTAGAAATGGACCATTGCATTCCACTGATAAGATTTCTAAAATCGGGCGGCTGTAGGAAATATCGCCCAAAGAAAAATGGCCCAAAAAAAAAAAAATGAAAAATCGCCCAAATGAAGAATCGCCCAAAAGAACATGAAAAATTACCCAAAAAGTTATATATGAAATATTGCCCAACAAAAACGAAAAAGGGCCAAAAAAAAAAATGAAAAATGACCCAAAAAGCAAAAACGAATTTTTCCGAAAAAAAATTAAAAATTACCCAATTTGCAAAAAAGTGGTTATTATTCATATAAATTTAGTTCCATACAAGTGTAAGTTTTATGTAAAAAATTTCATTCTATCTTCAACAGCTGCTCGGCAGTAAGGACAGTAATACCGGCTGCGCAAACTTCGCTAAGCTTCTCTGCATAGCAGGCCTTCGGCCGGGCGCAAGGATTTTCTCCTCTATGGTATAGCAAACACCGGCTTCGCTAACTAAAGCTTCTCTGTATAGCCGACCTTCGGCCGGGCGCAAGGATTTCCCCTCTATGGTATAACAAACACCGGCTTCGCTAACTAAAGCTTCTCTGTATAGCCGGCCTTCGGCCGGGCGCAAGGATTTTCTCCTCTATGGTATAGCAAACTCCGGCTTCGCTAACTAAAGCGAATCCCGAATCTCGGGATTTCTAATTTCTAATCCCGGGATTTTCGGTTTTTTTTATATTCCTTATTATTTTTACATTTTTTTTAATAACTTGTATAAAGATGCCTGTATTTGTTGACAAAAAAAAAAAGATAGATTTGAAATACATATGAACAATTTTAAAATATATTTGACAAATTTAAAATATTTGGATAATTTCAAAATACATTTAGGCTGGGTTTTTGAGATGTCAGTTAAACTAGGTTTAGTTAATCTGAAAACATATTTGTGCCGCCATAACCAAGTTTGTATACATAATTTTGACGGAACAGTATGGTTTACAACTCTGTGTTAGTGCCGTTAACATTATTTCATAGATATTCCGCACAAGTTTTTTTTTTATATGCGTTATGACAGCATTTCACGTGAAATGTTGAACAGAGTACCAGGCTTTATGCAATAAGTCACACAATGGTTTCATTCCTTCAATAAAAAGGTGAACTAACCTATAGGAATAACAATGTTGCCAACACATTTATTGTTGTGCAATAAAAATCAAGATGTCTTTTGATTGTTGCCAATATATTGTGCCACCTTCGAAAAACACACACATTGGCGATGTCATTGTAGAATACGTAAAATTGAACAATTTTATTGCAAGTGTATGAGCCGGTTTGCATTGTCCTTATGAATTTTGATCAATTAATCACCCCTATCGTGAATAATTTTTCCCTCGTAATTTTTCTCCTTTTCGCATATTTGCGATCATGAACAACTCCCATGAAAAATTGTAATTCAAAGGAGAATAAAAACGTGAAAAAATGTTCACGGGAAAAAATTCCCCTTATCGTTAAAAATATTTTCCCTCGTAATTTTTTCACATTTCCCTTAGATTTTCTCACTTTATTTTTGCTAGGGAACAGAGCACGTATGTAAGTTACAACTCCTCCTATAAATCGAATATAAAGGGCTAATAAAGTTAATTAGGCACAAACCGATATATTGCTCAACAAAATGCAAAACAACAGGTCAGTTGCCTGCGGATTTGTGAAGCTTTCGATTGACTTGGTGGCAGAATTTTGGAAAATATTTTACTACATTTAATTTAAAAAGTGCAAAAAACTAACGTTGTAATCAAACTATCCCTCCAGTACTAAATATTTTGCTTTATTATTTTAACTTTTCTTTAAAATATTTACTTGTATATTTGGAACTGATAGCGTGGAAAATTTTTCACATGAGATTCACGATTGCTTTTTTCCCTTCGAGGGGAATAAAAATTTTATGGGAACAAAAATTCCACTTGTTATTCACGATGGGGGTGAATAATTTAAGTTTGTTTTAATTATATTTTTACAAATAAATAATATACGTTCATGAAATGTGAATTTTAAATCGAAAATTAAGTTGTTTTTTATACAGTTTAAAATTTTTTTTTTTATATTTGGTATAAAAAAATTTTAAAATCCCGAAATATCCCGAAAATTTTTTAAAAATCCCGTGAATCCCGGGATTCAAAATATCCTGAAAATCCCGGGATCCCGAAATCCCGAAATATTTTCTTCAATCCCGAATCCCGGGATTCAGAAAAACCAATCCCGATTGGAAGCCCTAATCCCAACGAACAAAAAAAAAGCAAAACGAAATGGGCATGTAAATAAAGGAGAGATACTATTAATTATAAGATACTATATTCTTTATCCTTAAAATTTTGATTAAAAATTCAAAATTGTATTGTTTTTTCTCTTAGTTTAGAAGGTGTGATTGTTTTTTTACAAATTAATTTCTATATAGAAATCTCGTTCATTAGATCTTTCGATAGTTCGCAAATGCGAACGCGAATATTCGTAGGCCCCTTATTATATATCAGAGATCAGCAATGAATCGTTTTTTCGCTACTCATATTGACTCATGCAATTGTAAGTATAAGTGCGTAGAAATCATTTCAACTTAACTACTCTGATTCACTCATACTCACAAGAGAAATATTTATGAGTGCGGCGTCGACATTATACGCATACTCATAAATGACCTCAGCTTGATTTATAATTTTATGAAAATACTTACAATACTCACAATGATTCAAATCATTTAGCTCATCCATTTACCGTTTTACCACAACAGAGAAAACACACAACTTAATAATCAGCGCTGCCAGATAAATTTGCCGAAAAATCGTCCACTTCATACATGTAACTTTAGTAAACTGTAATTGCCAAATCGTCACTTTGTTATTTCGGGGACAAATCTGGCAGCCTCGCATTCTGCTTCGCCTATACACATTGACTTGAGAAGATTCTAAATCAAACACAACAAATGTTGTTAAAGCCTAGATTACACTATCTCACAAGTCTTACGTATTCCATAATACTTTGTGAGATAGAAATCTAATGAGTTTTGATGCGACTGTCAAAAAATCTAATGTAAAATGACAGTTTGTGTTCACACCATCACACAAAGTATAAACACTCACACATGAAATAAAATGCAACCCTGATCCAATGAAAAGTATTATTGTTTAGAAATTTTTCAAAAAACGATGAAGTCGTATGGGATGTCAAACTTTTTTCATAATACTTGTCATTTTCGTGACACATTGCATTCACACTATCAGACTTTGTCATATTACTTGAGTTTTTGACATGTATTAATACAAAGTATAATAGTGTAATCTAGCCTTAAGTATGAGTACGATGAATAAAATGAAACTTTTGAGTGAATATGAGTTTGAATAACATTGGAATAAGTATGAGTGCGTATAAGTACAAGAATTTATGAGTCATGATTTAGCTCTACTCACTTTTTCACTACTCATTGCTGATCTCTGTTATATATTAGGGTGGGCGACGATTATTCGGGTACATGGTTTTGTTAATTGTTGAAGATTTTCAGGCTGTTAGGACTCGTATATATAAAATGCTATTTTATATATAAAAATTTAAATTTTTAATTAAAAATAAGATGAATATTTACGTATTTTTAGGCAGCTTATTAAAAATGAGATAATCACCCTTATTTAAAATACGCCAAACACAATAAGATTGAATATTTTGAAAATTCCCTACATTTGCCTTAAAATAGAAAATCTGTCCTTTTTTCCTTACGCTTGAAATTTTCCGAAAAAATCCCTACAAATAGCGCTCACTGGTCTGAACATACCTTTAGACTTTTTAAAGAAAACTTTCATTGTGTGAACCCATACTATTTAAAACTATTTCAGCAAGCTCTTAAAAAGCACCACCAGCAACTTGATCTTAAAAAAATAACTTTGGACCAGAAAAGTCTTAAATATGTACACACATCTTGAACAAATCGGTGTTGTCATTTAAGTTTTGCCCCAAAAAAATATCCCCTCACGAAATTTTTATCCTCAATTACCAAAAAATAAATTCCCTATTTGGTGAAAAATCCCCAAAACGGAGAACGCTGCTGTTTCATATTAAATGTATTTTATTCTTTTTTTTTTAATTTTATTAAGCAGACTTTGTGGTGTTTCTCTTTTAATAGAAAACCCAACTGAAATAAAAAAGAAGCAATGTAAATACAAATTATAAATTTAAACTTTGTAGTATTAATTGATTTCTAAAGTTTGCTATTTAAGGCTGTTTTTTTTTTTGTAATATGTTTATAGAAATGCTTAAAGACGATGAATTGTTTTCTATGAGTAATTAATTAATTATTTTTCTTTTACTTTTATTTGCTAAAAAAAAAAAACATGTATAAAGAAAATAAGAATTGGTTTTAATTTTTTTATATGGAACTTGTCGAATCGTAAGATACCTTGTATTAAACTTATTTCAGAAATAACATTGAAATTTTCATAGTACCATATATAGAAGTAACAAATTAACAATCTTTATCTCATTAGTTTTTAAAAATTTTTGAAACGAGTTTTAAGCGATTAAGTCGTTCACACATTGAGGGCTTAGAGCATAGACAAAATCGCAACTTTTAGTTGCGACCAATAACAGATAAAGATTTATCAATTAACAAAGTGTTCGACTCGGAGTATGACGAACAAGGATTGTCAACTCAGCAGCACCTTAACTTCAGGTCTCGCTGTTACAAGAACAACAATACCTCGAGGGTCTTATGGCCGTTATTCAACACAGCAGATACTAAAATTAAAACAAGGGGAGTGTAGGAATCGTGATTGTTAATTTACCGCCATTCTGCCTAATCCGTTAGATGAAGCAAATTAAAGTCAGGTTTTTGGGAAATGTGCTAGAATACAGAAGAACTGAGCAAACAGTATTGCGCCCCTCTCACGATTGCAGTATCGTAAGTTGAACCAATAAACTGGCCGATGTTTCTGGTTGTAAAAAGAAACACAAAGATATCACTACGTTTTTCATTTTCTTAACGTTATTTACTACTTTTTCTATTCCGATTTCTATTTGTACGGTTTACTAAAGAGAGAACCTTTACATTGAATACGCACTATCTTTCTTTCTTAAGGCGACCGTACACGACATATTTTTGTCATCTGGCATGTCAAATTTCCCACTGCAAAATACATACATGTCGTGTGTTACCTTTTTAACTTTGCTTCTGTAAAAGTCAACAATAAATTTCGGTGTATTTATCAAATATGGAAAATTGGGAATTTAGCACGTCATACAAAAATCTTAATGTCAAATGCAAAGTCATCTGACAAAATTTCAATTGGAGCGTGCTCTTTTTTCTTCTGACAAACCATCTGACATCAGAAACCTATGCCGAGAAGGAACCGGCAGCGGCGTCCACTATTGACGGAATCATTAGCCGGCTGAAGTTTATATTTTACAATACCGAGCATACATATCTCATCCCACCATTGAATAGAATTTATGTAAATATTTATATAAAAAACGTTTCATTATAATATCCTCAATTGGAATTCGCCTACATGCACCTATCAGCGATGCCAGAAGTGCAGATTTATCTGCATTTTGCAGATTTTTTCTCAAAAATTGCCAAAATGCAGATTTGAAGATTTTTGGTTTAAAATTGCAGATTTTTTAGCTCTATGGAAAACTTTTTATTTTCACTTATGTTTGTACTATTTCCACTTCTTGCATTGATAAACGAAATAAATTATTCATTAATAGAAGAAGAACCGTTTGGAAATAGATTCATTAGTAGGATTTTTATTCACAATAGATTACTTGAAAATTAAAAATTCGCATTGTCTCGACACATTAATATCGCCGAACTTATGTTATCTGATTTAATACGAAAAAATATGCATATGTACATATATATTCATATGTTCTTATGTATATCTATCTTTAATAGTTGCAATATTTGATATCTTGTAAATTTTCAATAAGACCCTTGATAGTTTAAACAACATGTTAAGCAATTAACTTTTAATTTGTTGTATAACATACCAAAGGTGTGATTAATCCCTACTCAGCTTGAGAAGAAGTTTGGAATCATATTTTAATGTAAACATATCTAAAAATTATCAGCCATGTTCTGAAAATCGCATTCGAGAGAAACTAAAATAGAACCAATTTTTAAAACTTTGCTGTGTTCAAAGATCAAAAAAATATTTCTTTTTTTATACCTCATACTTTGAGGACCGCTTATAGATATTTACCATCGATTTTAGATTCCAGAACATGCCGTATATATTGAAATGAATTTGTATAAAACTACATAAAAAATGGGTTTTAAAGATTTATTGAAGATTTTTAAAATCTTGACGCAGATTTTGCTGATTTTTTAATGAAAAATTATGGATTTTTGCTGATTTTACCTCCTAAAGTTCTGGCAACGCTGGCACCTATACAGACCAATGAAGGTATTTGACCTCGAATAATGTTAACACAAGGAAAAATTTGTCATGTCAATCACAAACAATTCCCGTCTAACAAAATGTGACACAATACTTTAGGTTGTTGTAATTTTTGGGATCTCTTACCGCTATTTATCAAGTTAGGTTTGGTTCCTTGGACACTTGTGTCCTTCAGTAATCCCTTTGTAATATCCAGCACCTAAACCAAAAAAAGTTACTCATTAGAAGTCATTGCAGAATACGCCCAACTCGTCTTCTAAAACAATCTTAGTTCCGTCTTAGAAAGATCATCCAAACCGACAAATTCTGGTTTCCCCAGGTATGAATTCCCGAATATTGACACAAAAAGTAGAAAGATAGGGTTGGCCTACAGGGGTTGAGTGCTCCTGTAGGCTAGCTAGTAGTGAGCTAGTCGTATCAGCCCCGGCGTTGCGGGTTCGATTCCCGCCAGAGACTCTGGTTTCTTTCCTGCAGACAAGCGTAGAGCTTCGCTGGGATTAGCATAGGGAATTAAAAATAAAAAAATGAATATTAGGCTGTTTTCCTAAACGTGTGTTCACAATGTATCAATACCGTGTTGATGCATTGTGTACTTAAATTTTTACCTACTTTGTATTGTATAAGAATATGGTTTGCATCTACATTATTTTAACTGCTCTATTTGCTTTTCTCTGCGCAGTGACAACTACAAAGTTGCGTTTCGGAGCCTTGTTGCACCCCTGAATGAATATTGAACTTGTTTGACAAAACTCCATTTTTAACAACTCGTATAGTGCGATCTCTGAGAAAGCTTGATAAAAATCGGGAGAAATTATCGCCGACACCAAATGCAACAAGTTTTAGCCATGCACCATGCTAAACTCTGTCGAATGCCTTGGAAATGTCTAAAGCAATTACTTAACTTTTGCCAAAATGCGGCAACTGCCCCCTTTTTACGATAAATAAATTTTTGAGCGTAGTCATTCATAAGCGAAAACCAAAGATTCTTGACGAATCTTTTTAATGATTACCCTATTTATGTATTTCCTGTTACAAACAATTTAAATGATTTATTATATTTCCCCTGACTGAAAACGACAAAAGTTTAATTAGTTTTAATTTCTTCAAAAATTGTGTATTTCGTCATTGAACCACAAGTAAATAAGAAATTGACTTTAAAACAAAAACACAATTTTGTTTTCTTTTTGGCACTAATAGAAAAAAGTGAAATGCTTTTATATTTTTATACCCACACGAGAATAAAGGAGAAGGTATTATGCGTTTGTGCTGATGTTTGTCCGTTCGTCAGCTGGCTGTTCATGAAAACATTGTTCGCAAAATACAGCCGCGATTTTGGAGATAATTTTATGAAATTTGGTACATAGTACAAGATAATCAATTGTAAAGCTCCCTTACCGAGGTTCCAACACCAATAAAAAAATTGAAAAAGAGTATCAAATATATGGACTAAACGACGCGAGGTCTATGGACTAAACGACGCGAGGAACCATTTAAAGTGAGCAGTTTAAGATTGAGGTCACGTGAATCAGCTACAGAATCATACGATTTTAATACATCCTCTGGTTGCAGAGCCAACATAATTTGTAATTAGTAATTAAGTACTTTACAATTTAGTGTTAGTTATACAGATTCCTTAACTAACCATTTTATTCAATCAACAAACTTTCTTCGCTCGTGTAAGGCCTTGGACAGAATAAAATAGTTGTAGTAGAAGCTGAAGGTTACGAATGTTCTGTTACGCAACAAAGTTCAACTGCCGTTTTTAACTTTTGACAGCTGGCAGCGCTATTCGTAACGTTTCATTACAGCGACTATTCTGTTTCCCACTTAATCCTCCATTTTTACGAATCCTAACTTTTAGCTGTCAAGATGAAAACACTTTACTGCACAAATAACGTCAAATTCAAAGATTGCATTAATTTTGTTGCACCCATAAATATAGACGCAAAAATCTTTTTATGAAAACCAGATCAGACCAGTGGGTTAGGAGAAATCTGGCCACTGGTCCCTGGTCAATGGATTGTGAAAAGCAAACTGTTTAACCTTTAGCGATAATGTTCGTTAAGGCGGGTGGAAATAAGTTGTGCCAGTCACCCTCTAAAATGAAAGATATGCCAATGATGTTTCTAAAACAGGGAAAATTGTTTTTTGCCACGCCCCCATAAAACCGGTTTTCTGTTTTTAATAAAGTGGGATATCAACATATCGTACATCATTCTCAATTGTTTGACTATGGCTTCATTTTGTCTTTGGATACTTGTTAAGCCTAGGGATGAAACGATACCTCTAAGGTATCGATACTTTTATTCGATGTGGTATCGCTCGTAAAGTATCGATTCCTACTTAGTATCGAAAAAAAGTATCGATACTTACTTGTATCGGTACTTGTATCGGTTTGTATGATAAAAGAATAGAAAGAAGCATTTATAAACGTTCTTATTAGTGTTTTAGTACTATATAATACAATAAGAACTACAACCCTTTAAAATGTTTGTGCAAAACGAAAAGTTTAAAAATTGAGACCACTTTTTGTTACCAGGAAACGAAATTTTTTAGAACGTTTACGATAACATCCTTCGTTTACCTTTTATTCCAGAAATCAACAATGTCACTGTGTATTTATTTTAAATGTAAATATGTATTTTATTGTTAAATTGGTAAATTTATAATAAAGTGTGGTAAAACCATAATCTACGATGTTAATTGTGAGTCATACCTTAACGTCAAGTTTTTTGCGCAACTTAATTTGACCTTTCTTTGTTTCAGTATTTAACAGCTTCTACCATGGAGAGGTACACAATTCAGCAGCGCGTTAAGATTGTTAAAGCCTTTTACGAAAATGGTCGTTCAATCAAAATGCATTTCGTACACATCGTGATTTTTTTTGGTCAGCATAATCGACCAAATGTTTCCACAATCGGGAGAATTGTGCGCAAATTTCAGCCAACCGGGTCTGAATAAAATGTAAAAACAAATGTACATGCTCGCCTAGTTAGTTCTGCGACTGGCGGCGTTATCGTATTTCTTCGAAAATGAGGTCGGCCAAGCAATTACCGTAAATGGTGTTCGCTATCGCGAGATGATAACGGACTTCCTATAGCCATAAATTGAGGAAATGGACCTAGACGATTTGTGGTTTATAGGTGTTAACTGGTCAAACGGTTTCTTGACACCGTTACTGCTGCTCCAGCTTTGGAAAATAATCAAAAATTTAAGATTAATTTCAATACCAAAGTGAAACGATTACCTTTGACCGATACCGAGTATTTTTTATCGATACTACTTGTTACTCGGTTGCTAAGTATCGATTACAAAAATACTTGGTACTTATATAAAAGTATCGAATATGTACTTGTATTTACTCGTATCGTTTCATCCCTAGTTAAGCCGACATCAAATCCTGGGCGCCAACTATGTCATCTCGGGTCCTTCCCTTTTAATGTCAATTCTTTGCAGTTTCCAAGAAAATCCTTCTAAAATTCAGTATGTAAACCGTTTTCCTAGAAGATGAAAAATTCGTTTAGTTTTGAAATAATGTTCTCGCAAATTTGTTTTTAAAAACTGTGGTGTAGGTTATCAAATGGTCGGGCTGGACCTACTTCACTTTTTTACTTGTTGGTCTTCGTTTAGTTTTGTAATTATGTTAGTATGTAGATTTTTAATGCTTTTAAACACAGAATTTGTGTTTTTTGTTTTGTAACTTAATTTCAAGTAATCAAGCAACTAACAGAGTCAGTCATAGAGTCTAGTATTTTAAAAACCCAAAAACAAAACCAAAAAATTAAAAAGAGAAAGAGCGGCTAGTAAGAGAATTAAGGTATTATTAAACATACTCGTACCCTCCCTCCATCATTAATTGTAATTTTTTTTTGCAAAAATATTGAAAACAATTTTATTTATTTTAAAAATAAAAAAGCTCGTAGACGAGAGCTTCATTTCCTTGCTTGTTCTAGCCATCTGTATTCTTCATCATGGTGGTTTAGTTTGATTAATTATTGATGGACTACTGACGTCTTCTAAAAACGATCATATAATATTTTGTAAATTTTTAAATCGCATGTCGGGGCCGGCCGTTGTACGCTTTTTAAATATTTGTTTTTATTTTAAAACTTTTTTATGTATTTAAATGCATTATTGAATATTGTTTATTTTCATTTTTTTTTTTTGCTTGGCTACATATGGAATATGAAATTTTGCGTTTAATTGTTTTTACTCATTATTTTGTGGCAACTCTCTAGAGAATTTTAATAAAAATTTTCGGTTAAAAATTTTAAACACAAACAATTTTTTTTTTTTTTTTTTTGCTAAGCTGAACAAAATTTTATGTTTAAATATTTATTGTAAAATAAACTTATAAATGGACGCAACAAAGAAATTTTTGCGGTGATTTTGTTTTTATATTTAAAAAAAAATTAAGAAAAATAACATTTCAAATAAATATTTAAAAAAAAAAAATAAATAAAAAACCTTGACTGATATTTGGAGAAATTATGTGCCAAATTATATTATTAATTGCATAAAAAAATCATGTATTTTCTTTAAATATCTAAATAAGTTTGCAATAGTCTAAAAGAAAAAATCTGAAAAATTTCATTATGGGAAATCGAGGCGCCAAAGCAAAGCGATCATCACCAGAAAAACAGGTATTTCTCTTATATTTTTGCTTTGTTTTATATTTGATGCCTTTAATTTAGTCATTTAATAGAAAGGTTTTCATTTATAAAAGTTCTTATATTGTTGTTTATTTTTTATTTGTTTAAAATAAACGTGAATCATTTGAGAATTAAATTAGGATTTTTAAAACGCAATAATAAATGAAGCATCAAACGCAGCAGGTTTATAAGAGAGACATAAAAAAGTTTCGCTTACTATCTCGCTTACGGAAGGCACGAATTTTATATTGCAAAAGCGATACATTTTTGACGCAAAAGGCGCTTTATTCAACACGTATAAAAACTGGTGTGTTTAACAATCAGCTTTACACACTGAATTTTTTGTTATTACAGTTACTTTTTAATATCCTCTCCGTGGTCCTTAAAATGTTATAATTTTATTTAATTTGACATTTTTTCATTTTTCGAATTTATTCTATGAAAATGCAATATAATAGTCTGGTAGTGTAAAATTTAAGGAATATAACTATTACAAAAAAAGCTTTATAAAATACATAACTGAAATTGAGCTCATAAAATAAATTCGAAAAATGAAAAAATGTTGAATATAATATAAAGTAACCTTCGGAAGGAAATAATTCCCAATTTCTAATTTGTTAAGAATTCGTCCACTTAACTTACTGCATATTTGTATGTCAACAATAAATGTCAAAATAAAATGTCAAATATAAAATGACTTTGAAATTACTTTATCATTTGATATCGAGCATAATTCGCAAACCTTTTTCAATTGTTTGATTTATTCATTTAAATTCAAATTGATAATATTTTGAACATAAACAAATGACATACAATGTTTTATCAATTTGATATCAAATTTTTATCAAATGTTATTCTCAAATCAAAAATATACGTGGCGACACTTAAGTGAAAAATAAATACAAATATTATTCACCCCTATCCTGAATAACAAGTGGAATTTTTGTTCGCATGAAATTTTCATTCCCCTCGAAGGGAAAAAAGCAATCGTGAATCTCATTTAAAGAAAATTTCAAGCTATCAGTTTCAGTGAATGTAAAAATGAAGAAAGATTAGCACAAATTAAAAATCAATAAAAATTTTTTCAAAATAAAAAAATAAAAAAAAAAGTTAAAATAAAAAAGTAAAATAATTTCAAAAGATTTTGCTATTCGTGCTTAATTCCCAGTTTTTATTCTTGACAAAAACACTTGAAATTTATTGTTGATGGGATAAGCTATTCCTATGCATTTCACTGGTTGCTTAGGCCAGATCATCAGGAAACTTCATCCATAAAGATTTTAGACAAACTAAAGATATTAAACCAAATAAAACTGTTAAACGTATAAGAATTATAGCAACCGTTCTACTTGTAACAGTATCAAAGCTTTGATATTGTCAAGAATAAAAACTGGGAATTAAGCACGAATAACAAAATCTTTTGAAATTAAAATTTTGTATTCCCAAAAATTGAAATTACTTTTTGATAATAAACAGGCAAGTGCCCGGCCTAAAAAACACTTAATTGACAACATCTTTTGTAAGTTGTTGTTGTTTTTATTTTGTTTTTCTTAACCTACTTACAACTACAATTAATTTTGAGAGAATTTCAACTAATTGTAGTGGGGAATGTAAGATTAGATAAACCCACTGCTGTTTATTGTTGATGTGTTTTGTTCAAGCTTTGATATTGTTACAAGTAGAACTGTTGCTATAATTCTTATACGTTTAACAGTTTTATTTGGTTTAATATCTTTAGTTTGTCTAAAATCTTTATGGATGAAGTTTCCTGATGATCTGGCCTAAGCAACCAGTGAAATGCATAGGAATAGCTTATCCCATCAACAATAAATTTCAAGTGTTTTTGTCAAGAATAAAAACTGGGGATTAAGCACGAATAGCAAAATCTTTTGAAATTAAAATTTTGTATTCCCAAAAATTGAAATTACTTTTTGATAAAAAGTAAAATATTAAGTATTGGAGGGATAGTTTGATTAAAACGTTAGTTTTTTGCACTTTTCAAATTTTATGCAGTAAAATATTTTCCAAAATTCTGCCACCACGTCTTTCGAAAGCTTCACAAATCCGCAGACAATCGACCTGTTGTTTTGCAATTTGCTGACCAATATATCGGCTTGTGCCTTATTAACGGATATAGCCCTTAATATTCGATTTATTGGAGAAACTACTTACATACATGTTCTGTTCCCTAGCAAAAATAAAGTGAGAAAATCTAAGGGAAACGTGAACAAACTACGAGGGAAAGAACTTTTCACAATTAGGGGAATTTTTTCCCGTAAACTTTTATTCACGTTATTATTCTCCTTTGAATTACCGTTTTTCATGATCGCAAATATGTGAAAGGGGAAAAATTACGAAGGAGAAATTATTCACGATAGGGATGATTAAAAAATGGCAATTAAAATTTAAGGTTTTTTACACTTAGAGAAAAACTACATTTAAAGTGAAGTGAATTTCTTCTGAAAAAATATTAATTATTGGTGCTTAAAAAATGAATTACAAAGATTAACGGCCATTTTCACCAAGTACGGTTATAGCTGTCAAAACATTTTGGTAACCGGAACTTTAATTGAAAGTAAGTTTTTACCGAACTTGGTGAAAATGGGGGTAAGAGTGCGAATAAAAATAAAACGGGAAAGTAAAGAAAATATAAGTTTGTTGCACCATCCTTAAAGTAAATTAAAAAAGAACCAAGCATATCGTCTTTTCAAGAATTTGATAATGAAAACCATATTTCATCTTTCAGCTATGGTACCGAATGTTATTTAAATAAATAATAAATTTTAATTTAAAAGAAAAAAACATTTGAGAATAACGTTTGAAAGTAAGTTTAAAATAAATGTACGTACATATTTATCAATTTAAAAATAATTTTCCTTTTTGTTGGGAATGCTATGATTTTCAAATCGTTATCAAACGTTTGTGGATCGAGAGAAAGTTTGATTTTAAATCATTTTCAATTTTAAATAAAACCTCCTTGTTTGTTGGGTTATTTACCATTAGTGATTGTCAAAATAAAAAGTTTTATTGGGAATCTACTCAGTAATATTGTATTCGTACTAACATGATTCAGATAAAGTGCATATTGTTCAAATAAGTCATATTTATTAGAGGACTAACTTAACCCGGTGCGCTTCGCTACACTGCATTAACCACTTCTTCAGTTGAGAGATATTTAATATATGCATCCTATGGGAGGTATTTTCCCTCTGCACCTACCCGCTTTATTTTTATTTTCAAAAGTGTAGTATACCATAAGAGTGACTTCTGCAAAGTTTGAACATTCTTACTATAACAGTTCTTAAGATATGCGTTATTAAACATTGGCGTCCTATTGGGGTTAACATTTCTCCGCTGCTATTTTATTTCAATTTTTGGGCTCAGAAGATCCTTCTACGAAAAATTCAGCAAAATGCGTACACCGGCTCTTATTAATATTTCTATTTATGAGGGGTACTGCTCCTCCTCTGTCTACCCCGCCCATTTTTAATTGAAATTTAAAGTTTGCCATAATATTAGCTTTAACCACGTTTGAAGAGTCTCCCTTTAATAGTTCTTCAGTTGAGCGATATTTAATATATGCATCCTATGGGAGGTATTTCCCCCCCTGCGCTTACCCGCTTTATTTTTATTTTCAATAGTGTAGAAAACCATAAGAGTGACTTCTACAAAGTTTGAACATTCTCACTATAACAGTTCTTAAGATATGCGATATTAAACATTGGCGTCCTATGGGGGGAACCACTTTCTCCGCTGCTATTTAATTTCAATTTTGGGGATCAGAAGGTCCTACTACCAAAATATGCGATATTTAATATTGGCATCCAATGGGGGTACCAATTCCCCTGCCCCTATCGAAAAAATAAGTAGCCTATTTTATTTTAAGGGTGATGTTACTGTAAAAATTTCAGGAAAATCGGTTCAGTAGTTTAGGAGTCTATAAGCCAACAAACAAACATACAAAGATTTTTCATTTTTATACCCTTCACCGAAGGTAAAAGGGTATATATAACTTTGTCATTCCGTTTGTAATTTTTTTCAATATTGATCCTACACCCTATAAAGTATATATATTCTGGGTCCTTATGAAAAGCGAAGTTCAAATACGGTTGTCCGTCTCCCTCCATGGCACAAACTATTTTGGAGAATATAAGTATTCGGTTCACAACTCAAATAAGTTGATTTGTAAATTTTTATTATGGTTTACAACTTTGCTATTGCGGTGAACAAAAATATCAAAAGTAATTAAAACTCAACTGTGTTGAGTTGTGAAAAGTAAACGGGCCATATTTTATTTTAATGATATTCAAATCACAAAGTATGAAATCACAGAGATGAAAAAAGTAACGTATGAAAAATGCCTAAATCATTTGCGAGGGCAGCTTTCGAAGAAAGAGAAAGAAAACGTTTTTTGTTAGTAAAGTGACAATTCGTAAAAACAGGCCGCTACTATCTACACAAATTGCATAATCAAAACAAAAAACGCAAAAAGGGCAGCTTTCGAAGAAAAAGACAGAAAAAAACACAATATTTTCTGTCTCGTGACGCCTCTGTATACTCTGTGATTCAAATAACGTTCATTCATGGTTCAGTTGTAGAGTTTTTTTTCCCGGAGTTTTTCGATTCCCGGGAAAGCGGGAAATTTTTTTGAATTTCCCGGGATCCCGGGATCCCGCTCCATATAAATAATACACAGTAAATTAAATAAAAGAAATCCTTAAATGCTACAAAATTAATGAAGATTAAAAGAGGAACTTGAATTATTATTACCTTACGGTTTTATATGTAACTTCCGTATTATTATTATGCTCTAGATACAAGATAAAAAATTAAGATAAACATAACAATTTAATTCATAAAACAATAATAAAAACAAACACAAATTGAGGTACTCAAGATATGAGATCAAAAAGTTAATTCATAAAATAGATAAAATATTTTAAATAAATATATTAACATTTTTTAACGGCTTAGGAAATAACTTTCTGACACACTCAAAGCGCTTAGTAAGTCGTCAAAAAGTATATTGATTATTTTATTTACTAATTACCATGTTTCCGAAAAATTTCGTTCATTTTTTTACCGAGGTTGGATAAATAGTTAAAAGTGCACCGTTGTAGAAGGCTTTTGATTCACAATAAGAAGCATTTTTTTTATAAACAACGTCTATATCAGTCAAATGTATGTCAAGGTTCATGCAAAAAATAGCATCAACCTCTTACAAACCTTTTCATTTCATTAGGTAATCTTTAGGACAATGTGTTTTCAAATTGTATGTTGTAGTATCTTAAACGAGTTTCCAAATTTTTTTTTATTTCGGTTTCCCCGCACTTCAAGGGTATATAAACCAACACAAATTGAAAAAAATTTGTGTTTATCACCTAATAAACATATCGCTCCTTCATTGCAACATAGTCATATCTCAAAAAATCAAAAAATTAAAGTTATTTAAGTAAAGTGTTCCTTCATGCCTTCTCGTATTTTATCTCAAACTGAACCGAAGTTATAGCTAAATATATCGCACCTGTTCATCAAAAGTAACACAACTCAAAAAATTCTATTTTCCACTTTTTTGAAGGAAACAGTGTATGATTACCATATCTAACGACTGTAAAATTTTTGGTGTTCTATTTGTAATATTTCATGAGAGAAATGCCTTTATGTCTTTCTTTGCGTACTAATATTGTTTGTTTTGATTCAATTAAAGAGTTGTAATTTTAGTTGCGTTGAAGTGTTCAAGGGTTATGGTGCTCAAATGAATCAGCGAAACTGTATTAATTCGAGTTGTGATTGTTTTCATGTTAAAAATCTGTTTATCAGTAGCTGTTGATTTTGGGTTGTGATAAGCATAACTTGAAATAATATTGACATGTAGATCAAAAAATTTCATGAAAACTGTATTAAATCAAAAATCCGTAATAATTTCGGAAAAAGGAAGAAGAGAAATAAATTTTGTGATTTTATTGAAATATTAGTGAGTTTCCTTTATAACATTATATTTGTTTATAACAATAATTCCATCATATTGGCGGAATTAGTTTTTTGCCTCTACTGAAAACTTGTAAATTTGTTGTGTTACTTTTGATGAACAGGTGCGATATCTTTAAATCGGTACATTTTGAAAACTTTAATCGCATTTTGCCAAGCTCATTTGTTTTTGTAGATATGACTATGTTACAATAAAGACTTGTCCATGGACAATTAAGCTTTACTACCTGCATCTTATTTTGAATTAATGTTCTTTATTAACTTTTCACTTCACTAAATTTATTAATTATCAACTGTTGCACTGCCTATTCTGCTTTAAGTAGATTTATTGCATCAGGAGACATTGATTTACGTATGTACTCACTTCTTGTAATTGATCTAATCGACAACCCATCCACAGATGCTTATTTTAAGAGCATAGAAAACTAAATTTCAAAGTATAAATAGCTGTTTTCTTAAACTATGAGGAATTTTTTATTTCCCGGGATCCCGCATGAAAAATCCCGGGAAATTCCCGGGAAAAACCCTATTCAGTTGTCCAGGGGGTGTGTTAAATTAGAAACTGTGAGTTCCCTGGTTCGAATCTTGGTTTTTTAAAAAGAAAATTTTTTTTTATTTTTTTTTTGTGTTCTAAAAAGGATTTAAAAAAAAATATTTACCAGTTGTCGCTTTTTAAATTTAATTTATAATGAAGTTTTAAGTATTGTAAATATGTATGTACAAGTATATGTAAAAATTATTTAGTTTTTGTCTAGTTGCTCTGTATTCTTCTCGCACAATGGTGAAGGGTATATAAGATTCGGCACAGCCGAATATAGCACTCTTACTTGTGATATATATAGATATAGATGTAAATTTAAAGGATAACTTTTCCCCGGAATTTTTCATCTCCCGGGATACCGGTATACATTCTTAGTTTAAGAATGACTTTCTTGGCACGTGCAAAAATTGGGCATTAGAAGGGAAGAATCCGAGATGACATAATTGGCGGCCAGAATTTGATGTCAGATTAAAAAGTTACCTGAGGAAAAATTGAGCCGTAGTCAAGCCAATCAAAATATGTTTAGATCCGACTTTAAATGGCGTTGCTAGTTATATATACAAAACAAAAAGCTCTGGGCCTGGAAAAAAAACTATTTTTCCTGTTTTAGAAAAATCATTGGCATATCTTTCATTCTAGGTGGTGACTGGCACAACATTTTTTTTTTTAAGTTTGCTCTTCCGCTTTATTATATGAATTGACCACTGGCCAGCTTTCTCCAAAACCACTGCTCTGATCTGGTTTCGATAATTATGGAAGTAAAAAAATTAAAGCAATATTTGTATTGCCGTTATTTGTGCAATAAATTGTTGTAATTTTGAAAGCTTAAAGTAAGGATTCGTAAAAATAGAGCATTACACCAGCAAGGAGAGTTCGTTGAGTGGATAATTTAACGCCGAAGTTATTTGGTTAGTTGAGGAATCTATGTAAGTTATACACATAAAATTTTAAAGTAATAAATTACAATGGATCTGACCAAATTAGGTTGGCTTTGGAAACTGAGAATGTATTAAAATCAGATGATTCTGTAGCAGATTTACATGGCCTCAATCTTAAACTGCTCACTTTGAATGTTTCTTATGGGACCTCGCGTCGTTTAATTCCATGTTTTTTAACTCTTTTTTTTTTTAATTTTTGTATTGGTGCATCACCCTCGGAATATGGCTTTATACAGGAATATTTTGAATAGATCTTAGATAGAATAGGGGTTGTAGTTTTTATAACCAGTATTTGTCTTAGAATATATTAGAATATATCAAAGTCGAGACGATGAAGATCATAAAGATGTCAATTTTGTCTATAACACCCAATTCACATGAGGGCTTTTACAACGTCGTGTTTTCTTTATTACATTTTGAAGCAACGTACAAAAATTATTTGCGTTCATATGATGATTTTTGGTTGCATAACTTTTTTTTATTTACAGTAGGGCCTTGATTATCAGTAATTCGATTAATCGGCAGCGTCATTTAACCGGGAATTAAAAAGAATATTGTTTGCATAGATTAAAATTTTTTTGCGACGATTACCTGTATTATACGGCATTCCCTCTTTTATCCGAAATTATAAACAAATTATCCTTTTTTCGTTTACTTTTGAACAATAAAATTATTTAAATAAACGAAGAAAGGGAATTCCCCAACGCACTGAAAGCTTGTTCTGCCAAAATTACTTTTTTCCTCATAATATTTAAATATTTACATTTGTATGTAATAAAACATAATATATTAGAAACTGATAATCCAAAATGCTGCCGGTCCCGTCTGTTAAGGATAATCAAGGTCTCACTTGATTTTCAACCTGGCACTTCAAAATAAGAAAAAGAATAAAACTTAACAAGAAGAAGTTTAAAGAGAAATATAAAAAACGACATGAAAAACGCAAACCGAGTCTTTTTGTTTACCCCTCTTTCTTCTCTACACCAAACCAAACAAAAAGAGTCATTGAAAAAGCGACGTCGTAAAAGCCCCCGTGTGAATTGGCTTCAGTTGTGACTTTCATAATAGGAGGGAAAAAATATTTAAATTTTCTAAAAGCTCTTCACCGATCATCGGATATCTGGAAACCCTATTCCGGGAGGGCATTATTAAGTCAAATTGCAAGTTCTTATTGTTCTTCAATTATTAAATCTTGCATTAAATTTCAAATAAACTAACAACAATTTGGAATTTCAATTTGAAAACGTTCTATTGTTTAGTCTTAGAAATTATGAGTGATATAGTGGAGTGAATAAATATTTTATATTTCGTAAAAATACTCAGTAAATACGATAAAGATTAATGGAATTACAGTTATTGGGGGAGGTTCAACTAAAAAAATACACACATATGTATTCACACTCACACCCTACACTCAATGAAAACGAAAAGAATAAAAATAAATCTCTCACAAAAACAAGGAAAAAACGATTTGTCAGTTTTGTATTTGGGGGAGACAGGAATAGCAAAAACAACAGCATTTTTTCTTCCTTATGGGGTCACAGAATTTAAAGCATTGCAACAATTTAAAACAAACACATGTCTATAGTAATTTGGAAAAATAAACTACGATATAAAAAAACAAAAATGTAAAATACTACACCATTTTCAAAAGTAAATGAAAGCACATATTCTATTTTAATTAAAGAAAAAATTGAGAAAACGTCATTTTAAAACGGTGTTATATTAAAATTAATAGTAAAACCATTTTACTGCCGGTTTAACGATGTCGAACGTCATCGTTCGCATAGAAAATTATATTTAAAACAATAACAAAATTCGAAAATTTGTTTTTGTTTTAAATGTAATATTCTATGCGAACGTTAACGTTCGAAATCGTTGAACAGGCTGTTAATTTAATTTTTTCAAATTAAATTTTTAAAAATAAGATTTTCCAAATTTAATTTTAGAATTTTAATAATTAAATAAAGACTAAAGTTTAATTATGACCTTAATACTGGAAAGGGTTAAATTCTGTCTTTAAACTTAAATATAACCTTAAAGAAGTCTAAGGGGATCAAATCGCAAGAATTCGTTGGCCAAATCGCTCCTGCATCCTGATCATCCAATTCAGGCCAGAAGAAGGTGGTAATCATCGACCTATAAGGCT
Source organism: Pollenia angustigena (assembly GCA_930367215.1). Lineage (NCBI taxonomy): Eukaryota > Metazoa > Arthropoda > Insecta > Diptera > Polleniidae > Pollenia > Pollenia angustigena. The sequence continues at coordinate 45,220,454 of OV884056.1, read as the reverse complement.
CTCCGTTTACGTTGATGGCCAGGTCAACATCGAACTCAAATAAATATGGACCGACAATTTAAAATTCGCACCAAACCGAATTTAGACAATTTTCTTCGTTGTTTCCAACTTTTGGTAAAACAATTTTATCATTTGCACGCGTTGAACGTCCATGGTGATTCGGCAAATTTAAGCCAATTCGACAGATGGATGTAGCAATTTCAATTGATGTGTTCTAAATTTTTGTGTGAAAAATTTTCTTTTTAATTGAAAATTATTGTTTAAAATTCTAATTGTATTTTTCTGAGTTACTGTTGAAAATGGTGTAGTGGCAAGAAGTAAAATTAAAAACAAATGAAAGACCTAAAAATAGCTTTTATGTTTATTTTGTTTTGTTAAAGGAGAACCAACAAAAAGTGCATTCAATACCCTCTAAATGTGTATTAAATTCCGGCTGTCGGAGCAGCATCATTTCCCTAAACTCGCTCCATAACAATTCTGGTATTTTAGAAGACATTCCCGAATGCGTTTTTATTCGCTATTTGTTGTTGCTTCGATGTTTTTTTTTTTTTTTTTTTTTTTTTTTTTTTTTTTTTTTTTTTGATAGAAGAATATGAAATGAACTCTGATTGTGAACTTTTAGGAAGTGAGAATCCCCCATTTGGGCACCAACGCCAAAAACTGTAGACAAAGAAAAAGACACGTATTTTTATTATAATTTATTTTAAGTTACTTATTTATTTTTTTAATATTTTTCTTCTGTTTGTACTCCAAGTAGCACATTCTTGTTTTTATTTTTTATTATTGGTGTTTTGTGTGTGCTGGATATTTGTTGGATGTCGTTCTTTTATACCCTACACCTCGATGTATGTATTATGCGTTCGTGCTGGTGTTTGTAATACCCAAAAATATTAGTCTAATGGCAGTTTTTTCAATGAATCGACAAACTGTCTGTTACTAAATCTCAACATAAAGACTGATAAACTGTCCGATGACGATTTTTTCAAATACTAGAAAGTCGTTTCTGTGGAATAGCAATCACAACACAAGATAATTAACCAGCAGGCCGAACTTCTCTAGAGGTTAGGGGCAATAATTAGCACCAAACTTGGAATATTTAAAATCTCTCTACCTGCAATTTTAGGTTAAACCTGTTGGGGGCCTGATTAGTCTATTATCTGAAGGTGACTGATGTCCGTAGTATCAGATAAAACTCTGGTCACCCGTCAATTGACCTGCCAATTTTAACATTCATACATGATTTAGTTGTTGGCTAAGACTCCCCTTTATCTATCGGGTGATTTTTTAGCTATTATCTTTTTGGCAGCACTGGTTTAAACAGCTGACGCACGTTTCGTGTTTTGTTTCACTGTCAAACATCTTCAGTTTGGTCTATAATTTAACCATGAATCGTCTTACAAACGAACAACGCTTGCAAATTATTAAATTTTATTATCAAAATGCGTGCTCTGTTAAGAAAGTTCATCGCGCCCTTCTTCCATTTTATGGTCAGTTTAATCGACCCACTGAAGCGGCTATTCGGGCTATTGTGACTAAATTTCGCACCAAATTTACATTGGTGGACATTAAACCACCAACACGCTTACGTAGAGTGCGAAGTAAAGAAAAAAATATCGCAGCTGTATCGGGCAGTGGTAATGATGACCATCAATTATCGATTCGTCGCCCTTCGCAGCAATTGGCCCTCTGTTACTCAACAACGTGAGATGATATCCAACTTTTGTTTGCCCAAAATGCAAGAGCTTGAATTGCATGACTTGTGGTTTCAACAAGACGGTGCCACATGCCACACAGCACGCTTAACAATGGACTTTTTGTGAGGCGAGTTCGGTGAACGTTTTATTTCACGTTCGGAACCGGTCAATTGGCCGCCTAGATCGTGCGACTTAACGCCTTTAGACTATTTTTTGTGGGGCTATGTTAAAGCTCATGTCTTTACACACATGCCCGCTTCAATTGACGCATTGGAAGACAACATTGAAGGATTTATTTATGAGATACCGGCCGAAATGTTGGAAAGAGTATGCCAAAATTGGACTAAGCGGAGGGACCATTTGAGGTGCAGTCACCGTCAACATTTGCATGAAATAATCTTTAAACATTAAATTATATGGACCGTACTATCGATTCAAATAAAGATTTCATGCATTTTTCTGAATTTTATGTGTTATTTTTTAAAACTTTCCTATAGCTCTAAAAAAATCACCCGATACATACATTTACAAAGTTTTGTTATAATATATGTAGGTCCCTATCCCGAAAATAATCTAAAACCGCATCAATTCTTAATGGTGCGAGGCTCTACATTGAGGAGCTGGACATCAGGTCAAATAGACTTTCTGACGACTGGAGTGTATTTCAGGCGGAGGTTCTGGGGATTTTTAGGGCCGTGGAATTGGTAGGGAGCAACATTGCTGTGGCTTGGTGCTAAAAGGGCCAATGTCAAAATATTTACTTTTGGGAAAATTTAAATTAAATTGTTTTTATAGAAGAGTTCTTACTGAAATTTGCTAGCAAAACCCTTATGAAGCTGTTGGCTGTTTCATCAAAAAAAAAAAAAGATGTTAAGAGAAAACGCCTAATGCAACGATTAACTCAAAACAGAAAAATATTGACATTGGCCCTTTTAACACCAAGCCACAGATATGTAAACAGCCAGGCGGCTCTTACAGCTTTGGTGGGCTGTTATGTGAACTCCAGGCAAGTGGATGATCGCAGGAAGGCTCTAGGAGAAGGGGAATTATGTGGTTAGGTTGTACTGGTTACCGGGTAACTGCAACATCACCGGCAACGAGATAGCTGCTTAGTTGGCGAGACTGGCCTCCGAAATGTAGGATCCTGACGGTTTAGTGACGGTCCAATGGGCTTCTCTTTTGGAAGAATCAGGGAATGTGTTCTGAGCGGGACTAATCGGGGGAAGCCGTACGAATTGCATTGAATTTTACTACGCACCAGCCTTTCTAACATAAGCCGAATTTCTGACCAAAGTTTTTTAAGCTAAATTAAGCTTAAAACTTTGAAGTGTTTTAGGGTATCATATGGTCGGGCTATATCGATTATTTTTTATCAATTTAATTTTGGATGTGTTTTCAATTTTTTTTTTTTTTTTTTGTTTAAACTTTTGTTTATGTTCCAATTTCATCGTACGAAAAAAACTTAGTTTTTCTTCGCTGAAGTCATCCGTTGAAGTTTTATGCGTGATGCCATAAACAAATTGCCAAAAAAAAAAATCAACTAATAATTTTGATTTGTTGGCTACACAGTTTTGTGGTTTAATGTTTACAGTAAGGGTTACTATATTTAAATGTTGAACAAATAATTTTTTTCTTTACACCAAAATTTTTATAATAATAATTGAATACAGCACAATCGGTTCAGTAGGAAAAGAGTAATGAACCAAAATGTGGAGCAACCTTCCTTAAGGCCGCTTTTGCCAACCGTAAATGTAATTAAATGCAATGTAAAGTACCGTAACGTACTGTAAGCTCGTTTGTGTACTTATAGAACATGTAAGAACGTGTCAGCTGTTTTTCACAACCAAAAACAAAAAAGCATTAGTATACATAAAACAACACACACAGTGATGAGAATTAAAAATGTTTTAAATAGTATTAAAACTGTATTTCTTGCATGTATAAATAAATAAATCATTTAATATTTGATATTAATATTACAGATTTACAAAAAAAACAAATACATATGTATTATATCATATTCGTGCACATGTTCTTACATTAATTGCAAAATGTGCATACACCTAAACAAGGTTTTGATACCATTACAACCCAGACTTTGATTGTTTGTGGATATGTATACATTTGTTAATTTTATACATCTTAGCATATATTTGTATAAATGAAAATATGTATGGATTGTTGCTTATTTTGTCAAAAGTCCACAGATATTATAACTGAAAAAGTACCAAACAAAAAGAGTGATTTTACCCGCATTGCATTTAAAATATAAGCAGCCCATCACTATCTACAACTGTCACGTAACCTCGTAATGAAATTCTATTTTCTACAGGTTGGTACGTTACGGTTAAGTGACATTGCAGTCAGTTAAGCATTTGCATTGCTTTCCATATAACAGAAACGATCAGCTGTTTACATTACATTTACATTTCTACATTTACGGTCGGCTAATGGGACCTTTAGAAATTTATTTTTTTTTTTTTTTTTTTTTTTTTTTTTCAAAAAGCGAACATAAATTTGTGACAGAATGCACCGATTCTCATTAAATGCATTTTAAATCATAGTGCTACATTTTGTGAAGGTCGGTCCATAGTTAACCATAGGCCACATATAAAGCCCACTCTCTGAAAACACTTTATTACTCGTAAAACCAAGATAAAATTAACAATGGTTGAATTTAAGCACATACATTCATACATACTTCCTTGTTATGAATTCTTTAAGTGAAATTCACTTCCGAGCACATTTAGAAGACATACACTTAGTTATTCGATTATTCGCTTTTAAATGAAAACTATAACGAGCACTTACTATTTTGAAACGTTTAAATATGATAAAACTGCCGCCAGCCTGACACTCCACGCGTACTGGTGCAAATATTATTTGGTTAAGTGTAAAATAATACAAGTATCATTTTAATTTGCGCATTCAAATGTGGTAAATTTCACAACGTTATGGTAGAAAAAAGAACTTGATTGTAGCCAAAAAAAAAAAAAGGAAAAAAGTTGCTTTGAAAAAATCTGTTTTGCGATACCAAAAAAAGGCTACAAATCAAGAAGAAAAATAACGAAAAAACAAACACAATTTTATTATGCAAAATATTGTTAAGAATACATATGGGCATTTCCTGGGGTCACGAACGTACGTTCGTACGCTTTTGATGTACAAATAATATAGAAAAACAAAACTTTTCCTAGCATTTTTTTTGCGATTCGATAGCATTTGGGTAGCTATATGTTTAGTACAAAAGTTGGATTTCATCGTGTTTAAGTTTTCATAATAAGAGTTATAAAGGTGTGGTCACGAACGTACGCAAAATAGAAGTCAACTTCGGCTGACAGTAGTGAAATGTAAAAATCTGCGTAATGAAACGGAATTTTCAAAAGTGATTAATTTATTTTAAAAGTGTATTAATGTAGGTCTCCATCCAGTATTTACAAAATTTCCTTAACAAAAAAACTTAATACTCCTTTTACAATTGACTGTAATGGCGAGATTATAAAGAAAGAGTGTAAACATAACATATTTTTTGCATGTAAAATAAGTATATAAAAATTTCTTTAGAAGTAGAAAATACAGGAAATTATAAAATTTTCCAGTTTCCAGACCAATTTCCTCAAGTAAAACTGCTCAGATATGCTAGGAAAACATTATTTTATAAGAACATAGCCTTTTTTCTAATAAGAAACAAACAAACAAGACGAAAGCTAGCTTCCCTCAACAATAAATTTCAAAGTATTTATCAAATATAAAAAATTGGGAATTTAGCACGTCATACAAAAATCTTAATAATAAATTTTGTATTCCCGTAAATAACTTTGAGACGATGATAATCAACATTTTATTTTTTCGTCCTGGTAGACCATTCTGGGGAAATGCCCATATATGTATTCAACCTTAACAAGATACAAGTAATAGACAGACGTAAAGAAAAAGTATTAACGGCACCATAATGCAAATATCAAAAAAATAATACAGGCTGATGGGTATTAAAAGGTACAAGTAAATGTTGTTATAAAAAAGAATCAACAAATTTTTTTATGCCCAATTTTCAGGATAATATTTAAGGCCCTAAATTTGCAAAACGCAACGCCAAAAATTATATTGAAAGCAAAAGCAAAAACAAAATCGAAAATATTTTATAACTTTGTTGTTGTTTCTATAGAAATGTATATTGAATTTTTAAATTTTAAACGCTGCATATCTTGTGGCGTTGATAATTTTAAAACGCAATATGTATTTCTGTAGAAAGCAACAACAAAATTTTGACAAATTTTTGACATTGTTTTTGCTTTCAATGTTATTTTTGGCATTGCGTTGCGTTTTACTAAATAAGGGCCTAAATCTATATTAAGCTAATTTTCATATAAACTTAATCGTATTTAAATACAGATTGATTTTTTGGGTTTTGTTAAAAAAGTCTTATGTGGTGTTTATAGAACACGAGCGCCTTACTCGTCCGTTCAACTAACATTTAAAACAAAAACAAAATTTCGAAATTTGTTTTTGTTTTAAATGTAAGTTGAACGGATGAGTAAGGCGCTCGTGTTCTATTAACTACACATTATTTAATTAAGATAAAAGTATGGCAGCACTACTAAATACAAAAAATATCATAAAAATGTGCATTTATTTAAGGTGGCCTCCAAAAACAGTTGTTTGCTATTGCTTTGCCTGTTGTTGTTGCATTGGTTTAATATTGAGACCACCTTGGCAAGTTTTTCCATTGGAAACTTAAAATGAATTTAAATGTACCACATCGGTGAATTAAGTTACATTTAATTGTTAAGTGAAGAAAAGAATTTTGTATTTTAAACGATTTTAAACATAAATGTGTTTTAATATCAACCCCAAAAATTGGGCATTACATTTTTTTTGAAATGTAAAAAAGACAAGTCGTGTATGGCAGCCATAAAGTTGAGTTGATGAATATCTGTTAAGAGGTCCCCTTTGAAGTGCTCTATGTTTGCCTTTTTTTTAACTTTTACTTGGGCATAAATAATTTAAACTTGTCTGGCGCTAAAAATTGTCAGATCTAAAATCAGCAATCGACTAGATCCCTATGTAATACTAAGAAAAAAAAAAGTTTAGGTAGAGCTACACACAGGGGAAAGTGAAGAGTGTAAGAAATAGACACAATCTTGTAAACAGGTGTTTTTAAAAGGTGGTGTGATGAAGCGGAATTCATGCCATTGCAATATTTCTTCTATTTTCTTCTATTTTTGTGTTCTTTTTTTTATAATAGAAAGTGAACAAAGACGGTTGGACCTTTTAGGTGAAACAAACTGTATGTTGAAAAAAATCTAAAAATGTTCAATTTAATTTTATATAAACTTTTGCCTAGGAATTTATAAAGTTTTTTTTTAAACAGGCAATATCTTCTGGTAGGTATTATTAAGTGGTACAGAACCATTCGAAGAATTTCTAAGCGAATTAGTGTTTCATGTAGTGTGCATTAATATAAGTTGTGTTAGGAGTCCCTTGTGGAGTCATGTATTTTTAAATTTGGTAATTGTTAAAATATCGCAGCTGATCAGAGTCAATTCTGGTACTTTAGAAACATTCAGCTTCCTGGGCTAGGTATTGGTTTTCTTTAGAAAACACGTTGACGGTTGAAAACCAAAAATCACGAGAAAGGAGATTTAAGATATATTTGATTAGACACTGAACATGAATTTAGAAAAGTGTATGTGGTATGTTACTATTTTGCCGCTGCAGCACTAGGCTTGCACTTGAATTCTTCCTATTGTGTTAGCTTAATAGTAAGAGAGCAAACGAGTTTTTAATCTTTGTGGGAAATTAAGTGTCACATCTAGTGAATATCATTTAATTTTTGACAGTAGGGTAAGCAAGGCTATGCATATTATGGTTGGACTTTTAGGTTTTACAAGAAAAGTAGAAGAAAAATAAATTATAAACAGTTTAAGGCGATTAATAAATTTATCATTTTAAATAGTTTTTTGTAAAATTTTCAAAATGTTAGATAGGGTTTTTGCGTTTTAGGTAACGATATACATACATATCTATGGCAATAAATAATAATGGCTTAAGTCGAAATTTCGTGTTTTGAGATATTAGAGTTTTGTCTAAAATGAATTGTGTGTTGTATTGCGAAAGTTTAAATATTAATGCGTATAGTTTTATTAATAATGACATTTTATACTTGAAATTTGGCTGCGTCATAGATCTTGAAGAAGATAACAAGAATATGTAATAATATTTAAAAACACTTAAGTCAACTTTAGCCATTATTATAATAAATATTATAAAATACAAAATATAAGTAAAAACAAAAATTATCATTGAAAACATAAAAGGCTATTCAACAGCATTTTCAGTAAATTTAATTACATATTAAGCACACTATTATATGAATAGTTTTACTTAATTTCCAAAGTGTTGGTCAAAATACCATTAGGCCCAGCACAGACGGTGAAACGCAACTGCAACAAAACTGCAACTTCTAGTTATTTTCGAGTTTATGCCATAGACTGCTTTGAGGAACCACTCACGACGCGGCCATTTTGAGACCGGTTTGAAATGCATTGGAAATCAGTTGCATTGAAACCGGCGTGCACGAAACTCGTGTTTGCGTTTCATCTGTTCTCAAAGAAAATCGAAATGAATGTGATAATTTCATTACTGCCCGCCTACAACTGACATGATTTGCTGTTATAACTTGAAGTTATAACAGCGTTGTTAAAACATTTGCATTAACAACCGTGTTATAACATAAGAAAACTTCTAACATGATGAGTCTATACCTAACACTAACATCATATTAGTGTTAAAGTTAAGCATTTTATGTCAGTTGTAGACTGCATGTTACATTCGGGTACAATTTAGGTTGCAGGGTGTGTGGAAAGCGATTGAAACTGGTTTCAAAACAATAATTTCTAAAGGGGTTCGTTGCAGTTGCGTTTTACCGTCTGTTCTGGGCCTTAGAATCAGAGAAAGCCAAAAAGTTATATTTTTAATACTTATAAACTATTCATACGCCACCGAGCACGAGTACAGGCAGGTATGACTACCAATAAGTGTGAGCATGAATAAGTTTGTATATCGACCGGTATGAGTATGAACAAACACGCATGCTTATGGGTAATCCTTTGAATGCGTATGAGTAAAGGCATGTATCGTAAGTATCGACAAGTAACTTCAATATTTTGTATGGTTATTTTTAAGCAAGCAGTGTTGCCACGACCTAAAAATTTATGTTAAAGTTATATTAAAATATAAATATTTGCTATCAAATTAAAATAATGCTTCTAAAAGTATAATAAATTATAATCTATTTTACGAAAGAGGTTTTTTATAAAAATAATTAAAAAAGGAGGTTATCAACTATTTTGGGATCTTTCCTGTTTCTTTTTTTATGTTTCCAGCTAAAGAGAAATCTTAATCTAAAGCTGCGCTGCAGGCAGGAAATTTCATAAAATTCTTGATTCTTATTAAGACAACCGTGGATACCTTGTGGAGTTGTTTTTCCACCATAGCATGATGTCGAAGTCTTCTTTAAGGCTAACATTTTCAATGGCATACTGATTGACTTCAGCAATTAAATTTTAAACCATTTTTTAACGTCTTAAAAATGCAACTGGCAACAGATAAACTACTCAAACTCATAATATAAATGAATGTATTTACCTGTGATATCTCATTTCTTAACTGCCAATATGAATATTCGATTTTTTTTTTTTTTGGATTACGGTAACTTTTTCTGTTTTTATTAAGAACGATTAAAATGACACGACGTATTTTAATTTGCATCCATTTAGTCATTTTTTTAGATTTTCTTAAATAAGAACGCAAATCTTTTTATCACAGAAATTTTTTTAAAGTCACAATCGTTTTTCAATAAAATTTTGTTGAATTGTACTCAAACGATTTTGAAAAAACGTATTTATTTGTGATTCAGCAATTTGGAAAAAAAAATTCTGGCAACATTTATGAAAAAATTTAACAAAAAAAAAATGTTTGAAGTCAATGCTATAACTATGGGTGTGTCTGACTATGTGCGAGCAAGAAACACAATAATGGCCATTTTATCATTAGGCGATTATCTTTTTTCCCAACGAAAAACTGCACATTAAAGAAATTTGGTTTTCTCAATGTCTCATTTGCTTCGATTAAATCGCAAAGCTAACCGGCACTCATCTGCCAATTATTTATTTTCCTTTTATTTGCCGTACAGATAAATTCAATCAGCTGACTCCCATCTTTTACATGCATTTTGAGTGGCGTTGCCAGGTGAAAACTTTGTTTTTTGTCGGTATATTGAGAAACCCAAAATCGTTAACGGACAGTTTATCGGTCCAATAAATTTATGTTGACATTAAGTAACAGACAGTTTGTCGATACATTGAGAAAATGGCCATAAGTATGATAACATACATGAATGAAATCAAATGCGCATGGATATACACAAGTACTCGTATGAGAATAAACAGATACGAGTACGCACACGTATTGAAAATTGTCGATATGAGCTAGAGTACTTTAATTTTTTTTATACTCATTGGTTTTCTCTGCTTAGAATATGATCTGGGTTCAGGGTTGCTATTATTATACATTTGTATAAACGTATAAATGATAAAATAAAATTATAGAGATTGACAGAAGTGATAAGTTATGTTGTGAAATAGCAATATATAAAATTTTTAAGATTAAAAAATGCTAAATAATGCTAAAAAAATATTCAGAAATGCTGAAAATAATGCTAAATGCTATTTGAAAAATTCGCTGCTAAATCAAAATAAATAATGCTAAATTTAACAGTGAAAATGCTAAAAGGGTCACACTGGTGAAGGGGCATTGAACATTCTCTTGTTCTTTGCAAAAACTTCTCGCTGGCTCTTAATGCTTAATTCAAAATGTAAATTGAGAGAAACTGAATATTAAGTACAAATTAAACTTTGTTTTTAACAAATTAATTTAACAATTTCGAAAGTAAATGTCCGTATAGAATTTTAAATGGAAAATATTTTTATAAATTGCGAACATTAAGATTCATAGATTTGGCGGAATCAGAAAATTCATTGCATGTTGCACCCGTCATGGCTTAAAGAGAAAATTTCTTATTATTGGATTATATTTCTCTACGATGCTTCATTTGATAATCATCGTCTAATATCTCATCTTTCACAATTAAAAAAGGATAATACAATTAAAGTTTAAAAATTACCAGAGTTTTGTGTTTTTGTGGTAAGATCTTATGAAAGTTGGCCAATTTGGTTGCACCCGTCATGCACTTTAAAGCTCTCTCGTGGCTATTTGATAAAGAGCCAAAGTTTCCAAATAAAGTACAAACATTTAGATAGGTAATCAATACACACCATCCCACAAAATGTGGGTGCGATTGGAGAAGTGGGCGTGGTACCTCCCATACAAAAAATAAATCAATCTGTCCGTGAATTTTTATTTAAAGATTTTTTAAGGAATTTATTCCTGTCACACTGTAGAACACATATTTGTCTTAGATTGCTTATAAAGTAGATGTAATTTCCATTCTTTCTTGCCACTATTATTCATCTTTGTTGCATTCTAAATTCCAAATATGTTTCACATTGTCGACTTTTTATTATCATTCTCGCCCGCCTACTAGTAAATGCAGTATTTCCTCTTTTTCCCCATTCATCTGAGTTCGTCTTAATACTTTGCGGCCAGAGTCTAAAAGTCGGTAATAATTTGTGAAGGAAGAGTAGTGGAGTGGAGTGTCTCCCCTTTAAGCTGTAAGAAAATGTGTTATGTTCTAGTTTAAAATTCTAATTACTTCAATTGTTTGTTGTTGTTGTTGTTGTTGTTCTTGCAGTTTTGTAAAAATAGACGGATGAATGAAAAGTTGTTGCTTGGCCATTGTTGGGTATTTTCTTTCTCAGTATTGTCTACTTGGTGTTTGGTGTCTGTCCGTTTTTAAAGACATCTATGTAGGTCTTGTACTGTTTTTGTGATTTTGTTTCTTGTGTGGCTGCTGCTGCTGCAGCAGTAACTGTTGCTGTTTGCTGCCTTCCCAGAGAAGAAGAGGTGCTATTAGGCTTTAGTTTTTTTTATTATTGCTTAGTTTTAGTTTGCCGGTTTAATTTACCGGTCGTTCGTTCAACAGCTTGTTATTTTTTTATTTTTAAAATTGTTTTTTGTTTATTCCTTAAAAATTGTTTTAATTAATTTGATAAACATTAAATTTTATTGCTTTCAAGAAATGAAAACTTTTTTAATTTTATTATCGGTTGTTTAATTATATGAGTGATAGGTAATCAAATTTAATTAAAAATTAAATTCAAATAAACCAATTAATTGGGTAGATTAAAGTAATTAGAACATGAAAGATCAAATAAAATATCTTTGTATATGAAATTGTAACGTTACTGACCAACTTACTGACTGGCATCATCGCACAGCCTAAACGACTGAAGTTTTAAAGTTTAAATTCGGACCGGAGGCTAATCTCTCGCCAAATCGATCTATTAAGACGGGATCTTTGGAAAATGGAAAAATGTTAAGAGGTTAAAAAAGTGTCAATTCAATAATCTCATAGGTATCGTTCATTTGCTGCAAAAAGATCATCTTTCAAAGATTGCAAATTTTGACTTTATATCACTTATGCATAGTAATAGCGGGGCTTTTATTTCAAATCAACTCTTGAGAGAAGAATAAAATTTTCTTTTTCCATGTTATTGTGTGTAAGTACCAAATACATTAAGCAGTGTTCGCAAATAAAGACTAAATATCGCTCCTTTGTGTTCGGCTCGGTAGATTTGTGGAAAACACAAACGTTAATAGTGTTTGCGTAAAAAATCATTAAAAAAATAACGTTTTCCTGTGAGTCATCTTTCGAACACAAAAATAATACTAGTGGTATTCACACCGAACTTGTTAATTTGTTACTCGGTAGTTTGTTAATTTGTTAAAGTTACCAACTGTGAACGACCCCCTTTTTAAAACTTTGTTAGTCTGGTAACTTTCGTAGTAAAACAACTGATTTATTATTCTGACACAATTTATTATTCTGAAAAAAATAAAACATGCCACGAGAAAGTGTAAAAAAAACAATTGTCAACCATTTAATTACTCATGTTTTGACAGAAATAACGTTTGCTGACGGTAAGAAGTGTGTTACCAACTAACAACTATTTTATCAGGGGTGCCGTGACGTTAATTTGTTAAATGTTAATACGGTAGCGCGTTAAATATACAAAAACAAAATGCGTGTAAAAAAGTAACGATTAACGACTAACAAACTAACAAGCTCGGTGTGAATTCCGCTACTGTTTTAATTTCTTGGTATTTTTTGAAATCCACATTGTATTCGGTTCGGCTCATTAATGTTCGTCCCTTTTGGCTGGAAAAAAACCAAACATTGTTTACAAAAACAAAATACAAATACGAAAAAAAAACAAAAAGCAAGAAAAATAATTTTACACAAACAAAACATATGCACAATACACACACAAGCTTGGGCCCAATTCTGGCAGTCGTGATCGAGTACTTTCTCGATTCGAAAGCAATTTTATTTCAGCCGATCCTGAACGAATCGAAATTATTTTTTTAGTATTGTGAAACTCAAATGAATGCTTTATAGCACTGAAAAAATAATTCCGATACGCTCAGTATTGACTGAAATAATTAGATATTACATTGCTTTCGAATCGAGAAAGAACTCGATTACGACTGCCAGAATCAGGCCCCTGTTCGTGGTGCTGTCGTTGCTAAAATTTGTTATTTGTTTATTTCCTTATTAATGTAAAAAAAGAAACATTATAGAACATTAAAATTTAATGTTTGTCTACAGCAACACTACAACTGTTCTGTTTCTTTTTACGAAGAACAGAACAAAATACAATAATGTTCGGCTCTTTCTTGAAAATAGTAACGAACGGTATTAAGGGATGTCTTCGTCTACACAAACCCTAAAAAAATAGATATCGTTCTTGGGTGTGTGAGCGATATCTTCTAAACTAAAAGAGATACAAAAGAAATCTAATACCTGTCGCTGTTCCTTAAAAAATACACGGGTAGTATTCTGGTACTTTTTTTGAAATTCGGCCCTTTGGGGCTACGTATAAAGCCTATCACCTGGTGAAAGACCCAAGGCGGAACAGCAGCAGAGCAGATGTTCCGTGATCAACCTCAAAAAAAACTGCATAACTTGGTACTAAACGAGTAAACGTGTGAAACCATTAAACATAGAAATAAAATTTACATTAAATTTGGTACTTTTTCGAAATTCGAACTTTTAAGGGATGAAAATCGTACCTAATTTTGGTAATTTTTTTGCAAAACCTTTTTCCCCATTCATTGCCATACGTACATATTAAACTTTGGGCTTCTACTACAATATTGAAATTTTTGATCCTTCAATGGGGAGAAAAAAAGTATCAAAAAGTTTATTTTACTTTCACGTTCTATATGTGGTACTTTTTGAATTTTCTATAATATTGAACTTAGAAACATAAAATTATAGGTGCTGGGTGAATGAGAACCTATAAGATGAAAAATGTTGGTACCTTTTCTACACAAAAGAGATAGAGCATGTAACATTTATGCAACATATTTCTCAGAAAAGAAATCGCCATAAGTATTTGTTTGTGAGATGATTAAATTTGTATTACCCTTTTCCGCCGAGCTATTTCTTTAGATTTGGAAACAAGAAATAGTCACTCTGTGCTAAATCAGGCGAATAGGCCAGATGAGAGAGCAATTCGTAGCCTACTGAATGGAATTTTTTCAAAGAAACTGCACATGTGTGCACCATTGCATTGTCTTGGCGAAAAATTACCTTTTTCTTGGCCAACTGTGGGGGTTTATTTACAAATCCTCATTAAATCGACCCAATAAGTTGGCATCATATTCGCCTCTGTATGTTTCACCCTTTTACACGGCGTTTACATTTGAAAGTACTGGCAAGACAGTAAGAAAATACATATTAGTTGCCAAAAACACTACTAACTGTCTTCGTGACGTAGGCGTCCAGACAGTAGTTAAGACAGTTCACTTTTAAAAATATGTCAAACGTGAATGTTGCAGCGCAAGTTCAGCTTAACGTATTTGGTATAAACTAAACAAATTTAAAACAAGCTTAAAATAACTATATTGTGTGAACAAATATAAAACTTAACTAAAATATAAAAAATCAAAGCAAAATATGTTTAATTTAGTTTACATTTTGATTTGTTTCTCTTTTGCTCACAAAACTTTAGATTACTGTTAGCAAATGTCAAATCACTGTCCAATTTTACTGTCTGCAAAATTTTCTAGACAGTAGACAAGACAGAAAAGTGTGCATGTATTAGTGAAAAGGTTTGCATGTATTGCTACTGTCTTGCCAGTACTGGCAAATGTAAACGCCAGGTTAAAGATAGTCAATGTAGGTTATGCCGCGTGCAATAAACGAATAAACGATCGCCAATGACTATATTGGCTAACAAACCTATCAAGGCCTTCTTTGGCGCTGCTTAACCCCGAGATCTCGAGTTGTTATAAAAAAAACTTTCATCATGGCTTATAATTTTTTTTTTTTTTTTTAAATTTTGTAATTCCCTATGCTAATCCCCGCGAAACTTGACGCTTGTCTGCAGGAAAGAAACCAGAGTCTCTGGCGGGAATCGAACCCGCAACCCCGGGGTTGATAGACTAGCTCACTACTAGCTAGCCTACCGGCTAGCTAGGGCTTAGAAACACCCTTTACAAAAAATAATTCCATATATTCTTTAAGTATCTCAAAGATGGATGGAAAGATGCTAGATAACGACTTGGGCTTTCAGATAATTTAGATGTTGCGAAAGCGGCGAGTGATCTTTTTAAGATCATAGTATTCTTTTATTTAGAACAGTTTTCAAATGGCTTTAAGAAAATAAAATTGGTATCGCTATAGTCTTAAAAGTCCATATTTATCAGAAAAGTCATGTTCTATTCCAGATTCAGAATGCACATCCCTCATCTCTATGTGCTTCGTAACTCATATTCGAATAATATAGATACTCTTAACCTTTCAGCACTATACATATTTTAAAAAGATCATAAATAAAAGCAGAGCAATTTTGTGTTTTCTGACACCCAAAAAACATTTTTGGTTTATTTATTTCTTTTTTCTCCCCAAAAAATAGAAAGAAATCAAAAACAAAAAAGCAAATAAAAAAGAATAGAAAACAAAGTCAAAGAAAAACAAATTGCATAAGTACAGAGGCAACATTCATTTTAAACAGATACAGCAGCCCGATAGTTACACTAGACACAAAGAGATCAAGAGCAAACTAAACTAAAGTAGACTGGCTATTAAAAACCCCACGAAGGGGCCACCAAAAAAAACACAAAATTTCGATTCACCAACCAGCCGTTTTAAAACAACAACGATTTGAGATTTTCTATTTGAAAAAAAAACAAATACAAATCGTGTGAGAAAATTTTCAAAAACACTTGAAAGCAAAAGAAAAATTAAAAACAAAATTTGAACAAATTTTCAAATAAAACAAAAAAAAAAAACGAAAACTTGAACAAATTAAATACTTCTCCTGTAGTATTTAGTACAACACAAATGGCGTGAAATCATACAAGCGGTACGCGCGCGGATTGTTTTGATAACAAAGAAACAAATGAATAAATTCAATATTTAAAAAAAAAAAAAAATATTTTCATAACATATTAAAAGATAAACAAAAAAGAAAACAAAAACTATAATTTGACAAACCAACATATTTCTGAATTTTAAAAACAACAAGAAATAAAAATAAATTTCAACAATCAATTTGAAAATTCAAACAAAAGACATCGTCTTTAATTGTCTATGTTGCGCCTTAAAAAGTTTAATGCGTTTTCTCGTATAAAGATCACTGGCGATCAGTGCCATTAATTTAAAATTAATCAAGAAAAATACAAAAATAAAAAATAAAACGTGTGAACCGTAAAATAATTACGTGATTTTTCTGTCTCACTGATTAACTAAACGTAAAAAAATAAAAAATAAATACATTTATTCAAAAGATATTTAAAAAAACGAAATTGAAATTAGATTTTTTTTAACAAATTGAAATCAATAAAGCATAACAACAATAATTAATTACAATCCAAAAGAAAAACACCTTTAACAGACGCAAAAAAATTATCCTCAAACGAAAAGAAAAGTAAAACAAAAAAAAAAAAAAAAAGATTTTGAATTTTGCAAAATGGATTTCATATCGAATTTAATAAAACGGCCCATTAGTTTAGTTTTAAATGAAACGTCAACGACAATGGATAAGTTTCCCATCTCAGCATCATTGCCCAATAACACGGCCAGAGATTTAGAGAATAAATCCGACTTTGCAACGCCTTCCAACGCAGAACAAAAACAAACAAATCCTAATCTTAACAACAATAATAATCGTCCATTATCCATGTCCTCTTCCTACAATGGAGATCACATGACGGATTTTATTGGGGTACCCGATGAATTTCTTGATGAGTTTAAGGATATTTTACCACCTCCTCCATTATCAAATTCTGATCCTTTAAGTCAATCTATTTTGGACATGGATAATACAAGTTTATTGGCAATTACACCACCTCCACCGCCTCTACCTTCTCAATTAGAGACGGAAGAAATGCTGACACCTTCAATGAAGGCCTCGCAAACAATTGATGAGTTATTGTTGCAAATCAATGATAATCTTCAACAGGCTGGTCTTAATGATGATGTGTTGGCCATTGCTTCACCACCAAATAAATCTGAGGTAAATTGTCTAATATTTTTAAACGATTTTTTTATAAAGCAGTGTTACATAAAGAAGACAGAAAGTGGAAAAATTACTGTCAAGGCGAATTCATGAAAACGGTGGTGGCAATACTATAATAAGAACAAGAAATTTTTAACATTTCTCCCTCTAAGTAAAAAAAAATAGCAGCTCAGCTGTGTGTTCAACGCCACCTGAAAAGTGAATTCGCCTTAATTACTGTGAATCTAGTGAATTCCAATGAAAATACGGTTTAATATGTTTTCTTGCTATAAAAGCAAAAATTTTAAAGAATTCCTTAGCGAACGCACTTGGGAAACAAATTTTTAATCCACAAGAATTGAAAAAAATCTTCTTCAATATAAACGCAGTAATAAGTTTAAGCCAAAGTGTTCTTGTTTGATTTCGAAAGATTTATTATGAAAAGTTCTATATTTTTTCATATGTAAAAAAAAAATTTAAACTTAATTCCTTATTTTCCCCCTGAATACGCGCCTAACACGAAACAATTTCTGCTTTTTAAAAAAGCAAACTGTAACTGCAGAAGTTTGGATGCAAAAAAGAGTAAAATGCTTATAACCGGTGTGCAAATAAGCGATAAATTTAAACTACAATTTAAAACTTGTTAGATAAATTGTAACAAAAAACTCGAAATTATTCTCAACTTAATTAACTTTGGAACCACATTTTAGGCAGGTGCCCTGCCACGCTCCTCCCATTCCAATTTATCTTTAAGTTTAAATTTCAACTAGTAAGTTTTATTGTTAGGACTAGCACCCAGGGGTTGATCCCTTTTAATACATTGCATTGTGTTGGAACTAGGAAAATAGATTAAGGGAAAGAAGATATTGGGAGTAGTGCTTGTGGACATTCGACTTCAAATTTTTTATGTTTGCAGAGAGAGGGAAGACTTCCATAGGAAAGTCATTAGACATTCGAACATTCCGGCCAAAGAACGAATTTTCGCTGTTATGCCAATCGACTTCAAATGAGAGTTGTATTCCCTTCTCGGTCGGACATAGGTGGTATAAGTTGCAAGCTAAAAACCTTGAACTTGAATGCTTCTTTCGAGACCTTGAATATGTGTTTTGTCTATCGGACATCACATTGTACCCTCATGCCCGGAACATCAAAAGATTCTGATTCTTTAGTCCTCGTCCGTATTACTACACATTTGCATTGAAACATTTGAGTTTGTTAATGAAAGAGGAAAGACGGATGGAAAAGTGTACTTTGTTTCGTGTACAAGCAGTTTTTGTGATTTTTTTTATTGAAAGAAAGAGAGAATGTTATTGAAAGAAAGAGAGTAGTCATACAAAATGCTTAATTGCTTCAAAACAAAATTTTGTTTTATGGACACGAATGCACTTTCAAAAGAGAATTGAAGAAAGTTTCTGCAGCAAATGTTTTATTATATGGACGAGAGGACTCAATATGTAATTATACCATTCATATATACAGATGAGGCAGCTTGATCCTTCGCGCGCTTATGCGTTAGCAAGCAGCACTGGGTCTTTCGGACATTAAAGCCGACCCTATTCGCACGACCCCATTCCGAGATTATATTAAGGTCTCGGCCAAGCGTATCATTCATTTTTGCCCCATAGCATCAACATCTGTTACGCTTAGTCTATAATCAAATGAATACGAATGGCAAAGAATGCTGTAATCTGCAAAAGAAGTTTGACATAGGAGGAGGTCGTTTAGAAAAATAAGAAATAGAGTAGAAGAAAGACGGAGCCTTGCGGTACGCCTGAATGAATCTTGAATCGGTAGACGAAAGCCCATCTAAAACAACTGGTATATTGCTATCTCTGTGAAATCTCGATATAAATCGAGAGAAATAATTGCCACACCAAATGCATCAAGTTTTGACAAGAGTGCACCACACCAGACCCTGTCACACGCCTTGAAAATATCTTAAGCGATTACCAAATGGTGAATGAAACGACATTTTTCTAATAATTGGGCCAGTAAGTCTCCAGTAGAGCGACCTCTACGGAAGCCATAAAAATAGTGGTTACGTGAGGGACGTCATATATTTTTTAGGTTGTTTGCCATTGACGATATATTTTACTTTTTTTCACTTTGGCCTTTTGACCATTCGTTCTTTATTCACTTTTTTTGCTTTAATTTGTATCATTGCTTGCACTTTTTTTCTCAGTTTTGTTAATTCTCACACCCATTTGTCACATTCAATTAAACTAGAAATTCTTACAAATTGTATGCAAATGTCTTGATAAATTTTGTTATCTTTCTTCTTTAATAGACATTTTTTGCGATGTTCTTAATAATTCAGTGTTTTCTATTCATTCTTAATAATTATAAGTGCGGAATAATTTCAAATAAGAAAAAAATATAAACATTTGTTAATTTTTTTTTTAAACGTTGTCAATAAGATAATTTTAATGTAAAATGGGAAGTAGAGCAAAATAGTAACACATAACATTTTTAATGTTAAATAAGAATTATAATTTAGTTATTTTATATCATAAAAATATTATAGAAATAAAATAAAATTCTTGCAAAGTTTTAGTTTCAAATGCCTTTGTAATTCAATAATTATTAATTCATTTACATGTGTATTGTCTATTGAAATGAGTATAACTTCTTATGATAAGTTAATTATAGTGGAATTGTCTTAAGAAGCCATAAAGTTTTATTTTTAAAAATAAAACATTCATTATAAAAGTATTTATTACTCATTCCTCGATGCATACAGATGGTTGCCAAATGAGATGGTTTCAAGAAAATTAATTAATTAAAGTTAAGAGGGCTTTAAAAGAAGGGAGGAAGGTGGGTCCTTTTAAAGGTCCCTTTGTTATACCCTAAGCTAGTGACCAGAGTCAGCCAGTGTTCACCAAATTATTCCCCAGGCATCACCGCAGCCTCGAACCATTTCGTTTCCCTCCAGAGAAGATAGAACGACCTTAGTCCCACATTAGACATATCATCTGGTCTCCCAAATAAATGCCTTATTATAAAAATCCATCTCCTTCTCCTCCTCATATTGGCAATTTCCGCTGTATTCGTTATAAACTAGATTCATTCATCCTCATCGCATGGGTCCCTATCAGCCAATGACTCGTATACAAATTTAAAAATGTTAAGTAGTGGCACACCTGAATTTCAAATTTAGTCATCGGAAAGTCATACATACTTATGTAAAAAACATTAAGCAGTGTGATAGTTTCTTTTTGGTTAATTGTTATCGGAAAGTCATACATACTTATGTAAAAAACATTTAGCAGTGTGATAGTTTCTTTTTGGTTAATTGTTATCAACGCAAACGGGAGGTTTTTTCAAATTAATTTTTAATATCGAGTGGTGCTAAATTTCAGGTTGAATAATCGTATTCGGTGAATATCTTCCAAATAACTGGATGAATTTCGACAATTGAGGTATCTTTAGACCTCGGCGTAATAGAGCACAAAATTTAAAAAAGAACAACACAAAATATTAAATTTTATTCAGAAAAAAATGTTTATAATCGAAAGACGAATACAATGTACAATAAAACACGAACGAAGAAAAGAAGCAATATATGATTCAAGTAGTCGCTGATTATCGAGAAAAATATCCCACTTTTGAAAAAAGCAATTTCATATAAATCATTGATAACATTGTGCAAGAAATTGACACTTTTTTTTTGAGACAAGCCGGGCAGTGGTGCCCTCGGTTTTTTTAGATTGGCTCTGGTTTTCGAGATATACCGTTATTTCGAAAATGGAGGAGGTTGCACAACATATATGGACATTTCCCCAGAAAGGTCTACCAGGATGAAAAAATTAAATGTTGATTATCATCGTCTTTTATTATAAAAAAGTCTTTGTTCTTGTAAAAGAATTGTTTCATAGCATATCTCAGCTGTTTTACTTAAGGAAATTGGGCTGGAAACTGGAAAATTTTATATTTTTCTGTATTTTCTACTTCTAAAGACATTTTTATATACTTATTTTACATGCAAAAAATATGTTATGTTTACACTCTTTCTTCACAATCTCTCCATTACAATCAATTGTAAAAGGAGTATTAAGTTTTTTTGCTACGGAAATTTGAAGACATTTATGGGAAAATGCATGGTGATAATAACAAAAAAACATATGGAAAAATCGTACGTTCGCGATCCGTACGATCGCGACCGGTAAATAAGCCAATTAAACAAAAACCAAGAGAGATATTTTATTTAGTAAATACTGGATGGAGACCTACATTAATACACTTTTAAAATAAATTAATCACTTTTGAATATTCCGTTCCATTGCGCAGATTTTTACATTTCACTATTGTCAGCCAAAGTTGACTTCTATTTTGCGTACGTTCGTGACCACACGTTTATAACTCTTATAATGAAAACTTAAACTCGATGAAATCTATCTTTTGCACTAAACATAGAGCTACCCAAATGCTGTCGAATCGAGAAAAAAAATGCGAGGAAAAGTTTTGTTTTCTATATTATTTGTACTTCAAAAGCGTAAGAACGTACGTTCGTGACGCCAGGAAATGCCCATATTCGCGTAACTCAAAAACGGTTTAGTTTATTGAAATTACTAAAAAAAATCGAAATTCCGCAATAAAATCTCCTTTTGAAAAAAAAAAAATTATTTTTTTGCCAAAATTTCGAAATTTTTGTTTTTAAAAAATTCATAAAAAAATTAAAAATGCAGCTAGCCTTCTAATTTTTTGCAGACATATAAAAAACGAAGCTGCAAACAAAACAAGCCATAAATGATTAAAATCTGTTACCAACTTTAAAAAAAAAATTTTAATTAATTTAAGAATTTCATAAAACACAATATTTGTATGGGAGCCCCCCTAAAAATTGGAGATAAGGGGCAAGTATGTGTCGAGAAAATGTTAAGGACAAAAAACAAATTGAGGTCGGTCATACATGTTACTTACTAGGGGCGACTCCTGGCCATTTATGGGACTTTTTTTATATATAGACTTAAATTGAACATTTTGTATGGGAGCCTCCTTAAAGAATGGAGATAGAGGGTAGGTATGTTAGAAGTAATCTCTTTTGTGTAGAGCATGTAACATTTATGCAACATATTTCTCAGAAAAGAAATCGCCATAAGTGATTGAGATGAAAAATAAAGTCATACATTTGACCCATCTAGGGGCATCCTAGGCGAGTGAATGCTTAAAAAGACTAGGTTTTGCTTAATTTTTTTAAGCTTATGATTGGGGTGCTTGAAGTATGTATTTTACAACAATATTTAAAGAAAATTGATTTTTTTTTTGTTTAATTTTATGAACGTTGGCCAAAGAAAAGAATATCTCCTAAGAGCAGATATTCATCCAGAAGTTTATTTAAAATTATTTATTTTTCGGAAAAATATCTAAAATGGTAAAATCTCTGTAAATGGCACATATACATTTAAATATGTACATAATCCCTGCAGGAAATTTCACTAGTGAATTTCTACTGATTCACTGTTGACACAGTCACCAGTACTAGTGACATATTATACCCCAGGCAATGTTATTTACAATAGACATTTAACATGTGCGTGGCATTGGAAATCTACTACTGGCGTTGGTACTACTGACTAGGTAGTTCCATTGGGAACATATGTAGACATTGAAACCAGAGAATCGCTAGTACATTTTAGTAAAAGTAGTTTACACTTTTTGTAAGAATACGAAGTCATAACAATCTTTTTTTATCATTTCTTCAGCTTTTATAGGAATTGTACTTCTTATGATTATGATTCGTCAGAGTATACTGATCATTAATTTTAAAAAATGAGCAGGCAGTATGACAGTCTTTAAAAAAAAACTGAGGTATTTTCTAAGCTCCTATGTATCTGAAAAGTTCAAGATAAGGAGAAGGTTTCTGCTTGTGTTGGGCTTAATTATAATCATTGCTTTTCATTTAAGTTTTTTTAATTGGTTGACACTTTGTCCGTTTTACATTTGCTAATTGCTATGAGTGTCATCTTTTAACTCTGTTTAAAAGTGTTTCTCTTAATTCCAGGGATTTTTAAGTATTAAATTTAAGTTTATTTCAACTTTGTTGAATAAAATTCATCCACTACCACCGCAATATTCCATCTCCCTTTAACTCAATTATTAAAAACTAAATAGCCGTGTTTTAACAAGCACAAATATAAAGAGCCGGAGCGCGGCACACCGACTGGTTCACCTATAAAATGTAGGCTTTAATAGTTGATGTTTGCTTTTATCCTTGTTAGGAAGACAAACACAAACATACATTTGTTTTATTGTATGTACTTAAAAAAAAAAAAAAGTTAGAAAGCAAACAGTTTTGTAATTTCATCAAAGGAGCAAAATAAAGTTCATAAATAAAACACATTTTAAACAGGTTTATTACAGGTTATTTTCATTACAGGGGTGCTTGCGATAAATCTGTTGAAAGTTTTTAAATAATTTAAATTTTTATAAAGCGAAGCAAACTTTTGAATAAGATAAGAGCCAGCTGCCGTAAAAAATACTTAAAAGTAAACAAAAATTTGGAATCAACACAATTTTTGAACTTTTATCGATAATTATTAGTATTGTGGTTATTTTGCTTGAACTGTTAACTGTTTTTGGTTTTTAATCCAAATTTTAATATTTTTAATCAGGCTAAAGTTTATCAAATTTAATTTTCATTAAATTATTATTATGAATAAAGGTATTTTGCAACATGAAATAGATTTAAATTTATTGATAATTTTTCATTATTGAGTGCCGCGGGGCTCGAACCCACGGACAGGTTACCCTTACATGTTTCAATTGTAACCACTCAATCTCTTCAGAGGGGTTTGCCGTCTAACACTCACAGCCATTGATATCTACATGAAAATATTTACGACATTTATTTGCATTCTTGTTGTTGTAATAGGTTTGCTGTCATCGGAATTTAAAATTTTATAAGTTTGTGTCATAGGGTAGCAGTAGGAGTTGGAGAAGCCTAGCCACCTCAGTTGATCTTAACCAAAGGTCTATTGTTTGCAAATTTGTGGGCCTATTAGGACAGTGAAAGAGTCGCACTGTATTATGAGGACTTTAAAGTGAAGCAGTACAACGATTTAAGGTGTTGGAAACAATTAGTCCTCGGTAACAGTTAAGAATACTGATCTTAATTGTGCCAGTGCTGATCGTGTTTGTCTGGGTAAATGCCACTCATTGTCCGAAACTTAGGAAAGATGTTCGTTAAAGGCTTCCATGTATCTGTAGCCATGGCGTTTGCCAGGTTGACGTTTCGATGTAACTGGCGTACCGTCTAAAGTCCTAAACAAAAGTGGCAAGGGAGAGGGGGGACATTTCTGGAATTTGTTAGTTGGGGTGACTCGGGCTGATGGCATGCCGTAAGGAACTGCTTCGCTAGCATCATATTATGTTCACTAACAGGCAGCATCCTAGTATGCTCGTGATGTTGCTCCTCATTTGTCATCTTGACACAACCAGTAGCAATTCACAGCGTATAACTCTGGGCCGTCTGCAATACTCGCCACTTAGTGTAGCTGAGAAATATCCATGCCCCATGAGGTGCCAGCGAGAGGACTTCATTTTGGGTTTTCACTCCTTAGTTTAATATGAAGAAGTCGTGCGACGAAAATTAGAGAAGGCTATCGAAAACTTACCCTGGACTTTTATAAATTATGTACCGTAGAAATACGGCGTTGATGCTGAGTTTTATCCTTACTTCGTAAGTCCAACTATGAAGTTGATAATTTTAGCTTACGTGGGATATCCTGACACTTATATTTTTACGTCGGAAGAGATTATGCTGCATTGCTGCATTAAGTTAGAAAAGATAATGTTTAAAGGTGACAATACTTCTACTTGAGGCACTCCTATTTTTATCTTGCAAAATTTGGATTTTTATCCTCTAATCTCAACAAACGCTTGTGTGTCACATAGATAATTGCCAATCCCGCATTTGACTTCATTGGGTAGAGTGGAGTTTATGATTTCATTAATCAGCATGGAGTGGTCGACCGTTTCAAATGCCTTAGATAAATCTAAAGCTGCAACAATGACAGGGTCTTTGCTGATTGAGGCTTTAAGCTATTTGCTAGGTATCAAAGCCGTTGTCGTGCTATAAGATTCCCTGAAGCCGTGTTGGTGTGAGGCAAGTGAAAGCTGTTATTTCAGGTTTGGTAACACCAGTGATTCCAAAACTTTTTCCACGACTGATTTGTTGCGGGTTTCTTATGCTTAAGAATTGGAATAATACGTGCTACTTTCTAGATATCTGAATATCACCAGTTGGAGAATCCAGAGTTTCAGAAGATGAGTAAGAAGTTCTAGTGATAGGAACTTTACAAAGTTTTTTTAAAATGAAT
Source organism: Pollenia angustigena (assembly GCA_930367215.1). Taxonomy (NCBI): domain Eukaryota; kingdom Metazoa; phylum Arthropoda; class Insecta; order Diptera; family Polleniidae; genus Pollenia; species Pollenia angustigena. Next base: position 45,194,756 of record OV884056.1, on the reverse strand, counting down.
ATAGAGATTCCATCAGGACGAATGAAATTTTAAACATTTATGTTTGATAAGCTTCGGTATTTGGGGTAAACATATTGTTGTTAGTTTAAACCATTACATGATCGGAGGCAACCATTATATGATTGTGGACCTAATACTCCTAACATTTGTGAATCGATTTCAACTAACATTAACAGCCAGGCGCACGATGTCACACGTTAACGTTCGCATAGAAAATTATATTTAAAACAAAAACTAATTTTAGAATTTGTTTAAAATGTAATTTTCTATGCGAACGTTAATGTGTGACATCGTGGGCCTGGCTGTAAATATCTGTGCTGAATTTTATAAAAAAAAATTTGTAAAGTTTTTGACAGTAAAAATGATTTTAAAATGTGGAAATAATACACAAGCTCTGTTCCAGTAATGACCTACCACTACAAAATTTTTAGAGATATTTTTTAACACGCATGGTAGTAATTTATTGCTTATTTAATGTCGATTTAAAAAAAAAATTCTTTTAATATTTATGACTAGGGTTGCGATTTTCATGCAAATGCATGTTTTTTTGTCGACCAATTATCTTTTTGAATCATTAAATTTGCGTTAAAATGGCATCGATATGCTTTTGGATATTGTTGCATATATTGGTGAAAATGCATATTTAGGATTAAAATGTATATTTTTACATATTATGACATTTTTGAGGGACTATTTTTTTTTTAAATTTCCATATTATAAAAAAGTACTAAAAAATTGTTTAAATACCCAAAAAAAAGTTTTAAAAAAAATTCTAAAATCAATAAGGGTAATCACGATGGTCATTGTGCAAATTTGCAATGTGTAAATTTGCAGTGCATATTGTGATTGATCGTGAACATACCACTTTTATTTTTGTGCAAATATGCTATTTTTCTAAAAATGTGTTCTGGCACCACTAAAAACTTCTGGCAGCACTGAAAAAAATCTGCATTTGTTTACAATTATACACAAGCAAATTAAAATAAATTATTTCTTTTAAATTAATTTAAATTTTATTCTCTATTTTATATTAAAATCTGCGAAAATGTTCAAGTTATAAGTTTTCTTTAAATCAACATCCCAGTAAAAAATGTGAATTCATACCTCAAATCGCTTCAAACCTGCTGATGGGATGCCTGATTTTTGTATGGGGTGTTCCTGGTTTGGAGGACTATTTTCTGCTGACAATAAGCGCTTCTTTTACCATGCGAACAAAGCGCTCCTAAAGTGCTTTTTTAAGGGCTAACTATATTAACATATTCGTTAATGTTTTGGTTTTACTTGTTTATATGCCTTTTTTCAATCATTTTTATTTTTTTTTTTTTTTATTTTTTTCGCTTTAAAACCTTCTTCGTTGTCAGCACTTAAATAGCAGCTTTTTTGTATGTTTTATTCTTTATCATTTACTGCTTTATAAGAGCTCTCTAATTGAAGCGCTTCATTTTTTTTACTGGGATGGCATTTAATATGTCAAATAATATTGCTTACATTCGTTTGCAACTGAGCAAATATGCTTTACTAACTTTACTCATGGTTTTTTAGTGCAAACGAAGTAAAAAAGAGCAAATTGCAAATACGTACATTTTGTTGTTGTGTTGTGCAAATCGTTTGCACACTTTTCACTACCCATCGAGTTTTCCCTTAAAAAATAAAATCAAATATTTCGGAGCCTTGCATTAAATAAAAAATTTTCAAGATTTCGACAAAAGATTATAAACCGATGCAGCACCTTACATGGTTAAGGCTGCCAATGGGCTTGAAATATTTTATCCAAAACTGTTAGTACAAGTAACTTGTTAGACTTAAGGCTCAGTTAGCCGGGAGTAACAGTAACGATGCAAATCAGCTGCTTCATTTTGTTGTATGTTAAGCAATTAGAACGATTATAGATAGCAGTAAGATGTTACGTCTCAATCTGTAAGAAATAGATTGGTCTTACTTTTTTAAGGTGAGGTTACTGTTACTGTTACTCCCGGCTAACTGAGCCTTTAGAAGCCACTTCGATAATATTGCACTTTTTTGTGAAATGCATCCCTTGGTTCCCCTTCCCCGCAGCCAGTAGTAACAAGATTCAAAAAAACTTTGAGTAGTTTAAGAATGTTTGAAAAACTTGTTGATGTCGATGATTATGCACTTAAAAAAATATATCAAAAAAACATCGCACGCGATAAAAAAAAACATAAAGAAAATAAGACCATTTACACGAAATCTTAAGTTTTTATGAAAAATCAATCATTTTTATTGAATATTAAAAACTTATACGATATTTTATTAGTCTTTTTATATTTAAGTTTATGATTTTTTAAAAAAATATTACTTAAACTGAAATTCTTATGAATGAGTACCGTGAGGGATTTTATCCACTGTGTCCAAATCCTTCCATCTTACCTAGCATTTACATATGCCACTGCCAGTTCGAAAAACTCAATACACTCACACTTTTTTACTAATACACTCACATTTTTCGCAATGGCAGCTCCAGTGGCAGCAAAAATTGCATGCTAGTGGAAATTTGGCACTTGCATGCCACTAAATATCAAAACGATAAGCAATGTTACCCTGTTAAAAATTTAATTCACATTTACTGGATTGTTGTCAAATTGTTATTGAAGTTTTAATTTAATAAAGAATTATTATGAGCAAGCAAGTTTATTAATAATAGAGCATTAATATCGTTAAAATAATGCTAATATAAATAAATGAAAAAATTTCCCTAAAAATGTGCCATTATGATTAACTCGGTAACTCTATTTTGTTTTCTGGTACTTTTTTTTTAATTTGAGAAGTAAACAAATTTGCTCAAGTTGACGCTTCTACGACATTTTGAAAATAAACTCTCAGTGGCATGTGTAATCACAAAAGTTAATGGCATGAGATTCGACTATTTCGAACAAATTTTCTTTGATAATATGTATACAACAGTGGCATGCCACTACTTGCATGTGTAAAGGCAGGGTTAGCGAATCAAACCTTATACAAAATGAAGACTGGACAAGGCTACCATAATCTATAAGCACTATATCCAAGTTGTATTTGTGAAAATTTTTACAAGTTTTTTATAATTTTTCTTATAATATATGTTTTTTTCTTTATAGTATTTTTTTTATCGCATGCGATATTTTTTGATATATTTTATATCGCATGGTATATTTAAAAAAAAATAATTTAACTTTCAGATTTATCACACACACGTCACATTTTTTTATTGCATATTTTGGAGTTTTTGTTGCATATTTTAAGCGCATATTTTCCAGTTTTTAGGGCATGAAAACCTCATCCCTATTTATGACAGTTTGTAAATGATTTTTGTTTATGTAGCATTTTTGGTATGTAAGTTCTCCAATGACCTTAAAACCAAAATTACGTATTATCTGCATATATGAAAGAAATAAAATCTTATTTCAGGCATTCCATTGTATGGTTTATAGGTTAAAACATGGACCAATTTTCACCAGCTCAACAAGCTTGTGCTTGACTCAAAAAAGATGACCATTAATTTTAAATGTTCACATAGCGCTTTGATATCTTTTGAAATTTGTATGGATTTAAAAAAGATTTAGAGAAAAAGGTATCTAAGAAGATTTAAGAAGGATTAGATTAGGTTCAAATAGGAAATTAGATTATAACTGATTAAATGTTCTTTAAGTCCTACAAGAAGTTTATAGGTTTTAAATTTTGTATCTGGGTATATTTTATGAATTTTCAAACCACCCTCGTAGGTTATTTAAAAAAAAACTCTCTAATAAACAGCTTAAATCTAATATTTTGTCATTTCGTGTTCTTGTTTACTGATTTATATTTGTTTTCTCTATCACAATTTAATTAATTTTCTTTATTTGACTGCAATGGTTGGTTGTTCACATTTCGTATTTTGGTAGCAGTTGCATGTTCTTTGTTTCGTAGGCCCTTTAATTAATCTAGCAGACTTTTTTTCAAAATTTATTTTATTTAGTTTATAACAAATGCTGTCACGATTATGAATAAACAAGAAAAACATTGCAAAAATGCAGTCATACATACATACTTTCATATACATATAAATATTTCATACATATATTTTTTTTAATTTATCTCGTGTACGAATTTGAATGAAAAATTTTTCTTTTTAGCTTTGTTTGCATGTACGAAAAACTTAAGATAGTTTTCTTTTACAGTAAAAAATATTAAGGAAAATGTTATAAATTTGCAAATTTACACATGCAAACATTTTTAAACATGACATTGATTTTCCCAACTGAAAAGCATTTCTTAAAAATATGTTTTCCTAATGAAATAATTAAATTTTTTTTTTTTAATACAATTTTACAGTTGAGTCCCCTGTCTTCTAAAACAGCTTTAAACAACTCAAAACTGTCATCTTCTGGTTCAAATATACAGGTTAATACAACTAAAACACCCACAACAACGGCTGCCGGTTCAGCCAGTTCAACGGTGTTTGAAAATAATTCTTCAATACCTAAATTTCACATTGATCCAGAATTGGAAACTGGTGGCATATTCGATGACCACAAACAACAGCAGCACGGAATTGATTTACAACACCAGAATGCAGAAAAAGATCAATTGAATAATTCTAGTGCTAATAAATCATCTAATAAGTTTGTGGGTAAGTAATTGGGGTCTGTTTTGTTTAAATTTATGATATGATTTATAAAAAATTCTTTTTAATCTCTTGAAGGTTTAACGGAATTCGATGAAGCTAAAATACCAGAGTTACCAGGGGATTTAAATCCCAATATTGAGGGTAAGTTATTGAGACTACTTTTAAAATTAAGAATTAACTCGTTCATGGATTTTTAACGAAAATTTCGTTCGTTTAACTGACATTTAAAACCAAATTTTAAAATTTGTGTTGTTATGTAAGTTAAACGAACAAAAATATTCGTTCAACATCGATAAACAGGAATTTAGTATGTATGTATATAGAATCATTACCGCAAAAAAACTCGAGGGACAAAAATAAAATTTTACAGGTTTTTTTTTTATTTTATTTCATAAACATTTTGTACGAAGGTTGTCGCTTAAGATAATATATTTTTTGCTATAAAATCGTAACGATACCTTATGTGACGATGACATTTTAGGAGATAATGCAAGTGTTGCCAATAAAGTCATTTTTAAAAAAAAAACGAAAATTTAAAATGATGTCGCTTAAGCTATTTTGCGGAAATGACTAGATATTATCAAATACCGAAAAAAAAACATCTTATAGAAGTGTTCTTGATGAAATTGGTGGGATTCGCTAAAAGTTCCTACTTGGGTCATTAGGTTTTAATAATGAGGTAGGAAACTTAAAAACAAAAACTCAATGGTTTTAAAGACCTCTAAGTTTATTTGCCTTCCTTTATTGTTGAATTTTAAGACGAAATTTGTCATTTTCAAATAAAAGCATGACTAATTTTGAACTTATATCTTTCTCCCAAATCAAATGCAGAAGTTTCCTTTGTAGGAATGATCCAGATTGTATATGTTGCTTGTTTAAAATTGAAGGAAAGAAAATAACGATTTCTGTATATAATTCCTTCAAAAACTGTACCGTCTTAAGGAAATCTTTATCTGCTTACTGGGACCTGGAACTGCCTTGGCTTTAAGGAACAAATTTTAATCGCATTTCTCTCTTCTCAATCTAATCCAAAAGTTAACTAAACAATGAAGCATCACAGTCTATAAAAGTGTCTGTCTGACGTAAGCAGAATGAAAAGAAAGTTATCTGGATATATTTTCTTTAATTCAACTATTGAAGGAGAATGCCATGTGACGAACTTTTCGGTTCATAACAGCCATATTTGGGCCTTTAATAAATAAGAACATATTTTATTTAATAATAAAGGAGGAATTCTTTTTTGTTTTTACGATGTTCATGAAAGACTTCAAAAAAAACTTTTCAAAACTCTAAACTGTGAAAATTTACCGTTTTTAAGGTACATATTTAAAATGCTCTTCATTTAAATTATGCACAATAGCTTGAATAATATAAATTACTAGCTGACTCGGCAAACGTTGTTGGGCTATAAAACTTATTTCTTTCAGATGTTAAAATGTCTGCATGCCAAATTATGTTCTAACTTAGTTAACCGATCAATAGTAACTTAGACATTCAGCTCGGTTTAGTGAAACCGACTAGAGTCTTGCGGGAATCGAACCCGAAACTCTTACACTGAAGGACTAGCTCACTGCCAACAAAAAGTCGCAAGTGTTTGCTAAATAAAATAAGCCAGATAAGACTTTTCTTCGCCATAAATAAATATTTATAAACTTTTATTTATGGTGGAGAAAAAAATATAGGAAAAGCAGCTGTGCTTAGTTGTTACTCTTTTGGCCATTTTCTCATTAGGCGATTATTTTTTTTCCCAACGAAAAAATGCACATTAAAGAAATTTGGTTTTCTCAATGTCCCATTTGCTTCGATTTTATCACAAAGCTAACCGGCACTCATCTGCCAATTTTTTATTTTCCTTTTATTTGCCGTACAGATAAATTCAATCAGCTGACTCCCAACTTTTACATGTATTTTTTTACATGTTTTTTGTCGGTATATTGAGAAACCCAAAATCGTTAACGGACAGATTATCGGTCCAATAAACTTATGTTGACATTAAGTAACAGACAGTTTGTCGATACATTGAGAAAATGGCCATTTGTCTGTTAAAAAGTGAAAACCTAATTGCTGCTTTAACTTCTATATTTCTGAATCACGGCTAAACAACATCATTATTAAGCTGTTAAGTCAGTCTTCTATTTGTTAGGTGGCTTTGTAAGAGCTATCAAGGGCTAATGTTTTTGAATCATTTGTTAAACTCGTAATACAGACCGCTGCATACTTAGATCAATTGTTGTCTGTATACGAGTATATCTCTTGTCTTAACGTTCAGAATGATTTAAAAATTCCCGTTTTAAGTAAAAGTTTTAAGCAAGTAATTTTTTCCAAAATATCAAAAAGGTTCTGCTTTCTTTTACTTTAAAATCACCTCTCTCCTTTTTCCAGAACAATACAATGTAACATTTGAGGAATGTTTTATACCAACTTTGACCGCCCAACAAGGCGCAACAGGTTAGTTACATACCACTTAACTTTTAGCCAAATTTGGAACTTTAATTGTACCATTTACTCCAACAGTTAACGATGAATTTAAAGTGGATAAGACTCATCTTTTATTGCCCACTGAAACGGATGGACTTTCATCCGACAATGAAACCTTTGCCGATTGCTTCGATGAAAAAGATCCCTTAGCCTCTACTTTTGCAGAACCAGCGTCTTTAGATGTAACCACGGAATTGGAATCTTATCAAAGCGCCGTGAATAACACTTTAAATACAAACCTCAATAACACAATGGAAAATATAGCTGAAATAACCATGGAGGCTGAGGGCCAACCTTTGCAAAATTACAAACATACTCAAGCGATTGAACAATTGAAAAATCAGCCAACACAACCACAATTTGAACCCATGGATGAAGATGAGCCCATGGATATTGATATGAGTGAAACCTTGGAACTAATACACGACACGTGTAAAAATTTACAACATGTTGAAAAAGTACTGCAACATGCTGGAAATATAGTGCAACATTTAGAAGATAACAAACCACTGAATGAATTAAATATTGAAATTTTACCAGATTTATTGGAAAAACAAAAAGAAACTTCCAAAATGACTTTAGTGGTAAATGCACCTGTCGAAAACGCTCCTGATAGCAATAGGCAACATTTAGAAATTGAACAAGCCAAACATGAAATGTGTTTAAATAAGAGTATTGAATTACCAGTAAACAAGGCTAAGACTTTGAGTACCGAATGTGTTATCGAGACTGTTAATAAGGAAGTGGAAGCTGAAGAAGAATGTAGAGAACTTCAGCAAAATAAGTCGGATAGCAACCTTAATTCAACAATTGATTGCTTGCATATCAGCACCACTAGCAATTCTTCAGTCAAGTCAGCTGCTTATAACACATCCAAATCTAAATCGGATTTATCTTTAAGCTTGAACCATTCTATGAATTCCCAAAAAAGCTCTGCCCCCACTTCACCTTCCTTTCCTATTAAAACTGCTCACAATGCAGGGTTTCCACGTTCTCCCAAAGCTGTGGTAGGAAAACTAACTGATACTCCTTTTCTAGAAAAATCAGATTATTTGGAAAATCTCCAAACTCCAGTTATCGCAGAAACCCCTGTTAATATTTTAAATGGAACCTTTGTTGATTCGTCTTGTACCTCAACTGATAATAATTTAAATGGAACATTTGTGGAACCAGTACCTGCTGTTGAAAAAAACGACAAACGTCGTACTTTTAGAGTCGATACTTCAATGTTAAATCCTACTGAAGAGCTGGATATAAATGGTACCGAATTAAGAAATATTAAAGATAAAACCACGGTTGAAAAACGTCGTACTTTTAGCGTTAAATCAAATGAAAACGATTCCGCTCTTATGCAATTTCCTTCTGTAGATAACACCGATAATAGACGTTGTACTTTTAATATCCCTTCAGAAGAATTTACGCCCGACTCGAATCAACAAACCGAAATCAATTCAAGTTTCGAATGCATGGAAGTTGATTGTATGTCACCAAATACCACATTGCCTGTGCCTACCGATGTTGGTGAGAGATCACAATCACCTCCTTTGCCAGCCACCCAACAAGAATCACAGTCTGCTCCTTTGCCAACTATGCAACCAAAGTCTCAGTCACCGCCTTTGCCGGCTATACAACAAAGGTCGCAGTCACCACCACCTTTGCCAACTATGCAGCAAAGACCACAATCTCCAGCATTGTCGTGTGATCAACAAGATTCCGAAACTTGTTTGCAAAAACCCCAATCTCCAGCTCTACCAGCAATGCAACAAAGATCACAATCTCCTTGTTTACCCGCCACACAACGGAGATCCCAATCTCCTCCAATATCTACTATACATACAAGATCCCAATCACCTGTCCTTTCTCCAATATCAACTATGCAACAAAATTCGCAACTTCCTCCGGTTACCACCACCCAATATGCCATCAATATTAAAGAAGAACAAATTTCTCCGCCAGCCTTCGAATCCACGAACGCATCTTTAGCTTCGCAACCCTTGCCCACACTCATACAAAAAAGACCCTCAATACGCGATGCCCGCGCTCGTGCTGCTGAAATACTCTCAGCCAAAGAACGATCAAATATTAAAGTTAAAGATGAAAAGGATATTTTTGTTGAGAAATTTACACCGTCCCCTATTGAAGATATATTCACTGCTGTGTCCGCAACATCAACTACTCTAACAAATTCTTCAGATTTCTCGGAATTTGATCAAACTTCATCATCGGGCGCATCAGTAATAAATTCGACAGAACAACAGCAGTCATATTCCCAACAATTTGAAAATGAATTTAGTGGAAATAATAATCGTGAGTAGTAAAAAATTTATTAAAATAAATATTTTAGTCACCTTAAATCAAATAATTTAAGATATGAAACAAAGTGTTGTCAATATACAATTCATATGTGTCGTCTTATATACATATATGTACATATATGTATATACATACATGTTTAAATTTACACTGTCAAAAGAATGTGCTCTAGGATTTTTTTCTAAAATTTGTTTAATTAAAATGTTACTTTATTTGGCGCAATCAAAGAAAAATTTGACATTTTCGATTAACCCACAAACATTAAAAGGAGACACTTTGTTTACAATTTTCTAATCCATTATTTCCGTACTCCACCAAAGTTTCACAAAATTACCCAAAAGAGCTTCCGTACTTAAAAACTGTGCAAATAAGAAGTTTATTAAAAATTATATTCACCCCAATCGTGAATAACAAGTGGAATTTTTGTTCCCATGAAATTTTCATTCCCCTCGAAGGGAAAAAAGCAATCGTGAATATCATATGAAAAATTTTTCACGCTATCAGTTCCAGTGAATGTTTGTAAATTAAAAATCAATGAAATTTTTGTTTAAAAATATACACGTATAAATTTAAAAGAAAAGTTAAAATAATAAAGCAAAATACTAAGTATTGGGGGGATAGTTTGATTACAACGTTAGTTAGTTGCAATTTTTTAAATATTATGTAGTAAAATATTTTCCAAAATTCGGGAACCAGGTCTGTCGAAAGCTTCACAAATCAGCAGGCAATCGGCCTTTTGTATTGCAATCTGTTAACCAATATGTCGGTGTGTGCCTAATTAACGGATCTAGCCCTTAATATTCGATTTATGGGAGTAACTACTTACATACATGTTCTGTTCCTTAGCAAAAATAAAGTGAGAAAATCTAAGGGAAACGTGAACAAACTACGAGGGAAAAAACTTTTCACAATAAGCGGAATTTCTCCCTGTGAACATATTTGCACGTTATTATTCTCCTTTCAATTACCTTTGTTTCATGGGAGTTTTTCATGATCGCAAATATGTGAAAAGGAGAAAAATTACGAGGAAAAAAATATTTACGATAGGAGTGATTGACTTCGGCAAGAAATGAAAAGTTCCACTTAAAACCCGTTTTATAAGCCGACGATTTCAATTAGACCGAAATTTAAACTATGTTTACGATATAACGGTGATTTTAAGATATTTTTGTTTTTTAGGGCGAATTCAAAAAGAGAAAACTAAATTGTGAGTTTATGCTCTCATATAAACACTCATGTGCTGAAAACCCTTTAATTTCTTTCAAGAAGCAACAAGTAATCTTTTTTATTTCACTTTATACCATTTTTTGAAAGGTCGCTGCGACTTTTGTTTATCGGATAGAAACTTATGGCGATTTCTTTTCTGAGAAAAATGTTGCATTAATGTTACATGTTCTACATTTTTTGTGTTCGTTTGTACAAAAAATACAACTGTTGGAAAAATTTTCAAGTTCTTTTGTTAATATGTTGATGAAAAACATGCAAAACATGTTGCATATTTTACCCTTACTTTAACTTAAGGTGTTCATACTGCCCTGTTCTACAACTTTGGTATTTTCTACTTTGTTTGTACAACAAATGTTTTATTTTGTTTGTCATAATTCATACCGCTCTTAATTTTGTAAAAAATTTGTTTTAAAACAAAATATAAAAATATTTACAAAATAAAATCAAAAAGTCTATTTATATTCACCCCTATTATGTAAGGCGTTGTCGACGTCGACATTAATTTTTAATTGTTGTCACATCAAGGCGACGACTACAACACTTCGACCTTAATTTGGTATTTTATAAGAATGTTGTGCCGACGTCGACTAGTTATCGAAAATTTGACAAAAAAAAAATCCTATCTCCAATTTTTTTTTTTTTTTTTTTATTTTTTATTTTTGTTCTGCACTCACTTTTTAAAGCTATGTCTGAGTTCATACGGCTCATGTCTTATTGACAAGATTCTTCCATTTTCTTCCTTGAACATGAATTGGCGTTCAAATGATTCATGTCATGTTGACGACATGTGCTTTTTTGGTATTGAAAACAATAACAAAATTAAACAACGAATGAAAAAGCAAAACGTAAAGACAGTACATGCATCTGTGTACTCGTTTCTTTTCCCCTCGTCCCTCTCGCCTATAAAGTAGCAATCATGTCAATAAGACAAGAGCCGTATGAACACAGACTATTTATGCTAAATTCCGACATATTTTTTTAACTGATTTAGCTTTTTAAAATAAAGTGTAGAGTTTGTTTCCAATTTTGAATTTTTTTCGCGAATTTTTGGCATGCTTAAAAAGATAAAATATATTTTTACTGTAAGTTTTCTGATTCTTTATAGCTTTAACGTTTATTAATAAATATAAGACTTTTCTTTTATGCCGCTGTTAGCAAATTTTTGCGAATTTTCGTTAATTTAGCAATTTTCACCGAATTTTTGCCATTTCTTTCAGTTTAAGGGACGTTTAATCAATTTTATGGCTTGTTTGATATATTAAAAATTTTCGCTGTTTTTCATATTTTTTTTTGATCTTCCCGACATTTTGTGTTTTAGCCGTTAAGCGATTTCAAACCAATTTGAGGGTTTGTTTCAAAGTTTGCAATTTTTGCTAATTTTAGCCATGCTCGCGATAGAAGCGAAAGTTTTCTGATTCTTTACAGCTTTAACGATTTTTAATAAATATTAGACTTTGCTATCATGTAGCTGTTAGCAATTTTTTACGAATTTCCGCTAATTTTGCAATTTTAACCAAATTTTTGCCATTTCTTATAGTCTTAGGGAATTTAAATCAATTTTATGGCTTTTTTTTATATATTAAAAATGTTCGCGAATTTTCGCTATTTTTGCAAATGTTTGCGAATTTTCGCAATTTTGGTTCTTTGAGGCGTTCGTCTTAAATTAAAAATTTTCGCGAAATTTCGCTATTTTAGCAAACTTTTCCGAACTTTCGCAATTTTCGCGTTAAATTTACTAATAAAATTTGTGCCCATAACTTCTTTTAAATTTGCATTTTTTATTTCAAACGTACTCAATAAATATGTTCACATTTTATTTAAAATTTCTTTAACTTTCATTTGAGTCGTCGCAAAATTTCCTGTCGACTAAAACGGAGACAATACTACTCGACGTCGACTTGAAAGCGCCTTAGAAAATATCAATTGACTGTCAATAGTAATCGATTATTGTCAACAACGACTCAGAAAATACCATTACTGTTCAGGTGCCGTCGACTTGTGTCGATGTCGACTTTCACAATAGGGGTGATTATAATCGTTTTAATTTTTATAAGCCATTAGTGATGTTAATATTTGTTTCCAACCCGTAATAGCGTGCAGAAACCGCTTAAATAGCTTTAAAAATCACTTATTAAGTACATTAATGATAAAAGTGTAATAGTTGTAAATAAAAGCAGTAATTATGTTCTATTGAAATTGCACAACATGTAACACTTCGAGCGATTATAGGTAACATTAGAAAATGTTACATGTATATACTGTAACATATTTTTCTCAGAAAAGAAATCGCCATTAATTTTAAAAACCCGTGTAATTTATGTGCTTTGGTAATTTAAAAAAATTCGATAATACCAAAGCGATACCACGACAATCGGTTCTTCGCACCGAAACGCCTCGCAGTTCAACGGACACCTACCTACGATTGCCCACTCAGCAAAATCTGTTATTCAGGGGCCAAATTGCCGCTTTCGAAATCGATCGAAATTAAAATATAATATATATGGGAACTTTGATCGATATCGAATGCCGTAATTTGGCCCCAGGTCTCGCTGCTACAACAACAACAACCGAAGCGATAACAGGAATTTCAAACTTCAACTTTTTTAAACTAATGCAAAAGTCATTGAGTGCAGAAAACATTGCTCATTCGCAGACAAAATTGTATTGAACTGTTGATTATTGTTTAATTTATAGATATAAATTTAACTACGTATGTCGCGTACGTAACGCTATTTTTCTTTACGTGACAAAATATGAAAATTTTTTTTTAGTAGAAAAAAATGCGTCTAATTTAATTTTCTTTTTTTTAGCAGCTGCAAGCTTGATCTCTAGTTATAATTTGCTTCTTAGTCACTTTCGGCATGCTTAATAGTTTTGCTGGAATATTCATTTAAACTTAACAATTTAAAATGTTATTTGACTGGGACTGTCCCACACCTCACAGAATATGTTTACTTTTTTTCATTACTTCATGAATTATTAAAAAAAAAATCATGTAGGGTTAAAGGATAGTTGACTATGTACTATACCAAACTAACTGAATAAAATAAAAGGGATTTGCTTTATTAATTAAGGGTCATTATTATAACTTGGCGTTAGCTGTTAACCGACAGATAACAGACGATTTTTAACTGATAACACATTACTTTCTGTCAATTTAATCTTAACTTTAGCTAACTTCCAGTTTTAATTATAGCCCTAAGAATTAGATGTTATATAAGCGCTACAAATAGTTGAGTTTGACTGTGTGTGGCAGTGGAATGCACCCACAGACTTTGTCATGGCTCTAGCTCTAATATATCTCTGTTAACACCGAATACGCCTTTCTTAAATTTGTCTTACTGGATCATTAAGTTACAGATCAGAGTTTCTATACAAACTTGTCAATAAAAAAATCGACATATAATTTGTTAAAATACAAAAAAAGTTTTTTTAGTCCACAAATCAAACAATATTGAAAGTGTTCAATTATTTAACACAGCCAATGCGTGTAGCCCAATAAACTGTTGACTGGTTAATTTTGAGAATAAATTTATTTACAACATTAGCTGTCAAAATTTGTATATCCTCCATCGCTAGTGGTGAATTAGGGTATACAAAGTTTGTCATTCCGTGTAAAACTTTTGTAATATTCATCTAAGACCCGAGTAAGTGTATATTCTTGCTCCTTGACTAAATCTAAATAGATTTAGCCATGTCTGTCTGTTCGTCTGCTGAAATCATGCTCACTTTCGAACGACTCAAAAAAAAAAACAAAATCGGTGTCAAATTGCTTCTAGTTCTACTAAGAAGTGATGTAGTCGTCGACTTGATGTGACAACAATTTAAAATTAATGTCGACATCGACAACGACTCACATGTTAAGGGTGAATTACATAAGACTAGAAATCACTGGCCTATAATTTAATATACAAGGTTAACTATGGTATTAAAGATTCGGCGAAGCCCTATACTTGTTTAATCTGTATAGTACCTTTTAGATTAAAAAGTCTGCCAAATCTGTGTTAATATGAAACAAGTTTTATAAACCTAAAAACTATACCATAATGCGTCCTTCCTTTAATTAATTCCAATATCTTTAAATTGTTATCTGTATTACTAAAATGTTTTCAAATTTTACATTATAAAAATAAGTATTTAGGCCACACTTTAAAACATTGCCGGAAATCTCATTTGATTTTGGTTTCATGATTAAGTCTAATACAAATTGTTAAGTCGTTCTATTAAATATTGACGAATAAATTAGTCTAAAGATCTTTTAGAATTAAGTACATGTTTTCTTGCTCCAAAACAAAACTGTTTTTTTTTCTCATTATTACATTTTAAGGTTAAAATGCGTTTTACATTGTCTACAGAAGAAAATAATTATAAATTTTTTTCCATCCCTTTTTATACAGCGTATATGTGACGTAGATACACAAAAAATTCTCTTCGGGCATATACAGTATGAAATAAAACTATGCGTTCATAAATACGTATATAAATATTTTAAAAATTTTCCCTGAAAGTTAAAATATAAATTTGCGACTTTGTATCAGCAACAGATAAAAACCTGTGTGTAAAAATGGCACATTTTGTGACAAAAAAATATATACAGGCCAAAAGGAAAAGGGAGAAAACTCCCGGGGAATTTTTATTCATAACTGATAGTTTTCAGGGGCCTTTTTAATTATATACTTCGTTAATTTAAAAAAGTATGCAGCTGGGCTGCAATAATTTCTTAGTTTAGGATCACATTATGAAAGTTTTCTTTCTGAAACCTTTAACCTTCGCCTTACCAATACCCATCCGAATGAGCATTTCGATTTTATTTCTTATAACTTTTTTAAATTTGCTTCAGTTGAAAGGAAATTTTTACACACTAAACAAATAGTTTTCTTTAAAAAAAAAAAACAGAAAAAAAAATTGTATGAAGAAAACTTCATACTAAAAAAACTGAAAAAAAAATTTTTATGACGAAAACTTGTTCTCATCGCTTATTAAGAAACCCGGGTGAAAATTGGTTAAGGATGTACATAAACACTTTGGTAAAGCGAAGGTTAACACGAGAATTTCTAAGTACATAAAAGTCTGTACGCCAAAATACTACAAATATTTTAAAAACAGCAATCGGGCATGTTGTATAAATCGAAAAAAAGTGAAATTGACCTAGATTTTAAGTTCAATTTCTCGTTTTAAGAGTTGTTTTTATAAAGCTAATTGGTACTCACAAAATGAAATTGATAAAATCGAATATTTGTAGAAACTTTCAGTACAGCATCGTTTTTAAAATTTGCTCGATTTCAAATCCATTTCATTTCAATTTCTAGAACATGCCCGAATATCTTAAAATTTTGTATTTTCACTTTTTTAACTGTACATTTCAGTACATATTTTCAGAAGTAGCAAGAAATACATTCTTGAAGGTTTTTTCACTTAAATGTTATCGTTAGGGAAAATCGGACAGATGCTTATTTTAATTTTTATTCTTTTAATCGTAGGTACTTTTTTAATTAAGCATTATTTTGCTATAAAAATGCTAGAAAATAGACGTCATTGTTATTTTTCAAGAATGCTAGAATGCTAGAAAAGCAACTGGGACGAACGTCGAATTATTCGCAAAGAATATACGTCGTCAGAAATATAAAATATGCAAATATGTAAACACAATCATTGCGTAGACCGAAATTCGTCGTACATAACGAACTTTGCGATAGGTTTATTTCTATTTCTTACGCAGACGAACGACGAAAAAATCAATACCAGGTGACCATGTTTTTTTTTTATTTATTTATTATTTAAGGTCTACGGAATAAATCCTTACAGACCAATTATAAAAAATTTGTACATAATATACAAAATAATAATGAAAAAAAAGGATTTAGACATTCATTTAATTACACTGATTTAGGTGCATAATAATATAACGTTTATTGACATTAACATTAACAGAAAAATCAATAAGAAAATAAAAATCATTATAATGTTTACACAATTTTCTCAGAGGATCAGAATTAGCATAATTAGTTTGTAAAACTTGTAAATATATTGGAATGTAGAAACGAGTTGATCGATGAGGTACATTAAAATTTTTGTTGCTGAGTAGGAAGTCAGAACAGACTGCACCATTTATTAGGTTGAATAAAAATGAAACGCTAAGCATAGTTCTTCTGCTCTCCAACGTTGGTAATTTTATAAATGCAAGCCTTGTAGTATAAGGAGGAATAATGACGTCAGGATTCCATGTTGAATTACCCAAGCAAAAAGGAAGGAATTGTTTTTGGACTGATTCAATAATGTTTTTCAGATAATCCGCACTCGGATCCCAAATAACAGATCCATATTCCAAGATTGGTCTGACTAAAGATGTATATAACCGCTTAGTAATGATTGGTTCAGTAAACTCCTTAGCCCATCGTTTTATAAAAGCTAACATACCTCGTGTTTACCATCATATATATGTGTTTCTTGAGATTTAATTTAGGATCTAAAAGTATTCCAAGATCTGAGAATTCCTTAACCAGTTCAAGTTGATGTCCACCCAGTGAAAAGTTAAATAAAGCGTTATCGTTTCTTGAAAAACGCATATGTTTACATTTGTTTAAATTGAGTTCCATTAAATTAAGCACGCACCATTGAAATAGTTCATCCAAATCATGTTGCAGCAAATTTTTGTCAATGTTATTGTCATAACTATGAAATATCTTCACATCATCAGCATACATTAAGACGTTACAATATTTAATTACGCACGGCAAGTCATTGATGAATAAGGAAAATAAAATTGGACCAATATGGCTTCCTTGGGGCACTCCAGAACTTACGATAATGTTTTTTGATGTAGTATTATTAAAAACAACATTTTGTTTTCGGTTTGTTAGATATGATTTAATCCATTTTAAACTCCCGAGTGTAAAGCCCATAGCATGAAGCTTTATCAGAAGTAATTTATGATTGACTTTATCAAAAGCTTTACTAAAGTCCGTGTAGATACAATCTGTAAATTTAAGGGAAAACGTTTTTAGCCTGTAGGGAAATTAGATATTTTGTTATTAACTTTTTATAATACCTATATTAAAAAAAATCTGGCAACATTGGTATATGTGTACAATATTTTGCATGTGAATTTTGTTATTATTCATTGCCATCAAAGAGATTGACGTGAAATAAAGGAGGCATGCCGTTATTTTCGTTTTTGTTTATCAATTAATTTCAAAATTTTGAAGTCATGATTTTAAAAATAAAAAAGTGACATGCAACAAAAAATACAAACGCGCACATACAACTAAGGCACAGTACTGAGAAACAAAGCAAAAAAAAAAAAGAGAGTATAGAAAACAGGATTAAATCGTACTGGCATGTTTTAAAATGTGATGGGGGTTGCTTATACAACAAACAAAAACACACTATGACGTCATCATTTTATGTGGGTGCAAAAAAACAACAATTACAAACTAAATTGTTTTTTTTTACGTATTAGAGACATACCTTTACACCATTTTTAATTTAGAATGTAAGTGGATGTTTGTAAACAAATAAAAACAAAAGAGAAAAATCATTCAAATAGATTCAGAACAGCATGTAACGTTTGATTAAATGCTCAAATGTTTATTGTAACGTCTGTTCTTTGCTCTTTTGATACTGCTCTATTCCACCAAAAGTCTAATGACCTTTAAAACTCTTTTTGAAAACCGAAAAAAAGTTGTAATAAAACCCTTATGCTCTATTTTATTTTTAATTTTCCCAGATTATAACAATCAAACAACAATCTAAAGAACATTTAAATCCTTTACATGTAGTTTTATATTCTTTGTGATTATTTTATTTTGTTATAGCAAAAAAAACTGAAGTTTTTTCTTTTTTTTTTTTTTGTTCGCCTTTATTATTGTATAGAATAGTTGTAGTTTTTTTTATCGGAAATGCAGTTAAGGAATGCATGCTGATGATGGGGTTCAGCTATGGAATACGTGAGTAGATTGGCATACAGCTGAAAATAAAATAATAGCATTTTAAATCTTAATGAATTACATAACTTTTGGAATGTTCTTATTATCCCCAAGATTAGTAGGACTAGTATAAACAAATGTTTTTAAACAAATTGATGCTTCTTAACTGTAAATAAGGTTTATTTCTGCCGTGCCGCTTTATACCATACCATTTCCACTACATCCATTGCCTTCAACGGTAAACTCTTCTTTCTTATTTATGGATTATAAACGATTGGGCGTAAAGGTTAATAATGCAGGGTCCACAATAGATGGTGTATTTTAGGCGTGTAGAACTTCCGATAAGGATAACTGTAAAACCAGCTGTAATACTAATGAAATGGGTTGTGACTTTTTTTCAATATACTTTGGCAAATACTTACACTAGTAACACGTTTACAAATCGTGCAAATTTATTTCCAAAGTTTGTCCTCTGTTCGCCAAACTTATACAGATCTTTGTCAAGTTTACACTGCACATAATCGTCCATCTGAGCAACTTATAGGCAATACTACGGACCGATTTATGAACACATTAACTCTTTTGGATAATAATCATCCAAATTGAGCCCGTAACATGCCAACAAAAGAAGCCATCGACGCTGTAGACGTGAGTGTGTCATGTAGGGCTTCCAATCGGAAAATCCCGGGATTTTCGGGATCTCGATTTTTTTATATTCTTTACTATTTTTAAATTTTCTTTAATAACTTGTTATAGATTTAAAATACATACGTACAATTTTAAATTGTTTTTGAAATTTTTATATATATTTGGACAATTTTAAAATATATTTGACAAATTTAAAATATTTGGATAATTTCAAGGCCCATTGAAAAGGTCTGCAAGAAGCCTGATGATCATTGTTTATGTTCTTTTTAGTTGTCAAAAGTTGTTTACATTTTGCTTACATGTGCATGTATACGTTTGTTTCCGTTTATGGTATGCCTCACATACACGTTTTTTCCTTTTGCTTTGTATATGGGGTAGTAAATTTTTGACAACTAAAAAGAATCGTTTTTTTATTTTGTACAAGTAAGCAGACCTGATAGATGGGCCTTGGATAATTTCAAATACATTTAGGCTGGGTTTTTGAGATGTCAGTTAAACTAGGTTTAGTTAATCTGAAAACATATTTGTGCCGCCATTAAGTTTATACATAATTTTGACGGAACAGCTTAGTTTTGCTTAAAATGTTGGTCTTTAATACAATTCAACTCTAGTTCAGTTAAAATGTTGTAGTTTTTGTATTATGGTTTACAACTCTGTGTTAGTGCGGTTAACAAAACCATCAAAACTTTACAACTCATCACAAGCAGTTGTTCAATTTCAACTCAACTGAGTTGAGTTGTAAACTATAATAGGTGCAAAAATAAAAAAAAAATTACACTCGCCAAAACAGATGTTTGTTTCAATTTATGACATTTTTGTTTTATTTCTCACATTTCAATCGAAAAGTTTCTCGATGCGGGAGTTACAGAATATGAGCACAGGTCAGCCAAAAAAGTTCAAAAGATGAAAAAGGGATTCATTACCACAACCCGAAGCGCAAAATGCTTAATGTGAAGCCTGGCCAAGCAGTCGAATTTTCGCCAAAGCCGAATATACATTGTTCGGTGGGGTGTCATAAAGCCATGGGACATAAAGCCATATGGCGGCAAGTCCCATTCCATTGAGACATAAGGGTATATGCCATTAAGTCTCAATATAATGGGACTTAATGCCATAAATTTTTTCCGAAAAATGAGACATAAAGCCATATTTTTGATAATGATTGCATGTGACCCTATTTCATGTAAAAAATGCATTGTTGTTTCATGTCGCCCTGTTTTATGTCAAGAATGGCGGTATGAACTATGTCCCCAATGAACTTTTATCCTCTATGGTATAAAAAAAACCGGCTTCGCTAACTAAAGCTTTTCTGCATAGCCGGCCTTCGTCCGGGCGCATGGATTTTCTCCTCTTTGGTATAACCAACACCGGCTTCGCTAACTAAAGCTTCTCTTCGTATTCGGCCTTGTTATACCATAAAGGAAAAAATTCCTGCGCCCGCTTAAATGCCGGCTATACAGAGTAGCTTTAGTTAGCGAACCGGTCGTTGTTATACCATATAAGAATTTGTAACGCAAAACATCAAATGGGACATAAAACCATTATGGCTTTATGTCCCATTCTACTAAAATTGATATGAGACTTAAGGCCATATCAAAATTATGACTTTATGTCCGTTTGAATTATGGCCATTATGGCTTTATGTCCTATGGCCTTGTGACACCCCACCACATTGTTCCTAGAAAATGCTCTGTACCATATACAATTGATTTTTTCGAAGCGAACACTGGGCGAAATATGCGACAAGACTCACTTAACGCATCTTGAAGTGTGCCGATCAGTGTTGCCAAAACTTGGTGACCAAAAATGGCTAAATTTACGGCAAAAAATGGCTAAAAATTGGCTAAAAAAAACATTAAAATTCAATAACAAAACATAAATAATTCATTTAAAGTTGTTTACGATGAAATTGTGAGTTAAGATTAATTTGTTAAATAAGAATAAACGTAAATTAATATTAAAATAAATTAATATTAAAAAATTAAATCATCGAAAAATTCGATGTCGTTATTGTACTTCTCATAGGAATCACTCATTAGTTTCAAATAATCATAAGTTTTAAATAATATGAAGGTAAATCATAATCACGACAACATTTACCCAACTTTTTGAGTCCAGATCTACAATCAAAAACAAGTAAGAAAGTATAGTCGGTTAAACCCGACTTTATGTTACCCTACACCACATTAGAACCTTTGTACCAAATTTTATCAAATAATCTCTAAATTGCGACCTGTACTTTGCGCACAAGGTTTACATGGACAGCCAGACAGCCGGACAAACATCGTTAATTCGCCTCAGAAAGTGATTCTGAGTTAATCGGTATACGTAAAGGTGGGCTAAGGATAGAGTTTTTTTTTTCCCGGAGTTTTTCGATTCCCGGGAAAGCGGGAAATTTTTTTGAATTTCCCGGGATCCCGGGATCCCGCTCCATATAAATAATACACAGTAAATTTGTTTTTAAATAATGAAAAAAACTTTTTTTAAAAAAACGTAAGGTAACTTGTTTACAAAGTAAGTAAAAGAAATCCTTAAATACTACAAAATTAAATGAAGATTAAAAGAGGAACTTGAATTATTATTACCTTACGGTTTTATATGTAAATTCCGTATTATTATTATGCTCTAGATACAAGATAAAAAATTAAGATAAACATATCAATTTAATTCATAAAACAATAATAAAAACAAACACAAATTGAGGTACTCAAGATATGAGATCAAAAAGTTAATTCATAAAATAGATAAAATATTTTAAATAAATATGTTAACATTTTTTAACGGCTTAGGAAATAACTTTCTGACACACTCAAAGCGCTTAGTAAGTCGTCAAAAAGTATATTGATTATTTTATTTACTAATTACCATGTTTCCGAAAAATTTCGTTCATTTTTTTACCGAGGTTGGATAAATAGTTAAAAGTGCACCGTTGTAGAAGGCTTTTGATTCACAATAAGAAGCATTTTTTTATAAACAACGTCTATATCAGTCAAATGTATGTCAAAGTTCATGCAAAAGATAGCATCGACCTCTTACAAACCTTTTCATTTCATTAGGTCTATCTGTAATCTTTAGGACAATGTGTTTTTCAAATTGTATGTTGTAGTATCTTACACGAGTTTCAAAATTTTTTTTAATTTCGGTTTCCCCGCACTTCAAGGGTATATAAACCAACACAAATTGAAAAAAATTTGTGTTTATCGCCTAATAAACATATCGCTCCTTCATTGCAACATAGTCATATCTCAAAAAATCAAAAATTGTAAGTTATTTAAGCGAAGAGTTCCTTCATGCCTTCTCGTATTTTATCTCAAGCTGAACCGAAGTTATAGCAAAATATATCTTTAAATCGGTACATTTTGAAAACTTTAATCGCATGTGGCCAAGTTCATTTGTTTTTGTAGATATGACTATGTTACAATAAAGGAGCTATATGTTTAGGTATCTGGTATTTTTAAGACTTGTCCATGGACAATTAAACTTTACTACCTGCATCTTATTTTGAATTAATGTTCTTTATTAACTTTTCACTTCACTAAATTTATTAATTATCAACTGTTGCACTGCCTATTCTGCTTTAAGTAGATTTATTGCATCAGGAGACATTGATTTACGTATGTACTCACTTCTTGTAATTGATCTAATCGACAACCCATCCACAGATGCTTATTTTAAGATAATAGACAACTAAATTTCAAAGTATAAATAGCTGTTTTCTTAAACTATGAGGAATTTTTTATTTCCCGGGATCCCGCATGAAAAATCCCGGGAAAGCGGGAAATATAATTATTGAAATTCCCGGGAATTCCCGGGACGGGAAATCCCGGGAAAAAACCGTAGCTAAGGACCAATATTTTAAGGTGTTACAGACATCAGCACAAACGCATAGTACCCTCTCCACTATTGTGGTGGTGGTATAAATATTGTATTGTTATGGTAAAAATATATATACCTAATGGATAAAATCGAATTTACGGTTGCTAAATGTAAACTTTTTTCTCAAATTACTTTTTACGATGTTTACTTGGCTATATATACCCTCTCTACTTCAGCATTAGACCATGGAAGTGAGAGCAACTTTATAGTAAATTCTGAAATTTCTAAAACAATTTTGTTACCGCCTGCATCCCTTTATTGAAATACTTGCAACCAGAAAGAAACAGCGATGTTTGTGTTGATCCATTTTATAAATTTAATAGTGGAATACCGTTCTTTATTTTGAAAGATGTTTCAGCGTCATAGTTTATAGCTATTATCAACATTTGTAAAAGTTGTGATTTAAATTAAAGGCGTTTTAACTGTTCAAAATGTTTATATTACTTTTATAAATTTTTATAATAAAGTAAAAATTATTCTTGGTAAAGAAAAATGGCAACAAATTTTATGGCTAAACAAGTTGAAAAATGGCTAAAAAAAAATGGCTAATGGCTAAACTCATTTTTTAATGGCTAAACAGGGTGAAAAATTGCTAAATCTAGCCACTAAATGGCTAAATTGGCAACACTGGTGCCGATACCATTTTGATTACGCGCCATCTTGGTTATGTGACGTTTAACTAAGTTTAGCTGTAACTATTGTTTGTCGTAGACGTCCAAGTTTTATAATGGCAAACTTACTTAACTTTTCTTTGAACAAAGTTATGGTCAATCAAATTGGTAGCGGGACTTGTGCCCCATCTTGTATAATTAACATAACATTCGAAGGATCTTTCGGTTGTAATAATGCAAACTTTTAAATCAGCTAGATAAGCTTAGCTGATAGAGGGAAAATTCACAAGCCAAAATCTTTCTATAGAATTCCGAAACAAGAAAACTGGTCTGATACCATTATCGTAGGCATACAAATAACAGCACGCCACGTTAATAAATCTTATATACAGCCTGGAATAATAAAGATTAGAGAAGTATTATCAGATATTTGTACATTTAAAAATTTCCCATACATATCATAGCTTATTCTCATTCTGCCTAAACTTAAAAGAAAGCAGATAAATATTAAAATGTCTCTAGAATCTCACAATAAAACGTCGGATAATTTCATATTAGCTAAAGCATATCAGGATCAAAAGTCCCTGACATACATAAACGTATGGATTGTGTCAGTACATCGCAGTTGCATGAAAATAAGCAGGAAACATTAATGATCTTGACTCACTCCACTGAATTTGTAAAATTTTCGTTATGCAGTACTTAGCAAATCTTATTTGAACGAATGTAAGAATGATTTATAGTTGCTTATTTAAAATAAAATTGGCAAATTTTATTCAAAAAGAAATTCGATCCCATGATTTCTAAATTATTTGAAATTTAATTTTTAAAAGAAACATCTTAATAACGCTACTATTATTCCATTCACAACTGTTCTAATTTAAACGATACATATTTATTTTGACACTGTTTATATGGAGGAATAAAAAATTAAATTACGTGTTCTTTATATTACGTGACGATATATCGTTTTTCATATACATAAATGTAAATGAGTGTTAAAGTGTAGAGAGAATGTAAATGCAACTCATATAAACGTATTCGTATACATATAACCGGGGCTCATTCCTTAATTCAAGTTCAAAAGTCGTTGATATCTATAGTTCATTGTGTACGCCACGAACGAAGGCGAAAATTTATTTCAAATAGAAGGAAAAAAGCATTATAAACAAATATAGTTTGCTTTTTTTTGCATTATATAAGTATGTAGATAGAAGAGTACATATGTATGTTTATTGCTCCTTCTCAAGGTCTAGCGATTAAACAGTACGAGATAGTAATAAGTTCTAGCAAGTGTTTTTTAGGTATTTAATTTAAACATAATGGGGAATGTTTACCAAAGAATTAGTGTGGATTAAAAACCATAAAAGCTGTTTACAAAGTTCTTAAAATAAAATTAAAGTTAATAGTTATTCAACATTGTCTAGAAGTTTTAAGCGCCTAATTTAAGGATTAGATTTGTTTTACAATTGGCACAAGGAATTTAAATAAATTACGATTAGGGGAAGGTTTATAGAGGTCAATATTTTGAATTTAAAAAATCATGAAGATTTGCCAGAGTATTCTGATCATAACTGTGATAAAGTGGGCGCAGTATGACTGCTAAGTCTTTCGTAAGTTCTATCAGGCTTTAAAAAGCATTCTTTACAAAAATTGTATTTTAATACGAAAGGTACTTGTTTACATATGTATTCTTATATTACAAAAAAAAAAAATACGTTTTTATGCAAAGCTTTATTTTTATACAGAAAGTATCTTCTATG
The DNA here is from genome assembly GCA_930367215.1 of Pollenia angustigena. Lineage (NCBI taxonomy): Eukaryota > Metazoa > Arthropoda > Insecta > Diptera > Polleniidae > Pollenia > Pollenia angustigena. Next base: position 45,169,312 of record OV884056.1, on the reverse strand, counting down.
CCGAATCTGATATGGACATTTCCGTCAAAAGGTTACATCGTGACCGAAAATTTTAAAGTTATTTAAAGCTGATTATTTTACGATATAGTTATAGAGAAAAATTTAGATTTTACTGATTTTATAAATTTACGAATAAATTTGTTTACTTAGGGCCATTATTTTAACTTGGCGTTAGCTGTTATCCGACAGTAAACAGACGCTTTTTGACAGATAACACATTATTATGTGTCAATTTATTCTTAACTTTAGCTAACTTCAAGTTGTAATAATGGCCCTTAGATGAACAATCAGACTGCAAAGTTGTACAAACGTAATTTCTTATATGTGAGATATGTTTTATTGTATGTTTTCTTTAATATTTATCTGTCTTAAAAGAGGTGATATTTGATAAAAATTATTCCAAAAAAATGTTCTTACATGGTCAGTAATCTAAGGAAGAGTTCAAAGAGAAATATGTTATTCGGATTAACGGTAAATTTTTATATTATTTTGATCTTTATTCAGTTAAATTATCACGGAAAAAATTTCACGTTCGAAATGTCACGTAGCAACCCAGATTTAAAAAAAAAAATACAGAAGATTTTGGAATCAAACCAAGACATTTTAATGTTACATTGCTACGTAAAATTCTGAAAGTAGTTTGACTAAAAAATTTTGCCAGGTTTCGCTGAATTACGCCTTTTTATACATGGTCAAAAAACTACTTCTGATTTTTTCACGTTCGAACCGCTACTTCTTTTTTGCTATTATCTTTGACCTAAAATCGCGCCCTCCATAAACTTTAGCATAGATAACAGTTCTTTCTTAGTGCTATAATTTAAGGGTTAAGAGAACGTAAAAATATTTTTTGCTTAAAATGTTATTGCATTTTTTATGCGTACGACTGTCACGTTCAACACTTTGGAATTACCCATATACCCTTCACCATAATTGGGATAGGTTAAATGGGTAGCCGTCACGAAGACGACTCACTTGGGTCCTTATAGCGGTCCCTTTGTGTTGGGATAGTTGGGATAGAACAGAAAGTTATATTTGAGATCGATTTTATCCAACTAATTTATTTTGTATAGATCCTTTTGTATCAAAACTCTAAGCTCGTTTTGTTTTGTATGCTATCGTACCAAAACTCTAAACTCGGGAGGACACTTATTTGGGGGCCAGGTGTCAAATACTCCTTTAAGAAATATATGAGTTAACTCTGGTATTTTTAGCTCATGGGCGCTATCCTGCCAAAATCCTTATTTCGGGAGCATATTTTTTTGGGCGCTAGGTGAAATAATAGGTCGATTTCGCTGATTTTAGAAGCCAAATAAATTTCATACACTATGAATATTTGAGATCAATTTTATTAAGCTAGCTTGTTTTGTATGCACCCTTTCGCACTAAACCCCTTAATTCGGTAGGACACTTGTTCGGCGGCTGTGCTAAAACCATTATTTCGGGGAAAAAGGTAGTTGTTTGTATATAACGAGGTCATATGTAAACCGATTTTTTTAATTTTCACTAATGAAAATGGTGTTTTTTTGGAGTGATACAACTTTGAGTTGGCATCACTGCTTTATTTGACCACCCATTTGACAACTGATAGTTACTTTTTGTTTAGTTTGCTTTGACATTTCATTACGGATCGACTTACACCAGAGCAACACGTGAAAATTGTTGAGATTTTTAAACAAAATACTTCGGCGAATGGGTTGAAGCACAAATTGATACTGATTTTGAATTTCCATTCAACATTTTATTTTCCGATTAAGCCCACTTCTGGTTGAATGGTTACGTAAATAAGCAGAATTGTCGGATTTGGCGTGAGGAGAATCCACAAGCTTTTGTCGAAACACCATTTCATCCACAGAAAATTACTGTTTGGTGCGCTTTATGAGCTGGCGGAGTCATTGGCCCACATGTCTTCAAAAACGATGATGATGGTCAGATGCCAAAAATTTGTTGAAAATTTATGTTCCAGGTTGCGCCTTCTACGCGCCAGCCGTCATGGCCGAAATCATATTTAAACAGTAATGTCATAAAATTTTCTATTCAATAAAGACCGTTTCATTGATATCAAAAATATATTACTATGTTTTATTATGATTTAAACTTGTATCACTCTATAAAACACACCCTTTATTAAAATGAAAAAACCGTCTATGCATATTTATATCGTATATTTATGTCAATATTTGTTTCCATACCTTAATAGCGTGCAGAAACCGCTCAAATAGCTTTAAAAATCGCTCATGAACCAAATTACAGATAAAAGTTGTAAAACAGAGCAGCTAAATATGTTCTATTGAAGTTGCACTATATGTAACACATCGAGGGATTATTGGTAACATAAGAAAGTGTTACATGTAAGTATATACTGTAACATGTTTTTCTCAGAAAAGAAATCGCCAAAGGTCTTGGTTTTTTGCTCGTATGTCAGCTATTTCTGGACCGATCCGGCCATAATTGAGGTTCTTGAATTGTTCTTGGCTTTCTTTTAAATATCCCCAAAGAAATAAGTTCAACGGTGTCGAATCTCATGATCGTGACGGCCAATTAACATCGCCACGACGTGAAAATACACGGCCATTGCATTTCTCTCGCAAAAGAGCCATTGTTTTGTTAGCTTTGTGGCGAGTGACACCATCCTGCAAAAAACTTGACATTTAGGTGTGACTCACAATTAACATCGTGCATTATGGCTGGACCACACTTTTTAACAGGTGCTATTTTTTCCTTGTTTTGTTGCTTTTTATACAAAAAGTAAACAAATATTTTGGACAAAAGTACCTTTATGCACAAAAAAGTACTGTTTTATAAAAAAAAGCTTTTAATACAAAAATCACGTTGTCACGTAAAAAGTATCTTCATTTTATTTTCCATAAAAACCTATTTTTCCAAAATGTACCTACAATTTACTCATATTCAAAAAGTTTGTTTTGAACTAAACAGTTTAAAAAAGGTATATTTTAAATTTAATATGATTTAGTTCAAAATGTACCCTTCCCCTTTTTTTTAACAACCACCAAAATATGAATTTCAGACAGTCTTTTTTTCTATTCGAATTCTATTCCTGCCAACAAAACTTGTTAGATTTAAAAGTCAATCAACAAGAATGGCAAAATGAAAGCAGAAACACACGGAAAACTTTTTCTGAAAACTAAAAAACAAAAAGTTTGCAAAAAAAAACTACAAAAATAATAGCCCTATACATTATCTTGTGCAAATGGGGTTGCATCTTTGAAGCATTTGCAAAATGGTATAAGCGGTATTCAGTATTTGTTGCGTTTTAGGTTGCACCCTTTTCTTATTGCAATAATATTGTCATTTTAAGAAACTTTGCAATGTTAGTGCTGGCTCATGTTTAGGTTTTCAAGTTTTAGTCGTCAAGAATTAAGCTTTTAGGAAAGAAGAAAAAAAGGAATGCAATTTTCTTCTCTCTTTCTCATATATACTCAATACTTGACGGCTTAAGCTTGAAGAGTGTGAACCAGCACTTAGATGCAAATATTGATCGTGAAAATTTACAAAAAGGTGTTTGATTCTTTTGTGAAATTGTTTTAAATTGCCACGAAGCAGTGCAAAAGAAAATAACGAAGCATTATCGGATTTGCTTGACGGCTCTAAATTATTGTTTAAAAATGTATCAGGAATGCAAACGCAATACACCTTGCAAAAAAGCTTTATAGGTAGTTTAAGTATTGCGCAAATGAAATGATATGACAATTGCAATTCTGTGTATGTATTTTGTTTGGTTGCAAACAAAAGCTACAATATTTTGCATCAAATACTGAACTCCACTTGTATCTATAATTTAACTTTACACCAACAAAATATACAGCAACTGTTAATATTCAACATTTAAAACCAATTGTTTATATTTACTCGACGTATGCAACACCTAATTACCGACAGCTGACAGTGAATTTTACTTTTTTATTCGCAAACTTCATGCGCTTTCATAAAATGTATGTGATTTCTAGATAAGTACGATGCATGAGCTTCGATTGGCGTGTTTCGTTTCGTGTTTTGCAACAAGTATTGTAAACTTAACCAAAGAGGTAATTCACTATTGATAGGAAAAATTTACAATTGCATAAAGTTGCAATCTCAAATGCACAAGATTGCGAATGCGGCTAATGTCTTTAGAAAAAAGTGGGTGTTTATTGAAAAAATAACAATGTATGCGAAAACAAAAATATTTTCTCTTTTGAAGAATGCATAACAAAAATAAGATTACAGACAATAAAAACAACAACATAAAAAGCAACAACAATAAAAATTGCAAATAAAACAACATAATACTCTGTTAAATTCGTATGCGCGCTTAAAAAACAGTTTGAAGTTACATATAAAAAAAAAACGAAAAAACTTTAAAGTACTAAAATATATTACAATCCGATTAGAGAGCAGATACTATTTTCATGAGTCGATCGTTTGGTCGGTACAACAAACTACTTTTATACAAATAGCGATAACTAACAGATATTGCTAATTTATAATTATGCTTTTGTTTTTGTTTTATGTTTTCCTTTGTGTTCTCTTTCTCTGGCGTTCTATTTAGTTTAATTCGCTACATGTTTGTGTGGATTTGTGGAGTAATCGAATCAAAAGAATCATAATGTTTGTTATGATACCGATTGATGTTGAAGAGTAAGTGTGAGTAGTCGATATAATGGGATTGAGGTTTTTGTTTTATTTTTATAATTTGTTTTTACACAACTACTGCATTTGGTATAATAAATAAAGCATAAATTTGCCCAGCAAACATTTTAATATCAAATTTTTAAATATCTGAAATATGTTAGATATTCACCCCTATCGCGAATATTATGGGAATATGTAATATGCGAGCAAACTTATATTCCCATCCCCAACAAATCGGCATCGCAAATATTTTGGGAGTAAAAATTTCTATTGTGAATTATTTGTCAGTGCTTTATAAACAAACGTCTCTATTGTGAATAACTTGTCAGTGCTTGTATTGTGAAAGAAAAATATACAATATAAAATACTAATAAAAATTTAATAAAATTAATAATGAATAGTGTTTATCTTCATTTTCTTTATTTACACTCCTTCAATAAAAGAAAAAAGTAATTTAATTTAGTCCTAATTTGGAATACAAATTAAAATGTACATGTTCCCTTCTCGTTCACATTAACACTTGTTGGGAATTTATTTAGTAAAAATACTCGCGGGTGTAAACATTGGCGATGACAAATTTTTTAAGTTTGGGAATTCATTCCCAAAAAATTTGTTATGGGAATCATTCACAATACAAAATAAAAAAATATGGGAATAATATTCAAATAAAATATTCGAGCTTAAGGTCTTATTGTTTTATATAAATATGTTCAAATGAAAGGACTTCCTATGGGCTCGCCAGCTTCTCCAATTGTAGCAGATATAGTTATGGAAAAATTATTAGATGTATGTGTGGGAAAGTTAGGTATAAAACCGAAAATCTTGACAAAATATGTTGACGATTTATTTTGTATAATTCCGGAATCGGGAATGGAACAAATGTTGGATGTTTTTAACTCATTTCATTCGGATATTAAATTTACAATTGAAAGGGAAGTTAATTCAAGACTATCGTATTTAGACACCTTGATAATTAGAAATGGAAATGGAGTATCAATAGATTGGTATCAGAAACCAACATCTTCTGGTAGAACTATCAATTATTTTTCAAAACATCCAAGGAGAATAATAATTAATACTGCTAAACATTTTATAAAAAGAGTTCTTAAAATAAGTGATTCAGAGTTTCATAGGGATAATAAAAGGAAGATTTCAAACATTCTAACAGAGAATAGTTTTCCTAAGCAATTAATAACAGATTTATTAACACAACATAATAACTACAGATTAAACAACCAGAACAGTATTACGGAACCAAAAATTTATAAATCAGTAACATATATTCCAAAATTTTCAGAAAGATTAGCAAAATCAGATATATGTATATGATAACAAAATATACAAAATAGCTTATAAATCTTTCAACACAGTAGGTAAACTATTTACTAAAACGAAAGACAAAATTAAGAAGATGGAAATGTCTAATATTGTTTATCAGATACCTTGTAAGGGTAATAATAGTGGACAGTGTAATATGGTATATATAGGTACAACAAAGAATAAATTAAAAACTAGGGTAGCAGGACATAAGTCAGATCAGAAGTATAGAAATATTCAACAAAAAACAGCTTTATCAACTCATTGTGCTAATCTAAACCATTATCCAGATTTTGATAATACAAAAGTTTTAAGCACGGAAAATAACTACAAACGTAGATTTATGTTGGAAATGTTACAAATTATAAGAGTATCGTCAGTGTCGAGAATTAATTTTAAGTCAGATACTGAAAATGTAGCACAAAATTATAGACATTTAATTTATAAAAATAGAAACGAAAGTTAAAAATTTATTAATATTGTAATAGATCTAGTTTGTTTTGAAAATTATTTTTATATTCAATTACAAAAATTTTTTTAATTTTGTCATTTTTTGTTAATTTTTGTTTTTAAAAATTGTTAATTTTGTTATAAAGAAAAAAACCCTGAAGAAGGCACTCAAAGGAAGTGCCGAAATATTGGTGAAAATAAATTTATAAAAAAAGTTTTTTATATAAAACAATAAGACCTTAAGCTCGAATATTTTATTTGAATATTAAAATAATAAAGGTCGAATAAAAATACATATTATAAATATGGGAATATTTTCATGGGAGTAGTTGTTTGCGATAGGGGTGATTCAGGTATGTGATGGAAATCGATTTTAAAAACGATAAGATTTGAAACCGAAAATATCGTTTTCAGTCTTTTAAAATGGATTTTATATGCATATTCCTTTTATTTTCAGTGTTTATTCTTTAAAATTGTTTATTATATACGTTAACTGAAGTGTATTCTAACGAAAATTTAAGACTTTAATTCAGAAATAGATTTTAAAATCGTTTGAAATTCATCACACCTTTTAAAAGCGGTCGTTTTGAAATCGATCGATTTTCATCACATACCTGATTGTTAAATAAAAATTGGTTTCTCAGTTAACAAAAAGTTAAACCAGTAATGTTATAGGTAAAATTTTTAGGTTGAACATTTGACACCGTCATTGTACTATCACGCATCACACACACCTTGAATGTTTATTGAAAAATATCCCTTTCGGTTGCGAAGGGGGATTGAATTTTTATGCAACACCATTATTGCATTCAAAATGGTCGGGTCCGTTCTTAAAATTGTGTTTTAGCCTTTGTGAGTTTTGCTTTGCAAAATACCGCAAATGCTAAGCTCTTAATCCATTTGTTTTATTTTAATCATACGTATTTTTATTTTGTATTTATAAAAGTATAAAATTTGTTACTTTTTTAAATGTTTATTCATAAGATTAAGCTACAATCGATGGTGTAAAATACACCATTGTTTTTGTCGACAAAGCTTACCTAAGAATAAAAATTACCAAATTTTATTTACACCATAGGTATCTAAACATAGGTTGTAGATAAATACATATTTGTAGAAATTTCGGGCATTAATAGATAAAAGCTTGTATCTACGAAAGAAACTTGTATCTATATATTCCCAACTTTTGTTTAAATAAAAATACCAACCTACAATGAATTCTTGCTTAATAAATTCTGAAAGAATACAAAACATTTTTTTTTAAAGGGTGGGTCAAAAAGTTCGTGAGCTACTTAACATGACTGCATTCCTAAAATGTTGAAGATGCAGTCGCCCCTGCACCAAGTAAAAGTTCTGTGAAGTCTACTGGCTGTGGTTGCTTAAAGAAGAAGTCGAAAGACAACTTAAGTTCCCTTATATATCTAGTGACGCAGATTCAATCTTGTTTACTGGCGCAATGACATTTTATACCCAAACTTCCCTTCCAAAAAAAAATATTTCTCAAGTCATCAAAACAGTAATTTCTTTGTGCTAGGATTTTATCGTTGGAGTCAGATCTCTTTCCGCTGAGCCATTTCTTTAAGTGTCAAAATAAGAAATATTCACCCGGGGCTTATTCCTGGGAATAGGGCGGTTTAGGAGAAATTTGAAGCCTTATTCATGGATTTTTGCCATGGAATGCTTGATGATCGCACGAAATTCACTTTATTTTATTTTCTTCTCAAATCATGAGGAAGTCTGCTATCATGCCCTATCAAACACAAACTAAATGATGCAGCTTATGATAAAGGAATCAACCGGCAGATGACTGTAGTCATGAGGTGGGAAATTCAATTTAATTGAAACTCTCTCGTTTAACAATGGGCCAAAGACTACCTGTGCATTACGAGTTTGAAAGCTTCAGAGCTTTTTATTACATTGTTGAATACCACCAAACAAACACAATTTTTTCAAGTTAACAATAGCCTTAAAAGGCATTCGATTTTTAAAGATGACTGTAAAAATTTGCTTTCTGTCTTTAATGAGCAAAAATAGACATTTGGTCAACAACAATAACATCAAAATTGTTATTGTTGTTATTGACACATCTTATGTCATATAATGTTCCGTTATCGCTATAAATAATCTATTCGATGTTTTTTAGTCTTTAAATTCCATAGAAGACACGAATTACTCTTAAAAAGACAACTAGGATAATGAAATTGTGTTTTGAATAACAGCAGATCTATTTTATATTATTTAGTTTGCTGGGTTAAGAAAGCGTATGAACGGATATTTGTCGGTTTTGCTTTGGTGTTGGTGACCGCATTGCAGTATAGATATATTGGTTATTAATGTTAAGGTATATGGGTTAGACATCCAAGTTCTGTTGTTGGTGTTGGTACTATTTATGCAAATGTGTCTACGAGTACTTAATAGTCGTTGTCTGATTAAAGGCGGGTGTCGTTTTTATCTGTGTATGTTTTGTTGTTGTTGTAATTTTATTATACAAATAAACGTTTATCATGATTAAATACAAAAAGTTTTTAACTACAATTTAATTGAGAATGTTAATTGAGTTTTTAAAAGTATATTGACTTTTTGGGTAATAATGAAACGCACTAAAATTTTGATTGTTTATTTTTGATTTGTAATAAACAATAAAATGATTAGTGAGGTTCTTTTAAATTATTTGGGTGACCGTTTAACAATATCAGAAAAATAGCTCAGAAGTTCTCGCACTTAAGGGCTTAAGTCGTTGATGTATTATCACCAGTTTATTGATCATTGAAAGTGCTGAATTTGACGTTAAAACTAAAATGTAACTGAAGGACGGCTGTTTACTAATACACGAAGCTTAAAGCCTTATTGAGGAAAGATACATACATCACATATTTGTGGTTCATTAAAGTCACCAAAATATTGAATGTTGAAGATTCAGCCAGCTTTTTGACGACATCTACTTAAGTGCTCGGAAAGAGAAGATGAAGAGTAAAGGCCTTATGGGAAAAAATGTATAAGTCGGAGTTTAGGTTTTTGTACCGGAGTCGGATTCGAACAATAAATAAATAATACAAGTATGTAAAATTGTACACAATCAGATTTTAGGTAATGAAAACGTTTAAAACAATTATTAAAATTTACTGCAGATATAAACTGTATCCTTCTGACAGCACAATCACTCTTTAGGCATTATTTTTTCCTACTTCACCGAAGGTAAAAGGGTATATATAAGTTTGTTATTCCGTTTGTAATTTCTACAATATTGATCATAGACCCTATAGAGTATATTTCTCTCGGTCCTTGTGAGCAGCGAAGTTTATTTAACGATGTTCATCTGTGTGTTGAAATAAGTGTTTTGATTACCCCGACTTGATAGGGACTTGGTTGTTATATGTTTTTGTCATATATACTCCGTTAAAGTTTGGCCCATAAATGACTGAGATATGATCAAAAAATCAACGACTGCCTCTAATTTTATCCATAAGTCACTGGTGCTTTTTGTTTTCTTTATGTCAAGCGACAGACAACAGCCAAAGTCTAAAATTAGGTACAATCACCTTGGTTTTCAATACAATAACCCTCAATAAAATGGGCGGGATTAGAGAATTGGGCGTGGTACCTCCCGTACAAAGACATTATAGATTTCTGTACAACTGGAGTACGGCAAAAGCATCTTGTTTATCAATAAACAACATCCGAAAAAATATGGGCGGGATTGAAAAAGTGGGCGTAGCACTTCTCAAACAACGACTATAGATGTTTTAATATCTTGATAACAGCAAGAGCCAAAGTTTCCAACTAAGGTAAAAGCATCTTGGTTAACAATACGTAACATCTGACAAAATGTGGGCGGGATTAGAGACGTAAGCGTGTCACAAATTAGATTTATTTCTATCTAAAGAACGGTATTAATATAACTTTCTTTTCTTATTGCACCATGATGAAGGGTATATAAGATTCGGCATTGCCGAATATAGCAATCATACTTGTTTAAAAAAGTATTAACCAAGTTTAAAAAATAATTTAGTTTTCATTGTTATTAAAGATGCCACATAATTACGTTCTTCACACTATAGTGGTATAACCAGATTTAATTTTAAAAATTAAAAGTTTTTAGAAAAAAAATCTGCAAATAAACAAATCCCTACATCTCAATAGAAGTAAGAAATCTTTCCCATTTTTCCTTTATTTCAAATTTTTTAAATAAATCCCTACAAAAAGGGAAAATCCCAACACTTGGCATCATAAGTGCTTACTTATGATGCCTAAATTGAAACAAAATATTTTCAATAAATATTATTTTGCTGTCAAAGAATAAAATTGTATACATACTGAAATTTGCAACCTTGCCATTTAAATTTGTTCAACGAATGTTCCCCTTTTATTACAACCCTGTAGATTGACAACGATTTTATTATTTTGTTATTTGAAAATCTCCAAAATTGAGAAAATTCTACATTTGTGAGATATTTTCTCTTCTGTCGCCACCTACCCACCCCCTCCTCAGAAACAGTTGTTACAAACTCTATTTTACTCTCTTATTTGGTGTAAAAATTTTCTTTTTTTGTTGGACTTTCAACAAATTTCCTTCCTTATTGCATTTACCGTCATGTTTACAATAAGTGGTGGTACATACATGGGTGTGTTAGTTTTGACTAAAAACAGGAAAAGAAGAAAAAGAAAACAAAACAACAATTCCAATAAGACGGACGACCTTAGTCACGGCCTCTAATAAACAACCACATGATAGATGTTATTTTTTTTTAATGTTTGTTAATTTTTTTTGTAGTTTTTTTTTTCTTTAGTGTGGGCTTCTAAAAACAACAACTTTATTTAATGTTTTATTAAGTTAAAAGAGGAGAATGGTGATTGGTTTTGTTGATTATGCGCACTCTTTTAGCGTATTTATTCTCTTTAACATTTTTCCATGTTATCGTCAATCTCTGAGTCATTTTATATGAGTTTTTTCTTTTATTTTTGTATTTATTGAACATTTGTTGTGACTAGAGCTGTCAAGTCTCAGAAATATTCCACCAGTCTCGTGGACTCCACTTTTATCATATGGAGTATTGTTGGAGAATTTTGTTTAAGTTTAGTTAGTTTCAAGTTATTGTGGTCATCGTAAAGTTCGTTACTTTGTTGTCGCTGACGTCGTCGCGTCGTGTATTTTTATTTTTTTCTATATGAAATAAAGAAGAAAAAACAACAAATTAGAAATTTTCTTAAAGTGTGAAAAAAAAAAATTTAATAAGTTGAAATGTAATTATTTAAGAAAAAAATATTTATAACAAAAATATGCTTTAATAAGTGTTTGATAAATGTTTTACAAAATTTGTGGTGAAAATATTTCAATAAATAAGTGCAGGTGTTTTCTTAAAGAAAAATTTTATTGTATTTTTTTTTTTTTTATTCATTGTCGACAACAAAACCCGTCATATATTTTTTTGTTAAAAAAACGTCGACGTCGTGACACTTTAATTTTAACACACATACAAACTCTACATAGCTCCCTACTTTAACTTTTCCCCTTGCTCCGCTCTTCCGTACGTCTTGGGTCGATTTTAAATTTTAGTTATTTTCCTTTGTAGTTCAACTACTAATTTATTTTACTCTACGTTTCATTTCCTCTCTTTTTTTTCTTTTTTTATTGTTGTTGTTGTTTTCATTCTTAACTAAATCTTAAACGCACTAGTGCCAGATTTGGCTATTTCTTATGATTTTGACGATTTTTTACTCAAAAGTTTTCAACAAAAATTATATGCGTATTTTTAGTTTGATTAAAATTTCATGTTATTTCAATTATAAGAACAGGAGCAGCATATATTTATTTTAAAATCAGTTTTAAATTTTCTAATAAAGTTTTAAACAAACTTTCTTGTTATCCCAATTTTCCATACGAAGTAAACAACTATGTATATATATTAAAATAAATTATACGCCAAAGTGTGTGACAGTGTGAATGAAGCCTTGCTTCGAATTGGCCTATAATAAAAAAGGAGTCGTATATTTTTATACCCCCCATCACAGGTGGAAAAGGTATATATAAATTGTTAATTTCTTTTGTAATTTCCACAATATTGATCATAGACCCTTATCAGTAGCGAAATTGATTTAACGATGTCCGTCTGTCTGTTGAAATGGATTTTCCGAAAACTACTGAAATTATGGGGACTAGAGAATATATATTTATATATTTCTGTCTCATGCTCCGTTAAATTTTGCTATTAAAATTCAGCCATATTGGTTCATGTTGCTGTTTTTACCGCTTAAATAGAAAAATGTTATTTAAACGAAGAAATATAATCCACATATTTTTTTAATTCTTTTGGATAATGTGTGGTGTCGGGTGAGTGTTCTAAGAAGCTAATAACGTTAGGTGAAGGGTATTCAAGATTCGGCACAGCCTCATATAGCAGGCTTACTTGTTTTATTATAATTTGCAAAAAGAATACAAATTTTATTTTATACATACATATATTCATTTTTCTTTAAATTCAAAATAAATTAAAGAAAATAAGAGATGTATTGTTAAAAAATCCTGCACAAATTTAATATTGCTGCATTCTTAGATAGCAAAGGCGTTAAAAATTACCTTTTTGTTTTGGGAATATATGAATACATTGAAACCAAAGGATCACTAGTACATTTTAGTAAATCTAGTCCATAATTTTGGTACGAATACGAATTCATAATAATCTTTTTTATTATTGCTTTATCTTTTTTAGGTATTATACTTCTCAGTTGTTATTTATATAATTTTTTTCGTATTAAAGGCAAAGATAGTGGCATATGTAATGTAGTGTAGACACTGCGTTGACGATGTCACTAAAACAGTCGACAAAACTTTTGACCAGGAGACACTTGCACTCAGGTTTCCTTCAGGGAATCTACATAAATTACAATGACTAAACGGGTACGATTTTTAAAAGCAACAATTTTATCTGGCAACTATATGTTTACATGCGTATTAATGTTTGTGTAAATAAAAAAGTTCATTCTCTTTATTGAAGTTTTAATTAATTAAAATAATAACAAAAAACAAAGTAATAGTGGGCTTTTGTTCATAGAAATTTGTAACCAAGTGATATCTTATGTGTGTTAATTTATATAAAACAATTAAAAAGTACCAAGTTTAATTAATGAAAAAATACCAAAAACAAAACATTTTTTTTATTTGTTACAAAGTTAATCTGGTTTTAATGTTGGTTTTTGTTTGAGTCTCAAATACTATGCTCTTTTGTGAAGCTCTCATGTATCTCATTATTTCTTGCTCTCTTAGTTGATATTTTTGTTTTGCTTGCGTAGATTCTTTTTTTGTTACATTGGAAAATCGTAATAGAAAAAGAAAAACAAAGAAAAAAAATTAAAAAACTTGAATTGTCAAAAAAAAGAGAAAAGAAAACCTGAAGACTAAGATTTCTAATCTGAAATTCTTATACTTTCCTAATTTTCCCAAAAAAATTTTGGTTGTGTTTTAATCAATATTCAAACAAAACGACAAAACATGTTCATATTTAGATACAAAATACTACATGTGTTTTTTGTTGTAAATTTTACATGTGTCATCTGGAATATAGATAAATACATATAAAATCGTTTTATTATACCGGATAATAGATACATTGTGTTTGAATGATTTGTTGTCAATTTTCTAAGAATTTTATTTAAATACCAATATGTATGTATATATGTATGTACAAATGTACTTATGTATGTATTTAAATGGCAAGTGTTGTGTTATTAAAAATAATGAAATATAATTGGTGAACGTTTTTAAATTTATTGAAATCGGAAACATTAAAATAATACCTATGTAAAAAAAATTATGTTTAAGACAAAAAGTGTTAATAATTTTTTTTTTTTAAATAATACATAAATCTTTTTCTAATAACATGCATCTCACAGTCCTAGTAGATGTTCCAATTCCTTAATTTGCGTTGAAAACAGCTCGATAGAATTATCATCTTTTGCAGAAATCTTACGTTACCTGCATCGCAATGAATGACTTTTTTCTATTAAGTTTTGTTTTGCATGTTGATCCTAATTTTAATTCCATGTTTTTGTACTAAGAATAGTACATGTCTCTAATGTAAAACTACATATTTCTTAATTACCTTAATCTGCAAAAGCGTTGGTGGATGGTATATTAGAACTTTATTATCTTTTAATCGAATGCGGCAGCCTAATCAGCCACCCATTATAAAAAAACTAATGATTACTGAAACCAAAGACAATATAAATATGAATCAAACGGATCAATCGATAACGACAACTGGAACTAACTGGAAACTAACTGAACCACCCCGGCTCTTCCTGGGCTCTGTTTCTCAAAACTACAAGTTACAAATCTACAAGTAAAATACATTAAAAAAAAGCAACAATTTTACAATTTTTGTTTCAAATATATTTTACTTGTAGATTTGTAACTTGTAGTTTTGAGAAACAAGGCACGGGTCTGCTGATAATTAACCAACTTTAATATGCTTATATTAGGGATGTGTGAAACCAGATGACCAAAAAGAGGGAGATTTAAAACTTCAACGGACTTATAGTCCTTTACTCTGAGAAAAAGGCCCCAGAAGGAAGATGAGATACTGCTTTTGACGGAGGCACAAAAGACCCTCATGGCAGAATAATTATGGTACGGTTCAGAACCAGGACCCGGAAATTAACATGACAATGCTATGCTTAATTGCAGATACAAGGTCAAAGGGAAGTTAAAACATTTTGGATGGGATTATGTCAGCGATTCCCCAGGGTGACATAATAATTATATTAGAAGATTACAACGAGCAAGTGGGTCTTACGAATACCAATACCAACATGTAGAACGTGATGGGAAAACATGAAATTAGGACCATCAACAAAACTGGCAAACTATTTGCAGAAATTTATGCCAAACACAAGCTCGACATTGGTGGTACGTTGTTCCCTCACAGGCACAAACACAAGATCACTTGCCGAAAATCATATATACCATATCGCTATAAATCGAATTATAGCGACCACCATCTATTAATTGTTACATTGCGTATGAAATTAGCGGCTGTTGATGTAGACTTGCTAACCTCACTGCCAATCAGCCAACTACGTTTAATTTCTTAAACGCAACGCAGACGTAAATTATGGATGTCGGATAATACCTGTAGAATAATCGCAGAAAGAAAAATGTCTTCTTAACGCAGCAAAAACCCGTTGTGAAAACTAAAATCTCCAAGAATCACAGACACCTGGATCAAGTAGTTAAACAGTGGGTTTCGGACGCGCATGTTGCGCCAAAAACAAAGCACCTGGCATGGAAAACATTAACTAGAGGTGCTTAAAACTAACCCTATATTTCTGCGTCTTGACTTTCTGGGAAATAGAGGAACTCATAGAGCGCATTATCGTTAAAATTAAACCACGTCACCAGCATAAGAATCATAGTGAAGCAGTCTGTAGAACGGTGGTCTCCCCTCTTCCTCCTATTTATAGATTTTGAAAATGCTTTCGTTACTATCTCTTTGGCCGTTGGGTTAAGGCAAGGGTGCGTATTGTTGTTATGAAAACTGCCACAAACACGACCAGTGGAATAAAATGGGGTATATTAGGACAACTTGGTGACTTGAAATACGCATGCCTGCTAAGCCAGAAGCACAGCGATATAACAGACCAAATCAAACTGCTTGAGAAAACTGCGAAGAAAGTCGGGCTTAAGATCAACAGCAATAAAACGAAGTCAATGCTAATTAACGCAAACGTGTTTGTAATTTAGGTAGCATCATCCACAGCAAGGAAGGTCCACGCGCTGACATTGCTCACCGTATAAGTAAGGCAGGATCCCGCGACGTAAACGCTCTACAAGTGTTCAGCAACAGATGCCTAAAAAGAATTTTGAGGATCTTTTGGCAAGCGACAATATCTATGGACAGCGACAGGATAATCCCCCCTAGCAACCGAAATTTTGGACATAGTACGTTGCTTAAACAACAAGGTTACCTGTCAAGATCTGCGCTTGACTGGAATCCACAGGGAAGCCAAAGAAAAGACAACTCGTCAGCGAAATTACACGAGTAAAGATATAAGCCCTTAATAGATCCGAATAGCAGCTATTTGTTATGGCCCAATGATCCACATTGAAACAACGGGAATAAATATAAAATATGGTATATCTTTGTTAACAAAAACTACTTTTTTAGAAAGTGCGAAAATTGTATGCGCAGTATGAGTAGGGTTTGGCTGCCCGCTGTGTAACCCAAAGAAATCTACCTGTGTTTTCATGTTTACTTTGCTTGAAAAAGGGCTAAAGCTTTATTAAGACAATTTATTATATTTAACCATAAGATGTCAAAATTCGTTCACTAATTCCGAGCTAACAGGGCAATTCACTAGTGAACTAAAAAATCGCAAAAGTTTGGAGGTAAACATATTTCTTTTTAGTATTTTTATATTTTCAACTTCTTCCTTAAACATTGTGGTAAATATTCTGTGGCTTTACAGACTAATCTAAATCATCCCCTTAAGCTTTTACTTGCTGACAAATTCTCATGCTCATACAAATTGTATGAAGCAAGCACAAATAGCGCGCCGTCAATGTTCTGTTAGGCCGGTTACATTAAGGAAAGAATGTTTAAATATAAAAACCTTTTTATTTATGAGTAAAAGTTATGAAGCTCCTTATCCTATTAGACATATTTTTTCAATATTTTATTTATTACATAGTTCATTGAAATTGAAAATACATTAAATAAAGTATAATAAATTATTTGATATGCCAATTTTGTCATAAACTTCCTTAAAAGGTATCTCTTTTTTTAAATACGACAATAACAATTTGCAGATATTTCGTTTTGTTTTTCTTATCCAATTGTTAAAAAGTCACGTTTAAATAATGAATTATTTTATTAGCGTGATTGCTATAATACGCTTATAACGACCACGAAAATTCTGAGAGTTAAGTTATAAAAGTAATTCGCAAATTCGTATTACCGCAATTTCGTTGTGGTCGGAAAAAGTGTTCACTTTAGTGAACACTATCTATCTATATATATAGCAGTGTTGCCACTTTGTGGGTAATTACCCAAATTTGGTGTAATTTTTGCACTCGTGTGTAGAGCGTGGGTAATTTCTTTCAGGTGTAATTTGAAATTCTTTCATTTTAAAACAAATAATAGTTATAAGTATTTGATTAAAGTGATAAAATTAGTGCCATATAAGTTATTGTTGATCTAATAGATCGACTTAGAATCAATATCTGAGTATTCCGTCCTGCTAGCTGGTTGTCTGGCCAAGCAGACCTTCTGCGCAAAGTAAAGGTCGCATTTTTTTTAATTTCACATAGCGCCCATACACTGATAGAAAAGGCGTCATAGGGCTGATGTATTTTGACATCAGTACTATGACAAGTGTCCTCATTTTTGACCCCATGACACTTTTCATCATGGTGATTTCAATCTTTACATCACTTGGCCAAAGTGTCATCAGGGTCAAAATGAAATGAAATAAATCAAGTATCAGCGACAGCATATAAGGCTTCATGGCAAAATATTTTAAAAACAAAGGAACGAAATAGACCGTATGTACCAATGGTTTCAAGTGTAACCGAAACAAAAGTCTTTTTCTTTTTTTACTATCGTAAGTACGGTATTGGTTTTATCATTTATCATCCCTGTAACATACCTGCATGCTTTCTTTATTCGTTAAGGGGGCTCTCAAATAAAATTGTCAACACAGACTAGAAATATATTGAAGAAAAAGCTCCAGAACTGCCAAAGAATCGCCCCAAGGGGGATTAAATATATGACGGACCTTCATTAGTTTTTTGTGCTTAACATTTTCTTAAAACATAATTGCCTTGCATCTCCACCCTTTAGGGGGGCTCCCATACAAATATGCCGGTTTAATATAATTCTTAAATTTGGCCACTACAGCGTCAAGATTGCCCTCAGTTGGGTCAAAAGTATGACCAACCTCACATAATTTGTTTTATCCCCATTGCCAAAAAAAATTTGGTTTCTAAAACGACTACGCATGTTAGAAAAACCTATAACAATGGTTAAAGGTAATATTATTGTGGAATTTCGTTTTTTTAGTTTATTTTATAAACTAAACCGTTTTTGAGTTACGCTGTGCAACCTCCTCCGTTTTCGAAATTTTGAAAACAAGAGCTAACCCAAAAAAACGGTTAGCACCACTGAATTCAGCGTACCCGAATAAGGGTAAAACGCCAGGTGCCCGGCTGGTCGGGTTTTTTTTTAAATAAATAATAAAAATGTTTTTCAACAAAACTAATTCATAAAAAATGCGTTTCTTTAATGAATTAAAAATTAGATTTTTTAGTAGCTTTTTCGATATTTTAAGTTTATTTTGTTTAATAAGAGATAAAGAAAAACTGTGAACAAATTTTCTACAAAATTAATATTTTCTAAGTAATTAAACATAAAAGTCAGATTTCATGTAAAATTATAATTTTTCTCAAACTTTGGTGGGCCGTCCCCTTAGCCTTCGCCGATCGTCCTAAAAATTTTTGAGTTGTTTTTTTATTAATACCCACCAAATTGGCTAGTGAGACCTAAATAAATCCAACTTTTGATTTAAACGGGCACCCTAGGGTACCACCGTACTTTTTGGCTTTGAATTGTATCAAAAAAGTAAAATTGCACCAACTTTATCAACCGTGGTACGTTAGAAACAAATGATATGCGTTGACTATTTTTTTTTTAAGCAAACGCGCACAAACACAAATATTAAAGCTGAATTGACGTGTGTAAGAAAAAACAGTTCTAAAGAAACAATTCGCATCAATGCTGCTGTTTACTTTTTATTTTAATTAGGTTTTGTTCAATATGAGTTTTAGAGAAAACTTGTTAAGGCAAAAGTTGTTGGAAACTTTACAAACAACAACTTCTTAGAAAACGGTTTTTATGTAAAACTAATATTTTCCTAAATATAAGTCATACAAGTCGTACTTTACGATTTTTCTCAAACTTTGGCGGGCTTGAGGGACGGCTTAGCCTTCGCCGATCGTCCTAAAAAATTTTTTGAGTTGTTTTTTTTTATCAATACCCACCGAATTGGGGGGTTAGAGCATGGAAAAATAGAAAAAAATTTGATCCGTACAGTTAACGACCACCCTAATGTACATACATAAAATAAGTTTATATGTACATTAGAGCGACTCACCAAAAAAAGTGCTCATTTATTTTTTTCTTTCTTTAGTCCTATTTTCATCCATACATGATCAAGAAACTAAATCCGGTATCATATTAGAGTTACTACAAAATTGCATTTATATACATTCCAGAGCACCGTGTAAAATGCATCTAATTTGCAAAAATCTAAAAAATTTACATACAAAGATGATATACTTGCCAAAAGATAAAATTTGATAGGCATATTGCCCTATTTTAAACGAAGGGTTGCCACCCCATTGCATTTTTGTCAAAACGCGAACTAGCACGATTTTCAAAAAAAGCTGAGACGCGTATTTAATTAAATCGACTAGAGATTAAAATATGTTAATTTGGCACTTTTATTACAAACAACCCCGAACAAAAAAATTCAAAAACTGTTTTTTTTTACAGAAAATCCTTTAAAAAAAAGGACATGGATGATCGTCCTTGGACAAATTGTATACACAGTTGGACGCGCCTTAAAAAAAAACCTTTCTTACGATACCCAATTTGTATATGTTGATAAGGAAACAGATTCTTAAATTAACAAAACATGCAAAAATAGACCCTTTTTCAAACTGGTCCAGCTCACGAGAGGTCAAAGCTGGAGCCGAAATATTCAAAATGTCATCTTAAAAAAGTCCAAGGTTCATTTTTAGGAGGGTACATCGAGCACGAATTTTGCTTCCATACAACTTGAGTCGCTCTAATGTACATGTTTTTTTATTAATAAAAAAAATCTTGTTTATATTTCAAAATTTTCATAGCGCTTTAAAATGCATTTTCTATATGAAATGAAATTTTCGAAAGTTAAGGTATGTTCACATTTGACGAAAAAATCCAAAAAATTATTGACCACTAAATAAATCTATTAAATTTTATTAGTGAAAAAAAAGAAAAATGTAAAAAAAATGCTTAATGCTGTTTGAACTAGCGAATGCTATGCAAAATCAAGAAAATGTTGAATAAAAATAGTGGTTATGTGTAAGGCGTCCAATGTTTTTAAATGTGCCCATTAGTCATAGTTTACATAAAAATTAATTTCTTGGAATTAACATGATTGAAAAAAGGCAAGGTTAGCAAACGATGCCGTTAATACAGAAACCGCTTAAATACCGTTTAAAAATCGAATACCTGAATTGATACTGATGTCTTAACTACAACCGATAGTCTCTTAGGGGCCACACACATATTGGAAAAAAAGGCCACCTGCCTTTCGTGGTATGTACTAGATTAAAGGCTTCGGTCAGACTTCGTCACCAAAATTACTGTCAGTTGAACTCTAGAGTTCGGAACTAGTTATCTAGTACGTCTATCGCGCAGCAGCACAATGAAATGTTTTAGATAAACATGAATTCATACTTTCCATTCCGACCTCACCTCGCCAAGTAGACACAATGCGCCTACTAATGTCCTAATGTTTGAACACTTTTACACAGGCTGCCTTTTTAGTACGTGAAACCAGATTGAACTCCGGTGAGCCGTGAAATTTATGAGACTTACCAGACAAGCTGAGTTGTTGACTCCACCTTTAACCCCTAAGTGCAACGTTAGAGGTTTGTGCTCTAAAAAAACGTAAAATAAAAGAAGCCCCCGTAAAATAAAATAGCAGCATAAATATGCATTGACAGACCGATCTTTGTTACTAAATTTTAGGCAACGATTTTTATGATTTCTTTCCGTTAAGGGCTCTATAAATTCGAGGAATTACCTGCGTCTTCATATGTTTATCCTTGAAAAGTGCAATGTCAAGAGGGTGGTGCTACCTTAAGGGCCATTATTACAACTTGAAGTTAGCTAAAGTTAAGATTAAATTGACAGATAATAATGTGTTATCTGTCAAAAAGCGTCTGTTAACTGTCGGATAACAGCTAACGCCAAGTTATAATAATGGCCCTAAGACACATACTTGACGAATTTTAACTATTAATACATCCATAAAAACCTAAATTCATAAGAAAAAACTTTTACTATTTTAATTAAAGTTTTTAAATACTTAATATGTCTTAACAAAATTTTTTCATTAATAATGCCTTTATATAAAATCTTGTAATATATAGTAGTCTGTAAGGATTCATATCCATAGATTTACCCCAAATTTCACCAAGTTCATTTCAAATCAATTATCAGTTATACATAGCTGTCAAAACATATTGTTAACTGGAAGTTAGAGTAATAGTTAGTTTTAACTGAACTTGGTGAAGTTGGGGGTTAATCAAATAAATAAATTAAAAAAATAAATAAACCCATTTTAAAGAGAACGTAATAAACTCAATAACAAGACTCTTTTTCCGCATTTTACGACAAAAAAAAAATTTGCTGCAAGTTGCCAACAATTGCCTCATCTTTAAGTTTATTAAGTGTAGGTTAAAAAATAATAAATTTGACAAATTGCGTTACGTTCAAAAGCCGCAAAAAAATTGAAACTTTAAAATTATCACGTCATTTATAAAACGCAAGAAGGTGTTCAAATTCACAACCGTTAAACACACCAGAAACGTATTAAGAAAAAATTTGTGTGACTGTGTTAGTGTATAAAAAAAAAGAAAAACAACTAATTGTCATCTCTAAATTAAGGTAAAACACCAACAACGACAAAATGATATATCAAAGAAAATATTAACAATTAGAATAAAATAACAAAACAAACTTGAAATAACAGTGTAATGAACCCATTTTATGAAAAAAAAAAAAAAAAATAGAAACAAAACCAAATCTAATCTTTTGAATAAAACCAAACAAATACTTAAGTAACCAAAAAAAAACCCTACAACAATAATAAAAACCTTTTTAAAATATTAAACAAACAAAAAAAGGAAAAAAAATCCTAATAAAATCGATTTTGTGCCAAAAAAAAAACATAAAAAAGTTTATGAAATAAATAGAAAAATCTAAATGCAAACCTTAATGAAAAAAAAATTTGGATTGAAAATTTACATGTCTACATAGTGATGGTGTGTGTCATGACATATTTTACAAAAAAGACATACGATTTATTCTTTATGATAAATGTAAATGTGTGATGGTGATAAAAGCAGATTTACGGCTTAAAATATCTACTATTAATAATGAAAAACCACAAGTTTTCGAATATCTTGGCATATTCTATTTATATATGGAAACACGTATCTAAATAAATATGTATTGCAGTTATGCATATATATGTATGTATGTATATGTATATGTTATTTATTTTTACTTTCGGTCCTTTATTTTATAAAAATTAATATAAAATGCATACAAATAATTATAAAAAAAAAAAAACACAAAATCATTATGTAAATGGCATAGGTATTATTTTGCTAATATCTGTAGAAAGCCTATTTAATAGAGTTGTCAATTATTCGCCTTTCAACTTTGTTCGAATAATTCAAATAATTGTTTTTGTTCGTTCGATCAAACGATTTAATTTAAAAAATTATTCGATTAATCGATGAGAATAACGAATAAAAAATATAATTATAACAAAAAATTTACGTTTTTTAAATTGATACCATTCCATTCATCTACAACTATCTTCTTAATTTTTATAATTGCTTGTCAAATATTTGTTTAATAAGAACATAAAATAAATTTTTGAAATACTATGAGTACTTAACACGGTTTTTGCTTACTAAACATTGAGATTAATTACAATTAGGGCTATGGCTACAATATTTTTAAACTTTTCTTCATTGTTTTTAAAAGGTGGTCCAACCATAATGCACGATGTCAATTGTGAGTGGCACTTTATTTTCAATTTTTTTGACAAACTTAATTTGACATTTCTCTGTTTAATGGCGATTTCTTTTCTGAGAAAAATGTTGCATTAATGTTACATGTTCTACATTTTTGTGTTCGTTTGTACAAAAAATACAACTGTGGGAAAAACTTTCAAGTTCTTTTGTGAATATGTTGTTGAAAAACGTGCAAAACATGTTGCATATTTTACTCTTACTTTTACTTAAGGTGTTCATACTGCCCTGTTCTACAACTTTGGTACTTACTACTTTCTTTGCAGAACAAATGCTTTATTTTGTTTGTCATAATTCATACCGCTCATAATTTTGTAAACAATTTGTTTTAAAACAAAATATAAAAATATTTACACACTAAAATCAAAAACAGTCTATTTATATTATAAACGTTTTAATTTTTATAAGCCATTAGTGATGTTAATATTTGTTTCCAACCCGTAATAGCGCGCAGAAACCGCTTAAATAGCTTTACAAATCGCTCATTAAATACATTAATGATGAAAGTGTAATAGTTGTAAATAAAAGCACTAATTGTGTTCTATTGAAATTGCACAACATGTAACACTTCGAATGATTATAGGTAACATTAGAAAATGTAACATGTATATACGGTAACATATTTTTCTCAGAAAAGAAATCGCCATAAGTGTTTGACAAATTCAACCATGGAAAGGCACACAATTGAGCAGGGCGTCATGATTGTTGAAGCCTTTTACGAAAAAGGGCGTTCAAATCCAAATGCATTTCGGGCACTTCGTGGCTTATTGGTCAGCATAATCGACTAAATGTGTCGACAATCCGGAGAATTGTGCGTTAATTTCAGCAAACCGGGTATGTAGGAAATGTGAAAACAGCTGTGTATGCTGGCGCAGCTCGTTGATGGGCTAGTGGCGTCATCGGGCCGAATTTCTTCGAACACCATCGATATCACGACATGATAACGGACTTGTTGTAGTCAGAAATTGAGGATATAAACATGGAAGATATGTGGTTCCATGCGCTCTTTTGCGCGAGAAGTTCAATGGTCGTGTTAAAAGAAGATATGTGGATCCAACTCTTTTGCGATCTTTTGCGCGAGAAACTCAATGGTCGTGTTAAAAGAAAAATTGTACGTCAATAAGCCAAGAACAATTCAAGAGCTTAAGGATAAGTACATTAACGATATAGAACCTTAATTTTATCTCAGAATCATTGAAAATATGGGCCATCGGAAAGAGGTATGCCACTGTAGCCGTGGCGAGTATTTGGCCGATATTTTGTTTCCAAGATAGTTGTCATAGATCTTTCTATAACAATAAAAAATATTCTCTGAAAACTTTATGCTTTATTTACAATTAACATGGTGCGTTTTGGTTGGACCGCCCTTTATAAAATCATTAAAAACGTATTAGAATAAATCAAATTCTAAGATTTTATTTATTTTTTAATAAAAAAAATTGTTCGATTAATCGACATTAATTAATCGATTTATTCGTTATTCGAAAATCGCCATTTTAAAATTAATCGAACAAGAGTTTGGTTTTGTTTGATCGATTAATCGAATTATTCTTAATCGGCTGACAACTCTACTATTTAATTATTTTAATTTTATTTGACTTACTAAAGAAATTATTTAATTTGATTATATTTAACACTACAGTGGCTCATAACAAAATTTTTGTGATAACCAGGGAAACCAGAAATATGCTCTAAAAAACACTTTTAATGCGCATTAAATATGCAGTAAAAACTGGAAAATATGCCGTGAGAAATGTTAAAAATATGCCCTAAAAATTAAAATTCCTCACTTGAAGACACAATATTCAACAATTTAATAACAAAATCTAAAAAAGATTAAAATTCATATAAGAGATGTTTGCGCCGAATATTATCTAGATATTAACATCCATATGGGTTTTTGTCTTAAAGGGATTTTAGGTACGGTCGCTAAATTGTTAACAAATGTTAACATTTTAAAGGAATTTAAAGCTAGTTAAGGACGGGAGCTTTGAGCAAATGTGAACCGATTCGAAAATAATTTAATTTGAAGTAAAATATTTTTGGCATGAATTTAATTTAAATATCATCCTAATTAATTTGGCGCCCTATGCTCCAGTGGGAGTTAAAGGAACATATATATCGTTAGCTAAAATGCAAAAAGACGTAACTAACAAAAATATAATTTTACAGGAGAAGCAAAAAACTTTGTAAATTGAAAACTATAAACATGTCAGAAAAACATGCATTGATAAGTCGTCCATGGAATTCTTCAACCAATTTTCAAAGAAAACCATTTCATTATATTTTCTTAGAAAAAAAAATGTGTAATTACGTCGTTTTGCATACATCAAACAAAAAAACTTGTAGTTACATTCCTTTGTTTTTTGTTAATAAAAGTGCAATTTTTGATCGCAGAAGTGTAAAATTTTGTCAAGACATATAGATTTATAGCATTCATAATAATCAATCAAAAACTCGATTTTGAATTTTTTGTTAGTTACGTCTTTTTGCATTTTAGCTAACGATATATATATATATATATATATATATATATATATAATTAGATAGCTTGCGGTCACAAATAATCTAATTTGAATGTGAAATTATAGACCGATTCTCACCATTTGCATAGACTTCGTCCATATTTGATCAAATTATCTACAAAATTGGAATTTGTACTCTGCGCACAAGGCTAACATGGACAGACAACTAGCCAGGCGGATGGATGGACATCGTTAGATCACTTTAAAAAGTGATTCTGAGTCAATCGGAATACTTAAAGATTGGTCTAGATACAAATCGCATAACATTTATTCTTAATGACAACCTGCTTTGTCTTACAATTTAAGAGTAAAAATTAAATGTAGATGTCGAAATTAAAGTAACAGATTTTCGAAAAAAAAATATGTTTTATTTGCTGCGAAAGCTATTGTAGGCATCTAAAAAAATTGAATATGTATCAAAATATGCATTTAAAAGGCAAAATATGCGCTATAAACCTAAAAAATACTGCAAAAAGGCTCTTTTAACTAAAATATGCTGCAAATGGTAAAATATGCAAAAATATGCACTAACAAATCGATGCCAAAATTCATAAAAAGCTCTAAAACGGATAAATATATTGTTTCTGCCTTCATTAGTCGCACAAGGAAAAACATGCAATTTCATATTTCTGGTTTCCCTGGTGATAACTAATTACTTATCGATAAGAACTATTTTTCACAAAGATGGCTTGTATTACAACCCAGATTGGTAAACGAAACGAATTTCGATATCGGCATTAAAGTTTTTGTTATTTCGGTATCACTTTTAACACTTTTATGCAGTTTCGGTATTAATAGCGTTATCGGTTGCCGATCTTGCATACAACATAATTTCCAAACGAGAAAGTTTTTCAAATTACACTGTACAACACAAAAATAACAGGTTCTGACAATGGACTCTGTTTTGAAAGATCCAATCGGTATTTTATTTTAGGAGAAATTAAAGTTTCACCCTTTTGGGCTGTTCGTGCAGCATATCCCCTCCCTAATTCCCCTTCGTAATGGTAGTTGTCGGCCCTTAACAAGGTCGAGGGCGGGAATGATATGTTCCATAAACATATTGGCCATGAAATCTTACTAACTACATATGCCAGAACAGACCAAAGCACAAAACTTAACACAGACATCCAAACTCAGAGTCAATAAAAATACACCTATCCGCTGGGTTGTACTGTATTCTCATTTCATTCATTTAATCTGCAATACACAGTGGGATTGTAGATATAAAATGTATCGCAGTTTAGAGGGTATAAACGGGAAAATTCGGTAACCTTATATCTTCAAAACTAAAAGAGATGCAAAATAAAGGTAATACTTATCATTGTTCTTTAGAAAAATAAGCGGACAGGTGTCTGGTACTTTTTTGTAATTTGGCCCTATTACGGAGTAAACGGGTAAAATCTGAATTTTAGTACTTTTTTGCCATCTTTTGAACCAATAAACATAGAAACAAAGTTTATACCACATTCGAAACTTATCAAAACAATACGTATAATAATTTGGTACTTTTTCGAAATTCGAATATTTAAAGGGTGAAAATCGTAACTGTTTTTGGTACTTTTTTTTACAAAACATTTTTCTCCATTCATTGACATATTCGAACTAAATAATGGGCTACCACTATAATACTGAAATTTTTGATACTTTAATGGGGGAAAAATATAGTACCCAAAAAAGGAAATACGACAAATTTGATATTTTTCTTTAGCTTTTTGGTTCTACTAAAGTATCGGGTTAAATGCTAGAATTTAGACAAGTTTAAACCTAGAAAAATAAACTTTGGCATAAAAATATGTCACCGAAGAAAAAGAAGACGCTAACGAAGTAGCGGGTGTATGCTGGTATGAAATAAAATAAAAAAGCGCTCTCCTGTAAATTTTGATTTTTGGCGCTTACGTTATTTTCGCGGTTAGGGGTCGATTTGATTAAATTTTACACCTAAAAGGTTTTCCTAAAAGATGTTCTTTTAACCGAAGGAACGCAATTGCACCGTATTAACACAGTAGCGTATGACGTAGATACGTTGTCAAATAAAAACGTGTAATATTTACATAAATCTAATTATTATTAGCAAAAGAATAAATAAAAATATAAAATTAAATACTTTAATATTTAAATCAAATAAAAAGAAGGATAAGACAAACAATAATTTCAATAAATTTGGATTTTTTTAATATTATTTTTAAAGGTAAAGAAAATACGTCTACGATGGACTTGTGGGTAAATAGAGCGTATTTTTAGAAATTTACGGCGTTGCGTCCTACGTTCTATTTCTAGCATAAAGTTTTTAAAGGAATCCCCCAACCTTAAAAAAAACTTCCGAAAATCGCCAAAAACTATTTTTTCTCTACCAAGTCCGTGTCACAGGATTTCAATTACACGATTATTATAAACTCAGAATTCTGGATCGTGTGCAACTTTTGCAATACTCTAGATGCCCTAATTTGGGAACCTATGTCGCCGCTTCTAATATGTATATAGAAATCCAAAACTTAAACTCGAATACAACTGCATATTCCTCGACCTTTTTTTTTTTTAATAAAAATAAAAAGTTTTTTCGAGCTCTAACCCAATTGTAAAAAATATATATTTAATATATTTATTAATTAATTTGTTCCAATATTTCGATATCCATCGGATATCAAGGAATGAGTTACAAGTATATTTGTAAGAGACGTATTACTATATCCACATTGTGCGTAAAATTTTCAACATACCTTATACCTCAGATGTAAAGAAGACTTAGTTTCATATACTGATATGCTGCGCGAACAGCCCAAAAGGGTGAAACTTTAACCCCGAACTTGCCATGAGGCAGGCACATTATGTTCTAAATTGGATAAAAACAATTTCTTAATAAATAACAATGTATAATAACTTCATTGTCTTAGAAAGAGCCAAAGAGATGAAAATCATTGATTATATTGTTCGAAAAGAAATAAACATTTATAAGACTGAACTAATTATTTTTTTTTTAACTTAAATATACTCTAAAGGCCTAAATACACTGGTCAAATTCCCATCCAGCATTAAGGTTGTATTAGTGAAAATGAGTTTGTATGTGTGACACCGACGATGCTTGATGGAAAATCAAAAAATTTAGATATTTAGCATGCTTGACGAGTGATTTTGATGAATGTGTTGGCGTTACTCTTCAAGCACCCACACACTTTAGACGTGATTTCAAACCGAACAGACGCTAAAAATGTCGGATGAAAAGAAAAATATGTTTTGGAGGAAAAAAAAAATGTTATATAATAATTTTCTCCTTCTTTTCCTCAATTTTTTTTTTATTTATTAAAAAGCAACACAGTTTAAGGTATGTAATCACAATTAAACACTTTTTATCTATATTTTAATATTTTTTGCTTCAAAATAAAATGCAAAATGAATGCTTGACAGCTGATCCAGCAAATGTATGTTCTAATGTCAAGCACACGTACACAAGCTTGATGTCAAGCATTTGACAAGTGTATTTGGGCCTTAAGAATGCTGGAATTCTAGTGCATTTATAAACCCTAAGATAGTAGCCCAGCACCACCAGCAAACGTGTCTAGTATGCAGTTATTTAGTGCTGATGGGCTACTTTATTCCGACCAAAGAAGCAAGTTACATGGCATATATGCAGTAAAATTATTTAACTGCCATTATAGAGCAGATGAAAATATGTACTAAACTTTCAGTAATAAACTAAACTATTTGCTTTATGCTGCAAATATCGTTTACCTTTTCCAGGAAAAGTATTCATCCCTATCGTGAATAACAAGTGGAATTTTTGTTCCCATGAAATTTTCATTGCCCTTGAAGGGAAAGAATCAATCGTGAATCTCACGTGAAAAATTTTTCACGCTATCAGTTCCAAAGAACGTATGTATAAAAAGAAGAAAGATTAAAAAAAATTAAAAATCAATGAAATTTTTGTTCAAAAATATACACGTATATATTTTAAAGAAAAGTTAAAATCATAAAGCAAAATATTTAAAAGCTTCACAAATCCGCAGGCAATCGACCTGTTGTTTTGCATTTTGTTGACCAATATATCGGTTTGTGCCTTCTTAACGGATCTAGCCATTAAAATTATATTTAGTGGAGGAACTACGTAAGGCTAGATTACACTATTATTCTTTGTATTAGTACATGTCAACAACTCAAGTAATATGACAAAGTGTAATAGTGTGAATACAATGTGTCACGAAATGACAAGTATTATGAAAAAAGTTTGACATCCCATACGACTTCATCGTTGTTTGAAAAATGTCTAAACAATAATACTTTTCATTGGATCAGGGTTGCATTTTATTTCATTATACTGGTGTGAACACAAACTGTTATGTTACATTGGATTTTTTGACAGTCGCAACAAAACTCATTAGATTTCCATCTCACAAAGTATTATGGAATACGTGAGACTTGTGAGATAGTGTAATCTAGCCTTTACATACATGTTCTGTTTCCTATCAAAAATAAAATGAGAAAATCTAAGTGAAACGTGATTGCAAATATATAAAAAGGGGAAAAATTATTCACGATAGGGGTGATTGTTTTTTTTTTTTTACTATTATCAACTAAAGCCTGGTACTCTGTTCAACATTTCACGTGAAATGCTGTCAAAATGCATATGAAAAAAACTTGTGCGGAATATCTATGAAATAATGTTGATGAAGTTGTACTCTGTTTATTTTGTGAAAAAGTTCCGAAATGTTTCTAGCAACATTTTTTTTTACAACTGCGAAATAATGTAAGCTGCCTTTATTTCACGTGGAATTTTAAGCAAAAGCAAAAAAGTATGAACTTAATATTAAAAAAGAAATAAAAAATTAAAATAACATAACCGGTAACAGTTTTTTATCCATATTTACTTTTTTTTTATTAAATTTTTTATTAAAAAACAATAATTTTAGTAAAATACGTGTGGCGTTTGTTTACATACACGAAACAATGTAGCATACTTTGAAGGAATAAAAACGTCAAATTGTACAAACTCGCAAGATTGGTAACATTGATAAATGCCAAAATTTTCGTGTGGAATAATCAATGTTGCTTAACATTTTTCACAAATTTGAACAGAGTACTAGGCTTAAAGGTACAAGTACTTTTTAATACCTTTTTGAAGAAATGCCTTCGATCGGGCACTAATAAACATTAAAGCCTAGTACTCTGTTCAAATTTATGAAAAATGTTGAGCAACATTTATTATTTCACACGAAAATTTTGACATGTATCGATGTTACCTATCATGCGAGTTTGTACAATTTGCCGATTTTATTCATGCAAAGTATGCGACATTGTTTTGCGTATGTAAACAAACCCCACATATATTTTATAAAATATTTTTTTTAATAAAAAAGAAAGTAAATATGGATAAAAAACTGTTACCGGTTGTGTTATATTAATTTTTTATTTCTTATTAAATAATCAGTTCATCCTTTTTTGCTTTTGCTTAAAATTCCACGTGAAATAAGTGCAGCTTACTTTATTTCGCAGTTGTAAAAAAATGTTGCCAGAAACATTTCGGAACTTTTTCATAAAATGAACAGAGTACAACTCTATCAACATTATTTCATAGATATTCCGCACAAGTTTTTTTCATATGCGTTTTGACAGCATTTCACGTGAAATGTTGAACAGAGTACCAGGCTTAACACTTAAAACAAACTGTTTTTTTTTTACCTTTAATTGAATGGGCGAGCCCCTATTGCACCAACGCAGCAACATTGGAAATACTCATACCTACATAAATGAAAATTATTACAGACAATAATAAATGAGAAAGAATTGTGTTTACTGTTTTCTTCAAATCGTCTAATTCTCTTAAAAATTAAGAAAAAAGTGCGTAGTCTCCAAACAATTGAGTAAAGTATTTTTTCATAAGAAAAACAAATATTTTCTCACTAATATACTAGCAATTTAAAAAACAAAAAAGAAATTAATGTGGAGTAATAAAAAAATAATGAAGTCCTAACAAAAACATAAACCCAAACACACAAGTATTAACGCAATTGTTTTTTTTTTTTTTTTTAATTATTGTAAAAAATAAAAAAAAAAATAAAATATTGAGCACACTTCTGTTAAATCATGAAGAAAATTTTTTATGCTTTGTTTTCATTACATTTTAAATGACTGCAATTTTAAACCGGAAGGAAATTCAACACTAAATACATTTACTAACAAACACACACAAAACCACAATAAAGGGCACGACCAGTGTTGACTAATCTTGACGACAAAAAATGGTTATATTTTTGGTTAAAAAAATGGCTACATTTTGTTACTTTTTTGCAAAAATGCTTTATTATTATATAAAAAAGTTTTTTATAATAAAATTGCAAGTAACACAAGTGTAATTTTGTGATGTTATGAAAATAACACCGTTTTTGTGTTTTTCCGTGTGATTTTTATACAAAAGTATTTAATATTATATTTTGTGTCGATTGGATAAAGAAAAGTCGAGGTCGAAATAAAAAAGGGAAAAATCACTTTTTTAGTTTTTGTCAAATTTAAATTTGTAAATGTGTTATTTCTAAATGATAAACTAATAGAAATGAAGAAATAATTATGTTTTCCAAAGGGTATAAAATCTTAAAATGAAACATAAAACAAGCCCATTTATTTATTTGTCTATAGAAGATTATCCTTACAGACATTTTAAATTTAATATTCTTAATTTAGTGTACATTAAACATAAAATACAATACAAAATATATAAAATGATTATTTAAAGCAATAAAAAATAAAAACTATGAATTTAATGAAATAATAATTTTATTCTTTATGACATTTGAACTTGAAGAAAAATCAATAAAACTATAGAATTTGTTAAATTCATTGCACATTCTAATAAGAGGATCAGCATTAGCATAATTAGCTCTAAAACATCGAACTGATAATGGGATAAAATGACGTGATGGGCGTTGAGGAACATTAAACGAAATATTGTGTATTAGAAATCCAGAGCATACTTCACCAGTAATTATGTTGAAAATAAACGATATGTTTAACATTGTCCTACGACTTTTCAGGGTGGGCAGCTTTATAAGAGAGAGTCTAGAAGTATACGAAGGCAAGTTTACTGGATTAAAGTTTAGTCCACGAAGACAAAAGAGCAAGAATTGCTTTTGGACGGATTCAATAGCATCGGAATGTGTGTTATATATAGGGTCCCATATTATAGATCCATACTCTAGAATAGGTCTTACAAGTGCAGTATACAAAGTTTTTGTGACATATGGATCATTAAACTCTTTAGCCCAGCGCTTGACGAAACCAAGTACACCCCTAGCT
This sequence comes from Pollenia angustigena, assembly GCA_930367215.1. NCBI lineage: Eukaryota > Metazoa > Arthropoda > Insecta > Diptera > Polleniidae > Pollenia > Pollenia angustigena. The sequence continues at coordinate 45,136,243 of OV884056.1, read as the reverse complement.
TTATTTACTATCATAGTGATATGCGAAATAAAATTAAGTTTCGGATCAAACAGAATTCCAAGGTCTAAAGCTAAGATCCCACTATCGGCGCAATGTACCAATTTTTGTCTTATTTCATGTGCCGATAGTGTGAACGGTCAATATTTTTTAATTTGCGACAATCTGTGCCGAAATTGTGCTAACTGTGGACAATCAAAATTAACCTTGATGCGCCGATAATGTGAACACTCTTTTGCACAATGTGGAGCAATCAAATTGTTTAATATGTACCGATTTTTATCGGCCACTTGTGTGCCGATCACAGTCGCCAATCAGCGCCGATACAAGGGATGGCAAAACGAATTTTTTTAAAGTGCACAAACTGGCTACTAAAGTTTTACTTTTTTTAGCTTAATTGTACCAAAATTACATTTGTTTTATCTATTATTTATGTATTAAAAAGTTAAATAGTACATTTGTACTGTTAAATGAAAGAAAACAATTTGCTTTAACGAAAACATTGCTATTGTATCGATGTTGCCATCCCTGCTTTGTAAACATCTGTTTACAGAACAACAATTACAAAAAAAAAAACAAGTGCAGTAAGTTTGAATAAAATTGAATACATTTTTAATTTTATATTAATATATTATTTAAAATTGCTAGGAAACTAATAATGGAATATTCAAACGGAGAATTTTGCGAATTTTTAAAGTAAAATTATGTCGCCAACAAACAAATAAACCAAAACATATGATTAAATTGGCCCAAATAACACGATAGTGTGACCGCATTGTACCGATTATTGTCGCAATTGAGTTTTGGCCGATATGAACCGAAAAAAATTCTCACAATGTGCGACGATAATGGGACCACCCAAGAATAAATTGTGCAATGTATTTTAATGTGCGCCGATACAGCACAATCAAAATCGTCACAGATTGTGCTATTTGAGCCGATAGTGGGATCTTAGCTTAAGAAATTGACGGCCAATTCCAGCTGACTACCACCAAGATGATATTGTGCAGGTATCGGATTCTTTCTGACAAATCGCATATATTTACATTTATTAAGATTTAACTCCATAAGATTTATTAAGCACCATGAATAAAACGAGTTTAAGTCATTTTGGAGACGTTGTTGGTCAGAAACTTGACCATAACTAAGAAAAACTTTTACATCATCAGCAAACATTAAAATATTTGAAGATTGAATCGCGGCAGGCAAGTCGTTAATGAACAGTGAAAAAAGAAGCGGACCAAGGTGGCTTCCCTGTGGTACTCCAGAAAGAACATCAATTCGTCTGGAACAGGTGTTTTTAAAAAGAACGGTTTGTTTTCTATTAGTTAAATATGAATAAATCCATTTAATACTAAGGTCTGTGAACCCCAAAAAATATAATTTCCTTTTGATGAGCAAATGGTTAACTTTATCGAAAGCTTTACTGAAGTCAGTGTATATAACATCAGTTTGTTCTTGTTCCAAAAATCCACGATTTATAACGGTAGTGAGTTGAAGAAGGTTTGTCGTAGTAGAGCACCTTTTTTGAAATCCATGCTAATAAGGGGATATCAAATTGGACACTCGATAGGATAAATATTCAGTGATGATTTGTTCAAATAATTTAGGTATAATACTAAGTTTAGCTATTCCACGGTAGTTTTCCACTTCAGACTTTTTTCCTGATTTATACAAAGGAACTATGAAAGAATTTTTCCAAACGTCTGGAAAATAACCATATTTTATTGATGCATTGAATATAATTTCTAAAGGGATGGCAATAGCATCGGCACATTTAATTAAAATATTGCTTGGAAATTTATCCGGTCCATAGTTGTACGAAAATTTAAGGTTTTTTAGTTCCACAGATATTGTAGAAATATCAAGAGAAGGTATATTTATTGTTTGCTTTGCTGTTATTTCGAATGGATAATTAACAGAATCATCATAAGTAGAATCTGAATATGTTGTTGAGAAAAAATCCGCAAATAAGTTGCTTATAGTTGCATGATCACTGGATTCATTTTGTCTAAACTTCATAGAAGAAGGGTATCCTGCTGCTCTTTTCTTAGAATTAACAAACTTGTAAAACGATTTTGGATTACGTTTTAAATTATATTTCATTGTATTAATATAGCTATCATAAAATGATTTATTTAGTGATGTGTATTCAGCTCGGCTAATAGAATACATCCGATAGTCAACAGCAGATCCAGACAGTTTAAATTTTTTATAACATTTATTTTTTTTATTCTTGGCATGAGTTAACTGTTTATTACTCCATGGTGGACCAGACAATGGTTTAGATATTTTTTTCGGAATACTTAAATTCAAAAAAGAATAAACTTTATCGTAAAATACTTTACACATTTGATTTACGTCCGCATAGCACGATAATAAAGCGTACCAATTCGTGTCGGTGAAAAGTTTATTTAACGTGTTGTAGTCAGTACGTTCAAAAGAAAAAACTTTCTCATGATTGAAACCACTAATGTGCCAATTAATGATTGACCGAGAAATTCGAGTTTAAAAATTTTTGAAATTGATTGCAATATATTTTTTTTTTTTTTTTGTTCAAAAGACTCAAAGTTGTGAGAAATGAAAATTTTTTTTTATGCTGTTACCCTGCCTAAGGTGATGTCAAAAACGGACAAAATTTTTGAGGTGTTTTTCAAATCTCCAATTTCCAATTTTAAAAAATTTTCTTTAATAAAATCGAAAAAATGTGATTTGCATTCCAGGGACGTCTAAGAGAATGAAAGTAAAAAATTTTAAAAATATCCCCCGGTATACTTAGGTAGGGCAACGCTTTGATTTTAACGCAAAATTATTAATAAGGGTAAAGTTCATCTACTTTTATTAAGTTTTATTTAATGCTATTCAGATTTCTATGACAGAAGCTACAAGGACTACCTATATTTTTGCAAAATAGGACCTTGAGGGGAAGTAGGGGGCGAAACTACTTACAGATTTTAATGAAATTAAAAACATAGTTAGATCCCTATTTATATGGAGACATAAGCTACTTTTTTAAAACTGGGACCACAGGAAGGGAACGTAGTAGCACACGCCGAATATCCGCTAGCGCTATTACATTTATATTTTGGTCAAACATTTTTGCAGTCATTAAAGAACTTTTTGGTAAATAAAAATGTCTAATGAACAAATCAATTTTATCATAGCCAAATAAGATAACAAAAAAATGGCTTAATCTAGATGCTTAATAGCTACATTGGCAACACTTTAGGGCACATACGCATTCCTGTACATGTTAGAGAATTCAGTCAGTCGTATTTAATGGGGAGGTTTTTTTATAATTTTTATTGTCTTTCACTTTATCTTACGACGTTTTTTTTTTAGTCGATGCATTTTAATATTCTCTTTTTCTGCTTTTGTTTTTGTCTACCAATTTCATTAACATTTCCGTATTATGTGACTCATGTTAATGAATGTACCCAACAAACACGAAGTCAAACCTTTGATATGAAATGACTTTATCATTTGACATCAAACACGATTCTCAAACGTTTTTCAATTGTTTGATGTCAAATGTTAAATTCAAATCAAAAATAAACTTGGCAAAGCGAAAAAAGCATTAAAAATGTCGATTAAAGTTAAATTTTTTACTTTGTGGTTACATATGTTGTACTATTAAATATAAATTTTAATATAAAGTGAATAGCTTATTTCTTGTGAAAAATAAAAATTATTTGTGAGTAATTACAATGATTAAAAATACGAGAAAAAGGAAAACAAAACGGGAAAGTGAAGAAAATTTGTTTAACGATCGCGGTGCTACAATCATCAAAATAAAAGGGAGCCAAGTAGTTTGTCTTTCCAAGAGGAAGGAAAGAACATTATTTCATATTTTAGCTACACGCAAAGAAAAACATGGTTGTGGTAAACATATTCTAAGAGTAACATATTATGATAAGAATTATGATTGTAGTCACCATATTAAGATTATTATTGAATCATATTATGACTAAATATACTCGTACCATTACATCATAATATTTTTCCCTTAATCATATTATTATTCTGTTAATCATACTAAGTTAAGAAGTAATCTAAGTAAGCTAAGAAATTAATCATATTATTGTCATGTTGATCATAATAAGCTAAGAAGTAATCATATTATCATCATGTTAATCATAATAAATTTAGAAGCAATCAAATTATGATACAGCACCTTTCATAGCTGTCATAAAAATACAAAATAAATTTAAATATTTTTGAATCGATTTTTTATTTTGTGGCTTTTTACAATTTTTCTTAATGTTAATCAAATAGCGGAGTTCAATATAAGGCTTGCAAAAGAGCAAATGAAAAATCTGTGGTTTTCATGGGCAACCGCGTGTGTCCATTTTTTCGATTTTAAGATGTTGGTGCCATATTGCCTAATTTTGAACGCTTTGAAAAAAGATGGATCAATTCCAATTTTTTAACGTAATGGCAAAGTGTAAAATATGCAATACCTAGCCCATAGTTTGATATAGTATGGTTTTTCGGCTTTCCTGAACATTTTGTTTTAAGACATACGCGGTTGCCCATGAAAACCACAGAAATATCGTAACACTTTTATAAAATATAACGAAATCTCAGTGTGTTTGGTTGTTGGATTTTACAAAAAAACTACGATATTTTGCATTTGCACCATTACATCACTAATACTGAATGAACTCCACTAATATTTTAATTTTTTTTTTTTCTTTAAACCTTTTTTTTTATGGAATTTTATCTTTTAATTGTTTAACCGCTCACAAATAAAAAAACGACACAACTTCTTCAAAATTATTTTACAAATGGCGCTAACATAATATATAGTAAATAATAGTTTGATTGCATCTTTAACATAATATGATAAATGTATAGAAAGTTATCATGTTATGGCTATTAAATATCATGATATGGTTGTGAGAAATACAATATGTTTAGAAAGTTATCATAATTAAGTTGTTAGAAAAATAATTATTTTTCGGTCAACAATACTCAAATTCATAATTGCGATAAACATTGATATGTTTACAGTAACTATAATATTGATGATATTAAATAAAAATAACAATTATTTGTGTGCGACAACAGTATATTGTTACATCAAACATAGTGTTGTTGCCGTAACCATGCCCAACCATATTTGTTCTCTGCGTGTATGGTGCCGAATGTTTATCTTACAGTGTATTTAAATAATTAATAAATTTAAATTAAAAAAAAATGAAATATTTTTATTTATATTCTACATTGTATTATAATCCACATTTGAAAAACATTTGAGAATTACGTTTGAAAACAAGTTGAAAATAAAGGCAATTCTCAATTTGAAAATAATTTCCCCTTTTTGTTGAGAACGCTATGATTTTCCAATGATTTTCAAATCATTATCAAACGTTTGTCGTTTAAGAAAACGTTTGATTTCAAACCATTTTCAATTTGAAATCAAACCTCCGTGTTTCTTGGGTATCTTTTTCCCTTATGTATTGACCAAAATATTATTGGGTGTTTATTTCTAGACTGTGCAATATTAACAAACAATGAGACATATACCTAGAAGGAGGGGGAGTTTTATGAAAAATAAATTTATTATAAAGACTTTTATTTACCAAAAATATTGATAATATTAAGTCAAATTCAAAAAGTTGAAAAAACTTTGTTAATCATACGAATTGTCATTCAAAAAACATTTTGGTTTTCATTTTAAAATTTTTGTATTATAAACGAAAATTTTCTTTAATTTTGGTTTTTTTTTAAAAACTTTTTTGCTATCTTTTCTCGACTTGAGATGTTTTGTCAAAATGCCACAGAATTATTTTCTGTTTTTTAAGACCGATAGAAATAAAATTGTAAAAAATAACACGAAAAAAATCAATTTTTACTATATTCAAAAATCGAATGTGCTTCTCTCTATGAGTCAAATTTGAATTTACAAAGCTTTTTTACAATAGTCCTATTCCCTCAATATTTCAATACATTTTTTGCGCGAATCGATGGCTGATTTTTAAAGTAAATTTGTATCATTTGGTAACGTTGTTCAATCGTAAATCTATTAGGATGATTTGTCAGAGTATACTGATTATAAATGTCAGAAAGTGAGCGCAGTATGACAGTTCGTTTGACAGCTAACCCTTTCGCAAGGTCTATCGAGCTTAATAAACACTTTAGAGGTTGCTGTGTGGTTTTAAATTTAATTGTAAAGTTATATGGCTTAGATTTGAAAGGTTTGAAATGTTTTTATTATTTTCCTTTGTAAATTCCTTTACAATTATTAAAAAAGGAATTAAATAAAATAAACTACACAAACGTCATGTAAAACAAACCAAAATTAACGTTTGTACACAACTTTTCCGTTGTTTATTAGGGCGTTTCCTGTTTGCGCAAATATTTGACGCTGGCTTGTACGATCTGCTTATTTAATTTTTAGATGGTTAATTTAGTAGTTCCTAATAGCGCTTTAAATAATGTTTTTTTCAGTGTTTTAAGTACTGCCTAACTTTTTGACGTACTCCATCACATTTTCTGTTGCCTTTAGACAATAGTAAGAAGAAATTATGGACTGTAATGAACCTTTGCAATTTTTATTAAGATAATAATTAACTCCAGTATTTATAAACCACTATTAAATTTAACAATCGTTTATTAAGTGAAATTTACATAGAAAATTTGTTTAGTAAACCTTTATTAAATTAAAAATATTTTTATGAATACGTCAATTAATTTTTAGGTTAAGATAATTTTTTTGCTTATTAATGCCTTTAAAAGGTATTGAAATATTTAAACTACTTTCATTGAACAACACTTTAATTATTTCTGTTATTAACCCTTTATCAAATATCATCCTCATAAATAATATTACTAATAAAATATTATGTGTTTCTATTTTCATTAAATGTTTTAACACAACACAGTTATTTTGAATCCATGCGATTTTGATTATCTTCTAACAAAAGGCAATAACAATACACCAGTGGATCGTAGTTCATTATTATTGAAATTTGATCCTTTACTTGGTGTACCAGTGCCAGTTAATCTGGGACAACAACAGCAACAGCTACAATTATTACAAATACCAACTAATACTATTAATCCTTGTTTAAGTCCAACACTTGAAGAGGACGAACATAACGACAGTAATCGTTCATTTGTTATAGACACAAAATCAACAAGCGGATTATTATCCTCAACCGCCGGAGCCAGTGCCAAACTACTTAAAGAAAGATCACAAGAAGTAAAGCAGCAATTACAGTTGGAACAACAAATCCAACCAAATAAACGGCAATTAACACAGGAAGCAAACAAAGTGAGTAAATAAATTCTTAAAATATGTATATAAAAACAAAATTCAACATTTCTTATATTTGTTTCCAACATTTTCCTTTCTTTTATAGAAGAATGCCACTATGAGTGTCGATGTGATTAAGGACATGAATTTAGATAACGATTCTAATAAAACTTTCGAAAATTCCAAGTATGTTTATTTTTGTTTTTGTTTAATTTGTTTTTACTAAACATTTATGTACATATAAAATAAATTGACCTTAACCTTGCGTTGTTGCTATTTTATTTTCCTTTTTATTTCATTTAAAATAGTTCCACACAATCGGATGATAAACAGATCAACTATAAAATGGATGAACTTGAAAAGAAAATCAAAAATGAAGTGTAAGTAAAATTCATTGTTTATTTACCTTTAATTTAATATTCTATAGGTATTCATTTTGTTTATTTTATTTAAAAATCGCATACAATGTTATGTTGAGTGTAAACACTGTTTCCCTGAAGACTTAAAAGAAAATGTAAAATTTTCCAATAATTAATTAACACATGAACTTTATGCATTGGCTTTTTTTCATTGCTGTATCGTGCAATGAAAAAAGAAACCAAAATACTTGTAGTTTTATAAAATGCACTTGGAGAAAATTTTATAAATTGTCAGAAAATAAATCAGAAAAACTTGTACTCCGTGCAATAAAACACTTTTATCTAAATTTCTGTTCACAATTCCCTAAAACTTTGAACTATTAATTAATTTAGAAATTTTAAGCTCAATCGTGGATGTTTTATTATAAAATAGCAAAGATATGTAAAAAACTACTAAAAGTGAGCTGTCAGCTTTAGAGCTTTTACTTTATACATTATTTTATAACTTTCTGTTCTTATCGCACCATGGTGAAAGCTATATAATGCTAACGTTTTTACGAAGTTCGTTCTCTCATTCGTAATTCAATGTCCAATTGTGATCCAAGTTACATAATTCGTCATACAAAACGTTGCGAGCGAATTAGGTCATTTGCACGTAGTTCATTTTGAATTACCATGCCATCTACAAACAAATCATTGTCCTTACTAATAGCAGGCTGTAAAAAATACAAAACGAAACAAACGAAAAAAGTTATTTTTGTGAAATTTAAAGCAACAAATAAAAACAAAATAGGAATTAATTTTTTGATATTCTTTAATTAGAAATTGAGTTCATTAAATTTAATTTTCATTAAATTATTTTCACTGAGGGAAGGAATTTTACAACTTGGAATTTTTTATTAAAATTTATTGATAATTTTTCCTGGCTGAATTTAATGAACTCAAGCCTAATTAAAGAATATCAAAAAATTAACAGTTCAACTAAAAATCAAAATTGTTCTTAAAAATAGCTATGGCACAAGCTCTAATGTTTACATTTGTACTTTAATTTGTACAAATAAAAAAATGTCGACGAAAGTGGACAAAAAAACATAATAAGGGTATTCATTTCAATATTTTTTTGGTTGGAAAAGTGGAAAAAAGAAAAATTACACTCTTATTGACGTGAACGGGTTTTTTTTTTTACAAACTGTCAAAAAAAATCTGTCAAATAATTCGTGGAAGTAATTGATATTACTTCTGATATTACTTGAACAAATTGATTAATAAATTTAAAACGAAGTGATTGGTGTTATTTTCATCATAATATTCGACTACAAGAAGTTACTCAAAATGGCGATTGTCTGCCAAAAAGTCGAGTATTTTATTAACTTCAGCTTCTGTCAATTTTTTTTGACCCCATTTATTTTTTTTTTAATTCTTTTTTAATAACTTTTTTCATTGAACACATATTTAATATGAATTTTTTCTTTTTGAAAGATTAAATGAAAAAGAAATGTTGTAACTACATATAAAAAATAATTTTTAAAATCAGAGTTGTACAATTCAAGAGTTTATAAAAAGAGATGCAATTTTTCGTACTTTGTATTAAAAATTAGCAATTTTTTATGAATGGTAACATCATTCCGTTTGACGTTCAAAACGGAAAATTACATCTTTTTATCCTGACTTTTTTACACTTGGTTATAGTCTGATAAAAATGTAACTTTTGGTGGAATTTTTTTCTTGTGGTTGTTGTAACAAAAATTACATTTTTCCACTTTTCCATTTTTCCAACAAATAAAAAAACTGAAATGAATACCCTTAATAAACAAATGTATTCAGGTTTTCAAGACAAAGTCTTGACAGAAAGAATACGAAAAAACAGAGGAAAAAGGAGGCAACATGTAATTTGAAATTAAAGTGATTATAACAGCAAATTTCGAACCACCAGTACTACTGGTTAAAGATTGATGTTTGACTGTTGGCTAACGGGCACCGCAGTGGTGCAGTGGGTAGAACTCAAAGATCTGCCGACGATAGAAAGTGGTGTCTCTTGAAACATGTAAAGATCAACCCGGGTTCAAATCCCAGCTCAGCTAGGAAAAATTATCAATAAATTTTAATAAAAAATTCCAAGTTGTAAAATTCCTTCCCTCAGTGAAAATAATTTAATTAAAATTAAATTTAATGAACTCAAGCCTAATTAAAGAATATCAAAAAATTAAAAATTAACAGTTCAACTAAAAATCAAAATTGTTCTTAAAATAGGAATTTTAAAAAACTTGGATCGCCCTTTGGCCGAAATTCGACCACTCGACATTTACTTTCGATAAAACCTGTGCGTTATACAACAAAAACGTACACATTTTAAGAGAACGGCAAAAATGCACTATTCACCCAACTTCATACGAATGTCTGTAAGATAAATTAAAACGCTTTTCAAATACTTTAATTCAAAAAATTTAGAATAAAAATATATTGAGCATATGGGCCATTAAGGGCCATTATTAAAACTTGAAGTTAGCTAAAGTTAAGATTAAATTGACAGATAATAATGTGTTATCTGTCAAAAAGCGTCTGTTAACTGTCGGATAACAGCTAACGCCAAGTTATAATAATGGCCCTAAAAGTTATTAAAAGCTGATTATTTTACGATATTGTTATAGAGAAATATTTAGATTTTACTAATTTTATAAATTTACTCATAAATTTCTTCACTTAGATAAACTGCAAAGTTGTGCAAACGTAATTTCTTATATGTGAGAATGTTTAATTGTATGTTTTCTTTAATATTTATCTATCTTAAAAGAGGTGATATTTGATAAAAATTATTCCAAAAAAATTTTCTTACATGGTCTGGAATCTAAGGAAGAGTTCAAAGAGAAATATGTTATTCGGATTAACAGTAAATTTTTATTTTATTTTGATCAATACTCAGTTAAATTATTACGGAAAAAATTTCACGTTCGAAATGTCACGTATCGACCCAGATTTTGACTTAAAAAAAAGAAAATACAGAAGATTTTGGAATCAAACCAAGACATTTTAATGTTACATTGCTACGTAAAATTCAGAAAGTAGTTTGACTAAAAAATTGTGCCAGTTTTCGCTGAATTACGCCTTTTTATACATGGCCAAAAAAACTACTTGTTTTTTTCACGTTCGAACCGCTACTTCTTTTTCCATTATCTTTGACCTAGAATCGCGCCCTCCATAAACTTTAGCATAGATAACAGTGCTTTCTTAGTACTATAATTTAAGGGTTTAGAAAACGTAAAAATATTTTTTGCTTTAAATGTTATTGCATTTTTGATGCGTACGACTGTCACGTTCAACACTTTCGAATTACCCATATCTACACACAAATTCCTTTAAAACGATGTATGTTTCATTATAATCGGTGGACGATAAGATACTTAAAAATCGATCACAAAAAAATTGTTCCCGTATTTATATATTACCATAAGATGAGTCATTTGAAATTGTTGCTTGCTTTTGTATTAATGTAAGAAAAAGAGTTGTTGAATTAAGAATATTCCGTGTGAAAAAAGCAAACAGCGTAATTCAAGATACCGTGTGAATATAGCATAAGATTCGGCATAGCCAAATGGTTTTCTAAATACCTTTTGATATGTTGTATACACATTTTTTTTTTTTTTTTTTTTTTTTAAACCAAGATCGGAATTAGGACTGAATTAATATGTAACCGAAGTTTATGTAGGGTATTTTTTAAAGAAACAAATTAACTAGGGATGCCAATCGGGACTGGTTTTTGCATATCCAGGTGTTCGGGTTTTTAAAAACTCAAATCCCAGGATTTTTCGTGTTACCGATCTTTTTCAAAAATAAATGCTTTTTATAGAAATTTCTTTAAAAAAAACGTCTTTAAAAGAGGTTTACACACAAAAGTTTTATAATTACTGCCTATTTCACGATGTCACTCGAACGTTTTCTTTCGCACAAATTACATGTAAAACAAAAACAAATTCCCAAGTTTGTTTTTGTTTTACATGTTATTTGTGCAAACGAAAACGTTCGCGTGACATCGTGATATAGGCAGTTAATTTATCATTTAAATAAAAATATAATAAAAAAAAAACTTGCGATTTCAAACCATGTGTTAATTGATTCAATTTAAAAAATAATAACCATAAAATCTATATTTCTTTCAATTACCTCAGCTGATTTAAACTAAATAAAAAATAACTAATATTGTAATTGAATAGAGCAAATTGAATTCGAAATTAATTAACAAAATCAATTTATTACGTTAACCATAAAAACTAGTGGTAGGAATAATGTTGTGTAAAAAGTTCATGACTTAAATTCGTGAAATCCATAAATTACCGTAGGTCCAATGCCCACGCTCACAAAACACCCTAGCGGTTTTCACCCTTGATAGTAAAGTCCCTTGTAGTCCTTTTGAATCTTATTAATTTAGTTAAGGTACTAAGATTTACAACACTGCAACAACAAAATGTATTAGAGTAAAATTTACTACGCTGTGGTTGAAAAATCCAACAAAAAGCTGTAGTAAACACGTTTGTTAAATAATCCAGAATAAAACAGTTGAAGATACTATATCTGTATCTTTCCTTCACCCCTCAACTTCATTAATTTACAATACCAACGAAAAAGACACGCTTTGTAGTATAAAATCGTATTAAGTAAAGCAGAGTTTTACACTTAATACAAAAAGTGAAAACCGCTAATGTTGTGTAAAAAGTTCATTATGTACTTAAATTCGTGAAATCCATAAACTACCGTAGGTCCAATGCCAACTCTCGGAAAACACCCTAGCGGATTTCACCCTTGATAGTAAAGTCCCTTGTAGTCCTTGTGAATCGTATTTATTTAGTTAAAGTACTAAGATTTACAACACTGAAACAACAAAATGTATTAGAGTAAAATTTACTACGATTTGGTTGAAAAATCCAACAAAAAGCTGTAGTAAACACATTTGTTAAATAATCCAGAATAAAACAGTTGAAGAAACTATATCTGTCTCTCTCCCTCACTCAGCAACTTCAGTTATTTACAATACTAACGAAAAAGTAAAGCAGAGTTGTACACTTAAAACAAAGGGTGAAAACCGCTAAAGTAAAAATTTTGAATTTACTGCATCAGTAGAAGAATGTTTGTGCATTTCAAAAGACATTTTTTTCTTTATTTATTTTCAGTTCTCCTCACGTTAAAATTTCTTTATAATTGAAGCACAGCCGCGAATAACGTTTTAAGTTACAAAATAATCATTTTTCAGGAGAGCAAAAAAACGTTTTTTGACAGGCAGCATTATTTGTTTTAAAAATTTGTTTTTCTATTATTAAAAATAATGATAATAAAAACTTTAATGCAAAAGGCTTTTAAAACATTATTCTGAACTGCAAAACCATTTCGGTTTCATCATTTTGTTAGTAACTTGCAATGTTCTTCCAGTGGCTGACACTTTGTACGCCATTTTGAAGGCGTTAAGGTGCATAGTTTTGGTTGATTTGATGTTTGAACTGTGTAAGAGAGTAAGGTTAATGGTTATTTGCAAAAAAACGGTTTTTGCAAAATGTGGCGTTTACAACGTTATTCGCGGCTGTGCTTCAATTGTTGGACACTTAAAAAGAATAACAAAGTTTAACTGTTTTCTATCTTCAAAGTTTTTCTTATGATTCAAAAAATTAATTAACAAGGTTTCGTTTAAATGTGCTAAATTCCCATTTCATACTATTGATAAACTGAAATTTATTGTTTAGGCAGAATCGTCAGGAAACTTCATACAGAGATTTTAGAAAAACTAAAGATATTATACAAACAAAACTGTTAAGCGAATAAGAATTATAAACCCCAGTTTTACTTGTAAAATTTCAAAGCTTAAACAAAAACAAAAATTAACCGTGAGTTTATCTTTTCTTACAGTTCAATGACAGTTGTAACAGAGGTAATCAAATAAATATAAAAGATCAATATTGTGTTCCCTATCCTCTAAAATGTCATGATGAATTTGGTTTTATAAAAATAGATAAAACAAAAAAATTAAGTTAACAATTTCGGGATTGACTAAATCCCGGGATTAAAAAATTTAAATTGTCGGGATTCAGCGAATCCCGAATCCCGGGATTTTTTGGGATCGGGATTGGCATTCATAGTTTGTACCATTTTAGCACGATACTGTTATGCAAAAAATTACATGAAAGTCACGTTACTAATACTAAAGCGTTTACTGGTGACAAATAAGCACCTCTATCGCAAACAACTACTCCCATGAAAATATTCCCATGTTTTTTTATTTTGTATTGTGAATGATTCCCATAACAAATTTTTTGGGAATGAATTCCCAAACCTTAAAAATTTGGCATCGCCAATGTTTACTCCCGCGAGTATTTTAACTAAATAAACTCCCAACAAGTGTTAATGTGAACGAGAAGGGAAAATGTACATTTTAATTTGTATTCTAAAGTAGGACTAATTTAAATTATTTTTTTCCTTTTATTGAAGGAGTGTAAATAAAGAAAATGAAGATAAACCCTATTCATTATTAATTTTATTAAATTTTTATTAGTATTTTATATTGTATATTTTTCTTTCACAATACAAGCACTGACAAGTTATTCACAATAGGGACTTTTGTTTATAAAGCACTGACAAATAATTCACAATAGAAATGTTTACTCCCAATATATTTGCGATACCGATTTGTTGGGGATGGGAATATAGGTTTGCTCCCATATTACATATTCCCATAACATTCGCGATAGGGGTGAAGAGTTTTTTTTTCACTCTTTGATTTTACAGCTCAACACACAACTAAAATTTTTGTAAAAGTATGTTACGACCCAAACTGCTCTCCTCTAGCTATACAAATCACCTAATACACAAGTGTTTGAACCAAAACAATTTGTACAACTTTTGCTACAGAAGTTTTTTTTATTTCAATCCTGATCCTGTTTAGATCCTATGGCACATTCTTGCATCTGCCTATTTGATTTGCATTTTTTGTAAACACATGGTTAATGTAAAGTGCAGGTGTTTTCCTAAACTTATTGATTTTAGCACCTTTAGAAATGTTAATGGTCCTTTTTCTTTTAGTTGCGTTGGAGAGCATGATTTATTAAATGCGTTCTGTGACGTTAAGTCTGACGTAACATCCTTATTCATCACGTAAATTTGTCCATATTTTCTAAGTCATGGAAAGAAGCTCGGGGTGTTCCCATTCCAAAGTGTTAAAATGTTCGGACAATAGATGATGATGCACCCATATCAATTTTCCTTTCATTGTCGAAAGCTGTTAAACACATTGAAGGACCAAATATTATTTTCTGTTCGAAGGCTTTTTGTTCCATATCAATATGCTTTTCTTTTTAATCACAATACATTGTCTCTAACTTAATATGACTGATAACAGAAGACATCTAAATTAAGTGAATTATCTGACCTAACTAAGGCCCCTTAGTTAGTAGGTCAACTTTATTTGCTGATGAAATTATGCTCATGTTTAATGGTCAATAAGAACGATATTGTAATTTCAACCGTACTATTATAATCATGATCGCTTTTCATCGTGGTCAACAGCGTTACAAAGTTCAAAATTTCCCTTCAATTTCAACTGAAACGACTACTGCAACTACGTATTCTGTTGTCAATACTTTGAAACTGCCGTTTTTAGCTTATGACAGCTTTCGGCGCTATACGTTACGTTGTACTACAGCGACTATTCTGTTCCCCACTTAAATCTGAAGGCTACTTTATTGACAAAAGTCTAACTTTTGAAAGTCATTATTGATCACCTCGGTTGTAAACTGTGCACTACAAACATTTCTATCGTCAAAAAAAATAGACAAAAATTAACTTTGGTCGGGCAACGCCTAGGGCACGGCTAGTAATAATATATATTTTGATTCGCCAAGTGTAGCTTTTCATATTTCATTTACCCGCAATTTCACCAAGTTCAGTTATAATTAACTACCAGTTATAGCTGTCAAAACATATTGTTAACTGGAAGTTAAAGTAATAGGGGGTTAGTGTAATAAATAAATAAAACTCTTAACATTTGCGATCTTCACTTGAAATCGCATAATACGTGTATTGTAAATCGCAAGAAGTTTGGTGACTTCAAATTGCAAAAGTATGCTCAAGGGAACTTTAGAAAACTGTGGCAGGTCGCAAGGAAAACGCACCAGTTTCAGAACACCATAAAAAAAATCTGGCTTTTTGGATTTCAAATCGTGCGATTGTCAGAACATGGCCGTATAAATAATTAAATGTTTCTAAAAGTTAAAAATATAAAACCCAAATTAAAAGTAGTTGTAACCCACTCAATAAAACCAAAATTTTTACAAAAAAATTTATAAAGAACAAAAAAAATTATGTATTCCTAAAGTTTATGGCCAATTTTTCTCGCATAGAAAACAGTGTATTTTCCAACTAACGCTACACACTACATACATATGTACTTATATTTACTAGTTTTTTGTTCTAACAAATAAAAAAAAAAAGAAAAAATGAATCATTATTGATTTTTTCGTTATTTATTTTCTCCCCATTCTTTCACTCAAAGAAAAATCTTTGCAAACCAACAACAAAACTTGTTGATGTTTGCATACATAATTAGAAAATGTTCCTTTCATAAATTCATGCAGCTAATTTAAATGTTTTGTTAATGCAGTCCTTTCTTATTTATATTTGTTTTAGTCTAAAAACAGAAGATATTGAAAAGAAACTTAAAGATGCTGAACAAAGGGAGGAGGCTTTAATAAAACGTATCACAGAGAAAGATAAAACAATAGCGAAAATGACGTGAGTTGCACAATTCTTGTAATTTGTATTTATGTAACAATAATTTATTATAATTTTCATTTTAGTGGTGTCATTGAAGCTTATGAAAAAGCCATAGCTGAATTAATTGCCGATAAAGAGCAATTAACACAACATTACGAAAAACAATTGGCTGAAGTTAAAGCCGATCGCGATTCAAATTATCATCATTTAACATCACTGGAAACAACATTTTCCGATTTGCATGTGTAAGTGAAAGTATTTCGCACTTTTTTTAACTTAAAACTAATTTTTTGAACGATCATCCCTTAAATGTTTTTTAAATCCGGGTCGAATTAAGGCATTCGATATCGATCAAAATTATAATACAATTTTAATGGAAATATCGATCGATATTTGACCTCTGGTTAATATTTAAATTATTTTATTTTTGTTTGCCTATTTATAGGAAATATGAAAAGAGCAAAGAAATGACCTGCCAATTAAAAGAAAGCGAAGAAGCTTTACAAGCGGAAAAGCGCAAGAATTTAGAGAACCTACATTTACAGGAACAACGATATGACAAAATGAAAAACCATGCAATGCAACAATTGGAAATGTAAGTTTGTAATATATTTTGATATATTGATTTTTTTATATTCAAAAAATTCAAACTTTAAATTTTTGTAACGTATTTTAATAAGAGTTTTCACGATGGGTAGTGCAATGTGTGCAAACGATGCAAATGTGTTCAAAAAAACACACATTTGCACAACACAACAACAAAATTTTCTTATTTGCAATTTGCTAATAGGGTCTAATTTCTTCAATTTAAATCAAATTAAATTATATTTGATGAACTTTAGAATCTGGATTAGAAACATATAACTTAATATTTTTCGTGAACTTTAATATAAAATAGAAAATTAAATTTAAATTATTTGATAAAAATTTTTTAATATGCGTGTGCATAATACAATGGTAAACAAATACAGTTTTTTACAGTGCTGCCAGAAAAATAAAATATTTGCAGAAAAAACCCGGTATGTATTGCAAATACGCACAATGATCATCGTGAAAACCGTAAATATTTACGTTGTGATTCAACTTTGGAAACCTCTTTGTTGAGCTCCTTGTATCAAGATATACACGATTGTAGGTCAAAATTAACAGCTTTTTCGTTTACGTTATCGCATTTCAAAAAATGTTCTGCCAACTTATTTGGCATTTTGTATTCTGTGATTTGAAGGCTATCAAGTTTTAAACGGGCAGTTATTGAACGTGTAATTTCATCCTCATCACTAAATTATCAATGAAAAATAATATACAAAAAAGTGCATACACAAATTTGTAGGTTACATTAGGGATATACCTTTTACGAATATCAAAAATAACGCCGCATATCCGTGTGGGCAATAATAAAATATTAAAAAATTTGAGTTCACTTTTCCTCTATCATGAAAAAAGAGTCCGCACCGAAAGCGTTGAAGTTTTGTTTTTAATATATGTATATACATATGGGCATTTCCTGGCGTCACGAACGTACGTTCGTACGCTTTGGAAGTACAAATAATATAGAAAACAAAACTTTTCCTCACATTTTTTTTTCTCGATTCGACAGCATTTGGGTAGCTCTATGTTTAGTGCAAAATATAGATTTCATCGAGTTTAACAGCCTGTTCGTCGATTTCGAACGTTAACGTTCGCATAGAAAATAACATTTAAAACAAAAACAAATTTTCGAATTTTGTTTTTGTTTTGAATATAATTTTCTATGCGAACGTTAACGCTCGAAATCGACGAACAGGCTATAAGTTTTCATTATAAGAGTTATAAACGTGTGGTCACGAACGTTCGCAAAATAGAAGTCAACTTTGGCTGACAATAGTGAAATGTAAAAATCTGCGCAATGGAACGGAATATTCAAAAGTGATTAATTTATTTTAAAAGTGTATTAATGTAGGTCTCCATCCAGTATTTACAAAATAAAATATCTCTCTTGGTTTTTGTTTAATTGGCTTATTTACCGGTCGCGAACGTACGGATCGCGAACGTACGATTTTTCCGAATGTTTTTTTATTACTATCACCACGCATTTTCCGATAAATGTCTCCCAATTTCCTTAACAAAAAAACTTAATACTCCTTTTGCAATTGATTGTAATGGAGAGATTATGAAGAAAGAGTGTAAACACAACATATTTTTTGCATGTAAAATAAGTATATAAAAATGTCTTTAGAAGTAGAAAATACAGAAAAATATAAAATTTTCCAGTTTCCAGCCCAATTTCCTTAAGTAAAACAGCTGAGATATGCTATGAAACCATATTTTTACAAGAACAAAGACTTTTTTATAATAATAAACAATAAAAGACGATGATAATCAACATTTAATTGTTTCATCCTGGTAGACCTTTCTGGGGAAATGCCCATATATAAATTTTTTTAAACAGTGATTCTTGCCTTAAATAATATATCGTAGGTTGATTATTTAATTGTCGTATGTCCTATGTAATTTGTATCCACATACGACAATTAAATAATCAACCGACGATATTTTTTATTTTTTGTTTAATTTCTTATATGTATTACCTTCAGTAGCAAACCAATTTTCATAAGTCTAATGCCAAAGTTTTGATCAAATACAGATAATTTAAGCAGAAAAAGTACCTTTCTTTATCCAACTTGATATTATAGTTAAACAAACATTAAGTTAATCTTTAATAAACTTCATGAAAGCTTATTAATGTTTCTAAAGGCACTGGGTAAGAGAACCATCTAAAATTAAAGATCATTAGCAGTGTTGCCAAAACTTGGTGACCAAAAATGGCTAAATTTACGGAAAAAAATGGCTAAAAAATGGCTAAAAATGGGCTAAAAAATGGCTAAAAGCTTTTTTTTAATAAAATCACATAAAAATTCAATAACAAAAAATAATTAAACTATTTAAAGTTGTTTATGATGAAATTGTGAGTTAAGATTAATTTGTTTAATAAGAATAAACGTAAATTAATATTAAAATAAATTAATATTAAAGAATTAAATCATCGAAAAATTCGATGTCGTTATTGTTCATCTCATAGGAATCACTCATTAGTTTCAAATAATCATAAGTCTTAAATAATTTAAAGGTAAATCATTATTACGACAACATTTACCCAACCTTTTGAGTCCAGATCTACAATCAAAAACAAGTTAGAAAGTATAGTCGGTTAAACCAGACTTTATGATGCCCTACAATTTGTACCAAATTTTATCAAATAATCTCTAAATTGCGACCTGTACTTTGTGCACAAGGTTTACATGGACAGCCAGGCAGCCGGACAAACATCGTTAATTCGACTCAGAAAGAGATTCCAAGCCAATCGGTTTACGTAAAGGTGGGCTAACGACCAATATTTTAGGATGTTACAGACATCAGCACAAACGCATAGTACGATCTCCACTGTTGTGGTGGTGGTATAAATATTATATTGTTATGGTAAAAAATTTCAAAAGATTTTGTTATTTGTGCTTAATTCCCAGTTTTTATTCTTGATAAAAACACTTGAAATTTATTGTTGATGGGATAAGCTATTCCTATGCATTTCACTGGTTGCTTAGGCCAGATCATCAGGAAACTTCATCCATAAAGATTTTAGACAAACTAAAGATATTAAACCAAATAAAACTGTTAAACGTATAAGACTTATAGCAACAGTTTTACTTGTAACAATATCAAAGCTTGAACAAAATACATCAACAATAAAAAAGTGGGTTTATCTCGTCTTTAAGCACAAATAACAAAATCTTTTGAAATTAAAATTTTTTATTCCCAAAAATTGAAATTACTTTTTGTTATGGTAAAAATATTTACCTAATTGATAAAATCGAATTAACGGTTGCTTAATGTAACCTATTTCTCAAATTACTTTTATCGATGTTTACTTGGCTAAGCACCCTCTCTACTTCAGCATTACACCATGGAAGTGAGAGAAACCTTATAGTCAATTCTGAAATTTCTTAAACAATTGTTACCGCCATCATCCCTTTATTGAAATACTTGCAACCAGAAAGAAAAAGCGATGTTTGTGTGAATCCATTTTATAAATTTAATAGTGGAATACTGTTCCTTTATTTTGAAAGATGTTTCAGCGTCAAAGTTTATAGCGATTTTCAACATTTTTAAAAGTTGTGTTTTAAATTTAAGGAGTTTTAATTGTTCAAAATGTTTATTTTACTTTTATAATTTTTATAATAAAATAAAAATTATTCTTTTAAAAGAAAAACGGCAAAAAAATTTTATGGCTAAACAAGTCGAAAAATGGCTAAAAAAATGGCTAAAAAAATGGCTAATGGCTAAATTCATTTTTTAATGGCTAAACAGGGTGAAAATTGCTAAATCTAGCCACTAAATGGCTAAATTGGCAACACTGATCATTAGCGTTGCAATCAGGGGTGCCAGATAATTTGGCAAAAAAAACCTATTCTTACTTACAAATAAGAACAATTCAGAATTATCTAATGTTTATAATAACTTATAAAATTTCAAAAGAATTAATCAAAATAAACGTTTTACAAAGAAATTGTAGTTAAATATAAAGTTTTTCTTAACTTTCTTATAATTAAGTATATTCCATATACAAATATTTGAGTTTGACATTTTTATTAAATCCGTTTAAATATTAATATCAAAACAGTTTAAATTATTAATTTTTAAATCTATATATATAAAATTGGATGTGTGGGTGTATGTGTGTATGTATGTAACGTATGGACTCCAAAACGGCTGGGCCGATTTTGATGAAATTTTCAGGGAATCTTCAGAATATTCAGACGGGTGACACTGTGAAGTCTGATTTTTGATTTTCGGTCTGGGTGCGGAGGGGCGTGGCAAAAACCATAACTTGAGAACGGCTTGACCGATTTGAACGATTTTTTCTTTAAAATGATCGTCATGGTCCACCTTAGGTTTTTACGGAAAAAAATTTTCCCCGCCCACTTTTACGCCCACTTTTTTCGATTTACCTAAAATCAGAAAACGGCTCCATCGAGTTGACTAATTTTTCTTTCAAATGTTCGTATTAATCAACTTTAAGTTTTCATCGAAAGACAAATTTACCACGCCTACTTTTACGCCCACTTTTTCTATTAAGCGCATAACTGAAGAACGGCTTGACCGATTTGGACTATTTTTTCTTTAAAATGATCGCCATGGGCCAACTTAGGTTTTGCGGAAAGAAAATGTTGCCCCGCCCACTTTTACGGCCACTTTTTTCGAATTACCTAAAATCAGAAAACGGCTCCATCGATTTAACAAATTTTTCTTTCAAATGTTTGTACTAATCCATTTTAAGTTTTCATCGAAAAAAAAATTTACCACGCCTACTATTACGCCCATTTTTTCTATTAAGCGCATAAGTTGAGAACGGCTTGACCGATTCAAACGATTTTTTCTTTAAAATGATTGCCATGGTCAAACTTTTTACGGAAAGAAAATTTTGCACCGCCCACTTTTTTCGATTTACCTAAAATCAAAAAACGGCTCCTTCGATTTGACTAATTTTTCTTTTAAATGTTCGTATTATTCCATTTCACGTTTTCATCGAAAGAAAAATGTATCACGCCTACTTCTACGCCAACTTTTTCTATTAAGCGCATAACTTGAGAACGGCTTGACCGATTTAGGTTTTTACGGAAGGAAAATTTTAAAGGCTGTAAATTTCGTTTAAAGTTCAACTTAAATCGTCTGGTAATACAACACTAATGTTTGCTTGGGGCCAGCAACGCGGACCGGGTCAGCTAGTAATCTTTAAAAAACGAATAACTTGCAAAAATAAAATCTGAAATTTTTTGCCAAAAAGTTTGCAAATTTATTTAATTTTCCTTACATACGAATTGGCTATTTAATCTATGTACTAACATCGTCCTCAATTGCGTTATAATCTTAAAAAAAAAATTATTTAATTATCAAAGTAATTATTATTTAAAATATATTCATTGATAGTGAATATAAATGTATCTTACCTTTATTCTTTTGTCAGTATTTATCTATCCATTTTCAAACACAAATATAAAGTGTTTTATAGTTTCCTAATAGAAAAAGAAATTTTAACTGAATTATTTTAGGTTTAAAAATTATTTATTTTTTAACTTTGGCCTTTAATTCTTCATAGTGGAATATTTTTCAAATAAAAATGTATTAACCCAACACACATTACAAACACTGCATTTAATATTGAATAAAACTAAACCCTTTTTCTTTAGTAGAAGCGCTGACTTAATAACAGTTGTCCCTTTTCAATGTTACAACTGTTTTAGTATCGCTTAAAGTTATTGTATTATTATCAAACAAACAAAAAGTAATCGCCTTTTACGTGTTAGTCAAAAAATCGGCAAATCGGCACGTTGATAATTTAGGGGCAAAAAATCGGCAAAATGCCGATAAATCGGCAAAAATGACAGGTCTGCAGCCGTATTCCGTAATTCGCTAAAGCTAAATCTCTATCGCTAAAAATCTTTAAAGTTGATTTAGCAATTTTTGGCTACAAATGTAATTCAGTAACGTGCATTGCTAAATTTGGCAATGCAAAACAAATTTAATTTGCCGCAATTTTAGCTTTTAGTGTCATCGCTAAACATTTTTAATTTTGTTTTCTCTAAGGAATTTTAGCGATCGAGATTTAGCTTTAGCTAAGCGAATTACAGAATACGGCAGCTGGTTGCAATACATGAGTAAAACTGCGGTTTACTCAGTTGAGTTGTAATTTCTTAATTTTTGTATTATGGTTTACAACTTTGCTAAATTGCGGTGAACAAAAACATAACAAAAATTACAACTGATCACAAGCAGTTGTCTTTATTACAACTCGACCGTAATAGGGGCCATATCCACTATCGCACATTAAACTTAAATCTTATATCTACAATTTCTAGTATTTTTCGCTCATTTTAACTTTAAAAATATGTACTTATGTATGTAAACCTATATACAATATATAATTAAAATATCATAATATTTAGAAATCACTCGGTGCGAAAACTTTTTTCATCGAATCAACCTAAAAGAAACTGTTTTTTATTATCAAAACAATATTCCCCACGTGGTATTTTGCACAAAAAAAATTATATCCCTAATGTACATGCTTTCGTAATTTGTACCTCCTATACTCAGAAAATATTAATTATCGTTTCACAAGTCACGAAAGTGTCTTGCTTTTGCTACGCTTTAACGTCTTAATAGCTGAACCAATTTTGAAAAAATTGAAAATATAGGATTTTTTAAACCAGGACCAAGAGGGGGAATTAATGCCTCTCCGAAAATATCTAACCAATTTTTATGAAATTTGAATCATAGATTTATATATTTTTTTCAAAGCTAAGAACATGAAGGGACAGATGGGCAATTTCTGCCTATCCGAAACTATCATACCGATTGATTTTGATAACATTGTAAATATTTGAAGATCGATCTACATACAATAAAACACACAGGCTTTATATTTTTTATAGTTAGTCAAAAAGTACATACATACATACATGGTAAAATAAACAGATAGCAGCACTACGCCAGATGACGATTTTTTGCTATTGCATTGTTTGTCTAGGTTTATTTCAAAGTTTTGTTTATGTTTACAAAAAGTCCACGTGTTGTGCTTTTGTATGTTATTGTATTTTATTGAAGTTTTTAATAATTTAAAATTAAAATAAATAAGATATTGACCATAATTAAATAAAAATTGGCTAAAAAATTATTCATTTCATCACGTTCAGGGGCACGCTTTGATTTTTGTTAAAAGTATTTTTTTGATGTAAGTGCCCATTAAGACAGGGAAACATATTGTTTGGGAGCAAATTACGGGTGGGGAAGAGAGAATGGTTTTTGTGTTCGGTACAGGGTTGTTAGATGTGACGATTTTTCGTCATTTTGACGATTTTTCGTCATTTTTACGATTTTTTTGAGGAAATACAGTAAAATGACGATTGACGATTTTTAAAGTTAAAGTAATAGTGTCATTACGATTTTCTGGCATTAATAAAATACTTACAAGAAAGAAATATTAATATTAAGAAATATTAACAATTATATTGGGAACAGTTCAAAACGTAAAAATAAATTTTTCGAAATACAAAAATTATTGGAAATTAAACAAAAAAAGTTCTTCCCCCAATCCAAACCAGGTGGTTTTCATTAAAAGTACTAGTAATTCGAATTATACAATTATATGAATGCCATCGATACGGCAAAAAATGTACACTAGAGCCCCGATTTGCGTCGGTCCTATTTGGTCCGCTTTTAAAAATTGGTTAAATCCGCTTTGCGTATTAATGATTTCGATTTGCGTCGCTACATACGATTTTATTTTTTCGCTGAAGTCATAATCATATGTGAAGAATTTTTCTATTTGCGTGTAAAAAGGCGAATTCCCATTTGATTATTATTAAAAGTTATTCTAAGTATAGTTGAGTATTAGAAAGTAAGACGTTAGTTCTTAATAAGAAATTGTGTAGAGAAATGAGTGCAAAGTGAAGAAAATGCACTAGTTTGGAACTAAAATTGGACGTAATAAAACGTTTCAAGTCGGGTAAAAAGACTGTTCATATACACAGAACCCTATGTTTATCACCTTCAACAGTAAAAACAATTTGCATTAGTGATAGCGCTAAAAATTAATCATTTAAAGATATGTACATAGCTCGATTTAATAGCATATGAGATTTATTTTTTATTTAATGTTTTTGTGAATATGGATAAATGAAATAAATAAATGTTTGTTATATTTTCATGAAAATATATCTTTTCTTATGTATTTCTTTTCAAATGATAAATATATTTCAGCCCACTTACTAAAATAAATAGAATAAAACTTAACCATATCACTTTCTTTATCATAAATATAATTTCCTGCTAAAAATTTATATTTTTGAACCACTCAATGCAATAACTTGTCGCCAATTTGTAAAATTTAAATATATGACGATTTGTTGACGATTTTGTTAACTGTTCATGACGACTTTGACGAATTTTGTTATAACTTTTGACGAATTTTTAAGAAAAAAGCCTAACAACCCTGGTTCGGTACTCGGCGACACGCTTTGTTCTCATTTTCTTTGTTGACATTTACTTTGCTTTTTGAGAAAAAAACAACAATAATAACAGAATGTTTCCGGCAACATGTTCGTCTGTGTGACCGCGAATGAAAAAACAAAAGAGAATTCCAGATGTTTTCCTTCCAAATGTTCGCTCGTCTAAACTCGGACTAAACGGTGATATTACTTCCATTTTTGTTGTAATGTTGTATTTGATGCCGTAACGATGCCACCTGCATATTCCACCATGCATAAATATGTACATATTTTCGAAAATTCGAAATTAAAATAAATTGTTCCTAAATAACCAAAAAACAATAAAATTTTGTCAAAAATAGAATAAACTTGGTTTTTTCTACAAATTTATTAAAGTTTGACTGCACTATTTTTAATTTTGAAATTTGAATATAATTCTTTTTTTTTCCTTTTTCAGCGCCAACAAAAAACTAGAATCTCTAACACGAGATCACTCAATAGAAGTAACAAAACTGAAAGCCTTACTTAAAAAAGAAGAAATCGCCCGATCATCCATCAATGAGCAATTGGCGCATAAAACCAAGGAGAACGCAGAACTCGTTAAGATTTGCGATGAACTTATCTCGGGACAAGGAAGTAATTTTTCGTTCGAACCTTTTGATCCTAAGAAACATTGAATTATACTTTTCTCTATAATTTTCTTCATTTAATTTAAATACTAATTATTTATTTAATGTTTTCTAATTTGTATTTTAGTTTCCTAAATAAGAATGATAGAAAGAAAAAACCTAGTAAACACACACTCATACTAAAGCGCACACACAAAAAACAAAACAAACAAACAAACTTAAAAGAAAGCAACCAAAAAACCCTCAATAATTAATTTTATTATTAATTAAATTAATTTGTTTTTTGTTGTTGTTGTCGAGCATCCGGCTGGTTGTGTTTCTTAAAAAGGCGCTTTAATTTAATGTTTGTTTTTAGTTCAGAGAAGATTTAAACAAAACTCAACTCATTAAATATAATGTTATTTTAAGTAACAAATAATTATTAATAATAAAAAAAGAAAGAAAACTAATACATACTTTATTCAATTATTAATAAGAAATGCTCGTATTAGAGTGAAGAATGAAAATTAAAATTCAAAAACCATTACAACTCAGTCTCAGACATATAAATTTTTAATTTTGTGTTTTAATTTTTTTTTTTCTGTTTTTCTTAGAAAAAATTTATAAACCCCCTTTTTTGTATTATTTGCTGCTAGATTTTGTTTATTTTTTTTAACTTTGTATTTTTTTTTTTTTTTTAGATATTGTTGAGTTTGCAAACTTTTTGAAAGAAAAAAATTCTGTTAGTTTGTTTTTTATTTTGAAATAAATTGTTTTTATAATAAACACAAACAAATAATAATCAACCTTAACTAAATGTTGTCCCTATTCCCTGTTAAATAATTTATTTTTCATTTAATAATTAGTTTAACAATTATTTTTAACATATTTTTTTATTTTAGTTAAGTTTAAGTTTATTAAAACAAAAAAAATTAATTAATAATTAATACAAAATTGTTTATTTAAACAAATACAATAAAACAGTAAAACAAACAAAATGTAATGAAATGAAAAGAACTAAAAATTTAGTTTATTTTTATTTATTTTATAACAAATAAAAGTTTTTAGGAACTTTTATAAGAATTTTTAATTAACAACAAAATCAATGTAAGTTTTTTGCACTCTTTTAAAAAACAATTTCATACAAAAGAGCTTTTATGCATAAAGTTTTCAATTAAGAACATTTTAATTTTAAATCAATATTGATGAAAATTCTTGTACAACTTTTAAAAAAAAATTTTTTTTACCAAATGACATCTGACAATTTTAAAAAGGTAACATTTGGGTGTGTTCTACACACCATTTTTGTTAGTGTTACCAAACTCGAAAAGATTATTTGCTTTCAGGGACCGAAAATAACAGTTGTATTGGAATTTTAAAACAAAAAAAGCATACAGAATTAAATGTCGAAAAACTGTTTCAAGTATACCATATTGTTCCTCATGCACTTGTCAATGATAAAATATATTGATTTTTATATTTTCGATCAAACTTAACAGTTTTTTTCTTGATTTTTATTTTTTTGAGCAAAAACAACTGTTATTTTTTGATTTTTATTTTTTCGATCAAAAATAACAGTTATTTTTTGATTTTTATTTTTTTGAATAAAAATAACAGGTGTTTTTTGATTATAAATAAATAAATGTACTTGATTTAATAATTTAGTTGACTTAAAATTTGTATTTTAGTGTGTAATTATCATTGAAATTCCTTATGCACATTAAAATAATTATTAAAGTCATCTAAATTATTAAAACACGTAAATTTATTTAGAGAATAACTTTTATTTTTGCTCGAAAAAATAAAAATCAATATATAACTTATATTTGTTCAAAAAAATAAAAATAGAAAAATAACTTATTTTTAATCGAAAAATTCAAAATTAAAAAAATAACAGTTATTTTTGTTCAAAAAAATAAAAATCAAAAAATAACTGTTATTTTTGCTCAAAAAAATCAAAATCAAAAAATAACTGTTTTCATCTGACTTTTATGAAAAAAGGCATAACTGTTACGGTCCCTGTTTGCTTTTATTTTACTTTAAGGGTTTTCATGATGGTTATTGTGCAAATTTGCAGTGCATATTATGATTGATCGATGCATGCCGTTTTTTTTTTTTTTTTTTTTTTTTTTTTGGTGCAAATGTCAAATTTTTCTCAAAATTTATTCTGGAAGCACTGTGAAAAGTCTGCATTTGTTTACAATTATGGGTACACAAGCATATACAAATAATTCTGTGGCATTTTGACAAAACATCTTACGTCGAGATAAGATAGCAAAAAAGTTTAAAAAAAAAAATTATAAAAAATCATTTTTATCAAAAAATTAACAGCCTGTTCGTCGATATCGAACATTAACTCGCATAGAAAATTTCATTTAAAACAAAAACAAATTTTCGAATTTTGTTTTATTTATAATTTTCTATGCGAACGATAACGTTCGAAATCGACGAACAGGCTGTAAATAAACCAAAATTAAAAAAAAATTTTGTCTATAATACAAAATTTTAAAATCGAAATCAAAAATGTTTTTTGAATGATAATTTGTATGATTAACAATATTTTTTCAACTTTTTAAAATTGAATTAAGATGTTTTGTCAAAATGCCACAGAGTTGTTTTCTTTTTTTTTATTTAATTTTGAATTTAATATTAAAGTCCATGGATCGTTTCAATTTTTACGTTTCCTTAACAAACAATATGGCGCTAAATGTCTCAAATGCTATTGTTTGCTTTTATTTGCAACTTAGTCACCATTAAGAAATGAAAATATTTGGAAGGGAAACATTTATTTTGGAAGAATATTAGGGTCGGGAAAAGAGTATGGTTTTTGTGTGCGGTACTGGGCGACACTCTTTGTATACATTTTCTTTGTTGACATTTACTTTGCTCTTTGACAAAAAAGCAACAATAATAACTTGGTGGCCACAAGATCAAGTTTTGCCTTTCAATTCCTTTCAATTTGCAATACACTCTTACTTTTTTTACTAATACACTCACACTTTTTAAATTGACCACGAGATGGCTTTCAATATCACCTTTCCATTTGTTTGGCAATTTTACTTTCAATTTAACAGCTGAGTACAAGTTTGTCTTTATAAATTGTGTTGTTGTTGACATCTTGGAAGTAAATTGCTTACAAATTGAGTGCAGCCTGCGTCACAGCTTTTAATTTATTTAAATTTTGACAAGCAGTATATCGTTGGTCTCATGTAGAAAGGCCACAACTCACATAAATGCAACTTTCCAGGAGAAGTCAAAAACATAATAGAAACTGTATGTATCATAATGTAATTGGCTTGTTCAATTGCTTGTTAAACTAATATTTTTGATGCTGTTGTATTAAATTTTTGTGACGAGGTGTATTTGTGGAAAATGTATTGGAATCATAAAAAAACTCAATTTCGAAAAAATCGAGTTAGGGCCTTTCTACATGAGACCGACGATATCGAGCCCTAACAGCGAAAATAACGTAAGCGACATGATTTTCAATTTTCGTTTTTTTTAATAAATGACTTTATTGGCAACACTTGCATCATCTCCTAAAATATCATGGTCACATAATGTACCGTTACGATTTTATAGCAAAAACAATTTTAGTGTAAGCGACAAATTTCATACAAAATTAATATGAAACAAAACAAAAAAGCTCTCTCTTGTAAAATTTGATTTTTGGCGCTTACATTATTTTCGCGGTTAGGGGTCGATATGTAAAAGACTATCAAGAACAACTTGATCGTGTAGCTGCAAGGTTACAGAATGTTGCCTTTGTTCGTCTTTGTGAACGCGAATGAAAAAACAAAAGAAAATTTCAGTTGTTTTTCTTCCAAATGTTCGCGCGTCTAAACTCGGACTTAGCAAATATACACTTCTATTTATGCTTAAGGTTTTTTAGTGCAAACGAAGTTAAATTAAGCAGATTACAAATAGGTATGTACATTTTGTTGTTGCTTTGTCTAACGAGCATGTTCCGACAATTGCAAAACGCTAAATATTTGCGATTAAATTTGAAATTTCATAATACGTTTACTTTAAATTGCAATCGCAAGAAATTTGGTGACTTCAAAACTCAAAACAATGCTTAAGGAAACTTCAAGAAACTATAGCAGATCGCAGGCAAAACGCACGAGTTTAGAACACCATAAAATAAATCTGGCGTTTTGCGATTTCAAATCGTGCGATTGTCAGAACATGGCTGTAATTGTATGTATTTTCGCACACCCTTCGTGAAAACCCTTTTTGTTTTATATAAAAAAAATAAAATTAAATAAATAAGTATGTTCTGCGAATCAAAAATGCTTTTGTTCGAATTAAAATCAAAGACAACGTTAAAATTAGTAAAAAGTACAGAAATCATCTGTTTTAACAGTGATCAAAAAAATATGGCTCTGCAACTTTTATTGGGTTGGTGGACTGCTTTAGTTTATATTTAAAAGCTTTTAAAATTTAATCGCAGATTTTATGGAAATAAACAATAGTAAGGGCTGATTACGAGAGTCGTTGTCAGTATCGAAGACGTAGTCGTTTGAAAGTTTTTGTCAATATCATATCGAATTCACGACAATGAAAAATACAGAAAGAGTTGTATTTACGTCGTTTACGACAATCATAATATCAATTTTCAAAAACAAGTCATTTTCTAGTACGACAACGACACTGATAACAAGGTCGAATATGAACATGAAAATCAGGAAAGCGTCAGGTAAATGTTTGTCAATCAAAGCAATTGGGAAAAGGAATTTGGACCAGAGTAATGAGCAAATTTCGGTGCCTATTTAGAACTATATTCGAATGTAGTCGAAATAGCTGATCGAACGACATGCGATAAAAAAGCGCTATTATGAATTTTACTGATTTGGCTTATTCACAGTACAAGTAGATTTCTATTAAAATAAAAAAATGTTGTTGACGAATTTAAAAATAAAATATAAACTAAACACGACCACAGCGGAACTATGGTTCGATAACTCGTCTGGAATTTTTACTTTAATAATTCTTAATTTTACTTAAATTATTTAACATTTTTACTTAAACTATTTTATTATTCGTTTTAAATGTATAATTTACTTTTGTATGCAGATTTATGTCAATAATATAGAAATTAAATTGCAGCATAACGATTTTTTTCATAGAAACTGCAATTTACTGCACGCTATTGTTTTTTTATGACTTTTTTAATGGGTTTAATTTACTTTAAGTGGTGTTTTCCAGAATTTCGCTTTCATTTTAATAGAAGTTAGAAAGAAATGAAAGTTTTGTAAATTCCTAACTAGTTGTAGTTAAAAGTAAAAATAAACAAAAAGAATTAAAAACTAATTCGAATTAAAATTGTTCTAAAAGAAAAACTATTAAGAATTGGAAAATTTGTTTATTAAAGTAAATGGAACAGAAAGATGATTAAGGGAGTAATAAAAATGTTATAATACAACAAGTAAAAGAGCTACATTCGACTGTGCCGAATCTTAGTACTGAAAAGCCAATTGTTCCCTAGCTCATATGATATTGGCGTTATCGTATCAAAATCGTTATTTCAGGAGTATATTTGTTGTTAGCATATTTGTGAGGGCGCACGATGAAATTATATGACGATTTCGCTGATTTTAAAAACCCAAAAATCGCATGTATAGAGAAATATTTGAGCTCAATTTTATTAACATACGATACTATATACATATCGTCACCTTAAAGACGAAATAACCTTTCTGCAGTTTCCAAAAGTTTACAGGAGAGGGAAAAAACGTTATAAAATTGGAACTATTTACAATATTGGAACATATTTTGATTAAAATGAAACCAGAATATACATACATATATCGGTTGAGAAAATTTTGTTTTTCTTGGGTTTTTTGGAATTGTAAAAATCTGAAACCAAATAACCTATCAGCAGTACTAAAAAGTATGAATAAATAACAATTTCTTTATACATATGGATATTATATACATATATGTATGTATACATTAAATAGTAACAGTTATAATTTCTTTTACTGGTTTAAGCAAAAAAAAGTACTTTAATGTTTGTTTAAATTACACTTTGCAACAAAATTAAACTTATTGTGATTTTTGATGATTTATTTTTCTTTTTTTTTTGTGCGTAATGGTCCTGTAGGTACAAAAACTTTGTCATTTGTAATATTACATGTTCAAAACTTTGCACACATATGCGTTATGATATAGGGAATAAAAATCCATAAAAAACTCAATTTTGAAATTTTTGTAGATAGGTTATTAGGTCTAAGATGACGATATGTATATTAACTCTGATTTGTAATACCTGATTCAAATTTTGTTTTACTGTTTATGTGTTATTTCGTATTTTATTCAGCACGGCGTATTAACATTTATTAGTGTCGAAGATTTTAAACTCATTTTCTGAAACAACGGTCACATCTAGCAAATATTTTTGACGAAAAAAAAACGTGATGTATGTGAACTAAATTTTGAATGAATGAAGGTTATCTACCAGCATAAATAATTTCATCTTGTGATAAAAAGACCATACTGAATCACACAAACTCTGAGCAAATGAAGAGGTTACGCTGTTTTAGTCAAATATTTACTAAGTGTGACCAAATCTTTACTAACGATGTATTGAAACTGATTTCTCAGTTTATTTTTGCTAGGGAATTGAACATTTATGTAAGTACATAGTTCCTCCTATAAATCGAATATTAAGGGCTAGATCAGGTAATCACCCCTATCATAAATAATTGTTCCCCTTTTCACATATCGAACCCTAACCGCGAAAATAACGTAAGCGACATTATTTTCAATTTTCGTTTTTTTTTTAATAAATTACTTAATTGGCAACACTTCCATCATCTCCTAAAATGTCGTGGTCAAATAAGGTACCGTTACGATTTTATAGCAAGAACAATTTTATTGTAAGCGACAAATTTCATACAAAATTTATATTAAATAAAATAAAAAAGCTCTATCCTGTAAACTTGGATTTTTGGCGCTTACGTTATTTTCGCGGTTAGGGGTCGATATTTGCGATCATGAAAAACTCCCATAAAAAAATGTTTTTAGAGTTAATTCAAAGGAGAATAATAACATGAAAAATTGATCACGGGTAATAGTTCCCCTTATCGTAAAGTTTTTTCCCTCGTAATTTTTCCACTTTTCCCTTTGATTTTCTCACTTTATTTTTGCTGGGGAACAGAATACATACATATGGGCAAATCCTGCGTGACGAAAGCTACATTCGCACGCGTTTTCTGATTGATATATAAACATTTTTTGGTCTTTCAAAAAAGATAGCTTCAACGTATATATAGTATTTAGTGACATTAATATGTACTTACGAATGGCATATATCATAAATTCTTAGCAAGTATTTGTTGCGAAATAATGGATCACAAAGTTTCGTGACGCACGCTACAAAAAGTGGAAGTAACTTTAAAGGTTAAAAAATGTTAAAAATCTCTTTAAAATATATTCGTGTATATTTTAAAACAAAAATGTCATTGATTTTAAATTTTTTTGAATCTTTGTCTTTTTTTTAACAATTTTTTTCACTTCGAGGAATAAAATGACCATAAGGAAAACAATTATAAAAAATTCTGTGGCACCACCCAGAATGTACTAATAAAGTGACCTCACAAGCGCAGCTGTTTGCAGTGATTTTCTTCGTGAGTGACGTTTGTCGTCATTTTTTTTTTTTGTTTATTTACTTTTTTATAAGGCATTTTGACACTTGCCGTCTCAATTCTAGCAACAAAATGCCTGTTTGTTTTTTTTATTGTTTCATTGTGGTAGTATGCCCATTTTTCGATTTTGAGATGTTGTGTTTTATTAAAAAAGTTTGCTGCTTAGGCTTAGGTTTTGAGATCTCAGTAAAACAAGGTTTAGTTAATCTGAAAAAGATTTGTGCCGCCATAAACTGCATATTTAAAACTCTAATTAAGCTTCTTAATTTTGTTGCTTTCTAATACAGTTTTTATCGCTAATGTTACCCTTGTACACATTCAAACCTGTGCAACTATACAGGGGTGTGCTGGAAATCGCAAACGCAAAACGCAAGAATTTTAAAAGTCGTTTTTTAGTAAGATTTCTGTAATAAAAGAATTTTATGACAATTATTATACAAACATTTCTCTATTAAACTGAATTTTATAACAAAAATTATAAAAATTTGATAAAAAGTGTATTATAAACAGCCTCCAAGTTCTTGCGTTTTACGTTTGCGATTTCCAGCACACCCCCCATAGTTTGCTATCAAATCGAGAAACTGTTCTGGGCGGGGAGGCAGCTTGCCCTCCTTATTTATCTGCCTTTCGTGCGTTTTGTTTGTTATTCGCATTGGTTGAACCATATAAAAATCTTCTCGGCTTTCAACAAAAACTTGAGTCAATTGCAAAAAAATTGTAAAAATTATTTCATAAAACTAAATTTTCTAATTTTTTTTATTTAAAATTCGATGCATGTAAAATTGTTTTTATTTAAGGGAGTTTTTATTTAAGGACTGTGTATCGACTTCTTGATTCTCGTAAATAATGAAATGCATGTCAGCGATAAATCCTGTATAGCTATATTTTATTAAACAAAACTCAAAGACTTTTCAATTTATACCTAATATATAAATTATAATTAAGTCTTACGGCCACTTTTAGCAAGTTCAGTTATAATTACCTTTCCGTTATTGTTATTTGGATATTGTTAACTGGAAGTTAAGGTGATATTTAGCTTTAACTGAACTTGGTGAAATTGCGATTTAATTTTACAAATATTTGAACAAAAATATAAAAATAGAAATTTATTAATTGCATAAACTCAAAATTATACGGAAAATTTTCTTAAGTAAAACTTTACGAAAAAAAAACACCTATCTTGTATCCATAATTTATAAAAAATCTTATTGTTTACAATCATCTTCAAACTTTATTATTTCAATTTAAGAAAAAAAAAATCTAACTCATCACATCAGAAAAGAACTTACTTTAAAATCTCTTTTTTCCTACCTTTTTTCAAAAAAGTAAGTCTTTGTCTTACATTTGTCATCTAATAGCAAAATATCCTTTTTACCACAAAAACCTTCACATTATTCTCTTCCAATTTTTAAAAAGAAAAAGTTGTTAATTTTTATACATACAAAACAAAACTAAAAAAGAAAATCTCCCGAAACAAACAAAAACTGAAATCTAATCTTAACAAAAAAGAAAAAAAAAAATTAAAATAATCATAAAACTCACAAAAAGAAAAAAAAAAACAATAAAAAATATATTTTTTTAGCGAATTGAAATCATAAAAATTATAAAAAAAAAATCCTCCAAAACCTTAAATTTCCTAAAACATCTGTAAATTTCATTTGCTTTTAGATGAATTTACTTTCAATTAAAGTAGAAATAAAATTGTCCTTTTTGGCTTATTTTGTATTAACATAGTAAAGTAATGATGTATGTAGTCCTGTACTTACACTTGCATACAGTGCTTAACGCAAATGTACATACAAGTGTAACTGTATATTAATATATTACTTTTTTTTAGTATTCACTCCTTTTATTTTATAAATTATTGTTTTAGTTTTAAAGAAAATAAATAAAAAGCAAGACAGGCAAATTAAATAAGCATATTTAAAAAAAGAAAAACGTTAAATATTGTATGTGCTATGTATTCGAAGTAACACGACAAAAAGTAAAACTCTCACCCTCAGATGAGAGCAACCAACATAAACAAAAAAAATAATAATAAAAATTATTACATTATATACTAAATTAGTAGTTTTATTAATAAAAAGTAGAGCTGTGCTCGTAAACGGTTTTGGACACACGGAAAAAATGTAATCACGCACAAGAAATTTTTTAATTCTTATGAATCATTTTCATAGTCTCTTAATAAATATTTTATAAAATATTGTATTTTTTTAAAACCGAATCAAATGAATGTAGCAAATGACAGTTTCATAAAACTTAACTAAAAGTTTTCTTAAGTTCAATATGGTTTGACACATACTTATGATTCGCTTAGTTGCTTTAGCCACGTTATTCACATTCTGGTGGCTAGTTCTGACAGTCGTGATCGAATACTTTTTCGATTCGAAATTTTATTTATTATTTATTCGTTCAGTCCAAGGCGAATTCATACAAGGTGGTCTTATTTTGAAAACGTTTTACAACACTGTAAAACATTTTAACGTTGTGTCAAAAATTCAAAGAAATATTTAATTTTGTTTTTATATTAAATTGTGTTTGTTTGAAATTTTATAACTTAAGAAAGTTTTAAATTTAACAATTTTAATCGAAAATTAAAGAATTTAGTTAAGATTGCCCAGAACCAACAGGACGGTATACCATTTTGACACAAGGTTAGTAATCAGCTGTTGCTTACGAAGCAAGATAAGTTCACCTTGTGTAAATTCGCCTTGGT
This sequence comes from Pollenia angustigena, assembly GCA_930367215.1. Lineage (NCBI taxonomy): Eukaryota > Metazoa > Arthropoda > Insecta > Diptera > Polleniidae > Pollenia > Pollenia angustigena. The sequence goes on along the minus strand of OV884056.1, from coordinate 45,099,885 downwards.
TCAGTCAAATCAAAATTATTTTTCTGTATTGTAAAAACTGCAATAAATGCTTCACAACACTGAAAAAATAATGTTGATCCGTTCAGTATCAACTGGAAGAATTAGAGAATAAATTGCTTTCGAATCGAAAAAGTATTCAATCACGACTGCCAGAAATAGCCCCCTGGTTGGGCCTTTAGTTAAGTGTTAAATATGACTACACAATATGGTTATTTGTATCTATTTTTTTTTATTTGTTTGGTTCATATAAAACATGTTTAGCACGGCAACATATTCTTCACATTACATTTTTTAAAAACTGTACTGTCTTAATTACTGTCTGGACGCCTACGCCATGGCGCCATGGTGCGCCACGAAGACAGTTAGTAGTGTTTTGACAACAGTACTGTCAAAGGTTAACACGGTTTTACTTGCAAACACGTATATACACACCTCTGCACTGAATTGCACCATAAGAATATCTAATACGCAATCCTGTCGCTCGTTTTTAGTAATTGGTATCTGTACGTGACTTATTTCGCAGTGGAAGACCGCGTAAAGCACGAAGCTAGGATAATATCGAACGAGTTCGGGAGAGCGATAATGAGTACCCTGAAAAACATAGATTCCCAAACGTGCCACTACGCGTTTAATAAAAGAACTCAACTGCATAGTATGAAAAAAATATCACTATTTCGGTACAAGATATAAATGTTACATGAAATTTTGCCGAAAGACTTTGCAACCCGCTTAATATTTTGTGTAAAATTGATTGAATTATTAACGGGCGTGCAGTGGCTTATGACATACATATCACTCCTTAATTGCAACATAGTCATATTTCAAAAAGTCAAACATTTTAAGTTACTTAAGCAAAATTGGTCCTTCGTACCTTCTTTATATATAAAACAAATCAGTGGTATATCTCAAACTGAGCTGATATTATAACAAAATATATTTTATTAAATCTGTGGTACATTTTGAAAACCTTATTCGCATTTTGTCAAGTTTGATTATTTTAAGATATGACTATGTTGCAATCAGGCACGGATCCAGCTTGAGCCTTACGGGGAGAAAATTTTGTATGATACAAAAAAGTAAAAAATTTGTTTTTAAAAGTTTATTAAAAATAATGGCCCATATTAATAGTCAAAAATAAAGTCGACTTCAATGTTATTGAAATCCATTTAAAGCTGGTTTTAACTTAAAGTCGATTTTATTTTTGACTATGAATATGGGCCAATATGTGTGTATATTATATTAAAAAAAACTCAACAAAAAGGTTAAATAAAATATAAGATCAGTTCAATATACATTAATCTTTTTAAATAAGCAATTTTTGATTTCCTTGTGAGGCAAATTTAGACAGTACAGAAAATCTGCTGTCATTGTTGATCTGAGCCATGTTTTTATTCGTCGAAGGGTAGGAAATGACCTCCGGCTCGTAGCATTACTTATGAGCATTGAAACGAAAATTTGAAATATTTTTCTTAGATTTGGGTAGATACCTTCATCACAGTTTATGAAAGCATCTACAACGTTATCTGATAGATCAGGCTCAAGTTTAGATGTTAGTAGGTGCTCAACTCGGTAGTAATCTTCAACATTTTAAATGTGATCATTTCGTTCAAATCTTGTCTTTTCGATTGGAACCTCGATTTGAACGCAAATAACTTAAACTTTTTCAAAATTTTTTTTTCGAACTTATTCTATGAGCTAAATTTCAGTTATGTATTTTATAAAGCTTTTTTGTAATAGTCCTATTCCTTCAATTATTCAGAAATGACTTTATACACTACCAGACTATTATATTGTATTTTCTTGTTGAATTCCCAGTTTCTATTTCTCAAACTTTTTCAAAAATCGCTTTGAATTGTTTTGATAAGGCTTGATCCTTTTTGCAGATCTATATCTTTCTTTTATAAAATGATATAAGTGGCTGTGTTACAATAAGTATCAAAATGTATATTCCGCAAATAAATTCAAAAGTACCAAGTGAGTTCCTTAATATAAAGGTAGATTTACTACCTTTCCACTCAGATATTTTTTCCAAAGCTTCTACTATATGATGTACACTTGTTGCAAAGTGTAAAATTGATTCGTGACGGTCCACCCATCTTGTCTCGCATAATGCAGAGAGTTTGGCTCCCAAATACTTTGATAAACCTGTGTTTCGCTTGGAATGATTATATTTAAAAAAATTTTGTCATTTGTTTAACAAATGATACAACTTTTTGTATTAATGGCACTTTATTGCTTTTAGAAAATGAGTTGCTTGATATATGGAAATAGCAAGGCATTTGTTTCGCATTTGCAACGGTTTCCAGAGCTTTTTAACAGCTCCATTTTCTGCTGACATCAGGGGACACCCATCTGTTCCATCTCCTACAAAATTTTTTAGGTTAAGTCCAAAATTTGTCAAAGCTTTAAGAACTATTTATGATAGTGCCTTCGCATCAATTGACACATCAACGTCATCAATATCCTTCGAAGACTCTTCAAATGCGTTTACATTAAAGCCAATAAACTCTTCCTTAAAAAACATTTTTTTGCATGTTGAAATATCTTAAAGATAAGGAAATCTGGCTTTTCCCCGACAAAAAGGCTTATTAATAATTCAACCACACGCATTATCAAGTCAGACGTTTAGTCTTTGGATATACATAGATGGCACCTGCTGTGATTGAATGTAGAATAAGTATTTGAATACGGTAAACTAGATGTTTCATTGGAAATCTATATATATAAAATTGTAACGTTACTGACTGACTCACTGACTCACTGACTCACTGATTCATCATCGCACAGCCTAAACGCCTGAAGCTAGACACTTGAAATTTGGACCAGAGATTGGTCACTCCCCAAATCGATCCACTAAGACGGGATTTTTGGAAATTCGAATGTTTAGGGGGTAAAAAAGGGTAAAAACGGGAAAATTCGGTAACCTTATATCTCCAAAACTAAAAGAGATACAAAAAAAATTTAATACCTATCGTAGTTCTTTAGAAAAATAAGCGGACAGGTGTCTCGTACTTTTTTGAAATTTGGCCCTATTTGGGAGCAAACGTGTAAAATCTGAATTTTAGTACTTTTTTGACACCCCATCTATCTTTTGAACCAATAAACATAGAAACAAAGTTAATACCGCATTCGAAACTTATCAAAAAAATACGAATATAAATTTGGTACTTTTTCGAAATTCGAACATTTAAGGGGTAAAAATCGTAATTATTTTTGGTACTTTTTTTAAAAGACATTTTTCTCCATTTTTTGAATTATTCGTACTAAATTATGGGCTGCCACTATAAAACTGAAATTTTTTATACTTTAATGGGGTGAAAAATAGTACCAAAAAGGGGGAATACAGGAAATTTGATATTTTACTTAACTTTTTGGTATTTTTTAAATTATCGCTATGTTGGACCTAAAAACATAAGATTCAAGATGCAATGTCGTGAGTGGATAAGAATCTATGACGGAACTTTTTGGTACTTTTTTGTTCTTTAACTGGTACTTTTTGAATTTCCTTTAGTATTGGACCTAGAAACATAAAATTCAATATGCAATGTCCTGGATGGATGAGAATCTATAAGAATGAACTTTTTGGTACTTTTTTATTCTTTGATTGGTACTTTTTGAATTTCAGTTGGTATTGGACCTAGAAAGATAAAATTAAAAATGCAAGGTCCTGAGTAGATAAGAATCCATAAGAGGGAAGTTGTTGGTACTTTTTTGTTCATTTACTGGTACTTTTTGAATTTCCGTCAGTATTGGACCTAGAAACATAAAATTAAACATGCACGATCCTGTGTAAATGAGAATCTTTTAGTGGGATCTTATTGGTACTTTTTTATTCGTTAGCTGGTACTTTTTGAATTTCCGTTAGTATTGGGCCTAGAAACATAAAATTAAACATGGAACCTCTTGAGTGAATGACAATCTGTAAGAGAGATGTTTTTGGTACTTTTTCGTTTTTTAAATGGTACTTTTTTTAAATTTTCGCTAATGTTGGTCTAATGAACATAAAATTAAACCTGCATGGTCCTGAGTGAATGAGAATCTCTAAAAGCGCTTATTGGTACTTCTTAGTTATTAAACTGGTACTTTTTGAATATCCGTTATTATTGGACTGAGAAACATAAGATTGAATATACAATGCCCTAAGTGGATAAGAATCTATAAGAGGGAAGTTTTTGGTACTTCTTTGTTCTTTAACTGTTACTTTTTGAATTTCCGTGTGTATTGGACCTAGAAACATAAAATTAAACATACAAGGTCCTGAGTGTAAGAGGGCTTTTTGGTACTATTTTGTTCTTTAACTGGTACCTTCTATATTTCCGTATTTATTGGATCTAGCAACATAAAATTAAACATGCAAGTTCCTGAGTGAATGAGAATCTGTAAAAGGGATTTTTTGCTACTTTTTCGTTCTCTAACTTTTATTTTTTTTAAATAAACTGGTACTTTTTTTAAGTTAATATTTATTTTTGTGCATTAAATAAAAAAGCAAATTGGTGTCTGGTACTTTTACGAAATTTGGTCGTTTTAGGTAGAAAATCTAAAAAACATCAAAAATTCGCTAACCTTATATCTCCTAAACAAAAAGAGATACAAAAAATTGAATACTAATTATTGTTCATTAAAAAATAAACGGACAGGTGTCTGGTACTTTTTTGAAGTACGGCCTTTTTGGGATGTAAAAGGGTAAATAAATATTGTATCACATTTTCAGCTTATCTAAAAAATACAAAACAGATTTGGACCTTTTTTGAAATTCAAACGTTTAAGGTGTGAAAATCGTTCCTAATTTTGTTACTTTTTTCACAACATTTTTCTCCATCTCTATATAATATAAATTTGTAAAGTAACTGACTGATTCATCATCGCACATCCTAAACTCCTGAAGCTAAAAAGCTGACTTTTGGACCAGAGGTTTGCCTCTCGCCAAATCGATCCCGCTAACCTCAAAAATTAAAGAGATCCAAAAAATTTAACACTAATTGTTGTTCATTAAAAAAAAATAAGGGGACAGGTGCCTGGTACTTTTTTGAAATTTGGTCCTTTTGGGGAGTAAACGCGTACGACCTGTACATATTTTGGAACCTTTTTGTCATTCCATCTATCTTTTAAACCAAAACATTTCTTCATTTTATGACACAAATGTACTAAATTATTGGATCCCATAACAACACTGAAATTTTTGATACATGAATGGGGAGAAAAAGTATCAAAAAGGATAATACCGGAAAATAACTTTCTTTCTATGCTTTTGTGTCCTACGTGTGGTACTTTTTGAAATTTCTATAATATTGAACTTAGAAACACAATATTATAGGTACAAAGTTCTGTGTGAATATCAACCAATGAGAAAAAAAAAATTTTGGAATTTTTTCGCTAACACCTAGATACATATACTTTGGCATATAAATATGTTCATCAAAGGAAAGGCCCGACTACAAAGTAGTGAGTTAAATGCTAGAATTTAAGCAAGTTTAAACCTAGAAAAATAAACTTTGGCATAAAAATATCTCCACGAAGAAAAAGGAGACGCTAACGAAGTTGCGGGTTAAATGCTAGTATCTAATAAATAACTATTAGGATTAAGATTTGGATACTTATTGAAAATTTCGTTAGCGATTCAATAAAAAAAAAAACCAAAAAACCTTGCTGGGGTTTCCAAAAATTTTGTACATTTAAAAAAAATTATTATTGGGAATTCTTGTATTATCGAAGTAAATTAAGCATATTTTTATAATAAAGGGAGGGGGAAATAAAGAAATTTCCCCCCACCTCTGAATCCGCGCCTGGTTGCAATAAAGGAGCGATATGACTCCGCTGCTTTACAAAACAGGAGCGATATATATAATATACGTACATAGTATATAGGCAAGGCGAATTCAAATACAGGTGGTCTCAAGTGGTCGAATTTTGGCCACCGGGCTAACCTAGTTTAGATAATAATGTATATTAAAAAATGTTCAATTATTTCTTAAGAAGCTCTTCGCGAGTGCTTAAGAAAATGTTCAATCAAACACACACACGTAAATTTTATATTGCAGTCACGCCATCTCTCACGAGTTATTTATATTTAAAATAATTACAATGACGAGTGAATTGCGCGTGAGATAAAAATCAGCTTACTTCTACATCTCTATTAGATATGTGATAGACCTAATTTACATTATGCAATTAACGCCGCAACTTGCCGCAACTTTCGCATGCAACTTTTTGTTTGTTACCAAGAGGTCTAGGGAAGAAAGCGGGGTTGAAAATGTTAAAAAAATGCTTGAAAAAAATGTAAATGTAAATGTGAAATAAGTTTCGTAGCAACTACTTTAAAAGAAAATAGAAAAAAAACTCGGCGTTAATTGCATAGATGTAAATGCGGTCTTATTCCTGTTTTCCTTTCTTTTAAATTTTATTATATACGTACATATGTAGATATTGCCTTTATTCAAAGTGCACAACATTTACTTTTTAATCACGTTAAAGATCCAAAATCTTATTAATTTCTTAACAACAAATATAATACCAAAAAATGCATTTTAGGTTGTATTAATTACGTCCATTTGTTTTAAAAGTACCTTTTTAAAATTTCTCAAGTTTTTTATTTAAATTTGAAAACAATTTTAGTGTTTTATTAATGCGATACTCTCTATTGCGATGCGATTTTAATTTCGATACGAAAGCTTAATGCAAATTTATTTATTACCACTTTCGCACATTTTTGAAAATGATGCAATACTGGCTACAAAAATTAAAGGTAGCCCAGAAGTTTATATTAAAAATTTTAAAAAAGTAAATAGTGATATGCGAAAAAAAAGATGCGAAAGACAAATGCATTTAAGAGTACCAATCACTAGATTTTGTTCTATTTTCTTTTACAGCACAATATAGAGTAGCTGCTCCCCAGATTAGCAATGGCAACATTTGCGTTAATGCAATACATCAGAATCAATAAAAATTTCGATTATTAATTTTTGGTTAGTTAGGGCAATTTGCTTTGTAGGTAACGATATATATTGTGTTTGGTAATATTTTGTTAGCGTTTACATCTCTGAAATGTTACAGTAACTCTACAATACACTACATAACGATCTGGCAACACTAACTAAGTTACAGTTATTTTATCATTTTGCTTATCATTTATTTATACAAAATACTTTACAATAAAAAATTTACAAAACTAAAATAGGTATTTCTTTCTTTTATTAATTATAAAAATACATAAAAATTTACGTTACAAAAATAAAATAAATGCAAATAATAACATCGGTAAGTAAATTTCACGAAACACCTTATCTGGGGCACATTGCATGACGACCTCCATCAACAGCCAAACTTACTCCGGTAGAAAATGTAGCCAAATCACTGGCAAGGAAGCAAATAGCATTGGCAACTTCATCGGCCGTACCAGCGCGACCCATTGCATGCGTATTTTTAGAATGTTCCAAGAATTTGGCATACGTTTCAGCATCCATACCACCACGTTTGTGTAGATTAGTTACAGTTACACCAGGGTTGACGCAATTTGCACGTACGCCCTTGGGAGCTAATTCCAAAGCTACACAACGTGTAAATTGGTCAACTCCCATTTTAGAAATGTTATAAGCTAAAACGCCGGGAAATGAGCGAATACCATTAACACTCGAAACGTTAACAATATTGCCTTTAGATTTGATTAGTTCTGGCGTGGCCAACATTGTTAAATGATACATGGAACGAAGATTAGTATTCATAACACGATCATATTGTTCTAAGCTTGTGGACTCAATACTGCCAGTCTCAATAATACCTGCATTATTGACCAAAACATCCAATTTATTTTGATGGTTTATAGTTTCTTGCCATACATTTGCAGTGTCGGCCTCTTTAGAAATGTCACCCACTACGACTTGTGGCTTTTTTTTACCTACTTCTTCACATTGTTTAGCCACTTTTTCCAAATTCTCAACATTACGACCGTTTAATGTAAGAATGGCTCCTAATTTGGCAAACTTTACAGCGGTAGCTTCTCCTATACCAGAACTAGCGCCAGTTATTAAAACTACCTTACCAGCAAAATTCATGTTGATGCTATAGAATTGCTCGTTAGAGGAAATTAAAAAAAAATTAATCTTGTTTGTTACTGGGTTGCGTAATCGATTTGTTTTGTGATCCTAGCGTGTGGTCCCGCTACTGTAGATGACAACTTTTTTTAGTATAATGTTTATGATCATCTAATAAATTTTCTTTATTTTTGCATTCGTATTGTTAATTTGTTTTTGGCTTGTGTTTTTATCTGTTTTTAACTTTTGTTTTGTTTCTAAAAATCGCTACTGATTAGGTTTCTTCTTTTTGCCCATATCAGGGGCGACAAACATGTTTTGTGTAGTGGGCCCAAGGTCTATCCAATAGGTCTGCGCAAGAAGCCTGATGTTTTTTGGATTTTTCCTCAACGATGTCAAAAGCTGTTTACTTTTCTTTATACCCCAACAAACACGAAGGTTTGATTTCAAATTGAAAATGATTTGAAATCAAACGTTTTCTCAAACGTTTGATAATGATTTGAAAATCATTTGAAAATCATAGCGTTCTCAACAAAAAGGGGAAATTATTTTTAAATTGAAAAATGCCTTTATTTTCAACTTGCTTTCAAACGTAATTCTCAAATGTTTTTCAAATGTGGATTATAATACAATGTGGAATATAAATAAAAATATTTTATTTTTTTTAATATAAATTTATTATTTACTTAAATAAACTGTGAGATAAACATTCGGCACCATAGCTTAAAGATTAAATAATGTCCTCTAATTCTTGGAAAGACAAACTACTTGGCTCCCTTTTATTTTGAGGATTGTAGCACCGCGATCGTTCAACAAACTTTCTTCACTTTCCCGTTTTATTTTCCTTTTTTTCGTATTTTTAATTATTGAAATTACTCACAAATAATTTTTATTTTTCACAAGAAATAAGCTGTTCACTTTATATTAAAATTTATTTTATTTTTAGTAGTATAGTTAATAGTATTGTAAGGTTTGTCTACAACATTAAGCGTCGTGAGCATATATCTATTTCGGTCCGGCGTTTTCTTGGGTGTACGTTTGAAAATTATGTGAAATATCGATTAGGTATTTTGTTCTATGCAGTAATTCGACATCGCAGACCCATTGACCTGTCTAGTTCGTTTGTATTTACAAGATCTGTTAGAAACCCCCAGATTATGATTCCCAGAATTTCCTCTTCTTTTTTTAGTAGGTCTTTTATAGTTAGGATTGCTAGGGTTTGGAATTTTTTACCATATTCATTACGGATATTTTCGCATTCAAATAATGTATTTCATTTAAAACTACTGGAATTCTTCGCTAATTCTACTTTTTTATGATTTTCTATATCTCAACTTAATACATTTTAGCACTTTGTAAATTGTTTTTCCATTTTACCTTATTTGGGTGTGCTATTTCCCTCTTAGTTTGTTACTGTCTGGACCTTTTTTAGGATATTTTTCATTTCTTTTTTTTTTTTCTTTATTTTTTATTGCGGCTGGGGAGCCATTAACCATTACTATTATATGTTGTTTTTTGATAATAGCTTTATTATTTTTTATTATTATTATTATTATTAGGTTATTAGTGTACAAATATATAATTTGTTGTTAATTTCTCAGGATATATGAACATGTAATATTGTTATTTTGGCCTCTAAGGCTTGATATTGCATAATTGAATGAAATAAATAAATAAATAAATAAATAAAACACATGTAACCGCAAAGTAAAAAATTTAACTTTAATCGCCATTTTTAATGATTACATTTATTTTTCGCTTTAGTATTGCCAAGTTTATTTTTGATTTGATTTAACATTTGACAAACATTTGACATCAAATTGATAAAACATTTGATATCAAATGTTTATTTTCAAATCATTATCAATTTGAATTTAAATGTTAAATCAAACAATTGAAAAACGTTTGAGAATTGTGTTTGATGTCAAATGACAAAGTCATTTCATATCAAAGGTTTGACTTCGTGTTTGTTGGGACATGATATTTTTGTTTTTTTTTTTTTTTGCCACACATACATGCACACAAAACACATTCCCAGCAAACACAGAAATACACCTTATGTATTGCCAAACGTATATCCTGGATGAAAAATATTATTGCGGCAATAATCGATTTCGTATTGCGGAAGATACTTCCTTCGGGAAGAAACGTGTCTCGATGGCAATACTCCTAAGCAATACGATAGCAATACCTCTAGATGATAAACTAGCAATATCGCCAGATAACCACTTATAAGAAAATAGGAAGATATCGCCAAAATATTATTGGGATGACTAAAAGAAGATTTTGCATTTTGAAAAACTTTCATTTATATACAAATAAGTACAGCTTTCTATTTAAAATTAAATTGTTAGTTATATACATACATAAATCATACTTATAAATAATATAACTTATAATAAAAATAAAGTAAAATACTATAAATATAATATAATATATATATATATAATAAAAAGATGTACGTATGTAGTTTCCACCATATTTTTTAAAAAAAGATCCAACTCCTTTAAAAATGCATTCAGGGTTGAGTAGGATCTTGATTAAATTGAAAAGGAATAATGACCTTGAAAGCCTGTATATAGGAAACTATATTAACTATTTAAAGGAAACTGATTAATATTTAAGAGATTTATTTAATTTAAATATTTACCTTTTCCAGAATATTTTAAGAAATAATTTCTTAGATAAAAATGTTATTAATTTTTGCATATATTTTTATTTATGACGTACATAAATATTTTTTATAATTTAATTTTTTTCTGACTTTATTGCGATATTTCCTCAAAAATTATAAAAGGAAGAAAATAAAAAACTACTATGACTATTTTCTTTTAGACGAAAATTTGGGGGTATTGCTAAAGTATTGCCTTAGGGGATATCTTCCATTTGTTTGCAGGGTTTTTCCTTTTGTTTCTCCCAAGGCGAATTTATACAAGGTAAGTCCCTGCAAATAATAGGACCAGTCCAAACACGCGTGTAAAGAGTAGTCCACAAGGGACCAGGACTAGTCCAAAAGTAACCCAAACGTATGGAAAAAACCTGGTCTATTTAACATTACGATGTCCTAGGAGAGGACCATATAACCCACCTTTGGACCACTAAGGAGTAGTTTTAAAACTACTCCATGGTATATAACCCACCTTTGGACCACTAAGGAGTAGTTTTAAAACTTCTCCATGGTATACTCAAGAGGATTAGTTTTGAAGTCGTTTAAAAACGAAAGCATGTCGTTAAAAAACGAAGACATGTCGTCTCACTACAAACACTTTTTAACAATGACATGGTCCATGCTTGCATTACATCGGACTAGTCCATGGAGTAGTCCATTTTATCAAAATGGGTCAGGTGGTCCAATTTTATTTGCAGGAGTGCAACTCTACAACCAGGGTTGTCAGATTTTTTTGAGCTCCATCGCCAAACCGAATCTCAGAAATCGCCAAAAATCGCCAAACGTCGATTTTGTTCAGTTTTTGTAAAATTTTCTTTTTTTTTAAATTAAATTTGCATACAAAAAACTCTAGTATAAATTTTCAGTCAAAAATCGCCAAAAACGGAGAAAAAATACAAAAAAGTCGCCGAAGTAAATTTTGTTTTGTTTCTGTAATTTTTTTTTTTAAATAACATAAAATGGAGATCTTATATGTATTCAGTTAAAAACTTAAATTAAGTACACAAGTCTATAAGATCGTACACTTCAGCCTCACCGATTTCATTACTGGAGTTTTGACCTACATACTATTAGAATTACATAGTGACTGAATATAAAATGCACTTAATATGTTTTTTTATATAAGTAATGATAACAAAAATTACAAGTTTTTAAACAAAATTGCCGAAATAATGTAAATGGTAAAAATAGCCAAGTTAATCGCCAGTTATATCAGAAATCGCCATAAAAGTCGCCAGTCGCCAAATGGGAAATCCCATCGCCAAACACTTTTCAAAATCGCCACGTTTGGCGAGAAATCGCCATATCTGACAGCCTTGTCTACAACTACAAAGCAAGGCGAATTAACTCCATGTATTTTGTTTTTGCAATTTTCTTACTTGTTGTCAAATTTCAGTATAAAAACAAAACAATATTTTGACGTTTCGTGATTTTTGTGGATACAGCTGATGAACTGCTGACGAGTTGAGTTTACCTTGTTGAATTCGCCTTGGTTTCTCCTATGATCACATTACAATATTTTTCTTTATTAGAATCAAGGCGAATTCAACAAGGTAAACTCAACTCGTCAGCCGTTCATCAGCTGTCTACACGGCGAATTAAAAAAAAATAGGGAAACGTCAAAGTATAATTTTGTTTATGTTTTGCTCCAAAATAACCGAAAAAATTTCTCAGAAAAACTGCGAATAATTAAAGTGAATTTAATAATCACTTTTATTACCCAAACAAAATTTTTATTTCGTTTTTCAATCAATTTTTGCCTTGTTAGCATTTTTGACAGCCGCCTATTAAATTGCAAAAAAATACATGGGGCTTTTTGTAGTTGTAGAGTTGCACTTACCTTGTTAAATTCGCCTTGATTAGAATCACAAAGTATAATTAGAATTCTCAATGATTAGATAGATAATAGTTGTGCTCATTTACTTAACAAGAGAGTAAATTTAAAATTTACAAAATGTTTTCCAATTATGTACTCAAAAAAAAAAAAAAAAAATAAAGTAAATTTACGCTTTACTAGCAAAAACTATATATTTAGGCATGTCGACAGTATTCAATACAGGGTTGATAAAGGTGGTACAATTGTACTTTTTTTGATACAATTCAAATCTAAAAAGTACGCTGGTACGCCTGTGACTCATTTGGTACTATTTCCAAATTTTTCAAACCTACATATTTATAATTGATATAAAATTGCAACTCGTATTTACTGTCCAATGAGTATAAGCGGAGTTTAGTGTTTGGAGCAAATAAGCTTTCTTTTTTATGAAATTTAAGGGAAGCTCTGTTTTTTGTTGTTGGATTTAATAAAACAGCTATGATTTTTTGCATTTGTTCTTTTGGAAGACCATTTGCACCAAACACTCAACTCCGTTATTGTGAATAGATTTTTGCACTTGTTCATTGAACGATTGCTTATGCCGCATTCTAAATTTAATATCAGCGGCAGCATATAAGTGTGCATTTTCTCATGATATTGACAAGTTTTTAAAAGATATAAAAGACCACTTCTGCAAGAGTTCTACATAGTAGAAAATACAACTTTCCCTCAATTCAAATTTATTTTGGATCGAATTCATAATATTTTCAAATATTCGTCAACAAGAACGGTGTCACATCAAGAAGTAATTAACAGAATTTTGTAACAGTGGAAGCCCACTCCATTATTATTTTACTCCGTATTATTTTGAAGGAGATTTTACAAGCGCTAAATAAAATTTTATTATATTCGAACTTTCTACTTCTTTCCTGTTTCTGCAGAGCATATTGAAACTTGTAAACTCATTAAATTTGGAATCGCAATCCGAAGATGCTCGTATGAACATATTTTTAGAACGCTTAAAAATTATATTTTCGTTTAAATTTCGATATTGCATTTTGAGAAATATTCGTCAATTTTCCACAAAAAATACGATAAATTCTAAAAAGTGTATGAAAACGCTCTCTGGCGGCAATCAAAAATAAATGGATTGCTCGACCCTTAAAACCGGATGATACAGGTCTGGTTAGATCAACTACAATTTGTTTGCTCTTTTCTTGAAAATTTTGCAAAACTAACCATATTGAAAAATTCGGGGCTCGAAATTAATTTTTGACCTATGGTTTCTTTGCCAAAGTTTCTTGGAATGACTTATAGAACAAGAATCGCGAAGTGCTTTTGACGCAAAAAAATTTTACCCACCATATTATTATGTATAATTAATGATCATGTACTTTTTGCTATCTAAACTTTACATGTACAAATGAATTATTGTTTGTTGCATTAAATTTTTGTTTTTAAAAATAAAACCAAAAAATTAAAAAAAAAATGATTTAGTACTATTGGGGCTGAAAGAGTACGATTTTGAAAGTTCGTTGGTACGATATTCGTTTTCTCATTTATCATCCCTGGTGCAAATAGTCTTGCGAAAATGCAAAATTTCGTAGCTTTTTTATGAAATCTAAGGGAAACTCTATTTTTTTATTGTTAGATTTAACAAAACAGCTTTGATATTGTGCAAGAGCATTTGCATCAAACGCTGAACTCGGCTATTGTGAATAGATTTTTGCACTTGTTCATTGAACGATTGCTTACCCCACATTCTAAATTTAGTATGATGATATTGACAAGTATTTAAAGAATATAGGAAACCACTTCTGCAAAAGTTCTACATAGTAGAATGGACGAACTCCTCTCAATTCAAGATTATTTTGGAACGAACTCATAAAATTTTCAAATATTCGTCAACAAGATGGTTGTCACGTAAAGAAATAATGAACAGAATTTTGGAACAGTGGTAACCCACTCCATTATTATTTTACTCCGAATTATTTTGAAGGAGATTTTACAAGTGCTTAATTAAATTTTATTATATTCGGAACTTCTACTACTTTCCTGTTTCTGTAGTACAACGCAATCCGAAGATGTTCGTATGTACATAATTTTAAAACGCTTAAAAATTTTTTTTCGCTTAAAAATCGAGATAACATTTTGAGAAAAAGACGATAAATCCTAAAAAGTGTATGAAAACGCTCTCTGGCGGCAATCAAAAATAAAAATTAATGGATTTATTGACCCTTAAAACCGCATGATACAGGTCTGGGATTCTTGACCCTTAAAACCGCATGATACAGGTCTGGCCAGATCAAATACAATTTGTTTACCTCTATTCTTGAATATTTTGGAAAACTAACTATTTTGAAAAATCCGGGGATCGAATCGCGATGTGCTTTTGACGCGAAAAAATGTGACCCACCCTATTATTATGTATAATTAACGCACAAATGAATTTTAAGTACCTTTTGTTTTTGTTGTATTACATTTATGTTTTTAAAAATAAATTAAAAACTTTTTTTAAAAAAGATTTAGTACTATTGGGTCTGAAAAAGTACGATTTTAAAAGTTCATTGGTACGTTATTGGTTTTCTCATTTATCATCCCTGATTCAATATGAGAATATTTCTTCCTGAATTAAATTTTTTTGAAATATTTGAAACAAAAACATGAAATAGGTTGTTAAATAATTCTTGCTTGTAAAAACTTTACTATCAGAAATTTTCAACAAAATGCATGTCCCTCAAATCTTCTTTTTCACTCGTTGCAAGTTTTTCGACTACGGGAACACCAACAA
This sequence comes from Pollenia angustigena, assembly GCA_930367215.1. Taxonomy (NCBI): domain Eukaryota; kingdom Metazoa; phylum Arthropoda; class Insecta; order Diptera; family Polleniidae; genus Pollenia; species Pollenia angustigena. Next base: position 45,084,583 of record OV884056.1, on the reverse strand, counting down.
GCAGTGATGTCAAATAAGGGGGTAAATTGGGAATTTTATTTTGAAAACGGTGATAAAAAATTGATTTAGGGATTAGATTTTGTTGGGGATTTTATTTAAAATTTCGGGATTTTTTGATGATTTTTTCTTACTTTTATTTCATTATATTTTTTTATTACGCAACAATCTTTGAAATACAAATGTTTGACTAAGAAGTCTTTCACTAAGTACCTTTTTTATGTTGAGTGTGTTTAGTAAAGTCGTACCAAAAGAATTGAGGCTATACAGATTCATCCTATTTAGCATTAGATTCAATGCATTAACTATAAATATGTAATTGGAATACATACACACATATCGCTTCTTTATTGCTACATAGTCATATCTCAAAAAATCAAAAATTTGAAGTTAATTAAGCAAAACTGCTCCTTCATACCTGCTCTATATGTAAAACCAAGATCAGTGTTTTATTTCAAACTGAACTCCAGTTATAGCAACATATATTTTATTGGATCTGTATAAGAAGGTACATTTTGAAAACATTAATGGCATTTTGCCAAGTTTGATTTTTGAGATATGACTATGTTGCAATAAAGGAGCGATATGTATTAAAAATTTCGGATTTCAGTTAATCTAAACCTTAAAAATTTTAGATTTTTACACCAAAATCTTCATTAAATTTTTGATTTGATATTTTGTGAAAACATAGCATCGACTGCCATATAGGCACGTGTTATAAAACTCGCCATATCACTAGCCAAAAAGCAAAAAACTCCTGACACCTCATTAACTTCGCCAGCACAACCTAAAACAAGTGTAGCTTGGCAATGTTCCAAGAACTTGATGTCTTAACGATATTTACTTAAGTTTTCTTCAATTATGACAGTGTCGGCCCAGTCAATCTTATATAATAAACATATTTGTATTCATTACACGATTTAATTGTTCCAAAGAAGTACGTTCCACTGAACCATTTTCTATTATAGCAGTTTCTGGTCATCCGAATGATATTTTCTTTCGTTGCGCATATCAGAAATTTTCCATAAGTTTCTTAAAATTTTACTATATTGCGACTCACAAGCACTAGTTGACCCCATTTATTATGTTTCTAATAAAGGTTGACGTTATGAAAATATACCGAACTGAAAGTGCGAATATGTAAGTAAGATCAATTTTTAATTATAATTATGCCTCTTGAAACAATAGAAAAATAAGCCAATAAAACGTTTAAATTAAGATTTTTATCGTACATAAACAAACATTTATTTTATAATTTAGTCACTCACAGCTTTATCACATTTTTACACATACATACATACAATATATCTATTTATCTTGGACACATAGCATGTCTACCACCATCGACTGGCATATTAACTCCTGTTATAAAACTAGCCATATCACTAGCTAAAAAGCAAATAACTCCCGAAATCTCATTTACTTCACCAGCACGTCCCAAAGCATGTGTGGTTTTACAATGTTCTAAAAATTTAGCGTAAGCTTCTTCATCCATGCCGCCACGTTTATGAAGTTCCGTAACAGTAACACCAGGATTAATAGAATTACAACGAACGCCGGATAAAGCCAATTCCAAAGCAACACATCTCGTAAATTGATCAACAGCTGATTTAGAAATATTATAAGCCAAAACATTGGGAAACGCTCTCAAACCACATACACTTGAAATATTAACAATATTCCCTTTAGTTTTCTTTAGTTCTGGCACTGCCAACATGGTCAATTGATATATTGAACGCACGTTTGTGTTCATAAGACGGTCAAATTGTTCCAAAGAAGTATTCTCGATGGAACCATTTTCTATAATACCAGCTGCATTCACTAAAACATCTAATTGATTAAATTTAACAATAGTTGCTTTGATGATATTTTCTACATCTTTTTCGTTGCACATGTCAGCCTGCACCTGTAGGTGATTGCCGGGATTTAGACATTTTTCAGTAGTTTCCTGTAATTTTTCTACATTACGCCCCACAAGTACTAGTTGAGCTCCAAATTTCGCAAACTCTTGAGCAGTTGCAGCTCCAATGCCAGAACTGGCACCGGTGATAAGTACTACTTTCCCACTAAAATTCATTGCGTGTCCTGTTAATTTAATTTATGGAAATGTGCAAAGTATATACATATGTATAAATATACCTTGGAAATGTGTTAAAATACTTTTTGTTTTGACAAATTAAATTTGCAATGTATTATGAATTTTTTTAGGCTGCCAGAGTTTTTAACAAAATAGGATTCGGGATTGTTTTATTTTTTGAATAAACGTTTTATTACATTTTTGTTTTTAAAATGTTTATTTATTTTTTAAATTAAATTTAAATAACATAAATAAAAAAAAAATTGTTTATTTGGCTTATTTTCTAAATTTTATTCTTCGTAAGAAAATCTGAGCTAAACCAATTTCTTTGAACGAAAAATAGAGTTATTTGTCTTTAAGTCGGACATAAGGCGAAATTGAGAAAAACTTCGTAGATTATAAGAAAACTTCAGGAAGTGAAGATTTATTGGAAAAAATAAGAGCCATATGTGGCTCGATCTGGCGCCTGATTCTGGCAGTCGTGATCGAGTACTTTCTCAATTCGAAAGCAATTTAATTTCTAATTATTTCAGTCAATACTGAACGAATCGGAATTAATTTTTCAGTGTAATTTGAGTTTCACAATACCAAAAAAATAAATTCGATTCTTTCAGTATCGACTGAAAGAATTAGAAACAAAATTGCTTTCGAATCGAGAAAGTACTCGATCATGACTGCCAGAATTAGGCCCCTGGTTGAATTCGAAAATCAGTTTTTTTCATAATATGTATATGGGCAATTCCAGCGAAACGTCTACTTTTTGTAACGTAACGCCAGAAATAATTTAAATTATTTCTCAAAAAATTGTATATGTATAGTTTACTTTTTTGTATTGTGGTGTAAAGCGCAACTAGCTCTTCATTTAGTAATAAAAGGGATAACGGTTGTGTTCACATCAGTGAACAATTCAAAATTCCCATCCCAGATGTCAATCAACCCACACGTCAAATGCAATTACCATCCACTCTTTTTGTGTTTTCATCCTGCTTATAATTATTCTAAAGATAATCTTGAGAGGAAAACAACCACCAGTGCGCTACAGCCGAAATCGTTTAAATAAATAAAAATTCATATTTTTGTACATACATAATTATATATTTGAAATCTAATAAAATATATTAATATTTGTGAACCCTCAAATTTAAAACTCAATCGTGTCAATTAGTGAATTTAAAAAAAACTTAAAGTAAATTTTAAATTTACGATAAATAAATACATATACAAACTTAATGAACTTAACCTAAAAAGTAGTTTTCTTTATTTACCGAAGAAGTACATAAATAGACCTACATATACATTGCACATAGTTCCTCTACAAAGGTTTGTTGACCCTTGCCTAAATAAATATATATTTACATACGTGTACATATTCTAAACCCCACAATATCTGACCCTGTCTAACCCGTATAAACAGTTGAACAACATGGTCCTAAAATACAACCTTATTTGCATTCTGGCGTTACATTAAAAAAACAAGACTTTTCGCTCAAAATGCCCATATGTGCCTTTAAACGAAAATATTTTTAATTCTAATAGCTTTGTTTTTTTAAGGTCCCGATATCGCATATTTTTGCTTATATCTGCAAATCCTTAGCGTCGATTGCTGTCATTTTTTTCTGAATAAAGTGCTACTTCATAACTTTATATATATAAAAACCCTTTTTGCAAATTTGACTTCTTCATATAATTTTTTTACATTTTGTGGTACGAATACCACGACACGTCAAAATGGAAATGCCCGTATGATATTTTAAACAACTTTGCGAGGAACTCAAAAGGATGAAAAATATACACATATAAAAATTTTTGGTTGTTGTAGTTGCGCGCAGACCAACGTATTGGACCATGACTGCTCTGTGACCATGACAAAATGGCCTTGGACAAAATAAAATAATTTTTGGGTTTTCAAATTGAATATTTGAAAACAAATAGGTACAAAGAAGAAAAAACAAACAACAACATTAAAAATTATTTTTAAAGCAAAACAAAATAAAAATGGAATTGTAGGTAAATAGAGCGTGTTTTTAGAAATTTTACGACCCAGTTGCGTTCCTAGCATAAATTAATAATTTTTTGGTGGCTACGCCAATTTGATTTATTTAAGCAACAGGGTGCTTCTAATAATACGTTTACAAATTTTCTGATAATTTAACCTTGAACTCAACCTATTAGAAAAAAGACCCAAGTGCTTGCATCGGAACACTTAAAACGTTATAAACTGCAAAGATAAAAATTTTTCGCAAAACATGGACTTTACTGATAAAGTAGTTATTGTAACTGGATCCAGTTCTGGAATTGGTGCCGCAGCTGCCGAACATTTTGCCGAATTAGGTGCTTTACTAACATTAGTGGGTCGTAATGTTGATAAGCTACGAGAAGTAGGTAGTCAAATTCAGATCATTAAGGGAAAGGCACCCCTTATTGTCCAAGCCGATATGGCTAATGAGGAGGATGTTAAACGTATTGTTGGTGAAACTTTAGCCAAATATGGTAAAATAAATGTTTTAGTTAATAATGCCGGTGTTTTGGAAACTGGTTCAATTGAAAATACGAGTTTGGAACAATACGATCGCGTTATGAATACGAATATAAGAGCCGTATATCAACTAACTATGCTGGCTGTACCAGAACTGATAAAAACTAAAGGTTCCATTGTTAATGTGTCTAGTGTTAATGGCATTCGTTCGTTTCCCGGTGTTTTGGCTTATAATGTATCTAAGGCTGCCGTTGATCAATTTACACGCTGTGTTGCCCTTGAGTTGGCCCTGAAAGGAGTGCGCTGCAATTCGGTTAATCCTGGAGTTATTGTTACCGAAATTCACAAGAGAGGTGGTATGGATGAGGAAGCGTATGCTAAATTTCTTGAACATTCAAGAACAACACATGCCTTGGGTCGTCCTGGTCAGGTGAATGAAGTGTCTGGTGTTATTGCATTTTTAGCTAGCGATAAGGCTAGTTTCATTACTGGTGCTAGCTTGCCAGTCGATGGCGGACGTCATGCTATGTGTCCCAGATGAGAACTTACATTTTTGCAAGTTTTTACATTCAATAATCCACTTGTTTCTATTTAAATTATTTATCAATTTCTCTAATTTGTAATTAAACTGTGAATTTTATTGTTTGGTCATGCTTTGTTGCATTCAAAAATGCATTTGTTATTATTTTAATTATAAAATATGTTTTGTAAATTTGTAATAAACCTGTAAGTTAAATTGTTTTTTGGATCTTTCTTTGTTTTACCAGGAACCATAATCATTGTATTAATTAGCACTGCAATATCATTTTTTGAATCAAACATAGGTACATATCGTCGGCGTATTATGCAAACATGCTAAATCCACTTTTTAGGTAAATTGAGATTTTTATGCAAAAATGAAATATATGTACAAGTTTTTTGTCTCTCCTATAAAATGTGCTGAAAGGCAGTTAGCAGGTTTGCATATTACGATGATTTGCCACCCTATTGCATTCTCATCTTGACAACTTTATATATAAAAGAGCAAGGCGAATTTAATTCGCCTTGATAAAAGTTATATTTAAAATTGGAAATGTTAAAAAGCCACCCAGTATTTTTTGTTTGTTTTTGAGAGCATTTGTAGTGCGGCGCTAGACCTCAAAATCAGCAACTTCGATTAAAACTACATACACTTTGCGTCGAGTAAAAAAAAACTGTATTGGTATATCCAATACATTACAAATGTTCTTCGAGCTCCATTATTTTAATACCTCTTTTTCCTGTATGCGAAAGCTCTATCTCAATATCTGGTATATTGGTAAAGGGGTTAACGCGTGTCCATAGGGGGTTTATTTCCATTGACGATTTTTAGTTTTTTTCAAACTTTTCGAAAACGAAAATTGCAATGCATAAAACATGATTTTTTTTAAATTAAATATCGTACATGTACCTATGTGATGAAAATCGATCTATTGCAAAACGAACGTTTTTTTAATGGTGTGATGAATTTCGAGTGATAATTAAGGCCCCTATTACGGTTTACAACTCAACTCAGTTGAGTTGTAATAAATACAACTGGTTGTGATCAGTTGTAATTTTTGTTATGTTTTTGTTCACCGCAATTTAGCAAAGTTGTAAACCATAATACAAAAATCAAGAAATTACAACTCAACTGAGTTGAGTTGTAAACCGTAATAGGGGCCTATAATCCATTTCTGAATAAATCTTAAACTTTTTTTTCAGAATACACTCCAGTTAACGTATCAAATCGTTTTTTCGATTTCCATCACATACCTGATAATCTTGGGGAAACGATTTAAATTTTTTTTTTATCAAAAAATTAATAAATTAAACATTTTATTTAATTTGCAAGAATTTTCAAAGGTTTTTTGTTAAGTACCTATATAAAAAGCCGTTCATTCAAAACAATACGAAAATCGTAACACAGTACAAATTGTTCGAACTCGTAAATTTGTCTTTCGAATAGAAATACGATGTAACCTCCAGAGCTGCAAAACATTTCAACCAAATGATTTCGCGTTGATTGGATTCAAAATCGTAAATTGAAATCATGAATCGCACGCCATAATTTGGCAGGATTTTGTAGTAGGTATACGAGTCTGAGTTCATACGGCTCATGTCTTATTGACAAGATTCTTCCTTTTTCTTCTTTGAGCATGAATTGGCGTTCAAATGATTTATGCCATGTTGACGACGTTTTTTATTTTATATATAACAAAATTAAACAACGAATGAAAGCGCAAAACGTAGACAGTACATGCATCTGTGTACCCGCTTCTTTTCCCCTCGTCCCTCTCGCCCATAAAGTAGCAATCATGTCAATAATACATGAGCCGTATGAACACAGACTGAGAAATGGATTTTTTCAGCGTACATACCTATCAACAAATAAAATAACTCCTAAAAAATTAACATTTTACACCCTCAGAAAAGGAAATACACAGATGTTCGAATTTTATTTTACTTATATTTTTATTAAAAAACATATGGGCTTTTTTGTTGAGACCGTCCCTCATTTTTTCTCAAAAATACACAAGTTTTTTATATTAAAAAAACTATTCACACAACAAAATTATAGAAAAAAGTATAATACGAAATTTAACATTCGTAACCATAGGACTTGATGATCTTGTTGAAGGGTTCGGCTTGCTTGGCAATATTTTCGCGAGCCTTAACAGTCAACTTCTTCATGAGTCTGTTGTGTTTCAAAACTACTTGCAACTTAGCCTTACGTTTGCGTTCTAAACTCTTGACAACATCGCCATGATGCCAGCCAACTTCGTTGGACAAACGGCCCAACTGACAGTATTTGCGATCAGAGCGCAAAGTCAAGATGCGCATAGCGATTGGTACACAGACACGACGACGCTTATCATAGGGCGATGGGATACCATCGAAGATACGAAGACGAGCCAAAGCAGCTTGACCGCGCTTAGTTTTGTGTGGGATCATGCCTGCAAATAGACAAGAAACAAGTTTAATACATTTAATAGTTTAGATAGTAAACAAAACGATTTATTTTGCTCTTTTATGGCTCAGTTTTTAAAGCTTGTTTCATGGTTTAACATCAAATAATGTAGGTAAGAAATTTTTGTTCATCATGTTGGAAAACCTCGATGTCTTATTATTGTTTATTTTCATACATACCTAAAAAGATAAAGAAACATATTATTTATAACTACATTCTACTTGCTGGCGTGTATGATGTTTTTTGATATTTTTAAGACTCAGTTAAAGATTTGTTACATTTTTTCAAGTTCAAATAATGTAGGTAAGAAAATTTTGTTCATCATGTAGGAAAACCACGAAGTCTTATTATTGTTTCTTTTAATACATACCTAAAAAGAAAAATAAAGATATTATTTATAACTACATTCTACTTGCTGGCGTGTGTAATTTTTTTAAGATATTTGAAGACTCAGTTTAAGATTTGTTACATTTTTTCGAATTCAAATAATGTAGGTAAGATATTGTTCATCATTAAATACCTATTTGTTTCCAAAGTTTAAGGCCCCTATTACGGTTTACAACTCAACTCAGTTGAGTTGTAATAAAGACAACTGGTTGTGATCAGTTGTAATATTGTTATGTTTTTGTTCGCCGCAATTAAGCAGTTGAGTTGTAAACCGCAACAGGGGCCGGGTCGTAGCTTCATGTGAAAGTTTACATGTCAAAAATCCAGTAAACCAATAAAATGCCAATTAAAGAAAAATTATACCTAGGTACAATCCTTTTGGAATGGAATACAGTCGGGCCTCGATTATCCGTTATGGTCGGGACCAGAAGCAATACGGATAATCGATTTTCACGGTTAATCGAGTAACAATTTTGATTATAGTTTTTTTTTTAACATTTTTATTATTTAACAAGTTAACATTGGTGTACATACATATTTACATTAAAAAAAATTAATTCAAGAAGTTAATGTGCATTTTTAAATTAAATAAATATGTATACATATAGGTATGTATGTATTAAATTTTCTACTGAAAACATGAGGCAAAAAAAGAATACAATTTCTTAAAAAAAGTAATGTTGTTTGTCTAATATGTTTCAACTGTCATCACGAATAATAGAGGTAATCACGGTTAATCGAAGCAACCCATTTGAAAACATTGCAAACAAAAAACAATAGACTGATCTTTGGCCATCACGGTTAATTGGGTTTACCGGTTAACCGGATCACGGATAATCAAGTCCCGACTGTATTTCAAAGTTTTCTCAAACTTTTAACTTAGTGCCGATTCACACACGTCAAGTTTGACTAGTCGTCTTGAGTTTTTAGGAGAGAGGGAAAAAGAAACGGCATTATCTTTTCCCTTCTCTCCTAAAAGCTGAAGACTTGACGAGTCAAACTTGACGTGTGTGAACCGGCACTTACGAGCGTGTTCTGACAATCGCAAAACGCTTAATATTTGCGATCTTTACTTGAAATTGCAAAATACGTGTACTGTAAATCGCAAGAAGTTTGGTGACTTCAAATTGCAAAAGTATGCTCAAGGGAACTTTAAAAACTATGGCAGGCCGCAAGGAAAACGCATCAGTTTCAGAACACCATAAAATAAATCTGGCGGTTTGCGATTTCAAACCGTGCGATTGCCAAAACATGGCCGTTTGTTATTATTTTTATTTAATGTGAAAAAAGATCACAACATAAAAGTTCAATTAAAATTTTTTTGAGTAGTTGGTTTAGGCAATATCCTTTCACATAAACTCACAATGGTGGTAATGTACAAGTTCGTGCAGGGCTTTTCTTAAAATAACTTACCTCTAACTGCTTTGTAGAAAATTCTGGAAGGAGCACGGAAGTGGAATGGGCCACGGGCAGGATTGACATTGCAACGTTTGCGCAAGTAAGCTAAATACTTGATTTTGTTTCTGTAGAAATGTCCAGAAAGATTCAATTCTTCGCATCGGACAACGGCAACTTTTCCACCTTGCAAAAGGTATTTGGCAACGACAGAAGCCAAGCGACCGACCAAGTGGCCACGACCATCAATAACAACGGCCTAGAAATTGAAGACATATAGAATTAATATGTTTATCAAAGTGAGGTTAGATTTCACCAAAAGACAAAACGCACATAAACAAATACAAAGAATAACACATATTTTACAAGTTACACTGTAAATTTTGGAATAATTTATTATCTGCGTTTTTTTTAGCACAAATGCAATTTTAATTATAAATAATTTGTATATTCACTAGCTTTTATATATATTAAAGAGTTTGTTAACACTTTTGCAAATGATTAATGCTTTGTCACTTTTCTTACAGCACGTGTAAGTTGTTGCACTTATTTTATTAAAATGTTCCATTTTTTGCTAAAAACATTATTGAATTTTTGCACACACTTTAATTATTGCTTGTTTAAGTACGTTTTTATATGGTTTTTTATTAATTTTGGTCACTATTTTGGTGATTTTATGTAAAAATATCACCACTTACCCTATTCGTTAAACCAGTCATGTTTAAGAACCGCACGGAAAGAAATGGACGAGCATTGGTTTCTTTGGGCGGAAACGGCCATGTTAAAAATTATGACATTTAACATGCTTGCGCAAGCACATAAATGTCAATTTCGATACAGTGTTGTATTTGCTGAGAACATAGTTGTATTTCTTACTAAAAAAAGACAATGAGCACCCCTGTTTTACAGCCGGCTGTAGGAATAACAAACAAAAGGGAGAGAAAAATGAAAACAAGTTGACAATTTAAAGAGAACAAAAAAAAGATAAAACCAAAAAAATTTCTTTGCTTCCACTAAATTTTACAGAATTGTTAGTAATAAATTATATAAAATTATATATTAATTATAGTTATTGCAAATTAAGTTTTACTCATTAACTCATATTAAATTGTGTAAGTTTTTTACATTTGTATTTGTAAATTATTACAATAATTGCGATTTTTTTTTGACCACTCCCCAAATAAAGAAAAACAAGTGCATTTTCTTTTTTATTTAGTCGAGTATTTGGTGGCAGCAGGTCTTTGTTATCTTTTTGCCTAAAAACTATTTTTGCTTTTTCTTTAAAAATTTTAGATGACTAATCATTGTAATCCTACACGTTGAATATTATTTTAATAAAAATATTGTTGTGGTATAGGTATTTATTGTGGTTTTCTTACAATAAAAAAAAATAAACTTGCAGAAAATGTGGAAAGCCACTGCTGGTTTACAAATACAAAACACCACTGCCGCTGAAGATGATGACTGGGAAACTGATCCAGATTTTATTAATGATGTAAGTGAGCAGGAGCAAAGGTGGGGTTCGAAAACTATAGAGGGTAGTGGTCGTACAGCTGGAGCTATAGAGTAAGTTCTGTTAAAAACAACGTAATATTTTAACAAAATAATCTTTAATTTTCTTCAGCATGGATAAATTACGTGCCGAAACTGAAAAAGCTGATCAGGACAAAAAACGCAAGGAGATGGATGAAATCAATCCTGGATATGGTTATGGTGGTAAATTTGGTGTACAAACCGATCGTATGGACAAATCAGCTGTGGGCCATGATTACCAGGGCAAGGTAGAGAAGCATGCCTCACAAAAAGATTATACCACTGGTTTTGGTGGCAAATTTGGTGTACAATCCGATCGTGTCGATAAATCTGCTGCCGGTTGGGACCATATTGAGAAGGTGGAGAAGCATGCCTCACAAAAAGATTATGCTACAGGTTTTGGTGGTAAATTTGGCGTACAGTCTGATCGTGTAGATAAATCAGCTGTTGGTTGGGATCATGTAGAAAAAGTTGAGAAACACGAGTCACAAAGAGGTTGGTGGGTGTGTGCACAACTTTTGTAACTAATTTATATTTGTTTTTTCTTTTTTTTAGATTATTCTAAAGGCTTTGGCGGCAAATTTGGGGTACAAGAAGATCGCAAAGATAAATCAGCTGTTGGTTGGGATCACATTGAAGCACCTCAAAAACATGAAAGTCAAGTTGATCATAAAATTGTAAGTTATCAAAATTTTGAACCAAATAAGAAGTCTTATTAGAATTCGATGAGTCGTTTATAGTCATAATTTTAGTATACAATAGTGAAGAATTCTTATGTTTAAGGGCACAGGTTTAGTAATCTGTGTTTAAGGGTATATCTAAATCTGTGTTTTCCATTTACCGTTACAGTAGTATTCCTGTTTAACGAACCTTCGATTCTGCGAACATCGCATTTAACGAACAGACAAGTTTGCTCCATTGAGTACCTCATATAGCGAACAAAAAATACTTTTTTGTGCTCAATTTAGCGAACAAATAGGATTCATAATTTTAGTTTAAAAAAGCATAATGGGAAGTAATTTCTAACTAACAACAAAGTGAGTAGCAAAAAGTACCGCTATTTTAGGTTTTGTTTATGTAGCATTTTTGTTTGATTATGCTGCAATGATCAGTAAAATGAGTACAAGAAAGGGAATTTTTTTAAAGAAAAACTAAAAATTGTGGATGATTACCAAAATGGATTGCGAGTTGTGGATTTGTGCAAAAAGTAACAAACATTTCTCGACAAATTTTTTATGTAAAATTTTTAAGGAAATTGAAAATTAATTTGAACTTATATTTCGTTAAAATTATTTTAGGTTTTACGCTACCAGAGTAATGAATTATACCTTTTTTAATTTTTTTTTTTTTTTTGTAGAATATATAGATCTCAAAACATATTTCAAAATAAACCACAAATAAAACAGTTCTAGTTATTAACATGGGTACTAGATATAAGTATGGCATATAACGAACTTTTCAGTTAACGAACAGGCCTGACAAAGTACTGGGTCGTTAAACCGTAAAACTACTGTATTTCCAAATACAAACATATAACATATATTTCCATTAAATATTGAATAAGGCAAGGGGCATCTATTAGGTCTGCTTATTTGTACAAAAACAAAAAACGACTCGTATTTTGTTTGTGCAAAGTTTCTTTTTAGCTGTCAAAAAATTACTACCACTAATACAAAGCAAAAGGAAAAACGTCTATGTGTGGGAAAACAAAACCCAACAAACACGAAGTCACACCTTTGAAATGAAATGACTTTATCATTTGACATCAAACACAATTCTCAAACGTTTTTCAATTGTTTGATTTAACATTTAAATTCAAATTGATAATGATTTGAAAATAAACATTTGATATCAAATGTTTTATCAATTTGATGTCAAATGTGAAATTCAAATCAAAAATAAACTTGGCCATACTAATCATTAAAAATGGCGATTAAAGTTACATTTTTTTCTTTGTGGTTACATGTGTTTTACTATTAAAAATAAATTTTAATATAAAGTCAACAGCTTATTTCTTGTGAAAAATAAAAATTATTTGTGAGTAATTACAATGATTAAAAATACGAAAAAAAGGAAAATAAAACGTGAAAGTGGAGAAAGTTTGTTGAACGATCATGGTGCTACAATCCTCAAAATAAAAGGGAGCCAAGTAGTTTGTCTTTCCAAGAATTAGAGGACGGAAAGAAGATTATTTCATCTTTTAGCTATGGTGCCGAATGTTTATCTCACAGTTTTTTTAAATAAATAATAAATTTAAATTAAAAATTGGTGTTTTGTTTAAGCTTTGATATTGTTACAAGTAAGACTTAAGAGTGTTTATAACTCTTATTCGCTTAAGGTTTTATTTGTTTAATATTTTTGGCTTTTCTAAAAAAAGGAAAAGGTTTCCTGATGAGCTGGTGTAAGCAACCGGCGAAATGCGCATAGAGGCTTGCTTTCCCTCAACAATAAATTTCAGTGTATTTATCAAATATGAAAAACTGGGAATTTAGCACGTCATACGAAGATCGTATTAATAAAAATAATAAAATATTTTTTATATTCCACATTGTATTATAATCCACATTTGAAAAACATTTGAATATTATGTTTGAAAGCAAGTTGAAAATAAAGGCATTTTTCAATTTGAAAATAATTTCCCCTTTTTGTTGAGAACGCTATGATTTTCAAATGATTTTCAAATCATTATCAAACGTTTGTCGTTTGAGAAAACGTTTGATTTCAAATCATTTTCAATTTGAAATCAAACCTTCGTGTTTGTTGGGAAACGTAAACAAACATATACATGCTCATGTAAGCAAAATGTAAACAACTTTTGACAGCTCAAAAGAATATAAACAATGATCATCAGGATTCTTGCGCAGACCTTTTCAATGAGCCTTGGAATAATGTAATCAATAAAATAATTTTAACATTTTTGTTAGAAATCTTGAAAAAAAAATATTTCATTTACTGGTTGTTTTAATTTTTTTATTTTTGACACGTCAAATTATAATAAAACTGTTTCTTCAAATGAGTAAAATTTACCTTATTGCAATACAAAAAGAAACCTGATCTGAATACTCTTACTTTTATTTTTGTAAAACTATTTTTGAGTTTTTGTGGAAATAACAATTTATTACATTAGATAAATTTTCCTTTAAAATGGCCATGTATTTCTTTTATGTATGTTTGTACGAGAATCTAGTATATACATATATATATATATATATATATATATATATATATATATATATATATATATATATATATATATATATATATATATATATATATATATATTATTTCTAAAGCACTTTTTTTTGTCGGTTGCAAATATCTCCCATACCACCGCATCAAATTTAATGAATGATATCTCATTTTAAAGCTTATTTCTAACACTTACTAATGACGAAAAATAATTAGAAATTGAAAAATTAATATTTTCATTGATAAAAATTACGGTGCGAAATATACGCACGGGTCATCTAGTCTATGTATATAAGTGATTCTAGTCTATGTATATAAGTGATTCATTCAAACTTGTTGTTTTGTTTTTAAATTAGAGAATTTTTTAGTTATAGCGTTTTTGTTAAATTATATCAAATAAATAGGATGTGGCTTGGTAGAACAAGTACAAGGTGTAGTCGTTGTATACTATGGTTTTTTTTTTTTTTGGGGAGGGAGGGAAAAATGCCTAACGCATCTCAGATACTGTCGTCACAGTTCTTGTATGGGGAGCTCGCATCCACTAAACCCCCCCCCTTTTCTTGAGCCATTTTTCCGCCCCGGGACCACTTTCGCATTACTTCGGGACGGGGCTCCTATTTTGTTCCTATGGAACAGGCGCCGTTGTTCCTACGTCTAGGTCCCCCTTTTTTTTGCGTAGCACTTTATCTATAAACGTTGCAACGCGTTTCCAAGTATTCTCGTTTTCCAGCATGAGATTTACAATATTTTCTGGAGTTATTTCTCCCACAATTTCTTCTAAAGACTGTCGTTCTGCTCTCCATTTCATGCACCTGAAGAAAGTGTGCTCTGCATCGTCTAAACAGTCGTCACCATAGATACAGACAGCACTGTCCACTTTTCTAATCCTGTGGAGGTATTGAAGGAAGTATCCATGTCCAGAAAACATCTGTGTTACATAATAGTTAATTTCGCCATGTTTTCTATTCACCCACTTATCTAGGTCAGTTATCAGTTTTGCTGTCCACCTACCCCGTGATTCACTGTTCCATCTATCTTGCCACCTTTGCATGATCTGCGTTCGCGCCTCTCTTGTTGTTTCTTCATTTATCCTTCTGATTAGTGTCCGTATTCTCCAAAGAGCTTTCCGTTCATCGGCCAAAAAGTCGATTGGGATAGTCCCGCTTATGACGAGGACTGCGGGCTCCGACACCGGTATTTGCCATTAGTCTGCTGAGAAAGGCCGTTGTTTGGGCTGCTTTACTTGCAGCATGTTCTAATTGGGGTCTGAACGTCAGTCTAGGATCTAACCTCAATCCTAGATATTTGACACACCTCTTTGTTTTTATTGTCTCAGACAACACCCGCATATCTACCTCTAGTGGGATGTTGTATACTTTACCATAGTTGTATACTATGGTAAAGTCATTTGAAATTTTGTTGTCGATTTTAAAACCCATATACCGCCAAACAAAGGAAAATAAGGAAAAATTTAAAACAAGCGTCAGAAATCAAATTAATTAAATTGACACTACATGGGTAAACTCTCAATAATGAACCTACGTTTTACCTAATTAGCCTGATTACGGTTGGCGTTGGCGTATACGCCTGAGTCTTTTTGTAGTAGATGAAAAGAACAAAGGTTGTGTGTTACTTTAATCTATTACAAAAAACGACTCAGGCGTATACGTCAACGCCAATCGTAATCAGGCATATTATTCCATGAAATGTGGTAATTTGACAAAAAAAAAAAAAATTATTTAATGTAACACAGAAATTTTGAGTGTAAACCCACCTACTTTTTATGGGGGGAATAAACATATTTCAAATGAATTTTACTTAAAAATAAGGTAGTAAAGACAATATTTTCGTATCTGAAACGATATTTTAATATTTTTTATTATTTTTATATCTCATCAATAGGGCTTTGGTGGAAAATTTGGCGTACAAAAAGACCGTATGGACAAATCGGCCGCTTCTTACGATGATGGCAGCAAGCAACAAGTGGGCACAAACTACACTAAAACTAAGCCAGTTATTGAGGGCGCTAAACCATCAAATCTTCGTGCTAAATTTGAAAATTTAGCTAAAAATTCCGAAGAAGAAAGTCGCAAAAGAGCTGAAGAGCAAAAACGTTTACGAGAAGCTAAAGACAAAAGAGATCGCGAAGAAGCTGCAAAAAAAATAGTGGTTGAGAATAAACCTCTACCTGCTGCTGATGAAGCCAAACAGCCCCCTCCAAAAGGAGCACGTTCTCATATTGTTACTGGACGAGAGGGTGGCATCGGTAATGCTATAAGTGCTTTTAACCAAATGCAATCACCAACTAAAGAGGATGCTACCATCGCACGTAAAGAACCCATACACATTCCAAGAGAAGTTAAGAGCGATATTAAAGAGCCAGAAGAGCCAGTTAAAGAGGTAAAAACACAACCTGAAATTGTAGCAGAAGTTAAGCAGGAGTTACAGAAGCCTGCACAAAAAGTTTTAGCACCACCTCCTGATTTAATACCCTCAATAGAAATACAAACTGTTGCTACACCACCTGAAGTGCAATCACCTGAACCACCCCATACAGTAGAAGTTGCTGCATCAGCACCAGCTTCAGCCGAAATTTCTGCCACTGAAGTGGATCCTGAACCTTTATATCAAAATCAAAGTGAAGTTCAACAAAATATTGTTCCTAAATCACCAGAGCCAACTTTTCAAGAACAACAACAACAACAACAACTACAGCAGCAGAATCAACAGCAACCAGAATCCTCGTCACAAATTGAAGCTGTAGCTACGGACGTTGATCCAGCTGTTATTGGAAATTCTGATAATTTATCTGACTACATTGAAGATACTCGAATTCATGCCATTGCCTTGTATGATTATCAAGCTAGTGATGATGATGAAATTTCATTTGATCCGGATGACGTTATAACACACATTGAAATGGTAACTAAAGAAAAATACTTTAATTTTAAAATGTGAACATTCTGGAATATTTTTGATTTTTTTATGACTTTTTTTGCATACAAGAACAGGCATGATTTGGAACTTCTGTAGGCGCATAAAAAGTTCAAAGTCACGCTTTTCACTAAATCAAAAAGTCATTTTAAAAATTCAATCTTAGATTTTTTTTTGGCAAAAAGTAGGCGGGATTGCAGAAGTGGGAACAAAATACTTGTTTTTATGTCTGTCTAAATTTGGTACTCATAGCTAGGTTTTCAATATACAAAATCCGCAAAAACCGGGTGTTATTGGATAAGTGGGCGTGGCACATCCCATACAATAAAGATCAGTTATAGTAAAATTTACAAAATTTATTACAAATAGCTTCGATACCACTGCAAGACATCCGAAGCTTTGTGCAGGAATTTCCTGGATTTTTTTTTATTAAGATATGGAAATTTTACTGAGACATAATTAAACCAGTTCTGTCAAGAAGTTGATATAACTTCAAATCCGAAAAGTAGGACAATGTTTGATGGTCTGAAATTTCGAACTTTGTAGTTAAAGAAGAGGAGTAATAATGTCCACAACTTAAAATTTTTTAAAACCCAGATTTATTTTATAAAAACGAAAAAAAGTTGTTCCCACTTGCTTCAAAAAATTAAATGATTTTATATTCAAAGCAGGTGCATGAAAGATATTTTGGATTAAATTCTGAAAGTGAAGTAAATACTATTTCTGTAGGAGATGATAAGGAAAGTGAAAAATTAACATTTTTAAATGCAGCAATTAGTAAATTAAAAAATAATCCGCTTTCCCGGAAAATGAAAAAGTCCGGGAAAAGAAAAACTTGTGTTTATATAACATACACTGGCGAGCAAAACCGGGTACATGCTCAGCATATTTCTATTTACTGCTTCATATCTTGGTAAATAAAAGAGCAAATTCCATAAAATTTTCAACAATTATTTTTTATTATATTGGGTGTGTGTGAAACGGTAGCAAAGTACTAATAGAAGTAAAATTTTGACACTATTGAGGTGAATAAAATTTCACTAGCCCTGGGGGCTAGTATAAATTTTGACATTAGTGTAGACATTTTTGACAACCACAAAATTATTTTTTTTCATCAAATTTGTTTAAACAAAATAAAAAATAATATGGAAGCAGGACCAGCGGCAAAAAAAATTAAAAGAATTATACAAGATGTAAATGTTTAAATATGTATAAGCTTTTTTGCCCACACTTTTTGTAAAAATTGTTAATATATCAGAACGAATTCATCAAATAGTTGGGACGATCTCTTTTCCAACAGAATTGAAATGATTATTGTTAAACGTTTGTTTAATTTATTAATTTTAACAAAACTTTTAGTTATTGTTTTTTTCTTTATGTCAAAATTTTACGTTGTCAAAAATGTTACAATTTCACACAGCACAAATATGAAAATTATCTACCACAAACAAATTTCATTTCACCATAGAACTTTGCTACCGTTTCACACACACCCATTATCTAAAAAAATGCGTATTGAAAGTAGTTATCACAGAACAAAAACAAAAAAATTGAATAGAAACAAATAAGGCAACCCAATTAACTCAGTTTTGCACGTTTTGAATATGGAAATTCAAAGTAGGCTACGACTTACTGAGAAATGTTAAATTTACGGTTATATATTTTTTGATGGTCGATTTTCATCTTTTTTAAGTTGTCAGCCCTGTTACTTCTTTTATTTTATTCGTAATAGCACTTTTAAAGAGCAAAATAAAGCTAAAATGAGAAAAATAAACGTAGACACTGAAGATAATATTGTAACTTTGACTAACAGTGGATTCTCATCTAGAGTAATTGCTGGTAAAGTTAACGTAAGTCAACGCACAGTGACTGCGGTACAAAAACGCGAAAATATAGTTCTAAAGCCTAATAGGGGAAGCCGTCCTCGATTACTAAAAGATTCGGACGCGCGATTAATGGTCCGAGAAATGAAGAAAAACACCTAAGCAGGCTGCTAATGCCATTAGAGAATCGGTTTAGTAGCAGCAGTGAAGAAGAAAAAACCAGCTCTTTCTGATAAAAACATAAAAGCGCGTCTGGAATTTTGAAAAAAAAACATCAGCATTGGAGCATTGATAACTGGAAAAGGGTTATTTGGTCCGATGAGATAAAAATTAACCGATTCCAATCTGATGGTAAGGAATATTTCTCGAGCAGACCTCATGAATCTATTCAAAAGTATCATGTGAAACAAACCGTTAAACATGGTGGAGGTAGCTTGATGATTTGGGGCTGTTTCACTTGGTGGCATCTTGGACCTATTGTAAGAATTAATGGAATTATGAAGAAAGAGGATTACCTTCGTATTCTTCAAACCCATTTACCCGATTTTGTTGACCACAGCGCTTATCCCAAGGACGAAGTCATTTTCCAACAGTACGGAGACCCAAAACACACGGCTAAAGTCGTCCAAAAATGGCTGTCTGAACAAAAATGTCAGGTAATGAAATGGCCTGCACAGAGTCCGGATCTAAATCCAATAGAGAATTTGTGGTCCATATTGAAAAGACGATTGGGACAACACAATCGATCGCCTACTAGTATTGAAGACCTTTGGAGCCTTGTAAAGGTAGAATGGGAAAATATTCCAAGTGAATTTAAAGAGAATTTGGTGGAAAGCATGCCGAGGCGTGTAAACAAGGTCATTAAAAATAAAGGATTGTGGATACCATACTAAAAATAGCAAGTCTTATTAATACTAAAGAATCGCGCAAAACTGAGTTAATTGAGTTGCCTTATTTGTTTATATTGAATTTTTTTGTTTTTGTTCTGTGATTACTACATTCAATACGCAGTTTTTTTAGATAAAATAATAAAAAATAATTGTTGAAAAATCTTTTTACAACAACGATTACAATAATTTGTTTTTTCATTTAGTTTTTGTTAAGTCGACTTCAAATTTATTATACAACAAAAAAAGTATTATACATTTTCGTTTATAGTCGCTACCGCTTATAGTCACATTAGCGATATAGTCCATTTTATCTGTTTATTTTGCCGCTATAAGTTAATTTAATATAAAGTATTTACGTTATAGTCCATTTAGCGATATAAGCACATTTGCAATATATGCCATCTATCAACAGTCATCAAAGGGAAATGTAAAGCCAATTAATGGCGATATAGTCACATTAGCTATATTTGCTAAGTTCTTTTTAGTTTTCGAAACCACAATCTATACAAAGAAAGAAAGAATTTAATCGTTTAATTTTTGGCATCAACTATCTACTCGTAAAAAATTAGTTTTTGCCTTTCGTATCAGTTATGAAATATCTTGTTATTATTTTAACTATTTTAACAACTCTGTTGCAAAACTATAAGCCTGATGTCGGTGTAATTTATATGAACTTTTTATTTTCTATATTGACATAACTTGATTATATTCGAATTCGGTTATATGCCACATAGTGGCATACATATATGTAAATTACCCTTATAGTCACATTAGCGATATAGTCTGCGTTTTGTCTGCAACTAGGGGATGTGACCATAAGCGAAAAGTACTGTATTCTAATAACAAATTTAAAAAACCAAAACAACCTGCATGTACTCAATTATGCACCATTTTCAATATATCAATTTGCGCAACAAATATCAGTATTTGGTCCATAGACCTTTGTTTTTTATAACACTTTTCATGCGCTCTAGCATGCTTTCAAACAAATTCTGGATAGAGCAGGTTTTTTTAACTGCAGAAATATACTCAATGTTGTGGAGTGATCTTCTTTTCCAATTGTCAAAGATGCATTTCCTGGAGTCAAGAACTTCTCTTTTTTAATATGTGTCATCATAACAGGAGTTTCTAAAGACTAAGGTTTTTTTAATAAAAATTTTCCATTTTTCCTATGTTAATTCAATTGTAAAAATGGAAAAAACTCACAAGGAATTTTTATTTACGATAGGAGTGAATATTTTTTGTTTCATTTTATGTATGTTTTTAAGATTTTGTATTTTTTTTTTAAACGTATTTCCAAAATATTCACGACATTCAAGCGAATATGAATTTGGTCAATGTGAATACGAATGCAATGGAATAGCCGAATAACTCGGCATTTCGAATACGGATATTCGTAACATCACTAGTACATACATATTTTTTATAACATACCAATAAATTCTCCTTTATTTTAGATCGATGAAGGCTGGTGGCGCGGTTTATGTAAAAATCGTTATGGACTCTTCCCGGCAAATTACGTGCAAGTTATAAATATTCAAAATTGAGTTCTTAAAGCTGGACATAACAGCCTACTACAACAGCTACAGACATTTTTTTAATTTAAATCCAAATTCTTTTTTATATTTTTTATATTTTTGAATTTTTGAAACAATGATTTTTTTTATATTTTGTCCAAACAAAAAAGTCCATTTTATAATATATTAAATCAAACATTCTTTTTTGTGTGTTTCAAACATACATAATATACTTTTAAAAATTTTTGTTTGTTTTTTATTTAATATAAAATTTATTTTTTTATACATAATTGTTTTATAATTTCAATTACTTTTTATTGCAATTAAATTAAGCATTTAACTATAAAACAAACATTGTTATTATCGAAAAAATCATGTTTAAAGACAACACATACCTATGCAAAGCATGTGTCAAGTAACAACACATACCTATGCAAAGCATGTGTCAAGTAATTGTTTATTAGGAAAAATACATAAGTCAATAATTTAACGAAAATCCAAAAAAATAAAGAAATTAAACAGACTGTATTAAAAAAGTTTCACTAAATAAAAGTTAAACCCTAAATATACTGTAAAAAATGTTTTAACTACCTTAATTTGTTTAAGTTCTAAGCATTAGAAAAACGTAAAGTGAAAATGCTTTAAAATATTGATTAAACTTGTCTAAATACTTAACACTTTAGATAATGTCTTTGGGGGTATCTTACTTTATATGTATATATTTTCCATTGAAAAAAAATCTTTGATTGTTGGGGTATAATGATAAGAATTGCGTGCCTGTAAAAACGCTACCGGCAAATGGTAAAAATATTTCACAAACATGTCATATATTATTAAGAATTGCATTATTTTATTTTTACCTTAAATATCGAATTGATACCTTTGTGAACATTGCAACTGTAGACGTTTTATGTTGGTAGCAGTGGGGGTTATATAATCTTTAAAATTTAATGCATGTTTAACCTTTTTTTGTATTGGGTACTCTGATAACAGAATTGTGATACACAAAAAATATGTTACTTGGCTCCACGAAAGCCCCCCAATGAAATAACGCCCAGGAAAGAACCCCCAATGAAATAAACCCCAAAAAATTGGAAATAACACCCAAAAGCAGTGAATGAAATAACATCGAAAAATAAATAAAATAAGCCCCAAAACGAAAACGAAACAACCCCCAATATTTGGAAGTTATTTCATATGAAAATGAAATAACCCTCAATGAAATAAACCATCAGCAAGAGTCAGTTTCACCAAGGATTTCATGAAGTCAATATTGACCAACAGCAAAGTCGCAAAATTATTGAAATGAATCGTGTGGAGGTCCGCAGGCGTCTTCTTCATAATAAGGATATATTCGGTTTAAAAATATTGCTGCAGTTATTCCACTGAGACTGGAAGGCAAAAGAGAGATTAACCTGCCGGAGTTCTGAACAGTTTAGGGGATTTGCTTCTCGACGCACCAATAGCACATTATTATTAACGTACTACTTCAATGTTGCTTTGCTGTAATGGGTAGAGGCTAGGTCGGGCCAAAAGAAAGTAGACAATTGATGCTGTCTTACAAAAGGCTTTAGTCATTCCTCCAAGCACTGTTTATTTTTTTATAATTTATTTCTGAATTTATTAACCTGTGGTCACGAAAGACTTACTCCTCTAACCACAAGTGTAAATAGCTTGCATTACCAATAATTTTGGAGGAAATTTTGTTTTGCTTTTTTGCCTTACATTTTTCGTCCACATTTCCCCAAGTATCTGCAATTTACCACGCCTACTTTTACGCCCACTTTTTCTATTAAATGCATTACTTAAGAACGGCTTGACCGATTTGGACGATTTTTTCTTTAAAATGATTGCCATGGTCCAACTTAGGTTTTTACGGAAAGACATTTTTGCCCCGCCCACTTTTTTCGATTTACCTAAAATCAAAAAAGTCTCCATCGTTTTGGCTAATTTTTCTTTGAAATGTTCGTATTAATCCATTTTACGTTTTCATCGATAGAAAAGTGCACCACGCCTACTTCAACGCCTACTTTTTCTATTAAGCGCATAACTTGAGAACGGCTTGACCGATTTGGACGATTTTTTCTTTAAAATCATCGCCATGGTCCAACTTAGGTTTTTACGGAAATAAAATTTTGCCCCGCCTACTTTAATGCCCACTTTTTTCGATTAACCCTAAATCAGAAAACAGCTCCATCGATTTGACTAATTTTTCTTTCAAATGTTCGTATCTTTTTAACGGATTTTAAAAATCGAAGCTAACATTTTTTATAATTTGGGCAGGACAACGTCTGTCAGGTCAGCTAGTTTCTTATAAACGACGATAAAATTTAAAACATTTTTGCTCGAAAAAATTAAAAAAAAAATGTGAGGAAAATCAGAAAATAACTGTTGTTTTCGTTAAAAATAAATAAAAGACTAAAAATAAGGTTTTTTTTCCTTAATTTAAAAGATTTTGTTATTCGTGCTTAATTCCCAATTTTTAATCTTGATAAAAACACTGAAAATTTATTGTTGATGGGATAAGCTATTCCTATGCGCATTTCAATGGTTGCTTAGGCCAGATCGTCAGGAAACTTCATCCATAAATATTTTATTAAAACTAAATTTATATGTTACCAAGTAAAACTGTTAAACGTATAAGAATTATAAACAGCAGTTCTACTTGTGACAATATCAAAGTTTATTTATTTAATTTTTTTAAATAAAAATTAAAAAACATTTGCTTAAAGGGTCTATCTTCGAAATGTTTTTTAATTTTATTTACCAAGGGATAAGTGAAAAGGAGACAGTGTGTTAAAAATTTAGTTGTGCGAGTTTTTCCTTGAATTTTTTCATTCTTAGAAAAATGACAAGTGAAAACGAGGCAGTGTGTTTAGTTCTTCGCGTTTCTCCTTAAAGTTTTTCCTATTAAGAAAAATGAGAAGTAAAAGGAGGCAGTAAAATTTAGTTCTTCGAGTTTCTCCTAAAAGTAGGCAGTAAAGTTTCTCCTAAAATGTTCTCATACTTTGAAAAATGAGAAGTGAAAAGAAGGTAACCAACGCCAACCGTAATCAGGCCGTATAACTAACAATTAAACGTTAATGTAATAGATCACAATGGAGTGCATTTGTGATAACTAACACAGTTATAGCAAACGACTTAAAAAAACATAGGTACATATACATATGTTGCATATAGCACCTTTCAGGCCATCAGTTATATACTGTAAAAATTTTATAAACAAAGGTTCAGCGGTTACGGAAATTACCTCCTACAAACAAACATGTGTACATACATTACCTGTTCTAATTAAACTGTAATCTTAACATGCAGTCTTCAACTGACATGAAAGTTAATGCAAATGTTTTAACAACGCTTTTATAACAGCAAATCATGTCAGTTGTAGACGGGCAGAAATGATCAACAAATAATTTATGTTTACAATATTTGAAGATTGTTTTGTTTAAATTTTTTAATCTTATTTTATCAATTAAAAAAAACGTCGTTTATTTAAAAAAGTCCCATTTTTAAGTGCACAAAAAAGCAACACTGCTCAGGGATGAAAAGCATGGTACAAAATAACTGTTTTGGTACAATTTGGACTTTGTTGGTAATAAGGCGAATTATTTCATAAAAATTATGAGCGCAAGAATTTTTAATCCAAAGGTGCTATTCTTCCATCTTCCATATAGGCACTGGCTAGTTTGTATGAAATCTTAAAGACCATATTAGAAATTTGCAACCGATAATGGTCTTAAAAGGATAGGTAATATGTAATGTTAGAAATAAGGGCATTTTCAAAGAAGTGTCTCGTTACGTCACCAAGCAATTAATCTTGTATTTTAAACCCAATTTGTTTAAATTTTTCCTCTCTTTCACAAAATTGCGCTTTACTCCAAAATACAAAAATATTTAATAATACTTATATAAATTATTCTTTGAGAAACAATTTTAAAATTTTGGTGCCGTAACGTTACAAAAAGTAGCCTTTCCCGTAGAAATACCAAAAAATACAAAATAAATAATAGAGTTAATAGTATGTTTTAAAAATAAAATTATTTTCAGGGGTGGGCTGGAAATCAAAACCGTAAACTCAAGAATTTTAAAAATCTTTGTAATAAGATTTCTGTAATAAAAGAATTTTATGATAAATATTATACAAATATTTCTTTATTAAACAGAATTTTATAACAAACATTTAATAAATTAGATTAAAGGAGTATTAAAAACAACTATCAAATTCTTGCGTTTTACGTGTTCGATATCCAGCACACCCTAAATGTCTTATAAATAAATTGAATGCTAAATTTTTATTTTATGTTATGTACTAAAGTATTTAGTCTAAGCATACTAGCCGATATGAAGTTTTAGTTTCATTGTCGAATTAAGTAAATAAATAAAATTATTTAAAAAATATTCATTGGCTGATGGTTAGTTAGTAATGTCAAAGTCCATTTTTGGATTCAAACCGTTTTTAAACCTTAGATTGCATTTCTCCATCTTTCATATAGTGTATTCCTTTGTAGTGCACTGGATAGCTTGAAAGGAGTTTTTAATTCTACATTTATTTGACCTCTTCAAGCGAACTTAAGCTTCTCAGGAATGACTTAGATGATTTTTGGAAAGAAAAGACTTTGTTTTGATTCGTAGGTAGTTTTCTTTTATCTCCCATACCTTGAACAACTTATTTCGCTGCCAAATTTTCATTAATAAATTTGTTTTATTTATGTATCTATATTTACGCCGTAAGTTTTTTAACATTAAAAAAATTTCTCGAAGTACAAATTCCAATTTGGGTTTTGAAAGTTTTAACTGCTGTTTTGATTTTATGGCTTTATGTATAATTTGCCTAAAACTTGATTTTTCAGAAGAACGTGCAATTTTTCTCACGGATACATCTCAGAAACCAATTCGAATTTAGTTTTCAAGTCTTTGGCACAATTGTGCCTTAGACTAGAAGAAAAAATTGCAAAACAAACTAAACCGCAAAAAATGCATCTAAATCTAAAAAACTGTTAATACAAATATCGAAAAAGATAAAAAAAAATTAAGTTAAAGATAACTGCGTGTATATCTATTCCACCAACGGGGAAACTGTACCAAGTTCTAAAGAGTACATTTTGTTTTGTCTGTACTGATTTAGAATTGACATTTTCCATCCCTGACACTACTTATTTACAATTTGCACAACTGTTACTCATTTCTTATAAAAGCAAAATTTAAACTCAGCACTCTCTTAGTAGTTTGACGTTTGTCGTTGATTAGAGTTTTACTAACGTTAAATTAAGAATAAAATAGACAAACTAAAAACACACTCGCACAACAAGAGGAAAACGAAAAAAAGAAAAACACAATTTTATTAGTAGACTTTTTTGCTGGTGTATAAAAGGAATTTTACTTGTTATTGCTTCAAACAAAAGAATAAAATAATAAAAGTGATAAAAGATTAAAATTCCCTAATACAAAAATAGAAAAAATAAAAGTGCAAAGCTGAATAAATAAAACAAAATAAGTATAAAAGTTTTTTTTTTATATGAAACGCTCTGGAATTTAGTGATTAAGTTAAACAAGAAAACTAATTTACATACATACCTGTATCTGGTCTCTTAATTATGATGGTATTATGAAAGAAAACAAGTGTTTACACTCTTTGTGCTACTAAAACAAAAATCATATTTAATTTTGAATAATTTCTTTAACAAAGGCAATAATTTTTAATTGTTAAAGACCGAGAAAAGTACGCATTTTGCAATAAAGAACTGCCAACGTCTGCAATTCAATAAAATAATCAACGAACAACAACAAAACCAATAAAAAATATCAACTAAAAACAAGAAGAAAATAAGCCAACAACTACAACACAAACAAAGGCTATTTGCTGAAACAGAGTGTTCTAAATTATAAAAAAGAACTTAAAAGAAAACAGATACATATATCTCCCTTAAAAGTAAGTTTTGTGAGTTATAATTTTTTTATTGATTAATATTAAGTAACATATTAACAATTATATTTTAATTACAACATTCGTGTCAAAATACACATACAAAAAGTTAGTTGCCCCTTAATTTCAGTTGCAGCAGGTGTTGCCATTGGTTAAATATTTGTGTCTTATTGTATTGCAGACTATAACATACTTTTACATTAGATTTACATATCACCTTACAGGCAAAAAAATAAGTGTGCTGTACACTAGAGTGGTTCGAAAAAAATTTTTTTTGTCAGTCTCCCCCTAGGATTAAAGAAAATGTAAAAACAATTCCAAAACTTATTTTTTTTATTTTTGCCACGCCTAGAAATACCGCCCTTTTAGTTTTTTGTTCACTGTGTCGCCATTTTTAGTCCGATCATAACGTTTTGTATATCGGTGTTCATGGCTCTGTAAGGGCTACATTTCTGTCTAATAATAGTTTTTTTATACAGAAGTTGTATCAAAATAACACAGCTTAGTTTTAGTTCAAAAATATTTAGCGTTTGGGAGGGTATAAATCGAGCTTTTGAAAGGCATGACTAGAATCTGCGTGGTATAAAAAAACTATTAAAGACAAAAATGTTGCCCTTACCGAGTCATGAAAACCGATATACAAAATGTTATGGTCGGACTAAAAATGGCGACACAGCGAACAAAAAACTAGAAGGGCGGTATTTCTAGGCGTGGCAAAAAAATAAAAAAATAAGTTTTGGAATTTTTTTTACATTATCTTTAATCCTAGGGGGGGGACTGACAAAAAAATTTATTTTCGAACCACTCTACTGTACACCCCCTAATATAAATTATTTTTCCAAGGCGGTTTCGAACAAAAACTCTTTTTTTCCGAACGTAGGGTTTGCCTTTTAAACATTCTTTGTATTTTTGGCATTACAGGCATTTAAAGCGAAATAGGTATATGAAAGTTTTTGTCTGGAGATGATTGTGGCAAGCAACATTTTTATAAGATTAGAAAATACTAGTGTCCGACCGAAGTCATTTTTAAGGACGATGCCGAAGTTCGGCTAAATTCAGCCGAACCGAAGCAGAAGCCGAACTTTACTTATCCAAATTCACAACAAAAAAAAACTTCGAAACTATTGAGATCCATTAATTTATTAAACACAAAAAATATTTATTTATGTAAACAAACAAAAAAATTTTTTAATTCAGGTGCCCCGTTTAATAGAGTGCCCCGCCAGGCTAGCTGGTAGCACAGAGTATACAGAGGCGTCACGAGACAGAAAATATTGTGTTTTTTCTGTCTTTTTCTTCGAAAGCTGCCCTTTTTGCGTTTTTTGTTTTGATTATGCAATTTGTGTAGATAGTAGCGGCCTCTTTTTACGCATTGTCACTTCACTAACAAAAAACGTTTTCTTTCTCTTTCTTCGAAAGCTGCCCTCGCAAATGATTTAGGCATTTTTCATACGTCACTTTTTTCATCTCTGTATACTTTGTGCTGGTAGTGAGCTAGTCTATCAGCGACGGGGTTGCGGGTTCGATTCCCGCCAGAGACTCTGGTTTCTTTTCTGCAGACAAGTGTAAAGCTTCGCAGGATTAGCTTAGGGAATTAAAAAAAAAATAAAAACAAAAAAGCTGTTACATCAATTCATCGCCCTTTTATTGCAACGTAGTCATATCTCGAAAATCAAAAATTTGCCCCTTCATACTTCTCCATATGTAAAAAAATCAGTATTATATCTTAAACTAAACCAAGGTTATAAAAAAATATATTTTATTAAATCAGTACAGCCAAGTTTGATTTTTTTTTTTGAGATATGACTACGTTGCATTAAAGGAGCGATATGTGCTACATATTGATTAGTATTCAAAAGTTGTATGTTTTTATGCATTGATACCAATAAGGTTACTTTTGCGACTGAAATAAAACTGCCCAGATGCACCTAACAGTTGTTCGCTGGCAACACTAGTTGGTGGTGCTGACAGATATTTCATTGCGTGCCAATACTTAAATACAGTGTAAATGCCTTACTCGCCTTACTCGTCCGTTTAACTTACATTTAAAACAAAAACAAATTTCGAAATTTTAATTAACCGAGTAGTAGTAGATGCTTTTAAATTTAAACAAAATAAAAAAATAAAATCGTTTGAATTTTCATTGTATCTGAGGTTTTGCTATAACTGTACATATATCGATGGTTTTCTTCCGCAACCTCGTAACTCAAAAACAACTACTTTTCAGGAGAGACAAAATACTCTTTTTTTACCAAATATTTGAAACTTTTTGCTAGTTATTCTTTTATAATCCAAGAATTAGGAAAATTTCCGATGTTCCGCCAAACAAAAAAATTGTCAGTAGTACCAACGACAGTAGTAGATTTCCAATGACACGCACATGTTAAATGTCTATTGTAAATAACATTGCCTGGGGTAAAATAAGTCACTAGTACTGGTGACTGTGTCAATAGTGAATCAGTACATATTCACTAGTGACATTTCCTGCAGGGCAGATGTAATGGGGATAAGATTGTTATATGTATGTATGTTTATTTATGTCACATATCAGCTGTATAGAAACAAAGGTGGAAATCTCCATTTCTTATTATTTAATAATCCAATATACATAGTTGCATTTGGTCATTTCTTATGATGTGAATTTGGCAATACAAAAATTGTTTATCGCACTTAAAGCTTTGTTCACAATCAGAGCAACAATTTCGTTTTTTCTTCTGTCTTATTTTTCCCAAAGTATTTCGTATATTTTTCTTTTTATTTTATAAACAAAAATGTAACTAAAGCTTTTTTAAAAAGTTGAGTCAACTAAAACTTCAATTTGTATGAAATTGTTTCTGAGGTTTAAAATAATTTTATTTAGTTTTGAATGAAAATTTTGATAAAAAATATGTACATAATATTGTTTTGGGCAAAATTTGCAAACGGTTTCTTTATTTAAAATGTGTTGCTGCCTATTGTGAACGATGCTTAAATCTACAGTCAAAAAGAAAAGTAAAACTAATGTAATTTGTTCATACATTTAAATCATGAGTATTACTTTTTAATGTTCGCTTGAAGTAACATAATTGTTCTGTATTTTTATTAATTGTAAAGCAAAGGGTTTGTAGAGTAGCTAAACTTCAGTACAGGAACTAAGAAAAATATTTCCAACATATTTCATATTCGATAATGTCAACATTAGTAATGCCCATTTGATCCCCAATTTTCGTATTAGACTTATTTCTTAGCCTCGGAGTGGATTTGATTCAAACATGTTTTATATCTTCTAATTGGTTCCTACCAAATAGCAAAGCATCTTACTACCAATGCAAATATCTTTGAAGAAATGTAAAGAAGAAATGTTATTTATTATTGAAACTACAAAAATGGGGATAGCCACCTTTGTTTCCATACCCTTCATATAGTCCGGAAAGTTTGCCATTGAAAGTTGCCTAAATCGGTTCACTCAGAAATTCGACCAAGGATTGTCACCTCAGCTATACCCCAAACACATGTCGCGCTGCTACAACAACAACAACTACCTCTAATTTTTACCATAAAACTTGTCTCTTGTAAGTATTTTTCTTATTTATTTAGTAGAACAAGGAGTTCCAAATTCGACTCTTGCATTGAAAATGAACAAAATCGGTCTACTATTTAACCGAGCCTTCATACAAGTATCTATATGTATTGCTCTAGGCGAAGGGTGTAAAAGATTCTATAAAGCCGAATATAGCACTCTTTCTTGTTATTTTTATTTTTTGATAGAGTGCATATGTACATATCATTTTACGTTTTCAATACAAATTATTCATCTATATTGTATTTTGTTTATGTTTTTTGTTTACATTTTATTTTGCTAGAAAGCAGAATTGCTGATATCTTTTTAATTTGTCTATTATTTGTTTATTAAGTAACTAAGTTTTTTATCAAACACGTTTTGTAAAAACTTTAATGTTCAGTCATGTGTGAAATATTTAAATTTTTTTTTGTAAAACTGAAAATTATTTAATTTTCTATTCAATAGAAATATGTAACAAAATTTTTTTCGGTTATTAAAAATATCTCACGTACTATGGTAAACGCATACAAACATAAAATCGTTGGTCTCATGTAGAAAGGCCCTAACTCACATAATTGCAACTTTACAGGAGAAGGCATTAAAATGTAAAATTGATTGTAAAACCTTTGTTTTTGATTCTATTGTCTTGTATAAAATTTTCGTGACGAGTTGCATTTTTGTGAAATTTATTAGAATTACTTAAATAAATTCAATTTTGAAAAAATTGAGTTAGGGCCTATCTAAAATTAACGATATGTATTAAAATAAATTTTTTAAATAATTGTTATTTATATATAAGAACAATTTTGATTTTTAGTTGAACTGTTAATTTTTAATTTTGGATATTCTTAAATTAGGCTTGAGTTCATCAAATTTAATTTTCATTAAATTATTTTCACTGAGGGAAGGAATTTTACAACTTGGAATTTTTATTAAAATTTATTGATAATTTTTCTTGGCTGAGCTGGGATTTGAACCCGGGTTGATCTTTACATGTTTCAAGAAACACCACTTTCTATCGTCAGAAGGTCTTTGTGTTCTACCAACTGCACCACTGCGGTGCCCGTTAGCCAACAGTCAAACATCAATCTTTAACCAGTAGTACTTTTTGTCTTGAAAACCTGAATACATTTGTTTATTATGTTTTTTGTCCACTTTCGTCGATATTTTTATTATAACAGATAATAATAGCAAATTTGGAACCACCAGTACTACTGGTTAAAGATTGATGTTTGACTGTTGGCTAACGGGCACCGCAGTGGTGAAGTTGGTAGAACACAATGATCTTCTGACAATAGAAAGTGGTGTTTCTTGAAACATGTAAAGATCAACCCGGGTTCAAATCCCAGCTCAGCCAAGAAAAATTATCAATAAATTTTAATAAAAATTCCAAGTTGTAAAATTCCTTCCCTCAGTGAAAATAATTTAATGAAAATTAAATTTGATGAACTCAAGCCTAATTAAAGAATATCAAAAGTTATTTATATATTTTATAAATTTTTTTGGATTAGAATATTAAAAAGCTTAATTCAAGGATGTTTTTTTAAACATTTCACCTGATGATTTTTCTTGTTAAACCTACAAGTTTTCCAAGTATAATTGTAATTTAAGAATTAATTTGTAAAACTTGCAAGTAAATAATTTTAATTTTTTTTAAGCTAACGGTTCTAACACCCGCCAGCTTTTATACTTTGTTCTTCATTTTTTTTTTTTTTTGCTATTTACACAATAATTCACGTTAGAAAAATAATGTTTTCTGATTTACAATTAGATATCAGTTACATTTATTTATTGTAATTGTTGTTTTCTAAATTTTCATTACTAATGAATGACCTTCATTTTAACAATTGTGTATTTTAACTGTGTAACTAGTGTAAGTTTCTTTATTTTCATTATTTTTAATTACATATAAATTAAGATTTCTAGTGCTATCTTTATTTGTATCATAATTGTTATGAGTACCTGTAAATTTTTTTTATTCAGTTAAATTTTTTTTTATAAATAAGGGGTTCAAAAGCTTTATTGATTTTAATAAGTTTGTGTATTGGATTTTCTTATTAAACTTCATATACAAACTATATGTAAAACTGAGCTACCTTAATAAGAGCGTCAAGCGTTTTTATGTCAAAACTTCTCATTACAAACACCGCGAGTGCAACACCACCCGGTTCGAAAATATTTATTGGCAGATCGCTAGGTCGGTTTGTTTTATTTAAAGTGTATTGGCTCTAATTTAGGTAGCTCAGTGAGTTTGTAATGCATAAAAATATTGACAATTAAGAATACTAATCTTGAAAATTAAATTCTGAATAAATCTGAGCTTGACGGACGCTCATGCTGGTTGCCCATCTGAGTGACTACCACAAAGCATTCAGAGATCAAAAAGCGAAGTAAGAAAAATGACAAAATCATTGGATGGGGCAACTTTCGAAGAAAGATAAAGAAAGCGCTTGGTTTTTTGGTTGTGAAGTGGAAATATGTTAAAACAGGCGGCCGTCACAATCAACACAAATTGCGTGATTAAAACAAAACTGCAAAGAATTTCTTAAATGAAAATAATATTAATATTTCTTTATTTAATTAATAAGAGTTACAAACACAATTAAAACTTATATTCTAACTTAATTAACCAAGCAATTGTAACGTAGACCTTCATCCCGTTGTAGTAAAACAGTATCTGGCGGGAATCGAACTCGCAACCCTCGTATTGAATGACTGGCTGACTACCAACTAGCCTACCGGGGCACCCATGAATATTTCGTATTTTTCGACAATATATTGAAAATTTTCTACATTTGCCTTAAAATAAAAAAAATCTGTCCTTTTTTTCCTAGGCTTGAAATTTTCCGAAAAATTTCCTACAAAAAGGAAAAATTCCCTACTATTGGCATCACTGCATGAGTCCTAACTACTACATCTGACGTTTTTTTTCCAACCGATAGAAGTTGTGTGGAAAACTTACGTACAAATAATACTCCAACATGATGGTCCATAATAAGTAATAATTTGTTGCTTTTACGACAAATCGTGGGGGCATAGTGCCAATACAAAATTATTCCAATCATTTCAATTTGAACTTAAGTGTTTTACTCTATTCCATGATAAATTTCCCGGATGAAGATTTAGCTCTTCTTCAAGACTTCGTCTCCAGCTACCTCGTGGTCTGCCTCTTCTTCGCGTTCCTTGAGGATTCCAATCAAAGGCCTCCCTACATATGTCATTGGCTGGTTTACGTAGCGCGTGTCCTATCCATCTCCATTTCCTTAACCGAATTTCAACAGCAATTGGTTTTATTTTGGTTCTGCGGCCACCATATGTGGAGAATATGACGCAGAGATCTGTTGACAAAGGCTTGCAACTTGTTGTTAATTTCAACAGACGTGAGCCAAGTTTCGCATCCATAAAGCAGCACAGAGAGGACATTGCTTTTGAAGAGGCGAATTTTTGTTTTGGTGCTGATTTGATTACTTCGCCAGATCTTATATAGGCCAGTAAAAGCAGCTTTCGCCTTCTTAATTCTGTGTGGTATATCAACACGAGTACCTCCGTCTGGTGTAATTTGGCTGCCTAGGTAGGTGAAGTCTGTGACTGATTCGATGTCCTGGCCGTACAGAGTAAGTGGTTCTGTGTGTAAAGTGTTTATATATAGCGATTTGGTTTTGTCAGCATTGATCTTAAGGCCATATTTATTAGATATAGTATCGATGTCGTTTATTTTACTTTGAACATCAAATTGTCGTTTAGATATTAAAACAACGTCATCAGCATATACTAGGTCGTTCATGTGTTCCATGCGTAATTAATAACACAATACACCACGATTAGGGTTGTTGTCAATTGCCCCGATTAAGATTTCGTCAATGACTATGAGGAACAGTAATGGTGACAGGATGCATCCTTGTCTCACTCCAGACTTAACAGATATAGGAGGCGATATTTTGTTGCCATGTTTTACGCTACATTCAAAACGCTGATACTGTGACTTGATAAGATTACAGATCTTGCCAGGAACACCTTTTCTGCCCATCGCTGCCCATGTGCTTTGGTGATTAATTAGATTGAAAGCCTTTTGGAAATCAATAAAAACAAGGTAGATCGATTCCTGCATCTCGTTTATTTGTTCCATGATTATTCTTAAAGTAGCAATATGGTCAATACATGATTTGCGGCTGCGAAATCCGGCTTGCTGGCGCCGGAGCGTATCGTCAATTTTCTTTTCAATATGATTAAGTATGATTTTGCAAAAGATTTTTAGGCAGCTGCATAGAATCATGATTCCTCTCCAATTATTTTTATTATATTCTGTTTCCAAGTACTACGCGTCCAGCGTCCAGGAAAGCTGTCCTTATGGCAGTCCAATTCGCATCAATATTGTTATCAGATTGAATGTTTGCAATATTGGACTGTAGTTGCTGGCAAACTCTCAATCTGAAGTTTTGATTTTTGAGCTTTTGAACATCTAAACTTGGGGATGTATGGTTATTGCGGTTGTCCGTGCGTGTGATTTTTAAACGTGTTTCGGCTATCAAAAGGTGGTGGTCGGAGGCAATATCTGCACTGCGCTTGTTTCGCACATCTAGTAAACTGCACCTCCACATCTTGTTTATGCAAATGTGGTCGATTTGATTTTCGGTTCGGCCGTCTGGAGAAACCCAGGTGATCTTATGGATCCGTTTGTGGGGGAACAGGGTACCACCGATAACTATGTTGTTGGAACTGCACATTTCTGTAAACAGTTCGCCATTTTCATTCATAGTACCTAAGCCATGCTTGCCCATGATTTCTGTTAAGTCAGTGTTATTATCGCCTTCTTTGGCGTTCATATCGCCAAGCAAGATTTTAATGTTCCCCTGTGGTATGTTCTTAAGTGTGTGATTTAGTTTGCTGTAAAATTGTTCCTTATCGATAAGTGGTGAAGTTTCCGTGGGAGCATAGCTCCAATGCTATGGATTATAGTTGTTTTCCGCACCTTGGTACGGAAGGTTGCAGTCATAATTCTTTCGTCAACAGGGTTCCATTTGATCAGAGATTGGAACGAGTTCTGGCTGAGCAGAAATCCAACGCCATAATGGTGAGATGCATTTTGACCGTTAAGTCCAGAGTATATAAAAACTTGGCCAGATGTAAGTTTGTGCTCGCCGCAGTTTGGCCATCTTGCTTCGGAGATGCCAAGAATTTCGATTTGTAAAGCTGAAGGTCCACACCATGCGTTTATGCGTCTGTCCTTTTTATGCATTTGACAAAAAAGTTGAATCAGTGTAATTGTATATGACAAGTTACACAACAAAATGCAGAGAATGCATAGACGCATCAACGCATGAAAGTAGGTTTACTTTCTACTTTTGTATCCGTCGCATGTGTGGTGAACAAAAGTCAGCTGTTATCGATGGCCATGGATGGCAAATCATATTTTATTTTCAATGTTATCGATAAATATGTTTGTGTGGTGGATTACTTTTTACTATGTTTTTGCATTAAAAAAGGTTTTTAATAAGAGAAAAAGCTTTCGTTATAAAGATTGTATAAACCTTAATGAATAAAATACATTAAAATTAATTTTTAGGACAATTTAACAAGAACAAAATTTGCCATTCTACTTATCGATTACTTTTATCTTCTGAGTGTCATCTTTGTTGTGCTTATTATATTTTTTTCACAAATGCCATGAATTGGAAATATATTGATACCGTAAAAAATCACGAATATTTTTATAATAAAAGCTTACTCCCCTATGAATTCTATTAAATAAATTCTATTAAAATATCAATTACACTCTCAATTTCTTGCAAAATTGTTTTTAATTGTTAAACATATTAGCACAACAGCTGATAAAAAAAAAATTTGGCGCATAAAACGCATTGCATGTAACTTGAATTTAGAAACGCATAAAATGCACAAAAAGTATAATACGCATCTACGCATGAACGCATGGTGTGGACCTTCAGCTTAAGTGTGACGCTTCTCTTGCGACTTGAGCTAGTTTACCAGTTTGAGAGAGAGTTCTTACGTTCCAGGTTGCAATTCGTGTCCGTGTCTTCATGCTAAAAGTCGTTGCCAAATTTCGATTCTTGTTTGATTTTCTATTGATTTCAGTAACAATTGTGATTTAGGAGCAGTTGGTTGTTAACCCAAGACTCTTAGCCTTTTGATGGGGCTGCCATCATTGATATAGCTGAAAATGCACAGCATTTCTTATCTTAGCCGCTCGATACGAGACAGACAGAAGGTGGGTTGATGAGGTGCATAGTTTGGGGCGGCACCAACTCGCCTCGTCGGTGAAGCATAAAGAACTCTCCCGCTGATTGTCCGGGACTGCTTATTTGAGCTAAAGCACTTATTCACAGCTAACCTTTATATCTAAAGGCCATTCACTATCCGCAACCTGTGACCCGTCCGGTGGTCTTCGCGAAGACACCCTTCAATATCTCCACGACCGGATTCCATGATGGTCCATAGCAAGGTATATTTACACAAGGTAGACTCATTTGGGAGTGTAGAAATATGATGTTATCTCGACCATTCAGTTGATGAAATCCAACGCAGTGGGATTTGATAATATGCACCCAAAATTTGTAAATATAATTTTGCCTTTGATTTTACCTTATATTACTTATTTGTTTAATACTATTATAATGTCTAGTACGTATCCGTTAAGATGGAAACATGCGAAAGTTATATGAAAATTAATAAATAAATAAAATTTTGACACGCCCACTTACAAGGAATATTTGTGGGCATAAAGTATAAAAAAATGCTGCTCTATAAAAATAAACAAAAACAATTTGACGCACACAAGTACAAATTTTGGCTCATATACACGAAATTTAACGTTTGGGTTCCAACTAAGGGTAAACAGCTGACAAACATATGGGCCAACAAGTTTACCCTGTGTAAATATACCTCGGTCCAAAATGATAATTTTCAGTTAATATCTTTTTAAAATCAATCTTTGGAATGTTTTGCCCTACCCGATCTTGCCCCAACAAATCTAATTAGATCTTTCGTTTGATATTTTATGTGGGAACTCATAACAAATTTTTACAAACATTGTACCTTCCGATTATTATTTGCTTACTTGGTGGCCACACGATCAAGTTTTGCCTTTCAATTCCTTTCAATTTGCAATACACTCTCAGTTTTTTACTAACACACTCACACTTTTTAAATTGACCACGAGATGGCTTTCAATTTCACCTTTCCATTTGTTTGACATTTATTTACTTTATTTTACTTTAAATTTAACAGCTGAGTACAAGTTTGTCTTTATAAATTGTGTTGTTGTTGACATCTTGGAAGTACATTGTTTACAAATTGAGTACAGCAAACGTCACAGCTTTCAACTTATGTAAATTTTGACAAGCAGTATATGTAAACGACTATCAAGAACAACTTGAACGTGTGGCCGCAGGGTTAAGGCCATGATACACTATCACACAAGTCGTACTCTTTTTTTTGAGGTAAATACAACGCTGTCATGGTAAGTTGTTATGGTTTTTTGAAATTTTTTAATAATAAGATCAGAGAAGCATTTTTTACAAAGTACATACGACTTGTCTGAAAGTGTAGCATGGCCTTTGGCACTTCACATAGAAAGCACTAATGGGCCAATTTTCAGGATTTATATTAAAACACATTTATTTTTAAAATCGTTTTAAATACAAAATTCTCTTCTTCATTAAAAACTTAAGTGAAACTTAAGTAACCGATGTGGTACACTTAATTTCAACTTAAGTTTCCATTGTAATATTTTAGCAAGGTGGCCTTAATATCACAACAATACAACAACATCAGGCAAAGCATTAACAGTCAGCTGTTTTTTCAGACCACCTTGTAAATAAATACACTTTTTTATATTTTATTTTTATATTTAGTAGTGCTACCATACTTTTATCTTAATTAAATAAGACTTTTCAAATAAAACTCAAAAAACCAATCTGTTTTAAATACGATTTAATTTTGTTGTGAAAATTAACTTAATATTGAGTTAATTACTATCCTGAAAATTGGGCATAAGTCGATTAGTGGATAAATGGGCATTTGACTAATTGTTGATTTAAAACTAAATTTTATTTTCAACAAAACAACGCTTATTAAATATTAAATTCCATTTGATATTTTTTTAATTTTGTCTTATTAAATAATTCTCATTATCACTAGCAAGTTTGGTGGAATAAGAAGATAAGAAAATGTTTATAGGTGTATTTATGTACATATATATTTAGTTTGTAAACTTTCTAGGTAAAAAAAATCGATGATAACATTCAAGATTTACTTGTCATGCATGGACCAGAGTTTTCTGATTAGATTTTTGCTGTCTTCAATTTTGCATTTTAGTTGAATCATTTTTTTTTTATAATGGAGTTTATTCTTTATTGGATGCTCTTAAAATACTGCAGACTTATGTGAACCGTAATTTAAATAGAGTCTGTACAAAAGGGCAAATCAGTCTTTAAATCAAGCAATTATACTTTATAACACTGCAAATCAAACGTATTCGCAGGGAGAAATTGCAACCGTACAAAAACTAAAGCAATGGGAAAGCACTTTTACAGAAGAAACCAAAACGGTTTGCCAACACTACGGTTTATAATCTGAAAAAGGTTGAATAATAATAATAATAAAGTAATAAGACAATTCACAAATTGTTCTATTGTTTCATATTGGTTGTATATGTATGCTATAATTTCATGAATGTGACATTCATAAAAACCTAGTCAATACAACCATATGACACAAAAGTTCACTTTGTGAATCGCCTGTTCATCGGTCTTAAATTCTGACGTTCGTAACAAGGTTTAAAGTCCAGCCATAATATGCATAGCCGTGCTTAACCTACTGTTAAAATGACCAAAAAGTCTCTCAAATGTATTTAAGAAAACAATAGCAAAATCAAAAACATTTGATCCCGTACCGAATGTGCGATTAGTTTCGCACTTTGCTTAAGCAAATGACAGTTTTATAAAACTTAACAAAAAGTTTCCGTGAGCTCAATATTGTTTAATTCATATGATTTACATGTATTCGCACATTTGCTTAATCCAACTTAAGCACATTATGGTTAGGCCTTTAAGAGGATTTTGGTAGCGATGTAAAGCCTTCGGATCGCAATATAATACGATCTTCATCGATTTTATCAAAAATAAGCCGCTGGCTGGCTGCAGCCAGAGGTAGAGAAAATTCCATTCAAACTTAAAGCCCTATCGTGAAAAATTATTCCCTCGGAATTTTTTTCCCTTCTCACTTATTTGCGACTATAAAAAAATTATTTTTAGGTAATTCAAAGAACAATAATAACGTGAAAAAATAATCACGGAAAAAATTACAGAATTTTGGAATTTATTTTACTACATAAAAGTAAAAAGTGCAATTAAATCAAAGTATCACTCCAATACTAAATATTGCTTTGGGTTTTAACTTTTTTAAAAATATACATATATGTACATTAGGGGTGGCGTGTAATTTAATAAAAAACAATATTTAGTATGGGAGCCCCCTTAATGAGCACAAATAGGGGGTTAGTATGTTAATAAAAAATGTAGGGGGGAAATATTAGTGGGAGTCAGTCTTACATTTTACCCCTCTAGGAGCGACTCAGGGACAGTTGTGAAGCTTTTTTGGCTTTTGTATCGTTTTCCCCTAACTTTGACCCCGATGAGGAGCCATTTACCCCCATCCCACCCCCCTAATTTTTTGGCTCATGCGTTTTTTTTTACAAACTTCACAAAATTGGGGGTTCTACCGTTTCGAAATCAAAAAGTCGTGCACTAATCCATACCTAATGTACATACGTGTATATTATTGAGCAAAAATGTCTTTGATTTTTAATTTGTTTCTTTCTTCTTCTTCTATTTTACATCGTTATTCACGATTGGGGTGTTTATGAGTAAACTGAAAAATTTGATCTCACAAAAAGCTGTTGTCCAAAAAAGTACGCGAACAAAAAATTTGTAAAAGTTCGTAAAATAAAGGCAGCAGCTGACGGCAAATAATTGAAGTGTTGAAAACTATTGACACTTTTGACTACTTAACTCGTTGTCTTATCGGTACTCGATTAAATACTTTTTATAGCACGAACATTTTTGGAAAATACAAACAAACTATTTTATGTAATCTTTCATATTTGTTTGTT
The DNA here is from genome assembly GCA_930367215.1 of Pollenia angustigena. Taxonomy (NCBI): domain Eukaryota; kingdom Metazoa; phylum Arthropoda; class Insecta; order Diptera; family Polleniidae; genus Pollenia; species Pollenia angustigena. Next base: position 45,043,804 of record OV884056.1, on the reverse strand, counting down.
TTTTATTTTATTTTACTAATTTGTAGCGGGTTAAATTATTTAAAAGATCAGGAATAATTTTTTTTCTATTGACTACTTAATTACCCAAATAATTCAAACTTTTACAACTCTTAGAAATTAACATAACAAAAAAAATTTCAAAAGTTTGTATTTAGCCAAATAAATGCTTCACAAACAAGTTTAATTAATTAATATTTATTCACTTTTTGTTTTGGTTTAATTTTTATTTCAACTTTTCTTTTATTTAACCATTTTTTCACAATTTGTATGCTTTTTATTTGTTACTTTCGTTTGTTTACCTTTTGAAACATATGTTTTTTTGATTTACTAAATTTTACTGCAAAAATTTCTGCAGTAAAATTTTGCAAAAACTCAGACAAGAACTGTCACTTTTCGCTCTCAATTTATGTTCTCATTTACTGCATTTTGTGAACTCGAACGCAATTTCGTAAAATGCACTAAAGTTGAGTAAAAAATAGTAAAAACTTTTGTGTTCTCGAACGCAACTAATATAAATTAACAAATGTTTTCAAACACAAATTAAACGGCTAAAAAAGTATCGATTTTATTTGAATTTTATCAAGATATTCAGAAAAAAGTTTTCTTTTTTTTGACTATGCTACTATTTTTTAATGCCATTTAATAATTTTATAGCAAAAGATATTTGAGAATGGGTTTAATTTAATATTATTATTAATTTCACATTAAGCTTCATTGTTTGCTGGGAAAAGTTCACCACTTTAACTATATAAACCTAATTATAAAAAAAGTAATAGAGCCGACTACATGATACCGTACACAAAATACTGTGGTGTAGGGTATCATGTATCAATGAGCAATCACGGACGCACCAAAACAAAATTATGTTATGAGGTTAAGATTTATATATGTTAATACTTAAAGAGTTCCTTGCTCCGAATATTTTCTAGCCATCTACATCTGCATAAGGTTTTTTTGAAAGGCGTTTGTGTGAAATCTTTGGTCAAATCTTGATCTACATGGCAAGACATAGAATTTATCGTCACCCAATTTCATGTTAATACTAATCTCTATAAGATTGTTATGGCATTAAAAGCAACTTCTGTGATGGAATTTTAATGAAAGCTCTGGTCAAATATAGAACGATTTAAATTAAATTTGGTTAGATGATTAAGGTTGGAATAAAATATTTTTGGGTCAAATTCAATCCAAATACCAATATAATAAGATGGGGGCTATGTGAAGTTATGGGCCGATTCTTACTATTCGTCCTTATGATAATTTAATCATCAAATTCATCAAATTGCCTCTAAAATTATGAACTGTAGTACTTTGTGTTCATATCGACCCCTTTGCGCGAAATTATCGTATGTTACAAAAACCACATTTTACAGGACAGCCATTTTTCTACTTTTCTCTGCTCCAAAAAAAATATACATTAAATTTTTGGAGCAACGAAGTGGAATTCGCCTACAACATTTTGTCAGGTGACGCCTATTTGAATGTAGAAGAAGATTGCATCAAAAACTCAATTTCGAAAAAATTGGCATATACGATAATTTCGCGCAAAAGGGTCGATATTTAGTTTATACATCCAGTCGGATGGACAAACATCGTTTGATTGATGTAGGAGGTAATTCTAAATATATCGTTAGCTAAAAGGATATTTTTATGTGCTACAGACATCAACACAAAACCATAATATCCACTCCACGTATGGCGGAGTGAGTATAGCCATTACTGGTTACCATAATACCAGATGAGACTTTGTTAACCGCTATTTATTAAGAATGTGCCAATTTTATGCCTAAAGAAAGGAGCTCATCATCAAGCAAGTTACGTATGTGCTTCCATATACTAAACCAACCCCCACAAATGCTATCGATATCGATAGCATTATCAAAAAGTATGTAAATTAGTAACAATGCTAGTCAACGACATTAATAACTAAAAAGTCGTTGCCTTTGCTTACATTGTAAAATACTGTGAGCGTCAAAATAAAGTAAACACTTCTTTATATATAAAATCAATATATAGAAACAAAAACAATTTTATAAAAAAAAATTATTTCATAATTCATCGATAAATAACGCTCAAGTTAATACATTAATAAAATTAACAAAAAAAAAGGCACATCAAAAAATATTTCACTTTTTTCAAAAACAGAAAAATTTTTATGCGCCAAAATAAAGTAAACAGAGTTATTTATTATATGGATAATTGTAAGATTAATATTTAGTTTGTTTTCCTTTTGACTTTATAACTGATGCTAACCTTCTGGGCATCGAATCAACAAGGTTTTGTGTAATTTCGGGTGAAATTTTGGACCATTCCTCACATAGTGCCACCTTTAGGTCATTTTTGGAGGAACTATTCCCTTCTCTGACTTTTTTATCCAGATGTTCCCAAAGATGTTCAATTGGGTTCAGGTCTGGGGATTGCGGGGGATGATCAAGAGTTTTAGGTGTACGATACAGTAACCATTCCTTCACAATTTTGGAGGAATGCTTAGGATCATTATCTTGTTGAAATGTCCAGCTCTGTGTTAAACCAAATTTCTCTACACTAGGGGCTACATTTTGTTGCAAAATTTTAAGATAATCTTCTTTTTTCATTGTAGATTCAATAAAAACGAGATTACCCACCCCCGATGCCGCCATACATCCCCAGACCATCACGGAGCCTTCGCCATGCTTTAACGTTTTAATAACACATTTATCATTAAAAGCTTCGTTTTTACTTCGCCATATCTTTGGTGGTTTTTTTACACCAAAAATTTCAAACTTACTTTCATCGGTGAAGAGTATGTTTCTCCAAAATGTTTGACCTTCGTTTAAGTATTTTTTGGCGAAATTCAAACGCTTACCTTGGTTGACCTTTGATATATACGGCTTTTTTCGCGGTACTCCACCATGTAACCCATTTTGATGCAATGCCCTTCTAATCGTGGTAGCACTAACAGGTTTGCCTGAACTTTGAGTAAGGTCCTTGGCTATTTTTACGGCGCTGGAAGTAGGATTTTCTTTAACTTCCTTTACAATTGTTCTTATTTCTCTATCTGTTAGGCGTTTTGGCCGCCTTGCACCGGGCAAATTGTTCAGTGTGTTGTATTTGGCTTGTTTGTCGATTAACTTTTTTATAGTACAATGGAGTCTACCAACAAGTTCACTTATCTCACGCAAAGATTTGCCTTTTTTGTGTAAGTCCACTATGATTTTGCGGGTTTCAATTGAGGTTTGTTTACCCATTTAAATTTTTTAATATTTTACGCTCTGTATAACGCCTTTTACTAGTAAAGTTTGTGATTTGTAATTATTTCATACGGAACTTAACCGTTATATGGCCAAACATTAAGGAGCTGCCACGACTTTTAAAATTTTTGAATTTTTTATGTAGGAATGTTGCCACTGTTTACTTTATTTTGGCGCATAAAAATTGTTCTGTTTTTGAAAAAAGTGAAATATTTTCTGATGTGCCCTTTTTTTAATTTAATTTTATTAATGTATTTACTTGAGCGTTATTTATCGATGAATTATGAAATAATTTTTTTTATAAAATTGTTTTTGTTTCTATCTAATAAATATTGATTTTATATATAAAGAAGTGTTTACTTTATTTTGACGCTCAGAGTATAAATGAAATATGAAACGATCGTAAAAGCAATTATGCTTGTTCTGTTTTTGAAAAAAGTGAAATATTTTCTGATGTGCCCTTTTTTTTTTGTTAATTTTATTAATGTATTTACTTGAGCGTTATTTATCGATGAATTATGAAATAATTTTTTTATAAAATTGTTTTTGTTTCTATCTAATAAATATTGATTTTATATATAAAGAAGTGTTTACTTTATTTTGACGCTCAGAGTATAAATGAAATATGAAACGATCGTAAAAGCAATTATGCTAGTAAGCATAAGTGTTTCATTTCATAATTCGCACGAACAAACCACGGCCACAATAAAGAAAGCAAATGTGACTTGTTTTCTCCTATTTTTTTTTAATACGATAGAGAACTAACGACAAGGACACTACACACAGAAAAAAATACCAATGTAAAATTAACATGGCGAATTGTTGCTTGAGAATCATAGTAAATTTCTGCAAAAGTATGTCTTTTATTTAAATTTATCATTATTTCATATAAATTTTAAATGAAAAATATTAAAATAACCTTAAATCAAGTTTATTTAATATTATTCACTGTTAAAATAACATTGTCAAATATTGAATCCATAAAAACCTGTTTTTTATATTAAAATCAAAAGTTTATCTTGTTAAATTAACATGCATACATACTTAAGTATGTACATTTTTTTATTTTCATGTTTAAAATATGTTATAAAAAGAAGACAATTCCCGTATTCTTTTAATTTAAATTATTTAGTTAAATATTACATCAAGTTTTCAAAGTAGAATGATGAAGAAAACCATATCTAGGGATTCTGCTGATGCTTCTGTTAACAAACGAGAATACAAAATAAGTGAAACATGTGTTTTAGGGGTAAGTGTTTTGAATTATTCTATAATAAATGCATATGTTGTCTCTGAAGCTTCTTCACACTGTTATTTCAAACTCAAACCAATTTCATTCTACATGAAATTCACGTTGTTTCATCTTGAAATAACTGTCATTCAACGTGATTCGGATTGTTATTTCAATATAAATTACATTTTGCTCTAACTTTACTGCAATGTTAAATTAACATGAACTATAGTTATTTTAAAAGAAAAAAATGTTGTTCGCAAGTTATTGTAAAATCAGGTTGAATTAACATGAAAAACGTATGAAGCAAAATCACCACCGAAAAACTTTAAATCAACCTTGTTTTCTACGTTTTTAACTTGATTTTTTCTGTGTGTACAGATTAATACTTATGTATCGTTTTAAATGCAATTACATATTAAAAAATTTATACAAAATTAGTTTTTTAATTGTTTATTGCTTTCAAAATATTTGTCAAAAAACACAGTTCCCTTATGTGTGAAGAGGTTAATATATATTTTTCCAATTAAATGGGAGTTTCATATCTATATATTTACTGTAAATTGTCTTCTAGAAAACCTCAACGCATACAACATTAACGATGATGTCGTCAACGGCCAACTGGGTATGTAATCTATGCATATGTATTTAAGAAAGTGTTTTTTATTTGTCACACGATCACATTTATTAAATTTTGAATAAATTAATAAGTTGATCTAATGGGGATAAATGTTTAAAAATAAATGTTGAGGTTTTTAGAATATAATTGCAATTAATACATTTTAATAGTTTATTCAACGCAATAAAACAAATATAAAGCAATACGGAAACCAATTTTCTCAAACAATAAGTGGAAATTTTTTAAATATACAGGTATGTGATGAAAATCGATCGATTTCAAAACGAACGTTTTTAAAAGGTGTGATGAATTTCGAGGGATTTTAAAATCCATTTCTGAATTATAGTCTTTAATTTTCGTTCAGAATACACTTTAGTTAACGTATATTACATAAAATTTAAAAGTATAAAGGGTGAGAATAAAAGTTTTATGTATTAAAAAAAAACAATTTTAAAAGATACTGAAAACTATCAGGGGTGTGCTGGAAAAAGAAAATGCAAAACGCAAGAATTTTACAAGTCGTTTTTTAACAAGATTTCTGTAAAAAAAGAATTTTATGGCAAATGTTATACAAATATGTCTCTATTAAATAGAATTTAATAACTAAAATAATAAAAATAACATTCAAATCGTTTCGTTTTTAAAATCGATTTCCAGCACATTCCTGATAATGTACATATTTAATATTATAAATTACACTGTACGACAAATTTCAACTTTTGACCTCACCCATGATCAAACTGACCAGTTTCTGAAAATATAGCTTAAACGATTTACGTATCTTTCAGTTTTCCTAGATCAATTCGTTTTGGGTTTTTACGAGCAAATCAATTTTTCATCTGAATCCTGCAATCTATCACTTGGGGAAGTTGCCCACAATAGTTGACAAAGACGCCAAATTTTTTTTGCTAAGATACTTGGTATTGTTATAACATGTAATGTTGAAATAATTAGTAAAATCGGTTAACGGGTTCAAAAGTTACGATGTTTCTTAAATGTTGATATAATTGGTTCAAAACTTATAACGATGTCTCTTAAATTTTGATATAATTGCATATGTGTTTTGAGCTTGTGGCAAAATAGAGCAACAATAAATGAAATTGTATTAAAATTAAAGAAACATCGTATTATTGTTTATAAACAATAATGTTTCTTTTTTCCTTTGAAAATGTCGAATTTTATGCAAACAAAACATCAAATGCGAGAAGTTTTGCTTTACTTCTTAAATTTCCAAGAACAAATTTTTTGTATTTTAATGAATATTTTAATTATATCGGAACGTTGTGAACTGGAAGCAGCGCATATTGGTTGAAGTTCATAGAACGAGCGGCAAAAAATAGAAGAATTTCTCGAAGGATAATGAAACTTTGCTTGAATCAAGAAAAAAATGGAAAAATCAAAATGATCCGCCCACTTTAACGCCCACCTCCTATACAAAGTGAAAATTACATTTTTGACCTACGGCATTGTTTTTTTACATAGCATTTTTGAATACTCATAATATGGAAAAGTGACGCGAATACAAATGAGTTATCATATTGTACACACAGCCAATCCTTTTCAAATGACAACCTCACCCTCTGTCCAGAAAGGACTTGGTGACCCCTGTTTTTGACAAACGAGGCCCTGTCGACCGATCTTCGGCGGTATAACCTTAACAACCGCACAGAGGAAATTCTGTTGCCAACCTGGAGTGTCAGCGAACCCTGAATGGCCAAAGTGCGTCTCAGGAAGTAGGAGTTGGAGATCGCGAATACTGGATCCTTTGAAACACTGGCTCCAAAACACAGCACGTTTGGGTGCTTAGATAACAGCCCTATCACCAAACTAGGGAACGAAGGCTAGCAACCTACGTTTCTGAACTTAAATTGCTAACGAATCGCTAAAAATTTGGCGCCCTATGCTCCAGTGGGAGTTAAAGGAACATATATATATATGTTGTCCACAAATCCTAATCATTTTTTTTCGCCCACGTTGACTCCTTTTCCAGAAATCTGGATGCATCCCCTAGAGAATTCAAAAGAGTAAATTGGCCATAAGTCGGTCCAACTCGCTCTGTTAAAAATTCTGGGGATGGAAAACGATGGAGAATAGTATTGTCCACAAATCCTAATCATTTGTTTTCGCCCACGTTGACTTCTTTTCCAGAAATCTGGACTTATCCATTATTACAGCATTAACATTAGGACTGTTAAGTGGTTAACATTGTTCTGTAAACATAACATAATGTGTCTAGGGTTATAAATTTTAAAATTTAACTTCACACACATGCATAACTGCCTTAATTTTAAATGCATCAACTCAATTTTCACAAAAAATAAATACGATAATTTTGGAATGGGCTCCTGAAATATATACCTAAGCTGCAGCGAGGCCATTTTGGCATTTTTGCAACTAAATTTATCATTTTTTTTGTCTGATTTAGCTGAAAATTTTTCATTTAGCAGTAAGCATTTTTTTTAGCGTTTTTCAACTGCATATTTCGCAATATTTAGCATTATTTAATTTAAGAATATTCAAGTAATCTTTTTTTACAAATCTACCACAATTTTTTGTTCAATGCAGATACAAAGCCCTACGCTTTTGCTATAGAAACTGTACAATCTTTTTAAAAGACCTTTCATATCAAATTGTTTTAAAATTTTATCAGTTTGATCCATTAAATTCATGTTAAGCTGATTTTCCCTCAATTACGATTTAAAATATTTTTTGGAATCGAAAAGATACCATAACTTTTGAAATAGAAAAGAAAAATACGAATTACATGCTGAGTTTTTATAGCTCAATTGATATGTCAACTAAGACAAAGATTGCCAAAAAGTTTTCATAACTTAACAAATACTAACTTTTTTGTGTAAAAAGCCGTTTAAAAACTAATAAATGCAAATTAAGCTAACATTTTAAAGAAGAAATTATTGATTTCACTGTAGAAGAAATTACAACTTTGGAACATCAGTGGCAGAAACTTAATTCATATGAATTGTTAAATAATAACTCAACAGTTGATTTCTGGATAGATGTATATGGATATAAAAATGCATTAAATGAAAATCCATTCAGTGAATTAGTTTCTTTTGCAAAGAAGTTCATGGTTTTGCCATTTGGCAACGCGGCAGTAAAAAATGGTTTTTAGGTATAAACCTCTTAAAAACGAAAATTCAAAAGATAATGACGTCAAAGACTGTGAATTCGCTACTTTATATTAGGTGTGGTTTAAAATGTTACGATAGTTTTAAAAAATGTACGATCTCATGCCATAAGAACATATATTATAATAATATCTCGATCGACTCTTCAGAAGCTGAAGAAGAATATTCATTTGATGACGAATTTAATTTATAAAATGAAATTTTTTATTAACATGTTATACAGTAGTTTTGACTTAACTGCCTTTTATTTACGTGCACTTTTGACTTAACTGCACAAAAAATGATAATTTTTGGAATTATTCTTTATAATTCCATACAAATTCCATTTTTAAGTGCACTTTCTATACCAGTACCCATGTTCTGTAACTATAGTGAGAATTTCTCGCGTCGAAAAGATGTGACACAAAATATTCCATCGTTTCTCGAAAAGTGAGAAAAAAGTGTGTCTGTAACTCATGTCGAAAACTATCAAAAGAGATTACGTCGTTACGTTATAAATGTCATAATATTGCACTCGAAGCCGATGTGACATTGCAGACATTGAAAACGCCAGTAACAAATAACGTTGACGGCGACCAAAATTTACTAAAATTGAAAATTTTTCAACGACGGCGGCGAAATTAGAACCGTCGGCTTTACCAAATAATGTAAAGTGCGACTTTAATGTTTGTTGTTTGCAAACGATTTAAAAACATTCGTATATTTTATATAAATGTTAAAAGCAAAATAATTAAACAATAAAAAAATGTGCCAAGAACAAAATATTATTATTATAATTATTCTTTGTATTTTGCATTTTTAAGTGTTTTTTGGTGTTACAAGTTTTTCTCGCCCCGTTTTTATACGTGAGTTTATTTGACAGTTCAAAGCGGAAACTTTTCGCACAAAAATATTACAGACACACTTTTTCTGAAATTTGGCGAGTAATTTCCTTACGTGACAGCTAGTACTCGCCAAAAAAAGTTGCAGATACAGTTTAGTGAGAAAAACAGCTGTTTGTTTCAATTTATGGCATTTCTGTTTCATTTCACACATTTCAATCGAAAAGTTTACTGACGCGAGAGTTACAGAACATGGGCACTGCTGTACCCATGTTCTGTAACATAAGTGAGAACTTCTTGCATCGAAAAGATGTGAAACGAAATATTCCATCGTTTCTCGAAAAGTGAGAAAAATGTGTGTCTGCAACTCATGTCGAAAACTATCAAAAGAGATTACGTCGTTACGTTATAAATGTCATAATATTGCACTCGAAGCCGATGTGACATTGCAGACGTTCAGAACGCCAGTAACATATATCGTTGACGGCGACCAAAATTTACTTAAATTGAAAATTTTTCAACGACGGCGGCGAAAACACAACCGTCGGCTATGCCAAATTGTGAAAAGAGCGACTTTAATGTTTGTTGTTTGCAAACGAGGTTTGAAGAAATTCGTATATTTTAACAAAAATGTTAAAAGCAAAATAATAAAACAATGAAAAATGTGCCAAGAATAATATATTATTATTATTATTCTTTGCATTTTGCATTTTTAATTGTTTTTTAGTGGTAAAATTTTTTCTCGCCCCATTTTTATTCGTGAGTTTATTTGACATTTCAAAGCGGGAACTTTTCTCACCAAAATGTTACAGACACACTTTTTCTGTAAATTGGCTAGTAATTTCCTTACGTGACAGCTTGTACTCGCCAAAAAAAGTTACAGACACAGTTAAGTGAGAAAAACAGCTGTTTGTTTCAATTTATGGCATTTTTGTTTCATTTCACACATTTCAATCGAAAACTTTCTCGACGCGAGAGTTACAGAACATGGGCACTGCACATTTAAGATAAATGCACAAAATTTTTGGCATTTAGAAATTATTTTCATACAAAAAATTTAACTTAGCTGTACTTTGACTTAACTGCCCAAAAAACATATTTTCTGGAATTATTCTTCAAAATCCTTGTTTAAGTGCATTTTGTATACCTGCATTTTTTTCATATTTTTGGGCAGCTTTAAAAAATCAAAGTTAGCTGCACATATAAAAATATATGGTGGCCACTTTTTCACATAAATATCCAATTTAAGCTGTTTATAAAAATAGAAATTGCAATTATTTTTTTTTTTAATTGTTTTTGTTAATTTAAGCACGAATAACAAAATCTTTTGAAATTAAAATTTTGTATTCCCAAAAATTTAAATTACTTATTCTTTTATATTAAATAAACCTACATACATGTATAAAATGATCTGTTATTTCCCAGCTAACATAGGCGGTTTGTTAGACGATTATGTTTAAAATACAACTCCTAAAAGAATCTTCTGATGATTATCTGGCGATTAACAATAACATCTAAATTTTTTTTTAAATTTATTTTTTGACACGCTCGTCTTTAAATCTTGGAATGAACCTTTTGGGAATCTCTGTAAGAGTCGTATAACAATTACTGAGCTACCTAAATAAGACCGTTTTTGAAGTTTGGAAATACTATAGCCAATTAAATTTTAATATAACAAACCGGCCTAAGGATCTGTAAAAAGGGAATTTCCGACAGGTTGGTGTTGATTTCGCAACTTTAAGGTTTGTTTTATAGAAATTGTATGAAAATTAGAAGTTTTGGCATGATAAATACGCTGGATGCCCTTATTTAGGTAGCTCAGTCATACAGCTGAGCATTTCACGAGTTGTAAAACAATACCTAGATGAGTTTCATACGACTCTTGGCATGCTTTTTTAAAGACTCGTTAGATAATCTCTACATACATCATAAACGATTGCCTTTACGATTAATATAAAGGAAGAATCTCTCATACGAATCAGCACGTGTAACAGTTTCTCCCGTGCGAGGAATTGTCTACAATTAAAAAATGAGCTCGTCGACGATCAAAAACACTCTTTGTGAGATTCCCAGTAGATTCGTAGACGATTGAAAATGCTAGCTGGGTTGAAATAAAATTTTAATAAAATATAAATTTATGTACTTGTATTAATAAAATAATTTTTCTAATTCTACTTTTAAATCAAACACTTTACTGAACTTTTGTGCAGGTAACCACAATTGTGTACCTGCACATTAAGGCAGGTAAATGCATTTTAGATAACTGCCTTTTTGATTTACCTGCACAAAAAATCGTGCAAAGGAGATTGTGCAGCTAAGTCAAAAATACTGTATATATATAAATTTTATTGAAATACTAAATTATAGCCATTTATGGGTCAAGTTCCTTTGATTTTTGTTATGAGATGGTACCTTTTGTTTGAAAACTTTTTATGTACGTAGATAAAATACATACATAAAGACTGAAATATATTTGTTTTATAGTCTTAAGACTTTTTATGTTTAATCAGTTCTACTATAACGATGTGAGTTTATAGGGAAGAATAATGTAAAATAAATCATGTATAAAGATACACATATTAACTAGAATAACAACAAATAATACAATTTTAATTTCAGCATTATTTTTTTGTCAGTTTAGGATTTTTTAGCATTATTTTAAAGCCGATTTAGCTGTAAAATATGTTTGGATATGGCCACACTGACTGGGTGTTTAAAAGGCAAATTAATTTAAAATTAGTAATTAATTTTTTTGTTTTAATTAAGAAAATAACTTTAACACTTTATTCATACATTTTTCTTAATAAATATTTTAGTTTTATCTCTTTAAAGTTTAATTGCTATATTTTATTAATTCTCGTGGTTTGGTAAAACATTTTCCACTGTTATTAACAAAATAGGAATACAGTTATTATTTTTTTGTTTTTTAAATATTGATTCTATTTCAAAATTCAGCTGCATAAATAGTTAAGAAACAATTGTTGCCTCGTCTACGTTTATATTTGTATACATATATTTACACACGTTTGATCATTTTACTAAAAAAAAAAACAGTTTAAATTATGGCCATGAGCAATCCAAATACCGATCAATTATTTGGTAAATTGGATGTCTATAAAAAAGCAAAGAAATAATGATATGAAATAATTTGAGAGATACACGTGGCAAAAATTTACTGTATTGTATTAAAACTATGATAATTTTGAGATGGTTATTTTGACTTTTAAAAGTACCTTAAAGTTTAATAATAATAAGATACAATCAAATAATTGTTCATTGCCACCCATTATTTTTTCCTGATTTTGATTAGAAGAACTCTTAAAGCTCGATTCACCCATGCGTTCCGAACAAAATTTTTGTCCGGACAAAATTTTTTTTAAAATGTGTTTGACGTTTTACTTTTGAGAGAGAGAGCAATGAATTTGTTCGGAACGTTTTTTCTTGAATTGGTTTAATTTTAATTCTTGTGCCGAACAAAATGAACTGAGATGCCACTTTTTTTCAATTTTGTACATAAAAGTTGAATTGAGCTGCCACATATTAAATTTTTCGTTTTATGCTGAATAATTAAAAAAAAATTAAACAAAAATGGATGTTAAAGAAAATATTGCCTTGAAACTTATTGAGGAAATAAAAAATCCAGGAAGAGAATGTATTTATGATATGGGAAATCGTTCATATAACAATACTTACTAAAACAAAATATATGGACGGAAATAGAAAAATCTATTGGAATTGGTCGTAAGTAAATTTTAAATGGTAAATTTTAATATTTTTTAACATAATGTTTACAAATTATTGTAGGTAGTGAATGTTAATTATTTGTTAACAATTCCACGTCATGAAAGCGCATCTCAGGAACAAGTGTGTGGAAAAACACTGCTATTCTTTTTTACTTTCAACCTTTTTTGATAAATTTGTTTTGCTAGTAAATGGGTTTTATGTAGGGTATTCATTTAACCGGGCTTTTGATTTATTCGGTTAATCGCTCGATTAATTAGCCGAGGGTTTTGTTTAATCGGTTAGTTTTGTAATTGATCGGTTAACCGATTAAAAAAGGATTTTTTTTTATAAATTATGTAATTTCAATTAATAAAAATGAAAAATTATTTATTATTTGCAGTTTACAATACGTAAACTAAAACGAGCAAAAAAAAAATAATTCATAACTCTGTAATAAATATTTTTTAATTAATACATATTCGGCCACTTTCTGTAAATCGAAATCAAGTGAAATTGAAATCGATGGAGATTTTAAGTTAAATTTTTTTTAAATGAACGTAGCTTTTCCTGATTTCAAAAGTAAAGATATGTGGTCCTCAAAGCAGTGTTCGAAAATAAACAGTACATTATTTAACGTTCGGCTCACACACCCAGAAACGATATCTATTTTTTTAGTGATTGTGTAGACATACACAACACTTAATAACGTTCGTAACTATTTTCATTATATAATGTTCGGTTCTTCGTTAAAAAACAGAACAATTGTAGTGATACTGTAGACAAACATTATATTTTAATGTTCTATAATGTTTTTTTTCGTGTGTGTATTTTGTTTTTGTAAAAAATGTTTGGTTTTTTTTTTTTTATCAGCAAAAAGCGACGAACATTAACGAGACGAACAGAACACATTGAAGTCCAAGGATTTTCAAAAAAAGCCAAACGGAATTAAATGTTCACATCTTTTGTTGATTTTGATAAAAACAGTAATATTTTTGTGTTCGAAAGATGACTAACAGGGAAACGTTATTTTTTTTTTAATGATTTTCTACACAAACACTACTAGCGTAGTGTTCCACAAATCTACCGAACCGAACGATGTTTAGTGTTTATTTTCGAACACTGCCTCAAAGTATGAGGTAATGAAAAAGAAATAATTTTATCAATTTTAAACAGGATAGAATTAAAAACTTTTTTATTTTCAATTTTCGAAAGCAGCTCATAAAATTCTAAATTCTCAGTCTTTTTTCTGGATTTCTCTAAGCATATTAGATCTTCCATTATAACATTTAAATCCTGTTTTATTTTTTAAAATTGTTAACAACTCTAATTGTTTGGATTAATTCTGTTGTTGCGTTACTATCGTAAGTTTCTTCTGTTGTCAGGTCAGCATCTAACTCATCCTGACAAAAGTCAGCACCGAACATTTTGCAAAAAAGTTCGTTTCCGAATTTCTTAATTTCTGTTTTTGTACTGTATTTTAAATATGTTTTTATAGAAGGAAATATATTGTATACAAAAATAATTCTGAACACAACTATTTTGGTGCAGTTTTGGAGAATTTTGATACGGATAACGTTGTAAAATTGTTAATGGTTGCACTGTAGAATGTATTTTAAAAAGCGAGTTGCTTTGTAACCGACGTTTTGGAACTCACCCATTGTTAAAACACAAAACAATATGGTTTAATGCTACAAAAAATTATAATTTTTGTTACAACGGTTAATCGACTGAAATTAACCAGTTTAATCGTTAATCGAAAAAAGCCAATTTTAAATTAACCGATCAGTTAATCGAATAGTAATTAATCGGTTAACCGATTAACGGTTAACCGAATGAATACCCTAGTTCTATGCAATTCAATTAAAAACAATAAAATTAATTTTCTTCTTTCTTCCATTTTCACACACTTTTATAAAAAAAAGCTAATAGTTTGCTAACTGTTCTGCCACTTTGTATAATCGTTTACATCTGTAAACCATATGGTAGCTTTGTTTGTCCGGACAAATTTTCCGAGATGGGTGAATCGTTCTGCAGAACACTCTCTGTAAAAAAATTATTGTCCGGTCAAAAATATTGTTCGGAACTCATGGGTGAATCGAGCTTTAAGGGCCAAATGAACGTGTCAAATGCTTGTCCAGCAGGCAAATTTATTCGTGTACGTGTTAGTGCTGGGATACTATCGATATTTTATACTATCGATATTTGTCGATAGTTAGGATTTCACGATCGATATATGGATATTACTATCGACTGAATATTTGTACTTGTGCAGAAAAACTTTAATTACTTTTGTATAAGGCTACAGTTCGTTGTTTTTATCACTTTATTGAATGTATGAGACGTATGTATGACGCACGTTATTTTATATGGCAGTTTTTTAAAAAATGATAAGTACCTTTCTGAAGGAACCGAAGTTATAGGGACTATAAGATATTCCATTGTAACTTTAAAAAATTTTCTAAATTCTAAACCCAAAAAGGTAATCAATCTAGCGGACAACATTACAAAAATATTTGACATTTCAGTCCCTTTATAAACATGTAAAAATTTCGACTTAAAGGCCATTAATTAGCAGCAAAAAGTACTGCTAAGCAATCCATACCACTTGCCATTCTTGTTGTTTGTATTCGTTGCTGTAATTCAGCGCGAATTAATAATAGCAAGTAAAAATTTTCGGCAAAAACTGTGTGTATAGCTGCTGTTAAATAATGAAAATATCGATATTTATATTTTAAGACTATCGATAATATAATAGTCTATCAATAATAGCCAGTACTAGTATGTGTGCTGGACGTAATATTCATCGTCATATACATTAGTATTACAACAATTACATCGTTTGGACTAGGCCATTATCATGTTTTAAAAAAATATCACAGATTAGGGATACAAATTAGCAATAAAACCCCTTCAAAGAGTCAATTAACTTTCTATCGTTATTTATTTAATTTATTCGTCTATGGATTTAATCCTTACAGACTATTTATACAATACAAATGTTAATAACTCATATAAAATAATTAATTATGAATTTAAAAAAATTATTAAATAAATATAATAATAAAATAAAATACTTAAAAAATGTACGGCCAATTTTTGGGTTTGATTTTGAATGCCTTTTATATTTAAAATCGTTTTAGATACAAAATATGGTTTTTTCACTAAACCATTATTTTAACAAATAGAATTCAGAAACTTTTGCTTCTTATTTCACTTTTAAAACATGAAAATGATATATGATTTTCTTCTTGTACTTTTGTTTGCTGTTACATATTTCTACACAAAACAAATATGTAAATCGTTTTTTACCTATTTTTGCAGTTGACACAAGCATATGCACTAGGGTATTTATTTAATCGGGCTTTTATTTTATTTTAATTAATCGAGGTTTTGGTTGATTCGGTTAATTTTGTTATTGATCGGTTAACCGATTAATAAAGTTTTTTTTTTATAAATTAGGTAATTTCAATAGAAAAAAATAAAAAATTATTTATTATTCGGAGTTGAGTATAAAAAAAAAACAATTACATTACAATTCTTGAGCTAAACCGAGCAAAAACAAATAGTTCACGTGAAATTAAATTGGATGGAGATTTTAAGTTCAATTTTTTTTTAATGAACGTATGTAGCTTTTCCTGATTTCAAAAGTAGTTTTGGTAAAGATATGTGATCCTTAAAGTATTAGGTAACGAAAAAGAAATATTTGCATCAACTTTAAACACAGGATAGAATTAAAACTTTATTCGTTTTCAATTTCACGTGATTTCGATTTCTAGATCAAGGCCGATTATGTATTTATCAAAAAATAAACTGTGGGATCATTTTATTAGTAATTTAAATAGTTTAAGAAGATCTTATTAAATGATATTTTAGATAAATAATTTGGTAAAAATATTTAGGATTTAAGCGACACTTTTCTTTAGTTTTGATAAATTTTGACTTGAAAAAAATTGTTTCACTTAACGTAGATGTTGGAGAAATCGAAAGCAACCCATAATACATAATATCTTAATTCTCAGTCTTTTTCCTGGATTACTCTAAACATATATGTACAATCTTCCATTATGCTATTTAAATCCTGTTTTATTTTTTAAAATTTTCAACACTTCTAATTGTTTGGGTTAATTCTGTTCTTTACTATCGTAAGTTTCTTCTATTGTCAGGTCATCATCTAACTCATCCTGGCAAAGCTCAGCACCGAACTTTCTGCAAAAAAATTAATTTCCGAATTCCTTAATTTCTGTTTTTGTTGTGTATTTTAAATATGTATTTATAGAAGGGAAATTCTAAGAACAACTTTTTTGATGCACTTTGTTAACTTTTTTGGGAAACTTTGGTACGGATAACGTTGTAAAATTGTACATGATTGCACTGTAGAATGTATTGAAAAAAGCGAGTTGCTTTGAAACCGACGTTTTGGCACTCAACCATAATTTAAAACACAAAAATATGGTTTATTGTATAAAAAAAATTATAATTTTGTTACAACGGTTATAGCCTTTTTACACTGATCAACATCTAACATCTACCATCAATTTGCCACCATTTGCGAAGATGTTAACATCTTTCCATAAGAAATACATAGGGCTAAAAACCAACATCTTTAAAAGATGTTCCTATCCCATTTTATTCCATTCTACATCTTCCGATTATTTTAGTGTCATCACGAGAAAAGTGGCAATAAGTTCTATTATTATTGTGGCATCACTGACAAAAAAAAAGTTTGTTTTGACAGCAGCGTTACCATTTGTCAAGTTTTATCTCTTATTGCAATGTTTTTTTGTTAAGCATTTTTTTAAATTTTTAAACAAATTGAACTTCAAATACATTTTTGAGTTTTCTTTTTAAATTTTGGTACTTTTGTGAGAAAAAAACATTTTTAATTAAAAAATTTTTTTTTTTCAAAAATGGTGACATTTTTGTTTGATGGTAGATGTGAGCAATGTAAACGAGTGTTTCACATTTTCTACATCTTTGATAGTAGATGTTAGATGTTGATCAGTGTAAAAAGGCTATTAATCGGTTAATCGACTGAAATTAACCGGTTAAATCGTTAATCAAAAAAAAAACCAATTTTAAATGAACCGATCAGTTAATCGGGTAGTAATTAATCGGTTAACCGATTAACGGCTAACCGAACGAATACCCTAATATGCACGCATGTAGAATGCAATGGTTTTCGAAGGCAATCACATTTTTTTATTTCTTTTAGTACTTTTTGTTGTTATTTGTACTTAAATTTTTAATTTTTTTCCGATTTTAATATGACGGCCGCTACTTAAGGAGCTGGAAAAAAGATCAAAAGAGATCCCACCAAGAACCCTATGCGTGATCTGCACATCAGAAAACTGTGTTTGAACATTTGTGTAGGTGAATCCGGTGATAGATTGACGCGTGCCGCTAAGGTGTTGGAACAATAGACTGGCCAACAAACCGTGTTCTCTAAAGCCCAGTACACCGTGCGTTCCTTTGGAATTCGACGTAATGAAAAGATTGCCGTTCACTGCACCGTACGTGGTGCTAAGGCTGAAAAAATCTTGGAACGCGTTCTTAAAGTCCGTGAATACGAGTTGAGACGTGACAATTTCTCTGCCACTGGCAACTTTGGCTTCGGTTTTCAAGAGCACATTGATTTGGGTATAAAATACGATCCCTCCATCGGTATTTATGGTCTAGACTTCTACGTTGTCCTCGGCCGTCAAGGTTACAATGTTGCCCACAGAAAACGCCAATCCGGTAAGGTGGCTTTCCCCCACCGTCTTACCAAGGAAGATGCCAAGAAATGGTTCCAACAGAAATACGATTGTATCATTCTTAACAGCAAGAAATAATTGGCTCTATTTATTTTTTTAGTAAAGTTTAAAATTTACTCTTATTACAATAAGATCCTTGTAATGTAGTTAAAATAAAAATAAACACTTTTTCTATAAAAGTACGACTCCTTCTAAAAGTGGAAAAAGCTTGAATTAAGTATGCATGTGTTTTTTCTTTCTGTGTACAAATTTATCAATTTACTTTTTTTAATTTCCTTAAATAGTGAACACAACTTGGCTGTCAATTGAAAGTTGACAAAATAAAAGAAGTTTCTCTATTTTCGATTGGAATTCATTCCCAAGGTTTTCAAGTTTGCTAACTAAGTGCAAGAAATATTTGCACCAAAATAATTGTAGAAAAATATTTTAATAACAAAAACAAAAGAATACATTTACAATTTTTCATTTATTGCGTAAATTATTTAAACCAGTTGAAAATCTGCTAATTATACACACTAGTATTTATATTTTTAAGTTTATAGACTTTAAATGAACTTGAAATAGACAAAAAATTAAAAAATATATTTTTTACGTTTAAAGCAGTTGTACTAATTAAATTATTGATGAAGAACTGTACTGTTAATGAATTAAACAATTAAAGTTTTTCTTTGTTGTTATTTTCTTTTATTTGCTTTGCTGGTGAAATCCCTGGTTTCACCCAATTTAAAGAGATTTTTATGTATGTTAATGACAGTTTATTGACTGTTTAAAGAATATAATGAAATTCTTGGCATTTTATTTATGTAATAATTTTTTTTCCTGTTTCATTTTTTTTAATTGTTAAGCTGTTTAATAACACTGTGCAACAAAATTCGGGTCATCGCCGCCAGCCTCAACACTTGCAACGCGAAATGAAAGAAGACTACTAGTAGAGCAAATCTGCCAAAGGGTTTTGAATAGTTAGCTCGGGTTCCCGAAATATGGGCCCTTAAAGTTTTTGAATTTTTTGAAAAGGCGTTTGGTATAAATAAATAAAAAAAAATGTAAATGTACTTCTGAGCAAATAAATAATTTCAGATGTCTTCAGTAGAATCGTATGGCGATTCTTTTCTTAGAATTTATTAACCCTCTAACTCTCATTTTGAGGGGCCATTTTTGTCCTTCTTCCCAACTCTTACACAAAAGTGTACTAACGCGGCACTTTTAAGGGTTAAAATGTTCTACGAATATTATCCTCATCAAATTTTACTTGGGGTCTTCTAAGACCAAAAGTTCATGTGATGTATTTTAAATGGATTTTCGAAATTTCGGGCATTGAAATTTTTGAATTTCTTAAAAAGGCGTTCGGTACAAGTCAAAAATATACTAAATGTACTTCTGAGCTAAAAGAATATTTTAAGTGTCTTCAGCAGAATTGTATGGCGATTCTTTTCAAAGAATATATTAACCCTCTAACACTCATTTAAAGGGGTAAATTTTTAACTTCCACACAAAAATATACTAAAACGGCACTTTAGAGGGTTAAAATGTTCCAAAATTTTCTGCATCAAATTTCACGACACTGAAAGAAAAATGCTCCATATATTTAATGAATCATTTTCATAAAAAAATTTTCCTTGGGTAAATGAAAATTTTCATTGTCTAAATGGAATTTCATAGTTAAAATGAAGTATTTTCGCTAAAATCGCTTCATTGAATTTCGAAATTACGTTAAAAATTTTCATTGGATATATGAAAACTTAAGTTTGTCCAAGTTAAACAAAAAATTTTAATTGGGAACATAGAAAAACAATATAAAAACATAACTATATTCATAAATTAATACAAAATTATAGTTTCCTTAAAAAAATGTTTAATTGCTAATTAAAAAATGTAAGATTTAATAAGTTCATACATCTAATGTTATATGTATGCCATTAAATTTATAAAATCAAAATTTTTTTATAAAAGCAACATATTTCAATAATTGCCTTCATAAATTTAAATTTTCATTATGACAATAAAAATGTCATTATAATAATGAAACAAAAACTTTCAATCCACTTTCAATCAACGTTGTTATTGTTGTTATCAGGGTTACCGTTGGAAATTTTCGAAAAGGGTCACAAAAAGGGGATTTTCCAGAAAAAGGGGTCAAAAAAAGGGTATTTCAATAAAAAAAAGGGTCAAGTTTTTTATAAGCCAAGACCAAGTTTTTTTTATAAGCAAACAAAAAAATAATATTTCAGGTAGGAAGAGCTCAAAAAACTTAATTTTTTTATGGAATTCTCTGTCCTGTTTTTTACACATGACAAAAAGTTTATTCTTTATCATTATAGCTAATTTTTAATACTTTTTATGTAATTTTCCGATTTAGAGATGTCAAATAAATTTTAGTGTTTGTTTTAAATTTTGCAATCGTTCGCGTATTGTAACCATTTTCTCGATTAAAGCGATTTTTTCCTGTAAGTGTCAGATTTTTTAAAGCTTTTACGATTTTTAATAAATATTAGACTTTGCTATCATACCGCTGTTACCAAATATTTGGGAATTTCCGCTAATTTAGCAATTTTTACCTCTTGTTTTAATTACTGTTAGGGACTCTCAACACTGTCGATTCAAAAGGGGGCGAAAAGTTCAATACCTTTTGCCATTATTAAGGGCGAATTTTTTTGAATAAAACATCCTACTCTTTAAGAGAGCAAAACACCAAATTGCATTTTTTTAATAAAATCTCAAATTTTTGATTTGAAAAGAAACCATCGTAAAAAATAACAAATATATATATATATATATGAGTTATGTTTGCTTTTAGGAAAATTGTACTTTATTATCAAAAATCAAGGAGAAGAAAGCATGGAATTGTAAGTTTATACTTTGAGTCTGTTCCATATCAAGCAATGCTTATTTCGAAAACATTTGTTTAGCACTTCTCTTCCGCAGTGTTGACAAAAAACAAAATGTGACAGCTATTTCCAAAAAAGGGTCAAAAAGTGTCACAAAATAGGTGATAATGATACAAAAGTATAATTTAAAAAAAGGGTCATAAAAGGTATCAACTCCGTCGAAAAAGGGTAAAATTGATACTTTAGCATCACAACGGTAACGCTGGTTGTTATGGACAATTAAATCTCATATTTACGCTCTTAATTGAGTAAAAAACATAGTTTTTTTATCCAAAAACTCCACTGCCCCGGTAGGCTAGCTGGTAGTGAGCTAGTCTATCAGCACTGAGGTTGCGCGATCGATTCCCGCCAGAGACAGAAAAAAAATAAAAAATAAAATAAAATAAGAAAAAATTAAAAAAAAAAAAAAAACATTATTTTTACTTTATTGAAAGTATTTATCCAATGAATAATATTCATAGATCTAATGTAATGTTTCATTAAATGAGACAGGTGCATAGGTTCCTTTTTAATGCAAATTTTCATGGGATTAATGTCAAAATTCATTGGTATTGCGAAGAAAATTCTTTCAATGGGGGGTCTTCTAAGACCCTTAAGACGCATTTTGAAAAAAATTTTTGTTTTTGCAAAAACAAATTAAAAAAAAATTTATTTTAAATTTTTTTTTTTTTCGAAAGATTGATGATATGCTAATTGTAATAAATTTTGCTAAAAACAATAGGAAATAATTTACATGGATGAGAACAAACCCCTGTTTTGCCAAATTGTAAAATTTTTACCACCTATAACTTAAAGAGTTGTTAATCGATCTTGTTGAAAAATTGTGCCCAAGCTACTTTCCAATAGGACTAACTTTGGTGCAATCAGAAGACATCGGTTTCAAAAGTTGGGTCACTTGACATGAAATCCCCCATATACACCTTATTGAGGTTGCCACCGAACATGTTATGGTTAATAGTAACAATCATTTGTTCACTACTTATAATTGAATGCATTTCAACTAACAATAACATTTTCTATATAAAGAAAAATTTGTTTCCGCTGTGTGTATGCAAATCTTTTTAGTATATTTTTATTTCGAGCTTTGCCGACATCACTGACTTTGCTAGTAATTTTTCTGTGCACTGATAAGCCAATTCAATCCTTTTTTTTATTTATGTTTATTATTTTTTCTTCTTACAAAAATGTAAGTACATAGTAAATGTTTATGTACTTGTTGTTTATTGAATATGATTGCTCATCAATTTAATTGGAATTTGTTTTTTTATTCTGCGTATTGTTTTGTTGACTGTTATTGACAATTGAAATTATTTTGTTGTGTCAAAAACATTTGTTTTATCAGTCAATTGCCGGTATTTACAGAATATAAAGGTTTAACGCAGATATTTTAAAAAAGTTAAATAAATCATTATCAAATTAATATGAATCTTATTGTATCTTAAGATAAATATTTGTAAACGAAATTTAAAATTTTTAAGAAATAATTAGTATTGTGGTTATTTTGTTGAACTATTAATGGTTTTTAATCCAAATTATTAATATTTCATATAATATTCATTTTTTTCATTTTTCGAGTGGTTGCGATCGAAACATGTCATGGTAACCTGCCGGCCAGGGTTCGAGCCCCGGCCACGGTCAAGAATGAAAGATTATCAATAATAAAAATTCCTTTCTTCATAAAAAAATTTTAATGAAAATTAAATTTGATGAACTTAAGAAATATTGGATTTCCGTATTCATTTAAAAAATCTTAATCTAATTTAATGAACAAGTATGTATTTAATATACCATTTATAATGCCGAAATATTGGTTTGAATAAATTTATGAAAAAAAGTTTTTTTTATAAAAAACAGAAGACCTCAAGCTCGATTATTTAATTTACATATCTGTGGCATTTTGACAAAACATCTTAAGTCGAGATAAGATAGCAAAAAAGTTTTTTAAAAAAACTCGGTGAAAAAATCATTTTTATTAAATAATAAAATAAATCAAAATTAAAGAAAAATTTCGTTTATAATACAAAATTTTAAAAACTTAAACAAAAATGTTTTTTGAATGAAAATTCGCATGATTAACAACATTTTTTTCAACTTTTTAAATTCGAGTTAAGATGTTTTGTCAAAATGCCACAGATATATATTAAAATAAAATAATAAATCTGATTAATTTGCTATAAATTAATGTTTTTATTCGTTTCTTACATAAAAAATTATTAGTTTATTTAAAAATCAATGAATTTTCGAATGTGAATGGCGTTATTTGAATGTCGTTTGTATTTTGTTGGTTCGGTTTCACGTATTAAAGTCCAGCAATAGTCTCCCAGCATGTCTTTTTCTCAAAATCCTTGATAAATTCTTTCAATTTTCATTAAATCTTGGTGAGCACGCACGCTTTGTTCGCTCTCACTACACCTATTTTTTTTTTTTTTTTGTGGGAAAAATCTAACTGCGAAAAAAGAAGATGCAAAACATTGTCGGTGTCCACGGTTTTTCAAAGTTTCTAACTGCAAAACCAAAATAATTTAAATATGCATATATTTCAATGATTCTGATATTGCATTTCCTTTCTTTTCAAAATAGCTTGAATCAGTAACACACGATCTCCCTGACATGCTTAAGCGCTACTATTACGAAGATTACTATTATAATGAATGCGGGCTTCTGTCAAATAAACAATTGTGAAATTGTATTGTCAGTATTGACTGTTTTACAAGACGTGATAGCTCAAGTTTTATGCCAGATTCGAATTCAGCGCAGATTAGTGAAAAAACTTGCTTCCTTACTGCAGTCAATTTTTTTCCAAATTTGTAGACCAGTAATACTGATTTCAATCAACATTGCACTCTCACTAAATAAAACTTCAAAAAAATTAGTTTGCCCTATTTTTTTTACCAGTTTTAGAGATGATTCCCAACAAACACGGAGCTTTGATTTTAAATTGAAAATGATTTGAAATCAAACGTTTTCTCAAACGACAAACGTTTGATAATGATTTGAAAATCATTTGAAAATCATAGCATTCTCAACAAAAAGGGGAAATTATTATCAACCCAACAAACACGGAGCTTTGATTTCAAATTGAAAATTATTTGAAATCAAAGGTTTTCTCAAACGAAAAACGTTCGATAATGATTTGAAAATCATAGCATTCTCAACAAAAAGGGGAAATTATTATTAAGTTGAAAAATGCCTATATTTTCAACTTGCTTTCAAACGTAATTCTCAAATGTTTTTCAAATGTGGATAGTAATACAATGTGGAACATGAATAAAAATATGTTATTTTCTTAATTTAAATTTATTATTTATTTAAATAAACTCTGAGATAAATATTCGGCAACATAGATAAAAGATGAAATTGAGGTTCTTTCCGTCCTCTAACTCTTGCAAAGACGACATTTGCTCCCTCTTATTTTGAGGATTGTAGCACCGCGATAGTTCAACAAACTTTCTTCACTTTCCCGTTTTAAAGTAAAAATTTAACTTTAATCATTTGACATCAAATTGATAAAACATTTAATATCAAATGTTTATTTTGAAATCATTATCAATTTGAATATAAATGTTAAATCAAACAATTGAAAAACGTTTGAGAATTGTGTTTGTTGGGTTGGTATATTTTATACTAGCTCTAAAAAAAACTTTTGTGGTATGGCACATTTTTTCACTATCATCTGCACTCAATTCAAATAGTGCAAAATTTGAACTTGCAATCAAAAAAACTGCATATAAATATACATACTCTCACTAAATTTAAAAAAATGTTATATAGTGGTGGACGGTATTCATCGATGTTTTAAAAACACTCGATGTAAAGTACCGTTACATCGAAACAATCCTTTAACCTTTAATAAGTTTTTTTTTTTAATTTTACGTGAGTAACTTTACTAAGTTTTTTTTGTTTAATTTTATTTAGCGCTTTCTGATTAGAGGTACGGCGCTTTTGGATTGTAAATACTTCACAACCCTGTCTTTAACACCCTTCCCATTTACAAATCCAGTCTTCATGAATGGAAATACTAGTTTTTTATTTTTTTTTTGTCTTTTGTATTTCAAATACATCAATGCATGCATTTTGTCCAACCCTGTGTATATGATTATGAAACTCAATATTTGAAAACAGCATTTTAAACTATTTATAAATCTTTTTTACACCATAAACATCACAAATACAATTTGATCTTGAATGAAATTTTCATATTCACTCTGGCGATGAATGTAAGTAGGTAGTATTTATAAAGTACTCAGACGTACTCAATATTTAATAAAGAAATTTAATAATACACATATATAAATAAACATGTGGGCAGTTCCAGCGAAAAGTCTACTTTTTGTAACGTAACGCCAGAAATAATTACAATTATTTCTCAAAAAATTTTGTATGTATAGTTTACTTCTTTATATTGTTGTGTAAAGCCAAACTAGCTCTACATTTAGTTACAAATGGGATAACGGTTGAACAACATGGTCCTAAAATACAACCTTGTTTGCATTCTGACGTTACATTAAAAAAAGTAGACTTTTCGCTGAAAATGCCCATATGTACCTTAAAAGGAGCATATGGGCTTGAAAAATAAATCTATATAAGTCCAAAGTTTACCTCAAAAAGGTTTTATACAAAACGTCTTGATCAATTCGCAGTCTTATTAAGTTTTGTAATGCAAGTCAAAATCCACTTCGGTTTTTTAAATGTCCCGCCATCGCATATTGTTGCTGATATCTGCAAATCCTTAGCGTCGATTGCTGTAATTTTTTCTGAATATAGTGCTACTTCATTACTTTATATGTATATATAAAAATCCTTTTTACAAATTTGACTTCTTCATTTAATTTTTTTACATTTTGTGGTACGAATATCACGACACGTCAAAATGGAAATGCCCATATGTCTTTGTAAAATCTGTTTTTTTTTTATTATGGTCTCTTAAAAGTGTAACACTTAATTTCCGGTTTGATGTTAATTTACTTGTCAGATAGGTATAGATGCATTCTAAAAATTATTTATGTAAATTTTAATGTAAAAGTATCTATTTTAATGCATATTTTTTAAATGTTTGGATTTTTTCAGTTCCTTGAAGATCAGTTTTCTAATTCAGTTTAAGTTTAGTTCTGTTTAAGTTCTGACACAAAGCAAGAAATTTCCTTAACTTATATTTAAGTGCAGTTCTGTTAGAAAGATCATTATGTGTTAAAGCAACCGACAGTTCTGAAACAAAGATATAGAAACATTACTTTCTCGTGACACATTTGTTTGCTTTGCAATTTAAGATAAGTATACCGTTTGACCTACCGACCATTTTTAAAAAAATTAAGTTATACATATATGGGGAATATATATTTAAAATACCCACTTTCTGAATTCAAACCCGGTTTCACTAAATTTTTTATGGTTTCTGAGATAATATGCATTCATTTTGATCAATATAAACTATTTTAAAGTTTATTTAGTATTGTTTTGCTCTGCACGCCACTGTTTGGCGAATGCAGAAAATTCCTCATACAAAAATGTACAAACTGAATTTAACTCTTGCTTTGCTTCATTGCCGTAAGAAAAAAAGTATTTAAAGCGAAATCAAAACAAAATGACAACAAGAAAACAAATTTCACTCATGCTTCGCTTCATTGCCGTTAGAAAAAAAGTAGTTAAAGCAAAAGCAACATCACATGCCAATAATTCAATACACAGCAGTAAGTATACGTATGCAGCACAAAAAGCTACTTTTTAAAAATAAATTTAAAAAAGTGCCGTATGCGGCACAAAACGATAATTTTCACTCTCAATTAAATGCTATTAACTTCCATGTTCGTTACTGAACGTTCAAAAAATGTTAATTTTTCTTCACAACATATGCGCCTAAAGCAGTAGTGAAAATACAAAACCAATAATGAGCTGACCACATGTAGTTCAGTTCTTGTAAATTTCTGGTTTAAGTTTAGTTTAAGATCAATTCTAGTTTAATTTTAGTCCAGCTTTTGATTAGTTCTTATTCACATCAAGTTCTGTTCTAGCTGAGCTTTTGTTTAGTTCTTGTTCAGTTATAGTTCAATTCTAGATCAGTTCTAGCTCGGTTCTAGTTCAGTTTATGGTTAGTTCTTGTTCTCTTAAAGGACAGGTATCGACAGTTTGTATTTTATTAAAGGAGTTCCTTTATCGTAATCAATTGTTGGGTCGTAGTTAAATGCCAGACGTGTAAATATTATCTGGTTAGGGTTATTAATAGCTGTTTTTGCTGTGTGAAAAATTTCAAAAGTTTGTATTTAGCCAAATAAATGCTTCACAAACAAGTTTAATTAATAATTATTCACTTTTTGTTTTGGTTTAATTTTTATTTCAACGTTTCTTTTATTTAACAATTTTTTCACAATTTGTATGCTTTTTATTTGTTACTTTTGTTTGTTTACCTTTTGAAACATATGTTTTTTTGATTTACTAAATTTTACTGCAAACATTTCTGCAGTAAAAATTTGTAAATACTCAGACAAGAACTGTCACTTTTCGCTCTCAATTTATGTTCTCATTTACTGCATTTTGTGTACTCGAACGCAATTTCGTAAAATGCAGTAAAGTTTAGTAAAAAATAGTAAACACTTTTGTGTTCTCGAACGCAACTATTCGATGGTTTTCTTCTGCAACCACGTAACTCAATTTTATCCGATTTTTTGTTTTAACTGGGAAAGTAATCAGTAAATACCGCTTTACAATTTTGCAATTTGTTTGTTTGGCGGAATATCGGAATTTTTCCTAATTCTTGGATTATAAAAAAATATGAAGCAAAAAGTTTCAAATATTTGGTTAAAATAAAGTATTTTGTCTCTCCTGAAAAGTAGTTGTTTTTGAGTTACGAGGTTGCGGAAGAAGACCATCGTATTGTGGTACTCAATATCTAATTTGTTCTTTTTCTAATTGAGCTTGATGTGAAAGTAATTTTCTTACACGTTTTGTTCCTCGCGTGCGGCGACCAATATTTTGACGTTATTGTGGTATTTTGATTAAATATTTTGGGAATTAATATTAGCGGTTTTCACCCTTGATAGTAAAGTCCCTTGTAGACCTAGTGAATCTTATTAATTTAGTTAAAGTACTAAGATTTACATCACTGCAACAACAAAATGTATTAGACTAAAATTTACTACGCTGTGGTTGAAAAATCCAACAAAAAGCTGTAGTAAACACGTTTGTTAAATAACCCATAATAAAACAGTTGAAGAAACTATATATATCTCTCTCTCTCACTCAGCAACTTCATTAGTTTACAATGCTAACGAAAAAGAAACTCACGCTTTGTAGCATAAAATCGTATTAATTAAAGCAGAGTTGTACACTTAATACAAAGGGTGAAAACCGCTATTGTATTTTATATACTAGACACGGATTCATAAACGATTATTAAATTTATCAAACTTTTTTCATGCAAAATTTGTTTTTTAAACCTTTATTTAATTTAAAAAAGTTTTATGAACACAGGCATAAGGCCCCTATTACGGTTTTGTTGTTACTGAGTTGAGTTGTAACTTTTTATTTTTGTATTTTGGTTTACAACTTTGCTGTATTGCGGCAAACAAAAGCATCAAAAAATTACAACTCAACACAGCCAGTTGTCTTATTTACAACTCAACTGAGTTGAGTTGTGAGCGTAATATGGGCCTAAGTTTTTATACTTATGAACATGAAAATGTTAATTTTTGACCTCCTATCATAAAACACGAAGATGGGTCGAAAGAAAAGTTGTGTCAGTCAACCCCTAGAATGAAACATATATCAAGGAAGTTTCTAAAGCAGAAACATTTTTTTTTGCCACGCCCCAAAATACAGCACTTTTTGTGTTTTATATATAGCACCGTCATTTAAAGGCCGATTGAAATAGCATCAAGGTACAAATTGAAGCCATGGCATATTCTAGCCATAGAATATAAGTATGTATAAAGTTTTGTGAAAAGCTGTACAGTAGTTTTTGAGTTTATCGCTTTCAAACAAATACGTCATTTTTTTTACATACAAACATATGTATGTATGTATATACATAAACAGATTTTAAATTTTCAAGGTGCAATTAAAATTTTAAAATTAACAAAATGATCTATCTACTCATCCTGTGCTAGGTAATTGCTATATGAAAGTTTAATTTAACTGTCACACTGAGTAATTATTCTATTCATAAACTAAAAAAAACCTAATTTATGAAGCATTTTAATATTTAGAAATGGGAACTTTTTGCAAAAACGAAATGAAAAAAAAAAAATTTACAGATAGAACTTGCAAAACTATTTGCTTTAATTATTTATTTTAGTAGACATATCGTTAGAAATATCGTTAGCACAAATGCGGATACCCACATATTATACAAATAATGTTTGGTGGTAAAAAAAATAGTTTGTTTACAAATAAAAATGTTCAAGTTAAAAAAAACTATACAACTATAGGGTGTTTTTTTTAGCTGCATGAGAACTTAAAATGATAATACAAGACGGAAATTTTGTTGAAATGATTTTTTTTAATTAAAATCCGGTAGATTATTTTATGCCATTTACATATTCTTTAAATATGAGTTACATGGTCCATTCGATCAGCCCAATTTTTTAGTACTTTCTCCAATAAATTTGGCCGTATGGCGTCAATGGTGGATTGAATGTTGGCATCCAATGCATCAAGAGTTGCTGGTTTGTTGGCATTAGAGTTTTTACGCGGGAAATAATTACTGGGACATTTATTTAAATTAATCCCGGGAAATTTTTTTCGGGAATTTTCAATGAAATTTTTTGAAATTTTAATTTGTTAACATCGTTAAAATCAAAAACGAGCAATAAAAATATAATCTTTACTAAAATTACTAAAAACTACCTACAAATCGAATTATTTTTCCTACGCCAATAAATAAACGGTCTTTTAAATTGCAGATAAAATGTCTAACAGCTTCTTGAAGTAGAAAATGAAAATGTATACGGATACGGATACGGATACACCATCACCAACTCCAGATCATGAACCATCTACAAATTCTACCCCAATTGTTACAAATTTGTAACAATTTTTAGTAAATGAACACAGCTATTTTCTGAAAAATAAATTTGAGTGTATTAAATATAGAAACTAATGGTGTTTTCTTTTCTACAAAAAAATGTGACATTTTATTTAAAAAAATGCAATTTGGTGTCCGTTTCTTAAAAATTTTACTCCCGAAAAGGGCGAGTTTTTTAGAATAAAGTAAGCCATCCTTTACGGGAGCAAAATTTTTAAGAAACATACACTAAATTGCATTTTTTTAAATAAAATGTCACATTTTTTGTAGAAAAGAAAACACCACAATTTTGAAAACGATCCCTAAAAATCGATTTTAAAAACAAACCGATTTCAAACCGATAATATTGTTTTCAATGTGTGTAATAATTGATTTATAATGTGTACCTTTTCCTCTTATTTTATGTATACATACATTCTTTGAAATTTTATATTCTTTTAATTACGTTTATCGCAAATACTTTATAAATCAGGAAAAACTAAAACTTAAAAAAACAAGTTAGAGTGCTATATTCGGCTGTGCCGAATCTTTGATACCCTCCACCGACACTTCGAATGTTTTAGGAGTAATATCTGTATGATGTCTATTTATTATTATAATCTTTGTAAAAACAGACATCTGCATTAAAATTTGTTGCGGTTTTGACCTATATAAAATTATTGATCGACAATCAGAATCAATTTTAAAAAGTTTGAGTAGAATATCAGTTTAAGATGAACTTAAATGATTTTCAAGAGAACAAATTATATAAAAGCCATGGTAAGCTATGAACCAATCATCCCAAATTCTGCAGAACGATTTCTGGTATTAAAAAACATAAATTTCTATACAGCGGTGCAATAAGTTTAAGCGTTTGCAGTAAATTTCAAAAGGCTGCTAAAATGGAATCTAAGGAAAACTATGGACAGTATATCACAAAATTGCATAACATTTTTTCTGGCCATATGAAGCTAAACTGGAAGAAAGTTTACCGCGTATTTAATAATTTTACCAGAGTGGGCTTTATATGAGGCCTATGGTAAGCTATGCACCGATCTTCACCAAATTTCACAGTGTCATTTCTAGTTCTATAAAACTGTGATGTATCAAATTTTGTTATGATAGCGTTATTTTTACGTTTTTAGGCGTACTAAGCTGTTTTCCGGGAGTAAGGTTTATATTGGGCCTAGGGTAAATTATGAACTGATCTTCACGAAATTTCACAGTCTTATTTCTAGTCCTGTAAAACTTATATGTTCCAAATTTTGTTATGATCGCATTTTTACGTATTTAGGTTTACTAAGCTGTTTTCCGGGAGTAAGGTTTATATGGGGCCTATGGTAAATGATGGACCGTTCTTCACAAAATTTTAAAGTCTTATTTCTCGTTCAATAAAACTGTGATGTACCAAATTTTGTTATGATAGTATTCTTTTTTACGTTTTTAGGCGTACTAAGCTGTTTTCATGGAGTAAGGTTTATATGGGGCCTATGGTAAATTATGGACCGATCTTCACGAAATTTCACAGTCTTATTTTTAGTTCCAAAAAATTATGATGTACCAAATTTTGTTATGATAGCATTATTTTTTACGGATTTAGGCGTACTAAACTGTTTTCTGGAAGTAGGTTTTATATGGGGCCTATGGTAAATTATGGACCGATCTTCACGAAACTTAACAGTTTCATTTCTAGTCCTATTTAACTGTAACGTGCCAAAATTTTTTATGATAGCATTGTTAGTTAGGGTTTTAGGCTTACTATACTGTTTTCCGGGAGTAGGGCTTATATGGGGCCTAGGGTAAATCATGGACGGATCTTCAGAGATATTTTACAGCGTGATTTCCAGTTAAATAAAACGAACTGTTGCGAAATCTTATATCATTCTGTGCATTTTTCCACCATTTATGTTAGTTTTTGTAACAAAATTATCAATTTTTTTTAGGTGGTGGTTCCACATTTTGATTCATAGCTCAGATCCTATTGAAACGATTTTGCTGGATTTCAATTCCAAACTGCTTAGGATAACTACAAGCAATTTAACACCAAGTTTGTTTATTTCTTTTGAGTTTTTCGAAAGTGAGCGTGTTTTCAACAGACGGACAGGCGGACAGACAGACGGACATGGCTAAATCGACTTAAAATTACTCAAGCACCCAGAATATATATACTTTATAGGGTCTGAGATGAATAATAAAAAAGTTTCACACGGAATGACAAACTTAATATACCCTCTTCACAACTAATTGTGGTGGAGGGTATAAAAATAATAAACTAAAAATCTTGAATCGAGTTTAATTTCACTCGATTTCGATTTGCAGAACATGGCCGTATAATTCGTTTTTACAAACGTCGTGTTGCTTTTCTGCTCACGTCATTAAAAAAACATCAGTCAAGTCTTGACAGTTACAGTAATAATAAAATACAAAAAAAAAGAACACAAAGTATTTATCACACTGGCATTTCCTTTTTTAAGCTGATAAACCGTAAACTATTAAGTAGAGAAACAAAATAATTAAGCTTAATTTTTTAACAAAAGAAAAAAAAATAAAAAACATTTGTTTTTGTAATTTAATTTAAATAAACGCTTTTTTTCTTTTCATTTTAGATTTTTACTGCAAAAGTACGAGTATGTCATCAAATGATGCCTATAATCGTAGTGAAGAACAAAATGGAGGCAATGGATCCGTTGCATCATTCAGCGGTAGTAATACGGATACTAATAAACAACCCACACAGCTACAACAACAACAACATATAGTACCGAATGAAGAGACCCACTTAAGAGGTGATTCGAAACAGGCCTATTTTAGTGATGAAAAAGTTATTATACCCGAAACGGATCAGGTAAGAAATTATCGGATATTGATACATAATTTTAAAGATGTTCGAAATTTTTGTGATCAACTTTAAATCTTGAAAATATTATCTTAATAATCACTCTTTTAAATTTAAGTTTAAGCTAAAATACTATTTCGCGCCAAAAAAATCGACTTTTTGTTTTCATACAATGACAAATTGATTTTTAAGACGGATATCTCAAATGGGCGATTCTATTCTGACGGGTGCAACATTTAGACGCTTTAAACGTATTTTACTAATAGAAAGAAACACATTTGCAATTAAGTTATTTCTAGAAGAGGTAACATTTTTTTATATACTATTGTTATCTGTTTACAAGAATTTATATGAAACGATCAAATAGTCACGAGAGAGTTTTAAAGTGCATGACGGGTGCAACCAAATTTGCCAACTTTCATAAGATCATACCACAAAAACACAAAACTCTGTTAACTTTTAAACTTTTATTGTATTATTCTTTTTTATTGTGAAAGATGAGATATCTGACGATGATTATCAAATCAAACATCGTAGAGAAATATAATCCAATAATAAGAAATTTGCTCTTTAAGCTATGACGGGTGCAACATGCAATGAATTTTGTGTTTACGCCAAATCTATGAATCGTAATGCTTCGAAGTGCACAACAAATTTATCAGGGGTGTCATGGAAATCGAAAACGTAAAACGAAAGAATTTTAAGAGTCGTTTTTCAATAAGATTTATATAATAAAAAAATTTTATGACAATTATTACACAAATAATGCTCTATTTAATAGAATTGTTTAACAAAAATTGTAAAAATTAGATTAAAAGTACAATAAAAAGAACTGCTAAATGCTTTCGTTTTACGTTTTCGGTTTCCATGACACCCCTGTATATTTAAGCTCACGTCTAAAAAAATTATATTATTATAAAATATAGATATTTTACTTTAAATTAGCATCAAAAAAGTATCAAATAGTGTGATTTGAAAATTGATATTAAAAGTTGTCTAGAATAGAATCGCCCAAATGTCAAAATCCAACCGATTAGAATATACGGGTAATAAAAAAAAATTGACGGTCTGGTAAAAACAGGTTACCCATAACCTTACAGTACATGGTTTACAGTACATGGCTTAAAAGAAAATAGAAAAAAAACTCGGCGTTAATTGCATAGTCTTAATACGGTCTAAGTAACCTAAAAAAAAGATATATTTTTACTGCAATATTAAACGTATGAAATTGTTTTCAATATTTCTTTTGTTTTTTTTTAGATTGGTTTCAGTTGGCGAAAATTATGGGCCTTCACAGGGCCCGGTTTTCTAATGTCAATTGCGTATCTTGATCCGGGTAACATTGAATCTGATTTGCAAAGTGGTGCAGTAGCAAAATATAAAATTCTCTGGGTACTATTGTGGGCGACCGTGTTGGGTTTACTGATGCAACGCTTGGCTGCAAGGTAATTAAATGATTTACATATAACAATTTTAACATTCTTTATATCATTTCTTGTATGTTTTTCGCTTTGTTTTATTATCTGTGGTTTTTATTTATTTTTTTTTTTTAATTGAATAAATTGACAGGTTGGGTGTTGTAACTGGCCTTCATTTAGCTGAGATGTGCTATCGTCAATACAAAAAAGTACCACGTTTTATTTTATGGATTATGATTGAAATTGCCATTATTGGTTCCGATATGCAAGAGGTCATTGGTACGGCAATTGCTATTTATTTACTATCAAATAAAGTGTAAGTTTTTATTTTGAAAATATCTTTTAATTTATTAGTCTTGATACTAATTATTTTATGTGATTTATTTTATTTTCTGTACTGTTTAGGATTCCTTTATGGGGCGGTGTATTGATAACAATTGTCGATACGTTTACGTTTTTGTTTTTAGATAAATATGGTTTACGAAAACTGGAATTTCTGTTCGGTCTTCTTATCTCTATAATGGCTGTGACATTTGGCTATGAGGTATTTAAAAATTGTTTAATAGAAAATTTAAGCAAATTGATTTTTTTTACCAGATTTAATCTATTATTTTCAAGTGGTAGATTTATATACTTTTTTTTGAAAGTAATGCTTTTGAAAAGATTATCAAGTTTCTGAAGAGGCTCACGTATTTTTAATTTCAATGAATTTTATAGTTCAACCTTTCTTTAAAAAAGCTGAAAAAAGATATTTTTCATTTTGATTAGGACAAACAATATTCTAACAAAAAAATATGTAAAAAGCATAAATACAGGTATGTGATGATCGATAGATTTTAAAACTATAATTTTTAAAAAGTGTAATGAATTTCGAACCATTTGTAAATCCATTTCTTCTAATACAGTACAATTCACAATAAAGAAGAATAAAGATAGGAAGGTTAGGTTAGGTTAGGTTAGAGTGGCCGGTCACAAAGACCCCGCATAGACCAAATAGGTCCCTAGCGTTACCACAATTGTACGATAACCCACAGAAGAAAGTAAAAAAAAGGTCAGTCAGATGTGATGGTATCCAGAGTACCCCACACTCTCTTGACGAATGCCAGGAGTCTCATTAACCCAATTCCAGAGACTTCCCCGAGATCTTGGAGATAATGATCTCCCAGACAGTTCGCGAGTGCCGAGTGCCGGACAGTAGTATAACAAGTGCTCTACCGTCTCCTTTTCCCCTGGTACCCCACAAAATCTACAATTGTCACTATTCAACCGCCCCGCCCTATAGGCGTATACCGCAGTCCAACAATGACCCGTTATAATCATTTGCCCCGTGATTTAAAATGTTGTTCTAATAAGGATAAGTGGTATTCAAAGTGCAATGCATAGTAAAGGGAAATTTTTTATAAACTCTAAAAACAGGATCGTTTTTAATACTTGTTTGATTTAAATTTCAGTCGACATAGATTTGCAGGACATGGCTGATATCATAAAATCAAGGAGATTGTTATTAAAAATTCGAAAGTGCATTATAGATTTCAAAAATGTATTCGAAAATTAATCCACTTTCTCCCTTGATACTTTAAATTAAAATGCAATAATAATTTTCTATTGGCCGCAATTGTCAGGTATAAAAAAACTCTTAAACTTCTGTAACAAAATAATAATACCAATTTTACCAAAGACGTACTTTAGATTAAAAAAAAAGACCTCATGAAAAAAACAATCCTTTTTCATTCAATTTATTTCGATATACATAGTATGTATAGTATTACATACACTGACATAGTAGATATCAACGCCTATCGTAAATCAAAAGTGAACATTTTTTTCCTTCGAAATTTTGCTTTACGGAAAAGGGAACACATTTCGAGGTTGATTTTATTCACGATAGGCATGAAGAGTTTTTTCCTATTTTTTTCATTAAATCTTAATATAAAAACCGGTAATTTGAATTATTGTTTTTCTAGTCGGTTAAGTCCGTCAGTATCTCTTATTCTTATTAAATAATATGATAAATATTTTTTTAAAATTTTATTTGCTTTAGCCATGATTTCACAAAGTTTATTCAAAACAAAATTTTAAAATGAAGACTTTTTCGATTAAATTTTAAAAATTGTTGCATAAAATAGAGTTGACCCGAAACACGCGAAATGAAAAAAAAAACTTCGTTACAAATTACAATTTCTATATGAACTTTCCCTATTAAATCTCTTATTAAATATTTGTTTCTGATTAAACAAAATATTGTATGAATTTAGAAGAAGCAAAACAAAAGCATAACGTAAAATAACTTAAATTCCTTTTAAAATTAGTCTTGATTTTTTTTCCATAAAAATTTTCAATTTTTTTTATCACTTTTCCGCGAAAAACGCAGAATTTCTTATCTAAAAACAAATATTTTAATATTGAAATAGTTTTATAAATATACTCCCCAGGCAGGCGGAAGAACTTTTATTTAATCATTTCACAAATAAATTGTCATGTCATATTCTTATCTTTACCTTGAAAAACAAGATACAACTAAATATTTTTTATTATTTTAAATGAATTTTGATGCTTTCTTTATAATTACATATGTATATCATAGTTTTAAGGGTTCTGGGATGACAGTTTTGGAATTGAGTAACAAAGAAATGTTCTGACATTTAATTGACGGCTTGTAAATTGTATTTTATCTGTAAAACAAAATATTTCTTTAATTATGAAAATTTTCAAGACTAATTAAAAGTAAATAAGTTTTTATAAGTTGTATACTATGAAACTTTTTTAACTACACCATTTTTCATTGAAAATGAGAAAATTCCACATGAAATTGAGAAAATTCCAAATGAAAATAAGAATTTCAATTTGAAATTGAGAATATCAATTTGAAATTGAGAAAATTTCAATTGAACATGAGAATATCAATTTGAAATTGAGAAAATTCCAAATGAAATTGAGAATTTCAATTTGAAATTGAGAAAATTCCAAATGAAATTGGGAAATTTTAATTTGAAATTAAGAAAATTCCAAATGAAATTGAAAAATTTTTTATTTATAAATTTGAATTATGCCCATTTTTCTTTAATATTCACACAACAAACGTACATAACACACATAAAGATCAAAAAAATGAAAATAAATACAAATCGCAGTATTATTGACCAAAAGGCATATCTTACAGATCCAGTGCAGATTGGTTAAACGTTGTAGTTTGTTGCATGACACTATTGCAATCTTCAGAAGTTCAGGTTTAAGAAGCCTTGGCCAGAACTTGCCTTTCGTAAAATTGTCGAAAAAATAAATTCACAGGTTAACAAACAAAATTCGACTAAAACTTTGGGAAATACTCTGCCCGAGAAATGTATTCCATAAAAGCTGTTCATATTCAACCCTTATCAATGAACAGTCATCTTAATTAATAAAAGCGATCAGCATATGTGCGCAAAAATAACGATTTTGTTAGAGCTAGAAAATATATGGTCTGGATAGACGAGACCAACTTTAACTTCTTCGTAGGAAATATGGTTGGTTTCGAGTTGCACTGCGCCCAGTGCAGACAATTCCTACATCCCGTGGTCCAAACATACACTTAATTGGTGCAATTAGTACGTCAGGCGTTATTAAAATGGCCACCCAGAGGTGTTCGTTTGATGCTGTCGGCGCAAACGAATGGGTCAGAAGCGTTTCGGAAGTGGGAAGAGTTGGGGAATGAATTATCACAACTGGTATTGGTATGTGACAATGATTTATGTCACAGTCGGCTACAAATCCTGTGATTGAGCCCCTATTCACCGATACTTAACCACATTGAAATTATTTGTTCAAAAATAAAAAGTACTGTGAAATTGAATGTACCGAACGTAATTCCCTAAAATGTAGGAGAGAAGAAGCTTGCCTTTTTAGAAATGGTGATTAAGGCTTTTATATCTACTGGAGATTGCAATGAAGCCATACAAAATACTACACCATTTCACCAATGTGTTCTGGATCTGGAAGACATGCCGTTGGTCAATAATAGTGCGATTTGTATTTATTTTTTCCATCCTTATGTTTGTTGTATGAATATAATTAAAATTATAAAATTCAATTTAATCAATTTAAAATTAAAGTGTCTCAATTTCATTTGGAATTTTCTCAGTTTCAAATTTCTCAATTTCATTTGGAATTTTCTCAATTTCAAATTGAAATTCTCAATTTCATTTTGAATTTTC
Source organism: Pollenia angustigena (assembly GCA_930367215.1). Taxonomy (NCBI): domain Eukaryota; kingdom Metazoa; phylum Arthropoda; class Insecta; order Diptera; family Polleniidae; genus Pollenia; species Pollenia angustigena. Next base: position 45,004,954 of record OV884056.1, on the reverse strand, counting down.
TCAATTTCAAATTGATATTCTCAATTTCAATTGGAATTTTTTCAGTTTCAAATTGATATTCTCAATTTAAATTGGAATTTTCTCAATTTCAAATTGAAATTCTCATTTTCATTTGGAATTTTCTCAATTTCAAAAAAAAATGGTGTAGTATGTAAAAGAAAATGGAATTATTTCTAATATATAAGGCCTTTTCAGTAAGTTTTTATCAACACTAACATTAAGATTAACATTTCTTCACTTTTAGGTTCCTCCAATACTGCTATTTAGGCTTTGTCATGCTTAAAGGCTGTTTATAGAAACAGTGTTTAAAAAACTGCAATTTTTTCCACTTCTTCATTTGTCATTGGCCAAAAAAAAACTATCGTTTTTACTTCTCGTTTATTAAGTGTTAACAGTCGCTGTCAAAACAACTCAAAAAGCTAAAAGTTGTACACAAATTTTCGTTTTTTGTCCGACAGTTTTTGGTTTCTACTGCAGTTTTTTAAACCCTGTATAGAAATACATTTTTACTAGGACTAGGTAAAATAATTGACTCATCTCAATTATTTATATCCGATATTTCATTTGTAATTTTATTTATTTGAAAAATGTACATGCACGTCTATGTTAGATCAACAATTTGTTTTCGAGAGATTAAGAAAAAGAGGTAACAGGGTTTACCTTGCTACTGAAATACTTTCGAATGCCAGATCATTTCCTTAGAAATTTACAAAATCCAGAATATATATATTTTTGTGTGGCATTTTATTAATATTTTAAAACGTTAAGCAGTACCCATGTTCTGTAACTTTAGTGAGAACTTCTTGCATCGAAAAGATGTGAAACAAAATATTCCATCGTTTCTAGAAAAATGAGAAAAATGTATGTCTGTAACTCATGTCGAAAACTATCAAAAGAGATTACGTCGTTACGTTATAAATGTCATAAAATTGCACTCGAAGCCGATGTGACATTGCAGACGTTCAGAACGCCAGTAACACATATCGTTGACGGAGACCAAAATTTACTTAAATTGATAATTTTTCAACGACGGCGGCGAAAACACAACCGTCGGCTATACCAAATTGTGTAAAGAGCGACTTTAATGTTTGTTGTTTGCAAACGAGCTTTGAAGACATTCGTATATTTTATAAAAATGTTAAAAGCAAAATAATAAAACAATGAAAAGTGTGCCAAGAATAAAATATTATTATTATTATTATTATTATTCTTTGCATTTTGCATTTTTAATTGTTTTTTAGTGCTAAAATTTTTTCTCGCCCCATTTTTATTCGTGAGTTTATTTGACAGTTTAAAGCGGGAACTTTTCTCACCAAAATGTTACAGACACACTTTTTCTGTAAATTGGCGAGTAATTTCCTTACGTGACAGCTTGTACTCGCCAAAAAAATTTACAGACACAGTTAAGTGAGATAAACAGCTGTTTGTTTCAATTTATGGCATTTTTGTTTCATTTCACACATTTCAATCGAAAACTTTCTCGACGCGAGAGTTACAGAACATGGGCACAGAACAACAAAATTAGAATTTTCTTAACTAGAGACAAACATTAAGCATAAATATATTTCAGGGGGCTTACCGCGTAATTCGATTCGAAAGAAATAATTTACGAGTACGAACAATTTGTATTGTGTATTACGATTTTCGTACTCGTTGTAATCATAGTTGCATTTAAAAACAAATGGAAAATTTGATAAAAAGTTACCCAATGGGAAAATAAGGAATTGATGACATGAATAATTAAAAAAAAAATAATGTATTATTTTCGAAAGAATAATAATGCACTGATTGGAATCGAGATGGTAATTTGATCGGACAAAATAATTATGAATTGATTACCAAGTATATTCTCACATTTACAGAACAAGGAATGAATTGTTTCTGTTCGTGAATATTATTCGTGCTTTTCTACAACATATGTATTTTCTAAATATAATAAAAATCCGTTATTTCTTGCTGTTTTTATGTCGTCTACTAGTTTTTATTATCAATGATGAATTATTTAACTCATTCGCAGGATACATTTAAATAATTTATTACAGTCCTATGACATGTTCTGTGTTAAGAATAATGAATTCTGGAATCAAATATTATACAAGATATGTTTTACTTTCTCGATTCCTATTTATTACATTTAGTTTAGTTATTAGTTAGCGTTTTGGGCGAAAGTAAGGCGTTTTTTTAAAATGGTAACGTGGTAAGGAAAGGGCCAAATGTTATCGTGGTTGGCGTATTTGCCTTCCAAAAGTTGCAAAAACTGTCATTAAGTTTTTAATCATGTCAACGTATATTTTTAAATTTTAACTGCCGTATTCATAAATAATTAAAATGGATTTGAAATGTATTTTAAGAAAAAATTGTATGCAAATTTTGCCTTTAAAAACATTTCAAACTTATTCTATTTTTAATGTATACGGCAGTAAAATTGGAGGGAAACAAATCGTAAGTTAAAATAATTAAAGCTTATTTTAAAATTATTTTAACGTTGATTTCCAACGTTGAAGAATAAAAATTGAGACGCCACCAAAATTTTCAAAGTTGGTTGAATTAAAGGAGAAAAATGGGTATTGGGAAAATGTTACACAGAAAAAAAACTAATTTCATTAAAAAAATGTGTGGTATTAATTAAAAAATAATTAAATTTGCATCAGTAAAAACATTAATAGTCACCCTTATTGTGTTTGGCGTTTTTAAAATACGCCTACGACTGTTTGGTAATAGATTAAAGGAAATAAGTTCACGATCTCTTTAATCTATTACCAAACAGTCGTAGGCGTATTTTAAATAAGCCAAACACAATAAGGGTGAATATTAATAACATTTTTTGGCTATCAACAACATTTTATGCAGTTATGTTGTTGATATAAGTAAACGTTTAATTCACCTGATTAACTTTTAATTAAAATTGATATTATTTTTGATTAATGGTTTAATTAAAAAAAAAAAAAAATTGGACAGAATTTGTTTTATGTACAAAAAAGTCCATTAGCTGATGTTTTTTCTCTTCATCCATTAAGAATATATTCTAACGAGGACAAAGTTCACTTAACATTGGTACTATATACTTGTGAAATGCATCGCTTACAGAGGACTGGCAAACATTAACATTTATTTCATTCCCAGCGCCTTTGTGATGACATCCTTCCGCAATTTTAGTGTTGCAGTCAGATTCACCAATTAAGATACTGGAAAATAGAGTGTTTGTTTTGCATATACCTTATGCAGTCGTTTATAACCTTAAAATTTATCTGCTGAAAAAAACAAAAAATAAACTTAGAGTGACTTGTGAAGAATCAAAAAAAAAAAAAACTCAGTCTTTTAACTGCTTGAGTTCAATATACTCTGTAGCGAATTTCGGAAGCTCTTTACTTTTCTACCAGGGTTTAGGTACACCGAGAACTCATGGATGGGTTTAAAAAAAACTGTCCTGGCGATAGGACTACATATATTAAGAAAAAGAAGTCGTAAAAATATAAAAAAAGAACCGATTTTCAATAACATTTATTTTTTACTACACATATCGTCCTTTTTAATATATTTAAAATCCATACTTTTTACTCTTCTAGTACGTTGTTTCGGCTCCTAATCAAGGTGAAGTATTAAAAGGTATGTTTGTACCCTGGTGTAAAGATTGCAACTCTCAAGTTTTACTGCAGGCAGTAGGCGTAGTGGGTGCAGTTATTATGCCACACAATTTATATTTACATTCAGCTTTAGTCAAGGTAATTTACGAAAGAAATAAAGCCTAAACAAACAAATAATTAAGTGTCACGTTTTTGTTTTTAATTTTATTACAGTCTCGTGATGTTGATCGTCGTCAGCCCACCAAAGTCCGCGAAGCTAATTACTATTTTTTTATTGAAGCCGCAGTCGCCCTGTTTGTTTCTTTTATTATTAATTTATTTGTGGTGGCAGTCTTTGCTCATGGCATGTATGGTAAAACTAATAATGATGTGGTATGTTTTTAAAATATTACAATAGAAGTTTAATAAAACTAGTAATTTATTTCCATATGTTGTTCATATATATGTATTTGAATAAAAGCTACAAGTGTGTCAAAATCAATCCATGTACGAAGATGCCAAACACTCATTTGTTGACAATCAGAATGGAACCGCTATCATTGATGCGGATTTGTACAAGAGTGGTTTGTTTTTGGGCTGTACCTTTGGTGTGGCTGCCATGTATATTTGGGGTGTTGGTATTTTGGCTGCCGGTCAATCATCTACCATGACTGGTACTTATGCTGGTCAATTCTCCATGGAGGGATTCTTAAATTTGCAATGGCCTCGCTGGCGTCGTGTTTTGTTCACCCGTTTAATTGCCATTGTGCCCACCTTTTGTTTGGCACTCTTAAGTAAAATGGAAGATTTAACAAATATGAATGATATTTTGAATGCAGTTATGTCGCTGCAATTGCCATTTGCAGTCATACCAACGATAGCATTTACATCCTGTTCGGCAATAATGGGTGAATTTGTGAATGGAATGTGAGTATTAAATAGAAGAATATCGAGCCCTAATATCATAAATAATGTACCAACAAAAATAAAATTTTACAGGAGAGTGTTTTTTTATTTTATTTCATATAAATTTTGTATAAAATTTGTCGGTTACCTCAAAATTGTTCTTGCTATAAAATCGTAACGGTGCCTTATGTGACCACGACATTTTAGGAGATGATGCAAGTGTTGCCAATAAAGTCATTTATTAAAAAAAACTAAAATTAAAAATGATGTCGGTTACATCATTTTTGCTATTAGGGCTCGATATGTATATGTAATATGAAATGGAATGTTAAACGAGGGTTTAGTTCCAGTTAAGCTCTGATTTAGCTTCAATTATGTTTTACCTACAATCTGCTACAGTTCTATCTATATTATATTTCAATACAACTTGAGTTCTAGTTAAGTTCTGGTTTAGTCATAGTTCACTTTTAGTTTAGTAAAGTTTAACCTTAGTTCTAGCTGAATTTTAGTTCAGTTCTAATTCAATTCTAGTAGGTACAATTCTAGTTTAGTTTAAGTTCAGGGGCCTAATTCTGGCAGTCGTGATCGAGCACTTTCACGATTCGAAAGCAATTTTATTTCTTATTCTTTCAGTCGATATTTTCAGTATTGTGAAACTCAAATTATTGCTTTACGATACTGAAAAAATAATTCCGATTCGTTCAGTATTGACTGATAATTAAATATTAAATTGCTTTCGAATCGAGAAAGTACTCGATCGCGACTGCCAGAATCAGGCCACAGTTCTAATTCAGTTTTCGTTTAGTTATAGTTCAGGTCTAGTTAAGTTCTAGTTCAGTTATAATTCGCTTTTAGTTCAATACAAATTTTTCTAGTTCGGTTGTCGCTCTTTCTAGTTCAGTTCTGGTCCAATAAAATGCTGTATCTATCTTCTATTAAAAGGATCCTTAATTTTTTTGCTCGTTAAGTCAGGCAACTTCTTTTTAAACCTAAAAATTTTCATAAAACTAATAATTTTACTTCTCTTTTTCAGTGGCAATAAAATCATATCAATACTGTTAACGATTCTTGTTATTGCTGTTAATTTATATTTTGTTATTAATCAAGTCGAGGCTTTAAATATCGACGGTGCAATTTTAGCTGTAGTTAGTAAGTCCATATTTATATTTCTACTAAATATTTTAATTTTTTTTATTAATAAATTTATACAATCTTCCCTTTAGGTATATTTGCCATTTTATATTTATTATTTAACTTATATCTTGTGATACATATGGCCGCATGCATGGGCAATAAAACTCTTACGAATAGTCGGGTAAGTACAAGAAAAACTAAATTGAACGTTTTTTGAGAAAAACTCTCTACTTTGTAACAACTAACTAACTTACTAATTTTCTAATGCATATGGTCCGTTATACTAAAAAGACTATCACTGAATTGTTATATTAAATCGAAGGTATTGAGTAAGGTTTTCAAGTTTGATACCTTAAATAACGAAATTAATCAACAATTCTCTGCCCGCAATATTATATGATTCAGTTCATTTATTTCAAAATACCTAAGTTCTTAAGAAATTCTCACAAATTTATGACTGCATCAAAATTTTTTTTAAACTACCGGCACTTTAGATTGATTTAAAATTTTAAAGTTTACAATGTCAATTATTAAATTCAACATTAAATATAAAAAATTTATAACTGGCATGCCTTTTAAAACCCCCTTACAAGTATTTAATAGATAAAAGTTCTAATGTTGGCAGTCACGTATTTTTAGGTGGTATTTACTGGTGACTACTGCAGTCTGATAACGTTCATTATTTATGAAGACCTGCGCTCTTAGACATAATTACTTTGTTCAACAGTTTCTAATCAAATATTAGTTCTAGTTTCAAAAAGTATTTATTCAGATTTCATTCGAACTTACATTTTGACAAGTATTTTTTTATATTTTGGAAAAAGATTCGTGTTTTGTTTTATAATTCATTATACATTATTTCTGATAAATTAAATTTTGGTAACACAGCCATAAGAATATGTCATAAATTTTACCGAGTGATAAAGATTAGGAAAAGTTTAGAGATCGCAAACATTTTAAATCCATTTATTACGCATTCAAATTATGATATGCTAAATTGCAAATAACAACATAAGCGAATTGAAAACATTGCAAATGAAGCGATTTTGTTATTATTTCAATACAAAATTATCTAGGGGGTTTAAATTGCATTAGGCAGGCATATATTCGGCCTTATAACGAGATTCGCTGTCGTGATATCGTTTAAATTTTACGACATGTCGCGACACCGATAATCTAAAACAAATAGAAAGTATAACGTATTTATATCGTTGGCGACAATCTTTATTTTTTCATTTGTACCGTAAATAAATAAAGTAGAATACTAGTGGAGGAAATAAGCAAAATCGGTTCAAGAACAACCAAGTTATAGAAAAATAACTCCTTTTTATACCCTCCACCACAATTAGTTGTGAAGAGGGTATATTAAGTTTGTCATTCCGTGTGAAACTTTTTTATTATTCATCTCAGACCCTATAAAGTATATATATTCTGGGTCCTTGAGTAATTTTAAGTCGATTTAGCCATGTCCGTCTGTCCGTCTGTTGAAAACACGCTCACTTTCGAAAAACTCAAAAGAAATAAACAAACTTTGTGTCAAATTGCTTGTAGTTATCCTAGGCAGTTTGGGATTGAAATCCAGCAAAATCGGTTCAATAGGATCTGAGCTATGAATCAAAATGTGGAACCACCACCTAAAAAAAATTGATAATTTTGTTACAAAAACTAACATAAATGGTGGAAAAATGCACAGAATGATATTAGATTTCGCAACAGTTCGTTTTATTTAACTGGAAATCACGCTGTAAAATTTCTTGAAGATCCGTCCATGATTTACCCTAGGCCCCATATAAGCCCTACTCCCGGAAAACAGTATAGTAAGCCTAAAACCCTAACTAACAATGCTATCATAACACGTTGGCACGTCACAGTTAAATAGGACTAGAAATGAAACTATTAAGTTTCGTGAAGATCGGTCCATAATTTACCATAGGCCCAATATAAAACCTACTTCCAGAAAACATTTTAGTACGCCTAAATCCGTAAAAAATAATGCTATCATAACAAAATTTGGTACATCAAAATTTTTTAGAACTAAAAATAAGACTGTGAAATTTCGTGAAGATCGGTACATAATTTACCATAGGCCCCATATAAACCTTACTCCCGGAAAACAGCTTAGTAAACCTAAATACGTAAAAAATAATGCTATCATAACAAAATTTGGAACATATAAGCTTTACAGGACTAGAAATAAGACTGTGAAATTTCGTGAAGATCAGTTCATAATTTACCCTAGGCCCCATATAAACCTGAAGATCGGTGCATAACTTACCATAGGCCTCATATAAAGCCCACTCTGGTAAAATAATTAAATACGCGGTAAACTTTCTTCCAGTTTAGCTTCATATGGCCAGAAAAAATGTTATGCAATTTTGTGATATACGGTCCACAATTTTCCTTAGATTCCATTTTAGCAGCCTTCTGAAATTTACTGCAAACGCTTAAACTAATTGCACCGCTGTATTGAAAATTATGTTTTTTAATACCAAAAATCGTTCTGCAGAATTTGGGATGATTGGTTCATAGCTTACCATGGCTTTTATATAATTTGTTCTCTTGAAAATCATTTAAGTTCATCTTAAACTGATATTCTACTCAAACTTTTTAAAATTGATTCTGATTGTCGATCAATAATTTTATCTAGGTCTAAACCGCAACAAATTTTAATGCAGATGTCTGTTTTTACAAAGATTATAATAATAAATAGACATCATACAGATATTACTAATAAAACATTCGAAGTGTCGGTGGAGGGTATCAAAGATTCGGCACAGCCGAATATAGCACTCTAACTTGTTTCATTCTAAAATTGGGCTCTTGGAACAAAAACGCCTATACTAAATTAGCTAGCAGAATCAAACATGGTTCAGATATTTCTTAATTATTGGGAGTTGTTTATTGAAAATAAAAGAAAAAGTTTTCAGAGAATTATCTTAATATTTTTTATTTTTATAAAAAGTTCTATGACAATTGAGGCTACCAGCGCAGAAGTGGTGTAACCCACAATTTAATTTGCACTGTTCTTTACAGTGCAATTGTCGAGTAAGCCAACTGTTTGTATCCAAAATAGATGGCGCTAGAAACAAAGTTTTTGCACGGGCCATTACAACCAAGTACTATAGTGCAAGAGTAGTGTTAACTTTCCATTATCTCAGAATTAGTCTGGGGTTACACCACTTCTGCGCTGATAGCCTCAATTATGAGTGAAACAAAATATCGGCCAACTGTTCGCCACCGCTTCGGTGGCATACCTCTATCCTATGGTCCATATTTTCAATAACTCTTGAGTCATAATTGAGGTTCAATGTTTTTGGCGTACACTTATTCTTTTAAATATCCCCAAAGAGAGGTGTCAAATCACATGATAATGACGGGGCCAATTAACATCACCACGACATGAGATAACACGACCATTGAATTTCTCGCGCAAAAGAGCCATTGTTTCGTTGGCTGCGTGGCAAGTGGCACCATCCTGTTGGAACCACATATCGTCCAGTTTCATACCGTCAATTTCTGGCCATAAGAAGGCCGTTATCATTTCGCAATACGATGGTTTTCTTCCGCAACCTCGTAACTTAAAAACAACTACTTTTCAGGAGAGACAAAATAATTTTTTTCACCAAATATTTGAAACTTTTTGCTATATATTCTTTTATAATCCAAGAATTAGGAAAAATTCCGATATTCCGCCAAACAAAAAAATTGCAAACTTGTAACGCGGTATTTACTGGTTACTTTTCCAGTTAAAACAAAAAAGTCCGAAAAAATCAAGTTCAGTGGTTGCGGAAGAAAATTATCGACTAGTGAACACCATTCACGGTTACTGCTTGGCCGACCTCAATTTTGAAGAACTACGGCCCGATGACGCCGCCAGCTCAAAACGAACTGGGCGAGCATGCACATGTGTTTTCACATTTCCTACAGACCCGGTTTGCTGAAATTTGCGCACAATTCTCCCGGTTGATTGATTATTCTGAAAAAAAATCATGAAGTGCACGGAATACATTTCGATTTGAACGCCTATTTTTGTAAAAGGCTTTAACAAACTTAGCGCGCTACTCAATTGTGTACATCTCAATGGTTGAATTTGTCAAACACCGAAACAAAAAAAAAAGTCGAATTATGTTGGGCAAAAAACTTGACGTTAAGGTGTGACTCACAATTAACATCGTGCATTATGCTTGGACCACCCTTTACTATTGAAAACGAGCCAAATCGGTCTATTATTTAACCTGGCCCCTATACAAGTGTTCTTCCGAACTAAGGGTTTTGTTACAATATGGTCCATGCAAAACAAGCTATGGTGATCAAAGTCTTTATATATTCTGAAATATAAAGAATAAATCGACATATTATTTCAACTAGCGCCCGTATAAATACGGGTTTCTTTCGATATAATAGCGCCTATACCATATAAGCTAGGAAACAATTGGCTTTTCCTAATATAGCATTTTTACTTGTTTTTAATTGCTTTATATGAAAGATGTCACTCCCTATTTTCTTTTAAGACCTTTAGCAACACACCGGGAAAATTTGTATGAAAACCGCTATAGATTAAGAGAGGCTAATAAGCAATATTTTACACAGTAACGTTTTTGTCTTCTTAAGCGGCCCATACACTTGCAATATTATTGTATATGATATTGGCCATATTATTTCCATTTTGTCCTATATTATGCAATAAGTCGCACAATGGTTTCATTCAGTCAATAAAAAGGTGAACAGTACCTATAGGAATTAGTGCTGGGAAACTATCGATATTATCGATAGTCTTAAAATATCGAAAATATCGATAGGTAAAATATAAATATCGATATTTTTATTATTTAAAATACAGCTAGGAAGACATCTAACAGCAGCTTTACACACACAGTTTTTTGCCGCAAATTTTTACTAGCTCTTATTAATTCGCGCTGAATTTGCATTTTTTTTTTTTTTACAACATTACAAAAATATTTGACATTTCAGTCCCAAATTTCGACTTTCGAATTAAAGGCCTTTAATTAGCAGTAAAAAGCACTACTAAGCAATCCAAACCACTTGCCATTCTAAATACAAACAACAAGAATGGCAAGTGGTTTGGATTGCTTAGTAGTGCTTTTTACTGCTAATTAAAGGCCTTCAAGTCGAAAGTCGAAATTTGGGACTGAAATGTCAAATATTTTTGTAATGTTGTAAAAAAAAAAAATGCAAATCCAAATGCAATTGCAAGCATAGGACAAAACAATGAACGACCATTAGAGGATAAGTCCGCTAGATTGATTACCTTTTTGGGTTTAGAATTTGGAAAATTTTTTAAAGTTGCAATGGAATATCTTATAGTCCCTGTACTTCGGTTCTTTCAGAAAGGTACTTTATCAATTTTTAAAAAACTGCCATCTAAAATAACTGGCGTATATACAAACGTCTTATAAATTCAATAAAGTGACAAAAACAACGGACTGTAGCCTTATAAAAAAATAATTAAAGTTTTCCTGCACAAGTACAAACATTCAGTCGATAGTAATATCGATATATCGATAGTGAAATCTGAACTATCGATAAATATCGATAGTAGAAAATATCGATAGTAGAAAATATCGATAGTATCCCAGCACTAATAGGAATAACCCTGCGTTATTGATAGTATTTTACATATACTGCTTGTCAAAACTTACATAAATTGAAACCTGTGACGTAGGCTGCATTCAATTTGTAAGCAATTTACTTTCCTGATGTCATCAAAAAAACAATTTTTAAAGAAAAACATGTTATCAGCTGTTAAATTGAAAGTAAAATTGCCAAGCAAATGGAAAGGTGAAATTGAAAGCCATCTCGTGGTCAATTTAAAAAGTGTGAGTGTGTTAGTAAAAAACTGAAAGTGTATTGCAAATTGAAAGGAATTGAAAGGCAAAACTTGATCGTGTGGCCACCAAGTAACATAAAAGCATTGTACAATGTTGCCAACACATTTCACTTTCTTTTCGTTGACCAATACAAATCAAAACTCTTTTGATTGTTGCCAATATATTGTTCACCTTCAAATATCTCATACACATTGGCGATATAATTGTATAATACGTAATATTGAACAATTTTATTGCAAGTGTATGAGCCGCTTTAAACATTGGGAAACCTCCTAGACATTACTGCAAAGCTATAAATCGTTGAGGCGAGCACTTTTTTTAATTCTAACTAAAGTCAAATTGACCGATTTCGTAATTTTTAAAACTTAGGCTTCGTTCACAATGGTAGCAACAATTTCGTTTTTTCTTCTATCTTATATTTCCAAAGTATTTCATATATTTTCCTTTAATTTTTCGAACAAAAATGCAACAAAAATTTTTTTTTTGAAATTGGGTGACCTTCTACTTCAGCAACAATTTGTATGAAATTACAAATGACGTTTTTAATAGCTTTATTTAGTTTTTAATGAAAGTTTTAACAAAATGTTTAAAAAAATAATAATAAATACGTAATACATATTACTAGGGATGAGATTTTCATGCACTAAAAAATCGAAAATATTCGCATAAAATATGCACTAAAAACTCCAAAATATATGAACTAAAAACTTTAACATTTTCAATAAAAAAGCGTTTGCTTTTTTAATTTTATTAAAAAAAAAAAAATAAAAAATTCTGTTGTTGTTATTCCATTGTTATTCATAGGTATAATATTTTTTAAAACTTAATTTAAATAACTACATAATTTAAATTTTTGTTTGCATAATCAAATAAATACTTTTTTTTATCATCAAAAGTAAATCTTTGTCTGTTAAAAAGCTTTTGTACATGGAAAATGATCTCTCAACGTCAACCGAAGCTAAAGCATACTTGAAGGGTGGGTGCCATTTTATTTGGAGAATATTGATTTTCTAATTTAGATCCCGCATTTGATTCTAGATCAAAAATAGTTGAAATTTGTTTTATTGTTTGAAATTCCATATTTTTTTGCAAAACGTTTTTGATTTTTTTTTTATTTGTCGGGCTATTCTTCCTTCCACATTGTTTCCCGTAAGGAATCAATAAATCAATATTATCGAATTGGCTTCTTATTTCCTCTGCAACTTGATGCAACCCTTAACGATGTTAATTGCTGCATCGGTTAAAAATTTAAGGATCTTTTGTCGAAATCTTGTAGTTTAAGCAGAGCTTTAAAAAAATTTATTTATTGATTTAAAAAATTTTTATTTTGGAAAATTTTTTTTATACAATTTTGAAATTTTTTGATGAACTTTTTTTTATAATATGGAAATTTAAAAAATATGTCACTCCAAAATGTTTAAATATGCAAAAATATGCATTAAAAACCGAAATATGCAAAAATATGCATTTTCACCGAATTATGCAACAATATGCAAAAACAAATCGATGCCATTTTAACGCAAAGTTAATAATTCGGAAATATAATTTGTCGACATCGATCTTTGACTATCGACAAAAAACATGCATTTGCATGGAAATCGCATCCCTACGTAATATTTTTATTTTGGAAAATTTTTTTTATACAATTTTGAAATTTTTTGAAGAACTTTTTTTTATAATATGGAATTTTAAAAAATATGTCACTCAAAAATGTTAAAATATGCAAAAATATGCAATAAAAACCGATATTTGCAAAAATATGAATTTTTACTGAAATATGCAACAATATGCAAAAACAAATCGATGCTATTTTTACGCAAATTTAATGATTCAGAAATATAATTGGTCGACATCGATCTTAGACTATCGACAAAAAACATGCATTTGCATGGAAATCGCATCCCTACATTTTGCCCTACATATGGGCAAAATTTGCAAACGTTTCTTAATTGAAAATGTATTCGGTTGCGAAAAGAAATTGTTGCTTTATTATGAACACCAAGTGAAAACGTTGCGCCATTGTGAACGAAGCTTTATTTTTCAAAAAAATGAATGATTTTATTTTATTAATGTTAACATTATAAAATATATTTAATATTAAAATAATTTTCTTACAGTGGGTCCAGAAATATGTTCTTCCCAGCCAAAATAGTTTTTCAATCAAAAACGCCAACTCTGCCTATGCAAGGTAAGTCTAGAATTTAATGAAATGTACATAGAAAACGCACAGTTTACACAATAAATTATCAATTAAATTATTTTGCTTATTTCATCTATTTTTCATTGCTGTATAATTTCAATAAGCACACACACGTAAACACACACAAATGCTCATATACACACAAACACGCATTTAAGCTTTTAATAAAATTAAAATCTTTTGATGCAACTTAAAATTCTTACGATCTTTTCGAAAATAACATATTCTTTTTAAACTCTTATATTTACATAAATTCTTTAAAAATGATGTAGACCTAACTGAAAAACGGAACTGTAAATTTTTAATGTTTAGAGCTGATTTAGACACTTTAGGTTAAGCTGATCAGTTTTTCTTTAAATTTTGAACGCGTGTTGTACGTTCATACGCAATCAATTGTTAAGTCTAGTTCTTCGCCTTCAATTTAAACGAAAAAAAAGAAGTTTGTCAAGCAAGTACGGTTAAGTCTGTAGCCCTTTTCATTCTTTTTACCCCTCTATTTTAAAAACTGAAGACTTGACGACACAAACTTGACGCGTCTGAATCAGCGTTGCGAAATCAACTTTTTATTTAATTTCATCTTCTTTTTCTATGTTATTGACTGTGTTTTGTTTACTTTGCTTCTTTTCTATTTTCTACTATCTATTTGCATTGGTATTTTATATTTTTTTGGTGGTTTCTAAATTTTTTCGATTTTTATTTAACCTGCTTTTCTAAAAATTGGAATTTTATTTTTTTTTTCTACAGTGGTGTTTCCATAGATATAACAAATAAAGCTATTTGTCCTCCTATTAACACAATTTCGGAAAAGGTTCCTAATACTAACAATTGATTAATACTCGTATTAGTTAGGTTTCATAATTGTTATTTAATAATAATTTATTTTATTGACTAAAAAACATTTTTATACTCGTAATTTTTTTAAACTTAAATGCATTTAAAAATGTGTGATATTTGTATATTATCAAATAGACGTTATTTCTATTTGATGTACTCGTATTAACAACTTATTCAAGTAATTTGTTATAATTGTAAGTTGAAATTGTAATTAACCCTGTATTTATGGTATTTGATAAGTTTAATGTTCTAGAAATCAAAATGAAGTGAAATTGAAATCGAAATGAAGCGAAAATGATATCGAGATTTTTAATTAAATTTTTGGCAAAATGTTCGTAATTTTTTTCTGGTTTAAAGAGTTGTTCCTAAATAATTAACTAGTACTCAAAGAATAAATTAAATAAAAAGGAATTGAACGAAGTTGTTGGAGTAGCTTGGCTTAATAGGAATTAGGTAGGTAGTTTAATGCGGATGAATGGAGCCACAACAGGCTAATTATAAGCCGAGAATAGGGTGCTTGTTGAACCAACTTGGCTAGTAGAGTTGTCAACCGATTAAGAATAATTCGATTAATCGATCAAACAAAGCCAAACTCTTGTTCGAATAATTTCAAAACAACGATTTTCGAATAACGAATAAATCGATTAATTATTGTCGATTAATCGAATTTTTTTTTTTTTAAAAATACATTAATAAAAGCTTAGAATTTTGTTTATTCTCCTAAGTTTTTAGTGATTTTATACAAAATATAGGAAATTTAAAAAATATTGTTGCCATAGCCCTGGTTGTAATAAATCTCAATGTTTAGTATGCAAAAACCGTGTTGTATTTTATGAATCTTATTAAACAAATCTTAACAAACAATTGAGTAGGTGAGTTGCAAAACTCGCTCGTAACAAAATTAAAAACACAAGATGACAATTGATTCTAATAGTTCTTTTGGCGCTTAGTGAGAAGAAGTATAATAATTGTATCAATAATGCATGCCCACTTTCGTGATTTAAGCATGGACATTCATTGATGCAATCAGAATATTTCGTCTAATAAAGCGCCAAAACAACTGAAAGAATCATTTGCCATCTCGTATTTTTAATTTAGCAACAAACGAGTTTTGCAACTCACCTTCTCAATTGTGTCAACTGTTTTATTTTTAAATCAAACGTTAAAACATTCTAAAAAAATTTTTTTCAATTTCGGGTGAAAAATTTATAAATAAACAAAAAGTTTAAAAATAAAGAATTGATTTATATGAAGCATATCTCGAAAGTAGAAAATGTTGTTATTGTATTATATTTTTTTTGGAAGATTGGAAGATTATCTAACGACATCAAGAAATGTCGAACTTGGTCCAATGGAAAAATACATTAAGACAGACAGCTGCTGTTTTATAGAATAAATTGTAGACAGAAGTTTGGCTGAAGATGGAAGGTCTGCCAACGCCTTTCGAAAATCCAGAGTGATATCGGATTATTAGGAAATTAAGGGTTTAACGATGCCTTTAAGTAATACAACGATATGGAGTTAAGATGAAAAATGTTATGCATCAAAAAAAAAAGAAGTCATAGCGGATGGAATGGAAGATTTTCCATAGTAATTTTTTTGTACAAATAATTTTATTATTCGTTATTCTCATCGATTAATCGAATAATTTTTTAGATTTAATCTTTTGATCGAACGAACAAAAACAATTAAATGAATTATTCGAACGAAGTTGAAAGGCGAATAATTGACAACTCTATTGGCTACTCAATGCTTTATTATTTTTAAGCTTTCGCTTGAAAATATTATAAAGGAATCAGCGTGACGTTGAGACATGAAGAAATAAAAAAATAAGTGCTTGATTAAATTCAGTATGTGAGGAGTTTTGGGTAAGGTTACAATGAGTTAGAGACTTTAAGATAATGTTTGTTTGTTAGTAAAGTATAAAAATTATTCTCGCTAACAGGAAACTTGCTTTTTACAAAAACAAATAATGGTTTCGAATTTTACGCATTTTAGCCATTATAAATAATTCACAATAGCTTTATGTAACGATTAAAAAAATAGTCATTACACTAACTAATGCCTTAACAATCAGCAATCAAAATTCAAATCGATTATAAGATACATTCTAGTTAAGATACGTTAGATTTCAAATAAATGAAAATAAAAATAATGAACCCATAAAAGAGTAAAATAACAGATTAAAATATTTTGATTTTATAAAGAAATATTTTTTATAAACTTTCATTACCATGTCGTTTTCAAAATTTTTTCGATTTTAAATCCACTTCATTACGATTTCTAGAACATGTCCGTATATTTATATAAATATGTATATATGTTAAATAGTTATAAATGATCATTATTTAGATTAGAGCCATCCAAAACTAAAATGAGCAAAATGTTTAGTCTATGACCTATTTAAATGAATATAAATACCTATTTTTTTATTAATCAAATAAATATTAAATACGAGAGCTCTATTAACCGAAAGGGAAAAACTGCTTCTGTCAACAGGAGAGTTGTCTGTTGACTCCTGTCATAATAATCTGCGTTAGTTTGTGTTTAACAGCGATTAAGAGCAGACTACTGCGTAATAAAAGATAAAATGAAAAAAAGTAAATTTCTTATGGTCATAGGGCGTTATTTTGTGCGGAAAAAACATTACTCAAACCAATGCCTAATTTAATAAATGTAATGCGAACTAGCTGGTAGTGAGCTAGTCTACCAGCGCCGGGGTTGCGGATTTGATTCCCGCCAGTGACTGTGGTTCCTGCAGACAAGCGTAAAGCTTCGCGGGATAAGCTTAGGGAATTAAAAAAAAAAAAAAATTCCAAAGAACTGGTTTATCTTATTTCGTCGTGGCCGTACGAGCACTTAAGATGCTCAACATTTTGTTGCCCACTTGAGGTCTCTACGATAAGATCTTAGCCGATCGAGGATTGAAAGTGCAAGAGATTATTGAAGCTATTGACATGCTACATGGCCCAGTGCTTTCAGTTTGAATGATCACTTGGGGTGATAACAATCGACAACAACCGCAATCCTGTGATAACATCAAACGAGTGTTTGGCATGGTTCAACGGCAATATGGAGGAGTTTTTGTGCCGTTTTGTAACCGTGGACGAAACGTGGATCCACCACAACGGACAAGGAACCAAACAGCAGTCAACACAGTGGGTGAATCGGGGTGAATCGGAGACAAAGATGGATAAGGTGGGAGCCGTTCTTGTGATGCACGCAGTATATTCACATGGACTACCTTCAAAAGGGTAAAATAATATAATGCCAACTCATATTAGGTCGATTTAATGAGAATTTGAAAATAAACAACCGTATTTGCAAAAAAAAGGCTCTGTGCAACAGGACAACGCATAGATGTAAATAGTGCAGTTTCCATAGCAAAATTGCATGAATTAGGATACAAATTGCTTTTTATCCACCCTTTTCTCCGGATTAAGCTCCAAGTGGCTATTTCTTGACAGAATGAGCTTGGACTTCAACCATGAAATCATCTTACAAATAAATAACAATCTTGATGACCATGACAAATCTTATTTTTTGGAAAAACGTTGGACAAAGGTTATACACTTTTAAAAAGTTACGGACACGCCCTATCTATCAATAACCAAAGCAAGTTATCAAGTTCTTTCCTCGAAAAAATATGTTTTTTGTATATTTCGCAAGAATTTGTATAAAAATTTATTTAACAATAAATTTTCAACAAAAGTATCATTTTATACTTTTACGACTAGGCGGCGGACTTGAAGGAAATCGAAGCACCACCGAAGTTTGCCCGAATACCTTGCCTTGATCCATGCGTAAACTTAAATTTAGAAAAAATAATTTTTAACATTTCCTCCATCAATCAACAATTTACAAAACAAGTAAGAAAGTATAGTCGGTCAAGCCCGACCATATGATACCCAGCACCACACACATTATGCTCATGTGTCCATACAAATATGGATTTATCTATGTTTATAAACTTTATTAAAATCGGTTTGAAAGTTTGTGAGAGGCAAAAATTTGCTCCTACCTCCCCTTGCGTCCTATTTATGAAAAATTGCATAGCTTATGTGTCCATATAAATATGTTTCTTTCTATGGTTTAATTTTCATTACAATCGATTAATAGTTTCTGAGAGGCAGCAATTTTCCCCTATCTTCCCTCGTGGTCTTACGATAGGCTTAGTCCTTGCAGCAATAAGAACCTATGTCCTTAATTTTATCAAATTATCTCCAAAATTGCGACCTGAACTTTGCGCACAAGGTTACATGGACAGCCAGCCAGCCGGGCAGACATCGTTAGTTTGACCCAGAAAGTGATTCTGAGTCGATCGGTACCATTAAGGTCTAGGACCAATATTTTAAGGTGTGGTATTTGTGGTATGGGTATAAACGTTAACAGTAATAAATGCTTAATTTGCGATTTTAATAGCCATATTAATGCTTTTTTCATGCTTATAAAAAACACTCGTTGGCAATTAAGGTGCTTTTACACGATCTGTATTTTAAATCCATATGTAATTGCACATGTCTGTCAAAATTGACAAATACGGAAGGATAATAACTTTTGCTTTCACACGTTCGTTTTTGGTTTCATCTGAGATAACCCAAAATCGTTAATAACCGCAAATTGTTTACATATTTATATTTTTATTCCCTTGCAATTGTAATTCAATTAATTAAAAATTTTTTTTTTTAAATATATGTAAATTAATATAAAAAATAATGATACATAAATGCCGCCACAAACAAATGACCAGCAAAACAGCTGATGTCAGATGGTTTGTCAGATCAAAATAGAACATCCTCTTATTCAAAAATGTTAACTACTAATACCATCTGACATTTACAGAAGCAATTTTTTTTTGCGTTAACATGACATGTATGCATTTTGCAGTGTGAAATTTGACAAGTACACTGCTAAATACAGATCGTGTAAAGGCACCTTTAGAAATAAAAATAAGAAAAAGTGATTTATTCGGCTTTTCCGAATCTTATATACCCTTCACCATATTATTCAATTTCGTACCAAACTTTAAATTTAAGAGTCTACTTGTATAAGGGCCAGTTGAATTAATTGGCCGATTTGGTTCATTTTCCATGTTTAATAATCCGGCCCCTATTACGGTTCACAACTAAACTCAGTTGAGTTGAAAATTGAGTTGTAATTTTTTGATGTTTATTTTCGCCGCAATATAGTAAACTAGTAAACCCTAATACAGAAATAAAAACGGTTAAATTAAGGGCCGATGTTGATTTTGAATAAAACACAAATTATTTAGGAAATCGTTGTCATTTCTTTTTATTATGATAATATTGGTATGATTCAATTATGTATAGAACAAAATATCGGCCAAATGGCCGCCGCGACCTCGGCGGCACACCTCCATCTGATGGTCCAAATTTTCGATGACGCTGAGGCATAATTGAGGTTCTATGCAATTAATGTGCCGAATTACCTCATCATTTAGCTCTTGAATTGTTGCTGAAGTAACCCTTTTCTTCCCAATTCCCCCAAAGAAAGAAGTCCAACGGTATCAAATCACATGATCTTGGCGGCTAATTGAATTTGTCGTTAGCTGTGTGGCAAGTGGCACCGTCCTGTTGAAACCACGTATCGCCCACATCCATAACTTCATCTAACGATAGCGAACACTATTTCCAGTAACTTTTGCAAAAAAATACGGCCCGATGATGCCGCCAGCCCATAAACTGCACCAAACAGTCACGCTTTTTGGGTGCATTGGTTTTTCGACAATCACTCTTGTATTATCATTCGCCCAAATATGGCAATTCTGCTTATTGACGAATCCACTGAGTTGAAAAAGTGCCTCATCACTGAAGACGATTTTCTTCGAAAATTGATCATCCACTGTTGCCATTTCTTGCCACCATTCTGACCATTGACGATGTTGGGAATGGTCAAGAGGCTTTAGTTCTTGAGTCAGTTGCACCTTGTAAGCGTGTAAATGCAAGTCTTTATGCATAATGTTCATCAACGACAAGCGTGAAAAAGTGCAATTGTTGGGCACGACGACGAATTAAGGTGGACGGCTCTTCAGCCACACTATCGCGAACAGCAGCAATATTTTCTGCAGTACGAGCATGCACTGGTCTTTTCACATCTCCTACAGACCAGGTTTGCTCAAATTTTTGCACGATTTTTCTGATTATACGCACATTTGGACGATTAAATTGACCGAAAAAATCACGAAGTTCACGATATGCATTTTGATTTGAACGTCCATTTTTATAATAAGCCTGAATAGCTTTAACGCGTTGCTCGATTGTGTATATTTCCATGGTTCAAATTGAATTAGTCTGAAATTTTCTGCAGTACGAGCATGCACTGGTCTTTTCATATCTCCTACAGACCAGGTTTGCTCAAATTTTTGCACAATGTTTCCGATTATACGCACATTTGGACGATTAAATTGACCGAAAAAATCACGAAGTTCACGATATGCATTTTGATTTGAACACCCATTTTCATAATAAGCCTGAATAACTTTAACGCGTTGCTCGATTGTGTATATTTCCATGGTTCAAATTGAGTTAGTCTGAAATTGAGAAATGTCAAATGAAATGCAGAGAAAACTTGATGTTTAGGTGTGGTTGACATTCAAATATATCCACCCTTTACTTTATAGGGACTTAAATCAATATTGTAGAAATTCAAACGAATGACAAAATTGATAAAAAACGAACTTAATATGTATACCCTTTCCACCTGTGGAGAAGGGCAAAATTAACGCCAGATTTCAACTAAATAGAGAACACAGTTTTAAGTATTCAAATTTTTTGTTTTGATTGAATTATAAAGTACAAAGTAACACATCGCACAAATGGCTCTTTTCTACGACAATTGTACCATCGCTCTGGAACGAACCCAGGCTCACTTGGCCTTAGTACAACCCACCAAGAGCTGTTTTTATAGGGTAAAACTTTTGATGACACCAAACGTGTTACAACATCTATTCTGGTGCATTTTTTTTCGAAAACTTCCATGACTGTTTGTCCAAGTGTCTGAATTTCTTTGATACATCAATAGAAACTTCTAAAATTATTTATGGTGTATTTAAGGACCTAAACCAACAACCTTTAGAAGAATAAAATAAGGTCCCAAGAAATCAATTCATCAGTATAAGGACTTTGCTAAAGATCCAAGAAATATTGCAACTTCTACAATTTACCTTAAAAAATAACAAGGTGTTAATGGCTCAATTCAATGGACTTAACATCAGTGATAAACAGCTTAATAATCAATATATTAGAACATTAAAGTGCTGTTGAGGAAGTGTTTCTTTAAATAAAAAAAAAATACCTTTTAAGGCATATAACGAAGAAAAAGAAAATGAATTTGTAAAATCTGTTTTAAAAACATGCTACGCTCGATAATATTTATAATAAATGGTAAATTTGTAAAGATAAGGTCAGAGTCAACTCACAAGGTGGTCCAACCAAAACGCACAATGTTAATTGTAAATAAAACAAAAAGTTTTCAGATAATTATCTTAATAAATATTTTTTATTATTATAGAAGGATATATGACAATTATGTGTGAAACAAAATATTGGCCAAATGCTCGTTACGGCTTTGGTGGCATACCTCTATCCGATGGTCCGTGTTTTCAATGATTCTGAGACATAATTGAGGTGTAATCCTTTAGCTCTTAAATTGTTCTTGGCTTATTGACGTGGACTTTTTCTTTTACATATCCCCAACGAAAGAAGTCCAACGGTGCCAAATCACATGTTCGTGACGGAAAACTAATATCGCATCGACGTGAGATAACTGTTTCGTTGGCTGTGTGGCATGTGGCACCATCCTGTGGAAACACATGTTGTCTGGGTCCAAATCCTCAATTTCTGCCAACAATAAGTCCGTTATCATCTTGCGATAGCGAACACCATACGACAAGTCTACGTTGACGGATCTTCGTTTTCACTATCTACAGACCCGGTCTGCTGAAATTTGCGCACAATTCTTCCAATTGTTGACACATTTGGTCGATTATGCTGACCTTAAAAATCACGAAGGTCACGAATTGCATTTTAATTGGAATTTTTCAAATTAAGTTGGGCAAAAAGCTTGACGTTAAGGTGTGACTCACGAAAGTTGAAAATAGTTTGGATAATTTAATAATAAATATTCGACTTCGACAACTTCGACTCCACAGCCCTGGTTGATACAATGAAGGAGTTGATCCACAACAATTCGAGCCAGAGAGGCTAGTTTTGTCTCAAAGAGTTCTATGACCAAACAGTTTGAGTTTTAGGTCCCTAAATGACTTTCAAATGAATAATTATTAACCGCTTATAAATCTTGTAACAAAAGAAAGTCCATTGCAACTTCTACAAAGATCATTTTAAGGCAGCGCCAGCCTATGGCCGTGATTACTAATATGCCAATGGCCATTTATAACCGCAATTAGGTTTCTGAGGTGAGTTCTGTAAAGCTTTAACGCCCGCTGAGTCCTTTTACCATCTATGATGGGCCAGATATGCCTGGTTTTCACATTGGTAGTTCCATCAAACCAGTTGTGACAATCTCTAGAAACAATTTCAATGACCAAGCAGAAGACTGATAAAGACAATTCATTGTTTATTATTTTTTGCATGTAAAAACTTTTGATCTGATGGTTATAATGCCCATTTTTCGCCTTCAGTGTGCATGTGTGCCTCATCGTTTCTATTATGCCCATTTTTCGCCTTCAGTGTGCATGTGTGCCTCATCGTTTCTAGAATCTATGTAGATGCATTTACCTTAATTAATGTTAAAACCTAACTAATTCGTGCTTTAGTTAGTTTAACGGCCTGTCCGTCGATTTCGAACGAAAACTTCGTTCGCTTAACTTATATACATGTAAAACAAAAACAATATCTCATAATTTGTTTTTGCTTTAAATGTAAGTTAAGCGAATAAAGTCTTCGTTTGAAATCGACGAACAGCAGGTCTTAAGCTTTGTTTTAAATGTAATCTGTAGTTTTAATAGTCGATGGTTATGGATGGTGTTTTATAAGGTTTTTTTTTTAATTCTGACATTTGGTTCATTTTCATTAAAATTCATATAGATTTTTGTTTGTTTGTTAACAATTAATCAATAAAAATAATAATTAAATAAACATTACTGTTTTTTTTTTTAATTTCTGTACCTGTTGTTTGTTGTTTTCTTATACTGTCTTTTACATAAAAACAATTCTTTACACAATTCAACACTGACAAAAATACAACTGTAAATACTTTTAAATACAACAAAAAAAAAAAAAAAAAAATAATTGTGGTGATTCTAATATTCCAAACCCTGTGGAATACAAATTTAAATCTTTATATTTGGACACCTTCTTTTGAAAAATTTTGAAAAAAAAAATGCAAACATTAAAAGTTTTTCGTATAATTTGCAGAACTACAATTGATTGTAGAGGATGAAAGGCCACAAAACAAGCTTAAATCACTAATATGTACTCGTTTTACACATGTGTTCTTTTTTACGATTTTTTTTATGTGTTCTTTTTTTTTCTTATAATTTTTACATTTTCTTTGTTTGGTTTTTGTCTGGAAAATTTTAGTTTATAATTTAATTGATTTATTTTATACAAATTTCTTTCCATTTAAATACAATGTGCTTTTAATAAAATTACAAAATCTGAAATAATTAAACCCTCAACGATATTGAAATAAAATCATCAAAATTCATCACGAAACAAATTTTATGGGATTTTTAAATATTAAAACAAAACAAATCCAAAATAAAAAAAACTATAAATAATATTTATAATAACTTTAATGGTAAATTTATTAAAAAAAAAAATGCAATCATTTCAAAAAAATTGTTTGCAAATAATTTGAAAATTCTATAAATTTTAAAAACACGATTTGTTAATTGGTTTTAAACTTAATTGTGGTTTTGAAAAAAAAAAAAATTTATTAAAACGAATTTAAATTTATCATCATCAACCATAACGACTGATCTGGGGTTTGCCAATAAATAATAAAAAATAAATTTTAACAAAAATAAAAAAAACACAACAACACATTATCATAAAAAATAAAATTTAACAAAAAATAAAAAAAAATCACTGTTACCATCGACTATCAAATCATGCTACACTTAATGCTTGATTATTAATTCGCCTGCCTGCCACTCCCACATCCTGACTGGTTGATTGCACGCCCATCTGTAAAAACAAACTTGAATTGGTGTGTGTGTGTGTGCGTATGGCTTTAAATCGCCTGCAGTGAGCTGACCTTATATGATACCGGAAGTCCAATATTTTCAGTTTCCTATCGTAATTATTAATAATTTTATCTCATTTTTAAACTAAAAAAGCAAACAAAAATTTTAAATTCGTTTTTTGTAAAAAAGCTTTAATATCATTGTAATTTTTTTTTTCTGTAAAAATAAACTTGTAAAACTCGCATTCATTTCTTGTAATTATATATTTTATTTTGCTCACAATTCTTTTTTTTTTTTAAATACATAATTTATTATTATTGTAAAATATTAATTTGAATTTAATTTTCTTTTGCCTGTTGTTGTATTTGATTTTATTTATGTACAAAATATTGTAGTTTTTATTGAAAAAAAAAAAATAAAAAAATATTAATTTTTATTATTTTTTTCTAGCAATCTATTTAATTAATTAATTTTGTAAATTACATAATAAAATATAAATTTAGTCATTTTGTTGTAGTGTTTGTGTTTTATTTGATTTGTATACTTTTGTTCTTTTTTATACATAACTTTGCAAAATTTCTTCTGCTTTTGTTAATAATTTTAAAACTTTTGTAAACAAATTGTTGGTAGTAAGTATTTTGATATAATTAATAAATAATCTGACATAATAAATGGGTAATTCCATGTCAAATCGACCAAGAGTGGGACACGACCCCTTTCTATTTTAATGAAATTTGTTGAGAAGGTTCCTTTTATCTTATAAGGAACATATGTGAATGAAAAAAAATTTAAAAACTTTTTTTTTTCGAAAGTTACGTCATAATTTCGCCGAATTAGCCAAATGTGTTGAGTTTTTTTCTTCAATATCTCGAAAACTACTTTGCATACGAAGACGATTTTAGTGTCATTTGAAAGAGAACTCCTGGGGCTTCAGACCAGTGTAGCTAGGATGCTCCTAGATGAGTCAAATGTATGACCAACCCCACTTTATTATTTATTGCGGAATTTCGTTTTTTTATAGTAATTTCAATAAACTGAACCGTTTTTGAGTTACGCGAATATATGCAGTGCAGCCGCCTACATTTTCGAAAAATTTAATTTTCTCGAAAACCGACTAGGACAGACGGACGGATAGCCAGACGGACATGAAGTCCAAGATTAAAAAACGGAACCAATTAGGATGTAATCCAATCCATTTTTCGTTCACATATGTTCCTTATAAGATAAAAGGAACCTTCTCACCAAATTTCATTAAAATCGGAAGGGGTCGCACAGTGCTTTGTCCCCATATAACGAAGGGACATAAATAGAAGGATTTTTGAAATTTCGTACACTAGCATAAAATAGCTTAGTTAAGAAAAATATGAATTTTTGGAGAAATCGGAAAATGGTCAGGTTAATACACACACAACTAGCAACGTGTGTGCTGAACAAGGACTCAAGGTCCTGCCATATATCCTTTTTCTTAAAAATGCTATAACACTTTCAAAAATTATCCAATCGTAATAAAATTTGGTGTGGAAATTGATATTTGTTAGAATTTTGGTAGAATCGGATTATTAATGTGAAAAATACAAAAACATCATTTAATGAAAAATGAGTTAAAAACGCTTAAAATCCTCTTGCAAACATAACAAGTAAGAAAGTATAATCGGTAAAGCCCGACCATGTGATACCCTATAGTACAGTACTTAAAAACAAATTTCCTAGAGTGTAATCTATTTAGAACCCATGGGAAATCATGGACCCGCCAGAACAAAATTATGTTATGAGGTTAAGATTCGTTTAAAAGTTCTTTCTCCCGAATATTGTTTAGATATCTTAAGCTCCGTATATGAGTTTTTTGGATGAGGGTTTATATGGAACCTATAGTTTATTTTGGACCTATCTGGACAACATTTTGTCATGACTTAGTAGCTATCGTAAAAATCATAGTCGCCAATTTGTATGTAAATACTAATATTTTTAAGGAAGCTGGCATTAAAAGCTTTTTCGGGAGAATGATTTGTATGGGAGCTATGTTCAAAAATAGAAAGATTCCAATACAATTTGATAAGCTGATTTTGATTGCAATAAAATTAGTTTGGTTTGGACCAAATTTAATCTTGCCGATGTAATAAGATGGCTTTTGTAAAATTATGGACCGATTTGTTCCATTTTTAATAGGCTTGGTCCTTGTACCAGTCAGAGCCTCTGGGACAAATTTCATCAAATTGTCTCCGAATTTGCGATCTGTATGCACAAGGTTGCATGGACCGCCAGCCGGCCGGACGGACATCGTTAGATCGACTCAGAAAGTGATTCTGAGCCGATCTAATGAATTATTTCTTATTATATTCCTAATTTATTTTCTTTAAACTAATTTATTTATTATTTACATATGCATGTTCATATATTTTAATTACAATAAATCATCTTCAGTACTGAATTCTTCCAAAAAAATATTGCCGCTCAACAAAACATTTGTTTCGTCATCTTTAACTGGTACATTTTCTCTCAGTATATATTTCTCAACTTCTTCAAAAAATATATTTTTTTTAGTCTTTGGATTCCTGTTTGAAGATAACAACGGATATGAGGAATGTATTAAATGAGTCATTAAATCTTTATGAGTGTCGTCGTGACGTTTTTCTCGTATGGGAAAGTCTGGTTTTTCTCACGATTTTGTGGTTGGCTTCCAATGCTTCTTCGTACAAGCACCCTGAAATTTATTTTATTTATAAGTTACGTTTCATTATAATTACATAAAGCCACTTTAATACCATAATATTTCTTATTATGTTCCTAGTTTATTTTTTTTTAACTTATTCAATCTATGAAAATTTGAGCGAAAATCACGAAAATAGCATTTTTTTTAAATACATTTTTTTTTTCAAGTTGTGGTAAAATTTTTTCAATTTTTTTTCTTGTAGTTATTAGAAAACAGTCTAAATATTCGAAATCAGAAAAAAACCCATAGACGGTATTTTTCTTTTTTTTTTAATATTCCATCAAAGTTAGGAAATTTTTAGAGCTTAAGTAAATAATAAGCATTTTTCAAACCATTAAAAAATATGTATAGGAGCATAATTCCCCTAAAATTTTTTTGTAGTTGGTTTAGAATATAGTTAGGTGTTACAGAAAAAAATTTGAATCTAGTAATCCAGAAAATGAATTTTTTACAATTATTTTCTTGAAACAATAAAAAACCAAGGGCATTTGTGATTTCAGCGCCCTCTTATGCCGTAAAATGCAGGCAAACACAAACAATTTTTTATACATATTTTGATTTTTGTTGTTTTTTATTGAACGGTATAAGTTTGAATTAATATTTCACAGTATTTGTAGTTAATTGTCTTTTAAACTCCTGAAAACTAACAAAATTTTAGCAAAAATCATGAAAATAGCCATTTAAAAAACATTTTTTTTTTCAAGTTGTGGTCAAATTTTTCAATTGTTTTTCTTGGAGTTATTAGAAAACAGTTTAAATATTCGAAATCAGAAAAAAACCCATAGACGGTATTTTTCTTTTTTTTTTAATATTCCATTAAAGTTAGAAAATTTTTAGAGCTTAAGTAAGTAATAAGCCTTTTTCAAACCAATAAAAAAACACTTATGAGAAAATAATTCAATAAAATTTTTTTACAGTTAGTTCTAAATATATTAAACTACTACAGAAAAAAATTTCAATCTCGTGCTTTAAAAAACAACAATTTTACAACAGTTTTCCTAAAGCATGTAAAACTCAAGTAGTTGCTTGGCCTCTTTTACTATAAATTCTCAAACTTTGGCGCCCTCTAGCGCCGCCAAAAAGAGTTAAATCTTAAAAATTCTTCAAAATTCATTTTAATTATTTTGTTATCTATCGATCTGTACATTTTTAAGTACAATATAAGACTTGTTTTTTTTTTTTTGATTTATGTCTATGGACCAAAGCACTGTGGGTCGTGTCCCACTCTTGGAATTACCCAAATAGATTTAATTTAATAATATGCCTTTAGAGTAGAACTCGCTTTATCGATTGCTTTATGGCATACAAGGTCGATCATTTTAAAAATCTCTCATAAATGTTATAAAGATCGGTAGATAGTCTGCAATCAAAAAAGTAAGAGAGTATAGATTGTAAAGCCCGACTATTTGATATCCTACACCACATTATTTCAGACAAATTTTCGATATTGTAGCCAATTTGAAACATAAGAACAACCATGTTCAAGCCAAAACAAAATTATTTTAAAAGCAGGGACCAAAAATAACATTCATATTGGAATTTTAAAACAAAAAAAGCATATGGGCATTTCCCCAGAATGGTCTACCAGGATGAAAAAATAAAATGTTGATTATCATCGTCTTTAATTGTTTATTATTATAAAAAAGTCTTTGTTTTTATAAAAGAATGGTTTCATAGCATATCGCAGCTGCTTTACTTGAGGAAATTGGGCTGGAAACTGGAAAATTGAATAATTAAATAATTTCCTGTATTTTCTACTTCTAAAAACATTTTTATATACTTATTTTACATGCAAGAAATATGTTACGTTTACACGCTTTCTTCATAATCTCTCCATTACAATCAATTGCAAAAGGAGTATTAAGTTTTTTTGTTAAGGAAATTTTAAGACATTTATGGGAAAATGCGTGGTGATAATAATAAAAAAACATATGGAAAAATCGTACGTTCGCGACCGGTAAATAAGCCAATTAAACAAAAACCAAGAGAGATATTTTATTTTGTAGATACTAAATGGAGACCTACATTAATACACTTTTAAAATAAATTAATCACTTTTGAATATTCCGTTCCATTACGCAGATTTTTACATTACACTACTGTCAGCCAAAGTTGACTTCTATTTTGCGTACGTTCGTGACCACACGTTTATAACTATTATTATGAAAACTTTAACTTGATTGATATCTTTCTTTTGCACTAACCATAGAGCTACCCAAATGCTATCGAATCGAAAAAAATGCTAGGGAAAGTTTTTTTTCTATATTATTTGTACATCAAAGGCGTACAAACGTACGTTCGTGACCCCAGGAAATGCCCATATAGAAGTAAATGTCGACTGATTCAAGTATACCATATTGATCTTTATGAACTTGTCTACTATTTTTATTTTTTCGATTAAAATGAACAGTTATTTTTTTGATTTTTTTTTTTTAACAAAAATAACAGTTATTTTATGATTTTTATTTTTTTGAACAAAAATAAAAGTGGGTTTTTCGAGCGAAAATAAAAGTTATTCTCTACAGAAATGTACGTGTTATAATAATTTAGTTGACTTTAAATGTTTATTTTAATGTGTTATCATCATGGGATTTCTTATGCACATTAATAATATAAACATTTAAAGTCGACTAAACTATTAAAACACATACATTTCTTTAGAGAATAACTTTTATTTTTGCTCAAAAAATAAAAATGAAAAAATAACTGTTATTTTTGTACAAAAAAAAATGAAAAGCAAAAAATAACTGTTATTTTTGTTTAATGAACAAAAATCAAAAAATAAGGGTGCGTTCGTAAATGCATCACTGCGCTGCATCAGAAAAGCAAACTTTTTTAAAGCCGATAAAAAATAATTATAATTTTTTTTTTATTGTATGACTATTATTTTTGTGGAGTATTTCACAATTTGTTGGTCCACATTTACTTCACTGATAAATATATAACGATTTGAAATTACTGATGCAGCGCAGTGATGCATTTACGAACGCACCCTAACTGTTAGTTTTTTTGAAAACAAAAAATAAAAAAATAACCGTTTTCCTCTTACTTTTATGAAAAAAGAAATAACATTTACATTTCCTGGTTATAAGATCAAGATTCATATAAGACTTGTTTGTGTTATATATTATCTAGATATCTAGAAATCCATATTTTAGATTTTTCTGTCTTTAATACCCCTAGTTCAGTTAAAATTTTAAAATTTTTGCACTATCGTTTAAAACTCTGTTATATTGCGGTTACCAAAAACTTACAACTCATCGCTAGCAGTTGTTTTAATTACAACTTAACTGAGTTGAGTTGTAAACCGTAATAGGGGCATAAGTTATTATAGAGAATGGTTTTTTATGGAACATATAGGCAATTGTAAACCTACCAGCACAAAATTTTTAAATGATGTAGTAGTCTTGCCAGATATGAAATCTATAAAAACGGTAAATCGAGAAAAAAAACGGCAGTATGTACATTAATAAGTAAATTTTTTAGTGTAATTACTGCCGTATCCATAAATGTTGTGTACAAAGCAAAGGTTTGCGTCATCATGTTAATTTTCAAAAAATTTGCTTAAAACAGGTAAACAACAGCTTTTATGCGTAAAACTAAAAATCTTTTCACTGCAGGTGCCATCGAGTTGGTACACGTCACAGCGTTTCAAACCATTCCAAATCGCAAAATTTAAAAATTTCTTTCAAAAAAGTACAAAATGGAGTACAAAAGCTAAAAAAGGACAATTGCTTTCTTCTTTAATGGTTATGCATCAGGGTTGATAAAGTTGGTACAATTGTACTTTTTTTTGATACAATTCAAAACTTAAAAGTACGCTGGTACCCCCGTGACTCATTTTTCAAACCTACTTATAATTGATATAAAATGGCAACTCGTATTTACTGTCCAATGAATATAAGCGGGTTTAGTGTTTGGTGCAAATAGAAAAAAATTATAAAAAATGATTGGAGCCGAAAAAGTAAAATTTTAAAAGGTCGTTGGTACGATATTGGTTTTTTCATTTATCATCCCTGTTATGCCTTAAACAAGAGTAAGCAAAGTACGCGTACTGCTAAGTACAGTACGTCTGGCAAGCCTATATATTAGCTAATTTAGAAGTTGAATTCGTCAAATTTTAAATAATTACCAACATTAATGTTATTGCATTAAAAGCTGTTTTCGGTAGTAATATTTGTGTTTGAGCTATGGTCAAATATGGACAGACGATTACAATTAACTTTTGTAAGGTGTTTTAAGTAAATAAAACCTAAATATGTACCAACATAATCACATCTACTATGAAAGTTGACGGCAACGAAACAATATTTGTATTTTCTTAGTCGTTATTGACAACAATCGATTACTGTTGGCAATCACTTGGTATTTTCTACGGCACTTTTAAGTCGACGTCAAGTAGGATTGACTCGTGTTTTAGAAGGCATTCAATTTTGGGGCGACTCAAATTAAAGTTAAACCCATTTTAGTTAAAAAGTAAATTTTTTTTATTAAATACGTTCGAAATTAAAAAATTCAAATTAAAAAAAATTATGAACACAAACTTTACTGTTAAATGTTAAAATTTAATGTTCAAATTAGTTTACCAAAAGTTTATCAAAAACTCGTGTTTTAAATACATAAAATAAAATTAAGATTTCGGCCAAATTCCCACTATGGAGTAACACTTTTCAATGGGTCGATTACGGATGGTAACACACCTGACGTTGAGTTACCATCAGCGAAATTAGGCAACGCCGTTCATATTTAAATATATTTATAGTTAATTTCGTAATTTTTTACAATATCTATACTAGACCCTACAAAGTATATATATTCTGGATCCTTATAAGTAGCGAATTGGGCGTTCTTGGGGTTATCTATCACTGTGTAATAGGGTGGTTCTTAGAATTAAAAGTTGGATTTTATCAGGTCTCAAATTCCAACTAGGTGGCTATTAGTAAAAAACTACTTAACTACTTTCAGATCTTACATAAATTAAAACTCAATTTGTTTATTTTTATTTTACTAAACATTATAATTTTGTTTTCATGTTAGTTTGTTATTGATTTTTTTAATACATCCGGGATATTTGCGTCTATAATCTTGGACAACTTGTAATACATATTGTTTTTGCTTTTCATTTTTTGTCAGTAATGAATTATATTCTTCCATTAGCTTGACTCCCCTTTCCGCAGTGTCGTTGAATGGGTCGCTTTATATTTTGATCGACGTCACCAATATTCTTAAGGGCTTCAACCATTTTTGCTTTAGTGCTGTTCGGTACTCTTGAATCAAAAAATGCTAGGGCAACGTTTTCAGGATTTAAATACCACAAATGGCTTTGCATTTTTTAATGGCAACTCTCGAAAAGTCTTTGTCAATACTTTTAAAATAGTGTGTGTTTTGCAAGAACAAAAAATCATTATAGGGGGCATGAATTGGTAAGTTATATGAAAACCAAGCTTCGACGTATATTCTTACTATGAAAATGCAAATTTTTCGCAAGTTATTTTCATCTTGTTTCGGAAATTTAAACTCTTCGCGAAACAAAAACATGTTTAGGCTGTAAATAGGTTTTGACATCCACCTAGCTTGATGAACTTCACCCGGTGCTCGAAACTTTACGGTGTTGGGGTTTTTTGATGCTTCCCCTAAAAATATTAAAGTGAGTTCTAGAAGTTCCTTATAGTCGTCTCTTGGCTGTTTTTCTGTGAGCATTGTCTGAACAAAACTTACAACACGACTTCTGGAATTTGTTAAATGTCGGAATGCTGTTTTGTCTTCAATCCCAGAACGAAAGTTTTGTTAATTAAATTTTGGCCATGCAGTCTTAAATTGTTACAAAAAGGCCACATCCGGACTTCCTTTTTTTAAAAATTTCTCTTCAAAAACACTTCGCAAAATAATTTCATAGATATGGTGTCTTCATGGTAACCATAAAAGTGATTTTTCTAAAAAATGTCCAATGATAGCACAGGTCCCATTTATACGACCGGTGTTGACGGCTGTTGTGTCAAAAGCCATGGCTTTTATGTGGTACTGAAGGTTCCATTCTTGAATGACATTGCAAACCGCTAATGCTAGTTGTTTTCCGGTTTCACTTTCTAGGGAAGGAACTTGAAGCAACTGGTTATTGCATCCGCTTGAAATAATTACAGGCAGCCTGTCAATTTTATCGTTTCCAGTTATAGCGGGTAATAGCTTTCCATCCCAATGCAAGCATAGAGCATCTAGTGTCATGGCTTTGAATTGTTCTTTCAGAACTAAAACGTGCTCCTTTCGCCGTCTTTGTCTTGTATTTCGGATGGAACTTCTATGTATAATATAATTTTGTGGATCTAGTTCTAACGCTTCAACTGTCGCAATAAGAATATGTACTGCTTTTCTATCGCTTGGCCTTATGAAACGAACACTCTTTGTGAAACAAATGGGCATTTTATGAACATGTTAATATGAAGTATAGGGCTTTTTTTTCGATAATTTCTAGTTTATTTTCTAACTATACGATTTACAGAAAAGTCGTTTACCAACATCACGGACAATAACTTTTTGAAGAACCTATTTTTAATAAAATTAATATTTATTAAATTATGAGACATAAATAAAAAAAAAACATTTTTTCAAACATTGGAGGGCTTGGCGACTAGCCTTAATCTAGACTGATTCGTCTGAAATTTTTTTAGGATAGTTTTTCTCTAATACCAATCGATTTGGGGTACGATAGTATGAAAAAATGAGGAAAAAAAATTGTTCGATATAGCTAATAACCACCCTAGTGTGTGGGGTTTCCGAAGACACCAGATATAATGGGGGCTATATACACTAAACGTCAAAAGAAACAAATAATTAGAGATGGGATTTTTCGGTCAGATTTTCGATCAATAGTCGGCATTGAAACAACATTCTTAGAAAATACCAAATTAAGGGCGAAGTGATGTAGTCGTCGACTTGATGTTACAACAACTTAACAGTTACGTCGACAACGACTTATAATACGGACGGTTAATATGGTTTATGGGCACAATTACTCTATTCGGGAAAGAACTTTGTACGGGGGATGTACCAAATTAGGTACCGAGTCTTAAGACTTATTACAAAAAGAAAAAAATTTATTCTAACAAAAAAACGTAAAAACTTTTATAGAGATAGTAAAATTGTCACAATTAGCTTTACTTTCAATGGATGGTATCAAAATTTTGCCTTCTTGGCCCATATTTGTTGTTTTAAACTATAGAGACCCATATTTGCAATTAACTCGTATAATTCCCAAACAATGATGATAAATAACAATATAAATTTGTACATACCATACATTTAGCCAAGGTATCATCGTATTTCGAGGGATATATGTATATTTACTTAGAGCAAAGCTGCGATTTCAGCCTAAGCTAGTATATAATGGCTAGGATGCAATGGCAGTTTTGCTATCAGGAAATATACATATGTATATCCACCGATATCAAACGGGTTGCAAGACCCTCGCACTGATAGACTAGCCATATATATAAGAAATAATTTTTATCTAAAAGTATCTCTAAACGAGAAAAAATGCTAATGAAATATGAACATTTATCCTAAATTTCTACTTTAAAAATATAATTTTTTTTATCTTTTTAACACTCAATTAAATTTTTTAGCGTTTAAAAG
Organism: Pollenia angustigena; assembly: GCA_930367215.1. Classification (NCBI taxonomy): domain Eukaryota; kingdom Metazoa; phylum Arthropoda; class Insecta; order Diptera; family Polleniidae; genus Pollenia; species Pollenia angustigena. The sequence goes on along the minus strand of OV884056.1, from coordinate 44,969,961 downwards.
TTTTTCCCTTTTATGAGTTGCATTTCAGACATTTGCACGTTAATAATCATATAAGCAGTGTTGCCAATTTAGCCATTTAGTGGCTAGATTTAGCCATTTTTCACCCTGTTTAGCCATTAGAAATTGAGTTTAGCCATTAGCCATTTTTTAGCCTTTTTTTAACTTGTTTAGCCATAAAAATTTGCTTGCTCTTTTTCTTTTAAAATAATAATTTTTAATTTATTATATTTATAAAAGTAAAATAAAACTTTTTAACAATTAAAACGCCTTTAATTTTAATCACAATTTAACAGATGTTGAAAATCGCTATAAACTATGATCATGTAACATCTTTCAAAATAAAGGAGCAGTATTCCAATATTAAATTTATAAAATGGATTAACACAAACATCAGTGTTTCTTTCTGGTTGCAAGTATTTCAATAAAGAGATGCAGGCGGCAACAAAATTTTTTTAGATTTCAGAATTGACTATAAGGTTTCTCTCACTTCCATGGTATAATGCTGAAGTAGAGAGGGTGTTCAGCCAAGTAAACATCGTTAAAAGTAATTTGAGAAAAAAGGTTACATTTAGCAACCGTAAATTCGATTTTATCAATTAGGTAAATATTTTTACCATAACAATACAATATTTATACCACCACCACAATAGTGGAGAGGGTACTATGCGTTTGTGCTGATGTCTGTAACACCTTAAAATATTGGTCCTTATCCCACCTTTACGTATACCGATAGACTCAAAATCACTTTTTGAGTCATTTAAACGATGTTTGTCTGGTTGGCTGGCTGTCCATGTAAGCATTGTGCCAAAGTACCGGTCGCAAATTTGCAGATAATTTAATAAAATGTGGTACATAGGTTCTTATGTGGTCGGGGTTGACCGACTATAGTTTCTTACTTGTTTTTTATTGTAGATCAGGACTCAAAAGGTGTTGGGTAAATGTTGTCTTGATTATGATTTACCTTCAAATTATTTAAAACTAATAGGCACGAGTGATTCCTATGAAATGAACAATAACGACATCGAATTTATCGATGATTTAATTCTTTAAATATCTATCAAAATATTAATTTACGTTTATTCTTATTTAATAAATTGATCTTAACTTACAATATCATCGTAAACAACTTGAAATGAATTATTTCTGTTTTGTTATTGAATTTTAATGAGTTTTTATTTAAAAAAACTTTTAGCCGTTTTTAGCACATTTTTAGCCATTTTTCACAAAGTTTTGGCAACACTGCATATAAGGTGTATAGTTTTTATAATAAGGGTGTGCTTAAAACGGTAGCAAAGAACTATTAAAAGTAAAATTGTGACACTTCTGAGTTGAAAAAATTTCCCTTGACCTGGGGGCTAGTAGAATTTTTGACACAGCCAACAAAATTTCAGACAGGCAGCAAATAATGAAAAAGTTTAAAAATTTTATGAATAATATCAAGGCGAATTCATAAAGGTGACATTTTCCAGTCATCTGTTTACTGTTTATTTTTTTGTGTGTATACTAAATGTCAAGCTTTGTTTACATTTTGTGAAAAAAATAAATCAAATTTAAAATTCAATAAAAATTTAAATAGTTGAAAAAAAAAACTTATTTAAATTGAATAAAACAAAAAAAAAGTGAAAAAATATAAACACAAGAAATTAAAAATGCGTAAGGAATAAGTAGAGCTACAATTAATTTGCAATTGCGGAGTTTCTTTAGCAATTGTGTATATTTTATTAACAAACAAATTTCCTTTTTTATATTTTCAACAAATATTTTTGACATTCACTCTAACTATTTTCAAAAACAAAATACATAGTATTTTTTAATAAAAAGGGATAGCTAGCATAACTCTGTCTCATGATGCGTTCACCTTTATAAATTCGCCTTGAATTATATGAAAATAAAAAATAAATAAAATGTAAATACCTGCAAAAAATTTAAACAAAATTATGTTATGGTATATATTTTCATAAATTTTTCATTATTTTCCCCCAAAGAGAAATATTTTGTTGTCATAATTCTTTGCTACCGGTTCACAAACGCCCGTAACAACAACAACCTTTATCATCATAGTAATTTAATTTTGTATTTTGCTATTTGTTATAAACCAATTAAAGGTTGATATTAATAAGTTTGAACTATACAAATTTGGCATTGTTGTGTTTGCTTTAACTAAATGGGAACTACTACATTTCTTGCTCTGATTTTCAGCTACTTTACAAACACTTTGCTTTATAGTTAACTAGCTTAACCCGGTGCGCTTCGCTACACTGTTTTAACCACTTTATCGATATTTAATATGTGCATCCTATGGAAGGTATTTCCCCCCTGCGCCTACCCGCTTTATTTTTATTTTCAAAAGTTAAGTATACCATAAGAGTGACTCCTACAAAGTTTGAACTTTCTCACTATAACAGTTTTTAAGATATCCGATATTAAACATTAGCGTCCTATGGGGAGTAACACTTCCACCGCTCCTATATTATTTCAATTTTAGGGCTCAGAAGCTCCTACTACCAAAAGTTCAACAAATTGCTTGCAGCGGCTCTTATTAATATTTCTATCTATGAGGGGTACTGCTCCTCCTCTGGCTACCCCGCCCATTTCTATATTGAAATTTTTAGTTTACTATAATAGTAGCTTTAACCACGTTTAAAGACTCTCCCTTTAATTGTTCTTCAGTTGAGCGATATTTCATATATGGATCCTATGGGAGGTATTCCCCTCCTACGCCTACCCGCTTTATTTTTATTTTCAGTAGTGTAGAATACCATAAGACTTCTACAAAGTTTGAACATCCTCACTATAACAGTTCTTATGATATGCGATATTTAACATTGGTGTCCTATGGGGGAAAAAATAAGTAGCCTATTTTATTTTCAGGGCTCACGTGATGCTACTGTAAAAATTTTAGGAAAATCAGTTCAGTAGTTTAGGAGTCTATAAGCCAACATACAAACAAACAAACAAACATACAAACATTTTTAATTTTTATATATAAAGATAGATAGATAGATAGATAGATAGATAAATGAATAAAACGTAACTTCAAGCGAACATTAAGAAGAAATGATCACGTTTTAATATTTTTTCGCAAAGTAGTATATTTTTTCATATAGTTTTATTTTTCCATATAAAAATATGGCTTTTTGGTGTATTGAAAAATTTACCCATCATAAAAATTCAACAAAAGCAACTGTTATGTTATAGGTTAGTTTGTAACAGAAAATGGAAATTGAAAAGGTCCAAACCGGAAATTTTTTAGATTGCATGATAAAAATCGCCTTTAAATAAAAATATTTGGGTAATTCCATGTCAAATCGACCAAGAGTTAGACACGACCCCTTCCGATTTTAATGAAATTTGGTGAGAAGGTTCCTTTTATCCTATAAGGAACTTATGCATATGAGCGAAAATTTTTTTTTTAAATTTTCACCCTTATGGTGTTTGGCGTATTTAAAATACGCCTACAAAAGTTTGGTAATAGATTAAAGGAAAAAAGTTCACGTTCTCTTTAATCTATTGCCAAACAGTAGTAGGCGTATTTTAAACACGCCAAACACAATAAGGGTGTTTATTTCGGAAGTTATGTCATATTCGAAATTAGCCGAATGTGTTATGTTTATTTCTTCAATATCTCGAAAACTTCTTTGCATACGAAGATGATTTTAATATCATTTTAAAGAGAATACTTGGGGCTACAAACAATATATTGAAAAAAAATTTAGGTTAAAATGCCAGGTGGCCGGCATGTCTGTTTTCTCTTTAAAATGACATTCAAATCATCTTCGTATGTAAAGTAGTGCTGGGAAACTATCGATAGTACTATCGATACTATCGATAGTCGTAAACTATCGAAAATATCGATAGGAAAAATATCAATATCGATCAATTATTATTTAAAATACAGCATGAAGATATGTTACAGCAGCTATATAAAATACTGTTTTTTGCCGCAAGTTTTTACTTGCTATTATTAATTCGCGCTGAATTACAGCAATGAATACAAACAACAAGAATGGCAGGTGGTATGGATTGCTTAGCTGTGCTTTTTTACTACTAACTTAAGGCCTTTATGCCGAAATTTTTATATGTTTACATAGGGACTGAAATGTCAGATAGTTTTATGATATTGTAAAAAAAAAATCAAATAAAATTGCAATTGTAATTGCGAGCATTGGATAAAACAATGAACGACCATTAGAGGAAGAGTCCACTAGATTAATAACCTTCTGGGTTGATAATCAAATCCAAATTTAGAACATTATCTAAAGTTGCAATAAAATATCTTATAGTCCCTGTTACTTTTGTTCCTTCGGAAAGGTGCTTATCAGCATCACAATTTTTAAAAACTGTCATCTAAAAGAACGTGCGTACATACATACGTCTCTTACGTTCAATAAAGTGATAAAAACAACGAACTGTAGCCTGATAAAAAACTAGTTAAAGTTTTCCTACTTAAGTACAAACATTCAGTCGATAGTAATATCGATAGTGAAATCTGAACTATCGATAAACATTGATAGTAGAAAATATCGATTGTATCCCAGCACTAATGTATACAAAGTTTTTAATTTTTTTTTCGTTCATTAATGTTCCCTATAAGATAAAAGGAACGTTCTCACCAAATTTCATTAAAATCGAAAGGGATCGTGCCCCACTCGTGGTCGATTTGACATGGAATTACCCATATGGAATATAAAGATTTTAAAAAGTTCAATTGAAATCCGTTTCAGTTATTTCTGTATCGAGCTCAAATTTTTTTTTAAGTGGGCTTTTGCCCGAAATAAGACTGTTTTGCTAATACAACAGTAAGTCGATAAACATTACTACCATGCATTTTTTTACAAACCTCACACAACTTTGGCGTCTTAAGCGTTTCTAAATCAAAAAGTTTTGCACTCCCCTATGCCTAATGTACACCCATATGTATATATTCTATGTCAAAACGACCAAGAGTGGGACACGACCCCTTCCGATTTTTATGAAATTTGCTGAGAAGGTTCCTTTTATCTTATTAGGAACATATATGAACGAAAACAAATTTTAAAATTTGTTTTTCGAAAGTTATGCCATATTCAAAATGTCATAATTTCGCCGAATTAGCCGAATGTGTTGAGCTTATTTCTTCAATATCTCGAAAACTACTTTACATACGTAGATGATTTTAATGTCATTTTAAAGAGAATACTTAGGGCTACAAACCATATATTGAAAAAAAAAAATTTTTTTGAAAAATGTAATATCTGCAAAATGTTAAATTTTAAAAACGGACTAAGTCAAAAACCTATTTTTTATTTGGCTGATTTTTTTTTTGTATAATACCTCAAACTGTTGTTTAAAAATTCTGAAATTTTGAAGGAGGTTTTTTTTTTTCTTTTTTAAGATATGATTTTTTTCCTTTCGCAACCTTTAAAAAAATAATATTAAGATAGAATTTTAATATTGTAATTTTGAGCAATAAGTACACTGTGAAAGTTGTAGAAAACAGACCAGCCGCACACCTGGCATTTTACCATTGGGGACGTTGAATCCAGTGGTGCTAACCGTTTTTTTAGGTTAGCTCTTGTTTTTAAGATATACCGTTATTTCGAAAATGTAAGAGGTTGCACAGCATATATTCGCGTAACTCAAAAACGGTTTAGTTTATTGAAATAACTAAGAAAACCGAAATTCGGCAATAAATAATAAAGTGGGGTTGGTCATACATTTGACCCATCCAGAAGCATCCTACGCGCTGTACCATACAAATATTGCGGCGTAATAAAATTCTTTAAATTGGCCACTGCATTTTATTTTAATTCGTATTGTGAACTTGTAAACTCTTTATATTTGTAAGTATGTATGTAATGATGAATTTTTTATTTTAATTTTTTTAAATAAAATACCTTTTTACAAAAGTTGTACATTTTAAAATTTGTTTCTTTTTTACATACTTAATTCTTAATTTTTGTGGGAATAAGCAAGACAATTTCATAGCAGGTAGACTTGGCTTAATTCGCTTTTAAAAATGCCTACATTGTCAAGATTAGTTTTTGAGTTAAGCGTATTTCAAAAAACATTATTGAATCTATATTATTTTGCACCTTCAAAACGAATTAAGGTGGCGCTTAATTTAAATCAAGAAAAAGAATTGAGACAAATACATACGAAAAGTTTTGACAAACAAACTAGAAAAACTGCAAGGAGCAAAAAAAGAATTTCTTTAAAAACTGAAAATTTAAAAAATTGGCAATAAGATTTTTACTTTTATGACTTTTAAAATGCTTGTGATTATATAAAATTTACGATCACACGTAGCAATCGGCAGATTTATTTGTTTTGTACAAAAATAAGTTTATCAAAAAGTAATTTAAATTTTTGGGAATACAAAATTTTAATTTCAAAAGATTTTGTTATTGGTGCTTAATTCCCAGTTTTTATTCTTGACAAAAACACTTTAAATTTATTGTTGATGGGATAAGCTATTCCTATGCATTTCACTGGTTGCTTAGGCCAGATCATCACGAAACTTCATCCATAAAGATTTTAGAAAAACTAAAGATATTAAACCAAATAAAACTGTTAAACGTATAAGAATTATAGCAACAGTTCTACTTGTAACAATATCAAAGCTTAAACAAAACACATCAACAATAAACAACAGAGGGTTTATCTCATCTTACATTCCCCACTGCAATTAGTTGAAATTCTCTCAACATTAATTGTAGTTGTAAGTAGGTTAAGAAAAACAAAATAAAAACAACACAACAACTTACAAAAGATGTTGTCAATTAAGTGTTTTTTAGGCCGTGCACTTGCCTGTTTATCAAAAAGTAATTTCAATTTTTGGGAATACAAAATTTTAATTTCAAAAGATTTTGTTATTCGTGCTTAATTCCCAGTTTTTATTCTTGATGGATGAAGCTTCCTGATGATCTGGCCTAAGCAACCAGTGAAATGCATAGGAATAGCTTATCCCATCAACAATAAATTTCAAGTGTTTTTGTCAAGAATAAAAACTGGGAATTCAGCACGAATAACAAAATCTTTTGAAATTAAAATAAGTTTATCTTTTGAAGACCACAAGCCCAAAAGTTATTTCTCTAATCGGGGGGCATTCGATATAGATCGAAATTCTATTTGAATTGTATTGTAATTTCGATCGATATCAAATGCCGTAATTTGCCACACCCCGTGTTCAGGAAGTATTTTAAGTACTTATATTTGAAATACAAATACATACGTACTTTGTACAAAAGTATTTTGTATTTAAAATACCTGTCACACAAGTACTTTGGATTTTATGTTTCAAATACTTTTGGCCCCAAAATCAGGATTTAAAAAACTGCAGTCGAAACCAAAAACTGTCGAACAAAAAACGAAAATTTGGGTACAACTTTTCGCATCTACTGCGGAATGATAGATAGTTATCTAAAAAGCTCGTATAAACTTATAAAATCTCGTGTCTGCACCGAAAGTCAGTCAAGGGGAATGGTCACAAAATTCGGCTTTTCGCGATTATCTCGGTTTCAATAGTTCAAATGATGTTTATTGAAGAGCTTTGTAATGCCATACCACTGTCATGCAGGGTCTCCTTCACTGCTTGAGTAACTTGATTATCGCGAGGGTTATTCTTAGTTACTGGTGCTCTATTCAAAAACTTATGGACCCTTTCTTACTTATTCCCAACGATAAACTGCAGATTAAATAAATTTTGTTTTCTTAATGTCTTATTTGCTACTACTTTTTTGCAAAGCTAACCCGCCCTCATCAGCCAATTATTTATTTGCCGTACAGATAAATTCAATCAGCTGACTTCTAATTTTTACATCTATTTTTAGAGGTATTACCAACTGAAAATAATGTTTTTGTCGGCATATTGAGAAACCGAAAATCGTTAACGGACTGTTTATCAGTCTTATAAATTTATGCCAAGATTTATTTAACAGGCAGTTTGTCAATACATTGAGAAAACGACCTTTAGTATAGCAAACACTATGGTAGTTTGCATCAGCTGCGATCAAGTCATACTCATAAAGTACACAATCTTTGACTAATTCCCCTAAGGAATCCTTTCATTCTTCTGCTCTTTTGATGACGTTGTCTTTAAATTTCAACTTTTTGGCCACAAATTTACAGTTTTTAAATCAAACAATTTCAATCTTTATTGACGAGCTACACTTATTTTTAATTTATATGACGACTTTTGAGACATGTCTTTCTTTTTATTGCGGTTTTAAAATTTTTTTTTTTGCAGGGTTGATTTTTTACTTATAATCGGTTGATCCCTTTTATTAGCTCATTTGTTAACAAAAAAATAAAACTTAAAAATAATGCGAAGAAAAGAAAAAATGCCCTTCTTTCTATTCTATATATGTCTTAAAAATCAATGGAAAAATTAGGCCGAAATGTAAAAAGATTTTGATAGCAGCTTTGAAAAAAAAAATTTTAAAAGGCATATTTTAAAAATCATCACTTAAATGCCGCCATAAATTCCTAATAACAGTGTTGCCAGAAAATTGTTGGCTCTTGTCCCTTAAATTAAATTGGTAGTCTCCATAAATCCCCATTTCTGTATTTAAAACTTAAATTTAAAATTAAAATTTAGGGGGTAATTTTGTTGTTCACTTCACCTTGCGTTGAGAAAATTTTCATATGAAATTTTGAAAGTTAAAAAAATTTTATATGAAAATTTTCTCAACGCAAGGTGAAGTGAACAACAAAATTACCCCCTTAATTTATCTATCTCTAATTATGTAAATTAAAGTTTTTTGACATTGTCGATTCTTAAATAAATAATAAGTGACCATAGATTGCTGTTTTGAACTTTCTAATCCATTTTGTTTTCTTAGAGAAAATAGATTTCTCGAAAAGAAAATCGGACTTGGTCAAAACAAAAAAAGTATAGTTTCTATACTTTACGATCTAAAATTTCTCGTTGACAAAATAAATTACATTTTGTACATATTTGTACAAAAGTTATAAAAATTCCACCCATAATTAATTATTAACTAGAAAGTTGTATGAAAAATAATTGACTTTTTTACGATATAGATGTTTTTAAAGTATTGGCAATGTTTGAATATAGATATCAAAAAGAGTTCTAGTTAGTATTCGAGCATAATTTTAAAATATTGTGAAATTGTTTTGGATTTCCGGGAAAAATATTTTATCTTTAAAAGTAATACAACTAAAAATGTAACATAGCGTTTACACTTGACAGTACTTTCATGATAATAAGAAAATACATATTAGTTGTCAAAATTCAAAGCGGGAACTTTTCTCACAAAAATATTACAGACACACTTTTTCTGTTAATTGGCGAGTAATTTCTTTACGTGACAGCTAGTGGTCGACAAAAAAAGTTACAGACACAGTTTAGCGAGAAAAACAGCTGTTTTTTTTTCAATATATGTCATTTTTGTTTCCTTTCACACATTTCAATCGAAAAATTTCTCGACGCGAGAGTTACAGAACATGGGCACTGGTAAAGATAATTCAAAGAATGAAGAACATAAAAAGGGATATTTTTATAAACATTACTTACAGGCTCGTTTTCAAAGTTTGTTCTATCTTCTATATATATAAAAGAAAGTCGTGTTAGTTACACCACTTATAACTCAAGAACGGCAGAACAGATTTGGCTGAAAATTGGTAGGGAGGTAGCTTAGAGCCAGGAGACGGACATAGGATACTTTTGCCCCGCCCACTTTTACGCCTACTTTTTTCGATTTTCCTAAAATCAGAAAACGGCTCCATCGATTTGACAAATTTTTCTTTCAAATGTTCGTGTTAATCCGTTTTAAGTTTTCATCGAAAGAAAAATTTACCACGCCTACTTTTACGCCCACTTTTTCTATTAAGCGCATAACTTGAGAACGGCTTGACCGATTTGGACGATTTTTTCTTTAAAATGAATGCCATGGTCCAACTTAGGTTTTTACGGAAAGAAAATTTTGCCACGCCCACTTTTTTCGATTTACCTAAAATCAAAAAACGGCTCCATCGATTTGACTAATTTTTCTTTTAAATGTTCGTATTAATCCATTTTACCACGCCTACTTTTATGCCCACTTTTCCTATTAAGCGCATAACTTGAGAACGGCTTGACCGATTTGGACGATTTTTTCTTTAAAATTTGCTATTGTCATGATAATATTCTTACATTTTCAAAAACACCAAATCCCTTTTCACGAAAATCTGCACTCATAAAATTATTACAATAACTGATTGTGGGTTATTAAATTCGTTTTCCGTACTGTTAAAATTGAATAAAAATATAGTTATTTTACGAATAATTTTTTTTTTTAACATTTATGTTTGTTATTAAAAAAACAAACTACCAAAAAAAAATTGTTTTTCCGTATTTATTTTGTTATGTAGTTTGATTTTTGTCGGCTAAAATATATTTTTTGAAAGTAAAAACTATTCAATTTTAACGAATATGCTGTTCAATAAATAAAAATTTTTAAAATTAATGTAAAAATCCTTTGTTTTAAATGAAATGTAAATGATCCGTTTTCTAACTGAATTTTAATTTGTTTGAAATGAATTTTCGTTTGAATTTAACTACATAATATTTTGAGTGTGTCCTTAAATTACATTTTGTTCTTTTGTAAGCGTACCTGATCATGAGTCAAACAAAACACAATAATGCGCACAGCTCTAGCTTTAATCTAAGTTAATGCTTTTTAATGGGCGTTTAAGTTCATCATGTAACCAAAGGGCAATTCACAACAAGGTGATTGATTGCACACTGTAACAATTTGTTTTGGTTTTGTAACATAGCGTCTTCACCTGACAATTTTTTGTCATACCAAACGTCAAACTTCATATTAAAAAAACGCTGACAATAATTTTTGAGTTTTTTTTATATAGACTTTGACGTTTGGTATGACAAAAAATTGTCAGGTGAAGACGCTATGTTAGTGTTTTGCTAAAAATTGTAGACATTTCGAAACGTAAACACAAACAACGCAATGCAAAAAAAAAACTCTAATGTTTCTGTTGTTTTAAGATTGTTGTACTATTGCCACCACCTGTGTCAACAACAGGTGGCCTTGCATGTAACCATCTTAATGCAGTTCTACTTAAAGCTTTTCGTTATACATATAAACTTAGATTTTATTGTAAATTAAAGCTTAAAGATGAAACAAAACGCTCTTACGCATAATACACACAAACAAAAAATAAAGCTTTTAAATGCACTGAACAAAAATAATTTAATTGAAATTGTAAATTCTCCTTATTTACAGAATATCCGCAAATCCAGATGCCGAAATAGACATTAATAATGATGAAGATGCGTAGCCATTACTGTGCAATGTGGAAACGGATGACAGTGATGATAATGGCAGTTGCAGTAACAGCAGTACCATTAAAGTATATAAAAATGGAACCTTTAATGTCATTAGCTAGCATCCACTGAAATCTACAAATTATTTTTTTAATCTAATGCAAGCGATAAAAAACACATTTGAAAGAAAATTTATACAAAATGTAGATAAATTGAATAGAAATCGAATAACAACACCAAAGGTACATATTAATGATAATAATAACAACCAACTGGCAGACTTGTAATTAAAAACATGCGTATAATTGAAAACGAAATACTTAATTAGAAAAAAAAAATGGAAACAATAATTTACATTTAGTTTTTATAAAAAAAATGTTGAACGTAAGATAAAATATTATTTTATTTTCTAATTTTTTTAATATTTCAATGAAGCCCTGAATAAGAAAAGTGTGTTTTGATTTTAAGCTTTCGAAAATTGCTATTAACACGTTTTACGAAAAGGGACAGATGCAAATTTAATTTGTATTTTTATCGGCCAATATCACCAAGTTCATTTACTACTAACTACCCAACAAAAACTTGAGCTTCTTACGAAGCAGGATTGTCAGGGAGAAATGTAAGAGTTTAGCTTACCATCTCGCTTAGTCTGAGTTCATACGGCTCATGTCTTATTGACAAGATTCTTCCTTTTTCTTCTTTGAACATGTATTTGCGTTCAAATGATTCATGTCATGTTGACGACATGTTTTTTATTTTGTATAGTCGTGCGTATGCATGTGTGCTTTTTTGATATTGAAATCAATAACAAAATTAAACAACGAATGAAAAGCAAAACGTAAAGACACACAGAAAAAATTTTGCCCCAGTAAACGCATTAATAAAAAATAAAATCAGTTTTAATTAAAAATTAAATCAAGTGAATTTAACGTTTAATCAAGTGAATTAAAAGTTAAATCAAGTGAATTAAAAGTTTAATTGATATTATTAATTTGTATACTGGTGTACTCGTTTCTTTTTCCCTCGTCCCTCTCGCCTATAAAGAAGAAATCATGTCAATAAGACAAGAGCCGTATGAACACAGACTTACGGAAGACATGCATTTTATATGGTGAGTTCCCACTTTGAAGCAATGCATTTTTTACACAAAAAGCGCTTTATTTAACGCATAAAACAACTGATTAACGTAGATATCAGCTTTACACTCTGAATGTTTGTTTACAGTTATTTTTTTGTATTCTCCCTTGCAAACCTGCTTCGTAGTAAGGGAATGCCGTTGCACTTGAAATATTTTTTTTTTCTTTTATAAAACTTGTTAAGAGTTCCTTCACTTACTTAACTGCATCTCTGTATGTCTTATTGCGTAGCGCATAATTGTGCGCTTATTTTTTTAAATGAACCATTATGTCAGCTTATTATTGGTTTGGCGCATATCATGGTGTAATTATCATGAGCTGACGATTAATGCTTCGCAAAATGATAAAAAATGTTTAACTTCCAGTTAACAACATGTTTTTGACAGTTTGAACTGATAGTTAATTATAACCGAACTTGGTGAAATTGGCCGTAAGACTTTTTAATTTTTTCTTTTTTTAATATTTAAATTGAAACCAGGGCCCAATTAGTAGGTCTGCGCACAACTACAATAATGACACAATAGAAAAAACAACACGCGTTTTGTTTGTGTATACAAATGGTAAAAATATCAAAAAGTCGTCAGCTGTCAAGAAATATGTGTTTTGTATTTATTTTATTAAATGAAAAATTTTCAATAGAAATTTTGGTAAAATAAGTTTGTTCTAAAAAAGTGCTTAGAACTAATTGGGCGATAAAGGAAATCAAAAAGAAAGGACAATGGGCAGATTTGTTCTATATTTTATGTATAGAAACTATAAAAATAAAATATATTTTTACATTTTGCAAAAAACTACCAGTATTTGCTGTTTGTGTTTTAAAATTTTATAAAAAAAATATAAAAAATAAATAAAAAACTAAAATGCGGACAGAATGGAGAACATTTATCGTCCCCTCCCCAGTGATGATACAGCACCGCCAATGTATTTATCATTTAATGCCGAAAGTGCCATGTTCAAAGCATGTTACAAACTCTATTTAGTATGAATGGATTAATAAACAAAAACTAATCTGGAGATAATCATTTGAACAGCACACTAAAGACTGCTTACTTTCCTCCTCCGCCTGCATATGGGTGTGAAGAAAACAACGGAAATGCTTTACCAGATACAGAAGGTCAACATGTTCGTCTGTGGAAATTTCTCTTCTGTTATTGAAATAAAAATGTTGACACTGATGTTGTTTTCCTAATTTTCTTCGTCACTGGGGAGGGCGATAAATGTTCTCCATTGTGTCCGCCTTTTAGTCAAAAATCATATTAAAAAAGTAAACAACTTTTGACATTTTACCAATTTATGTCTATATATTATTATTATTATTATTATTATTATTATTATTATTATTATTATTATTATTAAAAACACAACTCTGCAAAAAATCAGCAGGCGTTTCGAGCAGACCTAATAATTGGGCCATTATTGAAACCAGAAAAGGAATAAATGTGTGTGTGTTTTTTTTAATAATTTCTGTCAAATTTATTTTAAAACAGAGTCCCGAAAAATTTTTATTTTTTATTTCCATATCATTCATATATGGGGGATTTCATGTCAAGTGACCCAATTTTAAAATCGATATCTTCCGATTTGGATGAAATTTGCACCAAGGTTAGCCCTATTGGATAGTAGTTTAGACGCAAATTTTCAACAGGATCGGTCAAAAAGTTTCCAATAGTTTGATCAAATAGCTATCGAAGCTACTTGGGACACATTTTTATAACACCAATAGGTAATAAGTTACATGGATGAGAAATAACACCTGTATGGCCAAAATGTCAAACTTTGACCCTCTCTAACTCAGAAACTTTTTGACCGATCTTGTTGAAAATTTGCGTCTAAACTAATATCCAGTTGGACTAACCTTGGTGACATCGATTTAAAAATTGGGTCACTTGACATGAAATCCCCCATATGTTAAAATCTTTGTTGATTAAAATTTATTTTCATTTATTGAAAAAAATCAAACATTGAAATTTATTTTCAAATATAAATATTCATCATGATGAAAAAATAAAAATCCTTAAACGATAAACATCACAAAAAAATCATTATCTTTAAATTAGTCAAATTTTATATTAAAATTGTTTTCTAAGCAAATAAAGAACTCATATAAAGCAACTTAAGTTCGTAAAATATAGCACAACTCCCAATGGTTTTTAACCACGCCCGTTCTATCGTAGAGTAAAAACGGCTGACCCGATTTTGATTTTATTTTGTTTGTTTAAAAGATGCCGATCGAGAGTGTTCTTAGCTTTGACCATATTTACATTATGCAATTAACGCCGCAACTTTCGCATGCAACTTTTTGTTTGTTAGCAAAAAGTGTAAAGAAGAAACCGGGGTTGAATAAGTTGAAAATATGCTTCAAAAAAATTTAAATGTAAATGTGAAAAGAGTTTCGTAGCAACTACTTTAAAAGAAAATAGAAAAAAAAACTCGGCGTTAATTGCATAAATGTAAATGCGGTCTTTGTTAAAAGAAAATCGGTACAACCGATTAGAAGTTATATCCACTTTTCTAGCTGTATCCTCTTGAATGTGTGTGTTCGTGGCATCGTTGTTCCCAAATGCTTACATCGATGTTAATTTAGTTTTTGTTGTGTGAATTGAGGTTTCATCTAAAATCTTCTTCCGCTAACTTATCGCTCACTTAAGGTTTAAGTAAATTTGTAAAAACGGAACACTTTTTATACGGCCGATAAAATCCTACCTTAAGCTTTCGGTAAGTTGTGAAACCGGGCTTTAATGTGCATTAAAACATTTTTTTATCTTAATGTTTTCCTAATATAATTTTATTATTACAAAACACATTTTTATTATACTATTTAAATTTTTTCATTCGATGAAAAAATATGAAAATAATTTTCCACTTTTGTGATAAATATCATAAACGATTTTTATTTAATTTTTTTTTTCGAAAAGAATAAAAATATTTTTTAAAAAAATATAAAAAACATTTTTTTAATCACAAGTTTTTTTTTTATTTTATATGAAAAAAAAACAATAAAAATGGTTTTAAAAGTATTAAAATACGGTCTCTGATTTAAAATAAATTTTCCTAGTAAATTATAGTACTTATCTTCTTTTTTTACTTGGTAAGGAAAAAGGCACAGCTGTAAGAGTAACGAGGTTTTTACACTTCACATTTATTTTTTGGGTTTTAGTTTGCCAGTATGCAATCCCAGTTATCAAACTATTCGATTTTGTATCGAAAATGAATCAGTTTTTCACAAAATTGTATTGATATCAAGTTCTATTTACTGTCTAATGCTATGAATTACGTTGTTCGCTCTTTGAATTACAAATGCGAACTACGCTGTTTATACGGCATATTCATAATTCAACAACTCTTCTTATAATATTTTTTGTTCTAAATCAGTGTTCGAAAATAAACAGTGTTGGTTTAAATACTTTTATTAAACTAAACAAATCTTGCACAGAAAAACGTTAAGTTTAAAGTAAGCAGAGTTGCGAAATATGGTATGCTAAATACGTATACAATTAGTACTGAATAAAATAAGGTCCAGGAGAAATACAGTAACTAGTAGAAATTTTCGTTCATTCTCAACACTCTCCCTGAGTGACAAATTTCCTAAGATAAGTTTCTCATGCACCTTTTACATTAAAATAATTAATATTACAAAACAAAAAATAATATTTCAACTTAAACTAATTCTTACATTAAAAACAATTTTATCAAAAATAAAACTAAACTTCAATTCATATTATTTTTACATAATCTGATTTCATGTGTTAGTAAAGACCAAATTTATTATTAAAATATGTTAGTTTTTGGGGCGTTACAGCCTTGGTGAAGACGTCTGCAATCATCTCATTTGTACATAGATATTCCAAAGCGACTTCCCTCCTGTCGATTTTTTGGCGAATAAATTTGGCTTTAATGTCCACATGCTTGGTTCTTGGCGAGTAATTATTGTTTAAGGCAACCTGTAGGGCGCCTTTGTTGTCACAGTATATTAACATACATTGGTTTCTTTCAGGGTTAAGTTCGGCTTCTAAGCGTTTCAACCAAACTGATTCCTGTATGGCAGCTGTTAGCGACATAAACTCGGCTTCCGTCGACGATAATGCCACTGTCTTCTGCTTCTTTGTTGACCACGAAATGGCACCAGATTGGTAAATAAATACATACCCAGTTGTTGATTTACGGTTGTCAATATCGCCGGCCCAGTCCGCATCGCAATAACCTTTAATGTCATGTTTGTGTTGCTTTCTGTAGACTATACCTTTGTCGATTGAACCTTTCAAGTATCTCATTACACGTTTAACTGCTTCCCAGTGCGGCTTTCCAGGATGAGTTCCAAATCGACTTAATAAATTTACCGCATAACAAATGTCCGGGCGGGTAATTTGTGCAGCAAATAGCAAGCACCCTATTGCCTGCATATATGGAACTTTTGACATGTGTTGTATCTCTTCATCATTTTTAGGACACATACTATCCGACAATTTCTGATTGTAGTCCATTGGTGTAGAACTCGGATTACATTCGCTCATTCCGAATCGTACCAAAACATCTGCTATATAACGGGATTGGTCTATTTTGATGAAGTCCTTACCCCTGGTGATTTTTGTACCAAGTACCGATGATGCCTCCCCCATATCCTTCATTTTGAACTTCTCTGCAAGCTTGATCTTTAACGACTCGATAGCTTTTATATTGTGTGAGAAGATTAAAACGTCATCTACGTATATTGCGACATACATCATTTGTCCACCTTCTACTTTATGGTAAACACATTGGTCAACTTCACCTCTTACTAGACCTAACTTGAGCAGTTCGTTGTTTATAGTTTCGTTCCAGACACGTCCCGACTGCTTCAGGCCATAAATCGATTTTTGCAGCTTACATACTCTTTTGGAACCATCGTCAAACATTTCCGGCTGTTGCATATATATAGTTTCCTTTAATGAACCATTCAAATATGCACTGATTGCGTCCATTTGGTGTACATGCATGTCATATTTAACCGCCATCGCTAGTAAGTATCGGACTGAATCGTATCTGACAACTGGTGCAAAAGTTTCGTTATAGTCGATTCCTTCGCGCTGAGAAAAACCCTTGGAAACCAATCTAGCCTTCCAACGTATGGCATTGCCATTTTCGTCCCGTTTGGTTTTGAAGACCCATTTGGATTTTATAGTCTTTTCGCCAGGCGGTAAGTCCGCCAACACCCAAGTTTGATTTTTCATCAATGATTCAAATTCTTCCTTCATGGCAGCTTTCCACTTGTCTGAATAGCTTGACGACATCGCATCCTGAATACTGCTTGGATCACTGGAAACATATTGCATAGCACAAAAGTTGTGTGCCAGTTGACTTCTATTGGCTATCCGATTAGAACGACGGATATTAGCCACCTCAGGCATATTTTGTGCCTCATACGAATTTGGAGACCATTCGTCTTCATCAACTGCAACGGGTGAGGGCAAGGGGGATGACCACTCAGCTGAGTCATCGCAATCACTTTCATCGGATTCTTCTACATTTTCTTCAGCATTCTCACATTTTATAACAGCTTCCGGGGATGATTCAATTTCACCACCACTCTCCCCTGAATCAACACTTTCATAATTTTGTAGTAAATCCGGGTAATAGAAATCATTGCCTGCATTCGTGCTAACTTTACAACCTTCAAGGAACACCACATCACGACTTACGATTATACCGTTATTGTCAGGGTTAAAAAGTCTATATGCCTTGCTCCCAGCGCTGTATCCCACCATGACACATTCTATAGACTTAGTGTCGAGCTTACTTCTTTTCTCTTTGGCTACGTGTGCCAGAGCAGGGCACCCAAAAACTTTCAAAAATTTCAGATTTGGTGTTCGCCCGGACCAGATTTCCTCAGGAGATTTATCTTCACCGCGGCAAGGGACTCGGTTAATTAAATAACAGGCCGTGTTGGCGGCTTCAGCCCAAAAACGATGATTCAGGCCGCTATCAATAAGCATACATCTAACTCTTTCTATCAGGGTACGATTTATTCTCTCCGCTGTACCGTTCTGTTCAGGAGAATAAGGACATGTCTTTTGATGTATTACTCCACTATTCTGCAAG
Organism: Pollenia angustigena; assembly: GCA_930367215.1. Classification (NCBI taxonomy): domain Eukaryota; kingdom Metazoa; phylum Arthropoda; class Insecta; order Diptera; family Polleniidae; genus Pollenia; species Pollenia angustigena. Next base: position 44,951,484 of record OV884056.1, on the reverse strand, counting down.
AAATGTTCAAAGCTTTTGTTGACATACTCACGCCCGTTGTCTGTTCTTAGAATCTTTATTTTCGCAGAACACTGGTTCTCCGCCATTTTCTTAAACTCCACAAATTTTTCGAAAACGTCAGATTTTCTTTTCAATGGATACACAAACAATTTTCTTGAAAAATCGTCCACAAAAGTCACTAGGAAACGAGCACCAGAAAATGAGTTCACATTAAGCGGCCCAACAACATCAGAGTGTACCAATTCCAAAAGTTTTGTAGCCCTTGAGCCACCTTCTCTTATTGGTCGTCTAGTTTGTTTTCCCTTAATACACACTACACAAGGCTCCTTACTTTCGCTGGCAAAATTTATACCAAAAGAAGACTTTTTAACCTCGGCCAAACTTTTATCACAAATGTGCCCCATTCTTCTATGCCACAGACTAACATCTTTTGTAGCAACAAAAACATTATTTCGTGTTGATACAGCTTCACTATCTATACGGTATAAGTCATCACACACTGTAGCAGAAATAACTGTCGTGTCGTCTTTATTAAGAATTCGGCATGTTTCCCCTTCAAAAATAACTTTTTTTCCATCCTTAGTCATTTGCCTTACTGAAAGGAGATTTGCACACAAATTTGGTACATAGTCAACGTTTTTTACCGTTACGCTTTTTTTCTGTCTACCGAGAAAAATGTTCAAGTCGATGTCGCCTGCGCAGTCAACATTCATTTGACTCTTGTTAGCAACCACTACCGTTTTGTTTTCCACGTTATGTACGTTGTACATATGAGTGTTGTTGTTCGTCATATGGTTGCTAGCGCCACTATCAATATACCAATGTAAAAGGTTGTTGCTGCTGCACCCATCGATTGTCTTCGCAGCAACATTCATGGTCGTACTTCTTGCTATAAGAGTTGACAAAAATTCTCTCTTTTCATTTTTCTTATATGACTTACAGTTACTTTTGTTGTTGCTTCTGTTTTGGCAATTCTTGGAAATATGGCCATATTCCTTACAGTTGTAACACTGAATGGGTTTTTTTTCTTTCTTCTTGGAATTTTTTGTGTACAGTGCCGCCTCTTTTTCCGAACTTTGAACATCAAATTTAGTGTCTTGTAAAAGAAGATTTTTCACCATATCCACAGTCAGCTTTTCCTTGGAATTTTCTACGGCCATCACTAATGGCTTAAAAACGTCCGATAACCCGGCTAACATTAAAGACGCTGTGAGCTCGTCGTCTATGTTAAGACCTGCATTCTTGACCTTCAAGGCAATCATCACCAACTCGTTCACGTACTCTTGGATAGAACTATAGTTTCCTAGTTTTATGTTCACCAACTGCTTGAGTAATTCCACCTTTCTAGTAAGGCCTGTGTCCTCATAGGCGTTCATTAGCGCATCCCAGGCATCTTTTGCACTCGTGGCTGTCGCTATATGCCCATAATTACATGGATCCACCATCAAAGTAATTTCAGCTAAAGCCCGCTCATTTAAAATAGTATCAGCTTCAACAACTATACCGGTTTGGACAATTTTCCAGCATCCCTTGATGACCAGACAAGACTTTGCTTGTCTCTTCCAAATATCAAAATTTTCACGTCCCCTTAGACGTTCTAAAGAAAATCCCACTGGAAGATTCGACATTCTAAAACACTGCGAAAAAAACAACTTTACGATTCTCAGAAAAACTTTACTTTAAAATTCTTTAACTTTGCGCGACATGCGGCCCATAACCTGTTGGTTTAAATACTTTTATTAAACTAAATAAATCTTGCACAGAAAAACGTTAAGTTTAAAGTAAGCAGAGTTGCGAAATATGGTATGCTAAATACGTATACAATTAGTACTGAATAAAATAAGGTCCAGGAGAAATACAGTAACTAGTAGAAATTTTCGTTCATTCTCAACAAACAGTACATTATTTAGCGTTCGGCTCACAAAACCAAGAACGATATCTATTTTTTTAGTTATTGTGTAGACGAACACAACCCTTAATACCGTTCGTAACTATTTTCAAGAAAGAGCCGAACATTATATATTGTTCCGTTCTTCGTTAAAAAAACAGCACAATTGTAGTGGTACTGTAGACAAACGTTATATTTTAATGTTCTAGATATAAAGTTTCTTTGTTTTACATTGATAAAGAAATGAACAAATAAAAAATTTAAGTAACGACCAAAGCACGAACAACTTGTATGTGTATTGTGCATATGTTTTGTTTGTGTAAAATTTTTTTGCTGGCTTTTTGTTTTTTTTTTCGTATGCGTATTTTGTTTTTGTAAAAAGTGTTTGGTTTTTTTTACCAGCCAAAAGCGACGAACATTAATGAGCCAAACCGAACACAATGAAGTTTGTGGTTTAAAAAACAAACCGAACGGAATCTTTTGTTGAGTTGGTTAAAAACAGTATATTATTTTTGTGTTGGAAACGTTATTTTTTTATGATTTTCTACACAAATACTAAAAGCGCTTGTGTTTTCCACAAATCTACCGAACACTAAGGAGTGAACACTGTTTTAAATACATTTTACAAAAAACCCTTTTTCACAAGTTTATCTTTTTCTTATTTCTTGTTATTTTTTGACAGTCTTCGATCAAAATAGCGATGACAATGATTTTATCAACGCTGTCGCGAGAACGTAGTATAAAGATCAAGTTCATTTGCGACATAAATCGGTCAATTTTAATAGACACAAACCAAGATTATATTATCTAAAAAGTGATTTAATAGCCAATTGGGTAAAATTTTAAAATAAAAATTCATTATTAACCCAATTATGAATAAAAAATAACCCGGGAGTTTTTTTCCCCTTCCCTCATTTTTCATTCAACTGCATTCACCAGTAAAAATAGGAAGATGGAAAAAACTGAGGGGTAATTTTTATTCAGAATTGGCCTGTATGTATTAAAAACATTCTGTGTAAGACTTGTAGAATATTTTATTGTATTTCGTTTGACCAATTGTTGCTCCACAAATTACGTTGGAGAATACGCCTTTTATATTGACAGATTCAGACTATGCGACATGACGCACAGAAATATTTAAGACAAAGGGTGTAGAGACGCTTACGTTTTAAACAATGTCACAGAAAATGTAAAATCAAGCAGCAATTTGATGTACTCAAGGTATATTTATAGCAGGTAGCCGCGAGATTACAACAATTGTACAATAAAACAAACAACAGGGCTTTTTATTGTTGTTTTGTGATACGAACTGTCAAACAGCAAAGTGGTTGAAAAGAGACAAAATACCTTGTTTACTTGTTTACTATACAACATTTGACAGTTTGTATCGCAAAACAATCAAATAAAAAATAACCAGCTGGCTTTCCGAGACTACCTGCTATAAATATACCTTGGATGTACTTCTTTAAAAGTATTCGTAAACATTTTTGAAATTAAATAGTTAAATTTGAATTTAGGACCTAAACGTAAAATTGTAGCTTTCAAGTATACTAGTTTTCGAAGAAAATACGAATATTTTTGCAGGGACCGGTCGCATAGTCTGAAACAGGTATATATCGATAAAATTTAATGAAAAAGTGATTTACATTTGATATGTGTGTATACATGACTGGGTTGTTATTTAAACATTTTCCGTTATTTATTGTAAATTTATTTTTGCATAAAAAATATTTTATTTTAAATTCTACATGAAATGCAATTTTTTAAAACTTTAGTACAATTTAGATGTTTGAAATTTCTTTATTTGTTTTTTAAACAATTTTGTTTAAACTTTTATCAAAATTTATTTTATATATTTTTCCAAAAAAATAATTTAAATTCTTAATCTACTTGTAGCAAAAGGCTGTGAAAAAATTTTTAGATATCCCGTTAAGAAAACTAAATTAACAAGTACTTTAAAAGAATTAAATGGTTTAATAGTTTTTCTTAATATTTTTTTCTTAATTGTTTTGCTTCAACTTATGAAATTAAAACAATTGTTTAAAATTAAAAAAATATTACATACCTACTTCAAATTTATTTTTGTTTTTAATCTAAGTTTTAATTGTAAAAAGTTATTTTTAACCTTAAAATTGGTTCTAAATCAAAATACAAAAGTGAAATGATGATTTTTTTTATAAAATATTGAGAAGAAAATGTAAAACAGCAATAATTGTTAATAAAAAAATTTATATTTTTTTTTTCTAAAAATGAAAATCATTTACACTTAATACTTACAAAGTTTGGCCAATTATTATCTCATTATAAAATCCCATTTAAAATGTAAGAAAACATTTGAAACATTTATTTTATTTTAACGTATTTAATAATTGAAATTCAATTAAACTAATAATGAAGGAAATGTGTATAATAAAGAAATTTAATTCTTCATAAAAAAACTAGGTATTGTTATTATCGTTTTAATTTTTTAACTCTTCATAAAAAACCTATTGTTATTATCGTTTTTATTCATGAACCAAATAATAAATATTACGCAAAAACCAAAAAAGACAAAAAAAGATTACGACATGCACATGATTTCCCGTTATATGACGTAGTCTGTGAACGGCAATCGATGCCAAGTTTATATGTCCCTTAGACCTCTTTCACACTGCAAGTTACTTGCGCAGCTCTTATTTTGAAGACGTTAGCGGTAAGGTCGGATCAAAGGAAAAAAAATTGTGTACAGACTTTGTTGTTCTCGGCAAGTGACTTGCGCAACTAACTTGCCGAGTCTGAAAGGGGTCTTAGATTTTCGAATTTCTTATAAGATATGTACATATTGGTATTTCCACAGAAATGTCTACTTTTTGTCACGTAACGTCACCAACCATTTTTAATTGTTTCTCAAAGAATAATGAAAATATTATTTTCTTTTTTGCATTTGAGTGTAGAGCGCAACTAGGTTTTCATTTAGTAAAAGAGAGGAAAAATTTTAACAACGTGGTTCTAAAATACAAGAATAAAGGCTCAGTTAGCCGGGAGTAACAGTAACGTTGAAAATCAGCTGATTCATTTTGTTGTATGTAAAGCAATTAGAACGATTACAGTTAGCAGTAAGATGTTACGTCTCAATCTGTAAGAAATAGATTGGTCTTACTTTTTTACGGTAAGGTTACTGTTACTGTTACTCCCGGCTAACTGAGCCTTAATTGTTAGGTGACGTTACGTGACAAAAAGAGAGCTTTTATGTGGAAGTGCCCATATGCACTTTATAAGAGCTGGCAGCCCTTCAATTTAACAACAACCCTGCAAACAAATGGAATATATAACCAAAGGCAATAGTTAAGCAATATCCCAGAATTGTCATCTAGATGAAAATAATCAAAATCATTTTTTATTTTCTTTTTTTTTATAGTTTTTTGAAAAAATTACAAAATATAGACAGAAAAAAATTTAAATTATTTATAATTATACATCGATTTACATTTTGTGTATATAAAAAAATAAATAAAAAGGGCGTAATCTCCACGATAACAAATATTACAGATTTTAGAGATTTAAACAAGGGACAAGGTTCAGAATTTGTCGATGAAATTTTTACAGAAAACGAAAAAAAAATTAAACTCAACCCTCGCACATGGGGTAAATAAAGATAATGGCGCATATTCCGAAATCATAACTAAAGTTGTAACTAACAAAACAGAACCTAAAAAGTAGTTCATAGATAGTTATAGATCTTATTCACAAATCATTACTAACGTAGTAACAGCTCCCAGCTGATAGAAGAAATGCAACCACGCATATTGCCATGTAGAGAAAATTAAATGTCGATAATATTTTGAACGATATATTCTGTAATTAATTAAAAAGCTTATCAAACTATTTAAAATCCATTTTTTGTTCTTTAAAGAATTAACACAAATTCTAAAAAGGTTATTTTTTGGTTATAATAGTATATAAATCAATTAAAATAAGGAATTATAAAAATAAAAATATTCAATAGAATTTTATCGACTAAGGGTGTGTGTTAAACGGTAGCAAAGTTCTATGGTGAAATGAAATTTGTTTGTGGTAGAAAATTTTCATATTTGTGCTGTGTGAAATTGTAACATTTTTGCCAACGTAAAATTTTGACATAAAGAAAAAAAGAATTACTAAAAGTTTTGTGAAAATGAATAAATTAAACAAACGTTTACCAATAATCATTTCAATTCTGTTGGAAATGAGATCGTCCCAACTATTTGATGAGTTCGTTCTGATATATTAACAATTTTTACAAAAAGTGTGGGCAAAAAAGCTTATACATATTAAAATACTTACATCTTGTATAATTCTTTTTAATTTTTTTGCCGAAATGGATTGCAGCGTGTTTTCTACGTCTTAACTGTTTTTTGCCATGTTTTTTATCTGATATTATTTGAATATCTCTTATAATTTTTTCCATTTATTTTTTTATAACCACTTAAAAAATGTTGTACTTTTAAAATAAATTATAAAATGATATCAATCAGCAGTTCTTTGAATGTATTAGTTAGTCGGCATTTAAGGTGGAAGTACATAACACGCGTTAGTTCGTCGACAAGTATCTTGCGTTTATAAACTTTAGCGCGTCAAAAACTGCAAGTTACACAACACAAGTTACAAAAGTCATTCCTGTCAGCTGTTTTTTATTTGTTTACTTAGTTGTGCATTAAAAACGGGTTCGAAAGTATATCAAGATTTTGTTATTTTATTAAATTTATTCTTTTTATATAAATACTAGCTTTACCCGCTGCGCTTCGCTACACTGCTTTAACCACTTCTTCAGTTGAGAGATATTTAATATATGCATCCTATGGGGATATTTCCACCCTGCGCCTACCCGCTTTATTTTTATTTTCAAAAGTGTAGTATACCATAAGATTGACTTTTACAAAGTTTGAACATTCTTACTATAACAGTTCTTAAGATTTGCGATATTAAACATTGGCGTCCTATGGGGGCTAACATTTCCCCGCTGCTATTTTATTTCAATTTTGGGGCTCAAAAGATCCTACTACCAAAAGTACAGCAAAATGCGTGCAGCGGCTCTTATTAATATTTCTATCTATGAGGGGTACTGCTCCTCCTCTGTCTACCCCGCCTATTTTTAATTGAAATTTAAAGTTTGCCGTAATAGTAGCTTTAACCACGTTTGAAGACTCTCCCTTTAATAGTTCTTCATATGGGCTATATTTAATATATGCATCCTATGGGAGGTATTTACCCCCTGCGCCTACCTGCTTTATTTTTATTTCAATAGTGTAGTATACCATAAGAGTGACTTCTATAAAGTTTGAACATTCTTACTATAACAGTTCTTAAGATTTGCGATATTAAACATTGGCGTCCTATGGGGGCTAACATTTCCCTGCTGCTATTTTATTTCCATTTTGGGGCTAAGAAGATCCTACTACCAAAAGTTCAACAAAATGCGTGCAGTGGCTCTTATTAATATTTCTATATATGAGGGTACTGCTCCTCCCCCGTCTACCCCGCCCATTTGTAAATTGAAATTTATAGTTTACTATAATAGTAGCTTTAACCACTTTTGAAGACTCTCCCTTTAATAGTTCTTCAGTTGAGCGATATTTAATATATGCATCCTATGGGAGGTATTCCCACCCCTGCGCCTACCCGCTTTATTGTTATTTTCAAAAGTGTTGTATACCATAAGAGTGACTTCTAGAAAGTTTGAACATTCTCACTATTACAGTTCTTTAGATATGCGATGTTAAACATTGGGGTCCTATGGGGGATTCCACTTCCCCCGCTGCTATTTTATTTTAATTTTGGGGCTCAGAAGATCTTACTACCAAAAGTTCTGCATAATGCGTGCAGCGGATCTTAATATATGCGATAATTAATATTGGCATCCTATGGGGGATACCAATTCCCCTGCCCCTATCGAAAAAATAAGTAGCCTATTTTATTTTTAGGGCTCACGTGATTTACTGTAAAAATTTCAGGAAAATCGGTTCAGTAGTTTCGGAGTCTATAAGCCAACAAACAAACAAACAAATAAACACACAAACATACAAACATTTTTCATTTTTATATATATAGATTGTATGTTTTTTAAGCTCTTCAATAAGTTTTTCTTTCATGATTCACAAATTTGTTAAATTATTATTTTTATTGTCAGCTGATTACTTGTCAAAAATACACAACGCGTTAAAAAGTTCAAAGTTAACCAACTTTCTGGCGCAAACGCGTCAAAATATTTTGCATGTAGCTTGTTCTATGAAAATACACTAGTTTAACTTTTTTTGACAGAAGACGACAGAGCGCGCGCGCACTAACGCGTGTTATGTACTTCTACCTTTAGTTACAGCTTTACCTATAATTAAGTGTGAACTTTTAATGCTGAAAGTAATCATATGTGAATAACTTAAAAAGGTACTTAAAAAAGTTAACACTTGGTAATAATTTATGAATATGCGCCAATGTTCTATATTCTTTCCCAATTTTGGCTGTTTATATTAAATTAATTTATTTTATTTATAAATTGCATTATTTAAAACTATATTCCATATAATAAACAATTAAATTAAAAATAAAAATCTGTAGTTATATGTAAACTAATATTTTTTGAATTGCAAAATCTTCTTTTTATCATCATAATGATATTTTGGCGATATCCCTATTTTCTTACAGCCAATTCACATGGAGGCTTTTACGACGTCGCTTTGTCGACGTCTCTTTTGGTTTTCTGGAGAGCGGTGTAGAGAAGAAAGAGGGGTAAACAAAACGACTCGTTTTGTCTTTTGCATGTCGTTTTTATATATTTCTCTTTTAACTTTTTCTTTTTACGTTTTATTCTTTTTCTTATTTTGAGGTGTGTGGTTGAAAATACAGTGAGACCTCGATAATCAATAATAGACGGGAGCATTCTTGATTATTTATTTGTTTGGTGTGTTTCTTATTTTATGTAAATATATTATGTATTATTATGTAAACATGAGGAAATTCTCTTTCTTCGTTTATTGAAATTTGTTTTGATTGTTCAAAAGTAAACGAAAAAAATAATTTTTAACAGAGGTAATTTAAATCAATGCACAAAAAAATTTTTTTTCCAGTTAATTGAAGCTGCAGGTTAATAAAATGACGGATAATCAAGGCCATACTGTAAATAAAAAAAGACATGCAACCAAAAATCATCGTATGAACGCAGAGATTTTGGAAGTTGCTTTAAAAGGGAATTAAGATAAAACGACGTTGTTAAAGCCCTCATGTGAATTGATTGTTATAATGCCAGATATATTGCTAGTTTATCATCGAGAAGAATCTATTTGGTATTGCATAGGAGTATTGCTGTCGAGACACGTTTCTTCCCGAAACAAGTATCTTCCGCAAAACGAAATCGATTATTGCCGCAATCATATTTTTCATTCAGGCAATAAGTTTAGTAATACATGTAGTGTATTTCTGTGTTTGCTGGGAAGTATCTTGAGCCAGGTTGTGAACTATTTTTAATCAAAAAGTGCTAAATAAAATTTAAATAAAAAATTCAATATAGGCTTTTTCTTCAAATTTAAGCACAAAAACTTAATTAATAATCAATTATATGTACGGAATAATAATAATTGTCTATGTGGTTGCGGTTATGTTTTTTGCAAATTTGCTTTTTCGAAAGAGAGCAACTTTTGACGAGAATACCTTTAATGAAATGCTAAAAAAGTAAGTTTTAGTAATAATTAAAAAATTTTTATTTTTGCAAAGCTTTTTCTGATCTTTCAGGCAAAGTAAAATTACAAAAAAAAAATTATTTGTTATATCGTCGGGTGATTAATAGTTTACCTCACGAAACAAAAATATGTTCTATAGAAAAACGAGAAAGAATGTTTAAATTAATTTTAAATATTAACTGCACGATAGATTTTTTTGACGATTTCGCCACATTTAACCATAACATATTAAGAGGCAACAATAATATGGTTGTGGCTTCTTGTTAGAGGGCTATTTGAACCATAATATGGTTGTCGGTAACAAAAATATGTTAAAACTAAACATAATATGTTTAAAATTTCCTTTAAAAACAGAGTTGTTGGAGGTGAGCATATTTAAAAACGTTTTTTCTCTACGTGTAGATACAATTATGGCGAAGATAAAGTGCAGGTTCTTCGAAAAAAATCAACAAGATTTTACCCAAATGTACATATTAACATGAAGCCATAAAATTAGAACAGCAGCTAAACTAGCAAAACCTTTATAGGGTTTTGTATGGTTCGATTAGTACTTCGGAAAATTACACACGAGAATGAGTTTGCACTCGATTACTTCAAACATATGGCTTAGCGTTATTGGTATTGCATAAAGTGCAAAATAAACCACTCGAATGACTTGGCAAACATGTCAGAATTTAACGTTTGCACAAACGGTATCTAAATTGGACAAACATTTAAAGCATGTTTGTAGAAACATAAAAAATTTTCAATATTTGGCAGCCATGTGGTGTGTAGTGCTAAATGTGCAAAAAATAAGTTTAAGTTCACATTAGTTAACTATCACATTGAGCTCATATCTTTGCTGTGCTTAATGTATGTGTTGGTTAAATAATGTGAACTTTAACTTTTTTGCATTACGGGGTTAATTCTTTAAGCAGCAGTGTTTGCCCTTAAACAGTTCGTTGTTATAACCACTTTTTACTACATCTTCTTTTCCTTTTTTTATATTTCTCCTCCGTTAAACATAAATAGCGAGCAAAGTTTCCGGAGAACAATCGTCATCCATTGAAAACCAAACCCAAATGAAAAATTTTTTTCAAAATATGTTTGTGTTGTTTATTTGCAAGAGTGTGTTTTCCAAGCCATTTCTTTGGTTGGTAAAATAACGAAGTATTCATTTGATTTTTAAACAGCTTTGTTAAGAGAAAAGTGTAAACAAATTTAAAAAGACATGTTTTGTACGTTGGGGCTTAAATAATCTTGACATGACATATTTATTAATAAGTGGACCATACACTTCCAATATATTTTGTAATTTTTTTGGATTGTACAATAAAATCGTTAATGTGCATGTGATATTCGAAGATGGCATGTGTGGCAGATGAAATGTGTTGGCAACATTGAACAACCTTTGCATTTTTATTTTCACAAATGGAGTTAGTCCTCACCAGCTAAATATATATAAACAACTTTATAAATATACTCATAATACAATGTTGTTTTGCTTATAGATTGTTTTTTGAATGAAAGTTGATCCATATTTGAATGAACGAACATTAAAAACTTTTGTATACCAAGAAAAATCTGGCAAGCTTAGTGGCATGTCTTGACATAAGTAAACGCTAGTCAATAACAAAGATACATTTTGCAACATAATTTGCAGTAAATGTTAAAATTATGTTATCTTTAACGCAGACAGCACTTTTTTGTATATATTTATTACTGGCAATACACACAGCTAATTTCGTTGTACAGTATTCATTATTGAACAATATTATTGAAAATGTATGGGTTCCTTCAGTCAATTTTCGTTGAAAATTATTACTAATATAAAACGTCTAATTTGGTTGCCAATTGAGTGTGAGATTTAAACAAAAAGGCGCCACACAAGAAAAAATTAGAAGCAATATTGTTTGAAAAAGAAATTCGTTTTCAAATTATAATATAAATAAAATAAAATAAACACTTATCAGGCCTTTCACAGAAATCAATTCCGATCGAAAGTGGAAGTGATTTCGTATCTGTCTTCACATAAAACGAAATTACTTTTGATCGGAATTGATTTCTGTGCCAGTTTGAATGTTTTGCAAAATACAATTCTAAAAATTATTTTTGTTTATATAAATTGTTTCTTATTTGACCATTATTATTTAAATTTATATTAATTTTTTAAGCTCGAGTTCTGTTTTATATAAAAATATTAATTTTATTTTAACAAAAAAAAAAAAAAAAAATAAAATAAAATGAATATTTTTATATAAAAAAAACCTCAAACTCCAAAAATTAACATCAATTTTCTTTAACTTTGATATAAATACATAACATCATATACATACCTATATAATAAGAATATTTCCTCCGCAAAAAATCAAACAAATATTATAACGCCCTAAAGATGGATCCACTTTCTACCTGCATCATCGTCCTTAATTTTTTTTATTATATTTAATTATAAATAACAATAAATACGTTTGCCAATGCCCGTACCAAAGCTATATTAATATTATTCTGTTATTCTGCCAACATTATTGCCAAATTACTGAGATATATATCTTTAGTCTAGACCGGGGTTAAAGGTAATTTTACTTTTTTGAAGGACTAAAGAAACAATTCTAACCTAACATTTAAATAAAGAAGTAATTTTTTGAAAGCTGCATTCAGCCAGTCGGTTTTCGATTTTACGTTGATAATACGTATTTTATACTTGCAAGAAAGTACTTTCATGTGTAAACCCCATGTAATTGTTTACCTTTTCGGCAACAAAATATCCCCTTATTTGCAGCTAAAATCTGGCAGCTCGGCATAAACAGATAACGCACTGCGAAGGTCCGTTAACTTCGTTCACACATCAGCTGGGTTTGTGACGCCACTGCAGTGCAAAAATAAATATATTGTGTGAGGAAATATTTTGTGTAATTTAAATTAAAATAATTTGAAGATTTTTAAACCGGAATAAGTATAAACAAAGTTATCCTAATTAAAAATGAAGTGCGCTGTTGTGAATTGCAACAAAAGCAATGAAGGAAAATCTTCTGCTTGGAGTTTTTTTCGATTTCCGTCAAACAGTACACTTCGAAACAAGTGGATAAGCTTCTGCGGTCGGAATAATTTTAATGTGAACACTGCTTTCATTTGTATGCATCATTTTAAAGCCGATGATTTCGCTAACAACTTGCAGTATGAAATGGGTAAGTAATTAAGAACTGATAATACCTATTTATAGTATTTTTATTTACTTCTTTAAATATTGCAATATACGTACTTACATACAGGTTTTGCAACAAAAAGATTACTTAAGGACGGCGTAGTTCCAACGATAAACTCGACGTTTATCCAAAACGAAAAATTACATGAACAGCGTAAACAAAGAATTGGACGAAGGGAAGATAAAAAAACAGTTAATTTGCTTCTAGAAAATCACAGTTCAGCTCTAATGCATTCTTTGGAAAATAATAGCTTGGAACACGAAACAAATATTAAAAACGAAAATATTAATGAAACTACATGGCAACAGCCTGAACAGCAAGTCAAGAAAAGTCCCTCCTCAGATGTAAGCGGTTTTCATAATTTAAATCTAAAAGTGTAAGCGTTATAATTATGTATTTATTTTCATATTTTTTAATAAATAAAAAAAAAAACGGTTCTCTTTTCAGGAAAACTTTAGAGCAGGAAATCCTCTTCCTAAGGAAAGAACAAAAGCTTAATGACGCAGCACTAAAAACAATGAAAGAACAAATGGAAAAAATAGAAGCAATTCAAAAAAATGATATGGAAAAAGTTAAAAAATGTTTAGCTAAAACAAAATTTGAACTTGAAAGTGTTGAAGAAAAGCTTCAAGTTATATTTACGAAAGGCCAAATAAAAAAACTTAAAAATGGGAATAAACGTCAAATCTGGTCAGAAGAAGATATAGCTCATTCTATTAACCTTTACGCTGAAAACTCGAAGATGTACAGACATTTGTATAGAAATCAATTTCCGCTCCCAGCTGTTCGCACACTTCAGAGCTGGACTCAAAAGTCTAAGTCGAAAAATTCATTAATAAGTAACGAATCGAACGAAGAAATTGTACAAACTTATAATTAAAAGCTTTATTTTTATAAAATCTAGTGCATTTGCATTGCAATTTTTTTTGGCATTAGGAAGATTTTGTTTTCACTGACTGGAAGTTTTTTTCTGTAATATAAACATATGTATGAATGTACATTTTGCTCCTTTGTTGCACCATAAAAATCAAAAATTTGAAGTTACTTAAGTCGCAATTTACACTATGGACATTTCTTGCCGGACAGAAAAAGTTTGTTGGTAAGGGGGCGACGCTGTATGCTTGGCACTCTTTACTTCTTGCCTCTCTCGCCAACAAACTTTTTCTGTCCGGCAAGAAATGTCCATAGTGTAAATTGCGACTTAGCAAAACTGATCCTCCATACCTTCTCTATATGTTAAACAAAAATCATTGTCATATCTCAAACTGAACTGAAGTTATAGCAAAATAAATTTCATTGAATCAGTATAAAAAGGGTCATTTTGAAAACTTTAATCGCATTTTGCCAAGTTTGATTTTTTTTTGAGATACAACTATCAGGGGTGTGCTGGAAATCGCAAACGCAAAACGCAAGAATTTTAAAAGTCGTTTTTTAGTAAAATTTCTGTAATAAAAGAATTTTATGACAAATATTATACAAACCTTTTTCTATTAAACAGAATTTTATAACAAAAATTATAAAAATTTGATTAAAAGTGTTTTATAAACAGCCTCCAAATTCTTGCGTTTTGCGTTTGCGATGTTCCAATAAAGGAGCGATACGTACCTATAAAGGAATGGGTATAAAAAAACATGCAATATCTTTTATTTATAATCAACTTTATTTATTTTATCAATATTATTTATCTATCCAATTTATCACATTTTTTTAAAGTTTTAAATTTTTTTAACAGCCGCAGTTATTGTTTTTTTTTTTCAAATAATCATTGTACAGGAAAGTATTTTTTGTACTTGAAAAGATCATAGTTGCATCACAGAGAACTACTAGATTTTGTGAAGATTTGATCAAAGTTTACTCATGTAGTAGATTTTGTTTTGTATTGAAAACAGTGTGACCATTTTGACATTTTTGTAGCCAAATTAAGCATGTAAAATTTTGATATTAATTTTACAGTTTGATAGAACTAAACAAATTTTTTAATTTTCTGTTATGACAATATTTGCGGTATTGGGTAAAAAAGTTTGTTGGTATAGTTATTGAATTTTTAGTCTACAACCAAGTTTATTGAGTCAATTAAAAAAAGTTGTTGCCCAAAATAATTTTTTTCAACAAAATGTTTACCTGATTTTTTATAATAAATTGTTGGAAATTTTGAAAAAATCAAACAAAAAGTTTATTGAATATTTATTTATTTACTCATGAATTATGATGTTCTGAATTCTACATTAAAATTTGTTGTTGTGGAATAATCTAGTTTCTATGCGCATTTCGCTGGTAGCTTAGGCCAGATCATCAGGAAACCTTTTTCCAAAGACTAAGGAAGGAAAAATTAAAGATATTATACAAATAAAACTGTAAAGCGAATTAGAATTACTAACACTCAAGTCTTACTTGAAACAAAATCGAAGCCATTCAAACATGGACGAGACAATTTCAAATATTTTTTTGAATCAAATATTGTTTTTTATTGAATATGAAGAAATAATAAAATTTTCATTATTAATTATGTTTTATTGAGTGCTATTTTGCAAAGCGCAATTTTGATAATTTTTTCATTGAATCAAATAAAAAGTTTGCTGAACTAAAATTTTATTTTTAACAAATTGTGTTGTTAAAAATTTTCTTGAGATATTTTTTTCTGTGATGTGTACTAACAGTTTTAAAATTAATGGCCAATATAAAATTCACCATGTTTTGATAATAAAAAAGTTAAATTTCATAGGTACATGGATGGTGATTTTAAAACAAAAGGAAAGCTTAAGCTTTTGCCCTTGAATGAAACGGTAAGGGGTTGCTAGATTTTAAAGGGATTTTATTTAAATTCCAGATTCATCATGAAGGAATTTTCATGATCAAAGTAATTTTCTAATGCGCATGTCGTCCTTTTTACATTTTTTTCTAGCTGGATGTTTAAAACCATCAACAAAATCTCTCTTTTAGACTTTTTATTAGAATAATAATTAGTAGTTAAGGTTTGTTTGCAATGTAGTCCTGTTAATCAAAACTTAAATATTCAAAGGATTTCTTATTAGGTCAAAGATAAAATTTAATATTAGCATTTAGTTCAAAACTAGATTTTTGCTAGAGTTAATAATTTTCTTATTATACCTTCCACAACTAATTTTGAAGAGGGTATACTAAGTTTGTCATTCCGTGTGAAACTTTTTATATTTATAAACAAAATTAAACAGGTTTATTAACAAAGTTTTTTATAAATAAGGACGTATATATTTTGGGTCATTAATTAATTTTAAATCGATTAAGCCATGTCCTTCTGTCTGTCTGTCCGTTTGTTTGGCGAAAAACTTAAAAGAAAGGAACAATATTGGTGTCAAAATGGTAAATTCGCCTTGAGCAACACGTTGAAAGACAATTTTGCTTCTCGGAAATAAAGGAAGTTTTTGCTTTGAATAATTACAAGCAAATAATAATGGATATATTACAACAATCTAAAGCACACGAAATCGTATGTTAAGCTCAGGGAACCAGCCGTGGGTTACCATTTATTATGAGATGCTGAAACCGGGCCATAATGTCACACGGGACCTATATTAAACACAATCATTATACCCTTCACCACAATTAGTTGTGAAGAGGGTATATTAAGTTTGTCATACCATGTGAAACTTTTTTATTATTCATATCAGACCCCATAAAGTACATATATTCTGGGTCCTTGAGTAATTCTAAGTCGATTTAGCCATGTCCGTCTGTCTGTCCGTCTGTTGAAAACACGCTCACTTTCGAACAACTCAAAAGAAAGGAACAAACTTGGTGCCAAATTGCTTGTAGTTATCCTAAGGGATTGCAATCCAGCAAAATCGGTTTAGTAGGACCAGAGCTTTGAGTCAAAATGTGGAACCACCACCTAAAAAAATCGATAATTTTGTTACAAAAAATAACATAAATGCTGGAACAAGGCACGGAATGAGATAAGATTTTGCAAGAATTTGTTTTATTTCACTGGAAATCACGCTGCTGAATTTCGTGAAGATCCCTCCATAATTTACCCTAAGCCCCATATAAACAATACTCCCGGAAAACAGTTTAGTACGCCTAAAACCGTACAAAATAACGCTAGTGTAACAAAATTTGGTACGTCACAGTTTTTTAGGACTAGAAATAACACTGTGAAATTTCGTGACGATCGGTTTATAATTTACCTTAGGCCCCATATAAACCCTACTACCGGAAAAAAATAATGCAATCATAACAAATTTTGGCTCGTCACAGTTTTATAGGACTATAAATGATACTGTGAAATTTCGTGAAGACCAGTACAGCCGAATATAGCACTCTAACTTGTTTTTTTTTGAAACGAGCATTGTTTAAAAACCGCCTGGAGTGTGTGACATGAAATGAAGTTTCAAAATTACATTGCTCTGCCACATGTTGCTAGAGCAGTCAAAAAACTATTTTAAAAATAGTGGCTAGAAAGTTTTGCTCCCCCGCGTAAAAACCAAACCTTGTCCCGTCCGACTACTATGTGCTTCTATCGATGCGGAACGCTCTTACTGAAATATGCTTAATTTCAGAACAGAGTATCTGAAAATAGCTTAATTAATTCTCGTTCTGGTTCTTTTGGGATGGCATCCATATGTTGCCAAAAAGAAGAGAACAGCTAACGATTGTCAAAACTTCACTCAAAATATTATGTAGTTAAATTCAAACGAAAATTAATTTTAAACAACTCAAAATTCATTTAAAAAACAGGGGCCAAATTCTGGCAGTCGTGATCGAGTACTTTCTCGATTCGAAAGCAATTTTATTTCAGTCGATACTGAACGAATCGAAATTATTTTTTCAGTACATATTGTGAAACTCAAATTAATGCTTTATAACACTGAAAAAATAATTCCAATTCGTTCAGTATTGACTGAAATAATTAGATAATCAATTGCTTTCGAATCGAGAAAATACTCGATCACGACTGCCAGAATCAGGCCCCAGATCATTTACATTTCATTTAAAACAAATGATTTTAACATTAATTTCTAAATTTTTTATTTATTGAACATCATATTCCTTAAAATTTAATTGTTTTTACTTTTAAAAAATATATTTTAACACATTATTTTTATTTTTGGTAGTTTGTTTTTTGAATAACAAACATAAAAGTTAAAAAATAAAATTATTTGTAAAATAACTATATTTTTATTAAATTTTGAAAGTACGGAAAACGAATTTAATAACCCACAATCAGTTACTGTAATAATTTTATGAGTGTTTGAATGAATTTAGAGTGAATCAATGTTTCCCATTTAATTGTCAAAATTTGCCAAATATTCAGAATTTTTAAAAATCCCTTTTTAGATAAATACTACAGAATAAACTGCAATTATTTATGTACATATATACACCTACCCAAGTGCTGTAGGATATCAAATGGTCGGTTTTATACGACTAAACTTTCTTACTTGTTTTTATTAAAAAAAGGTCATAATTGATCTTACTTAAGCTCAAGTTCCAATAGAAAACGTGTTAAGAAACTACAGCATTAAAATTTTGACTTTAGATTTAGTAAGAATATCGCAGACACATGCTACACATGCTTTTGTATCTGGTTGTTTTGTAACTACTACTAATAATAAATAGGGTGTGCAGCAGCGAGACGATATTAAGAAATGTGTGTAAATTTAAATTATTTTAATAACCGAAATGTCAATATGTATTCATTAAAATACATATTAAGGGAATTCAAACGGTAGTCATAAAGTCATACATCTGTATGTCTAAAAATATGGCCGAAGTGCAGTTGCCCCGTAAAATAGTACGAAAAAAATATATAAACAAATATTCCACCCAATTCAGAATAAAAAAAGAATAAAACCAAAATTAAAATTTTAGGGGGCTGAGGCCCGTGGGGGTCCCGCCCACTTAGGGATATGCAGGGAAACCACAAAAATGCAATTACATGTTTTTCCTTGTGCGACCAATGAAGGCAGAAACAATATATCTATCCGTTTAAGAGCTTTTTATGCATTTTGGCATCGATTTGTTAGTGCATATTTTGGCATATTTTACCGTTTGGAACATAATTTAGTTAAAAGAGCATTTTTGCAGCATTTTTTAGGTTTTAAGCGCATATTTTGTCTTTTTAAGGCATATTTTGTCTTTTTAAGGCATATTTTGATACATATACGATTTTTTTGATTGCAGTATTATTCGGATATAAGAACATCTCATATAAGAACAAAACGCTTATAAGAAACATTTTCAAAAACACCATGTCTTTTTTGCGATTTTTCTAACAAAAAAGGTTTCATATAAGTAAAACGCTTATAAGAAAAATACTGATAAAAGAACATTTTTCTTAAACACCAAAATCACAAAATGTATAGAAAAAGAATTTATATAAGAAACTTCCAACGGCAACACAGAATTTATGTAGTTTGCATGGACAACTCTGTTTTCTGACAGTTTTACAACAAGAACAAAGTTTTTTTTTATTTTTAAGCTGGAGGTCCACACCATGCGTTACTCGCTTTTTCGCAGCATACGCAGCTGTCAAAAAAGTAGAATCTGGGTAGTTTTACGTAGTAAGTTACATGCACAAAAGCGTAGATGCCTTGAGGCGAAAATAAGGTTTACTTTCTACTTTTGTAAGCGTCACAAGCAGCGTTCGAACAAATCAGCTGATTTTGACAAATTAAATTTTATATTTACTTGTGCTGCTGCTGCATAAAAAGCGTTGCATGTAACTTGAAACGTAGAACGCAAGTAAGGTTATAAAAGCATGCGCTGCGTGGAGGCGAAAACGCGTGTTATGGACCTCCGGATGAGCGAGCTGGTACTCATGAGAAGCTTTGTGTTTTTTGTCAATAAAACCAAAAGTTAAAATTTTAAAAGAAATAAAAAAACGGTATAAAAAGAAGCGAAATTGCAAAAAATATAATATTGGTCTTTCAACGTTATCTAAAATAGTGAAAAACTCAAAAGACGTAGACAATAATTATTTGAAAGTTAGAAACGTTAACATAAGGTCTTCACCTGACAATTTTTTGTCATACCAAACGTCAAAGTCCATATAGAAAAAACTTTAAAATGTTTGTCAGCGTTTTTTTTTTTTATATTAAGTTTGACGTTTATTATAAAAAAAATTGTCAGGTGATTACCCTATGTAACAAAAAAAGAGACAGAAGACCAAAATATGAAAGTCTTATGGCCATAGCTACTTATATAAGAAATAAGTTTCTTATATAAAATAGTTGTATATAAGAAAGAAACGCTTATAAGAAACTTTTTTCCTGGATTTTTTAAGTTTCTTATATCCGATAAATACTGTAGTAAGCTTTCGCAGCAAATAAAAAAATTTTTTTTTTCGAAATTCTGGTCTGTATGCCCTACTCTAAAATGAAGACAAGCAGGTTGTCATTTAAGATAATGTTGTTTTAAACTTCCAAATTTTACATAAAAGCACAAATTAAGGAAAAAGCAATTATGCACATACGTTTTTGGCGATGTGTGCAATACATAGAATTCTGAACCAATTTTTTAGTACACCGATCGACTCAGAATCACTTTTTAAAGTGGTCCGTCTGGCTGATTGTCTGTCTATGTTTACCTTGTGCGCAAGGTACAAGTTGCAATTTTGTACATAATTTTATCGAATTTGGTAAAGGCATTTTAATTGTACTAAGGACGAAGTCTATTTAAATGGGAAGAATCGGTCTTTAGTTTAATATATTCCCCATAAAAACTTCTTTCCAAATTAGACTATTTGTGTAAGTAAGCCATCTAATTGTATTGGCATTTAGATTATATTCGCCCAAAAAATATGTTACAGCAGATTAAATTCTTTTCGAATTGGTCTGTAAATACTATGGGGTTAAGGCTTTACCGATTATAAGTTAAGTATTGTTTTTTTTTTTTAAATGCAAATGTTGAATATTTTGTTTTTAAATGAGCAATTTTTGATTTTTTTGGGGCATATTTTTAACATTTTTGAGGGCATATTTTCGAATTTTTGCTGCATATTTAATGCACATAAAACGCATTTTTAGAGCATATTTCTGGTTTCCCTGGTGATATGTGTGGGTCTCATATTAAAGGTAATTTGCTCACGATTGCAAATATGTATTTTTTTTTTATTCGCACATTATTTTCCTCTCTAGGTTGATTTAAGTATCTTTTAGGTGCAGAAATACTTTAGTTAGCGAAGCCGGTGTTTGTTAACCAACGTGTACTACGGCGTACAACAATTTCAGTAACGCCCAAATTACTTGCATCTGCCATATTTATATTTTTGTTTCTATCACACACGATTTTACTCTTCGCTGTCTAAACTTTGACTGATTTGGTTTACGAAACTACAACTTCTTTTATAGTCTTTCGTACGTCTACCTGAACTCAAAGAAGTAGTGGCCGAAGTAGGAGTAATTTCAGTTTGAAAACTTAACTCATCGGAGGGTTAAGAGAAATCTAATGCTGCGCTGCAGGCAGGAAATTTTATAAAATTCTTGATTCTTATTAAGACAACCGTGGATACGTTGTGGTGGAGTTGTTTTTCCACCATAGCATGATGTCGAAGTCTTGTAAATACATTCATACATATTACGAGTTTGAGAAGTTTATCTGTTGCCAATTGCATTTTCAAAACGTTTAAAAAGGGTTAATATTTAATTGATATGAATATTCGATTTTTTCTTTTTTTTTTTTGGATTACGGTAACTTTTTCTGTTTTTATTAAGAACGATTAAAATAACACGACGTATTTTAATTTACATTCATTTAGCCATTTTTTTAGATTTTCTTAAATAAGAACGCAAATCTTTATATTCCAGAAATTATTTCAAAGTCAACGATTGTTTTTCAATAATATTTTGTTGAATTGTACTCAAACGATTTTGAAGAAACGTATTTATTTGTGATTCAGCAATTTGGAAAAAAAATTCTGGTTACATTTATGAAAAAATTAACAAAAAAAAAAAAAAATTTTCAAGTCAATGATATAACTATGGATGTATCTGGATATGTGCGAGTATGAAACACAATAAGTACATTAATGAAATCAAATGCGCATGGATAAACACAAGTATGAGAATAAACAGATATGAGTACGCACACGTATTGAAAATTGTCGATATGTGCTAGAGTACTTTAATTTTTTTTATACCCATTGACTTTCTCTGGTACCCACACATTTCACTAAGTGGGCGGGCAGTTTTTTGGATCCACGGGCCTCAGCCTCCTTAAATTTTAATTTTGGTTTTTTTTTAATTCCTCTCTGGAATTTCAAATTTTGTTTATTTTTTTTTTTGCCTAAAATAATTATATGAAAAAACTTGACTGCTGTCAACCCCTCATAATCTAGATAAATATTTATTATTATTTCGCAAAGTTTTGGTTGCTTTGTAGACTTTATATTAAAAATATTATTATTTCGCAAAGTTTTGGTTGCTGTGTAGACTTTATATTAAAAATGGATAAAGTTATTACGATACAACATTTTTACTTCTAAGTCCAACAAAAAGAACTCGGTGAAAAAATCATTTTCATCAAATAATAAAATAAAGCAAAATTAAAGAAAAATGTTTAAATTTAAATAAATAAATAAATTTAAAAGTTTAAAATACAAAACTTTAAAAACGTAAACAAAAATGTTTTTTGAATGAAAATTCGTAAGAATAACAAAATTTTTTTCAACTTTTTAAATTGGACTTATGATGTTTTGTACAATGTCGATATTTAAAACCGCTTAATTTGTGTTGTCTTTATATTCACTAATAAATAAATCACAGCATCTTTGAGAAGAAGAAAACATGCCATAAAGCAGGGAAATTCGTTCATAAGTACAGACGATTATTCTAACGGATTATAATTGTCTTTAAAGTGTTGCCTAGCCGATGCCACGTTCGCTCCTTTTTTTTTGTCATCGAAAGAATAAATGCACGGAACGAATCATATTTCTTTAAATATCATTAAAAGGGTATATATGTATGTATAAGTTTCTACAACATTGATCTAAGGCCCAATAAAGTATATATCGCTCCTTTATTGCAGCTTAGTCATATCTCAAAAAAAAAAAAAAAATTAAATTTGGCAAAATGCGATTAAAGTTTTCAAAATTTACCTTTATATACAGATTTAATAACATTTAATTTGCTATAACTTCTCTGAAGGAAACCTGGGTGCAAGTGTCTCCAAGTCACCAGTTTTGTCGACTATATTGGTGACATTATCAACGAAGTGTCTACACTACATTACATTTGCCACTATATTTTGCTTAAATACAAAAAAGAGTTTATCAATAACAACTGAGAAGTACAATTCCTATAAAAGTTGAAGAAATAATAAAAAAAGATTACTATGATTTCGTGTTCTTACAAAAAGTGTAGACTACTTTTACTAAAATGTACTAGCGATTCTCTGGTTCCAATGTCTACATATCGCTCATTTGCTGCAAGACCGGCATAACTCAAAAAAAATCCATTTCGAGATAAACGCATTTAAAGTTTTTGATTTGTTCTAACTACTACGAAAAAAAGAAGACACATTCTCTTCAAACTGGGAAAGTATTAAAGATATAAAGATGAATTTAATACACAATATAAAGAAAAACAAAGCGAACAATTCTGCATCTCTAACTCCGAAATTTAATTTTTTGAGTTATGCCGGTCTTGCAGCAAATGAGCGATATGTTCCCAAAGGAACTACCTAGTCAGTACGTAGTCAGTAGTACCAACGTCAGTAGTAGATTTCCAATGACACGCACATGTTAAATGTCTATTGTAAATAACATTTCCTGGGGTATAATAAGTCACTATTACTGGTGACTGTCAATAGTTAATCAGTACAGATTCATTAGTGACATTTCCTGCAGGGTTCGGTTCAGTTTGAGATATTATGCTGATTTTTATTTTACATATAAATAAGGTTTAAAGGAACACTTTTGCTTAAATAACTTAAAATGTTTTATTTTTTTAGATATGACTATGTTGCAATAAATGAGCGATTTATATACATATATACTAGGAACACGCATCTTGGTTATCAATACACAACATTCGACAAAATTTGGGCGAGATTGGACAAGTGGGCATGCCACTTTTCATACAAAGACATTAAGGATTTTTTTTAAATCCAAGGGACAGCAACAGCTTAAATTTTCAAATTAGGTGCAAGCATCCGACAAAATATGGACGGGATTGCACAAGTGGGCGTGGCACAAAGGTGTTTTATTTATATCTAAAGAAGGGTATATAAGTTTCGCCATATCCGAATATAGCACTCTTACTTGTTTCTTAATAATTTCATTTATTTTCAGTTATTAGGGTTAATTGTTTACATTTTTTCGATTGTTGACTAGTTAAAATGGCAGCTGACAAAAAAAAAAAAAAATATATATATATATATATATATAAATGTGTATTTCTGTTGCGGTTCCATTTGAGAACGCAAGTTCGGTTGCCACATATAATCGTCCCATAAGTTCAACACCACACTTTAATCCAGTGCCCATGTTCTGTAACTCTCGCGTCGAGAAAGTTTTCGATTGAAATGTGTGAAATGAAACAAAAATGCCATAAATTGAAACAAACAGCTGTTTTTCTCACTTAACTGTGTCTGTAACTTTTTTAGCGAGTACAAGCTGTCACGTAAGGAAATTACTCGCTAATTAACAGAAAAAGTGTGTCTGTAACATTTTGGTGAGAAAAGTTCCCGCTTTGAACTGTCAAATAAACTCACGAATAAAAATGGGGCGAGAAAAAATTTTAACACTAAAAAACAATTAAAAATGCAAAATGCAAAGAATAATAATAATAATATTTTATTCTTGGCACATTTTTCATTGTTTTATTATTTTGCTTTTAACATTTTTATAAAATATACGAATGCCTTCAAAGCTCGTTTGCAAACAACAAACATTAAAGTCGCTCTTTATACAATTTGGCGTAGCCGACGGTTGTGTTTTCGCCGCCGTCGTTGAAAAACTTTCAATTTAAGTAAATTTTGGTCGCCGTCAACGATATGTGTTACTGGCGTTCTGAACGTCTTCAATGTCACATCGGCTTCGAGGTCAATATTATGACATTTATAACGTAACGACGTAATCTCTTTTGATAGTTTTCGACATGAGTTACAGACACACATTTTTCTCACTTTTCGAGAAACGATGGAATATTTTGTTTCACTCTTTTCGATGCAAGAAGTTCTCACTAAAGTTACAGAACATGGGCACAGCTTTAAAAACCAAAATAATTGTATAAAACATTGAAATTGGAAGAATTTTGATATTCGAATTCACCGATTCTAGTATTCTTGAATACGATATGGCAAACCCTAAAAAGAACTTAACTGTAATTAATATGTTACATTCAACGCAATTAATTGACATTACATTTACATATATTTCCCATATAACTTACAAGATTTTACTTCAAAACTTTATAAAAGAGTGCAAGCCAGTTAATGGAAATTTCATATACATTAAGTTAGCTTATAAGTATAAACACAATTGTTACACTATAAAACATGAAATCCCAAAGTATTTTATTAATATTGACAGTGTTATTTTTAAAATTACTTTTTATTAATTGCGGAAATTTACGTGAGTATAACTGCTCGTCTACAACTGACATGATTTGCGTTGTAAAACATCTTGATTTGTGCCAATTCACACGTTGCAAGTCTTATTGATCAGCTTGCTACCTTATAGGCGAGAGAGAGTGAGAGAGAAACGTTTCTTTTCCTCTCGTCACTCTCGTTATAAAGTACCAAGCTGATCAATAAGACTTGCAACGTGTGAATTGTGACTTAACAACCGTGTTATAACATGAGAAAACTTCTAACATGATGAGTCTATACTTAACACAAACATCATATTAGTGTTAAAGTTAAGGGCATAATAAACCACACAAAATGCTTGGCAAACACACACATTATTTCCGTTTGGGGTTTGCCAATAAACAACACAAATATTCTCCGTTCAAACATTAATTTTCATTTTTGTTTTGTTTTCAATGCCAATAGTGCTGCGGCAATTTTGTTGCTTTTAGCTTAAAACGGAAAAGAAATTATAAAATAAAGGCAAAAAATTTAAAGTAAACAGTTTTTAAACAACGAGCTGTTTTGTGGTAAGCAATACTACTAAAAAATTTAATTTAATATTAAAAATTAATTGAATTGCATACATTTCGCATTAGACGTCACAAAAAGTTTGACAAATATCCAACATGTCTGCCAAATATTAAAAATTTTTAATATTTCTGCAAACATTGCTTCAAATGTTTGTCCAAACAGCAAACACCCCAATTAACAACACAAAATGTTTGTACAAACGTAAAATTTTGACATGTTTGCCAAGCCATTTGTGAGGTTTATAATGCTCTTTAAGCATTTCATGTCAGTTGTAGACTGCATGTAATGATCGTATCGACCTTTTTATATATGTACGTAAACTAAATTTCAATTTATTTTTCTTACAGCTTCTGAAATCCAAAAATGCAAGTCAATTGATAATGACGAGTGCATAGTTAAGAGCATAAATCAAATTTCGAAACTGTATCCACAGGGAAATTCGGATTTTGGTTTACCAAATATTACCGCAATAACTCTTAAGGATATAACTTTTTCTGAATTTAATGAGAAATCACCAGTTCAAATAAATTTCAAATACAATAATTTAATTGTCACTGGTTTGGAAAATATAAAAGTGCTACGAGCCCATGGGTTCAATAAGAACCTAACGGAAACTTTAGAACTTGACTTTTTTATAGAAAAACTCTCTATAGATGGCGACTATGAAATGAAGGGAAAACTTTGGATTTTTCCCTTTAATGGCAATGGTAGGGGAAACATCGCTTTCAAAGATATTTTATTAAAATATAAGATGACAATTAAATTGGAGTCGCGAAATAATAAAAACTATGGTAAAATCGATAAATTAAAGCTGTACAAAATAGAACCAAAGAAGTAAGTTTTATACGGTGTTATAATTGTAGTAATTACATATATAAACTTTTAAAATTTTTATTTTCATAATTTCAGATTGATTTTAAATTTTGAAAATGTTCTCAATAATAATGTTGCTATATCGAAGAGCATAAATGATATCATCAATGAAAACTGGCAAGATCTTTGGATAGAATTCAAAAGTAATATCGTTAAAGCTGTTGAAGAACTTATTACAGATATATTGAATCGCATTTTAGATGAACTATCGGTAGATGATTTTTACTCCGACTAAAAAATAACAGTCATTTTTAAATCAATTTTTTTCGACCTAATTTCCAGTTTTATGTTCATGTTATACGAAATGAGTTGTACAAATAAAGAATTTTCTGAAAGTGATAAAAATTTAATTTTCACATATGATACATTAGGGTGGCCGTTATTTTCTTTTTTTTGATTTCTTATATTCTCCCCCCCCAAATCGGTTCAGTTTTATGTAAAAAAAATACAAAAAAATTTCGTAGCGATAAGTTGTGTTTTAGGGGGGGCGTCGGCCCCTCAAAGTTTGCCATCAAGCCATTTATTCAAATGTAATTTGTTTGCATATGACTATCTCTTAAAAACAACATTTTACAAGAACATGGTATATGGCAATATTTTAGCTCTTCTAGTCAACAACATTAGCCTCGAAGAAAGTTTTTTGCTAAAATTAATATTTAAGAAAATAATTAAGAAAATAACAACAAAATTCCAAACATTTTATATACGTTTTATATATATAAAAGAGGGATTTAATGTCAAGTGAACTAATTTTGAAATCGAAATCTTTCGATTTGGATGAAATTTGCACCACCGTTAGTCCCATTGAATAGTAGTTCAGACACAAATTTTCAACAAGATCGGTCAAAAAGTTTCTGAGTTTGGGAGGGTCAAAGTTTGAAATTTTGGCCATACAGGTGTTCTTTCACATCCATGTAACTTATTACCAATTGGGGTTAGCAAAATTTGTCCCAAGCAGCTTAGATAGCTATTTGATCAATCTTTAAAAAAAAAATTTTTTTGTTTTTTTTTGAATTTGTTAAAATTTTTTTTTTAAATTTACAACTTGGCAAAAAAAAAAAAAAAAAAAAGTTTTAAATATAAAAAAATATGTTAAAAAATTTTTTTTAAAAAGATTGATTAAATAGCTATCTAAGCTGCTTGAGACAAATTTTGCTAACCCCAATTGGTAATAAGTTACATGGATGTGAAAGAACACCTGTATGGCCAAAATTTCAAACTTTGACCCTCCCAAACTCAGAAACTTTTTGACCGATCTTGTTGAAAATTTGTGTCTGAACTACTATTCAATGGGACTAACGGTGGTGCAAATTTCATCCAAATCGAAAGATTTCGATTTCAAAATTAGTTCACTTGACATTAAATCCCTCTTTTATATATATAAAACGTATATAAAATGTTTGGAATTTTGTTGTTATTTTCTTAATTATTTTCTTAAATATTAATTTTAGCAAAAAACTTTCTTCGAGGCTAATGTTGTTGACTAGAAGAGCTAAAATATTGCCATATACCATGTTCTTGTAAAATGTTGTTTTTAAGAGATAGTCATATGCAAACAAATTACATTTGAATAAATGGCTTGATGGCAAACTTTGAGGGGCCGACGCCCCCCCTAAAACACAACTTATCGCTACGAAATTTTTTTGTATTTTTTTTTACATAAAACTGAACCGATTTGGGGGGGGAGAATATAAGAAATCAAAAAAAAAGTTCTCCATACAACTAACGGCCACGCTAATGATACATATTTTTAATTTTTTGTGGTCTATTTTAGTATATCAGTGGTTTTCGACAATCAGCGTTACTGCTATAAGATTTTAAATTAAAATTTACATAATTACAGTAAAATTTCAAACGATATTTAAATAAGGAAACAAGTCGGACATAAGGAATTATAGAGGCATTGCAAAATTTAATGCAATTCCCAAACTTTTTGAAAAATGTTTAACAGACTCTCTCTGCCACAGTGTATCCTCAGTCATATCACCATACCAGCATGGTTTCAGGAAAGGTTGTTCTGTAGTAACAAATATTTTACAGCTAACAACTCTAACAAATCGAGCTTTTAAGGATGGCCAACTACTGGACGTTATTTATACTGACTTCAGCAATGCTTATGATAAAATCAACCATAGCCTACTTCTCACTAAGCTGAATTTATTAGGGTTTACTAGCAACGCTTGGTTGCAGGTTACAGTCGTACCTAACCTGCAGGACACAGTGTGTTCTTTTTGATAATTACACTTCCTAGGAAATTTCTGTTAGCTCCGGTGTCCCTCAAGGAAGTCACCTAGGCCCTTTGCTATTTTCGATTTTCATAAACGATTTGCCGCTTGTAATGAAGCATTGAAATGTTTTAATATACGCTGATGATGTTAAGATGTTTCTCAGCTACAAATTATCTTCAGATGTGGCGTATTTGCAGCGGGATTTAAATAGTATTTACGGATGGTGTAAATATAACCAAATGGAGCTAAACTTAAAAAAATGCAAGCACATGCGATTTTCTAAAAATTGCACATCAATGCTACACTATTTCCTGGACGGGTATCAACTAGATCTAGTTAAAGAATTTCTGGATCTTGGTATTCTACTTGATTCTAAGCTAGATTTCTGCAAACATATTACAATGACGATTAATAAAGCACGTGGTGTGCTTGTTTATATAAAACGATGGTCTAAAGAGTTTACAGATCCTAATGTAACGAAACAACTATACATATCGCTTGTAAGGCCAATTTTGGAGTATGGGTCTATTGTCTGGGATCCTGAAATTAATATGCACGTAGACCAAATTGAATCTGATTAAAAGCAGTTCCTCTTATTCTGCCTGAGGACCTCATTTGGTCGTTATGCTTGGAATCTTCCTTCGTATACTGCGGGGCTATCATTAATTAAACTATCTACTTTAAAAAGCCGAAGGACTATGCTAAATGTGGAATTTCTAATTAATTTGATTAATGGCACTGTCCTCTCCGACTTCCTTCTTCGTAACATAAATTTTAATATTCCACGACGTTTTACCCGACACCTAATACCTCTGCACCTTCCTGTTGTTCAAACAAATTATGTTGATGCTGATCCTTGGAGGAGAATATGCAAAAATATCAATGAATTGTATAGCTTAATAGATTTTTCTATTAATGTAAATGTAATTAAACGCAATATTCAGGCCTGTCATAGAATTCCATTCCGATCGAAAGTGGTTTTAATTCCGTATATTGCTTTTTCAGAAAACGAAAAATTTTTTCGGAATGAAACCACTTTTGGTTTTCTAAGTGGAATTGATTGTTTCAGTATTTTATAACCGAAAAACCTACTTAAAACTATTTTTTATGGATAAAAATGGAATGGAATTCTATGACAGGCCTGAATAACGTGAAAAATTGTTCGCGGGAAAAACTTTTTCACGATAAGGGGCATTTTTTCCCGAGAATCCCTTAGATTTTCTCACTTTATTTTTGCTAGGGAACAGAACATGTATGTAAGTAGCTCCTCCTATAAATCGAATATTAAGGGTTTAAAAGTTAATTAGACATAAACCGATATATTGCTCAACAAAATGCAAAACAACAGGTCGATTGCCTGCGGATTTGTGAAGCTTTCAATTGACTTGGTGGCAGAATTTTGGAAAATAATAATATAAGATGTTCTATTGCAACTTTAAATAATATTCTAAATTGGTTTTAATTCTTAACTCAAAAAGGTAATCAAACTAGCGGACTTATCCTCTAATGGTCGTCCATTGTTTTGTCCTATGCTCGCAATTGAAATTGCATTTGGATTTGCATTTGTTTTTTACAACATTACAAAAATATTTGACACTCCAGTCCCTATATAAACATGTACAAATTTCGACTTAAAGGCCTTTAATTAGCAGTAAAAAGCACAGCTAAGCAATCCATTGCTTGTTGTTTGTATTCATTGCTGTAATTCAGCGCGAATTAATAATAGCAAGTAAAAATTTGCGGCAAAAAACTGTGTGCATAATGCTTTAAACACATCCGAGACAGCAAGCTACCGACTTCAATATGACAAAAATAGAATACATGTGTGTATATGGCAATGATTATTTTCACGACGTCACGGCTACATGGCTGCAGGTTGTTGTCTGTGCTTATTTTGTCGTTGTAGTCAAATTAAACTAATTTCTATTTTTGTGCACTACAAAACAGAAGAAGTGTTGCTAATAAAAAGAAAAATATTTAAAGAATGAGTGCTTAAATTTTTTTTTTTTTTTTTGTTTAACAGAAAAGAATCAGCTTGAAATAAGAATATTAACTCGGCTCAGCACCAAATTGATATTTATATAATTTTTTAGTATTCTTGAAAGAAGATCTATAGGAACATGTTGTTCGCGCCAACGCTCCTAGCTAAGGAGTTATAGGTCGTAAAAATTGCAAAATACTTTATCCATATCTATTTAGGTAAAAAATTAATCTATAAAAATCAGATTGTGGTTATTTTGTTGAACTATTTATGGTTTTTAATCCAAATTTTAAGTATTTTTATAATTAGGCTTAAGTTCATCAAATTTAATTTTCATTAAATTATTTTTATGAAGAAAGGAATTTTACAACACGAAAATTAGTTAAAATTGTTATTGATAATTTTTCATTCCTGACGTGGCTGGGGCTCGAACCCCGGCCGGCAGGTTACCATGACATGTCTCGATCGCAACCACTCGATCTCCTCAGATGGATTTGCCGTCTTACACTCGCAGCCATCGACGACTGCTGACGTCAATAGTCAAACATCAATCCTTAAACCAAATTGTATTTTAACCTTTGGTAGATCGAAATTTGCTTTTCTTATCCATTTTTAATTGATTTTACGTGTTTTTTCCTTACTTCTGCTTTCTCGTACTTTTGTCAAGAATTCTTCTTGAAGTCGAAAGTACATTTTTTGTTTGTTTTTTCATTTTTGTCGTTCCTTTTTGTTGACCTTTTTTTAGCACAACTTGAAGGACAAATGAACACATAGAGCTCGTGCCTTAGCTTTAACAATAATCAGATTGTGGTTATTTTGTTGAACTATTTATGGTTTTTAATCCAATAAAATATGGGAATCATTGGAAAATGCTTCAAAATGTGTTTTACATGGAGTTTAAAGCATACAGATTTACCAATTAGGAGGTAATATTATATATTCATACTCCGCGGCTGACATTTTTTACGAAATTGGCTTTATATTTAAATTATGTCGATATTTATTTATTTAACCCTAGATATTTGCTTAATAAACTTTCTTTATTGCGGGTTTTCGACCTTGCGGGACACTTAAGTAATTATGTACATATTACAATAATTAAATAAGTAACAAGTACATAAATTATTACTACATACATATGTACATATTTTTTCTTAAACTTATAAATAAATTGAGAAATTTTATAAAATAAAGTTTTTTAAATCTTTATAAATATAGAATTCTATATGATGGAGTTACTAAAAATATGGGTTATAAAAGCTTGAAGTATTCTTCCCTATACATAGTCTTTTGAATTGTATTTTAAGAAAAATTTGTATGAAAATTTTTCATCAAAACACATTTCAAACTTATTTTATTTTTTATGAATACGGCAGATTATGTTTTAATAAATATATTTACAAAATTTTAAGTTTTGTAGAAAATCTTTCAAGCAATACTTATTTTTGAAATTTGATCTTAACGGAATTTTTAATACATCATGTGAAAGATATTTCGAAGTAATTTCTAATATAACCAGTACTTCTTTGATCCAGTTTTTACCTAAAATGCAGTTGTTGGGTATCACTTGCGCAGAAGTAAAGTTTAATCTTCGAAAAACATCACTTTTAAGAAACTTGGCATGACTTTTAAGTGTCAAAAGTTTTTTTATGCAGCAAATTTTGGCAATTATTGATGCAGTTAATTTTCTGAAGCAATAGCTTTTGACATAAAAGAAATCGTTTTATTTTCTTTTTTTTTTGTAATGCTTTTTCTTGTCATTTATAAGAAAACTGTCACTTGTTGGTTCAATATTTTTAATAAAATTTGACATCGTTATTGTTGATAACATTTTTATTATTATTTTTTGTTTTGCAATTCAAACTTTGCACAACTGTTGTGCAGTAAAAAAGTATCAGCATCACAACTGCAGCTGGTAATTACGCATCAGCAATAAAATTTTGCATCACTGCAGCATTGATGAATAGTTTTCATGCATTAACGTACGTACCCAAAGTGTTCTGAAACTTTTAAGACCTATACCACGCTCGTTGACGGAATGCAGTTTATATGTATTTATTTATTTATTCTGCCGTTAAGATTATATTGTTTATTGCATCCAAAAACCACAAAATTATAATATTTATTATGTTTTATAATAAATTCAATTGTTTTTTAGTTATAAAATGTATTATAAATAAGTATTTATATATTTATAATCTTAAATTAAGTTTGTATAAAAGTCTGCAATTATGCATGTTTTTCATTTTTTAAAAGTAAAAAATGATAGTAGCACCATTGAAATATAAACAGACAGTAAAAAAACAGCTGTTTATAAATTTTCAATTGTAGCTGCCGTCTTCAACATAATTCAGTAGCTGACTACACGACTATAATTGCACCCAGCAGCATTTGTAGTCTTGTGTTCGTGTATCCTGCTGTGGTGAATGTGTTTAATGCATAAGTATTTTTTTGATCTGATCCCTGTTAAACGCTGATAAATTTTACATGCTTAAACCTAAAAGTTCCATGTTAATTACAATTTTACTGAAATTTCTACTTTCAAGACTTTTTTCTATTTCTTCAAACGTACAGAATTCTTGGATTTAAGTGAAAATTTTTTTTAAATTCTTGGTGTTGACATCTTACTGCCCGTCTACAACTGACATGATTTGCTGTTATAAAAGCGTTGTTAAAACATTTGCATTAACAACCGTGTTATAACATGAGAAAACTTCTAACATGATGAGTCTTTACTTAAAACTAACATCATATTAGTGTTAAAGTTAAGCATTTCATGGCAGTTGTAGACGGCATGTTATGATCGTTTTATGCTTTTAAATGTGCTTATAGCCCGTTTACATTGAAACGAAATCTATTACTTAAGCCTAGATTACACTATCTCACAAGTCTTACGTATTCCATAATACTTTGTGAGATAGAAATCTAATGAGTTTTGATGCGACTGTCAAAAAATCTAATGTAACATGACAGTTTGCGTTCACACCATCGCACAAAGTATAAACAATCACGCATGAAAAGAAATGCAACCCTGATCCAATGTAAAGTATTACTGCCTGTTTAAGCCTAGATTACACTATCTCACAAGTCTTACGTATTCCATAATACTTTGTGAGATAGAAATCAAATGAGTTTTGTTGCGACTGCCAAAAAATCTAATGTAACATGACAGTTTGTGTTCACACCATCACACAAAGTATAAACACTTACACATGAAATAAAATGCAACCCTGATCCAATGAAAAGTATTATTGTTTAGAAATTTTTCAAAAAACGATGAAGTCGTATTGGATGTCAAACTTTTTTCATAATACTTGTCATTTTTGTGACACATTGCATTCACACTATCACACTTTGTCATTTTACTTGAGTTTTTGACATGTATTAATACAAAGTATAATAGTGTAATCTAGCCTTTAACGATATCGAACGTCATCGTTCGCATAGAAAATAACATTAAAAACAAAAACAAACTTCGAAGAATGTCCGAATTTTGTTTTTGTTTTAAATGTAATTTTCTATGCGAACGATGACGTTCGAAATCCATGAACCGGCTGTTATAGTTTAGAAATTTTTCAAAAAACAATGAAGTCGTATGGGATGTCAAACTTTTTTCATAATTCTTGTCATTTTCGTGACACATTGCATTCACACTATCACACTTTGTCATATTACTTGAGTTTTTGACATGTGTTGATACAAAGTATAATAGTGTAATCTAGCCTTTACTGAGGTTTCGAGCCAAATCTAGTTGTTTTTGGCTAGATTTTCCACACAGAACAAAATCTATTTCGTGACTAGATTTTGACGAAACCTACTCAAAATCTAGCTCTTCGTGATACATGCAACTAATGCGAATTTAAAAAGGTAAGTACAACTCCCCAGTAAAAACTTCGCCTACAAAATAATGTGTTGAGTAATCAGAAAAACATAAGAGCAATACTTACAATTCTACTGAAAGAACCAATGAATTTTACAAGGGATGCCCCAAAATGAACGCGTTAAAAAGTAAGTCATTATTTTTTTTACCTGCATACATCAAGAAAAAAGTAGTTATGGAAGTTGTTATAGATGTAGTTATAGAAGAAAGTTACAAAATAATGAGTTAAAGAAGCTATTCATTTTGAAAAAGTAGGCGAAGTTTTTACTGGGTCTACAACTACAAAAAGACGCATGTATTTTGTTTTTTTTAATTTAATAGATACCTAGCTGTCAAAAATTTTTTATTGCAAATTAAAATTATCACTTTTTTATAAAAGAAATTATTAAATTAACTTTAATTTTTCGCAGTTTTGAAATTTTTTTATTGTAAAAATAATATTTTTAGCACTTTTCAATCAACTTCTCAAAACAAAATTATATTTTGACAATTTCCGGCTTTTTTGTTTGTATTTTTTTTTTTTCTTTACCAAAACAATCATTGTCGCACCGAACAGACAAACATATTTATTAAAAAACAAAGCTAACGATGGTATAAATAACAAAGCACGATGTGCATTATTTGAATGACTGCAAACCAGCAGCGAATGTTTGCGGTTGCGCAAGTTTGATTGTATAACCGCAAGCAAGGCGAATTCAACAAGGTAAACTCAACTCGTCAGCCGTTCATCAGCTGTCTCCACGGCGAATTAAAAAAAATAGGGAAACGTCAAAATATAATTTTGTTTATGTTTTGCGCCAAAATAACCGAAAACATTTCTTAGAAAAACTGCGAATAATTAAAGTGAATTAATTAATCTCTTTTATTACCCAAACAAAATTTTATTTTGTTTTTCAATCAATTTTTGCCTTGTCAGCAGTTTTGACAGCCGCCTATTAAAATGCAAAAAAATACATGGGGCTTTTTGTAGTTGTAGAGTTGCACTTACTTTGTTGAATTCGCCTTGACCGCAAGCAAGTGTATTTGTTGCTGTTCATTTAATGCGAATTGCACAAAGCCGTTCTCTGGTATGTATGTATGTATGCATGTATGTATGTATGTATGTATGTATGTATGTATGTATGTATGTATGTATGTATGTATGTATGTATGTATGTATGTATGTGATGCACAAAAACCTTGAAGTTAACAGTTTTTTTTATAAAAATAAAATCCCACATTGTCAAAAAAGTACAATATAACGCACTAGATCCAAGCGAATTTATAAAAGGTGGTCTTGATAGCACATGTAAATATTTTGAGCTCCTTGCATTTTTTTAAGTTTGGTTGTCAATTTTTTTCTATTCTTTTTCTTGATTTGAAATAAGTTTGCGCTTCATTTCATTTTAAAAGTGAAAAATAATATTTTATTTTAATAAACAAGTAATTGTTCCAAATTGTACCAAATTTTCAAAAATTAAAGAAAGACTGAAAAATATTCCTTAAAAAAAGTTTGACGCAACAACTAAATATTAGTCAATTTTTTTAAAACGAATTTAGACGAGTATAGTGTCATGAATTTGCCTTGGCACTACATTTTGAGAATGATTTCAAAGCAAGTCTACTAGATTTCGTTGTAATGTAAACGGGGTAGTATTTGTCGTTTGCATTACATATTTTGTATCTGTTTCAGACATAAGAATACTAGGGATAATTGCTTGCCTTTTCTTTTCTTTCCAAATACTTCCGTTATCACTGTTCTAGTCATCTTATATTTATAGAAAAGTTTCGTAAGTATTAGTTCGCATGTTTGTATGTTTATGATCAAAATTTAAATGTTTCAGTTCCTTTTTTCTGATCATATTCCTCAGATCCCTTTTTTCGAAAAGAACATTTCTATCGGTTTTAGGTTAAATACTAGCTCAATTTATGTACCGTTATAAATTTTACAACCAACATTTTAAAGGCACTTAGAAAAACTTAGCTTTTTGAGTCAAATGCATTTTAAAAACTAATAAGAATTTTGACACGAAAATAAAAGAAAGAAATGCTTAGAAAATATTATGTATGTATGTAGTATGCATTATTAATATTAATTTTTTTTCAATTACAAATTACATTGTTTCAAACATGTGCAATGTTTTGAATAATTTGTACGTCTGAAATTAGCATATTAAGTATTAATAGTATTCCTCTTTATTAAGTAGAAACATTTAAGTTTTTCTTAAAATTTGGTTAACTTTTAATTTTGAACTACATACTTTAAAAAATTAATTTAATAATAAAAAAAAAAGAATTTATAATAGGAAGTTATTTGAGATTTATTTGAATAATTTTTAATACACTAATGCCCAGTTTTTAGGATTGATATTTAAACACATTTATGTTTAAAATCGTTTTATATACAAAAGTATTTTCTTCACTAAACACTTAAATGTTTCTTAATTCACCGGTGTGGTAAATATATATAAATTCATTTCAGGTTTACATTGGAAAAACTTAGCAAGGTGGTCTCAATATTAAACCAATACAACAACAACAGGCAAAACAATAGCAGACAACTGTTTTTTGAGGCCACCGTGTAAATAAATAAAATTTTTTATGATATATCTTTGTATTTAGTAGTGCTACCATACTTTTATCTTAATTAAATAAGACTTCAATCAATCTGTATTTAAATACGATTTAAGTTTATATGAAAATTAACTTAATATAGATTTAAATATTATCCTGAAAATTGGGCATAATTATACAAATGATGCCATATGACAATGCCCCATATGACCTGCTATCTAATAAAAAATGGACTTATTACTTTGTATTTAGTATTTATTTCAATCATGGCTGCCAGATATCACAATTTTTAATAAGAGTTTTTAGAATTATTTCATATTTTTTAATAACTTTTTTATTTTTTGGTTGGCAGTAATTATCCCGTATAATAGTGGAATAATAGTAATATCCCAGCAAAAACTTTGCTTACAAAATAAGCAGAAAAATAATGAGAATTTGACGAGCCGTCTACTTACTTTTCTACTAGAAAAAGTACTTATTTTTGTTCGAGATGTCCCAAGAGTAATCCTTTATAATTTAGCCTATTATAATCTAAAAAATAATATGTTTTTTTTTATACTTAAAAATTTTATAAAAATATATAGTTACACAAAGTCAATAAAGTAAAAATTTTTTTAATTTTTTTTAATTTTTTTTTTTTTAAATTATTTTATTTTTATTTTTTCTTATTCTATTTTACTTTATTTTATTTTTTATTTTTTTTTCTGTCTCTGGCGGGATTTCATCCCGCAAACTCGGTGCTGATAGACTAGCTCTCTACCAGCTAGTCTACCGGGGCAGTGTAGTTTTTGTATTAAAAAACTATGTTTTTTGACTATTATGACTATAATGACATTTTTATTGTCATAATGAATATATAATTTTTCTGTATATTTAAGATATAATAATAAAGTTATTATTTAATATATAACTAATAATCCAAAAAGTGGCGAATAAAGCTACAAAGTAATGAATTCTTGAAGTCATTAAAAGTAGGATTGCAAGTAAAGTTTTTGCTGGGATGTATATCCATTTTTCAAGCATTAAAACGGAATTTCTGATAAATAAACTCAGCTTCCGATATCTCTTAGCTCGTGTGGCACTAGAGTTGTCAATTATTCGCCTTTCAACTTTGTTCGAATAATTCAAATAATTCTTTTTGTTCGTTCGATTTAAAGATTAAACCAAAATAATTATTCGATTACG
This sequence comes from Pollenia angustigena, assembly GCA_930367215.1. Classification (NCBI taxonomy): domain Eukaryota; kingdom Metazoa; phylum Arthropoda; class Insecta; order Diptera; family Polleniidae; genus Pollenia; species Pollenia angustigena. The sequence continues at coordinate 44,912,943 of OV884056.1, read as the reverse complement.
TATTTTAAATAGATACATTCGTCCATTTATATACAATTATGGAAAATCTTCCATTTTCTTCTTTATTTTTTCACAAATCCGCTTTGACTTCTTCTTTTTTTGATGCGTAAAACTTTTAATCTTATCTCCATATCGTTATATGTATTACCTTAACACATCGTAATACCCCTAATTCTTAAATGATCCGATATTACTTTGGATTTTAGAAAAGCGTTTGCAGAACTACCATCTTCAGCCAAACTTCTGTATACAATTTCTTTTATAGAACAACCGCTGTCTCTCTATGTATTTTTCTATTGAACCAAGCTCGGCAATTTTTGATGTTATTGGATTGTCTTCCACGCAAATGGCAAAGATACATAAATATACATATAATTCAACATTTTTAATTTTTCGAATTTATTCCATGAGCTAAATTTCAGTTATGTATTTAATAAAGCTTTTTTGTAATAGTTCTATTCCTTCAATTTTTCAGAAATGACTTTTAAACATTACCAGACTATTATATTGTAAGGTAAAATTTAAAAAGAAAATACAATATAATAGTCTGGTAGTGTATAAATACTGATATTTAGCTCATAGAATAAATTCGAAAAATGAAAAATGTCGAACATAATATAAAGTAACCTTCGGAAGGAAATAAATAATTCCCAGTTTCTGCAAAGTATTTCATATATTTTCCGTTCATTTTTCGAACAAAATTGTAACTAAAGTTTTTTAAAAAAGTTAAGTATACTTCTACTCAGGCGCGGATCCAGCTTGAGCTTTACGGGGGGGGAAATTTTGTATGATACAAAAATAAAAAATTTGTTTTTTTTAAGTTTATTAAAAACAATATGTGTATATTATATTAAAAAAAAACTCAACAAAAAGGTTAAATAAAATATAAGATCGGTTCAATATACTTTACTATTTTTAAATAAGCAATTTTTGATTTTCTTGTGAGGCAAACTTAGACAGTACAGTATGTCTTCTGTCATTGTTGATCTGAGTCATGTTTTTATTCGACGAAGGGTAGAAAATGACCTCCCGCTCGTAGCTTTACTGACGAGCATTAAAACGAAAATTTGAAATATTTTTCTTAGATTTGGGTAGATATCTTCATCACAGTTTATTAAAGCATCTACAACGTTATCTGACAGATCAGGCTCAAGTTAGTAGGTGTTTATCTCTTTTATCAAATATAATCAGCTCATCAGCTAGTTGTGGTTTTAACAGTTTTATATCTGTATATGACTTGATTACACTTTGAGGTAGAAGTTTAGGTATGTTCACTATTGGGAAAGGTGTTTTGAGATCTTCTAAAATAAATTCGATAAGAGGAATGTAACAACTCGGTAGTAATCTTCAACATTTGGGATGTGATTATTTCGTTCAAATCTTGTCCTTTCGATTGGAACCTCGATTTGAACGCAAATAACTTAAACTTTTTCAAAAATCGCTTTGAAATATTCTTTTGTTTTATTTCTGTTCCCTTCAAGGCTCATGATTAAAGTTTTGATAAGGCTTGATCCTTTTTGAAGATCTATATCTTGCTTTTGTAAAATGATACTAAGTGGCTGTGTTACATCAAGTATCACACTTAATATGTATATTCCGCAAATAAATTCAAAAGTACTAAGTGAGTTCCTAAATATAAAGGTAGAGATACTACCTTTCCACTCAGATATTTTTCCAAAGCTTCTACTATATGATGTACACTTGTTGCAAAGTGTTAAATTGAGTCGTGATCGCATAAAGTAGACAGTTTGGCTCCCAAATACTTTGCTAAAACTGTGTTTCGCTTGGGATGATTATATTTAAAAAATTTTGTCGTTTCTTTAACAAATGATACAAATTTTTGTATTAATGGCAATTTATTGCTTTTAGAAATTGAGTTTCTTGATTTATGGGAATAGCAAGGCGTTTGTTTCGCATTTGTCGCGGTTTCCAGAGTATTTTAACAGCTCCATTTTCTGCTGACATCAGAGGATACCCATCTGTTCCATCTCTTACACAACTTTTTAGGTCAAGACCAAAATTTGTCAAAGCTTTAAACACTATTGATGGGTGGCATGTCATAACGTCCAGTGTCATAGTGTCCATGGACAAGTACCATAAAGGATTTTCTCCTTTATGGTATAACAAGTACCGGTTTCGCTAAGTTAAGCTTCTAAAATATGCCTTGTTTCCGAACGAAGGCCGACTACGCAGAGAAGCTTTACTTAGCGAAGCCGGTTTTTGTTATACCATAGAGGAGAAAATCCTTGCGCCCGGCCGAAGGCCGTCTATGCAGTGAAGCTTTAGTTAGCGAAGCCGGTTTTTGTTATACCATAGAGGAGAAAATCCATGATTCCGGCCAATAATCATGTTTGTTATACCATAGAGGAGAAAATCCTTTATGGTACTTGTCCATGGACACTATGACATTGGACGTTATGACATGCCACCTATTGATAGTGTTTAAAGCTTTGACAAATTTTGGTCTTGACCTAAAAAGTAGTGCAGGAGATGGAACAGATGGGTATCCTCTGATGTCAGCAGAAAATGGAGCTGTTAAAATACTCTGGAAACCGCGACAAATGCGAAACAAACGCCTTGATATTCCCATAAATCAAGAAACTCAATTTCTTAAAGCAATAAATTGCCATTAATACAAAAATTTGTATCATTTGTTAAAGAAACGACAAAATTTTTTAAATATAATCATCCCAAGCGAAACACAGTTTTAGCAAAGTATTTGGGCCAATAAATTCTTCGTTATAAACTTTTTGTTGCATGTTGAAATATCTTAAAGATAAGGAAATCTGGCTTTTCCCTGACAAATTCGTGCTTTCGTCAAAAACTATCGAATATAATTTTGATTCATATAACACATACATACATAAATATTGCATTTACTAGGGCTTATTAATAATTCAACCGCACGCATTATCAAGTCAAACGTTTAGTCTTCGAATATATATGGCACCTTCTAGGATTGCATGTAGAATAGTAAGTATTTGAATACGGTAAACTAGATTTTTCATTTGAAATATCTATTAAATAACTATTAGGATTATTGAAAATTTCGTTAGAACTTCCATAAAAAAAAAACAAAAAAACCTTGCTGGGATTTCCAAAAATTTTGTACATTAAAAAAAAATATTATTGGGAATTCTTGTATTATCGAAATTAACAAAATATATTTTTATAATTTACGGGGGGGGAAATTTCCTTATTTCCCCCCCCCCCCCTGGATCCGCGCCTGCTTCTACTTGAGCAACAATTTGTATGAAATTGAAAAAAAGGTTTTCTTCTTTGATGTTTCCACTAAGACAAAAATTAAGCTAAACATAAAATTGGATTTCTAATCTGCATTGTCCGTTCTATTTTACAAGACGAATGTACCTTCCAGTGAACCGAAAATCATTTAAAAAAATGGTATCCGTACAGCTTCACGATTGTTAGGAAATCACCACTCAAAACTTATACGGGAAAACAGTTAATTTTTCTACTTATAGTATCCCAAGGAAATCCAAAAGTACAAAATACATCCACAGAAAAAAATTTAAAATTGTCTCTAATCACTAAATTTGTTCGAAATTCATATAATCAAGCAACCCATTTGTTGATTTTGCACCTATTACCAAAATGATTATATTGATTACTAAAATTTGTAAACATTTTATATTTTGAATATTTTTTTCTCAATTAATGATATTTTTAAATTTAATTAAAACAATGTTAAAAAAAACTTTGCCCTTTCAAACAATGTGTTGATTGATTTCGACAATTTTTTGTTATTTAATTCAAAATTTATTTCAAAACAACTAAAATGTTAATTAAATCAAAATTATATTTTTAATTTTCATTCAACAAAAAAAGAAAAAAAAAATAATTGATTCAATTATCACATTAATTAAATTTAAATACTTTTTAAATAATTTTTTTGATTGATAAAAAACTACTAATAATTTTTTCTGTGTACATATTTTTGTTTGTTACACTTTTTTTAACCAATAAATGAATTATGATTTTAAGTGAATATCGCTTGCTTTTAAAGTTTTTTTCTTTCTTGTTTACTTAAGCTTCGTACAGACGATGGTCAGATCTTACAATATTGGTAAGCAGCGTTGCTTAAATTGCATTAAAATTGGCTAAAATGTCTTACAACTGTGTGAACATTGTAAGCTCATTTGTATTTGCAGATGTGCAAAATTAATGCATCTGACAATGGTCCATTGTCAGAAAAATTTTGTTGTTGGCAACGCCTGCTTACAATATTGTAAGATCTGACCATCGTCTGTACGAAGCTTTAGTTTTTGGTGTATAAAAAGGACTAATTTAATAGTATGTTTGCATGTAAAACAACTTTAAATAAAATGTATATATGTATATTAACAACAGTGGTTTTATTTACATTGATATATTACCACTTTAAATATGTAGGGATTTTTGTAGGGACAATTTTTTGAGCGCTTAGGGAAAATAGGGATTTTTTGGGAAGCGTAGGACGTTTCTCTCTCCTTCAATTGGCTTTCCAAATATTTTGTCTGAGTAGGTACATATATCTTGAACAGCGTTGCCACGACCAAAAAAAATTTGTTACCAAAAAGTAAAAATAAAGTAACCAAAAGCGAATATTTTAATAATTTATCTAAAGAAGAAATTGTTTTTGTTTGTTTCTCGTTGGCTCATAAGCCGCTGGACCGATTTTAATAAAGTCTTGACAGTATATTACCGATGTCTGGAATGACCAAGAGGCTATATAAGTTTTCGAAATTTTTGTTTGGAAATGGCACTACCTATACAAAGTATACACTTATTTTCGTCAATTTTGAAACCTTTATGAGCTGTAGCTTTCAACCTTTGTTAGAATATAATCATAATAAACGGGATGGGATCGGAAGGCCTTTGACCTTATCGTTTATCTAGAAAAGTGTTTCAGTTAGCCCTTCATAGTATATACCTTATATGGTATGTACTTTAAGTATGTAGATGAAAAGAGTATTGGGCTTAGATTCACACAAATAAAGAGTCAAAAAAGGGGTTAGTTCTTGTTCGAAAACAAAAAATTGGTTATTTTTGTGTTGAAAAAAGTAACCAAAATGGAATAAAAGTACACAAGTACACATTGAGAAAAAAAGTTACCAATTTTGGTTAAAAGTAACCAAAACGGCAACGCTGATCTTGAACAACAGGAGTGGTAGAATGCACAACTGGCTGACTTATTTTGAGATGGCATTTTCGTCAGTGAGCTCGTCATTGGCTTTTAGCGTGCTAATTGCTACCAGTTAAAGTTTTTAATACATTGCATTTGCATCTCGTTTAAAATTCGATGGATGTGTAAACTTATCATTTTGAACTGTAGCAAATGATTTCTCTCAATAAGGCACAGATTCTGGATATTAAAATATTGTATAAGTTTTCAAGTTATCATTCTTCTGGCATTGGCGATATAGTACAGTATTTTTGGCGACTCTAGTAGCAATTTGTATCTCTTTGTTTATTTTCCAGTAAATTTCGAACTTTTTAGTTTACAATTTTTTTAATAAATCTGTAGGAAAAAGTGCTTTAGTTGACTTAAGCTGAATTAAAGTTAATTCAAAATAACTCATGGGCAAAGTTTCAATTATTTTGTACGATTTTGGAGGAAGTCATTTTGCTATAAATGACTTTTTGCTTATCTGTTTTTTTTTTTTTTTTAAAGTGCAATAACATTTAGAATAGAAACTTAGGTTTACTTTTGATTTGTGACATTAGGAATATAATGGAATAAAAACTTTAATAAACTACGATTGCAGAGAAGTGATGACTTTAATAAAATAGAAGTAAATTTTCAAAACTTGCCTTTTAAGTTTAAAATTGTTCACCTACAAATCTAAAAAAAAAACTTAAGCACTTTTTCCTTAATGCCACAGAAATTACCAACTTTTATATTATTATTATACATTTTAATTAATCAGAAATGTTGATTAATCGACAAATTGGCATTTTCATTAATTAACCGATAAATCATGATGAAAAAAAAGGTGGCATTACTACGCCAGATGACGATTTTTTGCTCTAGTATTGTTTGTCTAGTCTTATGTCAAGTTTTGTTTATGTTTACAAAAAGCCCACGTTTTGTGTTTTTGATTATTTTAATTAAAATTAAATAAATAGTAAACATAGCGAAATACATATTGGCTAAAAATTTGTTTATTTTATCGCGTTCGGCAGCAAAACTTGATTTTAGTTTAAAATAATTTTTTACTTATACGGAGACTTATTTTACACCTGTATTATTTCATCATGCGATAAGTCACACATGCCTAGACAAAATACGCCGGCAAGGTACCCTACAAGAAGACTACCGGTCATTTTACTAGTTATATGACCGGTAGTGTTGACCAATATATTGGTTAAAGTTTCTATTAGTTTATTAAGAGCAAAATTAAAAAACTAACCGAAACTCTTGTGTACATGTGATTTTTTCTCTTTTTCTAACTAATGAATTCCACTCGACTACGGAACATATATCTGTACTGCTTACTCTGCTGCTTTTTATTGGTCAATGATAACCAAAATAGGGGTTATAAATAACTAGTTACTACTAACCAATATTTACGTTATGAGTAACTAGTTATTTATAACGTAAAAATTGGTTAATCCTAACTTTTATTCAAAAATACTTTTTTTTTAATTTTCATTTTAAATTAAATTTTTTATTAAACAAATTATAATTGAATTTCATTAATACATTAAAGTCAGGAAATTAGATTTCAGTAAAGTAAATACCACGTTCCATTATTTTTGTGGCTACTCTTTAAGGTTCCACTTCTTGCATGAGTCTGGAAATGTAGGTAAACATACGTGTTTATCAATTAATCGTACATCTTAAAAAAACATTTCATTTTGTTAACAATTTGTGGCAAAAAATTATATACATACTTGAAAAGCCATCAGGATTTTTAATAATTCTTTTTGTTCCTTTATTATCATCACCAAATCTTAAACGATTATCCTGGCCAAAGCCACCACCCGAATGACCTGTTAAACGAGCACTCCTTTCAAAACGACCTTTTCGCACATGACCTTTATTGTTTCCTGATAATCCAGCACCACGTTCTCTGAAGCCGCCATCAATACGCCCTCCTTTACCACTAGCATTCTGATTACAGCTTTTTGCTCACTACTTTAGTCACTAATTATAAATTTTATTTAATTGTTTTTTTTCTTTAATACCAATCGCAAATATTAAATTTAAGAAATTCACAAATTTTTACACGCGTATGACAAAAATATATTAAAATATTGGCATTATTTTGGAAATGTTAGTTGTACCATTCTAACATATACATATGTTATGTAATTTTTTTAATTTTGGTTATGCATTTCTTGTAGGGTATACTACTTTGTTTTGCCGCCATTTTGGTAAACATTGGTATTGACAGTTCATAATACCCTTTGTACACTTGCATACATTTCGGAGGAACTCATGGAAGATGTTGAAAATGTGAAATACGCGTTCACACTTGAAACATCTAACAACTACTATCAATAAAAATGTCACCATTTCTGAAAAAAAAACTTTTATTTTTATTAAATACTTTTTTTCTACAAAAGTGCCAACATTTCAATAGATAACACCAAAATGTATTTCTAATTAATTTCGTTTAATCATTTTAGCAAAATTAAGCAAAATAAGGCTTGCAAAAAAGCAAAAACTTGAGAAATGGTAACGCTACTTTCAAAGCAACTTCCATTTTGTCAGTGATGCCACAATAATAACAGAATTTATTGCCACTTTTCTAGTGATGACACTAAAAGGATCGAAAAATGTAAAAGGGAACAAAATGAGATAGTAACATTCTGTAGAAGCCTTTTAACACTGATCAACATCTAACATCTACCATAAATTTGCCACAATTTTCGAAGATGGTGACATCTTTCCATATTCCATAAGAAATACCAACATCTTTAAAAAATGTTCCTATTTAATATCAAAAAGTAATTTCAATTTTTGATTCCTATTTAATTTTATTCCATTCTACATCTTTCGATTATTTTAGTGTCATCACGAGAAAAGTTGCAGTAATTTCTATTATTATTGTGGCATCACTGACAAAAAGAAGTTTGTTTTGAAAGCAGCGTTACCATTTGTCAAGTTTTATCTTTTATTGCAATGTTTTTTTGTTAAGTATTTCTTATATTTTTAAACAAATTGAACTTTAAATACATTTTTGAGTTTTCTTTTTAAATTTTGGCACTTTTGTGAGAAAAACATTTTTTATTTAAAAAAAATGTTTTTTTTCAAAAATGGTGACATTTTTCTTTGATGGTAGATGTTAGATGTTGATCAGTGTAAAAAGCCTATAAAGATGTATGTATTTCTTTTGGGAAAATTCCAACATCTTCGCAAATTGATGTTATATGTTGACAAGTGTGAAAAGGCTATAAACCAACGTGTTTTAATCGTTAAAACATTTTATCAAAATCAATCATCGATTACTGTGACGAAGACAAAGTTACGTGATTTCGCAGAAAGAGGGTCTGTAGATGATAGGCCGAAGAATGGACCACAACGTACTGCAAGATCGGCTGAAAACATTACTGCTGCTCAAGAAAGTATTCAAAACAATCCATCAACCTCAATTCGATGCCGTGCTCAGGAGCTTGGTCTTCAAAGAACAACTTTTTGCACAAGGATTTACATTTGTTTCCATTTAAGATTCAGTTGACGCAAGAGCTTCTTCCACAAGACCATTTACGCCGCCGTAGTATACCTTCCGGCAAATACCCTGTATATTCTTAGCTTTTTTTTATTACGACTTTGACAGACTTATCCGGGAATAAGCAAAGCTGCAGCCAAAAAGTACAACTGTGCCCATTTTGCCAACCCTCATTTTTGCAATATGAACATATAAGCAACCCAATTATGAAGAAAAATTCCCCGGGAGTTTTTTCTATATAAATTCTTTTGTCAAATTGGGAAAAGTAAAACAAAACTCCCGGGGAATTTTTATTTATAATTGCGGTGAATATCTAATTTTTTATTTTATGTAAAATATTTATACCTTCCAAAAAATTTCAAATTATTTTGATAATTGAAAAAATAATTGAATCCTCTTAATTTGTTAAACTATTTTCCCATCTGGGTAACTTATTAAATATTTATGAGGTAAATATTTTCTCCTACATATTAAATAATAAATTGATTCTTAAATTATAAATATTGAATATTACTATGTATGTAAATTGTTTTAAGTTAGTACACAAATTTAATAGTCTTTTAATTCAAATTTGTTTCTTAGTTGCAGTGTTGCCATTTCTATACCACCGAAAATGCCTAAACTTTTGAAAATCAAACATTTTTATTTAACAATTCAACAATAGAGCTGTATATCCAGTACTTTTCGCTTATAGTCACATCCTTTAGTTGCAAGCATAACGTGGACTACATCGCTAATGTGACTATAAGGCTAATTCACATATATGCCACTATGAGGCATATAACTCAAATCGAATATAATCAACAAAAAATTCATAAAAATTACACCGACATCAGGCTTATGGTTTTGCAACAGAGTTGCATACCTTATAAAAAATAGTTAAAATGATAGCAAGATATTTAATTACTGATACAGACGGCAAAAACTAATTTTTTACGAGTAGAGAGTTGATGACAAAAATAGAACGATTTAATTCATTCTTCCTCTGGATGGATTGTGGATTCGAAAACTAAAAAGAACTTAGTAAATTTTGCTAATGTGTCTATAACGCCATTAATTTCCCAAGCAGAAAAAGACAATCACCACAACGCTGTGCCGACGTTACAGGGGGTACTAACAACATCAATACAACGTACTGTTTACCAAATTTACAATATTGTCACAATATTAAAATGATAACGCCAAATGTGCGTCTTCCGACTCTTCTTTTTAGTGTTGTCACAGTACTGTAAATTTAAATTTACAATGTTGGATTCACGAATTTACAACGTAGTCACAACCGTCTTCCGACTCTTATTTTCAATATTGTTACAAATATAAATTCGCTAAATAAACAAACAAAAATTTTTATATTTTCTAACAATAAAATAGTTTTTGTGTTTTCATTTTAATACGACACTATTAAATTAATAAGACTAAATTTTTGTATATACAGCGTTGTAGCGGTATATAATTATTATAAACACGGTATTAGGAAATAAACGTTTAATTCTTGTACATACAGTGTTGTAGCGGTATAGTTTTATGGTAAATACGACTTTAAAAAACTAAAGTCGTATATTTGTATTTAGGGTGTTGTACCGGTGTTGGTTGAATCTTATTTAAAAACGGTATTAAAAAACTAAGGTTGTAATTTTGTATCTACAGTGTTGTGATGGTACCATATTTTTTGTAGAGTCACAATTTTGTATTTACAGGGTTGTGGCGATACATAATATTTAGAAGAGTCGTAATTTCTGCCTGGGTTGCTTTACTTTTCCCTTTGACGACTGTTGATAAATGGCATAACTTGCAAATGTGCTTATATTGCTGAATGGACTATAACGTTAATACTTTATATTAAATTAACTTATAGCGGTAAAATAAACAGATAAAATGGACTACATATATCGCGAATGTGACTAAAAGCGGTAGTGACTAGAAATCAAAAGTACTGTTACAGCCATCAATTGGCATTGAAATGAAAATGATGTCAACAAAACTTATTTCATTCTTTGATTTCAAAACGATTTAAGATTTCAAAATGAAATCTTGTCAAAATTGCAGTATTTTGTTGTTGCAATCATTTAAAAATCATTATTTTTAGAAAGCATTGAATGCAGTTAATTCAATTGCTATCAATTCGATTGCAACCAATTCAATTGCAATCAAATTTTTATTGAAATTTTTTCGATTACACTTGGGATCTAGCTGTTGGAAACAAAAACCTACATGAAAGTTTTTCTTGGGAGTCAAAAAATTTCATTAATAAGATTTAGTTTTAATGTGCTAAATTCCCAATTCTTACTATTGACAAAATGAAATTTACTGGTTGCTTAGGCCAGATCATCAGGAAACTTCATCCAAAGATTTAAGAAAAACTAAATATATTATTAAAATAAAACTGTTAAGCGAATAAGAATTATAATTTATATTGTTGGCAATTTAAAGGTATCACAGTCAGCTTAATTTCTAAAAGAAGGAGTTTCATTCGAACCGAACGAAGATTTTGATACTAATTTAATTTTGATTGTAGATATTGGATTTGATTGCAATTCAAATATTGCAATCCAATTTTATACATGAATTGATTTAATAATATTAAAATTGAAGAACATTTTCTTTAATGAAAATAACTACTGGCTAAATTAATTTCTTTGCTGGCTAAACAAGATGAAAAATGGCTAATGGCATTTTTTTTCTGAGTAAAATTCTGCATTTATTCTGCCTTTTGCATTTTTTTTATGTGCTTTTCTGAAAAACATGTGTTATTTTAAAAGTGTAAAGATCAAGGCGAATTCAGTACAAGGTGGGTGCAAGTTTCGAGCCGTAAACACTAACAATGCAATACAAAAAACATCTCTTGTTTCTGTTGGCCTTGGATTGTTGTAGTCTTGCCATCACCTGTAATTGAATTTACCTTGCGCTAATTGTACTTAATTGTTAAATGCCGAAATTTGTGTTCTTTTGTAAACGTAAAATATGATGCACTTCTTTAAAATTAGGGGAGCATTTAAATATGTTGCCAAGTCACATGCAACACTTATGCCACACTTTTTTTAAAAAAGGAAACGCCTTAAATCTAGCCACTTAAAGGATATGTTGGCAACACTGCTTAGGCGAAATATAAATAGCAGTTCTAACCCCATTGAGTTAAACAGTCTTAAAACATTTATCAAACATAGCAAATTATGAAATCTTTTAAGAGTCGTTTAATAATTGCTTTATTGATTGTGAAAATATTCACTGCTTATGGAGGAAATTTGCGTGAGTGTCAACAAATAAGAAATCGCAATAAAACAGCGGTTACTCATGTTACGGGCTAACATCTAATATAAAATACAATAAATAATATTTCTTCCATCTTCCAGCACCCGAAATACAAAAATGCAAGTCTACAGACAATGATAAATGTATTGCAAAAGCTATCCAGGAAATATTTAAACTTTATCCCAATGGCAATTCCGAATTCGGCGTGCCAAATCTACGCGCGATAAATTTAAAAAATTTGAAAATTTCAAGATCCAATCCCGAGTCACCAATACAAATAAATTTTGAATTTTTAAATTGCACTGTTTATGGCTTAGAGAATTTGAAAATTGTAAGAACTTCTGGTTTTGACCGCGATTTGAAAAACATTGTTATCGATATATTTATGCCGAATTTACGTGTGAAAGGTAATTACGAAATTTCTGGCAAATTATTGGTGCTGTCGTTAAATGGCAAGGGAAAAGGTGACATTGAACTTAAAGAAGCTTCGGGCCGCATTCAAGCTAAAATAGATAAAGAGAAGCGTGAAGGTAAAACTTATGCAAAAATTAAGAAAATTGAAGCGACACTTCTTGAACCGAAACAGTGAGTAACACAAAAATATTCTAGAAAATCAGTTATTTTCCCTATATTTTTTCTCAATATATTTTAGAATGTTAGTGAACTTAGAAAATGTTCTCAATGGTAATCCCGTTGTAAGTGAAAGTATAAACAATGTAATCAATGAAAATTGGAAAGACATTTGGTCGGAATTACAAGAAGGCATAAATCAGGAGGTGGGAAATATTATAAAAGATATTATGAGTGGAGTATTAAACGAATTACCCATTGATAATATATATTTGGACTAATTGCAGCCTTAGGATTTTAATAAATGAATTTAAAATAAAGATTTTAAGCCCATTATTAAATAAAATATATACATTTAATACTTTTTCTGCATTGTTGTTGGCGAACTAATAAATAACGAATCGCAAATATCGCCTGTTTTAGATTTTGGAAAAGATGTAGTGATTTTGCTTGCGGCACATCGAGATATCGGTTAGCATATTCGGGGGTCGTTATGAAATGACAAAACTACAAACTGAACCGTTTTCTGCTTGTTAACACGTAGGACCTTTACAAAAAAGTGTATCACACTATGAAAGTTTTCTTTCAGATATTCTCAGTTTATTGGTGAGATGGAAAGATAACATGCTATTCTTCCTCCCCATTCTAAAATGCTTAGATAAATTTACAAAGCATTAAAAATAATGAAAATTGATATAAATTACTAAATTTTTGCATATGGTTGACTTGTCAATCGAATTTGTCGATCATCGAAATCAGAACAAGTTTTTATATGCACAATAAAATTTAAAATATGCAAGAAAAAAATACATATTCCAAAAACTATGCAAAAAGCATAAACATTAATAAAAATTCTTAAAAAAAAACTTATACTTGTTATTTTTTATCCATTAGACACATAAGCAAGAAATAGGTCTGTCTGGGTACTTTTCCAGTAGCAAATACTCAGTAATTTTTTTTGGGAGAGTAACCCCAATATTACTCTATCGTGTTGTAAATTAAAAAACTTGTTTATTACACTGTTATTAATTTGGTAAGTTCAATTTCTTCTGAGTTTTTAATTTTATTTGTCGGGTTTTTTATTAAACTTCTTGTGCTTACATTGCCCAACATAGTGCCGGCTTACGATGGAAAAAAAGAATGAAATGCCCAATACAGTGCCCTCCAACAGCTTGACAACGGAGAAAAATAATTTGGAAGTGAAGCGCTCGCCAGGAACACAATTCCAAATACTCGCCTCTTCAATTGCAAAGTTTGTCCCACAAAGTTCTGCTGGTTCTATTGGTTCTGCCATCTCCACTTCACTTACGCCACAGTCGCACTGTATATTTGGACGTTTCTAGCATGAAGTTAAATGTTTTGTTTATTATAATTTATTATAAACGTTAAAAATCAACACAATTCTACCCTGTCGGAAACTGAGTTAACTTAAAATTAACTTTAAGCTAACTATTTCGCAACTAGGGCTAACTTACACTTGGATTACTTTTCAATGTAAACAACTAACTATTTTAACATTGCGATGTCCTAGGAAGTAGTCAATTGTCCGACTCTGCACTACTTTCAGTTAACTTAAAAGTTAACTTTTTGTAGCTACCCAGCAAGTCAATAAAGTAAAATTTTTTTTATTTTTTTTAAATTATTTTTTTTTTAGTTTTTCTTATTTTATTTTATTTTACTTTATTTTATTTTTAATTTTTTTTTCTGTCTCTGGTGGGATTCGATCCGCGCAACCTCGGTGCTGATAGACTAGCTCGCTACCAGCTAGTCTACCGGGGCATTGTAGTTTTTGTATTAAAAAACTATGTTTTTTGTTTGTTTGTTAATCGACTTGGCTCTCTCTACTTAAAATATACAGTGTTTGTATACACTTTGGTTAATGTAAATTTTCCATTGCTTAGTTGTTGGCTTTAAGTTAGTCTATACAAGCTAACTTAAAGTTGGCTTTTTTTGTAGTTAGCTACTCATTTGACGGCAGGGTAACTACTTAACTCTGCCATTGTTAAATTTTTATTTTCATTTCACAAAAACTATTTCATTCAACCACTTAATAAAAACAGCTGTTCAAACTATTTGCAAAATCTTGCAAGCGGAAATTTCTCCAGCAACATTTTGCAAGTTCTCTAACTTCCAACCAGGGTTGTCAGATATGGCGATTTCCCGCCAAACGCGGCGATTTTCAAACTTGTTTGGCAACCTAATTTTTGATTTGGCGACATGGCGGTTTTTTGGCGATTTATCAAAAAAGTTGGCGATTTGGTTGGCTATTTTCGATGAGCTATGCATTTGTTTTGAAATTAATTAAATTCAATACTGAGAAGTAATATTATTTTTATTATAGTAATTTTATGTATGAAATTTGAGGCATTCATAAGTATATATCGCTCATTTGCTGCAAGACCGGCATAACTCAAAAAAAATCCATTTCGAGATAAACGCATTTAAAGTTTTTGATTTGCTCTAACTTCTTAGAAAAAAAGAAGACACATTCTCTTCAAACTGGGAAAGTATAATACAAAATATAAAGAAAAACAAAGCGAACAATTCTGCATCTCTAACTCCAAAATTTAATTTATTGAGTTATGCCAGTCTTGCAGCAAATGAGCGATATGTTCCCAAAGAAACTACCTAGTCAGTACGTAGTCAGTAGTACCAACGTCAGTAGTAGATTTCCAATGACACGCACATGTTAAATGTCTATTGTAAATAACATTTCCTGGGGTATAATAAGTCACTATTACTGGTGACTGTGTCAATAGTGAATCAGTACAGATTCACTAGTGACATTTCCTGCAGGGTTCGGTTCAGTTTGAGATATTATGCTGATTTTTATTTTACATATAAAGAAGGTTTAAAGGAACACTTTTGCTTAAGTAACTTAAAATGTTTGATTTTTTGAGATATGACTATGTTGCAATAAATGAGCGATTTATATATATACTAGGAACACGCATCTTGGTTATCAATACACAAGAAAAAAAATTGCTTTTATCTGTGAAAAAAACAATAAAATAAACAAAGAAATTCCAAATTTATAGGAAATGTTATTTTTTTAAATAGTTTTTTTTTTAATATGGACTGCGGAAAAAAATTTATGTTTATGACTTATCAAAGATAAACAACTTAACTGTCTAAAATGCTGATGTAAACGGTATAGTTTATGAAAGAAGCCTATGATCATAAACTAGTTTGCAAATTACAAGTGTTAATGCATTATTATACCCTTCACCACAGGTGGAAAAGGGTATATATAAGTTTGTCATTCCGTTTGTAGTTTCTGCAATATTGATATTATACCCTATAAAGTATATGTATTCTGGGTCCTTATGAAGAGAGCAGTTGATTTAACGATATCCGTCCGTCCGTCCGTCTGTCCGTCTTACGTTTGATATGTGTTTTCCGGAGACTCCAGACATGAAAGCGGCTACGTTGTTTTACATTTATGTCACATATTGTCCACAATTTCTTGCTATTGAAATTCAGCCAGATCGGTCCAACAATGGCTGAGATATGACCAAAAAACCACGACCGCCTCTAATTTTTCCAAAAAATCCCTTGTGGTTGTTGTATTTTTATTACTTTTTTCTGTATATCTGGAGAACGGCAAGAGCCAAAGCTTTAAAATTAGGTACAAACATTTAGGTTATAAATACACACCATCCTATAAAATGTGGGCGGGATTATAGAAGTAGGCGTGGTACCTCCCACACAAAAAGTATTAAAAATTTTATAAAAACCTACATTTTTTGACTGTAATATTACCTATGGTTACGTCTTATATATCAGAAGATCGGAAATTTTTAATAGCAAATATAGTTATGACCTAGAAATAGAAAAAGTTATGACCAAAATATAATTTTTTTTTTTTAAATACCCATTTTCAGGAACCATAGATCTTCCCGAGTCCAAGTTTTATAGCCAAAATAATTGGCAAATTTCTTCTTTAACACGTCGGTATATAAATCTGTCAAATCGGTTAAGAAATAGCAGAGTTATGACCAAAATACTGAAATGCCAAAAATTACTCTTTTTTATAATTAAGTTTGTTTTTTATACCCTTCACCGAAGGTCCTGCACCCTATAAAGTATATATATTCTGGGTCCTTATGCAAAGCGAAGTTCAAATCCGGTTGTCGTCTCTTCTTCCAATCCCCTCACCCCCCCCCCCCCCCCCCCAACCTTCGTCTTTGTTTACATATACTAGCATAATGCCCAATATGATTTTCGTTATCACCCTTCTTTATTATTTCATATATTTAACGAAATAATTTTAACAAATAGAAACTAAAAACGATTTAAAAAAAATATATTTACCAGTTTTCGCTTTTTAAATTTCATTTATAATGAAGTTTTAAGTATTGTAAATATGTATGTATATGTATATGTAAAAATTATTTAGTTGCTCTCTATTCTACTCGCACAATGGTGAAGGGTATATAAGATTCGGCACAGCGGAATATAGCACTCTTACTTGTTTAATCTTGGAATGTTTAACAGCCGTACCTTAATAAGAGCGGAAGGTAAAACGTTTTCTTTCGCTTAAATTTTACGCTGATATGCCTTACCTTAGCAAGAGCGTCAACGTTGTATCACGAACAGCGATAGTTTTCTTGTTTAATAAAACCCACAAACTATAAACAAAAATAGAGATAAAAACGCTAAATTGACCAAAAAATAGCTAAATTGCCATTATTAATTAACAATAGGGGCCCACTTCACTATTTAACGAGCTGTCAAAATCGGGTTTTTCAATTGCAAAGCGTTGACGCCGCTCTATTTAGTTTAAACGAAAATAGAAAAAAAAAAAATCGGCGTTAATTGCATAGTCTAAATGCGGCCTTTTTTTGTAAAAATCGAACAAAAATTCTGAAAAAACTAAATTTTTAGGTGTCCGATTTTTTTGACGATTTTTATTATTTTTTCTCAGGAAATTGGCGATTTCCTCAAAAATTTATCTGTCAGCCCTTTTCACAACTATTAAATTTTTAACGTCCTTCACCCCTAGTTTTCTTAAAGAGTTGTTTGCTTTTGCAAAACGTTTGGCTAGGGAAAACATTATTTTTCAGTTTCTAAATTACATTACACAATTATCATCTTAGAAATAAATTTTAGTAAATAAATTGAAATTGTTAAACATAAAGCTTAAGTTTAATCAATTTACTGGTCACGCGTTTTTGAAAAAAGTCGAATAATCGATTTCCCTAATTCCAACATGATAATCTTTCGAAATATGCAGAAACTTGTTTTTCAATTAAAAAAAAAGCTTTAAAACCTACCCTGCTGATATTAATCTTACCCATAGTCTAAAGAAGCGCAAAAAAATGGCAAAATGATACAAAAAACATTTTATTGAGTTTTAATACTCGCCACAGATAAATAGATTTTTTACATTCGGTTATTGACCTTTTCGCTACAACTTAGTTTTAATTTATGTATATTTTTTACAATAATACTTTTAATTAATTGTTTAATTTAAATATTGATAAGAAATTACTAATAATGCAATTAAATGGTAAAACTTTTTTATTTCAAACACTAGAGTTTCTATTTATTTTTAAAAACCTGGAAGCAAATTGCGGCATTTGATGTCGATCGAAATTTTTAGATATATTGTTTTGAAATGTCGACCGATATCGAATGCCGTAATAAGCCCCCTGGTTTTTAAGGATTTACGTTTGTTTTTTAATCCCAAAGAATTTTTGTAGAAAACTGGGCGCCACACAAGTGTCCTACCGAGTTAACGGTATGAGTGTGAGAGGGTCCAGAGAAAACAAGCTGGCTCGATAAAACTTAACTAAACTTTTCTCGGTGCACCCAGAGAAAAAACATGTTTAAATATTGTTACCGACAACCATATTATGGTTAAATTAGTCCTACATCAAGAGGATACAACCATATTATGGTTGCCTCAAAACATGTTACGATTAATAATAACTAAAATATGTTTAACACTTATAAAAGCAGGGTTGGTTTTCACCTTAGCATGATGTTGTTGGAAAAGAGGAAAATACCATTGTGAATTTAAAAACAAACTGTTGTCATATTTAACCACACAGAAAAAATTATTGCCGAATTATTTTCAAACAAACGCTTGTTTGAAAATTTTTTCAATTTCTACAAATTTTTTTACTGATTCAATTAAAATTTTTGTTTGATTTTTATTTAACCAACAAAAATGTTGACAACCATTCAAAAATATAATACACGCGTAATTGCTTTCAAGTTTTCATAATTTTGTATGAAATATTTAACGCTTTTTAATGTTGTCGTCTTTTTGCATTTTTTTATGTGATCGTAAGCAACACTTCCTTATGTGAAATATAAGAACTACAACAAAAAACACATACAGTCTATTTCTGGACACTTTAAAAAAGTACAACAGTAAGAAAGATGAAGAGGTTTGAAGTAAAAAAAAAAACAAAAAAATAGCAGGTAAAAAAATGTTTCACTCTTTTTAAACAACAGAAACAACAACAACATTATAAGAAACAAAATAAATTTTTGGTTGGTTTCAAAGTTGGTTAAAAAAAAACCAAAATCCCGTATTCAATTTTTTCAAACTGTTTGCTTAAATACATCAAATACAAAAATATAATGATGACGAAAAACATATCGAGTCGGTCTGTCGCCGTTTTTGGGTTACATTCCTTCTTCATTAGCAAAGGAAAGGATACAGCAACAGTGAGTGATGACGAAAAACATTGTGTGTATAAAAAAAGACTTCGTTCAAAAATTATTTCAACAAAAAAATGTGTCTCAAAGCCAGCCGGCCGCTCAGCTCTCTCTCTCTGCCATCATCTTCTAATACAGTGCCTGCTTGTGTGCGTATCATTGCTTGTGCAAAAACTTTTTTTTTGATTTTGAAATTTAGTATATGAATTTCAGTAAACTTTTTGTTTGATTCAGTTAAATTATTTGTTTGAAAAAAATCAGTGTTTTTTTCAATAAACGAAATGCAAATAAATTGTTTGAATATGCGAATTTGTTTATAGGACCGATTTCAGACAAAAAATTTTTTGATTCTACAAATTTTTTGTTTGAATTGGAAAAATATTTTTTTCTGTGCATAGCATGTTTAGAGGTAACCATAATATGGTTGTGGGTTCTTGATGGAAGACTAATTTAAAGCTTAGTCTAGACGATATGTTGAATCAGTAAATGTATGCTTATACTCATATGCTTAAAAATAATAACAAATGTCTCTATCAGCATATGCAATATGCTAGGTGTCTAGAAGATATGCTGAAAATACCAAATTTTTCAAATTCATCACATGCTAGCAAATGATATTTCAACAAATAAATTAGCATACAGTTTTTGTGTCTACACGATATGTTATTTCGTATGTTGTTATGTATGTATGTTGAGTAAGGAGAACATTTGTTTAAAAATTAAAAATGCATTTGACAATTCTCTTTTTTTATTATTTTATTTAAAATTTGTTATCAATTATCGCCTTTATTGCAAAAATTAATAGTTTTAGTGTAATTACCACTTAAAAAGTAAGAGTGCTTTATTGGGCTTGGTCAAATCCGCAAAAAATTAAAATATTTAAGGACTGGATTGATCTTAAAATTATTAGTAAAGTCTCACAGTTACTTAATTTATTTCAGTTCTACCCCTATGGTAATTTATGTGCCGACCAGCAGAATGTTTTATGGATTTATTTGATACCCACACCACTATAGTGTCTGTAACACCTAAACATATTGGTCCTATAACCATCGTTTAGTATACCGATCGACTCAATCGCTATCTGAGTCAATATAAGGATGTCCGTCCGGCCGGCTGGCTGACTGTCCACTTTGTAGTGCGCAAAGCTAAATTGGACTATATTTTTCCACATTTAAATGATTTCCCAGAGTGGGCGTTATACGGAGCCTATGGTAAATCCGATCTTCTCCAAATTTAGTTGTTTGATTTCTAGTTTTATGAAAATATGACCGACCAAATTTTACTATAATAGCGTTATTCGGTACGACTTAGGCATATTTAAGTATTTCCGAGAATGGGTTTAACATGGGGCCTATGGTAAATTATGGAGCGATTATCTTAGTGTAATATCTAGTCATAGAAAGTTCTTGCAAAATTAAATAGCAATCGGTTCATTTTGTTGCGAATTTTTGTTAGTTTCTTTAACAGAAATATCAATTTTCAAGGGTGTTGGGGTTCCGGTTTAAAAGAAGAAAATTTACTCAGCTGAGCGAAGTCGCTTCTTGATATACCATTAAATTAAGAACCCTTATGTCCAGTCGAAGACCGGCAATAAGGAAAAAATTAATTAAGCGAAGCTGATGTTTGTCATACCATATAGTTAATACCTATATTGAAGCAATTACATAAATTATATTACTACATATTACCACATGTGTACTAAAACCTAATATATTAAACAAAAAGATTTATTAGAATATAAATGCTTATTTTTAATAGCTTCAGAATTTTATGCGCTACTGTACCATGCATTATATTATATGAAAGCTTGAAGATTTCTCTAGAAATAATTATATGTATGTAAATAAAAATACCTTAATATCGACACAATTTTGTGATAAGAGCCATTTTGATCAAATAAATTAGTAACTAAAAATATTTTTTGAAATTGGTTCTTAATGGGTTAATAATTCGGCATGTTTTATAAACCACGTGAAAGGTATTTGGAAACACGCTTCAGCGCTACCCATATTGCTGAGATCAAATTTATACTTCAAGAGATATTGGTTAAGAATTTTTCAACTTTTATGATCTATATCTCTAAAACAAAGTTCGTTGACCAACATTTTTATTTTCAAAGCACTTCTAAATGCAATTTTTTGTTTGCCGATGAGCTAGAAATCTTGATAAGTTCCGGGGTTATATACAAAATTAAACAAGTAATTGAAAGAATACCAATTTTTATCTATTTTATATGCTACCAAATTTGCCGTATGCTGAAAAGTTTGCATACGACTTTCAACAAATAACATATTTGTCAACATACGTAGAAAATTTGTTGAAAAGTAAAAAATGTTGTGTCTAGAGGATATGCTATAATTGTTAACAAACGTTTGCTGACTTCGTTAACAAATGCCTGTCATATGTTGGTAAGCATACGTTTGTTGAAAAAATTTGGTGTCTACACGATATGTTGGCGCTGAAAGCAAATTTTTCAACATAAATTTGCTGATTCAACATATCGTGTAGACTTAGCTTAACAATAATATGGTCTGTCACAATAATATGATGTTGATAAATTTAATAAATTTAAATCGTTAATAGCAAGTTTTCCCAAGTTACCGGATATAATAGCTGTCCAAGAAACTTGGTTTCAGTAGGACATTACACAAATTTACAAACTTCGAGGTTTTAATAATATACATTATTGTAGAGAAGATGCTTATGGTGGTACGACTATATATATATTAGTAAAAACATTCAATTTAGTGTTGAAGTATGCAAGAGTAGTAATTTTGTTGAGCTTTTAGTTTTGACTTTGAACCAAGGACCGGAAAATGTTTTTTTATTTTGTTTCTAAAAAAATATTTATTGTGCAAGTTTAAAAAATTCTACATTTTACAGAAAATAAAAAAATTCTAAATTAGTTTTGAAAAAAATGCCGTCGAAAAAAATAAATAAAATAAAGTTTTTGAAATAAAACGTTTTCTTAAAAACATAAAATAAAGTTTTTAAAATAAAACGTTTTCTTAAAAACATAAAAAAACAAAAACAAAATAATTATATTTAAGCATTGTCATAAAAATTTCATTCATCAAAACAAATTCAAATCAAATTTATGAAGAGGCTTCTGAATATACATACATACATATTTCATTTTTTAAAAATACATACATAGAAAAAAAAATTTAAAAAAAAACGTTTTAAAAAATATTTTTCAACAAAAAAAAAAGTTTTTTGAAAATTTTTATTTGTTTTTTTTTTACAAAAAAAGTTTTTGCTTTTTTTTGAAACTATAAATTTTGTTTTCAAAAAAAATGTTTCTTTTCTTTTTCGTTTAAATTTTAAACACAGAAAAACAATATTCTTTTTTTCACACACAAAAATTTTTTATTTAAAAAATAAAATTTAATTTTGTGTTTTCCGTTCGTAATTTCCGGTCCTTGCTTTGAACAGTGTTAAAGTTGAAAGCAAACCTTTGAAGATAATGTCATTTTATCGATCGCAGAAGTGTATTTTAGACAGTATTTTAAGCGAGCATGCTCGCTCGCATGCTCGGAGTCCAATAATTATTGTTGGAGATTCTAACATTGATCTCATACAAAATCCTCATTTTATTGATTTGTTGACCGTTTTTTCAAAATTATGATTGTGACAGTGCTCATAATTTAATAACAAGACCTGTCAGTAGAACGTGTATTGATCATGTTTTTAGCAATTTTTCTGAAGAAATGTATGTTGATTCAGTTGAATGTAGTTTATCTGATCACAATATAATTTGCTGTAAATTTAAGAAAGAGGTAATGAATATGTTGATATTGAAAAGACACACTGTGACTATGAAAAGGCTAGAGAATACTTGCGTAATAATTTACCTGTCAACTATGAATCATTTAATTCTTCAGAATTAACAAACGTCTTGGTGCATTGTATTAAAGGCGCTATAAATAATTCAACTGTGGTAACTAAATGTAAAAAACCGGTACGTTTTGAGCTAACTCCATGGATTAACAAGAATCTTCAAGATTTAATTTTATTTAAAGAACAACTTTTAAGGAAAAGACATAAATCGAAAAACAAACAGAACGTTAATGATATTTTAAAGCGAATCGGCAAAGTTATAAAAATTTCTACAAAAAAGTGTAGAGATGATTATTACGCTGGAAATTTATTGAAGGCAGGTAATGATCCTAACAAATCGTGGAGATTTATAAATAGTACTCTTGGTCGAACAAAGTGTAACGTCATTAACCTTAAGGATTCTCAAGGGCAATCAATAATATGTGACCAAGATAAAGTGAATTGCCTTAATAATTATTTTATTACGAGTGTGGAAAATCTTAAGAGGGAAATTGAAATTTATCCTGGTGATGGATTCAATTCTTTACGGACTCTTTCACAGTCACCTCATCGTTTTACACTTTGTAACGTTAATGATGCTGATATGTTTGAAATAATCCAAAATTTGAGAGATAATAAAAGTCCAGGCTTTGATGGTATTTCGCCTAAATTTGTAAAAGAATGTGGAGATATTTTAATACCGATATTTAAAGATATTTTTAATAAAATCGTTAACAATTCAGTGTACCCTGACGTCTTAAAAGTGCACAAAATAGTTCCAATTCCGAAAGAGGTTAATGCAACAAATATAGATAAATATAGAGCTATTGCTGTTCTTTCTACAATTGATAAAATTTTTGAGAAAATTCTTTATGATAAACTTCTATTTTATAGGGAGGAAAATACTTTTTTACACAATTATCAATTTGGATTTCGAAGGGGTTGTAGTACTGAAGATGCTGTGTTGAATATAGTGCAGTTCATGTGTAGTGGGCTTGATGGAGGTTCTAGTGGAGTTGCTGGAATATTTTTTGATTTTACTAAAGCTTTTGATTTAGTAGATCATGAAATAATGGTGTTCAGGGACGAGAACTTTTATTGTTTAAAAATTATTTCGTTAATAGAAAACAATTAAGGGATTCACAAGGTGTCGTAAAGTCATAAGTCTTAAAATAATAACATGAAAAAATTAGACTCTTGTGAACAACCCCTCATAATTTAGTGTGCTATTTTGAATTTAAATCAGCTGATTTAAAACAAATATAAAAAAAATAAATATTAACGTAAAATCAATATATTTTTTAATTCTAATCCATGAATAAATAAATTAAATTAGATCTTACCTGACTTTTTTCCATTTTTTAGACGCAAATCACAAATTAGTTTTATTTTGTTTGTTTACCAAACATCACAGTCCTAAGCCGATATAATTTGACGCCGCAAGTGTTTTGTTGCAAAAATTACTAGCCGCAGGTCTCTTCTGATTAATTACGACATCACAATAAACATAGCAAGCAAAGTTCTATTAATTTAAGACACTTTTTGTTTAAAAAGCAACAACAATATTTTTAAACCATTGTAAAATGTTAGAACATTATGACAATATAACATGATAGCACACCTTGTGAATACCCCAAATATGTTAATATAAACAACACGGACAGTTTTCTTGGTTCTGTTGATTATGGTGTATCGCAGGGTAGTGGATTGGGCCCTCTTTTGTTTTCTATATATTTAAATGATTTAAAAAATTTAAATTTAGATGGCCAACTTGTTATGTTTGCAGACGATGTGCGCTTGTTTTACCCCTACAAGTACGATTTATCACTTAAAACAAGACTTGAAAGAGATGCTGCTTTGATATTTGAATTTGCGCGATTAAATAGATTAGTTCTTAACCCTGATAAAACCAAATTAATACGCTTTAGACCACATGCTTTAAGTATAAATAGTGATTTAAACGTGTTTATTAATGGAAAAGCTGTTTATGAAACCCATTCCGTTAAGTATTTGGGAATCACATTGCAAAGTAATTTGTAATGGGATTTACATATAACCGATTTGAAAAGGAAAATAGCTCCAGCAATTGGAATTTTATATAAATTAAAAAATAAACTGGATGTTAAATCAAAGATGATGATATTTCAATCTTTGATTCAATCACATTTGAATTACTTAGCAATTATATATGCTTACAATAAAAAAAAACATTTCACTGAAATCACTTCAATGCATGTAAAACAAAGCATTAAAAATTATTTACAAACTACCAATACTGTATTCAACTGTCACATTGTACAAAGATATAAGTAAAACAATTTTACCAATTTATGGATTGCATGAGTATCAGGTGTTAATGTTTGTTTTTAAATGTATTAACCATATTGGTCACCAAAGCATAACATTTTCTCAACAGCAATTTAGTTTTAACACACGAAACAGATCAAATTTAAGAATTCCTCGATGTAGACTAGAAACTACCAAGCAACGCATTGATTACGTGGGTGCTGTTAAATTCAATAATTTACATGCAGATTTGAAATCAATTAATCGAATTTCACTATTTAAATCGTCTTTTAAACAACACATATTTAACAACTTTGAAACGCTTTTGTATTTTGTTATTTTTTTGTAAAACAGTTTTTATACTTATTTTTTGTGATTTAATAATCTTAACATTAAGTTAAATCTTTATTTGTACTTTTGACAATGAATTAACTTGCCAACTTTCCTCAATAATGCCTTATGGCGCTGAGGCTGGAATTGAAATGTATTTTAAATATTTTGTACAAATAAAATTTTTTCTGTAGAAAAGTTTTTTCTATAGAAAACAAAAAAAAAAAAAAATTAAATATGTACGTATAATAAGGTGACCATATTTAAACATGTTTTTTATCTACGTGTGAATGAAATTTATATATTTTAAAAATCAGCGAAATCGACCATTAATAGAACTAGCGGCCATACAAATATGCTCCCGAAATAAGGATTTTGCACGCCAGCCATGTCCCTCTTTATTTCACCTGGCACCCAGACAAGGGTCTTCCCGAGTATAGGGTTATGGTACGATAGCGTCCATACGAAACAAGCCAGGTGGATACAATTGAGCTCAAATATAACTTTCTGTTCTTTTCCAATTATTGTAAAGGGGTTTAAAAGATTCGTCATAGCCAAATTTGGTAATTTTACTAATTTATTTTAAAATTATTCTTGAGCTCCTGGAAATTAAGAAAGGGAGAATTTGTACAACTTTTCGAAACATTTCATACTGTGTTTATTGTAGGGATTGCTGTTCGGTTTTAACCGAAATCGAAACCGCGGTTTTAAGTGCCTAAAAACCGAAACTGAAAACCGACAAAAAAACTCGGTTATAGCTTTTACTTTAACAATATATTTATGATTGAAGAAATTGAAAATTATACATAAAACTCGTGCTTCATATACAAAAACTTTACTAAGAAGAACAACTGTTACCTTTTTTTACTCTTAAGTAGATATCTAATTTGTGTGGCACAAATTACCACCTGGGCCTAGCTGGGACCACTAGTATTTTGTATAGATTTTTTGTGACTATTGAAAAAAGTCACACTAACGAGCCCCTGTGCAAGGCTGGGACTACATTTATATGTATGCAGTTTTATGGCTATAGCAGGAACATTATGTTGGGATATAGAATAATTCTTCGAAAAACAATACATATATAATAGGGAAGGGCCTTGCCAGGCCTAGGTGGATACAATATGCACAAAATTTTCATTTGGCCAATTGCGGCGCCCACGATGTTTAAATTTCCACTTTTTTCTCATTTTCTTATAAAAACACATTGATTGAGGAATACATAAAGTTTCGTTCTAATATACATAATAATCTATATATGTATTAGGGTATTCATTCGGTTAACCGATTAATTACTACCCGATTAACTGATCGGTTAATTTAAAATTGGCTTTTTTCGATTAACGATTAAACCGGTTAATTTCAGTCGATTAACCGATTAACCGTTGTAATAAAAATTATAATTTTTTGTAGTATTAAACCATATTTTTTGTGTTTTAAGCAATATGTGAGTTCCAAAACGTAGGTTGCAAAGCAACTCCCTTTTTTAAATACATTCATTCTACAGTCACCAAAAAAGTTGCCAAAGTGCACCAATTAGAATTATTTTTTTATACAATATATTTCCTTCTATAAATACATTTTTAAAATACAGTACAAAAACATTAATTACGGAATTCGGAAATTAACTTTTTTTGCAGAATGTTCGGTGCTGTGCTTTGCCAGGACGCAAACGCAACAACAGAATTAACCCAAACAATTAGAAGTGTTAAAAATAAAACAGGATTTAAATGGTATAATGGAAGATTTTATATGTTTAGAGAAATCCAGAAAAAAGACTGAGAATTTAGATATTCTGTATTATGGGTTGCTTTCGATTTCTCCAACATCTACGATAAGTGAAAGAAATTTTTCCAAGTCAAAATTTATCAAAACCAAAGAAAAGAGTCGCTTAAATGTAATACATTTTAACCAAATTATTTATCTAAAAGATTATTTTATAAGAATTTCTTAAACTATTTAAATTACTAATAAAATGATATCAGAGTTTACTTTTTAATAAATACATAATCGGCCTTGTTCTGGAAATCGAAATCACGTGAAATAGAAATCGAACAAGTTTTTAATTCTATCCTGTGTTTAAAATTGATACAAATATTTCTTTTTCATTACCAAATACTTTGAAGACCACATATCTTTACTAAAACTACTTTTGAAATCTGGAAGAGCTACGTTCATTTAAAAAAATTGAACTTGAAATCTCCATCGATTTAAATTTCACGTGATTTCGATTTACAGAACGTGGCCGAATATGTATTAATTAAAAAATATGTATCACAGAGTTATAAATTATTTTTTTTTGCTCGTTTTAGTTCACGTGTTGTTATGTTATTGTTTATTTTTTACTACAAAACTGCAAATAATAAATAATTTTTCATTTATATTCATTGAAAGTACCTAATTTATAAAAAAAACTTTATTAATCGGTTAACCGATCAATAACAAAATTAACCGATTATTAACCGATTATACAAAAACCTTGGTTAATTAATCGAGCGATTAACCGATTAAATCAAAAGCCCGGTTAAATGAATACCCTAATATGTATATAAAAATGAAAAATGTTCGTATGTTTGTTTGTTGGCTTATAGACTCCTAAACTACTGAACCGATTTTCCTGAAATTTTTACAGTAACACCACGTGAGCCCTAAAAATATATAGGCTACTTATTTTTTCGATAGGTCCCTGCCCTGTTCCCCCCATTTATTAAACAAATTTAAATAAAATAGCAGCGGGGGAAGTG
Source organism: Pollenia angustigena (assembly GCA_930367215.1). Taxonomy (NCBI): domain Eukaryota; kingdom Metazoa; phylum Arthropoda; class Insecta; order Diptera; family Polleniidae; genus Pollenia; species Pollenia angustigena. The sequence goes on along the minus strand of OV884056.1, from coordinate 44,884,595 downwards.
GTTCCCCCCATAGGACGCCAATATTTAATATCGCTTATCTTAACCCTTTCATCCCCGAATTTTTTTGAGCGGTTCAAAAAAATTTTTTTTAAGATAGTTAAGTTCGTTTTTGCCTAGATATGAAATAAAATAAAATTTAAAGTTCTACCTATCCTGGTTAAGGATATATAAGATGTTGCCTATAGGCAACATTGGGCAGTTCTGTGTAAACGTTAAACACATGTTGAAGGTATTTGATAATTTATATATTGCAATTTTTTTATATCATACATTCTTTTGTGGATTACAGCATAAATAGACTCTTCATTTCTGCACTTCGAACGTGGAAAGCCTGTGTGACATATCCTTTTGATCCCTATACAACCCAAAGAATAGTTTTGTCATATATTTAATTTTTAACGGGTTCTGCTACAGCTTGCGTTGTCGGGTGGTGACGAAATTGGTGATGAGCTGGTGAATATGGGCCACTGCAACATCTCCGGCAACGAGATAGCTGATGAGTTGGTGAGACTTGGCTCGGAAATGGAGGGTCCTGACCCTTTGCAGGCGGTCAGGGCTCCAATGTGATTTTACTTTGGAAGAATAAGAGAATGGGCGCTGAGCGGGACTAACCGGGCGTAGCGGGCCCGAACGGACTGACGGGTATCGCGCACGCTGGGGCCGGTGCTAAGTAGGTCGAATTCAGATGCGCTGCTGGGCAAGAGTAGGGCCTGCGTCAGGACCATGATAGCTATTATCACAAGCCACTGTATGATAGGCAGGATGGCGGTGGGAATGGGATCTGACTTGTCGGATACATGTAGGTTGTGTGAGGACCTGGAGGAGTTGGAGACTGAGGTGGCTGGGAAGCAGATTCCTGCGCGAATTAGGAGGTGTCTCGAAGTGCGGGCTCGAGAATCTGATTTGTAATGGGAATGACCTTGCTGCGCGGCTGAAGACTGGGTACTGGGCACATGTAAGGCAGTTTTCTGTTTGTAGGGTTGTTGTTGGATTGTGCAGCCCGATTTTTTTTCCTTCCACTACTTCCTCTTTTCCCGGTTTCCACTCTTTACTTCTTCTATTCTTTTATACTAGAATGCTTTCACTAACTAAGGCGTCACAAAAGACCATATCAGTCTCTGGTTGAGGGTGTGAAGTCTACTTCATGCATCATTTTCGATGTCTTCATCTTCACATTCTTCAATTTTTCACTTTGCCAAACCCCTTGCACTCATTTTTAGTGAACAAAATGTTCTTATGTAAATTAAAAACATAATGGACCAATTTTGCCTATAGGCAACATGGTTTTTAAAAAAATACTGAGGACAAAGCTACAACTTTTTTTGTGTGTTTGTTGCTTAATATCATTAACTAACCTGTTTTAAATAGCAAATTGCATTTTTTTTCTTTAGTTTTTTTTTTAAAAACACACTTTTTCCAAATAATTTGTAATACGTGTGGCCGCTTAAACAAACAGTTCGCAAATGAACAACACCAAAGCTTATTGTATTAAATTCTGCACACACATTGCTAAGATGCATTTTTACTAAGAACAGAAAACCGTTATAAGAAAAAATTATATTTTCGGGAATTATAAGCGTTTGGCGCCCTATGCTCCAGTGGGAGTTAAAGGAACATATATATAATAAGCGTTTGATTGCAATGTTGCCTATAGGCAACAGTGGGGCTGAAAGGGTTAAGAACTGTTGTAGTGAGAATGTTCAAACTTTGTAGAAATCACTCTTATGGTATACTACACTATTGCAAATAAAAATAAAGCGGGTAGGCGCAGGGGGTGAAATACCTCCCATAGGATGCATATATTAAATATCACTTAACTGAAGAACTATTAAAGGGAGAGTCTTCAAACGTGGTTAAAGCTACTGTTATGGTAAACTATAAATTTCAATATAAAAATGGGCGGGGTTGACAGAGGAGGAACAGTACCCCTCATAGATAAAAGTATAATTAACTTTTGGTAATAGGATCTTCTGAGCCCCAAAATTAAATTAAAATAGCAGCGGGGGAAGTGTTACCCCCCTAGGACGCCAATGTTTAATATCGCATATCTTAAGAACTGTTATAGTAAGAATGTTCAAACTTTGTAGACATCACTTTAATGGTATACTACACTTTTCAAAATAAAAATAAAGCGGGTAGGCGCAGGGGGGAAATACCTCCCATAGGATGCATATATTAAATGTCTCTCAACTGAAGAAGTGGTTAAAGCAGTGTAGCGAAGCGCACGGGTAAAGCTAGTTATATATAAAAAAAAACTGGAAAAAGTCAAAAAAATGCCTGGCTAAGCCCAGGGATGATACACTTAAGGGTTAATAAAAGTACCTGAATTTTCTGATTTATACGTTAAATTCCCAAAAAAAAAAAAATCTAAGCAAATCCAACTTATAACCATAATCTTAGACCGAATCATCAATTTGCTTAAGGAAAAAGGGGTTAAGGTTACCACAAAAGTGGGTATTTTATTGGTTAAGGGAACAAACATGAGTTATCATTTTTATAAGAAAAAGTTGCAGGAAGTATATGAAAGCTTATCTTACAGACTGCATACAAAATTTAAAGTTATTATGTACTTTGATATTTCTGCCTGACAATTTCAACGAATTCATATCAATCAAAATACCCACTTTTTCAGAACGAAAACCCCTATTTCTATTATCTTGAAGTGTTAATAGAACATTTGTAATAATTTTTATTTAAAAAAAAAAACTGACAATTTAATTACTTTAGTGTAATTAATAGACTTTAAAATTTTTAATTAATTTGTATGTTCTGATATCACTTTGATACTGAAAAAGGTATTATTAGCCCTGGAACGTTCCACTAGAGTTATGCACCTATATTATATAAAAATCTTTTGAAGGAAAACTCGATTTTTTTTATTTAAGTATTTTAATAAAGAGGTTATTTTGCAAATTATACTTTTTTAAAACTTTTTAAAAATACTTTGAAGTGCGTTGCAAAATAATTTATTTTATTTACAAATAAGTTTTTTTTCAGAAATACAATTTTATAAATGACTAACTAAAGATTTTATATAATAAAAATTATACTAATTAACAAACGTGTAAATTTATTTATACATACCTATTTATTAATAATGATACCGGTAGAAAATATATCAGGCATCTGACGAACTGAAAAAATTTATTTTTTTTTAATTGGAGTTTAACCTTAAAGTATTAGTGATAAAAAAGAGTTCTCGCTGTTTGTCAAAAAATGGCAGCACTACAGTTCATAAAGCCATACATTTTTTTTAAGTTCCGGGAATTCCCCGCATATTCAATTGTTTTCAATTCCCGCTTTCCCGGGTAATAATTGCGGAATTCCCGAGAAATTTTGATTTTTTGGAGCTCAAGTTATTTTATCCAACCAAATTTTACAACAATATCAACTTTTGTTGCGGTTAAAGCCGCTGATTTTCGAAAATGGGTTTTATATAATTCCCGCCAAAATTTATGACTCGATCTTTACGAAATTTTATGGTATGATTTTAAATTTTATGAAACTAGATTAGACAAAATCGCCGGTTTTAGCTTTACTCACGTGATTTCCCTTAGTAAAAGTATGGACCGATCTACTCGAAATTTTTGATATATGTAATTGCTAGACTTTTAAAACGAATTTGATGAATTAAACTGACAATCGGTGCATTCCGCCACAAATTTATGATAGCTTCTGTAGATTTTTAGGGGTTGTTGTTCCACATTTGAGTGCATAACTATTTTCGTACTGAAACAATTCTGCTGGACTTCAATCCGCTTAGACTAACTAGACTTTTTGGGGTCTTAGATAAGTATTAAAAAAGTTGCATATGGTAGGATTCAAAGGGTAAAAAACTGTAAATAGATATGTTATCAAATGCGGCAAAATGAATTTAATTTAAAGCGGGAGTCCCGGGATCCCGGAAAAATATTTTTTTCCAGCAGGAATCAAAAAAGTGCGGGAAAACAAAAAACTTGTCATAACACAGAAAAAACAATTAAGAAAGTACAGTAGGCCAAGCCCGACTTTTTGATACCCTACTACCAAATATTTTACAACACATTTACGAGAGTGCACCCTATTCGGGACCCATGGAGAATCATGCTTATGTGTCCATAAAAATATGGATCTATCTATGTTTTAAATTTCATTAAACTCGGTTTGATAGTTTCTGAGAGGCAGAAATTGCCCGTATCTCCCCTTGTGGTCCTACGATTCCATTTCAATAGGCTTGGTTCTTGTGCCAATAAGAATCTATAAGCCAAATTTTATCAAATTATCTCCAAAATTGCGACCTGTACTTTGCGCAAAAGGTTACATGGACAGCCAGCTAGCCTGCCAGCCGGACGGACATCGTAAGATCGACTCAGAAAGTGAATGTGAGTCGATCGGTATACTTTAAGGTGGGTCCAGGACCCATACTTTAAGGCTGCGATCGGCAACCTATACTATTACATTTTGCGATTCTATGCGTTGTATGAATTTTACATTTTGTTAATGTTGTTAAATTCTCTTCAATGTGTGTGCACACGTACTTAATAAAAGAGCATAAAAGAGAATAAAAGAGAAAACGTGGCGCCCTGATTTTGCCGATCGCAGCTTTATGCATTAAACACATTCACCACAGCAGGATACACGAACACAATACTACAAATGCTGCTGGGTGCAATTATAGTCGTGTAGTCAGCTACTGAATTATATTGAAGACGGCAGCTACAATTAAAAAAATATAAACAGCTGTTTTTTTACTGTCTGTTTATATTTCAGTGGTGCCACTATCACTTTTTTTACTTTTATAAAATGAAAAACATGCATAATTGCAGACTTTTATACAAACTTAATTTAAGATTATAAATATATAAATACTTATTTGTAATACATTTTATAACGTAAAAACAATTGAATTTATTATAAAACATAATAAATATTATAATTTTGATGTTTTTGGAAGCAATAAACAATATAATCTTAACGGCAGATTAAATAAAAAAATACATATAAACTGCATTAAAAAAAAAAAAAATCCGTCAACGAGCGTGGTAAAAAAGTTTCAGAACACTTTGGGTATGTACGTTATAATGCATGAAAACTATTTATCAATGCTGCAGTGATTCAAAATGTTGTTGCTGATGCGTAATTACCAGTTGCAGTTGTGATGCTGATACTTTTTTACTGCACAACAGCTTTGCAAAGTTTGAATTTCAAAAGTTTAATAACCAAAAATAAAATAATAATAAAAATTTATAAATGCAAGAAAAAGCATCACAAAAGAAAAACAAAACGATTTCTTTTACTGCAGCAATAATTGCCAAAATTTGTAGCAGAGCTACGGCATCACTGCGTAAAAAAGAAGAATTTAGGGAAGAATACTTAATGATTTTATAAACTATATTTTTAGTAACTCCATCATATAGAATTTTATACCTATAAAGCTTTCAATTATTTTATTTTGGAAAATTTCTCAATTTATTTATTAGTGTGAGTAAAAAATATATGTGTGGTAATAATTTATGTGCTTGTTACATATTTAATTATTGTAATATGTACATAATTAATTAATTAGGTGTTCCGCAAGGCCGAAAGCCCACAATACAGAAAAAGTTATTTGCTTAATAACTAAGGGTTTAATAAAAAAATATCGACATAAATTAAAGATAGAGCCAATTTTGTGAAAAAAAATTTAAGCCACGGAGTATAAATATATAATCCCAACAAACACGGAGGTTTGATTTCAAATTGAAAATGATTTGAAATCAAACGTTTTCTCAAACGACAAACGTTTGATAATGATTTGAAAATAATTTGAAAATCATAGCGTTCTCAACAAAAAGGGGAAATCATTTTCAAATTGAAAAATGCCTTTATTTTCAACTTGCTTTCAAACGTAATTCTCAAATGTTTTTCAAATGTGGATTATAATACAATGTGGAATATAAATAAAAATATTTTATTTGTTTTAATTTAAATTCATTATTTGTTTAAATAAACTGTGAGAAAAACATTCGGCATCATAGCTAAAAGATGAAAAATGGTCTTTCCATCCTCAAATTCTTGAAAACTTGGCTCCCTTTTATTTTGAGGATTTTAGCACCACGATCGTTCAACAAACTTTCTTCACTTTCCCGTTTTAATTTCCTTTTTTTCGTATTTTTAATCATTGTAATTCCTCACAAATAATTTTTATTTTTCACAAGAAATAAGCCGTTCACTTTATATTAAAATGTATTTTTAATAGTAAAACACATGTAACCACAAAGTAAAAAATGTAACTTTAATCGCCATTTTTAATGATTACATTTATTTTGCGCTTTAGTATTGCCAAGTTTATTTTTGATTTGACAAACATTTGACATCAAATTGATATAACATTTAATATCAAATGTTTATTTTCAAATCATTATCAATTTGAATTTAAATGTTAAATCAAACAATTGAAAAACGTTTGAGAATTGTGTTTGATATCAAATGATAAAGTCATTTCATATCAAACGTTTGACTTCGTGTTTGTGGGGATATTACCTCTTAAATGGAAAATCGGCATCCTTTGAACGCCATGTAACACACATTTTGAAGATTTTTCAAATGATTCCAGTATTTTATAGGCCCATTTTTTACCTAAATAGATATGGATAAAGTATTTTGCAAATTTTACGACCTATAACTCCTTAACTAAGAGCGTTGGCGCGAACAACATGTTCCTATAGAACTTCTTTCAAGAATACTAAAAAATTATAAAAATACCAATTTGGTGTTGAGCCGAGTTAATATTCTTGTTTCAAGCCGATTATTTTCTATTAAACAAAAAAAAAAAAAAAAAAAAATTTAAGCACTCATTCTTTAAATATTTTTTTTATTAGCAACACTTTTTCTGTTTTGTAGTGGACAAAAAATAGAAATTAGTTTAATTTGACTACAACGACAAAATAAGCACAGACAACAACCTGCAGCCATGTAGCAGTGTCGTCGTAAAAATAATCATTGCCATATACACTAGTGCTGGGATACTATCGATATTTTCAACTATCGATATTTATCGATAGTTCAGATTTCACTATCGATATATCGATATAACTATCGAGTGAATGTTTGTACTTGTGCAGGTAACTTTAATTATTATACCCTTCACCGAAGGTAGAAAGGGTATATATAACTTTGTCATTCCGTTTATAATTTTTACAATATTGATCATACACCCTATAAAGTAAAGCGAAGTTCAAAACCGGTTGTCCGTCTGACCGTCTGTCTGTTGAAATGGGTTTTCCGAAGCCCCCAGGTATGATGGGGACTTGGTTGGGGTATCTTTATGTCAGGTATTCTTATTATTGAAATTCAGCCAGATCGGTCCACAAATGGCTGAGATATTTTATTACTTTTTGCTGTATATCTGGGGAACGGCAAAAGCCCAAGTTATGACCAAAATTAAATTTAAATACCCACTTTCGGGAACCATAGATCACCCGAGTCCAAGCTTTATAACGCAAAGTAAATGGTAAATTTCTTCTTCAACACGTCGGTATATAAATCTGTCAAATCGGTTAAAAAATGGCTGAGTTATGAGCAAAAAACCACGACTACCTCTAATTTTTTCCAAAAATCCCTTGTGGTTGTTGTATTTTTATTACTTTTTGCTGTATATCTGGGAAACGGCAAAAGCCCAAGTTTCCAAATTAGGTACACACATTTAGGTTGGCGATACACAACATCCTACAAAATAAGGGCGGGATTGGAGAAGTGGGCGTGGTACCTCCCGTACAAAAAAAATTAAAAATTATATAAAAACCTAAATTTTAGGGCTGCCATACGTCCTATGGATATGACTTAGATATCAAAATATCGAATTTTTTTTAGTAGAACATATTTAATGACCAGATTTAATTTTTTTTTTTTAAATAACCACTTTCGGGAACCATAGATCTCCCCGAGTCCAAACTTTATAGCTCAAGTAAATGGCAAATTTCTTCTTAAGCACGTCGGTATATAAATCTGTCAAATCGGTTAAAAAATGCCCGAGTTATAACCGAAATACTGAATTCCGCAAAAATTACTCTTCCTTTACTCTTCAACGAAGGTAAAAATTGATCCTACACCCTATTAAGTATAAATATTCTGGGTCCTTGTGAAAAGCGAAGTTCAAACCCGGTTGTCGCTTATTCGGGCCATATTTCTCTCATATTACACTCTTACTTGTTTTTTTATAAGGCTACAGTTCGTTGTTTTTATCACTTTATTGAATGTATAAGACTTATATATATACGCACGTTATTTTAGATGGCAGTTTTTTAAAAATTGATAAGTACCTTTCAGAAGGAGCCAAAGCAACAGGGACTATAAGATATTCCATTGCAACTTTAAAAAATTTTCTAAATTCTAAACCCAAAAAGGTAATCAATCTAGAGGACTTATCCTCTACTGGTCGTTCATTGTTTTGTCTTATGCTTGCAATTGCAATTGCATTTGGATTTGCATTTTTTTACAACGTTACAAAAATATTTGCCATTTCAGTCCCTATAAAAATATGCAAAAATTTCGACTTAAAGTCCTTTAATTAGCAGTAAAAAGCACTGCTAAGCAATCCATACCACTTGCCATTCTTGTTGTTTGTATTCATTGCTGTAATTATAAAATTAATAATATCATGTAAAAATTTGCGGCAAAAAAACTGTGTGTGTATAGCTGCTGTAACATGTCTTCATAGCTGTATTTTAAATAATAATAATATCGATATTGATATTTTTCCTATCGATATTTTCGCTATTTTAAGACTATCGATAATATCGATAGTCTATCGATAGTTTCCCAGCACTAATATACACACATGTATTCTATTTTTGACATATTGAAGTCGGTAGCTTGCTGTCTCGAATGTGTTTAAAGCATTAAGGTGTTACACACATTAGCAGAAATGCATAATACCCTCTCCACTATTGTGGTGTGGGTATAATGAAAAACTAACTTTAATTAACGTATTTGTTAGAAATTTTTACTATTAATTAAATTCCTTACTGATTTTCCGCCTGCAAACAAATTGATCATATCAATTAACACATTTGTGGGTTTTATTTAAATGTAGCCACCAGCAAACCGTAAACACAAATCAAAATGTTTTTTTCATTCAAAACAGAATATTGAAACAATTAAAAAATTATTTGAAACTTTAAAATACTTTGAAGTTTGTGAGTATGTTTTCATATTTGCAAATATACACACAAACATTATAATTTTTATTTTCAATTAAGGCAAATTAATTGGAGCAATTAAAAAAAAAATTGTGAAACAGCATTATTGAATTTATTAAAAAAATTTTGGTGAAAATTATTTCTGTGAAAGCGTCTTCCAACGATTACCTTGTATGGACACTTACACAAACAGGTGGCAGTTTATCAAAGGCCTAGGGACTGCCCGTTTTGTTAACCCTAGAAAGCTTGTGAAATAAGTTGCAGCTGAGAGTAGCGTGGGTTTGCAAAATCCTCCATCAGAGACTGCTCATTAGCGAATTAAAGGAGCTGACCATATTGTTAAAATTTGCAGGTTGCCAGGTAAATAAAATACCCAGGGGAGGTCAAAATTTAGTCTAAAGAATGGCAGCTACTTCTAAAGTGTATTCAGCATGAAGAAATTGAGTCAACTAGTATGATTGCATATGAATACCCACAGCGCAGTGGTAGCCACGGCAACGGAATGTGTTCAGCGAAAAGCAGTGATTGGGCTGGGCTCATCGTTCATCAACATAAGTATACGAAAAACAATCTCTAAACAGGTAATCGGAAATTCCCTGCTTTGGCAGCCGGCGCAACAAATTTGGAGGTGCCAAACTTATATTCAAACATTACGATAAATGAAATCTTTAGAGAGCTCTATGCTCCAGTTATCTCAAAAAGATTTTTAGAATTACTAATATTATTAATATTAAAAAAGCGATATTCCTAAAGGCTGGATTACACTATCTCACAAGTCTTACGTATTCCATAATACTTTGATAGATAAAAATCTAAGGAGTTTTGTTGCGACTGTCAGAAAATCTAATTTAACATGACAGTTTGTGTTCACCCCATCACACAAAGTATAAACACTCACACATGAAATAAAATGCAACCCTGATCCAATGAAAAGTATTTTTGTTTAGAAATTTTTCAAAAAACGATGAAGTCGTATGGGATGTCAAACTTTTTTCATAATACTTGTCATTTTCGTGACACATTGCATTCACACTATAAACTTTGTCATATTACTTGAGTTTTTGATCTAGCCTTAATAAACTTTTCTGTCTTATTTCTTGTTTTCTTTTTTATCGGACCTCTGGAATACTGTTACAAATTCCATTTTGATTTGAGAGAAAAAGAAGAGTGCAGTATGCTGCTGAAGACAATAAGGCACAATCTGTTAGGTATGTTCCGTGTCATATTTTGTGATGCAGACAGATGGATTTTTGCTTCTGACTAAAGATAAAATTTGATCATTTATGAGGAATTGTGGCGAAAACCGGCATATTTAAAAGAGTAGAGCAAAACTGCTCCACCAACAACAAATCCGTTAAAGAGAGAAAAGTCAAGGAAAATCGAATTTTGCTAAAATATGTTTCATTTTAGTCGAAAAATTGGCATAAAACCTTTCAAAAAGTGCATTGAAACTGACGAATTAAAAGTTCGTAAAAGTTTTTTTTAGCATTTTTTCCAATCTGGGTAGTTTTTGTTATTTAAAATAATAAAATTTAAAATATACATTCATAGTTTGGAACTTTGAATAAATAAATAAATCTTTCTAAGTTCAATAAACAATTATCTTATTTTAATATCTCACACGTTTCCGCATAAAATAACAAGATTTTATTAAACAAAATTGTATAAAAGGGTACATACGACACAATGATGACTTCAAATGCATTAAGTTGGTCAATATAAAATATAAATAAAAAAAACAAAAACAAAAAATTATTTACAATTATGAAATTAATTAATATTTTATTAATAATTTCAATAATATTTTCTGTAAAAGGAGGAGAGTTACGTGAGTGTTGCCAAAGTCGTGTTAAAAAGTTTCTCGTTTATTAAAGACAAAGTCTGGGTTCACACTATGAAAGTTTTTTCTCAGACAGACTGAGTTCATTGGTGAGAAGGGAGAAGAATAAGATTTTCTCTTCTCCTCTCAGACTTTTTGAAAGAAATCTATCATAGAAAAATGGACTAAAACAATATCGGTACAACGATTTTCGGCAGTTGATTCTGACTTGAAATAACAAAATATCTGTGGCATTTTCACAAAGCAAAAAAGTTATTAAAAAAAACTCGTTGAAAAAATAATTTTTATTAAATAATAAATTAAACCAAAATTAAAGAAAAATTTCGTTTATAATACAAAATTGCAAAAACGTAAACAAAAATGTTTTTTGAATGAAAATTCGTATGATTAACAAAATTTTTTTCAACCTTTTTTATTTGACTTAAGATGTTTTGTCAAAATGCCACAGAAAGGTATGTGTTATCTAAATCGGAATCGCAAAAGTATGCTCAAGGACACTAAAATATATTTTTAAGAAAGTATAGCAGAACGCAAGAAAAAAGCACGAGTTTCAGAACACCATTTAAATCTGGTGTTTTGCGAGTTCAAATCGAGCGACTGTCGGAACATGGCAGATACATGAAACAAAGACACAAGATAACGCATTCAGCTTTTAAAAAGGAAATGTTTCTGCGCATCTACGTCATATCAGCGTACAAGTACAGCTAAAATATGGAAACACAAGCAAACAAACATGTGTATAAAATGCTGGTGTAACGTCATATTAAACAGTTGAATTTTATAAACATGCGCAATGCGTAATCTTGTTTTTGTCATTCTTGTGGCAGATAGATATTAACAAATTTATACTTTAAAGTGTTATTCGCTCTTGTTATTTATAAAAGAGATAAAGTGGTTTTCGAGAGAGCATCATATATACGATTTATGGTTCAATATGGAACAGATGCGGCGGGCATTACACAAACCAACATTATTTATGATTTTTTTTTTTGAAATTTAACAAAATAAAATTTTTACAAAAATTATTTTTAATTTCAGCCAAAGAAATTCAAAAATGTAGTTCTACAAACAATGACAAATGCGTTGCAACAGCCGTCGAAGAAATATTAAAACTCTATCCCACCGGTAATCCCGATTTTAATATGCCAAATGTAAGTGCCTTAAATCTTGAAAACTTAAAGGTTTCACAGTCAAATTCAGATGCACCAATACAAATAAATTTTGAGTTCTTAAAATGTACCATGTATGGTTTGGAAAAGCTTAAAGTAGTCAAGGCTTCTGGATTCGATAAGAAAATGGAAAAACCCTCCTTGGAAATTATTGTCCCAAATCTACTGTTAAAAGGTGATTATCAAATAAAGGGACAGCTATTGTTATTGTCGCTGAATGGTAAAGGCAAAGGCGAAGTTTTACTAAAAGATGCCAAAATCAAAGCTATCGCCAAGTTTGAAGTGGAAAATCGTAATGGAAAAAATTATGCAAAATTAAAAAAATTCCTGATCCAAATTCAGCCCAATAAGTGAGTTTAAATTAATATAGTATTGTTAAAATTTTTAATAATTATTATTAATTGAACTTTAGAATGGTGGCCAAATTGGAGAATGCTTTTAATGGCAATCCCGAGGTTAGCCAAAGTATTAACGATGTGATTAATGAAAATTGGAAAGATGTTTGGTCTGAATTGCAAACGGGCGTTAATCAAGCCATGGAAAAGATTATTTCTAATATGCTCGATGGAATATATAATGAACTACCATTAGATGCTTTCTATTTGGATTGAATATATTTTTGAAGTTTATAATAACATTTAATACTTGCCAAAAATTTGAAATTAAAGCATACGAACATTGTTTTTAATAAATTTAATTTTTTTTTTTTTTTTTAAATATACATTTAATAGATTTTGCACAAATATATTCCTAGAAGAAAATTTTCTTATTTAATGAAGCACTAATGGAAAACATTTTAAAAAGTAAGACATACAGAGTTCTAGTTACGTAAGTGAACAAATTCTTAATTATAAAATACTAGCTGACCCGACAGACGTTGTCCTGTCCAAATTAGGAAAAATGTTTGCGTTCGATTTTTAAAATCCGTTAAAAAGATACGAACATTTGAAAGAAAAATTAGTCAAATCGATGAAGCCGTTTTCTGATTTTAGGTAAATCGAAAAAAGTGGGCGTTAAAGTAGGCGGGACAAAACTTTCTTTCCGTTTAAACCTAAGTTGGACCATGGCGATGATTTTAAAGAAAAAATCGTCCAAATAGGTCAAGCCGTTCTCAAGAAATGCTCTTAATAGAAAAAGTGGGCTTAAAAGTGGGCGTGATAAATTTTTCTTTCGATGAAAACTTAAAATAGATTAATACGAACCTTTGAAAGAAAAATTTGTCAAATCGATGAAGCCGTTTTCTGATTTTAGGTAATTCGAAAAAGTGGGCGTAAAAGTGGGCGCGGCAAATCTAAGTTGGACCATGGCGATCATTTTATAGAAAAAATCGTCCAAATTGTATAGATGTCATTGGTGATGCAATATGAAAATTGGATTTTGCCACGCCCCTCCGCCCGCAGACCGAAAATCAAAAATCAGACTTCACAGTGTCACCCGCCTGAATATTCTGAAGATTCCCTGAAAATTTCATCAAAATCGGCCCAGCAGTTTTGGAGTCCATACGTTACATACATACATACATACATACACACTCCTGTTTTATATATATAGACAAGTAGTAGTGCTCAGTGTTGCCACGACCAAAAAAAATTTTAACCAAAATTTAAAAATAAAGTTAAAGCAATAAAAAGTTGCCAAAATATTTATGTGTTAAAAACACTATTTTATTTGCACTTAAGTTTAAAAATATAATATATGTATAAGAATGTTTATAGACACCTTAGCCTCTGGACCGATTTGAATAAAATTTTAACAGTATGTTATTTGGTCTGCAAGGTACAATAGGTCTTTTAATTTTTTTTTAAGTATTTTTGTGGAATTGGCACCGCCCAAACAGAGCTAACACTTATTTTGGTCTATGTACAAAACTGTAGTCGCTAAAGCTTTCAATTATTTGAAGAATCATTAGACTATATATCTATGTACATTATTAGGTTTCATATTGCTTCGGTAAGAATAGAGAAAAGGATACCCCAGATCAGTGATGTTATATTTTTATTAAAGCCCCAACACAGCCCGAAAAATCCATATTTTTCCCTACGCATTCAAAAAATTGTCCCCACAAAAACCCTTACAACTTTGAAAAAGTCCCTAAATTTTAATGATCTCCCTATGGGCATTTTTTTAGAAAAAAATCCCTACGAAAAGGGATTTTCCTTAAGTATAATATCACTGCTCCAGAAAGTGATTATCGGTTCCATAACATTTTTTTATGAAGTAAATGAAAAATAGTATAAATGTTGAATGCATACATCAATAACATGCACCATAACATATGTCCAGAAAAGCGGAGCAGGTAATGGTAGTACTTACCGTGCAGCCACATGACCAAGGTCTGCTTTCAAGTTGAACATGGTGCTAGTCAAAATTCATAAGAATTGAAAGATGTGATGCACGCAATTTTAAAGCAATTTATTTTCAAGCTGTCATCAAGAAAACAACTTATAAAGACAGTCGAAAGAGATGCTCGTTAAAATTGTTGGCTGTTTTCTTCAATGTAAATTGAAAAACTCAACTTGAAAGATAAACTAAAAGCAAATACATATGTAACCTTAAATTTTAAAAGTATGAGTGGGGTGGTAATAATCGTTGAGGGTTTTAAAAATAGAAGTGCAAATCTTGACCGTTTAATACCCAAGTTAAACAAAAATTAGTTATTTTTCAATTGAAAAAAGTAACCAAAATGGAAAAGAAGTATACAAGTACACATTGAGAAAAAAAGTAACCAATTTTAAATAAAAGTAACCAAAACGGCAACGCTGGTAGTGCTATATTCGGCTATACCGAATATTAACCATGGTGCGATAATAACAGAAAGTTATATAAATACTGTTCCTTAGATAAAAATAAATCAACTTTGTGCCACGTTGATGTTGTGTATTGATAACCAAGATGCGTGTACCTAATTTGGAAGTTTTAGCACTTGTTGTTCTCCAAATATATAGAAATCTTTAATGTGCAACGCTAACTTGTCCAATCACGCCCACATGTTGTCGGATGAACCTAATTTGGAAAATCAGGCTGAATTTCAATAGCAAACAATTCCGGTATATATGGGACATACATTTATAACTTCCTCATCATATCTTGGGTCTTGGGAAACCCATTTCAACGAACACACGGTCAAATGCACAACATTCAATCATCTTCGCTCCTTATAAGGATCAAGAATATATACTTTATAGGCTCTAAGATTAATATTGTAGAAATTACAAACGGAATGACAAACTTATATATACCCTTTTACTTCCAGTGAAGGGTATAAAAATAACATTCAAAAGGTCACGGCATTCTTTTACTATTAAGTAGGTTTGTAAGGAAGAATATTAAAGAATAACTGTAGCAGCAAAAATTTGAGCTGTTCGATACACTTAACACTTCTTACGCGCGTTTAATAAAGCAATATTTGTGTCAAATATGTATTTCTTAAAAGTAGGAGCACGTTTTATAAAATTGATGCCTTCCGTAAGCGAGATGGTAAGCGAAACTTTAACCTTTCTCCCTTACATACCAGCTACATTTGAAGCTCAATTTTTTAATTAAATATGAATCGGTCCATATAATTATACTGGTATATTGACTTCTTGGCGTAACAGTTTTAAATCCTAAATAATTATTTAACAACGTATCGACAGCAAGTCTTTTCTCTTTTATACCAGGCATGAAAAATTAAGTACAACTGCAACTTTTTCAGTATTATTTATTACAGAACTACCACCTTAAGGGCTTCATAAATAAAAATCACAATAAAAATCAAATGTGTGTACAAAACTTTTGCGTACAGCCACAATGACAAATGCTATGCGTTACTGTTCGTGTACTACTTAATAAGTAATCTATAGGGTAATACAAATTTAATTAAGTACAAATGAGATTATCCGCTCTCAAAATTTTGTATGACGAATTATGTAATTTGGATCATAATTAGGCTGTGGATTACGAATGAGAGAGTGAATTACGAACAAACGCTGTCGTGCGAGCATGGTATTACCCTTAAATCACCCTGAAAAAAACTTACTTTAGTTACCCACGTGTGTGGTTTTTCACACATATGCAATGTCTGTCCCCTTTGCTGTGGCGCCATAGTTCGTTTGTAATCAAATTCATGATTTACATAATATTAATTATGTATATATCCCGTTTTTGATAAACAACAAACCATACAAAGCTTATATAAGCACTCACTTTATAAAAAACAAACATTAAATGCAGTTCGCAACAATATCAAAAATATTCACACTTGCTGACGGAAAATTGTGTCTCTAGTAGCTTACGTAAGTTCTGAATTATTCCGTTACCAAAAAGCAATAATTGATATTGCTAACAAAGTCAAGAAGTTTCTTTAGTGTACCTCAAACATTTTTTTGTTTATCGTGTAAAAATTATTCATTTTGTGTTGTTTTTCACACAAGGGTAACTTAAGGGTTAAATAGTGTTGAGAGGATAAATTCCAATTATATTTTTGAATTATTGTGACAGTTCTACATCTATTGTGAATTAAGTGCACCATTCAAAGTATTGTGGAAGTTAAATACTATTGTAAATTTTTAGAAAACGATTTCACTCTTTCATACGAGTTAATTTCTGATTTGAGAATAAGATTTGATAAAAATTTAATATTTAATTTAATATTTTACACGAAAACAAAATAACATTTTATAAACCAACATTTATTAGATGCCTTATAAGAAATGTGTTGCTTTTCATTTATATTTATATTACGAATCTAAAAGTCTTTGTTCTCGACTTTTATAGAAATAGAAACATACACATAATGATGCAAATCTATTCGAAATTGTATTAATATTGGGTTTTATCGTAAAATTTAAAAAAAGCAATCTTTTAATGCAATCGGGGTTATCAAAAATGTTCTTTTATATTAAAGGCCTTATTCATAAAAAATATTTCTGGTTTAAACGAATTAAACGAATTTCCTATGAAAATCTGTTTAATAAACCTTTTATAAATCAAAAATAATTTTTATGAATTGGTTGATTTTTTGTCAACTCTAAATGTAGTTGTTAGTGGGTAAAGAAAAAACCAAAATAAAACAAAATTCTTTATTTTATTTTGCTAGTTCAGTTTTATTTACACTGCCACATGCATATTAGTTATCTTAGTTTTTCTTGGGATTTAATTATCAAGGTTACGTTATAATGTGCTAAATTCCCATTTCATACTACATATTGACAAACTGAAGTTTATTGTTGATGGGATAGCTATTTCTATGCGCATTTCACTGGTTGCTTACCCACTTACAACTACATTTAGAGTTGACAAAAAATCAACCAATTGTGGTCGGGATTGTAAGAAAAGATAAACTCACTGTTTATTTTTATGCTGTTTTTGTTAAAGCTTTGATATTGTTACAAGTAAAACTTGGTCTTATAATTCTTATTCGCTTAACAGTTTTATTTGTATGATATCTTTAGTTTTTCTAAAATCTTTGGATGAAGATTCCTGACGATCTGGCCTAAGCAACCAGTGAAATGTGCATAGGAATAGCTTATCCCATCAACAATAAACTTCAGTTTGTCAACAGTATGAAATGGGAATTTAGCACATTATAACGTAATCTTGATTATTTATGTTTTAATTGCAATTTTGAAAAAAAAATTGGGAATTTTTATTTTAATTTTTGCACTGTTGCACACGGCAAGTCTATACAAAACACTTTAGATAAGGACATTATACAGAACTCGATATCGTTGAAATAAATAAAACTCAATCTTAATAAAATCAAATAGCACATAAATTTGATATGTATTTTCTTTTTTTAAATAACCCCTTATGGTTCTTTTTGTTTTAATTTCTGTTTAATCCGATAATTCCCCATCTGTTGAAGATCATCGTAGAATATATGATCCTGATAGATTTCATCACGATGGTACATATTTTGGAAGCCCTTGGTACGAAATCCCTTATTAAAATCCTTTAAATCAGCAAAAAACTTCTCCGATTTATATTCCGTTTGATTTGTGGCCAAAGCATGTGGAACTGGCTGCGTATGTTGTAATTTCTTTAAGGCATTTTTAGCTCCAAGATATTTTAAAGGACTCGGTTGAGTATCTTCCTTGTCCGGAGGATCGTCAACAAAATCGGTATCCGTATCCCTATCCGTAGACGTAGAAGTTGGTTTAAGGATTTGAGTTAATTTCTGAGGCTCATGGGTCGAACTCAATGCCAAAGAATCGTTTATTTGTATTTTCTGTATTAAAGGTACAGAATATAAAATATTCGATTGATTTAAGGCCATTTTGGGTGGTGGTAAAATAAATTTTATATTAGTGGCTTTAAATGATTCCTTTACTTCCGTTTTGGGTCTTTTATAAAATGTCTCTTTCTGTTTGATCGGTTTTAGGATCAAAGTATAAGGTTTGCCATTTTTTATTTTCACTAATTTCACTAAATTCGGTGGCTTTAAGTAACGATAATCCACTTGAGTATTTAGAGTTGTGCGTGGTTTAGCTTTTATCAAATCCTTTTGTTTCTCCTCATTTTCACTGTGTCGCCCCACAATAATGCATATGGGCATCTCCTGGGGTTTAGGTATATTCAGTGACGACTTAAAAGGACATTGTAGTATGTAATAATCCTCGCTGTCATTGGAGGTCTTTACAGTTGTAGTGGGTAGACGATAGTAGGAGTGTAAATTTCTCTCCACAATAATGGCTTGTATTATGAAATCCAATAAAATATTCGATGCAATAAATGTTGTTAGTGTCTTATACATGTTAGCCGTAGGAAATCTTTAAGTGAACTTGAAAATTTTGCATGATGGTAAGTGATTTTATTATATACTTTTGTTTTGGTGTTCGTGTGAGAGCAAGTGCGGATAAAATGCTTGAGTAAGTTTCTTGATCGCAATATTATATAATAATAATGATAATGATTTGTGGTTTAAGAAAAGAAAAATGAAAATATTAAAATTCCAATAAGATGCTAAACAATTTTATATTAAAAACAAGTAAGAAAGTATAATCGATTAAGCCCGACCATTTGATACGCTACACCACAGTGTATACAGACAATTATTCGCTAATGCTTCATATGAGGGGACCTTTGTATAGGCAAGCATGGACCCGGCAAAACAAAATTATGTTGTGAGCTTAAAATGCATATGAGAGTTCTGTGTACCGAATATTATCCATATGAGATTTTTTCGTCTTATGGTTAATACATCACAGATGGTTTAAACGCTGGTTTAGTTGAACTAAACATGTGGTAGCACTACGATAAATCTTATCAAATTCATATGGTCTGTATTGGCAGTTTAAACGCCGAATTTTATGCGTTTAAAGATGGTTTATATTTTAATTGATTTATAGATTTGTTGGTTTAAACACATTTTAAACCAAAAATAGAGTTTAACTTGCTCTGATTTTTTAGCGCTTAAAGGCATATTCGAGATAAGGTTTATATGAGACATCTGGTCAGATCTGGCACTACCAGTACACAATTTTGCCTTGATATAGAAGTTATTATATCGAGTGATTTTTTAGCTATTTGGCAACACTTGTTTAAACAGCTGACGCACGTTTCGTGTTTTGTTTCACTGTCAAACATCTTCAGTTTGGTCTATAGTTTAACCATAAATCGTCTTACAAACAAACAACGCTTGCCAATTATTGAATTTTATTATCAAAATGCGAGCTCTGTTAAGAAAGTTCATCGCGCGCTTCTTCCATTTTATGGTCAGTTTAATCGACCCACTGAAGCGGCTATTCGGGCTATTGTGACTAAATTTCGCACCAAATTTACATTGTTGGACATTAAACCAACAACACGCTTACGTAGAGTGCGAAGTGAAGAAAATATCGCAGCTGTATCGGCCAGTGTTAATGATGACCATCAATTATCGATTCATCGCCGTTCGAAGCAATTGGGCCTCTGTTACTCAATAACGTGAGATGATATCCAACTTTATTTTGCCCAAAATGCAAGAGCTTGACTTGCATGAGATGTGGTTTCAACAAGACGGTGCCACCTGCCACACAGCACGCTTAACAATGGACTTATTGAGAGGCGAGTTCGGCGAACATTTTATTTCACGTTCAGGATCGGTCAATTGGCCGCCTAGATCGTGCGATTAAACGCCTTTAGACTATTTTTTGTGGGGCTATGTTAAAGCTCATGTCTATACACACATGCCCGCTTCAATTGACGCATTGGAAGACAACATTGAAGCATTTATTCATGAGATACCGGCCGAAATGTTGGAAAGAGTATGCCAAAATTGGACTAAGCGGATGGACCATTTGAGCCGCAGTCACGGTCAACATTTGCATGAAATAATCTTCAAACATTAAATTATATGGTCCGTACTATCGATTCAAATAAAGATTTCATGAATTTTTCTGAATTTTATGTGTTTTTTTTAACTTTCCTATAGCTCTTAAAAAATCACCCGATATAAGTCATCGTAACTAAATTTTATATAAATACCGATATTTATAAGAAAGTTATAGGATTAAAAGCTACATATGTATTATCGGGAGCAGTATTTGTATGAAAGCAATACGTAGAAATATAATGTTTTCGGACACAATTACCCAAGTCTTAATATCAACATAATAAGATAAGAACAAAGACTCTATTCGGGAAAAGATTTGTGTGGGGGCCTTGTGAAATTGAAGACCGATTCTCACCATTTTCAATAGGTTTCAATCTTACTGCAATTAAAAGATATGTTACAAATTTCATCAAGTTGCCTTAAAAATTGTAACCGCAAGGTTTACATGGACAGACAATGAGCCATGCGGACGGATAGACATTGTTCGATTGTCTCAGAGAGTGATGCTGAGGCGATCGGTAACTAAAGGCTAGAGTACACTATCAAACAAGTCTTATGTATTCCATAATACATACTTTGTGAGATAGAACTCTAATAAGTTTTGTTGCAAATGTCAATCTAATGTAACATAACAGTTTATAGTCACACTTTCACACTTGAACAGGCTTTTGTAAAAATGCAACTCTTATGAAAAAAGTCGTGTGTGATGTCAAATTTTTTCGTAATAACACATTGTACCATTTTTCTTATTACTTGAGTTTTTGACGTGTATTAAAGTAAAATAGTGTAAACTAGCCTTAAGAGGTAGTTCTAGAGCTGCGGTTGGCAAATTCAGGGTACCGCGTTTTCTCTTTTATTACGTACGTAATAATGTGTTACACACTTCAGCACAAACGCATAATACCCCTTTGACTATTGTGATGTGGGAAAAACAAAATCAAATTTTTTACCGCAACATTTGAAAACAATTTTTGTTGAATTTTACAGATTTTTTTCCAAGTGTGTTAATTGGAAACTTGGAATTTAGTAAATATATTTTACTTCCTTGATAAATTAATATTTAATTAAAACTATAAACAAATTAATTACTTAATAAAATTAAAATAAAGGTTTTATCAAAACGTAAAAAGCGAATTTGAGTTTTTAGAATTTGTTTTAAAGTGAATCTCTGTTTTCTAAAACACCAAAGGGAATAAAAAAGTAAAAATATTGTAAATTTTTTGATTTTAATTATTTAATTGTTTTTTATTTTGTTGTAATATGCAGTACATTTTTAAATTTTATTCCAATTGGCTATTTAGAAAAAAAAAAAACTGGTAGCCTTCTTATCTTTCCTTATAGCTTATTTAAAATAAGCTTTATTTACTTAAAACAAAATCTCTTACAAATTTTAAACAAGAACCCTAATAAAAGGGTTAGGTAGATTTTTAATGAACAGAATAGTCAAGGTATATTTACACAAGGTAGACTCATTTTGGAGTGTAGACATGCTGCTCTATAAAAAGAACCGAATTGTCAAAATTGTCTTCATATAAAACAAAAACAATTTAACGCACACATGTTCAAATTTTGGCTCATATACACGAAATTTGACGTTTGGGTTCCAACTAGGGGTAAACAGCTGACATACATGTGGGCCAACGAGTTTACCTTGTGCAAATATACCTTGAGAATAGTCTTTTGGAATAAGAGTTTTAAATCTTTACGACAATTTTTTTTGCATTGCATCCTACGTTATATTGCCGTTATATAAAACACGAAATTTACTCCAAGTCTACAACTGACATGATTTGCTGTTATAACATGATGTTATAAAAGCGTTGTTAAAATATTTGCATTAACAACCGTGTTATAACATAATATAAAGACATGGTGTGTCTATACTCTGCAAATAAAATTGGACCACCTGATCCATTTTGATAAAATGGACTACTCCATGGACTGGTCCGATGTAATGCAAGCATGGGCCATGTCGCTGTTAAAAAGTGTTTGTAGTGAATGTTGTCTTCGTTTTTTAACGACATGCTTTCGTTTTTAAACGACTTCAAAAATAATCCTCTTGAGTATACCACGGAGTAGTTTTAAAACTACTCCTTTGTAGTCCAAAGCTGGGTTATAGGGTCCTGCCTCCCTAGGACATCGTAATGTTAAAAAGACCATGTTTTTTCCAAACGTTTGGGTTACTTTTGGACTAGTCCTGATCCCTTGTGGGCTACTCTTTACACGCGTGTTTGGACTGGTCCTATTATTTGCAGGGTATTTAACACTAACATTATATTAGTGTTAATGTTAAGCATTTAATGTGAGTTGTAGACTGCATGTTAGTACAACTTTGATTAATTTTAATTACTGTGTTATGCAATATTGTAATATGGCCGGATCGGAAAATGAAAATGTGCCAAATTGTTACAGTCGTGAATATATTTATATTTCAGGTATGTTATTTAATTTTTTTAAATTCTTTTGAACACATGCTATATTGCTAGGAACTTGTGGCCCGCTTCAAATGAAATACGTTTGTCACATTTGCTGAGCAATAACCAATAGAAGCAAAAGGATATTTCAACAAAATCAGTGTTAACGGGTCAGTGGGCTATCGAGCAGAAATAAAATTCCGCTCAAGTGACATATTGCAGCTGCCATGCACCAGAGCAAGTATAAACTCGTTTTCGTCTTCTCTGTGAGTGTCCGTCACGGCTAACATTTGCTGGACGAACTATCAGTGATCTATTAAGCTGACCTTATCAGACAGATACTTGAATGGATCTAACAGGAACTCATATCATAAGGAGTGGTTTGATCTACTTGGTTGCTGGTTTGTTTCTGTACAGGCATAAGTTTCCTTAATCAACCAAGAGTAAAGAAGATTAAAGAAGATTAGGTTGCGATCCATATATATACATACATATTTGCAAATATTTTTGGCTTAAAACTTTTAAACTCAACCAATAATGGTCAGTGTAATTAACACTTTACTTTTTTTTTTTTTTAAATTCCCTATGCTAATCCCAGCGAAGCTTGACGCTTGTCTGCAGGAAAGAAACCAGAGTCTCTGGCGGGAATCGAACCCGCAACCCCGGGGTTGATAGACTAGCTCACTACTAGCTAGCCTACCGGGGCACTTGCAGTTAACTAAATTAAGCAAAATGTTTTTGTTTAAGTTACGTTTATTTTATTTACCTTTTATTTTATTTATATGCAACTTGTTGCACTATTACTATTTTTTCTTGAATGAAAGTAATATGCTCGCGTGTTAAATTTTATATTAAATTAGACCGGCTGCTACAATGTTTTACATTTCGAGTTTTTCACAAATTTGAACAGAATACATACTAGGCTTCAGACTTAAAAAAGGTGAATAACACTTAATAATTGATTTGCATGTCACGTTTTTAATATTTTTAATAGCTAACTCATTCATATACATATGTATATATATATCGTTACCTAAAACGCCAAAGGAATCGAATTTTCGTTGATTCAGATGTATTGCATCAACACAAAAAAATTATGGAATCTTTCAAACAAAATTAGCGATTTGATTAACAAGAAACAAATGGCCCTTTCTGCAGATTATTTCATAAACGCTAAAATACCGTACTAATAGTTCCTAAAGGCTAGTTTTCACTATCTCACAAGTCTTACGTATTCCATAATACATTGTGAGATAGAAAACTAATGAGTTTTGTTGCGACTGTCAAAAAATCTAATTTAACATGACAGTTTGTGTTCACACCATCACACAAAGTATAAACACTCACATATGAAATAAAATGCAACCCGATCCAATGAAAAGTATTATTGTTTAGAAGTTTTTCAAAACACAATGAAGTCGTATGGGATGTCAAATTTTTTCATAACACTTGTCATTTTCGTGACACATTGCATTCACACTTTGTTATATTACTTGAGTTGTTGACATGTATTAATACAAAGTATAATAGTGTAATCTAGCCTTAACTTATAGTCCGTTGTCAAAACAACCAGTAAGTTTTACAAGAAATATAGAAAACAAAATTGTTAGCAGTTTAATGTAATTTATTATTTTATATCATTTTAAATAGTTTTTTGATTCTCCTGTAAAATTTTCAAAATGTAAGACATGACATTTTGCGTTTAAGGTGACGATATATTTTTTTTAAATATAATAAACTAATTTTCAAGTTCAAAGTGATTAATTTGTAAATTCATACTATGTGCTTAAAGTTGCTAAGCAATGCGATATGTACCCTTGTTGAAAACTAAATAAACAACTTGTTGCTTTGATAAAATAATGTAAACAAAGTGAATAGGCAACATTTAAAACTAGAAAAACAACTTGTTGCTTCGATAAAATAATGTAAGCAAAGTTACTAGGCAACATGTTTAGGTCGTAAAAAATTCTGCTTTTCTTGTAAACAACTATTTATAGCATTCTGTTTATAAACAAACTGTAAATTAACAGTTTGTTTTGCTTAATGTACCTATTTGAAAAGATTTTTCAAACAAATTATTTAAAAGTGAAAGACATGGAGAAAGTAGCAAGAGGAAAGCGCGCCAGTGAAAATCAGAATGAATTAAAACAAAAAAATTCATGAAAATGTTGCCTTTGCAAAAGATAAGTACCTATGTATTTATATATTTATTCAAGTATTGTAACTCAAAGCCTTCAAGGCCAAAATAAAATGTATCACATAGTTCTAATAAACCCAAAGATGTAAGCAAACAAACTAAATAATTATTTAAAAACTATGTATCGTTAAAACAAAAATGTATTTTTAGGTAACGAGTTGTACTTTCACGTACGGTGGGCCATCCAAATTGATTATTTTACCTATCGCCCTCACAAATTTACCTCTGAAATAAAAGTGTTGCTTCATTGGCGATCAATAGTATTGAAAGAATTCATTGGTCCATTATTTTACCTACTCCCACTACAAATGCTATCTCGGAATAAGAGTTTTTAGAAGAATATGCTAAAAAAAGATAATCTACAATGTTTAATAGGGTTTTTACACTGATCAACATCTAACATCTGCCATCAAAGATGTAGAAAATGTGAAACACTCGTTTACATTGCTCACATCTAACATCTGCCATCAAACAAAAATGTCACCATATTTGAAAAAAAAAAATTTATTAAATTAAAAATGTTTTTTTCTCACAAAAGTGCCAACATTTAAAAAGAAAACTCAAAAATGTATTTGAAGTTCAATTTGTTTAAAAATATAAAAAATACTTAACAAAAAAACATTGCATTAAGATATAAAACTTGACAAATGGTAACGCTGCTTTCAAAGCAACTTCCATTTTGTCAGTGATGCCACAATAATAATAGAACTTATAGCCTTTTTACACTGATAAACATCTAACATCTACCATCAATTTGCCACAATTTGCGAAGATGTTAACATCTTTCCATAAGAAATATATAGGGCTGAAAACCAACATATTTCAACATCTTTAAAAGATGTTCCTATCTCATTTTATTCCATTCTACATCTTTCGATTATTTTAGTGTCATCACTAGAAAAGTGTCAATAAGTTATATTATTATTGTGGCATCACTGACAAAAATAAGTTGGTTTTGAAAGCAGTGTTACCATTTGTAAAGTTTTATTTTTTATTGCTATGTTTTATTGTTTAGTATTTTTTATATTTTGAAACAAATTTAACTTCAAATAAATTTTTTTGTTTTCTTTTTAAATTTTGCAACTTTTGTGAGAAAAAAACATTTTTTATTTAAAAAAATCCTTTTTTTCAAAAATGGTAACATTTTTGTTTGATGGTTGATGTTAGATGTGAGCAATGTAAACGAGTGTTTCAGATGTTCTACATCTTGGATGGTAGATGTTTAATGTTGATCAGTGTAAAAAGGCTATTATTGACACTTTTATAGTGATGACACTAAAATAATCGAAAGATGTAGAGTGGAATAAAATGAGATAGGAACATCTTTTAAAGATGTTGAAAGATGTTGTTTTTTAGCCCTATGTATTTCTTATGGAAAGATGTTAACATTTTCGCAAATGGTGGGAAATTGATGGTAGATGTTAGATGTTGATCAGTGTAAAAAGGCTATAACGTTAAATCTCTCTACACAGAAAAAATTTAAAATTGTCTCTCATCATCACCAAATTCAAAGAATCAAGCAAACAATTTGTTGATTTTGCTAAAAATTGTAAACATTAAAATTGTAAAAATTTTATTTTCAATAAATATGTAAGAAAACATAAACTCACTGTTTATTGTTGTTGTTTTTGTTTAAGCTTTGATATTGTTTCAAGTAAAACTGTTGCTTAAAATTCTTATTCGCTTAACAGTTCTATTTGTTTAATATCTTTAGTTTTTCTAAAATCTTTGGATGAAGTTTCCTGACGATCTGGCCTAAGCAACCAGTGAAATGGGAGTAGCTTATCCCTTTAACAATAAATTTCAGTGTTTTTATTAAGAATTCAAGTTTGGTATTCAGCACGATAAACAAAATCTTGTAAATTGAAATTTTGTATTCCCACGAAAATTACTTTGACAATAAACTGGCAAGTGCACGGCTAAAAAACAAAACGGGCAACATGCTTTATTTTTTGCGAGAACAATAAAGCAAGTTGTTTTTGTTTTAATTTTGTATTTTCTTAACCTTCTAACAACTTCAATTAATGTTGGCAGAATTCCAACCAATTGTTGTTGTTTTTGTTTAATTCTTATTCGCTTAACAGTTTTATTTGTTTAATATCTTTAGGACCGTTTTCACAACTTACCGATAGCTAAAAGTAGAATTTAACCGGCCTTATAAAAAGTGTTCCATTATTAAAACTTTACTTTAACCTTAAGTGAGCGTAAAACTAAATTAAGGTTCATCCTACCTGGTGAGTTAAAGTAAAGTTGTAATAATGGAACACTTTTAATACGCCCGATAAAATCCTACCTTTAGCTATCGGTAGGTTGTGAAAACGGGCCTTAGTTTTTCTAAAATCTTTGGATGAAGTTTCCTGACGATTTGGCCAAAGCAACCAGTGAAATGCTCATGGGAATAGCTTATCCCTTCAACAATAAATTTCAGTGTTTTGATCAAGAATAAAAATTGGGAATTACGCACGACAAACAAAGTCTTGTAAATTAAATTTAATTAACCCCACGAAAATTACTTTGATAATAAATAATATTTTTAATATTAATTAAAAATATTATCAAAAAACTTTGCCGTTTCAAACAATGTGTTAATTGATTTAATTAAATATAGCTCAGATTTTAACAACTCTACACGTTTAAATTATTTTATTTTAAACGAAAAAATCAATTAAGATTATTTATTATTTTTTATATATTTTTTTACATTATCACATTAATTAAATTGAAGTACTTTTTAAACAATTTTTTTAAATGATAAAAGACTGCTGATAATTTTTTTCTGTGTAGGTAAAAGTGCTGGGAAACTATCGATAGTTCTATCGAAATTATCGATAGTCTTAAAATAAATTTTTTTTAGCTGTATTTTAGTAAATTTTAGTTCGCTTTGAGTCATAACTTTTTGCTTAAACCAGGCAAACACATGTTTATATACAATAAGAAATTTTTGACTAGGACAAGAATAGTGCAAAATTTTCGTGGTTCAAGACATATTTTCTGGTGATTTATTAAATAATTCTTTCCGTGTATATTTGAAATTATATAACTTTAATTTTCCTGAAATTACAGAAAAGGCTTTTTAATTAATTTATATTAATGTTTTATTTACACTGCTCGGCAAAAAACCAAAACAAAAAGTCGATCTAGAGAACTTGATTATGTGATTTTAATTCACTTTAGCGTGCTGAATCCAAATAGTATTCAATCACGTCTAGTTGACATTATGTTTACTGATTTCTTGTCTTGTTTTATTCATAACTAGCTTAACCCGGTTCGCTTCGCTACACTGCTTTAACCACTTCTTCAGTTGAGCGATATTTAATAAATGCATCCTATGGGAGGTATTTGCCCACTGCGCCTACCCGCTTTATTTTTATTTTCAATAGTGTAGCATACCATAAGAGTGACTTCTACAAAGTTTGAACATTCCCACTATAACAGTTCTTAAGATATGCGATATTAAACATTGGCGTCCTATGGGGGAAACCACTTCCTCCGCTGCTACTTTATTTCCATTTTGGGGCTCAGAAGATTTTACTACCAAAAGTTCAACAAAATGCGTGAAGCGGCTCTTAAGATATGCGATATTTAATATTGGCATCCAATGGGGGTACCAATTCCCCTGCCCCTATCGAAAAAATAAGTAGCCTATTTTATTTTTAGGGCTCAGGAAAATCGGTTCAGTAGTTTAGGAGTCTATAAGCCAACATACAAACAAATAAACACACAAACATTTTTCATTTTTATATATATAGATATACCTGGATTTCTGATAAATGATAAAAATACTAATTCGCATGGAAAAATGGCCGCCACTAATTAAGAAATAATTTTGAAAATAATCATTTGTAAAAGATCAATATCGTTCTCAAGTTATGATAAAATGTATGTAGCATAAATGCCTTATTTCGGTAAATATATAAGTCTAGCCCATAAAAAAAACAAGACATGATAGAAAAAACTGAAAACGGATTTGAATTTAGCGTAGTAGGTATCTTTGTTTTTCATATATTTTTATTTAAAACGATTGTTTTTTGACGGCCAGTGTAATTAATAAAACTTGGTTCTTAAACATTTCATTTAGTTTTTATTTAAATTTTATTTAGCGCTTTTTGATTGGGGACACGGCGCTTTTTGATTAGAAATAGTTCACAACCCTGATTATAAGAATCAAAAATTCCTTTATTCAATTTTTTTAAATTATTTAGTTAAATACATCAAATTTTTAAAGTAGAATGATTACGAAAACCATTATGGGGCATGGTGCTGGTGTCTTATTATTGAGAGTTCTGCTGTAAACAAAGGTCGTAATTCAACAAACGTGAAACAAACGTTTGAAACAAACATATGTAACGGATAAGTAAATAATAATATTCTCTAACTTTGACTTAAGTCAATTCCAATGACTTTGACTTGATGACAAACTGTCATTAAATTGATGCTAATGTATTCTTTCTCCGATGTTACTGCGTCATCGCACTGAGGACATGTTCGTCATTTCTGTGATGCCGATGTGTCATCCCACTGATGACATAATTTCATTTTGACCCTGATGACAGTTTGGCCAAGTGAAGTTAAGGTTGACATCACCATGATGAAAAGTGTCACTTGTCATACTACTGATGTCAAAATACATCAGAGTTATGCCGCCTTTTCTATCAGTGTGGCGGTTTACAACCTTTGTGTTAAGCCGACAACTCTGTTTTATTTAAATATTAGTATATGCATATGTATTATTAATACGTAGTAAAATTCGTATTAAAATTCAATACGATTTTATACTACAAAGCGTGAGTGTTTTTTAATTATTATATTGCACTTTTTTTAATTGAAATTTAACAGGCTCAAATAGCTGTGCCATACCGATTCTTTGATAAAAAGTTTCCCTTTCCAACTTTTTTTGCTATTTAAAAGCCCAGGAAGAATTTATTAAATTTAAATGCCATGTCTTTTAACCCCTACTGTTCACTTAAACTTTTTTCCTAATTGAATATCAACAAGTTTTTGTTTTAAACATTTTCTAACTGCTCATCTAATTCAATTAAGATATAAAACACTTTGCAAAATAGTATTTATATTGCCTTTGCAAATTATTTGCGTCTAATCATAATCGCACCGAGTTAATCAACCAAACACTCAATCTTTATATTAGGAAAATTAAGTGCAATTCAACACGCAACCATTTTAAAAATCAAACAAAATAAATTATTTACACACTAGTCAAAAGTCTAAGTGAAGTTATGCCGAAAGGATTCAATCTAACATATGAAATACCAACAGTTTAACAACTACAAACAAACAGTTATTTCCTTCCTTTTTCAAATTGCTACACTCTAGAGTTGCCGTTGCTTGGCAAAATAAATAAATTTCCCATTGCAAAACTTACTGAAGTTTATTTCGCTATTTGCCTACGCTTGTTATGTTGTTTATTAGAAAAAAAGGATATATCCTTCCAAACAACATGCAGGTTGCGTGTTCTCTTTGATTTTGTCTCTACCAACAGTGTCATCGATAAAATATTTTGTTGTCTGGGGTGCAGGAAAAAAATAACACAACTTGACTGTTTCACCTTAACTTGTTGTAGCTTTTCGTGACAAATGTTTGGTATTAAAAGATAAACGGAAACGGAAAATAATTCAGTTTAAGAAGACACACAGCCAATAAAGGTAAGAATTTAAATACAGCCAAAATAACAAAATAAAATACTACATAAAATACAAAAAAAAAAAAACTAAAATTATGTAACGATAAGAAAAATTTGTGAAAAATTGTGAAAATTGATTAAAAGTTAAGGAAAATTGTGGAAATTTCAATGAATTTTAATAAAGAAATGTTAGTAAAGGAATAAAATGTTTAAATATTTGAGAGTTGTGTTAAAAAAGGATTATAAATTGGAAAATTGTGCCAAATTCATAACATATAAAGTGTTTATATTAAATTAAATATGAATTTTTAATAAAAAAAAATTTATGAAAAACTGTAAACTTATTAAAATCTCTTAACTTTTTTTTGATTTTCTTTAAATATTCATGTGAAATTAAAAATTTTAAACAAGTATTACGTTGTAAGAGTACTGTGAAAATATTAAGTACAGGTTTCCCTACCTAAACAAAGTAAAACAAAATTACAGTGATTTTAAAATTTGGACAAGTTAAAAAGCAAACAACTTTTGCAGTTTATCATCAATAAAAGGTATCGTTCAGGGTCATTTTGCATTAAAAAACTGAGTCTAATGTAGTGTAAAAAAATAACAAATTAATTCAAAGTGTATAAAAGTGTGAAAATAGATTGTTTTATGGCCATTTTCTCAATGTATCGACAAACTGTCTGTTACTTAATGCCAACATAAATTTATTAGACCGATAAACTGTCCGTTAACGATTTTGGGTTTCTCAATATACCGACAAAAAACATTGTTCAGTTGGCAACACCAATCAAAATACATATAAAAGTTGAGAGTCAGCTGATTGAATTTATCTGTACGGCAAATAAAAGGAAAATAAATAACTGGCAGATGAGTGCTGGTTAGTTTTGCGACCGAATGAAGCAAATGAGACATTGAGAAAACCAAATTTCCTTAATGTGCAGTTTTTCGTTTGGTAAAAAGATAATCGCCTAATGAGAAAACGGCCATTAGAATGTTAAAAAATATGTAAAGAAATTTGACAGCATAAAAATCTCATGATTTTCTTGAAATTATTCTAAACAATTAACCCCTCGTTACTCTGACGTAAACGTATACGTTGCGAAACAGATGATCCGTTTTCCTTACCAAGCTTATGTTTAAATAGATTCTCTAACGTGATTTTTCTTTACGGAGAATAACATTAAATTTATTCTCCGTTTTTACGTGTTTGTTTATGTTTATCAAACGAACACTCTTTC
The DNA here is from genome assembly GCA_930367215.1 of Pollenia angustigena. NCBI lineage: Eukaryota > Metazoa > Arthropoda > Insecta > Diptera > Polleniidae > Pollenia > Pollenia angustigena. The sequence goes on along the minus strand of OV884056.1, from coordinate 44,852,645 downwards.
GACGTATACGACGTTTTTTTATATTTTAATACAAAACGCACAAATAACAAAAGCTAAAATTTAAAAATTATATAGATTTTGACAAATTTTCTCTTTTCTTTTTAACACGTTTTAATATGTTTACGTATTTTAAGTAACTACATACTAACCATTGAAGGCGACCGCAACGTTTACAGGTCCGCAACATTGACGTATGAGTAATTAGGCCTTTAATTTTATCAGAGTTCTTTAAATCTTTTTGTTCAAATTTTCACTTTAATCTTTTGTTTTAACCAAAAAAAAAAAAAAAAAACGCACCAGGCAAAAAGTATAAAATTTCTGCATGAGAACTTTCGATATCGATAACTATTGGAGTTTTCTTTTCTACAAAAAATGTGACATTTTATTTAAAAAAAATGCAATTTGGTGTCTGTTTCTTAAACATTTTTCGGGAGCAAAAAAAAAAAGGGTGAGTTTTTTACAATAAAACAAGAAAACACCATATGGCTCGACAGCTAAAAATGTGAAACTGTGTTGACATACCTGTTCAGTAAGAAGAGGCAAGTCATCTTGAATCGTTTAACGCTAAAACAACGATTCCAAATTGTGAAAATTTACTTAAAAAAAAAAAATATGTTCGCGTCGCCTACATTACGAAGATCATTTCTGGTTTAATGGCTACTTCAATAAGAAGTAAATTCGCAAGCCGTTATCAAATCACCATCAAATGGGTGTTATCATTAAAATTGGACAGCATGCTGACTGAGTTTTTGTTTCCAAAAATTAATTAGCGAAACACCACCGAAATTTAGTTCGAATAAGACGACGCAACTTGCCTAACAGCGCGCTTAACAATCGATCTTTTGCAAAATTTATTTGGGGACAACTTTATTTCCAGGAGTGGTTCTTTTCACTCTGGATTACTTTTTATGGGGCTATGTTAAGTTAATGCCGACAAACCAGCAACTCTTGAAGCATTCGAAGCCAATAATCAAGTTACCATTGACGCTATATAACCAGATTTATGGGAAAAAGTAGTCAAGAGTTGGACTAATCGAATGGATGGAAGAATTCTCAATGTTGCCAAAAGTCCAGACTCCGGTCTGACGTAAGTCTGTTCATAGCAAGAAGGGCTGGAGGTGCAGACTCGTAGCTGCGGCGGACAATTGCCGGCAATCATATTTAAATAATAAATGCCATGAAATTTTCTACGAGATTATAATAAAAAATTTGATTCCATCAATATTTCTGTCATGTTTAGTTATTATGCAGTAAAAAAAATGCCCTATAATAAAGATATAGTACATTTTACGTTGTTAGCTTTTCACTTTTTATTTATTTTTTAATATCTGTTATAATCATGCCAAAATGTAGAACGCACTTAAAATAAAACTTAAGATGTTTTCTTTTCTAGTGTAGACGCCAAATGTAATAAAAAAGTTTTTCTATGTGATTTTTTCACAATAACACCAAAAATCATAGAATTTTTGAGGCTTATGGAATAGTGTTGCTATTTGGAAAAAATTCTAAGATTTTTAAGTAAAGAAATTTTAGGAATTTCTCTTCAAAGCCATTGAAGAGAAGTTAATTGCTGGTTTATCAGAGGTTTTCAAGAAAAATTAGATATTTAAGTTAACAATCGAAATATGTAATAAAGTTTTCAAAAATATTTTCCTATTTTAAACAAATACTAAATAACGGACCACTTCTTTTTATCTTTTCCCATTTTTACAATTGAATTTTAATAGAAGAAGTGGGAGAAGGGAAAAAATTCGGATAATTGCTTAACATTAGCTCCATGGACAGTTATGGAAATTTTCGCTTAGCCTTAACGCTGATATGCCATCCCCAAACAAGAGCGTCAACGTTGTGTCACAAGCAGTGTTACCAATTTAGCCATTTAGTGGCTAGATTTAGCCATTTTTCACCCTGTTTAGCCATTAAAAAATGAGTTTAGCCATAAACCATTTTTTTAGCCATTTTTTAGCCCATTTTTAGAAATTTTTTTCCGTAAATTTAGTCATTTTTGGCCACCAAGTTTTGGCAACACTGGTCACAAGCATTAGTGTTTACTTTCTTGTTTAATAAAACTTACAAAATAGAGATAAAAACTGCTTGATTGACAAAGAAATAGCTAAATTGGCATTATATATTAACAACAGCGGCCAACTTCTCTATTAAACACGTTGTCAAAATCGTATTTTCCAATTGAAAAGCGTTAATGCCGCGCTATTAAGGGATGCTACATACACAGAAAAAATTATTTTTCCAATTCAAACAAAAAATTTGTAGAATCAAACAATTTTTTGTCTGAAATCGGTCCTATAAACAAATTTGCATTTTCAAACAATTTATTTGCATTTTGTTTATTGAAAAAAAAACACTGATTTTTTCAAACAAATAATTTAACTGAATCAAACAAAAAGTTTACTGAAATTCATATACTAAATTTCAAAATATAAAAAAAAAAAGTTTTTGCATAAGCAATGACGCGCACACAAGTAAGCACTGTATGAGAAGATGACGGCAGAGCAGAGCCGCCGGCTGGCTTTGAGACACATTTTTTTTGTTGGAATAATTTTTGAACGAAGTCTTATTTATACACACAACTCAATCCCCTCTATTACTGATCTCGTTGTCGACGGCGTCGTTAATTTTTAGCTCAAGTCACATTTAGTCGACGCCGACGTCAACTCGACATTACATCGGTATTAATTTGCATGTATATATTGATGTCGACATGTTATCGATATTTAAAAAAAAAAATTGCTCATCTCTATGTATTTTGACAGTAATTTAATTTATTTTTTAAATTTTCGTGTAAAATGTTATTTTTGTTGACTCTGAAAGTAGTGATTCAGAAAATAAAGAAATGCTAAAGCTTTAAAGGAAAGTTATAAGGCAAAGAGAATCCATTTTCAATTTGCCGGACAACACGTGAGTACTAAAACAATTTTGTTTGTATTTGTGAAAATTCATACGAGCAATTTGTAAATTTGTTTCTTTATATACTTATGTATGCAGATTCATTGAGTATTTTCGGTTAAACAAACAGGCATTTAAGTTTGTTTTGAAAAAAAAATTGAGCCGTCAATGAGGAGTATAACTCGCTCAGCATCAATCTCCAGCACAATCAAATAGGCAACCATTTCCAGTCGAAATTTAAAAATTTATATTTTTAAAAAATTTTCTAGCCAAACCTTTTGCCAACCCTCACTGTCTCTAATTGGTGGTCCCATTGAATTAAATATTGCTGTTATTTTCTCCCATTCTTTTTTGAAATTGTTAGGAGTTGAACTTCGATGAAATCCTTTTGCTAAACTCGGCTTATTTTCAAGTTCAGCAATAAGGGTTGTTTTAAAGTTGTAACTTTAATTTTTTTTCCATTTATTTATTATTTATATTTTTTTTTTAAATACATATATTGTAAAAACTTTGTCAGAGTTTCACTAGACGACGGTAAAAACTTTGTTGACAAAATCAAAGCCAATTCGTGTCAACGTCGGCGTTAAATCGCCTTTATTAATACAAATTCTTTGTCAATAGTAATCGGTTATAGTAAATATTGACGGCGGAAATGCCATGACTGCGGTGTCGACGTCATTTAAGTCGACGTTGACATTAGCAATAAGGGGGAATGTTTTTCTTTATCACTCTCTGTTGCTTTTGCTTTCCTTTGCTAAAGAAGAAATGTAACCAAAAACGGCAGCAGACCGACTCGATATGTTTTTCGTCATCATTCTATTTTTGTATTTGATGTATTTAACCAAACAGTTTTAAAAAATTGAATACGGGATTTTGTTTCTTGTAATGTTGTTTCTGCTATTGTTTTTCTTATAGTTGCACTTTTTTACAGCGTCCAAAAATAGACTGTGTGTGTTTTTTGTTGTTGTTCTTATATTTCACATAAAGAAGTGTTGCTTACGATCAAATAAAAAAAATGCAAAAAGACGACAACATTAAAGAGCGTTAAATATTTCATACAAAATTATGAAAACTTGACACCAATAACGCGTTTATTATATTTTTGAAGAGTTGTCCACATTTTTGTTGGTTAAATAAAAATCAAACATAAATATTGTTTGAATCAGTAAAAAAATTTATAGAAATTAAAAAAATTTTCAAACAAGCGTTTGTTTGAAAATAATTCGGCAATAATTTTTTCTGTGTACAAATTCTATGGGCATAACAATATCGACAACTAGAAAACTCGTGTTAGGTGCGTCTGTATTTTTAACAATTTCGAAAAATGTTTTCTTATTTTGTTAAGATTGTTGGCGGCGAGTATTATTTTTAGAAATCAAGTTTACATTTGACCTACCACCCATTGAGGACCTTCCACCCAGAAAATCTTTGCATAAGTTTATAACACTGGTTTACAGCCAAAATATACCAAGAACGCCACATGCCTACATAAGTTAATTGGGACCTCCTGAACACGAAAAACGCTGTAAATTTTTCTAAGTACCGTTTTTTAGATAACGGTACTTTTGTGTTTTTCCGTGTATGGTCCCACTCAAACCCTTGTGGAGCCCAACCGAAAAGTCCTATTGAGATAAATGGCATATCGTTGGAAAGGTAATTAAACGCATTTTCCGTCAATATGCTGAGATGAAGCAATGAAGATGAAAATTTTCTCGTTCCACAAAATCCTTAATAAAAACTTTATTTTTCATCCGATTTTTTCAAATCACGCTTAAAATGTTGGTAATTTAATAAACTTTTTGGTAAACAAATAAAACATTCCAGATCTTTCATGTGCTATTTATCGTAGCAATTTTATTCATGATTATTTTTTTGCATTGGTTGAGAATGAAAATATTGTCGTTCCACAAAATCCTTAATAAAAACTTTATCTTTCATCCGATTTTTTTTAAAATCACGCTTAAAATGTTGGTAATTTAATAAACTATTTGGTAAACAAATAAAACATTCCAGATCTTTCATGTGCAATTTATCGTAGCAATTTTATTCATGATTACTTTTTTGCATTTGTTGAGAATGAAAATATTGTCGTTCCACAAAATCCTTAATAAAAACTTTATCTTTCATCCGATTTTTTTTTTCAAATCACGCTTAAAATGTTGGTAATTAAATAAACTATTTGGTAAAAAAATAAAACATTTCAGATCTTTACTATAACGTCGAAAAAAAAAACGAAATAAAAATGAAAAATTTTGAAAAAAAAGCGTAAAAAATAAGCAAATTTTGAACTTTCAAATAGAAGATTTCAGCATATCGACGGAAAAGGCATTCAATTACCTTTACATTTATCTCGATCGGACTTTTCGGCTGGGCTGCACAAGGGTTTGAGTGGGACTATACACCGAAAACACACAAAAGTACCGTTATCTAAAAAACGGTACTTAGAAAAAAAATACAGCGTTTTTCGTGTTCAGGAGGTCCCAATTAACTTATCTAGGCATGTGGCGTTCTTGGTATTTTTCCAAATTAAAAATTTGTAAAGCAGTGTAATTAAACAAAAATATAAGAAAATTATATTTTGTATTTTAGTTTTTGCACCCTGTTTTAAAAGGGATGTCTGTGTTTATCATACATTTGACATAACAAAATACATTGATAATAATTATGCAATTGTTTATCTTACGTACTTAGTTATCGATTAAATTATTTATTTGTAGAAGCAGTTTAATAAAGTTTCCCTAAAGACTTCTCATTACATTTTGAAATTTGGTTGGGCTCAGTTGAAAAAATTATTTTATTTAAATAAGAAGTAGTTTAGTGATTTAAATAAAATGGACTCGGAAAAGTATTTCTGTAACTATATTTTCGACTTTCAGATTTTTCAATTTTGATTTCTTTTTCTAATTTAAATTTAAAATTTACCATCTGTTTATTAACTCATAAAAGTAGAAGGCCTGCAATTTAAAATTAATTAATTACAAGAGTAACTTTCGAATGCCTTCCCCGTGTTATTTTACAAATGTCGATTTTAGTAAAATTTTCGATGTCATTTTGGCTGGATTGTGGTTCAGAAAGTTATTTCCGTAAACTCTATCTTTAAAAGGCGTTAAATGTATGAAATCATAATTTTGTGATATTATTTTTTTTCGGAAATTTCAATCGATATTATTTAGGCCCTAATCATGTAAAACGCAAGGCAACGCCAAAGAATTACATTGAAACCAAAAACAAAGTCATAAATATTTTGTAATTTTGTTGTTGCTTTCTACAGAAATTCATGTACCGTTTTAAAATTGTCAACGCCACAAGCTATGCAGCGTTTGAAATTTTAAAACGCAATGTGAATAGAAAGCAACAACAAAATTTCTAAATATTTATGACTTTGTTTTTGCGTTGCGTTTTACATGATTAGGGCCAATGTATATTTATAGCAGGTAGCCGCGAGATTACAACAATTGTACAATAAAAAAAAACAACAGGGCTTTTTATTGTTGTTTTGTGATACGAACTGTCAAACAGCAAGGGACTGGAAAGAGACAAAAAAGACAAAAGATAAAGGCCCCTATTACGGTTTAAAACTCAACTCAGTTGAGTTATAATTAAAACAACTGGTTGTGATCAGTTGTAATTTTTGTTATGTTTTTATTCACCACAATATAGTAAAGTTGTAAACCATAATACAAAAATTTAGAAATTACAAACCGTAACAGGGGCCAAAGGCAAAAACCTTGTTTACAACATTTGACAGTTTGTATCACAAAACAAGCAAATAAAAAATAACCAGCTGGCTTTCCGAGACTACCTGCTATAAATATATCTTGATTAGGGCCTTAATTTTATTTGGTTGGCTTTTGCTGATTGTGTTGATTTTAAACACTCATTTAGAAGCATCTATCCCATGGGGGATGTTAGGGGGCTTCCTAAATTTTGTCAGCAGATTTCTAACTTTTAAAAATAAATTGTTATTTTTATTTAGAATGCGTTAAAAATGTTGAGATATACTAAATTTTTATTACCGATGTAACCAAGTTTTTTTTTAATTACCAAAACCTGTTTCTTAATTTTATTTCAGCCATAATATGGATCAACCATCGACTAGCGCTGAGGCTGCGGCAGCAGCTGGTGCCGGTCCAGATCCACGTCTAGAGCTTATGGGGTCCTTTGTTATCAAGTCGCTCAAATTAAAACCCGAAAAATGGACACGTGTTATTACCGTTGAAGAGCACAAGGGCATCATTAAAGAATTCCTTGATCGCCCTACACCAGTAGTTCTCATAATAATTCTAACACAAGCAGCACAATTAGTTCCTTCCACGACATTTCCACTGTCACAACTCAAGAGTAAGGGAGTATATTTCATTAAGAAATATCCCTTACCCATACCTAGAGAAGAATGCAATAATTTTATCATCTGTGGTGATTTAGCAACACGCACTATTGATCAATTATCAGCTTTAGTAGAAGAGGTTTTGGTACCTCTGCTTTCGAATGAAGACAACTATAGGACGTGGCCCTTTATGGTGGCACAAGATGTCCAAAAACATGTGCATAGCTTAAAAAGTACCGTTCATCAGGTTAAGGGACAAGTCAGTGGTGAAACAATTTTGGCTATGCCAGTAGGAGTGGAGAAAATTGTTAAAGCGGCTAATGTTCTTGGGGATAATCCTCACTTACAGGTTGATTTGTATCTAAAAAGTGCCATCGAGGGCGTGGTAATAAAATGGGCTACTCAGGTGCATGAGGTTATTAAAGAGAATCCAGCAAACGCTTTTCTAAATAATCAAAATCCAACACCACACACAGGTAGGAAAAATCAAAGGTTTTGGAAAATTTGATCTTGAATAAAAAAATGTTCGAATTTATTTACAGAACTTATATTTTGGAATAATCGTTTGAAAAATCTTTCCTTTATCTTTGAACAACTACGCAATGAACGCATAAGAGCCATGGCCTTAGTCTTGGAACATTCACGTAGTGCTTATTATCCCTGCTTTCAGACACTATTCAAAAATGTAGTAACTGGTGAGATTTTAAGGGAAAATATCTAAATCAGGGTTTAAAAAACTGCAGTCGAAACCAAAAACTGTCGAACAAAAAACCAAAATTTGTGTACAACTTTTTGCTTTTGGAGTTGGTTTGGCAGCGACTGTTTACATTTAATGAATCAAAAGTAAAAGCAACAGCTTTTTTTGGCAGTTTTTTACTTTGACTGCAGCTTTTTAAACGCTGGCCTTAATAATCTGGACTACTACAGTTTTAGCTTTTTTATTTTTAATTTATAGCTCTTGCCGAGGCTAAGGATATCACTTTATATCTCAATCCCTTAAGGAAATGTGTACAGCAATTGGAGGAAATGGATTTTTCCGAATGTAAACCAGTTTTGATACCTCTAATGCATGTGGTTTGTAATCTATGGGGAAATTCCAGGTATTATAATCATTCTTCGAAAATAACGATATTATTGAGACAGCTTTGTAACTTAATTATACACCAGGTAAGGTTTTCAAGAGAAGTCTTAATTTTTTAATAAAAACTATAACATATTCTATTTCCAAGGCTAAACGCTATTTAGATCCTTCCTCAATATTCCATAGTGATATTGATGAAGCCATGCAACGCCTGACTTTGTCGATAGATATTTTAAAATTCTTTCGAGCTTTGTTCGATTATTATAAAGAAATAATTGCGGAATTTTTTACGGAGCCCGAAGAAAGGCCACCGATTAACTGGACCTTCCATCCAAATTCAGTTTTCAAACGCTTTAATGCATTTCTAGAACGTCTAAGCACCATACAGTGGTCAGTATAATTAAACGAATTTTGAATTGAGCCTTTAAAATTAAAATTATGATGGAGTGTTATTAACGGCTGGGCGTGGGTAGGTTTTTCTTTACAGTGATTGAATTTCTAAAACTAGAGAAGGTTGAGATCGGTGGTCTGCGTGGTCGCCAACTGAGTACACGCATAACGGCCGTTTATGTTGAGTTCAATCAATACTTTACGGCCTTCGCATCGAAGAGTTATGATGTGCTTGATCCCGATGATCATGAGTTCGATGTGGATTTTGAAAATTTTCAAGTGCGTATACTCGAGTTGGATATGAAATTAGCCGCTATATTATGTCAGGCATTTGATGATTGCTACAATTTGGAGAGTATTTTTAAGGTAACTTTACATGTTTTTAACTTAAAAGTAAATAAAAAACTCTTTTAAAATTCCTCTAATTCAAAAGCTAATCAACATAGTCGGCAGTGTTTTGGAGAGACCGAAAATCAAGGAACAATTTACCCAGAAATATGCTGAGATTGTACGTATGCTGGATGAAGAGCTAACTATATGTGAAAACATTTATGAGAAACAAATGTTTATGCGATCAGATAATGTGACATTATATCCCGAATATAATTGTCCGCCAGCAGCTGCCTTTATTAGATGGTGCAGCCAATTGGAAAGAAGAATTAGCCTGCCAGTCAAACAGTTTCAGACTTTGCAACATGAGTACGATTTATTTCTAAAAAAAAAAAGATTTGTTTGATTTCATGCTAAACCTTTTCAATTTTAGTATTGTTAAATCCGAAACTTCTCTCGATATTATTAAACGCTATGATCGTTTACTGCTAAAAATTGGAGCCAGCCGTTCGTATGTCTTTGGGGAGTGGTCTGAGAAACTAGATGAGCTTATTGAAACGAATTTAAAAAAATCTCTTATAACTCGTCATCCCTCCACCAATCTATTAATACTCAACTTTAGTTCTGAATTATTTTGTATTTTGCGTGAAGTTCATTACCTAAAACAAATGGAGGTAGAGGATATACCTCAAGTGGCATTGGATTTTGCGGAAAATAGCGATATCTTCCGTACTTATACATTAAATTTGGAGAAAACTATTGATTGGTATAATGCAATACAAGAGAATAGTTCACCGGTAGAGTTGAAATTAATTGAATCGGAAATAAAGTTGATCGACGATTTAGTGGAGGTGGGAATACATGAGCTGGTTTGGAATTCGGAAGGTGAGTTGGTTGGAGAGGAAAATAAAACATATTAAATAAAAAGTTTGTCTTGAAAATACAAATGAGTATTGTGTTCCTTCAGAACCTTCCCTCTTTAAAGTGTGGTGTTATATGTGTTACTTCTGCCATGTGGCGTGCACAACTAAGGGCCATTATTACAACTTGAAGTTAGCTAAAGTTAAGATTAAATTGACAGATAATAATGTGTTATCTGTCAAAAAGCGTATGTTAACTGTCGGATAACAGCTAACGCCAAGTTATAATAATGGCCCTAAATGATCTTAAAGTCCCTATAACCCCCGGTTATTACAAGCTGTAGGGGTTCCAGCCAATAAATTAGGCGTTCGAAAGAACTGCCAAAGCTTATGAGACACAAACTATAACTAAGGCAGCTAGTGCCGATTTGGTTGTATGATTAAAGCTACGGTCACACTTATTAAATATTTGACCAAATAAGCGTAACCACTACTTTTGTTAATAGTTAATAAGATTTAACATCGTCTTTATATCACAAAATAAACTAATTATACTACTAGACATAGCAAAAAACTGTTTTTTGTAGGATATGGTATTTTAATAAAAATAAATATTGGAATTAAAAGAAAAGATTATTTAGTTTACTTGTTGGTCCCGTCTTTTCCGTTAAATATTTGACAAATGTGACCGTAGCTTAAGTCTGTTTTATTAAAGTCAAATCAAAGGTTTTTATACTGCTTATGAGAATACAGTTTAGTTTCTCTAACTTTGTGCTGTTAAAAATTGTTCTCTTATCTTTTCAATAGTTTCTAATTTTATTTGTATAGTTTTTCCTGTATATGTCCTTCCTGGACTTTTCTTTAGAGTTTTTAATATTTCCTTTAGTTCTGTTAAATTTTCTTCCATTTAAATTTTTATTATATATATTTGTTTTTATTGTTTTTTTTTGCTGCAGTATTAGTTTTATATTTTAATACATACTTTTTTAAATATCTATTTATTCTATATGCTACATATAATATTAAACCTATTATTATTAATGTTGTCAAGTGTTCTGGTATGATGTTTTTTGAGTTTTCCGCGTTACCGTTGTTCAATATATTTTCCTGGATCTCCACTTTACCCATGTTATCGTTATGTTATTTTATTTCCTTAAATAGGGCCTACCATTTAAAATGAATTTGTTGTTTAAAGTTTAATTGAAAATTCTTCTACTTTCGCCTTCACCTCCTTTCTTTCTCCCACAGTACACGCGATTTTTAATTATTTGAAATTCCCTTCAATTATTATATTGTCTGAACTTTTTCGTTAAAAAGGATCTAACATTTAATAAACTTAAAAATTGTGATATATTTATGTGAAAGTCCATTGGTAATCAAATTTATTTTTGATGACTTATTTTTCTCGTGCCATTTAATGATTGACAGGAAACTCATCATTTAATCCTTTTAGTCCGAGTTGGCAGGGTTAGTTCGTAGTCCGCAGGATCGCCATGTGGTGTTATAGGTGTTACTTCTGACATGTGGCGTGCACAACTAAATGATCTTAAAGTCCATATAACCCTCGGTTATTACAAGCTGTAGGGGTTCCAGCCAATAAATTAGGCGTTCGAAAGAACTGCCAAAAGCTTATGAGACACAAAATATAACTAAGGCAGCTAGTGCCGATTTGGTTGTATGTTTAAGTCTGTTTTATTAAAGTCAAATCAAAGGTTTATATACTGCTTATGATAATACAGTTTAGTTTCTCTAACTTATTCTAGCTTATTATAATTATATATTTTACTCTTTCGGTACCATGTAGATATCTAAGGAATATCAATATAGTTGCATGTTAACCAATCACAATGAGTCTTTCATTATGTTCACTCAATAATAAGTAAGTCACTCAATGTTTGGTTAACATGCCTTCAACTACAAGCGATGTAAATTGATATTTATTTTATTGTAGTTGACACTTGTAGTTATAATTATGCAGTGTGCCTGCGTTATCGACTAAGTGTGGTACGCTATATGTATGTGCACACTACAAAAGCATCGACGGCTAATACGTTACCAAACTTAGTTCTTAACATATATTTCTCATTAATATTTACTATATTAAGCCGAAACTTTGAATCGTAAACCCTCAATAAAAAATTCTCTCACTAGTGATTCACATATCGCTGTACGTACTGGATATAAGACCATTATCCCAACTTGGCGTTAGTTAAAGGTAGGATTTCATCGAACGTCTGAAAGGTTTTTTGTTTTTTCATCTTTACTTCAACCTATCCGGTAGCATGCACTTGCCTTTAACATATCGCTCCCTTTGGGTTAAAGGAAAGTGGTAATAGTGAAAAACTTGTTATACGTGGGACCCAATTCTTCCTTTAACTAACGCCACCCAATAAGCGCACAAATATGCGCTACGCAATAAGACATACAGAAATGCAGTAAAGTAAGTGAAAGAACTCTCAACAACTTTTATAAAAAAAAAAAAATAAAATTTCAAGTGCTACGGCATTCCCTTACTACGAAGCAGGTTTGTAAGGGAGAATACTAAAAAATAACTGTATCAAAACATTCAGTGTGTAAAGATGATCGTTACATCCAACAATATTTATGTGCGCTGAATAATGCGCTTTATGTGTCAAAAATGTATTGTTTCAAAGTGGGAACTCGCCATATAAAATTCATGTCTTCCGTAAGCGCAATGGTAAGCGAAACCCTTATGTTTGTCCCTTACAAACCTGCTTCGTTGGAAGCTCCATTTTTTATTGGGCAGGTTGTTATAAAAGCCCTTAATATTTTAAATTAAAAGTCCAAATACAACTTTAAGCTTTTAGTATCGACAACTCGAATAGTTTTCAAGTTTTATATTCCAGAATGAAAGAATCTTATAAAATCTCACAAGTTCTTTACAGAGAAATTTTAAATAAAGGTTACATTTCGTCTGCCGAATTATTGTAATATTTTGCAGATGGACTTCTACGACAGGTCTTCTGAAAAACTGATTAATAACTATAATGAATCCAGAATAAAATGTCTATTGTAGGATTTGTTGCGATCAAAAAGGAAGAAACGGTGTTTTATCGAGATTGATGCGCAGGAGGAATCTTAAAAATACATAATGCTTTAAATGTGTAGTTACTTAGATAAGATAGAGTTATATAAAAAGGCCACCCAAGCATATTTTCAAATAGGATGACTATCCTGGGAACCTAAAAATATTGAATCTTAACCTAATTCCATTAAATTAGGTATATTCTAGGGATTGGTGCGCATCTAGATAAGCGCCTATTTTCTGATGTCTCACTTCCAAGGAAGGCAGAACTCCAAAGATCTTGGCTCCTTTCCTACAATTTTGTTTTAACCCAGATTGCAGGAAGGGAGGTCTTGAAAATGTCTGTGTGCACCAGAATCAGCTTGTAAATGCAGCCAGATGGTAAGCAACGTTTAAGAGCATGATTTTTATAATCAAGTAATAAAAATGGCACCTGTGTGGCACGTTAAACTCGAATTAATCGGTATTTTTTCTTCATTACCACATTGGGAGCATATGGCTTCCACAAAGCATCTCCATCCTTGATGATTTGTTGCAGTTGTTTTTTGCGTCCTCCCATGTACGATTTCACTGTCTTAGTTCTTGGAGTATCGATCCATTCAGTATTGCTTTTTTTTGCTCTGTATCAGTTTTATTAATCGGTTGTTATTCCAGCTAAGCAGATAATTTGTCTGCTATAGTAGGTAAGATTTTAAGATTGCACTGTCCTAATTCTTGGAGTATCGACCAGTGTATTGTTGTTTTGCTTTGCATTAATTTCGTTTTCGTTCGTTGTTGTTCCAGTTAAAATGGAGCTGGCGTCCGTCGCTGCCTAGAAACAACGTCCTCCGTATATTTGGTGTTTTGGTAGGGAACCTTGCTAATCTTTGATTCCTACCTTTTTTCTAAGGGCGTTGCGACTGTCTGCCCCTTGTCAAGATGTTATCCTCTTTTCCAGGGGGAGGGGAGGTCAGTGGGTTTCTTTGATGAATTATTTTAAGGTGGGTTGAAGCCGCTTTATTTTTAAAGACTCGCAAGCCATAATGAACATTTCACGTTTTCTGCCAGGGATCGAACCTGGGGTGCTTGGTTTTGTGATCGGCATCTCATTCTAAAGTTTAGTTTAGTAATCAAAATGTAAGTTGTGGAGTTTTTAATTATCCGGTTATCCAATAATTCCGTGAAATTATGTTGAAAAGTTTAAAACAATTACATATATAATAAATTATTTGATCGTCAATTCCAAATCTTATTTTTTGCAAATCGTCTTTATAAATCTATATATCCCAAATTATTCTCAGTCATAAAAAGTTGTATCTTTGTTTCTGAAATTTACAAATCATATTGGATTTTATATCGAGTGCACAAAAGGAGCGGGGTTTTAAGAACTTCTTAAGGTCGTTTTACACTATCACTCAAGTCTTACACATTTTGACAAAAATGCATCTCTAAACTAAATATTAAAAAAAAACAATAACAACTTATCATGACAGGGTTGTATTTTTTTCAAAATACGTAAGACTCAAACAAGTCTAAATCAGCTATTAATAATATATCGTCGGCTTAATATGCAAACCTGCTAACTCCATTTCAACACATTTTACAGGAGAGACACAAAACTTTTAATTTTTTTCTATGTGCTGCTGTAAAGGAAAACCAAAAATATAATTGGTTTTACACACTTCAAGACTCAAATTGAAGAAAAACTACATGCTGGTCGACGCGGCGTATCAAAATCTCAATTTGCTTAAAAAGTGCATGTAGACGACATGTTTTTTACATCTGACTTGTCAACTTTTCAAGTCACATGTAATTGTGCATGTCTGTCAAAATGGCTGTTTTACAGAAGGTTTATAATATTCGGTCACAAACGTACATGTAATTTGCTTCTGACAATGTCTCTATTTTTTTCGCATAGTTATTGCCAAGGTATATTTACACAAGGTAAACTCGTTAGCCCATATGTTTGTCAGCTGATTACCCCTAGTTGGAACCTTAACGTCAAATTTCGTGTATATGAGAAAAAAATTGTACATGTGTGCGTTAAATTGTTTTTGTTTTATATGAAGACAATTTTGACAATTCGGTTCCTTTTATAGAGCAGCATGTATACACTCCCAAATGAGTCTACCTTGTGTAAATATACCTTGGTTATTGCAAAATCCAAAATAAAAATGCCGCCACGAAAGTTTTTATTTACGCCGTAAAATAGTTTAGCCATCTTCACATATTTTTCTTTTAATTCAAAGATACCACTTTAGGATATTATAATGGTGCGATGATCATACATATCTCGGTATTTTAAAATATTAACTGCAGCCGGCTAATAATTCCGTCAATAGTGGACGCCGCTGCCGGTTTCTTCTCGGCATAGATTTCTGATGTCAGATGGTTTGTCAGAAGAAAATAGAGCACGCTCTAATTGAAATTTTTTCAGATGACTTTGCATCTGACTTTTACAGAAGCAAAGGGAAATTTGACATGTCAGATGACAAAAACATGTCGTGTACGGTCGCCTTTAGCTCTTGGCATATTAAGCCGACGGTATGTATAAGTACTCTTCAGATGCCCACAATTGTTTCCTACACGAAATTTTAAGCCGGGAAGTAAATATGATTCATTAAAATATATGTATGTATGTATATAAGGTAGGGTTGCCATACGTACTGTTTTAAGCAGTACATGTACTGATTTTTTGCAATTGTACTGTTTTATGCACAACTCCTAAAACAGTACGCAAATGTACTGTTTTTTACACTTTGTACAGTTTTTTGTACTTTTTTTTTGTTCAGTGTACAAAAAACCAAGATATTAAGAAAAACCCTACTAAAAACTAATTTTTATGATATCCTAATAGTTAACAGTACATAGCTTAAAAAATTTTTTGTGTTCCAAACAAAAAAGTTCTAAAATAATACGAGTTTTTACGCTGTGGTCAGTCATTGTTTTCTCATAAATACACAGTAGAAATCTAAATTATAATGAGTGGCTCGTAGCAGAAGTATATTTTCATATTGTTATTTTTAAGACATATGTACTACATATGTATGATTTTATGGCTACCTCTTCCAATAGTTCTTATTTCCCTTTCCAAACCTGAGAAAAACAAAATAAAAAAAAAAAATTTTAAATACTAACCCTCGAATTCATAAACGATTATTAAATTTAACAAACGTTTATTAAGGATAATTTTTATAGTAAATTTGTTCTTTAAACCTTTATTAAATTTAAAAATTTTTTATGGA
This sequence comes from Pollenia angustigena, assembly GCA_930367215.1. Classification (NCBI taxonomy): domain Eukaryota; kingdom Metazoa; phylum Arthropoda; class Insecta; order Diptera; family Polleniidae; genus Pollenia; species Pollenia angustigena. Next base: position 44,836,483 of record OV884056.1, on the reverse strand, counting down.
TGCAGGCATAAATAAATACATACTTATTCCAACACAATTATATTAAATTTTTAGAACTTTTTCAATTTTCGGCCATGTTCTGGATATGGAACTCACGTGAAATTGAAAACGAACAAATTTGGAAAATTCTCCGTGTTCAAAATTTATTAAAATACCTAATACCTTTGAGGACCACTTTTCTTTACCTAAACTACTGAAATAAGAAAAAGATAAATTAATTAAAAAATATTCATCGTTTTCAATTGCACTTGATTGTTTTACAGACAAAAATTTTTGTTTTAAATTTTATTGAAACTTGTATTTACTATTTTAATATTTTCAGATTTTGTTATAGATTAATGACAAATTTCACCAAGTTCAGGTATAACTAACTATCATTGTAAATGTCAAAAAATCTATGGTTTTAGTAATTGTTAATTTTAGCCGAACTTGGTAAAATTGGCCGTAAATAATAAAAAAATATTTTGAAATTGGAAAATTAATTTAGGAAACAAACATTTTCTCAAATTCTATATAATTTGGGCAACTATGTGTGTGGTGAAAATTGCTTTAAATACGAATTTGTTTAAAGAAAATCGTACTATGTATCACAATCAATGAGTTAATTGTTTCAAGCTAAGTTCGGCCTTTCTCCTTTCTTATATGGCTCACAGCAATGTTATGGTTTGCCTGGCCAAATGCTTCGTTTGTGGTGTTTGCTTTTTAAACGCAAATGGAGTAATTTTTTTCGTCAAAAAAATGTACTGTTTTTTTCTTGATTGTACTGTTTTTTTGTGTTCAATGTACTGTTTTTCCGAATTTAAAATCTGGCTACCCTAATATAAGGGCAAATTTCCACTCTACTTTCAGATATCATGTCTTATTTGGAAAAATTACGAAAACCCGTTGCTGCTCTCCAAAATCGTATGAATCATACTCAAGGCAATCTAAGGCAGATACGCAACATTATGTCCGTTTGGATAAAACATCCGCTATTCGAGCGTAAAGATGGTAAAAAAGATGCCGTACTCTGCATAGACGAAAGACCTGATCGTACTGCAAAGAGATATGCCGAAATAATAGCAGCTTCGGATGATATACATCAACTGTTGCATGATAATATCAAACAGTTTGATATGGAAGATAATCAAGATGATGAAATGTGGCTTAATTATGTGGACTTTGTCGACAATATAGTGTATGAACATTTGCTAAAGACAGTGGGTGTGAGTGTAGGCTATTTGGTGGAGAATATGGATCCAGAAAATAATTATGCACCTTTATTCGAGGCACGTTTAGAGTTAAGAGAACCGGACATGGTATTCGTACCTTCTCTTAATCCAGAAGATTCCATGGGCTTTAACAACATGTTGATAGAGTTAGTAAGGGACACTTTAAAAATGGCCAGTTTGATTAAGCGTTTGAAAAAGAACGAGAAACGCAGTTATGGCGATATGGTTAAAGGGAATCCGGATATAATCGATATGAGAAGAGAGATTTTGAATGGTGTCGACTTAGTAATGGAAGAAGCCGCCATGTTTTGCAGACAATTCGAAAGATATTCCTATTTATGGTTGGATGATCGTCATGAGTGTATGGAATATTTTTTGGAATATGGTAGAATGTTAGATGCCGATGAAATTGAATTGATACAATTAAATGATGCTAATGCTTGTCAACCTTGTCCTCCCACCATTGAGGCATTTAGAGAGCAAATTGATAACTATGAAAGTTTATTCAATGAAATAGAAGACATATCACCTTTTCAGGTGTTCAGCTCTTGGTTTCAGGTAGATGTCAGACCCTTCCGTCAAGCTTTGCTAAATACTGTGTGTAAATGGGGCAATATGTTTAAGACCCACTTAGTTACCACGGTTACATCAAATTTAATGAACTTGAGTAATTTTATACGCAAAGCCGATGAAGGTTTGCTGCAGACAGTAAAGGAGGGTGACTATGACGGTTTGGTTAATATTATGGCCTATCTAATGCACGTTAAGGAAAGAGCTCTTAAGACCGATGAAATGTTTGAACCCATGCAAGAGACTATACAACTTCTGAAATACTATGACATGGATATACCCGAAGAAGTAAATGTCTTACTGCAGGAGCTGCCAGAACAGTGGGCTAACACTAAGAAAATTGCCTCTACTGTAAAGCAACAGGTCTCGCCTCTACAAGCTACCGAAGTGGTTAGTATACGCAATAAGGTGGCAGCATTTGAAACCTATGTACAGCAGTTCCGTGATGCCTTCAAACATTATGACTTTTTCCGTTACGATTGCCCTCATCCATATGTTTTGGCAGATCGCATTAACGATGACATGCATAGACTAGAATGTGAAATGGCTGAAATACAAGAATCGGGTAGTCTTTTTGAAGTTAACATACCCGAATTTAAATTACTTAAACAATGTCGTAAGGAATTAAGAATGTTAAAGGTAAGTTTGCATGAAAAAAAACAACCTAGATTTTTAAATGGAATGTGTTTTTTTTAATAAATTTTACGAGTTTTTTTAAAGCTGTCCTTAAATTTTTGAATTTTGTAAAGGACCAAGTATTCTGTAAAACGGATATTGGAAACAATTTGTTTATTGAAAACTAATGAATTTCTAATTTACTTTCTTTCCCTAAAAAAAACAGCAATTATGGGATTATGTTTTCATAGTCCAAACCTGCATTGAAGATTGGAAAACGACACCCTGGCGCAAAGTTGATGTGGAAAATATGGACATTGAGTGTAAAAAATTTGCTAAAGATATACGACTTTTAGACAAAGAAATGCGTACTTGGGATACATTTATTAACTTAGAATCTACTGTGAAAAATATGTTAACCTCATTGAGGGCGGTGGGTGAATTACAAAATCCCGCCATTAGGGAACGCCATTGGAATCAACTTATGAATTCAACAAAGGTTATCTTCAAATTTTTAATTTTTGTTTTCGATTCAATATTTTTTTAACTTGTAAATATTTATCTTGTGTAATTTTTTTTTTAATTTTATTGGTTTTAATTTTGAGTCTAACTTATTCTTTTTTTATTGAACATGGTGTTTTTAAGTTAATCGATGGTACGGACCCTTTTAAACGTATTGCGATTGTACTATCACGTACACCAGTCTATTAGAAGATTTCGGAAAAAAGTAAAGAAAGCGTTTTTTCGGTTTAGAATTACCTGAATCTTTACCAAGAAGTTTAAGAATTTACACAATTGCAGCTACCAGCCAAAGGCCATACAAGAATTTGTATAAACTATTACTAACCTGATATAAAAGTATTTGGAACTAAAAATAAATCTTTTGTTCTTATCCTTATGAAAAGGGATTTCCTGAAATTCATACTCAAGACGAAACTGACCTGAAATGTTATTAAATATGTGATCATAAAAAAGTAAGGATTTTTTTAAGGCAAATGAAGTTGTAGTTGAAAGATTTGAGTAGGTTTTGACACAATGTGGCAAAGATTTATATGAGCACGTGACATATGGGCCAATCTCATGGTGGATCTTAAAAAATAGGGGACAAACAATGGGTTTACCAACCACTGCCGTATGTGCACGCATACTTCACACACAGATAGCAATTTTGAGTGTATAATCCGACAAATATTATACACCCTTAGGAGCCTGAGCTTTCTAACCTCCACTGCTATGAGAAATCCAGCAGCTTCGTTTGAAATGCAAATATTCCATATAAACCACAGCCACCACGTGATACCTGAAAGTATATCTTTGTAAAAACGCTGCCTTTCGCTGAACATTTTGTGAGTTCATGCCTTAAAAAAGGCACTCCACCATCGGACGGTGAACAATTTGATGAAAAGCAAGCTTATATTATCCTTAAATACAGGAAGCATTTGCCGCTAGAAGCATACTATCGGCGGCCTCAACCAATAGTTAGACTGGTTACTTACACTCATCGGGGTCTACTGACTAAAGTTGCCCAAGATTACAAGGTACTCCGGTGAGTACCTCGGTTTCAAAAAATTACAAAGACTTTGGATCACAAGATTTTCGCGGCAGCATGTAACCCCCCGGGGGTGGGATTTTGCCCATATCATATGATCTAGGGAACCGAATTTGGCTCAGATATTTCCCATATTATTAAAATTAAGCCAAATCGTTTTAGTAATCCACCTGGCCATATACATATGTACGTGACATCCTCAAGTTAGAGTTTCTAAACGATTTTTAATAAAACGATTTTGGCAAAGACAAATAAAGCACTAAAAACTAATAACGTCGGACAAGAAAACGAAATACTAAAAAGTATCGGAAACAAGTCTGAAGAAGACTCTGCTATCGTATGATCTCAAAAAATATCTGTAGAATACAAAACAACTCCAAGATAAAAAACACCATGTTTTTCACAATGAAACCCTTATTCGTTAAACGCAAATGAATAAATTATTTAAAAAGGGTTCTAAAAATGTATAGTCACAAGATTTTTATTGAGCTTTATTTCAAAATGTATATACATTTTTGTACAGCTATTGTAAATACAATATCGTTACAGAGTCTATCAGCTTTACCCAAGGAAATAACTGTAAGTTCAAAAAAAAAAATCAAAAATCTTCCAGATCTTAATTACAAAAGCACTTCAACATCTTACTAATCAAGCACTAAATGCATGTATAAATTTTTTTTTTGAATTCTAGGAATTTAATGAAATATTTTCAAAATTAAATTAACTAAAATTAAAAAAAAAAAATCTCCCTATTCGCAGGTGAAATTTATAATGGATCATGAAACAACATTGGCCGAACTGCTTGGCCTGAATCTGCACGAATGTGAAGAAGAGGTTAAGAATATTGTAGACAAGGCCGTTAAGGAAATGTCTATGGAAAAGATTTTGCGAGATTTGAATACAACATGGTCTGCGATGGAATTTGATCATGAACTCCATCCACGCACAGGATGTAATCTCCTCAGAGCCTCGGAAGAACTCATAGAGACTCTCGAAGATAATCAAGTTTGTCTACAGAATCTTATAACATCCAAGTACATCGCCCACTTTCTCGAAGAGGTTTCAGCGTGGCAGAATAAGCTAATGATTGCCGATCAGGTGATAACCGTATGGTTCGAGGTGCAACGCACTTGGACCCATCTCGAGAGTATCTTCATGAGTTCGGAAGATATTCGTAAGCAGCTACCAGTCGACTCGGATCGTTTCGATCACATTGATACGGAATTTCGCATACTAATGAATGAAATGGCCCAATCGAATAATGTGGTGGCATCGACCAATCGAACCGGGTTGATTGAACGCTTGGAAACTTTGCAAAAGGAGCTTACACTATGCGAGAAGGCTTTGGCAGAGTATTTGGAAACGAAACGTTTGGCTTTTCCTCGTTTCTATTTTGTGTCCTCCGCTGATCTATTAGATATTTTGAGCAATGGCATACAGCCGGATATGGTGACCAAACATTTGACGAAGCTATTTGATTCCATAGCACGTTTGAAATTTAATCGGGACGAGCAAAATGAAATCGATACAGCTTCTGGTATGTATGCCAAAGATGGTGAGTATGTGGAATTCAACGAATTGGCCAGTATGCGTGGCCCCGTAGAAGTATGGCTTAATCGCATACAGGCCGCCATGAGAGCCTCTTTGCGCTACTATGTATCCGAGGCTGTGGTGGCCTATGAGGAAAAGCAACGTGAACAATGGTTATTCGACTATCCTGCCCAAGTGTCACTATGTGGGTCGCAAATTTGGTGGTCTACAGAAGTGAATATAGCCTTTAGCCGCCTGGAAGAGGGTTACGATAATGCCATCAAGGATTATTATAAAAAACAGATCTCGCAATTGAGTTTGCTGATCACTCTTCTGTTGGGGGAACTAACAAAGGGAGATCGTCAAAAAATCATGACCATTTGCACAATTGATGTTCATTCACGTGACGTGGTGGCTAAAATGATTCAGGCCAAATTAGATTCTGGTTCGGCCTTTATGTGGCAATCCCAGTTACGTCATCGATTCGACGATGTGGAGAAGGATTGTTTTGCTAACATATGTGATGCAGAGTTTCGTTATAATCATGAGTATTTGGGAAACACACCTCGCTTGGTTATCACACCTTTAACTGATAGATGCTACATTACCCTGACACAAAGTCTTCATTTGGTTATGGGTGGAGGTCCAGCCGGTCCTGCAGGTACAGGAAAAACTGAAACAACCAAAGATTTGGGTAGAGCCATCGGCATTATGGTTTATGTTTTTAACTGCTCGGAACAAATGGATTATCAATCGTGTGGCAATATTTACAAAGGATTAGCCCAGACCGGAGCCTGGGGTTGTTTTGATGAGTTTAACCGTATCACAGTGGAGGTGTTATCTGTGGTAGCTGTTCAAGTTAAGTCCGTTCAAGATGCTATACGTGATCACAAGGATACGTTTAATTTTATGGGAGAAATGATAACTTGTGTTCCAACGGTGGGCATCTTTATCACCATGAATCCGGGCTATGCTGGGCGTACGGAACTGCCGGAGAATTTAAAAGCTTTATTCAGACCATGTGCTATGGTAGTACCAGATTTCGAATTGATTTGTGAAATAATGTTGGTGGCTGAAGGCTTCCAAGATGCTCGAGTTTTGGCAAGAAAGTTTATCACTTTATATACTTTATGCAAGGAATTGCTGTCCAAACAGGATCACTATGATTGGGGTTTAAGAGCTATAAAATCTGTTTTGGTTGTAGCGGGTTCATTAAAGGTGAGTGGACATTGCGGGCTTTCCTTTGCTAGGACTTCGAAAAAGTCAAAGTAACTTTCTTTATTATTCTCAAACTTGATTAAAATATTTATTGTAATCTCAATAGTTGTTTAAAGTACTAGTGATTAATCTAATTTCCTTTGTTATTTCAGCGTGGTGATCCCGGTCGCCCAGAAGAGGAAGTTCTCATGAGAGCATTGCGTGATTTTAATATACCCAAAGTTGTTACTGATGATATGCCAGTATTTATGGGCCTTATCAGTGATCTCTTCCCTGCCCTAGATGTGCCTCGCAAAAGAGATCAAGATTTTGAACGTACCGTCAAACAAGCTGCTTCTGATTTACTTCTACAAACCGAAGATACTTTCATACTTAAGGTTGTGCAACTAGAGGAATTATTAGAAGTAAGACATTCCGTTTTTATTGTTGGTAATGCCGGCACAGGGAAAACTCAAGTATGGAAAACCCTTTTGCGCACCTACCAGAATATCAAACGGAAACCAATATTCAACGATTTAAACCCTAAAGCTGTGACCAATGATGAACTCTTTGGTATTATAAATCCCGCTACACGAGAGTGGAAAGATGGTTTGTTTTCGGTAATAATGAGAGATCAAGCAAACATAACGGGCGATCAACCCAAGTGGATTGTGCTCGATGGCGATATAGATCCCATGTGGATTGAAAGTTTAAATACCGTAATGGATGACAACAAAGTTTTAACTTTGGCCAGCAATGAGCGCATTGCGTTGACGCCTTCGATGCGTTTGCTTTTTGAGATTTCAAATCTGAGAACAGCCACACCGGCTACAGTATCAAGAGCGGGTATTTTATACATAAATCCCCAGGATCTGGGATGGAATCCGTAAGTTTAAGAGCATTAAGATAAAAAAATTAACTGTTAATTAATTATGTTTGTTTAGGTATGTGACCAGTTGGGTGGAAACACGTAAAATACCCTCCGAAAAGTCCAATTTGGTTATGTTATTTGATAAATATATACCAGCTTCATTGGAAACTATCAGAGTTCGTTTTAAGAAGATTACACCCATTGCCGAAATGGCTCACATACAAATGTTATGCCATCTATTGGAATGCTTTTTGACCCCGGCTAACACACCAGCCGACTGTCCCAAAGAGTGGCATGAACTTTACTTTGTTTTTGCCTGCATTTGGGCATTCGGTTCGGCTATGTTCCAGGATCAAACTATTGACTATCGCGTTGAGTTTAGTAAATGGTGGGTTAATGAGTTTAAAACTGTTAAGTTTCCCCAAGGTGAGTTTTGGAAGTTTTCGTTTATTAAGTAGTTGTATATGTTTTAATCATTTAAAGGTGGAACCGTTTTTGACTACTTTTTGGACTGTGAAACAAAACAATTCGTTCCTTGGACGGAAAAAATACCCCGATTTGAATTAGACAGCGATTTACCTTTGCAGGCAGTATTGGTTCATACCTCGGAGTCCATTAGAATTAGATTCTTCTTGGATTTGCTAATGGATAAAAAACATCCTGTTATGTTGGTGGGCACGGCAGGTTGTGGCAAAACCGTTTTGGTTAATGAAAAACTGCAATCGTTATCGGAGAACTATGCAGTCACCACTATACCCTTTAATTATTACACAACTTCAGAAATGTTGCAGAAAATTTTGGAAAAACCTTTGGAGAAAAAAGCTGGCCGTAATTACGGTCCACCAGGCAATAAAACTCTTATCTACTTTATAGACGACATGAATATGCCCGAAGTAGATTGTTATGGAACAGTGCAACCCCATACTTTAATGCGCCAACATTTGGACTATGGTCATTGGTATGATCGAAACAAGCTTAGTTTGAAGGACATTCACAACTGTCAATATGTGGCCTGTATGAATCCTACAGCTGGCAGTTTCACCATTAATCCACGTTTACAGCGTCACTTCTGTGTACTAGCAGTGAGTTTTCCCGGATCCGAGTCCATAACAACCATGTATTCTTCAATTTTGTCGCAACACTTTTCTAACGCCGAGCAAAAATTCTACCCCATAGTGACTAGAATGTCAGCAAATATAGTGGCTGCAACTCAGGCTTTGCACAACAAATGCTCACAGGTGTTTTTACCAACCGCCATCAAGTCGCACTATATTTTTAATTTGAGAGATATAAGCAATGTTTTCCAGGTGAATCTGAAGATAATGCTAAAAGTTATTCTAATATTAATCAGTGAACCGATTTAGGGCCTACTATTTAGCTCAGTTGATTGTTTACCCACTGCAACGGATCTAATACGCCTGTGGCAACATGAGACCCAAAGGGTTTATGCTGATAAATTGATCGACGAAAAGGATATTGATAGTTTTACTAAAATGCAACATGACATTGTGAAGAAATCCTTTGAGGAAATTGATGAATCGGTGATATTTGATAAACCGAACATTTATTGTCATTTCGCTGGAGGAATTGGTGAACCCAAGTACATGCCCATTAAGGGTTGGACTGAGCTTCACAAACTCCTCACGGAGGCAATGTCTTCATATAATGATCTTGTTGCCGCCATGAATTTGGTACTATTCGAAGATGCCATGATGCATGTGTGTCGTATTAATCGTATATTAGAATCGCCACGAGGAAGTGCTTTGTTGGTGGGTGTAGGAGGAAGTGGTAAACAATCTTTGGCTCGTTTGGCAGCCTTCATATCGAGTTTGGAAGTAGTGCAGATCCAATTAAAAAAGGGTTATGGCACAAATGATTTGAAGGTACGGATTTCCGCATATCTTTTTTACGATCATGTTTCCATTGACTTTTTGTTTTCTAGAATGAATTTTCAGGTTTATATTTGAAGGCAGGCTTAAAGAATGTGGGCATTATGTTTCTAATGACTGATGCTCAAATTCCCAATGAGGATTTCCTGGTTCTTATCAACGATATGTTGTCCACTGGCGAGATTCCAGATCTTTTTCCCGATGATGAGATTGAAAATATTATAGCTGGTGTTCGCAATGAAGTTAAAGGTGCTGGTCTGGTGGATTCACGTGAAAACTGTTGGAAATTCTTTATAGATCGTGTACGTAAGCAATTGAAGATAGTTCTGTGTTTCTCGCCTGTTGGTTCAACATTACGTGTTCGGTCGAGGAAATTCCCTGCCATCATAAATGCTACTTCTATCAATTGGTTCCATGAATGGCCACAGGAAGCTCTTATCTCAGTGGCCATGAATTTTTTATCACAAAATAAAGTTCTTCCCGAAAATCATCAAGATTCGGTGGCTAAATTTATGGCTTATGTCCATACCTCGGTAAACTCCATGTCCAAGGTGTACTTACAAAATGAAAGGCGTTTCAATTATACTACTCCGAAAAGTTATTTGGAACAAATTAGCTTGTACTTAAAGCTTTTGAATCATAAACACGAGGATTTACAGAGTAAGATCGTGCGTTTGGAAAACGGTTTGGAAAAACTACGATCCACAGCAGTACAAGTGGCTGATTTGAAAGTAAAATTGGCGGTTCAAGAAATTGAGTTGAAAGAGAAAAATGAAGCTGCCGATGCTTTAATTGAAATAGTGGGCATAGAAACTGAAAAAGTTCAAACCGAAAAAGGTTTGGCCGATGAAGAGGAAATGAAAGTTGCATTTATAGCAGATGAGGTTTCGAAAAAGCAAAAAGATTGTGAAGAGGATTTACTAAAAGCCGAGCCAGCTTTGGTAGCGGCACAAGAAGCCTTAAATACCTTGAATAAGGCTAATTTAACAGAATTGAAATCGTTCGGCTCTCCACCCGGTGCTGTTACCAATGTTACAGCAGCTGTTATGGTTTTACTTGCTCCCGGAGGAAAACTACCCAAAGATCGTTCCTGGAAAGCAGCTAAAATTTCCATGGCTAAAGTCGATACATTTTTGGATGCTCTTATTAACTATGACAAGGAAAACATACATCCTGAAATTATTAAAGCCATTCATCCCTATTTAAAAGATCCTGAATTTGAGCCAGAATTTGTTAGATCGAAGTCAGGAGCTGCTGCCGGTTTATGTGCTTGGGTCATTAATATTATAAGGTTTTATGAGGTTTTTTGTGATGTTGAACCGAAGCGAAAAGCTCTGGCAGCAGCAAATGCTGAATTGGCTGCAGCCCAAGACAAATTGGCTGGCATTAAGAGAAAGGTTACGGTGAGTTAGGGAAGTTTCGGGGTTTAGAGAAATTTGTGATATATTTTTATTTTCTTAGAGTTTGGAAGAACAATTAGCTAAACTGACAGCCGATTTTGAACAAGCTACAGCAGATAAATTACGCTGTCAACAAGAAGCCGATGCTACACAAGCTACCATTGCTTTAGCTAATCGTTTGGTTGGTGGCCTGGCTAGCGAAAATGTGCGCTGGGCAGAAGCAGTTAATAAGTAAGTAATACTACTATAAGATTTTATTACGAATTTCAGCATTTGTTTGATACATGAAGTGTGTTTATTTAAATTGCTGCCAAGAAGAGGGGGTTCAGGGTTTTTCTCTTATGAGGCTTTTCTTAAAGATAAATGTTTTTCAAGAATGGTTTTTTTTCAAGTTAGCCAATTTATTCCTTCAATATTTAAATGTTCTAGGACTGATGAATTTTCCACGTTTCAATAATGTGGCTTATGCAAAAGTATACATTTGGAGTATGATCTATAAGTTCTAAATTATATTGTTCAATTATATAGTCCCTTATTATCCTGATCGAAGACCAGTCTCTCTTATTTGGTATCGCATAGTCCTTCCGTAGCTTCAAGATTGGCTTTTCTATATTTTAGTGTATGCCCAATATAACTGTACTTTAAAACAAATTATTTAAGAGAAAATGTAAAATCTTACATTATTATTGAAAGCCTTGTAATAATTACAATGTCTTTTCAACTTCAGCTTCGTGAAACAAGGTATAACGCTACCCGGAGATATTTTGCTAATAACAGCCTTTATATCATACGTGGGATGCTTCACCAAACAATTTCGTATAGATTTAATACAAAAAATGTGGACACCATTTTTAAAGAATATAGATCCTCCCATACCAACTACGGAAAATTTGGATCCCTTATCTTTGCTAACCGATGACACCACTATAGCCATATGGACCAATGAGGGTTTGCCATCAGATCGAATGTCCATAGAAAATGCTACTATACTTTCTAACTCCGATAGATGGCCATTAATGATAGATCCCCAGGTAAAAAGCATTTCTTTAACCAAATTATGATTTTACAAATATATAATTTAAAATCTAGCTGCAAGGCGTTAAATGGATTAAGCAAAAGTACGGCGAGGGCTTGATTGTCATACGCATGGGCCAGCGTAGTTATTTGGATGAAATCGAAAAGGCTATTACCAAGGGAAATATAGTGTTAATAGAAAACATAGATGAACAGTTGGATCCAGTATTGGATTCTTTATTGGGGCGTAATTTAATTAAAAAGGGAAAGTAAGTCTAGTTATTGTTTTGCAACTTAAATTTAAATAAAACTTACCTCGAGCCTTTCCTCGCTTTTAGAGCCATAAAAATCGGCGATAAAGAAGTTGAATACAATTCCAATTTCCGCTTGATATTACACACAAAATTAGCAAATCCTCACTATAAACCTGAAATGCAAGCACAAACAACTTTAATTAATTTCACTGTTACACGTGATGGTTTAGAAGATCAACTTTTAGCCGAAGTAGTTAAGGCCGAAAGACCCGATTTAGAAGAATTAAAAGCGGAACTAACCAAGCAACAAAATGATTTTAAGATCATGCTTAAACAATTAGAAGATGATTTGCTATCTAGGTTATCGTCGGCAGGAGAGAATATTTTGGGTGATACTGCTTTAGTAGAGAACTTGGAGACTACGAAAAGCACTGCTTCCGAAATTGAGGAAAAGGTAAGAGATTTTTTCTTAATAAAAAACTACATTATATCAAAGTTTACTTCATAAAAAAAAAAAAAAATTAGGTTGCTGAGGCAAAAATTACTTCCAAGGAAATTGATAAAGCCAGAGAATACTATCGCCCAGCTGCAGCCAGGGCAAGTCTTTTGTATTTTATTCTAAATGAACTAAATACCATAAATCCGATATACCAGTTTTCTCTAAAGGTTTGAAATTTTATATTCTTCCTTAAGACCCCAATCTAAAATGTTTGTATACAATACTTAGGCTTTTAGCGTGGTATTCCAAAAAGCTATTGCCAAGGCCGATCCTGGTGAAACTTTAAATCAGAGAGTGCTAAATCTTATAGATTGCATAACCTATTCGGTATTCCAATACACCTCCAGAGGCTTGTTTGAGTGTGATAAATTGATATTTGCTTCACAAATGACTTTCCAGGTTATTTTTTTAATCGTTATTCATACACACAAAATCAATTGATTTAAAATATTTATTTTCTTAGATTCTTCTTATGAATGAAGAAATAACTTCTGCGGAACTAGATTTCTTACTCCGCTTCCCGATTAAACCCCATGTTACCAGTCCCGTTGATTTCCTATCCAATCAATCGTGGGGCGGAATATGCAGTCTAGCTTCTAAAGATGAATTTAGAAATTTAGATCGTGACATTGAAACCTCTTCGAAAAGATGGAAGAAATTAGTGGAATCAGAACTACCAGAAAAAGAGAAATTCCCCCAAGAGTGGAAAAATAAAACGGCTTTGCAGAGATTGTGCATGATAAGAGCTTTGAGACCGGATCGTATGACTTATGCTTTGGCGTAAGATAATTTTTTTTATACTCATATAAGTATCTAATCATTCTCTCTTCTCCCTTAACCAGAGATTTCATTGAGGAAAAACTTGGCTCTAAGTATGTGGAAAATCGAGCCATGGAATTTGCCAAGTCGTTTGAAGAGGCATCGCCCTCAACACCAATCTTCTTCATACTATCACCCGGTGTCAATCCCCTTAAAGATGTAGAAGCCTTGGGAAAACTATTGGGCTACTCACAGGATTTAGATAATTTCCATAATGTATCTTTGGGTCAGGGCCAAGAGGCAATAGCTGAAGCGGCAATGGATACAGCAGCCAAGAATGGACATTGGGTTGTTTTGCAAAATATACATTTGGTACGGAAATGGTTGCCGGTATTGGAAAAAAAATTGGAATATTATGCGGAAGGTTCACATCCGAACTATAGAATGTTTTTAAGCGCTGAACCAGCTTCAACGCCCTCGGCTCATATTATACCACAGGTTCGAGCATTATTTGAAATTAATTTAAAATTATTTATCAATTTTTAATTATTGCAGGGCATCTTAGAATCCTCCATTAAAATCACCAACGAACCCCCTACAGGCATGTTGGCCAATCTCCATAAGGCTTTGGACAATTTCACCCAAGAGACTCTGGAAATGTCGGGAAAAGAAGCTGAATTTAAGGCTATACTCTTTTCACTTTGCTACTTTCATGCTGTCGTTGCTGAACGTCGTAAATTTGGGCCTCAGGGTTGGAATAAGGTCTATCCCTTTAATGTTGGAGATCTAAATATTAGTGTTTCGGTTCTTTACAATTACTTGGAGGCCAATGCCAAAGTGCCTTGGGAAGATTTACGTTACTTGTTTGGTGAAATTATGTATGGTGGGCACATAACTGATGATTGGGATCGTAAGCTTTGTATAACCTATTTGGAGGAGTATATGCAACCGGATTTGGTAGACGGTGAATTGTTTTTGGCTCCAGGTTTTCCAGCTCCACCAAATACAGATTACATTGGCTACCATGTCTATATCGATGAAAATATGCCGGCTGAATCTCCTTATCTGTACGGTTTACATCCAAATGCTGAGATTGGTTTCCTAACCACAAGGGCAGAAAATATTTTCCGTACGGTATTTGAAATGCAACCAAGAGATGCTGGTGCTGGTGGTGGAGCTACGGTGACTCGTGAAGATAAAGTTAAACAAATAGTAGACGAAATAATAGAAAAATTACCCGAAGAGTTTAATATGATAGAAATTATGAATAAGGTAGAGGAGAGGACACCCTATGTTATAGTAGCCTTCCAAGAATGTGAGCGCATGAACTATTTGACTAGTGAAATGAAAAGAAGTCTCAAAGAATTGGATTTGGGTCTTAAAGGAGAGCTTACAATCACCTCTGACATGGAGGTATTGGAAAATGCTTTGTTTTTAGATCAGGTACCGCCCGTTTGGACCCAAAGAGCTTATCCTTCCCTATTGGGTTTGAATAATTGGTTTATTGACTTGTGTTTACGTCTGAGAGAATTGGAGACATGGTCTACTGATTTTGTGGTAAGTGAAAGTTAATTTTGTTGCAGAAAAAAGTCAATGTTACATTTCCTCATTCCCCACAAAAAAAAAAAAAAAAAAAAAAACTACAAAACAGTTGCCCTCTTGTGTTTGGTTGGCTGGCTTCTTCAATCCTCAGTCATTATTAACGGCAATTATGCAAAGTACTGCACGTCGCAATGAGTTGCCATTGGATAAAATGTGTTTGCAGTGTGATGTGACAAAAAAGCAAAAAGAAGATTTTACGTGAGTATTAAACAGCCTTTTAAAAGAATGCATTTTTTGAAGAGGTTTCTGGAAAAAATTATTTGGAAATTTTTTATGAATATGTATGTATATATTGTGGCTGCGATCATTAAGATCGCCAATTCCAAATTAGGATAAATGCGATTATAACGATGTTAACTAATTTTGATTTTGTTCTACGCATAGGAAAAAAATCCGCTAGAAAAATACTTAAATTTACACCATCAGTTGTCAAAAGTGAGCTTTCTAAAAATGTGTTAAATTTTACAAAGGATGCACGGAAAGAAATTAATTTTCTAATGTAATCAATTTTATTTTTTAGAACAAGAAAATAATTTCTGGATTTTAGCTTATTTCGTTCGTAT
Source organism: Pollenia angustigena (assembly GCA_930367215.1). NCBI lineage: Eukaryota > Metazoa > Arthropoda > Insecta > Diptera > Polleniidae > Pollenia > Pollenia angustigena. The sequence goes on along the minus strand of OV884056.1, from coordinate 44,820,960 downwards.
TCAGTTAAATTTTCTTAAATAAAGAAACATTTCGCTTTAACCGAGCCACATATGGGAGATTTACAAGGTGGTAATGAAGTCATACGTCTTAAAAAAATAAAAATAAAAAAATATGATTGCTATGAGCAACCCTCATAATTTAGATTTCTACTTAGTTGTTATGATAAAACAATAAGCACAGCATAAATAGTCTTATTTTTTAGGATTTTGATGTGTGATTTTTTTTTCTAAACTTGATAGTACACCTTGTGAATCCCCCAATAGATTTAAAATAAGTCATTTTTGGCTTGGACGAGATCATTCAAAATTTTCTTGGTTCAAGCCATATCTTCCGGTGATTGAGTAAATATTTCATTCCGTGTAGTGTCAATTTTACAACAAATTGGGTATTCGCCGTTGTTATCATTTGACAACACACCCTTGTTATTTTGAAGACACTCTTTTTTTATATCTTTTTTAATTTACGAAATCTATTAAAGATAGTATGTATAAAATATCTCGTAAAAAAAAAGATTTTAATTTGAAAGATTTTGTTATTCGTGCTTAATTCCAGCTATTCCTTGTGCATTTCGCTGGTTGCTTAGGGCAGATCGTCAGGAAACTTCATCCATAAAGATTTTAGAAAAACTAAAGATATTAATCCACATAAAACTGTTAAACGTATAAGAATTATAAGCAACAGCTCTACTTGTAACAATATCAAAGTTTAAGCAAAAACATCAACAATAAACAGTGAGTTTATCTCTTCTTACATTCCCCACTACAATTGATTGGAATTCTTCTAACATTAATTGTAGTTGTAAGTAGGTTAAGAAAAACAAGTTGTTTTGTTTAAAGTTATTTTATTTAATTCTACATTGCAATACAATTAACCTTAAAAATATGAAACTTTTTTAGCTCCTCTTCTTAAAACCCTACTTAAGTTTGACGTGCAATCAACTCAACGTTTGGATTTTGTATAAAATCCAAAAAATAAATAATTATAGGTCGAACCCAGGGTTCCTAGTTTTATTTTATACCTTTTCCCCAATTTACGAATTTTTATCCCCAAAAATCCCAAAATAGCTATTTTCTTCTACCCAAAATCCCCACAGATCCTAAAAAATAGAAGAGCAATAGGAAAATTAATTTTATTTGTACTTTGAGTAACTTAAAAAGACGCATAAGAAAAATAATTTTGCATCAATGTTTATCATTTCAAAAACTTCTGGTCCATCAACTAATGCAATGTTTTACATGTTGTTTTTATTAAAAAGTGTTAGTTAGCATTTGAGAGGACGGAATAAATTTGTCATAGAAAACTAAATTATTTTTAAAGTGTGTATTTATTCTTAGAAGAGCTTCTAATAACTTATACTGCATTATTTTGCCAATTTTGTTTTGAATTATCTTTGTTATAGAAACAGTCGTTACATGTTGGTACAGAAAGCATACTTAAAATTATTTCAGCAAGCTCTTGAAAAGGTATCAAACCGCCAGCGTTTAATTTAATTTGTATGAAAGTCTGGACCAAATCAGCCTTGCCATTGCACAAATGGCTAATATAAATAATATGTTCAGGGGTGTCATAGAAACCGATCTTATCGGTATTGGATTTGAAACCGACAAAAAAATACGTTGGTGTCATGAAATCCAATGTTGTCGGTTTTTTGTTCGAACTACAATTTGTGTCGGTTTTAGGTGTCACAGAAACCAATGTTATCGATTTTTTATTGAAAATAAACCAAGCAGCTTACAGGTCTTGTTTTTGTATTGGAAATTAATCAAGTTGTTAAAAGCTTAATTTTTTATTTTATTTTTTTCAACAGTTAGATTTTTTCCACTGATAGAAGCAAATAAAATTGATTAATTGGTAAAATAGTATTTTTTGCATGTTTCCGGTAGTCTCCGGCAGCGGGCTGCTGCAAATTAGCAGGTCTTCTTCTCATTTTTTCTGCAAACAGCAAATATTCAACAACATCAGTGGTCATTCTATTTATTTATAAAGTTAAACAACAAATTTGTTTAGATTTTTAATAAATTTAATTTAATTTTTACAAAATAATAAAATTACACAATACCAATGCAATGCAAGTAATAACACCCTGGCATTTCTTTCATGTTTACTGTATTACCACTTCTTATTTTCTTTTCTCTAATTTTCCTTTAATTAAAAACCCATATTTTAACAATATTTTAGCACAAAACTCAAAAATTACAAAAATTTCACTTAAAGCTATAAACACATGAGCCAAAACATAAAACAGCTGATTCGAATATCGGTTTTATTTGTATTCGAAAATAACAAATCCGACTTGTTTTCATGACACCAAATGAAACCAATATTGATTTGCAAAACCGACAATGAGCAAAACCGACTTGGATTCTATGACACCCCTGATTGTTCCCAAAAGCCCCCAGCGAAAAAAAGCTTTTTCCCAAAAAAAAATCCCTGGGGATATTCACCAATTGGGGATAGATTTCGCAAAAATTAGGGAGTTGTTGTTGGGAAGTTGCAAAAGTTGTGTTGCCAGCAGCCAAATCAGGCAACGTCGCTGATGTTAAAATATAAAATAAAAAACAATTATATTTAAACAATTGTGATTTTTAATTGAACCGTTGCACAGTGGCGCCATTTGAGTTTTTTCGTTGCAAAAATCATATCTTTTGAACCGAATAAGATAATTGAACAGTTTAAACAGCATATGATAGATAACTGTTCAGCCTATGAAATGAGCGTTTGGAAAGGGTGCTACGCTCTGTAGGGGCCTAATTATGGGTTATCAAAGTTAAAATTAGTAGAAAAATCAATTTTATGGTAACTAAAAAAAATTATTTTTACATTTTTAGATTGTTTTTATTTTTTTTCTTTAGGTTTTTATGTTTTAAATTATTACCCAACAAATTAAAAAAAAAATTATTTTTTTTTAAATTTATTTTTTCAATTTTCTGTAAAATATTCATCACAGTTCGTAAGAGAAGGTATATCTAAAAGACTAACCATTTCTAAACTATAATTATTTTCTAACTCTATTCGTGACTTCACATGCCGCAGGGAAGATATAAGTGGATCGGAAGATGCTGCCAACATGTTGAAGAGGTCCTCATTTTGCCTTACCCTTGATGCTTTGAATGTGTTCTGCAATCTATATTTTTTATAAAATTTGTTAAGAGACTCCTGTGCTTCTTCAGAAAGCTCTCCAATTGGCAAAGACTGGTACTCAATTATATCTTTGCCATGCGCCAATATTTTATGGACGGTCGGGGTCAACTTCTTCTGTGGATACATTTCTGCTAAAAGAGATGCAGTTTTCGACGCATATTCTCCATATTTTGTAGAATTGACATTTTCTTTGCAGTTTAAAACATCCAAGATCGTTCCCAATCTTTTCACGATTTGATTGTCAATTCCAGTGATTCTAGTTACTGCCTCATCATTTTCAAAAAATCTCCTAGAAGTGTTTCCATCGTTTGAGTTACCGTATCCGTGCTTGGGACAGTCTACTTTTAGTCCAACTTGTTTAAAAAAAGCATCCTGTATTTGCTTCTTTCTGATCTTTTCCTTATCCTTTATTGATGTATTTTCATCGAAGTTTTCCTCCTCTTGTGGTAGGGTATACGCCAGTTTTAGCAAGAATTCCATACACCTTATCCTTGCGTGCAATGGTGACATTCCATATTCGTAATTCTCCTCATTTGTAGAATCGTTTAAATTACCAAAGTTCTTCTGACTCTTTTTGCAAATCGGGCATGACATTGTTGAGGTTGTTCCTGTCAGTTCGTTTACGACTTTTCCGTCAACCATGGTCAGATGGAACTCGTAATTGCATTCAATATATTTTCCTTCTCCAATTTGCAGCTTTGTAGGCTTAATCTTGCTTATTTGTTCTTCAATGTCCTTCACCGTGGTCCTTATGAGTTCTGCCGATTCCCTTGCAAACTGAAACATTATTGGTCGGCAATAATGCACTGATGACGGACGTGGATTTTTCCAGTGAAGGGAAACATCCGATTTAAGCCGCAAAGGAACAACAGATGCCATAAACATATTTCCGTCCGATATTGTAGCGTCATCGGAAGATATCCTTTGCTTATAAACGCTTTGTCCGGATGATCCATCGCAGCCCCATTTGCTGATCAATGTCAACTTCTCAGGAAGAATTTTCACCTCATTTTCAGGAAGACTCTCCAACAACCGTTTTGCTGTATGGCCCATGAGATCCTGCAGATTGGCTTTCGCAGAGACTTCCGTAAATTCCGTATGCAGTGGTCGTGAATTTATTTTGGCTTGCGTAATATGCTTGTATCCGGGTAAAACGTCAGCGCCGTGTCGCGTTAAAGATGCCCGTAGTTTCTCATATTTCTCTTTGGAAAGTTCTAAGTCCATAAACAAGGCCAAGGCTTCTTCGGAACCATACTTTTTAATGTGTGCGTTTGTGGGCGTGGGAATGCTTTCCTTAATCCTTTTTAGTCGCAGTGGGCTTGCATCAGCAACAGATTTGGTTATGTGCGACCTAACTCTTTCACTATCCTTTGTAAATTTAATAGACAGCGCTTCCGATAATTGCTTCGTGGTCAAGTCATTGGTGGCATCGGCAAGTTTCCTCTTTCTTGTGAAAATTGAACACTCCTCAATACTTTTTTTTGGCCTTCCTTTTGCTCCTCTGGTTGATGTGGTGGGTTTATCTACTGCCAATATATCCAGGATGGTATCTTCATTAAGCCAGTCCTCGTATTTGGAGTTGAAGTTCTGAATGGTTCGATTAGATTTCACCCATTTTGCCTTAATATTTGCATATATCAGATAAAAATTATTTTTTATAATTTCGCTTCTCTCAATATTTCCGTATAAGCTATCAAGTTCTTCTAAAGCAGCTTCCGTGAAAAAATTTGGTGTGGTTGACTTTCTAAACAGTTCAAATAATTTAAAATTGTTCAACGCCATGTTTTCAGTACTTAAATTGTTTAATGGTTTCAGTAATTGTTGCGCCAACTTTCAGTCGTAGACTAATCCAGGCATTATGCTTATTTTGCAATATATAGGCTTATGCTACCATGCCGAAAAATGTACCTGTTCCCTACATACATATGGATTTAGGCTGAATAATGCATTTTTATATTATGCACGTGTCCAAATAAGATTTGTGCCTACCTGTAGTCAATATTGTTCTTGACCATTTGCAATATATAGGCTTATGCTACCATGCCGAAAAATTTACCTGTTCCCTGCATACAAATGGAATTAGGCTGAATAATGCAATTTTGATATTATGCACGTGTCCAAATAAGATTTGTGCCTACCTGTAGTCAATATTGTTCTTGACCATTTGTACGCCAAAGTATTGTTTAAGTGAGGTACGTACCTGCTAATTTCAATGAGTAGTTTTTTTAGATTTTAGATCAAACTACTGTCATACAATTTCTGCAACCATGTCTTTTTAACCTTTTTTACCTCTAGAAGCCAAACGGGCACGTACGGGCAGATAAAATTTTTGAATTATGTAAAGAAATAATCAAAGAACAGATTTTGCAAATATGGCAAATATAGAAAAATATAGATTTTTGTTATTTTCCGTCAAAGTTGAAAAATAGTGAAAAAACGGATAGTTTTTAAATAGTGATTTACCAGGAGAAACACAAAGCAAACAGTTCATTTTTTTTTTATCATTACACATTTAATAAATGCATCAATCAATACAAACAAAAAATAAGGCGATTCGTTACCTATTTTTCGTGATATTACACCTGAAATCGCAACAAATTTACTAAAAATTGTGTGTTTTTTTGAAAACCGAAAGTCGGTCAACTTTGAACGGCTATATCTTCTAAACTAAAAATGTGATATTATTAAGAGTGGCAGATTTGAAATCGTTGAAAAGTTTCCTATAACATGAGTTTATTCAAAACTTCGTCGGTGCTCATGAAAATTTTGATTTTTGCAACCTCGTTTGCTCTACGGGCGCTACTGTGCGTTGGTTTTTAATTGAAGTTTTTAATATTTTAATTAGGCCAAAGTTCATTAAATTTAATTTTCATTAAATTACTAGCTGGCCCGGCAAACGTTGTTTTGCCACATAACTTATTTCTTTCAGATTTAACAGTGTCTGCATGCTAAATTTTAACAATAAATTATAGGCTTTAGTTCTTTCCAGATGTTACACTATTTGCCTGCCCAATTTCAAGAAAATTAATTAATTGATTAGTTAAGAAGATATAGGGAGGCGGAGCTTTTACCCCTCTTGCCCAATTCAATGCCCTGCCCTCTTTCCGATGTTACAGTGTATGTATGCCAAATTTTAAAAAATCCGGTTGATTAGTTCAGAAGATAGAGGGAGGGGGAGCTTTTACCCCGCTTGCTCTATTTCACGCAATAAATAATAAAAACTATAGGCTATAGTTATTTCCAACTGTAACACTATTGCAATATTTTGCGCCCTCTAGCGATATAAAATATACTCTACGACCTATTCTCACACCTAACAAATACACATACAAAATTTCATAAAAATCGGTCAAGCCGTTTCGGAGGAGTTCAAAATGGAGGGCATTTTATTGACATTTGTATGGGAATATAAATCCATGTTTCGGAATGAATGCAGTGTTCACTAAAATGGTTTTAACCCATGAACCAATACACATTTGAAGACCGTTGATACATAAAATCCTTGGTATTGACGTCACCTTCCACGTGAACTTTACAGAAGCAAAATCGGTCCACGCATTTCAGAGAACATCAATTACTAACACAATGCAACTTATTTTTATATAAGTATATAGATTTTAAGTGAAGGAAGGAATTGACAACATGAAATGAATTTAAAATATTTGATAATTTTATTCTTGATTGAACACGGGTCAAATTTACTAGTTTCGAGAACAACCACATTATCTTCATCAGAATTATTTGCCGTTCTACTGTTTGCACCACTGCGGCGCCTGCCAGTCTATAGTCAAACAGTGGATCAAAATTTGCTATAAATGATTATCCATTTTCAATTTAATTTTTTCCTTACTTGAAGACTAAAGTACATTTGTTTTTATATTTTTTCGTTTTTCGTCTTTTTTCATTTATCTTTCTTTGTACAACTTGAAGGACAAATGTAAGCATAGAGTTTGCGCCATAGTTCTTTTTATAACAGTTGTAATAATTCATTGAACTGATGGGTATTAATTAATGGTTTTAATATTTTAATTAGGCTTCGGTTCTTTAAATTTAATTTTCATTAAATTATTTATTAACATCAGCGGTGTTGCCTGATTTCCCTGCATTCTTTAGTTATAAATAAATCTATTTTGTGCCACTACCTCCAATCCCGCCCAAATTTTGCCGGATGATGTGCATCGATTACCAAGATACTTGCACCTAATCTGGAAACTTTGGCTCTTGACGTTCTTCAGATATACAGAAAAAAAATAAGAACAACTACATACGATTTATGGGCAAAATTAGAGGCGTTCGTCGCTTCTTGCTTATATCTCAGTAATTTTTGAATCGATCTGTCTGATTTTCAATACCAAACTTTAACGAAGTATATGTGACATTAAAATATATCAATCTAGTCCTTACCATTTCTGGGGTCTTAGGAAAACACATTTCAAGATACACAAAGACAACTTCGTTACTCATAAGGACCCAAAATATATACACTTTGTACGGTCTAAGATCAGTATTATAGAAATTACAAATGTAATGACAAACTTATAAATACCCTTTCCATCTATGGTAAGAGTTATAAAAACCAATCAAGAGGCTGACAGCAGATGTTCTTATTTAACAAATGTATTATTGTTGGTTTGACATCGTATGCTATTTTTTTTTTTTTTTTTTTTTTTGATTAAATACTCCTTGATTTGACAACATTCACCCTTATTGTGTTTGGCGTATTAAAAATACGCCTACGACTGTTTGGTAATAGATTAAAGGAAAAAAGTTCACGTACCAAACAGTCGTAGGCGTATTTTAAATACGCCAAACACAATAAGGGTGATTATGTTCTTGAGTTGGCAATGTACGGTATTTTTACTTCGTTGCAAGCTTGACAACAAAAGTTCAGAACATACATACATAATTATTTCGCCCTGTTTTGAGGTGAAGTTTTGCCTTCTAACGTATCTCTCTAAATCGATCCTGAAAAGCAACATTTATATGATTTCATTATTTGAACGTGCTGCTTCTACAAATAAATCAATACAACTCAAATATTGAAATTATCAATATTTCAGTGAACATCTCTTTTTTCTTTTTTTTTCATTTATGTGTAGTCAGTTTATTTATAATTAAATTGACATTTTTTATGACCTTTACTTTGTCAAAGAAATTATTTATACACTCTCTGTTCGATTATTTACCAGTAAAAAAAAAACGAGCAAAAATATCTTGAACATGGGTCAGTGAAGTGTGAAAAATAATTGTCACATTTCGAGAAATATACAAACAAATATTAATACATGTTTTATTTTTAAAGTTCGTATGTAGTATTATTTTAAATGTTTTCAAAAGTATTTCAATGTGATCGTAACAAGAATAAACTTATAACTATATATTTCGTCTGTTTTATTTTCTTTCTTTTTTTTTAACATACAAATTAGATTTTATAATTCTAAAGTTCATAAAAATATTTCTTTAATCCTAAAGAAAGTCAAATACGAGTACAATTAAATCTAAAAAACAGACATGACAATGATAAGTCGAATATTGCATTTAGTTAATATTTTTTTTTGTAGATAAGAACATGTTTTAAATTTTAAGTATGACCGGGTCATTTATTTATAAATAAAGTTTATTCCATGTTTATTTAAATAAATTGTCAAAATAAAATTTTTTTAAAACAAGGAAACGGCAAGTGCCGAGTTTTAAGAAAAATATTCTTAAATATATTTCAAATCATGTTAATTTAAAAAATAAGAACAAAAAATTGAAATAGATTTTAATGAAATGAAATACATAAAAAAAAGGAACACAAGGGAAAGTGAAGATGGTTTAAGGATATACAGTTTTCCAAAAAATCGGACCACGACGGGAGTTTGGGGGCAATTACTGCCCATCCGGAGCTATCCAACAGATTTTAATGAAATTTGAAACATGGATGACTATTTATATGGACAAACAAATAATAAATTTTTTTTAAAATAGGAGCACGATGGGAGCACGAGAAATTTCTGCCCCTCTGGAACAACATCACAGATTTTAAGTAAAGTTTTCAATTAGCTGGATGACTGCTTATATCGACAACTTAGTAAGATGTTTTTTGAAAAATAGAACCACGAGGGGAGGTGGGGAAATTTCTTCCCCTATGAAACTACCTTAGAGATTTTAATGCAATTTAAAACGTAGATAGATTCCTACTAATACCATATACAAAACGTATTTCTTTTTTAGGCGTACTAACACACGCCGGGCCTTCTGCTTTTTTCAAATAAATTAAAATATTTAAAATTTGAGACTTTATATATATGGGCCTATCCATGTAAAGTCGGATGGTTTAAAACATTTTTTTGTTACCCCAATTTTGTGATACTTTTTACTGAACTTCAAAATGGCCGTCCTGGTAAATTAAGATAATTTTTTGATTACTCCTGAAAAGGACTCTTTTTAGTTTTTTGTTTATAACTTTCTTAATAACGGTCCGAATTGGATTTATTTGTGTTATAATCGTTTTGAGATGTTTTTTACGGAAAAATATAAAAAAAGATTTTTTTTTAGTATTGGCCAATTTCACTTTTTAAATATCAATTCATATTAAATATAGTTTTTTATACAATTTTATTTTTGCTTAACATGAAAAACGAATTTTAAACATAAGTTTATATTTTTTAATAATTTGCTGAAATCGGCTATAAGATTTTTATTTTAAAATGGAGTTTTTTTTTGAAAATTAGTGCTTCCTTCGATTTTTTTTAAAATGTGTAAATAAAAACTTCTATCTACCCAACAACTTTCAAGCCCGTTGGCTTTTTTTGAAAATTTGAAAAAACCCAATTTTTTTCATTAAAGATGCGGATTTTGTTGATTTTCAAATATCTTAAAAATCCAATTTGGACCACTATTAAGAAAGTTATGAACAAAAACTAAAAAAAGAGTCATTTAAAAGAATAACCAAAAAAAAATCAAAATTTACCAGGGCGGCCCCTTAGAAGTGTATTAAAAAATAACACAAAATTGGTGAAATAAAAAAAAAAAAAAAAAAATAAATGTTAAACCATCCCATTTGGCGTGGAATGTCCCAAATAAAAATTCCTACAAGAAACATTGGGGCATAACAAAAAGTCATTCCAAACAATTCTATCACTAACCAATCGTGTTATTTCAGCCCATCCGTCTACAGCGCCACGTAACTAGTGCGTATGGGCAACGGGCAACGATTCGCATTAATAAAGAGTTCATTTTAAACATTGCTGTTGTAGATTCGTATCGTTGTTCCAGTGGAGAATTGTGTGGAATTCTATACACGAAAAAAAAATAAAAATTGATTTTTATCAAAAATTTGTGATATTAATTAAAAAATTAATTAAATTTGCACCAGTAAGCAAATTAATAGTATCAATTAAATATTTATTGAAATTTACAACATTTTCTGCGATAGTGTTGCTGATATATGGAAACTCACTTGTTAAAATTTCCAATTAAAAAATTCCCTTTAACCTAAACTGAGCTTTAAAGTAAATTAAGGTTCATCCTACCTGTTAGTTTAAAGCAAAGTTGTAATAATGGAACACTTTTTATAAGGCCGGTTAAAGTCTACATTAAGCTATCGGTAAGTTGTGAAAACGTTCCTTAAACCATTAATTAAAAATAAAATCAGTTTTAATTGAAAATTTTATCAAGTGAATTGAACGTTTCCTTTTATCAGCAACACTACCGCAGAAAATGTTGTAAATATCATAAAATATTTAATTGATACTAAAATCCTACTTTTAGCTATCGGTAAGTTGTGAAAACGGGCCAAATTGTAAAAAAATTGGCGAGAATATTTTCTGTGTACCAAGCTAAGCGAGCCATACACGTGCTTTGCCCTTCTAGGAAGGAACCGCCTGTTATCGAAATGACAGCTCAAGTATGTAAAGGGACCTTATGTCCGCAAGAGGGCGGCCCAAAAGTGCAAAATGTTGGCAGCTGGTTTGGTTTGTCCGTATTGTCTTTAACTTTGCGGCGTGGGTCTTGAGTTGACCTAACAAAAATATTAACAATTATAAGACATTGAAAGTTTTTCGGAGTTGCTTCTTATATCGGGTTTTTCATTTGGGGCAACGCATTATCTCTTTTCAATTTAAAAAAAACCTGTGGCTGGCCATGAAAATTATTTTTAATTTAAATATGAGTTTATATATATCAGTCGAAAAAGCGCTTGCAAGAGTGAATATGCTGGACACAATTTTTCAAAAGTTAAAACGTAGGGTAAATACAAGGAATTTAGATGTTGGCCAGCAGTTCTTCCAAAGTTCTTTGATTATTGGCGGCTACCAGGTATTTATTGTTACCCTAAAAAACAAGTCTAAAGGGGTTTAATCGTTCGAACGAGGTCTATCGTTGCGTAAGATAACTCGCTAATAACTCCAGATTTAAAGTGTCGAAGTGATCCCACAAGTACTTTGTAGTTAAGGAGCTAAGAATGAGTCAATAGCTGCTTTAATCATTACGCAATTACGGAGAAAAGATGGATTTTAATACGCGTTACGCATCTAATTTCTAAGAATTCTAAATTTTCGCCAAAACTTATGAATAAACAAATAAAAAAAAAGACTAAACGAAAACAAATCTTAGAATTAAATAATCTATTTAAAATAATAATAACAAATAATTGTGGTTTTTAATTATCAAATTAACCGTATAAACAAAATAAGAATAATGAAAACAAAAACAGACAATTAAAAAAAATTTATTCAAATTGAACGCTTTTGCATGAAAGGTAAAAGACAATTAGCTTGCCGGCTGTCCGCTGTCGGCAGCGGCGACGTTTTGACGTTATTGAGAGATAAAAAAGCGTCATCAATTTGGCATAGTGGCACCACAAATTGTTAATTGTATATTTTTTTTTTTTTTTTTTTTTTGTATTTCGTTTTTATTTGTTTCAAATGAACTGTATGTGTACTTTACCGGCAAACTGGGCGGGCGACTGATGACCGACTAACTGACTGCATAGGCGTCAGTAGCGAGTGTTCATTGATTTGACAAATTGATTGCTAAATTTTTAATAAAAACTATTAATTGAGTTGTAGTCATAACTAATTAACCGGTGTCTAATTTTCATTGTTATTTCATCTATATTTAGTTTCGAATTTAATTGAATTTAATTTGCAAAATTATATGTATGTGTTTGTTTTTGTTTAATTTCATTGTCTAATGTATAATTTGTCTGTCTCCCTTATAGATCAGCGCCAAGAGAAGGCGCCTACGTTCATGGCATATTTATGGAAGGCGCCAGATGGGATATACAACAGGGTTTAATTATGGAGTCGCGTCTTAAAGAGCTCTATCCCCCAATGCCAGTCATTAACATACGAGTAAGTTAAAATACACACAAACACACCCACACACACACAGATATTCTATACACTGAAAATAATCCATGCAATAAATTTGAAAATTTGTTTTTTTTTTAATATTAAAATATTAAAAATATTAAATATTATTTACAAAGAAGTCAATGAAAGGCCTCGTTACTAGAGTTGTCAACCGATTAAGAATAATTCGATTAATCGATCAAACAAAAACCAACACTTGTTCGAATAATTTTAAAATGGGGATTTTCAAGTAACGAATAAATCGATTAAATTAAGTCGATTAATCGAACAATTTTTTTTTTTAATAAATGAATAATAAAAGACTAACCCCCATATTCATAAAAAATATTTTAAATTTATAAAAGGCTTATTGAACACATTTTCATAGGAAATTTGTTCAATAAACCTTTTATATATCAACAATATTTTTTATGAATATGGGGGTAATAAGATACAAATGCTTAGAATTTGTATTATTTTCATACTTTTTTTTAGCGATTTTATACAAAACAAGCAAGAAAATTCCACGCCAATTTACAGAAAAATTGTGTCTGTAATATTTTGGTATGAAAAGTTCCCGCTTTGAACTGTCAAATAAACTCACAAATAAAAATAGGGCGAGAAAAAAATGTGACACTAAAAAACAATTAAAAATGCAAAATGCAGAGACTAATAATAGTACATTAAGATCTATTCCGAATGTCATTGTATACATAAGACATTACTATACATTGATTGGTAACTTTTCAAGTGACAATAAAAACTCATTATATAGAAAATGGAGGGTATTTTATTAATATTTGTATGGGAATTTATAGGAAAATCTAAATTGCATATCTCCGGAACCACTGCACACTGGTCGGAGCTGTATGGAGTCGGCGGCCATAAATACTTTTAGTATAGATATAATCGTGAAACTTTGGTCACGGCTTTATAAATATGTCAGAACTATTAAATGATAAAATGGGAGTGGTTGATGACTTCTACCTACCCCAACCGTACCCTAGCACCCACATTCACCCCACATAAGCAAAAAATTAAGAAAAAATGTACAAAACTTGTTTTTAATTATCAACTTTTTTACAAGATTAGTTTTAAAAAATAAAAATATTGACTAATTATATATAAAATAATATGTAATACAAGATTATAAAAAGATTAAAGGGTGTTGAGACTAGAGGCGGCTTTTTAGTTACAACCCCCTTAAATAAAAATCGACTTCAAAATTAATCTAGCAATTCAAAAACAGATTTTAATAAAATGGATTTGTTCTTGCAAGGTAACTTTCGTTGTCCCGTTATAAAAGGATCCGAAGTTAAAAGTAAACGATTAAACAAATCAGTATTTGTTGAAATGCGTGAAATTTTACGTGTTTGCTGGAGTCGAAATTTCTTTATATCTTTGTTTCTGGACTCTGCAGCTTCTTCAGAGAGCTCTCAATCGAAACCAGTGCATGTTCAATAACATCTGAAGCATGAATTAAAATTTTGTGGACTGAGGGGGGAAGATAGTACCACGAATATTTATTTGTCAGCTCGTTAGCAGTGTCCAGCGCATATTTCCTAAATTTTTCGACATTAATATTATACCCTGACGACAAAGCTTGTAATAATGTTGCACATCTCTCAATTAATTCTTTATCAATTCCTGTTATTTCTGCAGACAAGCCAGCATTTTTAAAGAATTCTCGTGCCGTATTTCCATCATTGGAAGACCCACCCCCTCCAGTTTTTAACTTGTCGACTATAAGTCCCATTTTTTCTCGAAATTGTAATTAAATATTCTGTTTTCTGTTGAGATATGCTGCTTTTCCTTCTACGGTCCTAATTAGCCATTGTTTTTGTGCAAGCCTATACGATATATGAAGAAATTACTCAAAAAATCTAATATATGCGTGCAAAGGTAACAATCCAAATTCATAGTGATCTATTTTAACTTCTTTTTGCAGACATTTTTCAATATTGTTCATTTCGTTTACGGGCTCATCCAAAACTTCATTAATAGCATCGCTTTGTAGTTCTAATATCCGAGTAGCGGTATGGTCTAATAGAATTTGAAGTTCAACTTCAGCGTAAGATTCGCTGACAGTTATTTTGTCTGGGTAACTTTTCTTTTTTTTCTTTCAAAATGTTATCGTAGCAAGGGGAAAAATGACTATTGAGTTTAGTGTTTATAAATCTTCTTTTTGTCAAATATTGATGTTTTGTTAAACCTGCTTCAGTTATGAGCGATATAACTTCACTAACATTTGCTTGCAAAAACGATGGATTCTTTTGTAAAGTAGCAAATCGCAAATCATCAGCAGCGGAGACATCAATTTCTGCTATTCGTCGTCGATTTGTCCTGCTTGAACACTCTCCGAAACTTAATCTAGGACGTCCTCGATCTTGATTCAAGTCAGATTTTTGTGAAGTTAATAAAATCGACTCCATTTGGGCAAGCCAATCAGAATATATATTTTGAACTCTTGTTTTTATCCGATTGCATTTTTGCCAAAACTCTGAAATTGTTTTACAATTATAATTTAAGCGTGTTTCTAATTGACTTTCTTCAAATGTGTAGCCCTCATTTTTAATATAGCTTTTCACGATATCCTTCACCTTTCTAGCATTTGCACCTCTTTCTAAGCATCAAATATCAAAAATATGTGATCGCGAAATTTTGCAATTATAACATGTGCCTATTGTGAAAACAATTCAAAACAAGGATAAAATTAAAAACATAAATGAAATTAAAAGTCCGTGTAAATGAAAAAAATAAACACATTTCTTTACATGCATAACAATAACAGAGTAACGCGAACATAAATTAACAAAACACCACACAAAAATTCAAAGTTGGACATAAAAACAACGGAGCCGATTTGGTCTGTGGGAGATAACGCAAAGACGAGCAAATTGAGCAGCTGATATTACCAGTTTTAGAATATTGGAATATTAACTAATTAACTTAAAAAAAATCCCATTAGAGATTTCAGGGGGGAACACAACTAAAACTCTAGTTGAAATTTTAATATTTGGACGAACGAACACTAAATGCCTGTTTGTAGAACGCGAGCACAAAAGTAACTCGCGTAATTTACATTTAAAACAAAAACAAATTTTGAAATTTTGTTTTTGTTTAAATGTAAGTTGAACGAGTCACTATTGCGGTCGCGTTCTACAAACAGGCAGTAACAATGACACTGGAAAAATATAAATTTTTTAACAAATCCACAACAAGCTAAACACATTGGTAGTATTTTAAAATTTAGTTAATACCTTCTAATTCAATATTCATTTTAATTTATTTCAACACAAAAGATTTTTTGTTTATTTAAATTAATTTAAAGTTGCTCGTAATTTCCACTTTTTCACACTGCAAAAATCAACAATTAACTCGCTCTCTTTTTGAACGGATTTTTAAGGGTACAGTTGAAATAAAACAAAAACAACTATACATTTTAAAACCTTGTTTTTATAAGAAATAGTGATTCCACATTTGGTGACAAACTTTTGACTTTGATTTTTTTATTTTTGGCCAATGGGATCGACCACTGTGCACTGGGCCGATTTTGTGCAAACTTCACATAAACCATCTACAGACTATCCCCAGAGTAAAAATTAATTCAATTTTGGTTTAATTCGGTTTACCCGTTTTTGCAGTTAGTGGTGGCATCAAAGTGAACACTTCTTTATATATATATAAAGATAAAGATGTAGGAGAGGTAAAAACTATTGTAGCTATAGCCCTGATTGTAATTAAGCTCAGTGTTAAGTAAGCAAAAACCGAGTTGAGTATTAATAGTATTTCAAAAATGTATTTTATGGTCTTATTAAACAAATCTTTGACAAACAATTGTTGCAGCTGTTTCGTTTTTAAATCAAACGTTAAACAATTTTCAAGAATTGTCATCTTTCACTCCTGGGTGAAAAAGCCAAAAAATAAAGAATTGATTTAAACAAATCATATCTTGAAATTAGAAAATATTATAATATATTATAAATATATTTTAAATTATAATATCTTTGCCATTTGCGTAGTTCTTTATTCACACTTGGGTTTTTAAACGCGTTTAAGCAAAATGTTGATTAACTTAATCATGGCCGTCCACATAACATATGCGATGGCAGTTGGTTAACCATGTCAATTTAAAGTGATTAACAAATCACTTAAATCAGTCATAACCACTCCATAGACTCGCGAGCAGTCAATAATTGTATTTTTCACACAGACACGGTCGGTAATTCACATGTATACAACAACTTTGTTCGGGCCACTCCATAGTCTCGCGAGGCAGTCAATAATCGTATTTTTTACACAGACACGGTCGGCAATTCATATGTATACAACAACTTTGTTTGTTGCTTGGTTATCACTGACTTAAATATATGGTTAATCATCTCGATTATAATTTGATTAGAGCTTAATCAAGTATGAACATAGTATAAGTCTCACAATATTACCATTGAAAACGATGTAGTAGAAGATAATCCAACGACGCCAAAAAATGCCGAACTTGTTCCAATGGCAAAATTCATAGAGATAAACAGCGGTTGTTCTACAGAGGAAATTGTACGCAGAAGTTTGACTGAAGATGGAAGGTCTGCAAACGCCTTTCGAAAATCCAAAATTGTATCGGATTATTTAAGAATTAAGGATTTTACGATTCCTTTAAGTAATACAACGATATGGAGTTAAGATGAAAAGTTGTACGCATCAAAAAAAAAAAGAAAAAGTCATAGTGGATTTGAGAAAAAATAAAGAAGAAAATTGAAGATTTTCCATAGTTGTAAATAAATGGACGGATGTATATTATTTTAAATATGTAATTTAAAAAAAAAAAATTTTATTCGTTATTCTCATCGATTAATCGAATAATTTTTCAAATTTAATCGTTTGATCGAACGAACAAAAACAATTATGTGAATTATTCGAACAAAGCTGAAAGGCGAGTAATTGACAACTCTACTCGTTACTCATACGTAAACATTGCGCAAGACATCAATGAAAAGAAAACAGAAAATTTGTGAACATTTGTAAATTTTTATATTTTATAAAAATATATTATTTTATAAAAGTATAGAAAAACATATTCAACTCTATCGTGAATAAAAAGTGGAATTTTTGTTCCCATGAAATGTTCATTCCCCTCGAAGGGAAAAAAGCAATCGAGAATCTCATGTTAAAAATTTTTCACGCTATCAGTTCCAGTGAATGTAAAAAAGAAGAAGAAAGATTTAAAAAATTAAAAATCAATGAAATGTTTGTTCAAAAATAAAGCAAAATATTTAGTATTGGAGGGATTGTTTGATTACAACGTTAGTTTTTTTGCACTTTTTAAATTTAATGTAGTAAAATATTTTTTAAAATTCTGCCACCAAGTCAATCAAAGGCTTCAGAAATTCCCAGGCATTATACCTGCTGTTTTGCATTTTGTTGAGCAATATATCGGTTTGTGCCTTATTAACTTTATTTACCCTTAATATTCGATTTATAGGAGGAGCTACTTACAAACATGTTATGTTCCCTAGCAAAAATAAAGTGAGAAAATCTAAGGGAAACGTGAACAAATTACGAGGGAAAAAACTTTTCACGATAAGCGGAATTTTTTCCCGTGAACATTTTTTCACGTTATTATTCTCCCTTGAATGACATTTTTTCATGGGAGTTGTTCATGATCGCAAAAATTTGAAAAGGGGAAAAATTACGAGGGAAAAATTATTCACGATAGGGGTGACTGTAAGTCGGCGGAATGTTCGCTTTATCAATAAACAGAAAAATTCTTCAACAGCTGTTACGTAAAATTGAAAATAATTCTAATTTTTGTCAGATTCATCCCTTACGGAACGTCACGTTTACGTAAGAATAACCATTTATACATCAGCATGGTATGGAAAACAGAACAGCTGATCCACAATGTAAACGTTTACGTAAGAATAACGAGGCCTTTAACAATAATTTTGTAAAATTTACCAATTTTTGTTTTAATTCATAAAAAATCATTTTATATGTTAATAAAACATTTCGTACATTGTACGCAAAAATTTCGCAGTTTCGCACCATGTTTTCTAAAATTTTTCGGTTCTATGATATATGAATTTTTTTCGGTGTAGACGTTCAAATACATTCAAAAACAGTTGGGCAAAATTTAAAACATCAAATCAAAACAATTTTAAATAAATAAATTTTGAATATATTTAGTTTAAGAAGAACTAAACAATCTGGAATTCAAATTTGATTATGCAAAAAATTCAAATAAAATGTTTTAAACTAACGGTGCCAATTTGGCGCCATACACTAAGAAAAAAAATTGTTGAATTAACATTTTAAAAATTTTTTTATTCTTCCGCATTTTAGGCGATAACCCAGGATAAACAAGATTTGAGAAATATGTACGAATGTCCGGTATATAAGACACGTACACGTGGTCCCACCTACGTTTGGACTTTCAATTTAAAAACCAAAGATAAGCCGGGAAAATGGACTTTAGCCGGCGTAGCTTTATTGTTACAAACTTAAATAATTTAAACTAACTAAATACTTAAGCACTATAGTTTCGAACTTTCAACAATTTTCATTAGTTTTCCTTTTTGCACATTTGTTAAATAAATATTGGCCTTAAGCACTTAAGTATTAGAAATACAAATTATATGTGTAAGTTTGATTTGATATTGGCGGTATTAAAAAAGTAAGTAGCAATCAATTGAGACAATCGGAAAATGTTGTGTGAATAAGAACATTTTAATAAGGACTTTCGATGAAATTCGATTTATCCAAGCTTGTAGAAATGATTTATGTAGGATTAAATGGTATTTGATTTAATAATTTAAAAGTTATTTATGGAAGAATTTTTTTAAATTTTATTAAGACAGTAGGTAGAAATGCCGGTGTGAAGTCTCCTTCACACCTTCACCCAGAGACCAGTATGGTCCATTGTATTAAGACAGTGCCCAGAAAGGAAAACACTCGGGATAAATTAAGTTGTTCAAAAATCCATGTACGAATAACTCTTAAACGTACTTAAAACAATCCTTAATGGGAATACTTTCGAAAATCAATGTCGGAATTTCTTAAAATAAGTACAAAATTCTTAAAACAAGTAAAAAAAAATAAACTTTTCGTTGGTAGTGCAACTCTGAGAGTGATCGTTTTAATCTTATTTTACTTATCAAAGTTTGTTGCAGACACTACAACAACACCACACAAGTGTAGAAACAACAAAATCAACAGAATCAGACGAAAACACATTAATTTTATGTTTTAAAATTAAAATTGAGAACTCTTGCTTCTCATTTAGTTTATATTTTCTGTTATATATATACATTAAGTTTTTACAAAAAAAAAAAAAAACATATCGGGAATGATGCTGGTGTTTTATAATTGAAATTCCGCAAGGCGTTAAACGGGTAAATAAATCAATTATAATAAAATTCTCCTTCTAATTTAACTTTTAGTTTATACCAACTACGAATTCGGGATTAAATCACCTTTATAACTCTTAACTCAAGCGCATTTCGAGATTGGTTCGATCTTAGTTTAACTTAAATCAATCTCATTTCTGGATTATTTAAATTTCGAATTCGGGATTAAATAGTGATAACTTAAGTATTTCGCGATTAAAAACTCGTACTTAAATCAATCTTTCTGTGCTTGATTTAAGAAAATACGTACTCACCGTACTATTTATACCGCTTTGGATTGATTTGAGTACGAATGGATTGTTTTTTCTTTTTGAGTGTGGATTCCTAGTGCTAAGTGCTTAATAGATTAAATCTTTGTTGGAGTTTACATTCAATAGATTTGTATCAGTTTAGAACTTGACAAAAGTGTCAAAACTTAAAAAAAAATCAGCTAAAGTGACATTACTTAACATAATTCGGTTACTTGTGCAAATAATAAATCCTCAAACGTGACACAACTAAAAATTGTTTATAATCTTGTGTATAAATATTAAAAAAAAACTTTGTAAATCATAATCTGTATGGATTTTCTACAAAATGGTTTAAAGATTTGTTTTTAACTACTTTTTTTTAGGTCAAAAACAATTTTTTTCGATTTCTAAAACAAGTATATAGTTTAAATCACTTTTGAACTAGATAAGGAGTGTCACATATAAAATGAAAAAGTCAAATTATGTACATATGTTTGTATATTAGAGTGGTTCGGTCCCCATAAAAAAAAAGTTGAGCCAGTCAGCCCCTAAGATTAAAGATAAGTTGAAGAGAAGAGATAAACCAAATATTTAATTAATAAAAATTTCTTTAACGATTAACTTTACGCTGAAGGTCACTAAAGGCTCAGTTAGGCGAACGTTGCTGTACCGTATCTATACTGTATCCATCAGCTGTTCGCTTTTTGTTATATGAAAACCAATACAAAAGCTTACCGAAATGCAATGTACCGTAGTTGCAACGTACCAATCTGTTTAAAACAGAATTTCATGCCGTTGTTACGTGACATTTGTAAGACAGTGATGGGCGGCTTGTATGTTACATTGAATGCGGGTAATTGTGCTCTTTTTTTTTTTGGTACTTTTTTCGGTATATCTATGGAATTGCGACCAAACAACTTACAATACAACATATTTCCACATATACAAATATACATATGTTAAGATGTTTAAAATAAACAAATGCATATACACATACAATGAAAAAGGGAAACATATAAAAAACTTTAAATGGTATCAAAACCTTGTTTGGTGCGTGCACATTTACAATATAGTATGTATGCTCAAAATTTATATATGCTAAAATACAAATTTATTTATTGTAAATCTTTATACATATATAAAACACGATGTGTGTATGTATGTATGTATGTATGTATTTATGTATGTATGTAACGAATGGACTCCAAAACGGCTGAGCTGATTTTGATGAAATTTTCAGGGAATCTTCAGAATATTCAGACGAGTGACACTGTAAAGTCTGATTGATATCCAACAACACCATACCCGTGGACTTCATAATATTGAAGTTATGTTTGATTTAAGATTTAATTCTGTATAAAGGATGAGAGGTGTTGTGACCAGACCGGAATCCGAATTGTTGCGTTGGGAACACCTGATTAACGTCACAAAATTTTTATATTTTTTCCTTGATAACTTTCTCTAGGACTTTGCTTAAAGAGGATAACAAGCTGATTGGTCTATATGATAATGGAGACGATGCGACTTTGTTCGGTTTACATGTAGCAATCACTTATATATATATATATATATATATATATATATATATATATATATATATGTTCCTTTTACTCCTCTGGGGAGCATAGGGCCGACACAAGTTGATTCCAATGATCTCGATCATCAGCGCGATGTTTGACTTCGTTCCACTGTAGTCGTAGCTCGGACAGTTCGGTTATGATTTGGCGTTTCCAGGTGTGTGATGGTCGTCCGATGCGCCTGCTTCCCTGTGGGTTCCAGTCTATGGCCTTCTTAGTGATATCGTCTAATGGCTTGCGGAGAGTGTGTCCAAGCCAGCCCGATTTGCGTTTTCTTATTTCCATCTCAATTGGTTGCTGGTTGGTATCTGACCAGAGTTGGGCATTTGATATTAAGGAGAGCCAGTAAACACGCAAGTCTCTACGCAGGCATTTGTTATCAAACACCTGAAGGGACTGGATATCGCGCCGTACCATATTCCACGTTTCGCAACCGTACAGCAATGGGGATTTAACGCTGGAGTTGAAAATTTTAATTTTGGTACGTTTCGAGATGTTAGTCGATTTCAAAACAGGGCTGAGTTGGGCAAATGCATTACGTGCCTTATTAATGCGACTGGCCACATCGGCTGATGAACCACCGGATTTGTCGACTATACTGCCTAGATAGCAGAAGAACTCCACATCATCAGTTTCCTTGCCGTATATTAGGAATTTCCGCGTTGCGTTAGCATTTATTCTAAGTGTTTTTGTTTTGGGGATGTTTATCTTCAATCCAACTAGCTTTGCTGTTTCGCTTATGCGATACAATAAAATTGGACTTAAAACGTCGGCGCTGTTTATAAAAAACAAAAAGTTCAATGTTATATATGTTAAAAAAAGAAAAGTGGGCCTTATTTTGGGGCGTGGCATAAAATTGAGTACATTAAATGCTAGAAGTAGAAGGTTTTAGAAGGGATTTCTTGCCACGTGAAACAAATTGGACATTAGGGTGGTACGTTCCGAGATGGCATAAGTGGCGCCCAGAATTTGATGTCGGACTAAAATGTCACCAAAGGCAAAAATGAAGCCATAGACAAGCCATGAATAACGATATGCAATATGTTATGATCGGACTTGAAATGGCAACACCGTATACAAAAAACTAAAAGGGCGGTATCCAGAGGCGTGGCAAAAAATTAAAAAAATTTTTTCTGGAATTCTTTTCAACTTATCATTAATCCTAGGGGGTGACTGGCTCAACTTTTTTTTTCGAACCACCTTAATGTATGTACATATATAGCGACTCAAGTTGTATGGAAGCAAAATTCGTGCTCGATGTACCCTCCTAAAAATGAACCTTGGACTTTTTTAAGATGACATTTTAAATATTTCGGCTCCAGGGTTGACCTCTCGTGAGCTGGACCAGTTTGAAAAAGGGTATATTTTTGCATGTTTTGTTACTTTACGAATCTGTTTCTTTACCAACATATACAAAAAAACTCCAACATTAAATATATTTATTGTCTAAGTCCAGTTTCACACTTCGCACAGAAATATTTTATGGAACAGAAGAAAAGGGTTAAAAGCGTGTAGAGGCGCTTCCGGGGCAATCAATCTAGCACGAACTCTTAAATCTAGCAACAATTAAATGTTTCTCTTTAATTGTGGCTTGCAACAAAAAACGTATCGTCTGGACGAGTACCAGTTTTCGAAGGGACACAAAAAAATACAAATATTGTTGCAGGGTTATGTTGCATAGCCTGAAGCAGGTATAATTCCTTTTTAGCTAGATTAAAAAACAATCATATAATATTTGCTAACAGTGCAAAAACTACATTTCATGTAGTGTGCTTATGACGACAGCCACTCCAAATAAACAGATTTTTAGTTTTCCCAAATATGTTTTGAAATTGTTATTCGGCCAGCACGTGTGCAAATAATGATAAGAATTTATTTCTAATATTTTTTTTGTTTACTCGGAAACACAACAATGAGATAATCCTTTAAAAATAAACAATGAACATAAATATTTAAAAAGAAAACGAGGATCATCATCATCATAATCATGCAATGAGACCAACAGTCGTCAACATGAACAGCAAACTGATAAGAAAAAAACAAAAAACATGCGTAAATCTATTTTACACTAGACACTACACAAATGCTGAATACAAATTACAAAACATTCTAGAGGAGTATGAAAAAATAATATTTTTTTTTTTTTTCAGTTAAAGTTGAAATTCAAAAATAATGACGCCATAACTGACCAATCGCATTTAATGGTTATCAAAAAACAAAAAAATAATATAGAATGACCACAATAAATATTTTGTAGGCAAGATGAAAAGAATTTGACGAACCGAAAAATAAAAAGATGACGGTTGTTAAATTATTTCACACAAAACTTAAAACTGATAAGGACAGCCAGAAAAGACTTAAGAGATTTTTTTTAAAGCGAAATAGCAGCTTATGATTATAGAATATTATCTCATTTCGAGTTAAAATTTTTTTTTTTTTTTAATTCCCTTGAAATTAATTTAGCCTTTGGAAACCATCAAAGAATATTAGTAATCATTGAAACGTGCAGGGATTAACAACAAATAATTATTCCAATTCTGGAAAAAAATCAAGATTTTAAAAAAAAACATTAAAAAAAAAAAATTTATTTAAATAAAATTCAAAATCATTTTTAAAATTCAAACGAAATTAAATTTATAAATAAAAGATTTAACAAACTGTACTCTAGCATTTGTTCAATACACGAAAAGAAAAAGAAAAGTATCTTTAAAATACTTAAGTTTACTTGAACATTCAAACACAAGATACAACTATAAAACTAAATAAAATCTTAACAAATACATTGATAAAATAGCAACAACAACGACTGCAACAAATACTTATAAAGTTAAATGAAAAATAATATTTTTTTTATTTCAACTGAAGCAGAAACTCATTTAAAAAAAAAAATTCTATAAAACTAACAAACTTTGCTCAAATCACTGTGATTCTTCGTTAAGCATCTATCGTGCTATAAAGTATTTCGATTCCCTTTCCTTGAAAGAATTAAAAATTTATAAAAAGGAAAAAAAAAAAATCTTAAATTAAGGAAAAAAATCTAGTGAATCTTAAACATCGTATAACCTAAAATCCCATATCTATACACTTAAAACACACTTAAAAAAACACTCCCAAATTTAAAACGTGCGCTTTAGATACAAAATTTATTATCGAAAAAAAAAACGTTACTTTATACAAAAAACCTAAAAAATAACAACTAAAAAGGGATCGATTCCACAGCAACAGCAAAATAAATTAATAAACAAAAATTCCAAAAAAAAAAAAAAAACGATCCCATAAATTAACAACAACAAAAAAATATCCAAAAAATACAACAAAAAAAATATCTACACAAAAAATTTATATTTACCGGTTGTGTTAAAAGAAATTCTTTGAATTAAAAGAACCAAAATCCTGTTTCTTTTTGTTTTCGTTTGTATCTAATAATTTGATACGTGCCGACGAGGACTACCAAGCAAGCAACCACTAAAAGCCTCTTTTCCGTTGCCTTTTTCTTATTATATCTTTCCATTATCTTCTGTGTGCGTGTGTGTGTGCGAGATTTTTCGCCTCCTCCTCATCAGCAACAGCAGCAGAATCAGCATCATCTTGAATATTGTGGTTAAGATCAATTGAACTTTCTATGCGATTTTTTTTTTTTTTTTTTTTGCTGAAAAATTTCTTAAGCACAGCATCATCATCACCATCATCTACATGATCGTTGGTCGTCAGTCCGCCTGTGTGAACGATTGAATTTTTTGTATCGATCAGTTTGCAATTTGCTGTGATCGTGTCATGTGTATTCTTTAGTTTCGCTCCGAACCCTTTCAACTTAAATAAGAAAGAATATTTTTTTTTTTGAACCCAAAACGTGTGACTGTGAAATTTGTTGGAAAAAAATTACTAACAAAAAAAAAAGAAGTATAAAATAAGAAATAATATTTTTATTGCTTAAAGCAAAACTTATTGAAAAGTAGTTCAAAAGAAAATAAATTAAAATATTAAGATTGTTAAATATTATTGGGATTATTTTCTTAATTTGGATTTAAATTCAATATTTTGGATTAATTTGCTGTGCAGAGACTTTAAAGGATAAAAACATCACAATGAAACTGTTCGCAATATTTCTAGCAAGTAAGTGAAATTTATTTTTATATAATTTAAGAACAAAATATTTAAATATAATCAAAGGTTTATAAAAAAAAAAACAAATTTCCGCAAAAATATTCGTTTTATTAATCTTAAATGCACTTTTTTAATTAAACAAGCCCTCCACCCCCATTTAGAATATTTCATCAGTTGGCATCTATAAATTATTAATCATTATAAAAACTGAGTTTAGTATTACACACTCCTCGTCACTTACATAGGACACCCCACATTCTAATAAACAAAACGTATTTACCTTCTAAATTCAACGTATTTGCAATTCAAACTTTTCAGTTTTTCAAAGCTTTTTTCATATTAAAAAAAATATATATACATATATACAAAATTAATTTGATATAAGGCGTCCCTTTTTTCCGGTAAAATAAATGGCAGAAACGCCTTCAGATTTTGCGCCACTTGAATAGGACAGACACAAGAAAACAATGGTTTTTGTTAATTTTCAAATGAAATATTATTTGAATATTAATGAAATAATATTTAAATTTTATTAAGCCCCCTATTACGGTTCACAACTCAACTCTGTTATTAAGACAACAATTAAGACAACTGCTTGTGATCAGTTGTAATTTTTGTTATGTTTTTGTTTACCGCAATATAGCAAAGTTGTAAACCATAATACAAAAATTAAGAAATTACAACTCAGTTGAGTTGTAAACCAAAAGGGGGGCTATATCTTAAACATTACAAATTACAACAACTAATGCGTTGAGCCTCCATTTAAGAATGGCCTCACAGATCCGGTTGGAAATAGAGTCATACAGTCATAGACTTGAAGTAATTAAGCGAAATTGAAGACCAGGATTATCTGTTCGCGTCAATCAATTCATTATTGCTTCAAACCTGCTAATAGAAGCATATACATTGTGTACTAGTCAGTCCCAAAAGTTTTTAATAACATACAGATCGGGCGAGTATGGCGACCAATTAACTACCATTACACTTTCTTTCCTAATCCATGATTTTACTGCTCTGGTAGTGTGAATAGAGACATTGTCGTATTGAAACGTCTACGAAAGGTTGCCAAAAATGTCGTTGAAGTGAGGCTTACATCAAGAAGATTTTCTTGAAAGTAACCTTTGTAGCAATTTGCTTTAATCTTGGTGGATACAAACTTCAGCTCACAGATCCAATAGTAAGATGTGGCGCCCCGAACCATAACTCCTCTTTCTCGACTGTGTAAACGATATAATTGCCCAATAAAAAGTTGGGAGAAATTTTAGAGTTTCGCTTACCATCACATTTACAAAAGGCATGCATTTTATATGGTGAGTTCCCGCTTTGAAGCAATGAAAAAAACTGGTGAGTGTAGCTATTAGATTTACACACTGAATGTTTTGTTACAGTTATTTTTTTGTACTCTGCCTTGCAAACCTGCTTCGTAGTAAATGAATACCGTGGCACTTGAAATGTTATTTTTTTTAACTTTAAAGAGGTCGTTCACTTAAATTACTTAATCTCTGTATTTTTTTAAATGTACCGTAAGTGCTTCGCAAAATGATAAAAAAATTTTATTGGGTGATTTTCCTCTTTGCAAGATCGTGGAAGAAAAAATTGAATCCATCAGAACCCTCCAAATTAATTTTTTTTTTCGTCAGAGAAGACGACGCGATGCCATTCACTATTCTACGTCAAAACAACAAGCGTGCCGTTTTGCGGACATCGTTGAGTGGTGGTTCTTCAATTGCTGTTTATCAGCAGCTGAAAGAACACTTTTAGTGTTTAGTGTTTTTCACCACAGGTGGAAAAGGGTATATATAAGTTTGTCATTCCGTTTGTTATTTCTACAATATTGATCTTAGACCCTATAAAGTATATATATTCTGGGTCCTTATGAGGAGAGAAGTTGATTTAACGATATCAGTCCGTCCGTCCGTCTTACGTTTGATATGTGTTTTCCGGAGACTCCAGACATGATAGCGGCTACGTTGTTTTACATTTATGTCACATATAGTCCACCATTTCTTGCTATTGAAATTCAGCCAGATCGGTCCAACAATGGCTGAGATATGACCAAAAAACCACGACTGCCTCTAATTTTTCCAAAAAATCCCTTGTGGTTGTGGTTGTTGTATTTGTATTACTTTTTTCTGTATATCTGGAGAACGGCAAGAGCCAAAGCTTTAAAATTAGGTACAAACATTTAGGTTATAAATATACACCATCCTACAAAATGTGGGCGGGATTGGAGAAGTAGGCGTGGTACCTCTCATACAAAAAGTATTAAAAATTCTATAAAAACCTGAATTTTTTGACTGTAATATGACCTATGGTTACGCCTTATATATCAGAAGATCGGAAATTTTTAATAGAAAATATTTACTGGAAAACTCGGGAAACGAAAAAGTTATGAACAAAATATTAATTTTTTTTTTTGAAAAATATCCATTTTCAGGAACCATAGAATTTCCCGAGTCCACGTTTTATAGCCAAAATAACTGGCAAATTTCTTCTTTAACACGTCGGTATATAAATCTGTCAAATCGGTTAAGAAATAGCAGAGTTATGACCAAAATACTGAATTCCCAAAAATTACTCTTTTTTATAATTAAGATTGATTTTTATACCCTTCGCCGAAGGTCCTACACCCTATAAAGTATATATATTCTGGGTCCTTATGCAAAGCGAAGTTCAAATCCGGTTGTCGTCTCTTCTTCCTATCCCCTCACCCCCCTTCGTATTTGTTTACATATACTAGCATAATGCCCAATATGATTTTCGTTATCACCCTTCTTTATTATTTCATAATAAAAAATATTTACCAGTTATCGCTTTTTAAATTTCATTTATAATGAAGTTGTAAGTATTGTAAATATGTATGTATATGTATATGTAAAAATTATTTAGCTGCTCTCTATTCTACTCGCACAATGGTGAAGGGTATATAAGATTCGGCACAGCGGAATATAGCACTCTTACTTATTTCTTTTCACTTAGAAGTGTTCCAAAAAAAAATATTTTTCGCAACCGTTTATTTCTTAATTGAGGGTGTCCTATTCAAACGAGGCCAAAAAATACAAGATTTCTGGTATAAAAGGTAAATTATGGACCAACTATCACATAACTACGTGCTATTATTTAGTTAAATAAGGCTAACCAAACTTTTTATATGTATTACGGTTTTAGTCGCATTTAAATAAATTTCCAAGGTGCGATTAACATGGGGCCTACGGTGAGATATAGACCTTTCTTATCATATAAAACTATGACACAACTGAGGCGGCTTTATGATTAACCATTGGTCCCAAATAGGGTACTCTCTCGAAATTTTGTCGGGTATCATATTGGTTGACCAATTATATTTTTTTTTTTTTTTTTTGTTTTTTACCTTTTTCAAAAACTAACAAAAGTTGTGACGAATTACGAAAGTCAATTTAAAGATTTTGACGATTTTTTCCGCACAATTTAACGGGTTTTAACACATCTCGTCGTATCTGCATAGTTTGGTAATCCCATTACCCAGAATAAACAGATGGTATCTGTCTGAGACCACAGTACCTAGTTAATAAGCTGACTTTTTTCCAGCAGAAGTCACTTACGTGATTTACCACTGGATACGGTGCCAAATCTGTAAGTCTGCCGAAGCCAAGAAATATTCGTCCTATAGTGTATTTTCGTTCGCACAATGATTTCATTGTCTCCTTTATGTAACCAGCAGGGATATCCAATAAGTGCTCGGGGCCAATAAATAGGCGACGTGCGCCTCTATTTGCACTTGTGATCTGTCGCCCAACATAAAGTGAATCGCTGTGTTTCCCCAGATCATTCAGAGAAGTAGTATACTCTATGATGACCCTAGACTTCACCCCATAAGAGGATCTTATGGCAGCTTGGCTATCCGAGATTACAAATAACCTCAAACCTCTCGAGTTTCTCCATAAACATTCTTTAGCTCTTATGAGAATGGCGTAGATTGCGGTTGTTTACTCATACAGCCGCTTTCGAAATTGGGATCAAAATACCGGCACCGAAATCGCCATTGGTGTGTTTTAAACCATCGATTTTGCTCTTTTGTTAACATAGGACAAGAGTGTTCCAAGTTAAAGTTTTAACCAGAATGTTCCCAAAATATTTTACTCTCTGATTACTGAGTCTCTGCGTCTAGTGAAAGAGAAGTGTGGGGTAAATGGTAGGCCCCTTCTCTCTACAACAATTAAATGTACTTAAATGACGTAACCATACTTTTCGATAAGGTTACGTCGTTCAAATTAGTCACAGATATAACTAGATCACCGGAAAAACCATAATCATTAAGATATTCTAGTAGTTTATCGAAAAAAAGTTATAACTATAGACCTGAAAATTCTAAGCTTAACCAAATGTATGTGCTTAGCACAGCCACACAATAAATTCAAACCATCAAACTTCATTCAAAAATTGTTGTAAAAATAAAAAATAAATTGGATTTTTTTGTCGGATAATATTTAATTACACTACGTGACAATTTTTTGACCAAATGAATTTGACACCAAATGTAAATGTAAAATTTTCCGCTGAATTGGAAAATGAAGTCAGAATTGTCAAAAGTAGAACAGTTTTTGAGATATTCTAAAATAACCGTTATTTGTGTTTTTAAAAAAGATGTTGTGACTGAAACAGATTATGTATTTCTTTTTTTTTGAGTGAAAGTTTATTTAATTTCTAAAATAACCATGGGTCGTTTGTAAACATTGGTCAAGAAATGACACAGAGTTACAGTGGACAAAATTTGAAAATTTATGAAAAATTGTATGATTTTTTGCAATTTTGTTCTTTGAAGTTATTTTTTTTAAATGAAACAACTGAAAAGTTTATTGTTTTATTACATGGGACATAAGTTTATTTAGATACGAACATTTTGTGCCCCATAGGATCTAGATCGGTGCAAAAATGACAAAGTTACAGTAGATTAATTCAATTATCCCACTTTGAGATTTTTATAAAAACAAAAAAAAAAAAAAAACAGAACAGTAAATATAGAAAGCTAATGGTAGTAACAACTAATATGTAAAATGGCTTAAAACTGTTGAATTGCTTTGCCTTTTGTGATTATTTTCTGTTTCTCGAACACGGAACCAACAATAGTCGCCCAACATCGCCTCATCAGGCGGCCCTTGATACCGACGAGTTTTGCATGAATTGCATAAAGTATTTGGGGTATAAGACTTCGAAATATTTTCCGGATTGACTTTAAAATACAGCCAAAATGCATTTTATTAATTGCCTTGAAAAATTTGATGGCTGCGCAAAACTATAAACTCCACAAGCACAACAAAATTTGCTTGGATTGTTCTTGCAGATAAAAGCACGTTGTGCATTACGCATTTTGTTCTTTTTAGATAGAATTATACGTTACAAGAAAATCCAAACTTTTACCAAATAATTTGCAATTGTAAGCTGACAATTAAAGCAATGTCAACAAAAAAGGCGTTGTTGTCAAAATCTTTAATGAATGGAACTTTTAACGCTTTTCCATTCTTAAAAACATTTTCTCGCGCATTATTTTTATTAACATAAGCACTTTTTCAGTGATTTTTTTTTACAAATTCAATGTTTCTAATGTTTACAGCGTTCGTTCTTCCAATTCTGCGTATTTAATTCCTTTGCGTTTTTGATTTGATAAAAAGCGAAAAGTGGGTTAATTCACTAAATCTTCTGTAGCTTTGTTATTTTTGAACAGAAATTAGTCTCGTTGGGCGCAAAATGTTCGTATCAAAATAAACTAATGTCCCATGTAATAACACAATAAACTTTTCAGTTGTTTCATTAAAAAAAAAAAAAAAACTTCAAAAGAACAAAATTGCAAAAAATCATAAAATTTTTCATAAATTTTCAAATTTTGTCCACTGCAACTCTGTCATTTCTTGACCAATGTTTACAAACGACCCATGGTTATTTTAGAAATTAAATAAACTTTCACTAAAAAAAAAAAGAAATACATAATCTGTTTGAATTTTTTGAAGATATTTGCATTTCAGTCACAGCATCTTTTTTAAAAACACAAATAACGGTTATTTTGGAATATCTCAAAAATTGTTCTACTTTTACATAAAGATTTGGTGTCAAATTCATTTGGTCACGACTTTGTTGAAATTTGGTCACGTAGTGTTATTTGTCAAATAATTAAGTTTCAGTTAAACATTTTTAAGGTAAACATAAAGGAAATATTAAGAAATTTGTATGAAAACCAAAGTATTTATCAAGGCGAATTTACACCAGGTGACCTTATCTTGCTTCGAAAGCAACAGCTGATAACTAACCATGTGTCAAAATGGTGAACCGTTCTGGTGGTTCTGGGATATCTTTACTAAATTCTTTAATTTTCAATTAACATTATGATATGTATGTATGTATTTTTATGTGTACCTCACATCAGCAAAAAAGCAAAATACCCTATTCCACTATTTTAACAAGTCAGAAAGCATTGTCGGTCAAGCCCGACCATATGATACCCTACAGCACAGTATTAAAAAACACATCAGGCTTATGCGTCCATATAAATATGGATTTTACTATGTTAATAAACTTCATTAAAATCAGTTTGAAAGTTTGCAAGAGGCTGAAATTGCCTTCTACCTCCCCTTGTGGTCTTATTTTTGAAAAACTGTATAGCTTATGTGCCCATATAGATATGGATCGGTCTATGTTTTTAATTTCATTAAAATCGGTTTGAGAGGCAGAAAGTGATTCTAAGTCGATCGGTATACTTTAAGATGGGTCTAGGACCAATATTTTAAGGCGTTAGACACATCAGCACAAATGAATAATACACCCTTATCGTGGTTGGCGAATTTGAAATACGCCTGCGACTGTTTGGTAAGTCTAAGTTCATACGGCTCATGTCTTATTGACAAGATTCTTCCTTTTTTTTCTTTGAACATGAATTGGCGTTCAAATGAAATGTTGACGACATGTGCTTTTTTGATATTGAAAACAATAACAAAATTAAACAACGAATGAATAAGCAAAACGTAAAGACAGTACATGCATCTATTTACTCGTTTCTTTTCCCCTCGTCCCTCTCGCCTATAAAGTAGCAATCTTGTCAATAAGACATGAGCCGTATGAACTCAGACTAATAGATCCAAGGAAATAAGTTTACGTTCTCTTTCTGTAACGTGTCCAATTTTTAGTAACAATTATAAGGTCGGTTATAAGGTTGGCCTTATCTTCTTTCAGGGGAATATAACCGATTGCAATACGCTGTAGGGAATTCATTTTGGTTCATGGGATCACAAATTGCAACGTATGGTATATACACACCAACATAGATATGTATGCATGTTTTTACATATTTTGCAAAAAGAATTTTTGTTATTCTTTTAAATATACAAATATCTTTTAAGAAGATGACATTTTTAAACAAACAACATAACGTGTGTGTAGCACAACAAAAAAGTTATTGAAAAAACCGTTTTGGAAATATGTAATCTGTTTTCTTTAAATTTATATGACAGTTAAGCCAGTTAACAAAAAACTAATTTTTTTTAAAAAATTGCAGATAGCACTATTTGAATATAAGCCCTCGATATATTAAATATGAGGTAACAATAACACATGGCGTTTTAACATAATTCGGGTACGCTGAATCCAATGTGCTAACCGTTTTTTTTAGGTTAGCTCTTGTTTTCGAGATATACCGTTATTTCGAAAATAGAGGAGGTTGCACAACATATATTCGCGTAACTCAAAAACGGTTTAGTTTATTAAAATTACTTTGGAAAAAAATGATTTTTTTTATCAAAATTTCGAAATTTTTGTTTTTTTAAAATTCATAAAAAATTTAAAAATGCAGCTAGGCTACATTTGACCCATCTAGGAGCATCCAACGTGCTAAGAATTTCAACCATACAAATATGGTGGTTTTATAAAATTCTTAAATTTGGGCCCTGCCGCGCGTAGGATGCCCCTAGATGGGTCAAATGTATAACCAACCCCATCATTCATCTCAATCATTAATTTCTAAAATACCCACCCGCTATCTCTATTCCTTAAAGGGGCTCCCATACAAAATGTTCAATGCAGACTAGAAATATATTGAAGAAAAAGTTCCATAAATGCCCAGGAGTCGCCCCTAATGGAATAAAATATATGACCGACCTCATCTAGTGTTTTGTCCTTAATATTTTCTCGAGACATACTTGACCCTTATCACAACTTCTTAGGGGGGCTCCCATACAAATGTTGCGTTTTATGAAATACTTAAATTAATTAAAATTATTTTAAAAGGTTTTGTTATTCGTGCTTAATTTCCAATTTTTATTCTTGATAAAAACACTGAAATTTATTGCTGATGGGATAAGCTATTCCTATGCGCATTTCACTGGTTGCTTAGGCCAGATCGTCAGGAAACTTCATCCAAAGATTTTAGAAAAACTAAAGATATTAAACCAAATAAAACTGTTAAGCATTTAATTATAAGCAACAGTTCTACGTGTAACAATATCAAAGTTTAAACAAAAACATCAACAATAAACAGTGAGTTAATCTCTCCTTACATTCCCCACTACAATTGATTGAAATTCTTCCAACATTAATTGAGGGGTATAGATTCAAAGACTGCAAAGTCCATATTTATAGTTTTCGTAATAAATAGTAAAAACCTCTAGCTCAAGGTATGTTCATATTTATGTATTGTATGTATATCTGCTATTCAGTAAATAAGAATATGATGGAGATATGACGCAAGTTTCAACCAAATCGATATAGCGGTTTGCTGGCAATTATAATAATAAAATTGGACATTGCTGTGTTTGATCTAATCAAATGGAAATTGCTGCTTTTTTAGCATGGGCAAGTACTTAAAAAAATCAGTAGTTATAAAATTCTTAGCAAAGGCTTAGTTTTTTCTTGATTGATTTGGAGGAACTTCATAGCAACTTAGCTCCATAATTACGACTAAAGACAAAGTTATAAACAATAAAACAAACTGCTTCATATAAAAAAAAAATTTGTTATATTTTTAATTTCTTTTTAGTTTTGTTTTGCAAAAAGGAAAAAATAGCCTGCATTTTCGAAAATAGTTGAGAGAAAAAAAGCTTAACAAACTGTAATCATTGCAAAAACGACAATGTTCAATGGACATTGCAGTCTTTGCATCTATACCCCTCAATTGTAGTTGTAGGTAGGTTAAGAAAAACAAAATGAAAACAAAAACAAGTTGAAAAAGCATGTTGCCAGTCAAGTTTTTTCAGTCCGTGCACTGCCAGTTTATTATCCAAATAATTTTTGGGAATACAAAATTTTAATTTTAATTAAATTAAATAAATTAAACTTCATAAGCATTAAATTAAAATTTTGTATTCCCAAAATTTAGAAGCCTAGCTTCTCCAATTTTTTATGCATTTTTAAAACAGAAATTTCGAAAATTTGATAAAAAAAAATTATGTTTTTATTAATTATTAAACGACGGCGCATATTAGAAAAAAGTTTTACCTTTCTTAAAGGAAACTTTATTGCGGAGTTTCGGGTTTTTTCAATAAGCTAAAGCATTTTTGAGTTACGCGAACATATGTTGTGCAATCTCCTCCATTTCCTAAAAAAAACGGCTAGCACCACTGGATTCAGCGAACCGAATTAGCTTAAAACGTGTCAATTTCTATCACAGTGTAATTTATCAAATCTTATTTTAATAATTTATTTTATGTCCTGCCATTGACGGACGAACATTTTCCTAATCACGCTTGCTGTTCATATATGTATGTAGGGGTTAAGTTGATATTTCGAACATGGTCCAGAAAATTGTGTTGACTCGTAACGTTGCATAATTATAATAGGAAAGATACGATAAAAAAAAAACATTTTTATCAAACTGTTTAACTTTTTATTATTTAAAAATTTAAATAATTTATTTTGACAGTTTTCTTTTTGGGCCGCATATAGTTGGCAACACTGCCTTCCAAGAAATCAGTTTGTGTTGGAAACGAAGGAACTCATCACTTTATTAAAAATTGTGTATAACTTTAAGATTAAGATTTAAATGCAACCCCAATCAAGTGGACAATTAAACGTGCTCCTTACAATACATCGACGGATATAGAGACCCTTATCAGAGAAAAAAGGAAGTTAAGAAGACAATGGCAAAACAGTCGTTCCCCAACCACTAAGGCCCAACTACAATTATGCCTGACCACTCTTCGCAACAAATTGAGACAGAACCACGAGTCTGCAATAGAAGGCTATCTAAACAGCCTAGACGCCACGAAAAACTCCAATTATAGCTTATGGAAGGCTGTACGGCATATGAAATGCCCTATAACCCAAGAATCTCCATTAAGACTGGAAAACCGAACTTGGGCCAAAAACACACATGAAAAATTAAACGCTTTCGCGGGCCACCTTGAGAAAGTTTTCACGCCACATGATGCACATACTTTTTCCTGTCGTCCAATCATTCCTGATAAGGTTAACCATTCATTAAAATTTAACATAACTCAAGTAAAATCTGCAATAGAAAAAGTGAATATTAGAAAATCTCCCGGACCTGACCGCATCACAGCGTCAATGATAAGAAACCTACCATCGTCTGCTTCCAGAATCTTGCTGCTCATTTTTAACGCTATATTAAGAGTCGGATACTTCCCGTCCTCATGGAAGAGGTCTATAATTGTTATGATTCCCAAGCCAGGTTGCGTCGTACAGACCGATAAGCTTACTGTCAATCCTATCGAAGCTTTTCGAAAAAATATTCGTTTTAAGTATAACTCCTCTCTAAATGAACACGACATCATCCCGGATCACCAGTTCGGATTCAGAGCGAAACATGGTAGAATAGAACAAGTGCATAGAATTGTCACCCTTATTAGATCGGCGTTTGAGAAAAAGCAATACTGCTCAGCCCTGTTTATAGACATTTCCCAAGCATTTGACAAAGTTTGGCATGACACGAATGCTTCCTCAAAACACTCACAAGATTCTGGAGAGCTATCTAACAGGCAGAACATTCAAGAAAATTACCGCTGGTGTCCCCCAAGGCAGCATATTACGACCGCTTCTATATATAATACACACAGCGGATATGCCAACAAACCTGAGCACGCATACCTCTACATTTGCAGACGACACAGCATTTATTAGCGTTTACCATGACCCAAAAGTCGCATCGCAAAATCTGCAGTCCCACATCAATGAACTAGAGGCCTGGCTAAAAAATGGAGAATAAAGGTTAACCCGGCTAAATTTGCTCACTTAACTTTCACGCTCAGAAGACAAACGTGCCCAGCTGTAAAAATAAATAACATCACTGTTCCGGTAGAAAACCATGTTAAGTACTTGGGAATTCATATAGATAGACGCTTGGCCTGGTCGCGTCATATTGAAGCGAAAATAACGGCTATGAAACTTAAAGCAGCTCAACTACATTGGCTTCTCGGTCGCAACTCAAACTTGTCCTTAGACAACAAAATTCTCTTATACAAGTCCATCATAAAACCAATATGGACATATGGCATCCAATTATGGGGTACTGCATGCGCATCTAACATCCAAAAGCGTCAAAGAAGACAGTCTCGAATATTACGACAAATTGTCTGCGCCCCATGGTATATACGTAATGCTATTATCCACAGAGATCTCAACGTCCCCACTATCCAGGAGGAAATTAAAAAATATTCAATAAGTTACATCGATAAACTAATGGCCCACCCAAACTACCTCGCTCGGGGTCTGCTTCAGTTCGAAGGTCACCAGAGGTTAAAAAGAACTTTGAGCCTTACTAGAAGACATTTTTAAAATTTGAATACAGCAGTTAGTGGTTACACTGGTAACAACTAATAAACAACAAGTAGAATTAAGATTTGAATACATATTGTAAATTTCGATATGAAAGATTCAATAATAAAAATAAATTTAAAAAAAAAAAAAAAAAAACTTTAAGATAAATTACCACCCAACACTACTTTCTAATTAAAGCAATTAATATCTTCCATTCAAATACAGAAGACATGTGAAATTTGAAAACCCGCCTGACGATTTCTTAAGAATTTCCTTAACATCCAAGCACATAATGCGTGTGAAAAACATATTTGAGTTCAATGCCCGACCTTAATCTAAACACAAAACTACATACATAAATCTATATTCAACTATAAAATAAATAAAAAAAATTAAAAACGCAAAAACAGCAATTAAATTCTTTTTTTTTTACTAAAAATTTATGAAGAAAATCAAAAATACAAAATAATTCTTGATTATAGAAAATAGTATAAAGAAAATGATAACAAACTAAGAAGAAGAACAACTATAAATTTAAAACTCAAGTACATTTAAAAACAAAACTACAAAGTGAAGAAAGAAACTTAAATATTTACGTCCATCAATATTCAGTTAGCGAAATAAACAGAAAAAAAAAAAAATTTCAAGTTTTTCGTTCTTTTTTTTGCGCATCTACGAAAAGATTAAATAGAAACATTTATTACTACAAAAAAAGTTAAATTTTACAACATTTTTATGATTATTACGCGATAAGTTTAATGAAAGAAAAATAAAATAAATGGAAAAAAATTTGCTAAAGATTCTATGGAATTAAGTCATTATTAAAACAAAGCATGCCACCAAATGTAACGATGAGTAGCTTCAATTCATTATAAACAATTTACGCCCCCATAAACTATTAAGAGCGAGTAATAAATAATTCAATAGAAGGGAATGATGTACATAGAACTAAACAGCAGACCAGACCATACCAGACCTAATGGCGACGTTTTATTACGATGCGATCAAAATACACACATAAACTAAGTGTTAATAAATATTTTAATCTACTACAAATGCAGATATTTACACACAGATACATTTAATAGTTTTGTTAATTGCTGCATTTGAAATACAGTTGTTACAATTATTTAACACCAAAATGGACATTTTACAACGATTCCACACATATAAAAATTTTAGGTACTAAAAAATATATCGAGTAACACTTAGTTAAACTTTTGGACTACAGTTCGGATTACGTATTATGAAATATTCTGGGTCTGCTTAAGCGTCTGTACTCATTTCTGCAATCACAGCGCAGCCTCTACTTTTCCAGCATTAACCGATAGAAGATGTAGAATCCTCTGTGTATTTGTGCTGTACAATTACATCAACAGGTGGTTCATCTTAAGACATAAAAAGCAGACAAGGCAAGGAAAGATAGGCATTTGGTATGCTAAGCCCCGTGTGGCATCCCTCCCAACTGTAGACTAACGCAAAGCTTAGAATTGTCGACTCTAACGTGAAGTCCATACTACTTTATGGCAGTGAGTCTTGAAATGAGTAACCTAAAGATACAAATAGAATTAAGGTCTTTAAGAACAGTTGCCTTCGTAAAATCCTACGTATATTTTGGTCCGAAAGAATAAGGGCGTACCGCCCAACAAATTCCTATTCAGACCTACATTTATAGGAGGAAATTGCGTTGGATTGGGCAGACCCGCAGGAAATCGCCAAACGACATTACCCGAATGACCCTCCATTAGAACCCCCAAGCTCAGAGACGTGTCGGTAGACCTGTCCATATATGAAGAAGGAAGCTCGATAATGAAGTATACACAGTAAGTCAACATGGGCGATAGCTCATCGTCATGACAACTTCTGCAGTAGTCATTGAAGTTCAGACCCAATCCTTTCGCATGAGTCCCTTCCGACTAGTGCCCAGTTATCACTAAGATCACTGTTCTATTGAACCTTAGTAGAAAGCATGCCCTCCGTTCATCATAGCCAGGACACAATGCAAGTGGATTCACAAGTCCAGCCCAACTGTACAAATCTATTACACGCGAGCTTAATGAGTGACTTTCAGTAAGCCATTGAAAAGCCAATGAATAATCAATAAATCTGTCATCCAGACGACCAACCACAGCACCAAATTGGTTACTCCCGTAAGTTCACATGCCCTGGTATCCACATAAGGGCTACTTTCGTATGCTTCGTAATCTCATTTAAAGACAATTCCAAATAACTTTGAGATCGTGTAGACACCCGCTCGGGATGCCTTGCTACCAGTAAACATACATATATATCGTTACCTAAAACGCAAAAGGACCTAACTAACAAAAAATTATAAATCGAATTTTTCATTAAATCTGATGAATCGCATTAACACTAATGTCCACCAAAAATTTTGGAATCTTTTAACCAAAATTAGCAATTTTATTAACAAAAAACAAACGGCCCTATCTACAAAAGATTATATGATACGCGCTAAAAGGCCTTGCTAAAAGTTTGCATAATATGCAACATTGTCAATTGTCAAAACAGCTCGTAGGTTTTACAAGAAAAATAGAAGAAAAATAAATGAGCCGTTTATTTTGAAAGTGGCATAAGTCATTTCGGTTTTTAAGTCGAGATATTTAAGGGTTTGCGTTTTAACACGTTTAAAAATATGGATGCTAACTTTCGAGAAGATTCACTTGTATTTGATACATCATGATAATGATATTTTTCTCAGTATTATTATTATTTATTATTATTATTTATTATTAACTCGATTTTTTTTTGAAAAAGTGACTAATGCCACTTTCAAAATAAACGGCTCAAATTATAAACAGTTTAAGACAATTTATCGATTAAAATTTTTAATAGTAATTTGCTTCTCCTGTAAAATTTTCAAAATGTTTGATAGGGCGTTTTGCGTTTTAGGTAACGATATGTAAGTACATATATCCATCGATATGCCTTAGCCAGTTAGCCGTCCGCCTAACAGCTAATATTTCCGTCTGCAGGACTCTACAGTAATCTGGCGGACGAAAGGAAACCTTTATATCTAGTTCATCTATGTATAAACACCCTTAAATTCAACTCCCTTTCTTCGAACCTTCAGTATAGACCCTCAGGAACAGTTCTAGAAGGGGCATCCCAATAGATAACCTGCTTCCGCATAACTTTTGTGCTGCGTGCCTTGCATCGAAGAAAGGTTCCGGGGTGCAGCAGTTCACTCAGCCAGGGACAACCGAGTGATTGATTATCTTTCAGTGGCCATAAACATGACATTATGCAGAATTCGATATAAGTGAAATTTCACGAAAACGTGATTCACTTTCGACGTAAATTCGGCTTGTATTGTATACTAGAAATGCTGAAATGCCAGTTAAAAAAAAGCTAATTCGAATTGTCGGAAGCCACACATCTTTTTTCACATCAAATGTTAGTTGCGCTTTTAAGACCATTTTTTGAGAACCCTTTAATGGCTTGCTGGCAGTGGAAATGCCCAAATGTTAAGAAAAAGATCATTTAAAATACCAACTCTTTATATAGATCAAGGTTAAATGCATCTGTAAGCTCTTTACCCAATCTAATCTATAATGCTGAACTGAGATTCTCCCAGTTTAGTATAAGAACAAATACTATTTATTTGATTCTAGTTTTAATTACAATGATATCGAAAAGTTTTTATTTGATATACTAAATATTTACACATAAAATATAAACACAGATCAGGGAAGACCTAAATTATAATTAATAATAAATTTTTAGCATTATTTCGTATAAACTTTTATAGCACAAAACTTTTTTCTGTTTTTTCAGTGGCTATTTTTATTCTACCCTTGATTTCCGCCTTCCCACCCAAAGGTCGCGACTGTGAGGTACACAATTGTGAATTGCAGGACTTTAAGCCCATTTGTGGAACAGATGATAAAGGCGATACCAAGACATTTAACAATTACTGTATATTAAAAACCGAAAATTGTCTACGCAATCAAAGTAAGTCTATTCTCTTTTTTTTTTTGGGGAGGAAAATCAAAACTGTACTTATTTCTCAATTTTTAATTTATTTCCAGATTATCAGAAAACCGCAGATGGAGAATGTCCCTAGATGCTCTATTTTTTACTCTATTACAAATAAAATATTTTTATTATTTTCTTTATAATTTTTAAATTTAATTCCTATTTATACATCTATAATTTACTTTTACATAAATAGTTTATAATAATGATCGGATTTATTACATTTTAAATATTTTATTAGCTCTTTTCAACATTTTATTTGGTACAATTTCTAATTCAGTAATTTTGTCGTTAGTTGAACTAAAAAAAAAAACAATTCAGAAAAAATACAATTAGAATATTTATTTCGAAATGTTGGCTTATTTTATTGAAAAAAAAAAAAAATATTTAGTTTGAGTGGTACTTTTATGTGTGATATTTTTAAGAATCATTAAAAATTATGTATTTCATTATCAATTATAAATATTGTTTTGAAAAGTTTTATTCTCATCTCAATCTGTTTCAAATCATAATTAAAAGTAATTAATTGTAAACAAAAGTACGAATAGCATTGAAAGAAAATAAATATATTTAAAAATAATAATTAAGAGTTGATTATTTAAAGCACTGTTTATTGTTTTTCGGAACCCTGACATTAATTGCGGAACCCCAAACGCAATTTGATTAAAGAAATATTTATATGACAATAGCGTTTTATACATTGTTAAAGATGTCATTCATTCCATGAAAAAATCAAAATATCTGGCAACAATATTTAGTAAATAACGGTTTCTGTTTATATCCTCCACCAATAGTGATAAATTATAATTACAAATCTATGTCGGGATTGCTACAAATCAAAATGACATAGACTTTATCAACTTTATAATCCAGATGTTGGCGTTTTCTACTTACATTTGAAGACGCGAAAAACGTTTTAAGTTACAAAATAATTTTTTTCAGGAGAGCAGAAAAACGTTTTTAACAGGCAAGATTATTATTATTTTTTAATTATTAAAAATAATGATAATAAAAATTTTGATGCAAAATATCAACAAATTTTAAACTTAAAAAACTTTTTTTTAGTGGTAAAACGTTTCATATCCACAATCACGATGTCATTTAAAACGTTCTTCCACTACGCAAAGCATCATGTCTGGTGGCTTTTAAAACGTTATTCCACGTTTCAAAACTATTTACTTTGTATAATTTTTAGGTAACTAACAACGTTCTTCCACTAGCTGACTCTTTGTATGTCCTTTTTAAAGGCTTTAAGGTGCATAATTTTAGGTGATTTGAGGTTTAAACAGTGTACGAGTGTAATGTTAACGGTTATCTGCAAAAAAACAGTTTTTGCATAAAGTGGCTCTGCTTCATTTGTTGCAATCGACCCAAGCCGCGGTTCTTTTTTTTTTGCAAACAAAAAATTTTAAAAATTTTTTTATGTACTTTACAATTTTATTAAAAACGAAGTTAAACAAAAATATAACAAACCTACATTTTAAACTCTCCTTGGCAGATACCCTGGAATGCTGCTACGAGTTCCAAGGGCCCGTGGACGCCCATTTGGGAACTATTGATTTATTATATGAAGAAAATTTAGCTCCATTTTAATGATGTTTTCTTTTCTACAAAAAATGTAACATTTTATTTAAAAAAAAATTAAATTTGGTGTTCGTTTCTTAAAAATGCTTTGCCCTCTAAAAGAGTGGCTTGTTTTATTCTTGAAAACTCACCCCTTACTAATCGCATAAGGCATTGATTGCACTTTACGCCCCGTATAAATCGACAGT
This sequence comes from Pollenia angustigena, assembly GCA_930367215.1. Lineage (NCBI taxonomy): Eukaryota > Metazoa > Arthropoda > Insecta > Diptera > Polleniidae > Pollenia > Pollenia angustigena. The sequence goes on along the minus strand of OV884056.1, from coordinate 44,777,665 downwards.
GTTGCCCTGTTAAAAGGTGACTTCTGTTTATATATAGGGCTACCAGACGAAGTTAGGAAAAAATCGCTTCTTATCAGTACAGTAAAAATTTTAAATTTTAATAGTAATATTTTCTATTATTTTATTGTAAAAAAAGTGATGTTATAAGCTTAAAAAAAAAAAAAATTAAAAATTCCTAAAAACTTGGTGTCAATAAATCGACAATCTGGCCAATATATTTTCTTGTTTACATATTTTATGAAAAACAAACAAAAGAAATTGGAATTTCGTCATTCATTTGTTCTTTGAATTTATTTATTTAATATCAATCAATAAACAAATTTTGGTTTATGTATATTTTTTTTATCATTTGAGGAACAAACTTAATTATATAAAGTTTTACCTTAATTTTAAGAAGGGAAATTAAAAACCTTAACAATAAATTAAAATCTTCCTCAATTTTATTATTTCAACAATTAAGGTCTTCTACTTCATTTTCTAAAATACTTAACCTCAATTTTATTATTTCAAAAATTAAGATCTTCTATTTCATTTTTTCATCTTAGGTTTTCTATAATCTTCCATCAAATGGTCATATCAAAAATGGACAGAAATGTTTTAGATTATAAACTCAAACATTTTAGCCATTATTTTATAAAGTAGTTTTTTTTAATCTTCTGGAATATACATACAAACATATTCTACAAATATGTACATATGTAGTTTCAATTCTTGTTCGTAAGAAGATCCAAATAGATCTAGTTAGTAGATTCAAAAAATTCACCACACAGAAGTCGTAATCAGCGTTGCAGTTTTAGTTACTTTTAGCCAAAATTGGTTACTTTTTTTTCAATGTGTACTTGAGTACTTTTTTCCATTTTGGTTACTTTTTCTCAACACAAAAATGATAAATTTTTTGTTTTGGAACAAGAACTACCCGCTCCCCTTTTTTGCCCCTTAAAATTGTGTGTGATGTTTGTATATCTAAAGCCAATACTTTTTCATCTACTAAAACATTATTTTTGTAAAAGCTTAAACTTTAACAGACTATCAACTGAACCATATAAAGTATGTATAATATACATATATTATATTATACTTTAAAGTGAAGATGGGCATTGTCAAGGTATATGTACACAAGGTAAACACGTTGGCCCATATGTTTGTCAGCTGATTACCCCTAGTTGGAACCCAAGCGTAAAATTTCGTGCATATGAGCCAAAATTTGTACATGTGTGCGTTAAATTGTTTTTGTTTTATATGGAGACAATTTTGACAACTGAGTTCCTTTTATAGAGCAGCATGTCTACACTCCCAAACGAGTCTACCTTGTGTATATATACCTTGGGCATGATCTGCTAATCTAAATGCTTCATAAGACTAACTAAAATACTTTTCTAGATAAACGATAAGGCCCTTCCGATCCCATCCCGTTTAATATGATTATATTTTCAGCGGGCAAAAAGTTTAGCTACATTTTTAACTTTGATACCATAACGCGCAGCAAGACTTTAAAAGTTTGACTTGTAAGAGCTTTTTATAAAAATGGTCGAACCCTCTAACTCAAAAAGTTTTTAAAATTTACGAAAATAAGTGTGTTAACTTTGTCTAGGAGGTGCCACTTCCACTTAAAATTTCAAAAAAATGTATAGCCTATTGTCCTTTCAAAGACTATAGGTAATATACTGTCAAAACTGTAAAAAAAATCGGTGCAGCGGTTTATGAGCCCACAAACAAACACTATTTCTTCTTTAGACATACATACATACATATTTTTAAACTTAAGTGCGTATGAAATAGCACTTTTGATACAAACAATTTTGGTTACTTTTTTCGCTTTTGGTTACTTTATTTTTACATTTTGGTTTTTTTTTGTTCGTGGCAACGCTGGTCGTAATGCTAGACAAGAACCACAAACTAGTAAATTATTAAAAAAAAACAACTGGCAGCGAGTATGAAATGGTTTTAAAAAAAATCAGAAAATATAGCACACCCTAGGGAGCAAAAATAATATGTATCTGCTTTAAATTAAATACAGTAAAACTTTGATATAAGGAATCTGAAGGGGACCAAAAACTACTTCGTTTTTTGACACTGTGGGCCTATGTATAAGTGGTATAATTTTTTTTTAGTTTATAATATAATTTTTATTTTATTTTGTTTTAGTATACATATACATATCAACAAGGATTCAGGTATTATTTTTAATATTACAACAAATGATATCAATAACTAATTTATGATTTCTTTTAAGTTCTTTTAGGGCCATTATTACAACTTGAAGTTAGCTAAAGTTAAGATTAAATTGACAGATAATAATGTGTTATCTGTCAAAAAGCGTTTGTTAACTGTCGGATAACAGCTAACGCCAAGTTATAATAATGGCCCTTAATAGTTTAAAAGGAAAAATAAGAAAACCCTTTCTCTTATCTAAAGAAATATGAAAAAACTATAGTTTTTTTTCATTTTGGCAAGAATCAAAATAAAACTGACTACAATTGTGCCGCTTTACATATCGTCAACTAAAATGCAAAAGGGTGTTACAACAAAAAAAAAATTAAAATCGAGTTACGGTGCACTAGACTAAATTACATCTTCCTATAAAATTAAAAAAAAAAAAATAGTGTTGTTACGCCCTTGAGCATTTTAGACTTAGTTTCGATAACGAAACTGTAAGATTTTGTTTTATTCTTACTTCTTTATATAGAGGCCCGGAGGTTTGATTTCATATTAAAAATGATTTTTCAATATATTTTCTCAAACGACGAATGTTTGATAATGATTTGAAAATCATATTATTCTCAAAAAAGAAGGGAAATTTTTTTTTAAATTGAGAACTTTTCCGTTTTAATTTTTTTTCGCTTTCTTACTTATTGCAATTAATTTTTTACTCAAAAATAATTTAAACCAGTGTACGAAAATGAACAGTACATTATTCATTTTTAGTGGTTGTGTAGACGAACACAACTCTTAATACCGTTCGTAACTATTTTCAAGAAAGAGCCGAACATTATATATTGTTGTGTTTTTCATTAAAAAACAGAGCAATTGTAGTGAGTAGACAAACATTTGGGATATTCACAATGTGTGCGATCATGTTATATTGTCATAGTGTTCTAACATTTTACAATGGTTTAAAAAAAAGTGTCTTAAATAAATAGAACTTTGCTTGATATGTTTATTGCGATGTCGTAATTTATCCGAAGAGACTTGCGCTGTATGGCTGAGCCGAGCCGCATTAGTTTTTGTAAGCCGTCGCCGTTGATGGCAAAATTGTATCCGGCTAACATCCGAATTTAACCTGCGGCTAGCAATTTTTGCAACAAAACTCTTGCGGCGTCAAATTATATCGGCATAGGACTCTGCTGTTTGGTAAACAAACAAAATAAAATTTGTTTCTGATTTGCGCCTGAAAAATTCATGGATAAGAATTAAAAAAGGGGGGTGCTTTAAAACCTTGCGAGATAAGGCCATGATGGCTTTATTGCTCAATTTATTGAAAGATAAAGCCATAATGACCTTATTGCCCAATCATATTTAAAATTTTGCGAAATGAGGGATATAGCCATATTTTTTTCGCAAATGAGAGATAAGGCCATATTTTTCCAGAATATTGTTATGCATAATGAAAACATTCGGTAAAAGGGAAAATCCTTAGTTATCATTGAAAAACATTTTTTTATTCTTGTGACGCACACAGGAAAACTTTATTCAGCGAAGCCACCTGCGCGTCCTTCTGGAGGAAAAAACCTCTAAGCACGCAGAAAACTTTAGTATGCGAAGCCAGATTTCAATACTTAACTTTAGTGTCTCGGGAACTGAAATGAGAGATAAAGCCATTTTCTTATATTGCTAATGTGAACTAAGACCATGATGGCTTTATCTCCCATTCAAATAAAAGTGTCTCGGGAACTGAAATGAGAGATAAAGCCATTTTCTAATATTGATAATGTGAACTAAGACCATGATGGCTATATCTCCCATTCAAATAAAAAAAAAAGGCTTTATCTCCCTATTGAATGAGAGATAAAGCCATCATGGCCTTATCTCAAAGCACCCCCCTTAAAAAATATTTTGATGTTAGGTAAATATTTATTTTTTATATTTGTTTTAAATCAGCTGCTTTAAATTCAAAATAGCACACTTAATTATGAGGGGTTGGTTCACAACAGTCGTATTTTTTCATGTTATTATTTTAAGGCATATGACTTTATGACACCTTTTGAATCCTGCAATTATATTTGAATGTTTTATAATGTTTCTTTTTTACATTGTTAAAGAAATGTACAAACAAAAAATGTTTGTTAAAAATGTTTGATTTTTTTTTACCAGGCGAAAGCGACGAACATTAACGAGCCGAACCGAACACAATGAAGTTTGTAGTTTTTTAAACAAACCGAACGGAATTAAATGTTCTCATCTTGTGTTGAGTTGGATAAAAACAGTATTATTTTTGTGTTCGATTTGGTACACAAACACTATAAGCGTTTGTGTTTCAACATATCTACCGAACCGAACACTAAGGAGCGATATTAAGTGTTTATTTTCGAACGCTGATTTAAACTATTTTTTCACAACACACTTTACTTAATATGTAATTTTTCTTTAATTGTAAAACACATTGACTTAAATCGCCATTTATAATGTTTATATTTATTTTTTGCTTTAGTGTTGTCAAGTATATTTTTAATTTTAGAATATAATTTGGTACAATTTTTTTCAAATTGATAAAGCATTGTATGCGAAACGTTTATATACATACACATGATTATCAATTTGAATTCAAATGTTAAAATTAAGCAATTGAAAACGGTTTGAGAAATGTGCTTCATATCAAATAATAAAGTCGTTTCGTATCAAACGTTTGACTTCGTGTTTGTTAGGGAGGATTCTTCGTTATAGCTATAGTTAATTTTTGTTTGAAAAACTTTGCAAGACAGCGTTTTTTCAAGGGACTTAGCAAAAAATTCGCTATGTCAACTTTTTCGTAATAACGAAGTTTGTTATATCGAAGTTTCACTGTATTTTAATAAAATAATCTGGGTGTTTGATAAAAATATGGTTCCACAATGGAAAACAGAAATATTTATTTTTCTCTTTACATACAATTTATTTTTACCAAAATATATGACAGCACGATTATTCGTTGCGATTTCAAATGTTAAGTTTTTTAATTTGCTTTAATTTGCGAACTGTAGTGAGCGATTTTTACCAAAAAAAAAAAATTATAAAAAACAAGAAAGAGTGCTGTTTTCGGCTGTGCCGAATCTTCACCTAACGTAATGCAGCGTCTTAGACCACTTATCCACTAACACATATTATTAAAGCCTAGATTACACTATCTCACAAGGCTTACGTATTCCATAATACTTTGTGAGATAGAAATCTAATGAGTTTTGTTGCGACTGTCAAAAAATCTAATGTAACATGACAGTTTGTCTTCACATCATCACACAAAGTATAAACACTCACACATGAAATAAAATGCAACCCTGATCCAATGAAAAGTATTATTGTTTAGAAATTTTTCAAAAAACGATGAAGTCGTATGGGATGTCAAACTTTTTTCTTAATACTTGTCATTTTCGTGACACATTGCATTCACACTATCACACTTTGTCATATTACTTGAGTTTTTGACATGTATTAATACAAAGTATAATAGTGTAATCTAGCCTTAAACAACATTCAAAAAGAAATAAAATATGTTGAGTTAATTTTTTCGTTTAAAACACATTTATGTATTTAAGTGGCAAATCATGTATGTAGTTATTTGGTATATAAAACAGCAAAAAAACACGTTAACACGTTAAAATAAAAAACAACAACAACAGGGGAATATTATGACAAAAATTAGAGGCAATCGTGGGTTTCTACTTATATCTCTTATGACTGACTTCAAAAGCAACTTCAAAGGAGTATATATGACATAAATAAACATATAACAACCAAGTCTCCATCATATCTGGGGTCTTCAAAAAATCAATTTTAAATTCGTACACATACTGACACATAGACGGACATCATTAAATCAACTTTTCTACTCATATGTAAGAACTTAGAATATACACAAATACTTTAACATCAATATTGTAGAGATTACAAACAGAATGACAAACTTAAGTCCCAACCATAATATGCATGAGCTGCTTAAGCAAGGTTGTGGGCAACTGGCTGATATCATTATAAAACGAATGCGGTAACAATAAGTGTGTTTGAAGCAGTGTTCGAAAAAAAACACTAAATATCGCTTCTTAGTGTTCGGTTCGGTAGATATTATTTAACGTTCGGCTCACACACCCAGGAACGATATCTATTTTTTTAGTGATTGTGTAGACATACACAATCCTTAATACCGTGCGTATTTATTTTCAAGAAAGAACATTATGTAATGTTCGGTTCTTCGTTAAAAAACAGAATAATTGTAGTGATACTGTAGACAAACAATTGTATTTTGTTTTTGTAAAAAATTTTTGGTTTTTTTTTACCAGCCAAAAGGGACGAACATTAATGAGCCGAACCGAACACATTGAAGTTTGTGGATTTTCAAAAAAAAACCGAACGGAATTAAATGTTCACATCTTTTGTTGATAAAAACAGTAATATTTTTGTGTTCGAAAGATAACTTACAGGGAAACGTTATTTTTTTTAATGATTTTCTACACAAACACTATTAGCGTTTGTGTTTTCCTCAAATCTACCGAACCGAACATTAAGAAACGATATTAAGTGTTTGAAGCGATCAAAAACTTTTGAATCCCAGCAACCATACTGAATAAGTTTTCTGTGGCCATATCAAACCATTATTTTTTTCGCCGGGTGTACAATAAGAGTATATGGCACCTGTTCAACTTGAACTTTTTGCGGATCATTTTCAAATTGTTGCGGGAAATTTAGCAAATATTGCTTAACTTTAAAAAAAAAAACTTTGGTTTAAAAGTTTTGTAAGTTTAATTAATTACAGAAAATAGGTATTTAGCAATTAAGATTTAAGCAATTAAAAAATAATCTGAACTTGTTACTGTCTGTTAAAAAACCGGACGTACCAGCCTATTAATTTATGTTTTTATTCTAAGAGTAATTAAATACATAAAACTGTAATAATAAACACTTGTCAACTGTTAACAAAATATTAACGTATTTTTTCAGATAAAATTTACACAAGTTACCAGTTACCAGTTTATAAAATTTATAAAATCGCAGTATTTTATCTGCTCGTAAATTTTTCCAGATTTTTGTATTTTTTTGTTTAAATACATGTAAATATTTAATAAAAATAAACAAATAATTTTAATACAAACAAATTGATGGCTAAAACGTTAACGTGACGTAATGGAAATTTCTTTAAAAACAGAATTTGTTTTTATACATCAACGCTTTTTGCGGCTTTTAAATTGCATTATATTTTTTGTTTGATAAAATTATTTACACGTCTGTTGAGATTTGGAGAAGGTGTCGAATTAATTAATTAAAAATTTTTAGAATTTCAAAAATAAATGTTTATAGTAAATTGAAAATACCAAAAATTATTTTAAGCTTAACATAAAATGTATGTAAAAATGGGTTTCTAATTACTCGAATTTTTCTTCTATTTCCGTTAGTGTAAAATTTTATTTCCTTAAAAAAAAAACTCTAAAATTTCTGAAATTTTTCTTCCATTCTCATGAAATTTTTTATGAATTGAAACACAGAAGCAGATAAGTAAAACTTTCTATCCGTAACTTTTAATAAAGTTGTTTACTGGTACATCAATATAAAAGCCAGCGACTTCACAAAAAAACGATGGGCAGAACGTTGCAGTTAACGGTAAGCGGTAAAGAGAATTAGTGCCGGTTCACACAAAGAAAAAGAGAATGCCATTTCTTTTCCCCTCTCTCTCTTAAAAACTCAAGACTTGACGACAGAGTTGCCAAAAAATAGATTAAGCGCTTTTTAACTGTCGAAAAGGCGCATATTTTTTCCTTAGCGCTTTTTTTAAAAAGAGCGCTAAATTAGCGCTTTTATTGATACCCAACATTTTTTTACTTTTATTTGCATACATTAAAATCAAGACACATTAAACCAAAATTTGTTTCCGTTTTGAAAATACTTTACTCTGAAAAGCATTCTATACAAGGAAAGAAGTTTATTTTCTAAAGAAATCCATTTCGTTTCTTAAAACAAGAAAATTCAAAACTAAATAACTGATTTTAACTTATTTTGTTCGTATTAAGTAAAAGTTTCTTAAATAAAGAAACATTTTCTCATGATTAAAAAATTCACGTTTTTGGTATATGATCAAAAATTTCAAGAAGCATTTATTTAATATTAGTCTGATTTTAAAATAGAATCAAGAAACAAAGTTTTTTTTATAAACTAACTAGTGCTATACGTTTTTATGGAAAAATTTTAGGCTTTTCTTCTGATTTTGTAAAATAAAAAGCAAAGAAAACTTGATTTAAGCAACTATAGAATTAAAATTAATTTTTTAGCTGTATTTTAGTAAATTTTAGTTCGCTTTGAGTCACAAATTTTTGCTTATGTTTATATACAATAAGAAATTTTTGACTTGGACGAGAATAGTGCAAAATTTTCGTGGTTCAAGACATATTTTTTGGTGAATTAGTAAATAATTCTTTCCGTGTATAGTTGAAATTATATTAAGCTTCCTTAAATATCAGAAAAGGCTTTTTAAAAATATTAAAGTTTTATTAACACTGCTCGGCTTGATTTGTGATTTTAATTCACTTTAGCGTGCTAAATGCAAATAGTTTATTCAATCACGTGTAGTTAACATTTTGTTTACTGATTTCTTGCTTTTTTTATTCATAATATACCTGGATTTCTGATAAATGATAAAAATACTAATTTGCATGGAAAAATATAATATAAAATATAAAATAATTATTTGTAAAATATCAATATCGTTCTCAAGTTATGATAAAATATATGTAGCACATAAATGCCTTATTTCGGTCAAAATATAAGACTAGCCAATAAAAGAACAAGACATGATAGAAACAACTGAAAACGGATTTGAATTTAGCGCAGTAGTATCTTTGTTTTTCATAAATTTTTATTTAAAACGATTTTTTTTGACGGCCAGTGTTACTAATAAAACTTGGATCTTAAACATGTCATTAAGTTTTTTATTTAAATTTTATTTAGCGCTTTTTGATTGGGGACACGGCGCTTTTTGATTGAAATAGTTCACAACCCTGCTTGACGAGTCAAACTTGACGTGTGTGAACCGGTACTTACTTAAATATTGGGACTGAAACATTTTACTACTATTCTTTGAACACGGCTGATACTGTTTAACCAACTGCTTGATATTTTTCCTTTAAGTAGTATTCGCAAAATCTTCTAAGGCCGAGACCACGCAATGAGCGGCTAAGCGTCAAGCGGCTGACCGATAAGCGTCAATAAATTAAAACATATGAAATACTATTGAAGTGCCCACGCAATGACCGGCATGTGAGCGAAATTTCTGAGCGGCTAAGCGGCGTCGCTCAGGAATAAAACTTGTTCTATTTTTTAGTTGTTTTCTGAGCGTCAAAGAATAAACATTGCAAAAGTGAATGTGGAGCTTATTATTTCAGCTGTACAAAGCTGACCGCTATTATGGCAAGACAGATTACCAAATTTTATAAATAAAAATATGACCGAGAAATTATTTTTTGGTTTTGTCAATTTGGTGTTAATTTGATTTCACGGACATAAGGCAGTATTATATTAGGTAGATTTGTATGTATATAGCTGAACACCAATCCTATAAATCAAGCAAGGGGAATTAAACCATTTATATACAAATCTACCCAATACAATATATTCATACCCATACTACAATAGTGGAGAGGGTATTATGCATTTGTGCTGATGTGTGTAACGCTTTAAAATATTGATCCTAGACCTACCTTAAAGTGTACCGATCGACTCAGAATCACTTTCTTAGTCGAACTAACGACCCAGGCTGGCTGGCCATGTAACCTTGTGGCCGAACCGTAGGACCACGATGGAAGATATTGGAAAAATTCTGCCTCTCAGAAAATACCAAAACGATTTTAATGAAGTTTATAAACAGGGAAACCATAAATATGCGATTGCATGTTTTTCCTTGTGCGACCAAAGAAGGCAGAAACAATATTTTTATCCGTTTTAGGGCCATTATTATAACTTGGCGTAAGCTGTTATCCGACAGTTAACAGACGCTTTTTGACAGATAACACATTATTATCTGTCAATTTAATCTTAACTTTAGCTAACTTCAAGTTGTAATAATGGCCCTTAGAGCTTTTTATGAATTTTGGCATAGATTTGTTAGTGCATATTTTACCGTTTGCATCATTTTTTTTTTGTATAATTTAGTTAAAAGAGAATTTTTGCAGCATTTTGTAAAGTGTAAAGCGCATTTTTTGCTTTTTTAGGGCATATTTTGATACGTGCTCAATTAACAAGAGCTTTCGCAACAAATACATTTTTTTTTCGAAAATATATTTTTAATTTTTACTCTTATATTGTAAGACAAAGCAGGTTGTCATTTAGGATAAAAATTTTGCGATGTGTATCTAAACCAATCTTTTAGTATATCGATCGACTCAAAATCACTTTTTAAAGTGATCTTACGATGTCCATCCATCCGACTGGCTGGTTGTCTCTCCATGTTAGCCTTGTGCGCAAAGTACACGCTCCGAAATTGTTTAATATTGTTTCTTGAAACGAGAAATTTTTAATTTTTAGTGCATATTTTTAAAATTTTTCAGGGCATATTTTCCACTTTTTACTGCGTATTTAATGCGCATAAAACGCGGTTTTTAGAGCATATTTCTGGTTTCCCTGTTTACAAACATAGATAAATCTATATTAATATGGGCACTAGACTGGTCGCAATTTTTTTTTATGCTTCGTAATCTCATTTAAAGACAATTCCAAATAACTTTGAGATCGTATAGACACCCGTTCGGGATGCCTTGCTACCAGTAAACATACATATATATCGTTATCTAAAACGCAAAAGGACCTAACTAACAAAAAATTTTAAATCGACTTTTTCATTAAATCTGATGAATCGCATTAACACTAATGTCCACCAAAAATGTTGGAATCTTTTAACCAAAATTAGCAATTTTATTAACAAAAAACAAACGGCCCTATCTACAAAAGATGATCGCATTAACACTAATGTCCACCAAAAATGTTGGAATCTTTTAACCAAAATTAGCAATTTTATTAACAAAAAACAAACGGCCCTATCTACAAAAGATTATATGATACGCGCTAAAAGGCCTTACTAAAAGTTTGCATAATATGCAACATTGTCAATTGTCAAAACAGCTCGTAGGTTTTACAAGAAAAATAGAAGAAATAGAATAGAAGAAAAATAGAAGTTTGCATAATATGCAACATTGTCAATTGTCAAAACAGCTCGTAGGTTTTACAAGAAAAATAGAAGAAAAATAAATGAGCCGTTTATTTTGAAACGGCTCAAATTATAAACAGTTTAAGACAATTTATCGATTAAAATTTTTAATAGTAATTTGCTTCTCCTGTAAAATTTTAAAAATGTTAGATAGGGCGTTTTGCGTTTTAGGTAACGATATGTATGTACATATATCCATCGATATGCCTTAGCCAGTTAGCCGTCCGTCTAACAGCTAATATTTCCGTCTGCAGGACTCTACAGTAATCTGGCGGACGAAAGGAAACCTTTATATCTAGTTCCTCTATGTATAAACACCCTTAAACTCAACTCCCTTTCTTCGAACCTTCAGTATAGACCCTCAGGAACAGTTCTAGAAGGGGCATCCCAATAGATAACCTGCTTCCGCATAACTTTTGTGCTGCGTGCCTTGCATCGAAGAAAGGTTCCGGGGTGCAGCAGTTCACTCAGCCAGGGACAACCGAGTGATTGATTATCTTTCAGTGGCCATAAACATGACATTATGCAGAATTCGATATAAGTGAAATTTCACGAAAACGTGATTCACTTTCGACGTAAATTCGGCTTGTATTGTATACTAGAAATGCTGAAATGCCAGTTAAAAAAAGCTAATTCGAATTGTCGGAAGCCACACATCTTTTTTCAGATCAAATGTTAGTTGCGCTTTTAAGACCATTTTTTGAGAACCGTTTAATGGCTTGCTGGCAGTGGAAATGCCCAAATGTTAAGAAAAGGATCATTTAAAATACCAACTCTTTATGTAGATCAAGGTTAGATGCATCTGTAAGCTCTTTACCCAATCTAATCTATAATGCTGAACTGAGATTCTCCCAGTTTAGTATAAGAACAAATACTATTTATTTGATTCTAGTTTTAATTACTATGATATCGAAAAGTTTTTATTTGATATAGTAAATATTTACACATAAAATATAAACACAGATCAGGGAAGACCTAAATTATAATTAATAATAAATTTTTAGCATTATTTCGTATAAACTTTTATAGCACAAAACTTTTTTCTGTTTTTTCAGTGGCTATTTTTATTCTACCCTTGATTTCCGCCTTCCCACCCAAAGGTCGCGACTGTGAGGTACACAATTGTGAATTGCAGGACTTTAAGCCCATTTGTGGAACAGATGATAAAGGCGATACCAAGACATTTAACAATTACTGTATATTAAAAACCGAAAATTGTCTACGCAATCAAAGTAAGTCTATTTGCTTTTTTTTTTTGGGGAGGAAAATCAAAACTGTACTCATTTCTCAATTTTTAATTTATTTCCAGATTATCAGAAAACCGCAGATGGAGAATGTCCCTAGATGCTCTATTTTTTACTCTATTACAAATAAAATATTTTTATTATTTTCTTTATAATTTTTAAATTTAATTCCTATTTATACATCTATAATTTACTTTTACATAAATAGTTTATAATAATGATCGGATTTATTACATTTTAAATATTTTATTAGCTCTTTTCAACATTTTATTTGGTACAATTTCTAATTCAGTAATTTTGTCGTTAGTTGAACTAAAAAAAAACACAATTCAGAAAAAATACAATTAGAATATTTATTTCGAAATGTTGGCTTATTTTATTGAAAAAAAAAAAAAAATATTTAGTTTGAGTGGTACTTTTATGTGTGATATTTTTAAGAATCATTAAAAATTATGTATTTCATTATCAATTATAAATATTGTTTTGAAAAGTTTTATTCTCATCTCAATCTGTTTCAAATCATAATTAAAAGTAATTAATTGTAAACAAAAGTACGAATAGCATTGAAAGAAAATAAATATATTTAAAAATAATAATTAAGAGTTGATTATTTAAAGCACTGTTTATTGTTTTTCGGAACCCTGACATTAATTGCGGAACCCCAAACGCAATTTGATTAAAGAAATATTTATATGACAATAGCGTTTTATACATTGTTAAAGATGTCATTCATTCCATGAAAAAATCAAAATATCTGGCAACAATATTTAGTAAATAACGGTTTCTGTTTATATCCTCCACCAATAGTGATAAATTATAATTACAAATCTATGTCGGGATTGCTACAAATCAAAATGACATAGACTTTATCAACTTTATAATCCAGATGTTGGCGTTTTCTACTTACATTTGAAGACGCGAAAAACGTTTTAAGCTACAAAATAATTTTTTTCAGGAGAGCAGAAAAACGTTTTTAACAGGCAAGATTATTATTTTTTTTTAATTATTAAAAATAATGATAATAAAAATTTTGATGCAAAATATCAACAAATTTTAAACTTAAAAAACTTTTTAGTGGTAAAACGTTTCATATCCACAATCACGATGTCATTTAAAACGTTCTTCCACTACGCAAAGCATCATGTCTGGTGGCTTTTAAAACGTTATTCCACGTTTCAAAACTATTTACTTTGTATAATTTTTAGGTAACTAACAACGTTCTTCCACTAGCTGACTCTTTGTATGTCCTTTTTAAAGGCTTTAAGGTGCATAATTTTAGGTGATTTGAGGTTTAAACAGTGTACGAGTGTAATGTTAACGGTTATCTGCAAAAAAACAGTTTTTGCATAAAGTGGCTCTGCTTCATTTGTTGCAATCGACCCAAGCCGCGGTTCTTTTTTTTTTGCAAACAAAAAATTTTAAAAATTTTTTTATGTACTTTACAATTTTATTAAAAACGAAGTTAAACAAAAATATAACAAACCTACATTTTAAACTCTCCTTGGCAGATACCCTGGAATGCTGCTACGAGTTCCAAGGGCCCGTGGACGCCCATTTGGGAACTATTGATTTATTATATAAAGAAAATTTAGCTCCATTTTAATGATGTTTTTTTTTTCTACAAAAAATGTGACATTTTATTTAAAAAAAAATTAAATTTGGTGTTCGTTTCTTAAAAATGCTTTGCACTCTAAAAGAGTGGCTTGTTTTATTCTTGAAAACTCACCCCTTACTAATCGCATAAGGCATTGATTGCACTTTACGCCCCGTATAAATCGACAGTGTTGCCCTGTTAAAAGGTGACTTCTGTTTATATATAGGGCTACCAGACGAAGTTAGGAAAAAATCGCCTCTTATCAGTACAGTAAAAATTTTAAATTTTAATAGTAATATTTTCTATTATATTATTGTAAAAAAAGTGATAAAAAAATTAAAGTGGTGTTATAAGCTAAAAAAAAAAAAAAAATTAAAAATTCCTAAAAACTTGGTGTCAATAAATCGGCAATCTGGCAAATGTATTTTCTTGTTTACATATTTTATGAAAAACAAGCAAAAGAAATTGGAATTTCGTCATTCATTTGTTCTTTGATTTATTTATTTAATATCAATCAATAAACAAATTTTGGTTTATGTATATTTTTTTTTATCATTTGAAGAACAAACTTAAGTATATAAAGTTTTACCTTAATTTTAAGAAGGGAAATTAAAAACCTTAACAATAAATTAAAATCTTCCTCAATTTTATTATTTCAAAAATTAAGATCTTCTACTTCATTTTCTAAAATACTTACCCTCAATTTTATTATTTCAAAAATTAAGATCTTCTACTTCATTTTCTAAAATACTTAACCTCAATTTTATTATTTCAAAAATTAAGATCTTCTACTTCATTTTCTCAAATACTTAAGGGTCCATCTTAGGTTTTCTATAATCTTCCATCAAATGGTCATATCAAAAATGGACAGAAATGTTTTAGATTATAAACTCGAAAATTTTAACATTTATTTTATAAAGTAGTTTTTTTTTATTCTTCTGAAATACACATACAAACGTATTCTACAAATATGTACATAAGGGGTATAACCAATTTTTTGCCATAGTACCATGAGGTCAACCATATCCTAGTTACCATGAAAATTATTATCTTTTAAATAAAAACAATAAGAACAACTTTGATTATTATCTTTTGTAATTTTACTCAAAAGAGTTCACGCCCCAATTGGTTTTTCTAAACCAATGCAATATTGAATATTCATAATTTTATACGGTGTTTTTTATTCATTTTTAATTTTTTTCATTAAAAAAGGTTAAAGATACGTTTTGGTTTGCGGAAAAATTTCTTACTATCTCTAAATATTAATGTAATTTCACACTTGAGCTAGTTTTTGTTTTAAATTAATATATTATAAATTTTTCTTAACCAAAAATAAAATTAAAAATTTTCAAAACTTCATCGCGGTTGGTGCGTGAACTTTTTTGAACTTAGCGAAAAAATAAATATACGTTCCCTTTTAGTTTTTTATGCCCTATCGCTAAGCCAATTTTGATATTTTAACAAATTGTTAAAAAGTTATATCCCTAATGTACATATGAGGCGCTCAGCGCCAAAACGGCCTAAACCCAAAAAAATGGTTCTGAGAAAAACAAAGTTAAAAGAAAATAAGTTTTGAAAATATTTTTATTTTTTTTTTTATTAGTCGTTAATAAATATTAGTTGTAATATTTGTTTTAGGTTAATTATTAGGTCTTAATTAACTTAGATAAAGACAGTTTATAACAGTTAATACAAAAATTAAAGTGGCTTAGGCCATTTTGTAATTCATTGATATATTGATAAGAACTGAGGGTTAGGCCATTTTGGCTCCATTTATTAAAACATACAAAATTTCTTCAGATAAATAATAAAAATAATTTTTAGCGTTTTAAATAATACAAATTAATAATAATAGTTTTTCGTCTTCTTCCTGAATATCTTCTTCTTTGGCTGTCGAATTTGTTTTTAAATTATTCTCACTGAAATGCTGATGACATTTTAACGGACATGGGCATTCAAGTGCATTAAGTGTTTTAGCTGGCTTCATAACTCCTTTCACAGTTTTATACGATTTTCCAGAATTTCTCTGAACTTTACTTACGTGTTTTTTCCAGTTAGATTTCTTGGCAATCCGTTTTCTAGTAGATATTTTCAATTCATTGCTGCTTTCAACTTCTATATCTGGTTCAGCTGACCTGCTTTCATTTTCTGTTATTCCGATCTGGGATTATGTTGCCGCAAGTCCCGATGGCCCAACACCACTTGGTGTTGGGACATACTCCGATCCAGAATTTTCGAAGTCTTGTAAACTCATGGAGTCAGCATCAGACATGTTTATTCACGTACTATTTTTTTTCTTGCTAATACATTTTCAATTAAAAAAACTGACAACGCACTTCAATAGATCTTATGAACTTACCTTTGACAAAATAGTGGATTTATTATTTAAACAAAAATAACTATTTAACGAGCTATTCAAAATTTCAGTTTGACATTTAATGGGTAGAAGCAACAATCAAAACAAACTATGAAACCAAGGTTGATTAAAATGGATTTTGGAACAAAAATCGCAACAGGTGATGGCGTAATTGAACTTTATTACTTAAACTATGGTTTTTACTTTAACATACGTTTTTAGCCTAACCCACACATATTTTTTATTTCTAGGATTCGATTTGGCCTAAGCGGCTTAGGCCATTATGGCATCCACATTTTTTGAACTTTGCATAGAGGAAAAACAGTTTTCAGCAGGTAGTATAACCTAGTATTATACTATGCAATAGGGAGTTTTTTTAGTATTTATTTCAGAAGGTTCCGGTTACATCAGGTTAGGCCGTTTTGGCGCTGAGCGCCTCATATGTAGTTTCAATTCTTGTTCGTAAGAAGATCCAAATAGATCTAGTTAGTAGATTCAAAATATTCACCACACAGAAGTCGTAATCAGCGTTGCAGTTTTAGTTACTTTTAGCCAAAATTGGTTACTTTTTTTTCAATGTGTACTTGAGTACTTTTTTCCATTTTGGTTACTTTTTCTCAACACAAAAATGATAAATTTTTTGTTTTGGAACAAGAACTACCCGCTCCCCTTTTTTGCCCCTTAAAATTGTGTGTGATGTTTGTACATCTAAAGCCAATACTTTTTTCATCTACTAAAACATTATTTTTGTAAAAGCTTAAACTTTAACAGACTATCAACTGTACCATATAAAGTATGTATAATATACATATATTCTATTATACTTTAAAGTGAAGATGGGCATTATCAAGGTATATGTACACAAGGTAAACACGTTGGCCCATATGTTTGTCAGCTGATTACCCCTAGTTGGAACCCAAGCGTAAAATTTCGTGCATATGAGCCAAAATTTGTACATGTGTGCGTTAAATTGTTTTTGTTTTATATGGAGACAATTTTGACAACTGAGTTCCTTTTATAGAGCAGCATGTCTACACTCCCAAACGAGTCTACCTTGTGTATATATACCTTGGGCATGATTTGCTAATCTAAATGCTTCATAAGACTAACTAAAATACTTTTCTAGATAAACGATAAGGTCAAAGGCCCTTCCGATCCCATCCCGTTTAATATGATTATATTTTCAGCGGGCAAAAAGTTTAGCTACATTTTTAACTTTGATACCATAACGCGCAGCAAGACTTTAAAAGTTTTACTTGTAAGAGCTTTTTATAAAAATGGTCGAAACCTCTTACTCAAAAAGTTTTTAAAATTTACGAAAATAAGTGTGTTAACTTTGTATAGGAGGTGCCACTTCCACTTAAAATTTCAAAAATATGTATAGCCTATTGTCCTTTCACAGACTATAGGTAATATACTGTCAAAACTGTAAAAAAAATCGGTGCAGCGGTTTATGAGCCCACAAACAAACACTATTTCTTCTTTAGACATACATACATACATATTTTTAAACTTAAGTGCGTATGAAATAGCACTTTTGATACAAACAATTTTGGTTACTTTTTTCGCTTTTGGTTACTTTATTTTTACATTTTGGTTACAAATTTTTTTTTTGTTCGTGGCAACACTGGTCGTAATGCTAGACAAGAACCACAAACTAGTAAATTATTAAAAAAAAACAACTGGCAGCGAGTATGAAATGGTTTTAAAAAAAATCAGAAAATATAGCACACCCTAGGGAGCAAAAATAATATGTATCTGCTTTAAATTAAATACAGTAAAACTTTGATATAAGGAATCTGAAGGGGACCAAAAACTACTTCGTTTTTTGACACTGTGGGCCTATGTATAAGTGGTATAATTTTTTTTTAGTTTATAATATAATTTTTATTTTATTTTGTTTTAGTATACATATACATATCAACAAGGATTCAGGTATTATTTTTAATATTAAAACAAATGAAATCAATAAGTAATTTATGATTTCTTTTAAGTTCTTTTAATAGTTTAAAAGGAAAAATAAGAAAAACCTTTCTCTTATCTAAAGAAATATAAAAAAACTATAGTTTTTTTTTCATTTTGGCAAGAATCAAAACAAAACTGACTACATTTGTGCCGCTTTACATATCGTCAACTAAAATGCAAAAGGGTGTTACAACAAAAAAAATTTAAAATCGAGTTACGGTGCACTAGACTAAATTACATCTTCCTATAAAATTAAAAAAAAAATAGTGTTGTTACGCCCTTTAGCATTTTAGACTTCGTTTCGATAACGAAACTGTAGCATTTTGTTTTATTCTTACTTCTTTATATAGAGGCCCGGAGGTTTGATTTCATATTAAAAATTATTTTTCAATTTTTTTCTAAAACGACGAATGTTTGATAATGATTTGAAAATCATATTATTCTCAAAAAAGAAGGGAAATTATTTTCAAATTGAGAACTTTTCCGTTTTAATTTTTTTTTCGCTTTCTTACTTATTGCAATTAATTTTTTACTCAAAAATAATTTAAACCAGTGTACGAAAATGAACAGTACATTATTCATTTTTAGTGGTGTAGACGAACACAACTCTTAATACCGTTCGTAACTATTTTCAAGAAAGAGCCGAACATTATATATTGTTGTGTTCTTCGTTAAAAAACAGAGCAATTGTAGTGAGTAGACAAACATTTGGGATATTCACAATGTGTGCGATCATGTTATATTGTCATAGTGTTTTAACATTTTACAATGATTTAAAAAAAAGTGTCTTAAATAAATAGAACTTTGCTTGCTATGTTTATTGCGATGTCGTAATTTATCCGAAGAGACTTGCGCTGTACGGCTGAGCCGAGCCGCATTAGTTTTTGTAAGCCGTCGCCGTTGATGGCAAAATTGTATCCGGCTAACATCCGAATTTAACCTGCGGCTAGCAATTTTTGCAACAAAACACTTGCGGCGTCAAATTATATCGCCATAGGACTCTGCTGTTTGGTAAACAAACAAAATAAAATTTGTTTCTGATTTGCGCCTGAAAAATTCATGGATAAGAATTAAAAAAGGGGGGTGCTTTAAAACCTTGCGAGATAAGGCCATGATGGCTTTATTGCTCAATTTATTGGGAGATAAAGCTATAATGGCCTTATTGCCCAATCATATTTAAAAATTTTGCGAAATGAGGGATATAGCCATATTTTTTTTCGCAAATGAGAGATAAGGCCATATTTTTCCAGAATATTGTTATGCCTAATGTAAACATTCGGTAAAAGAAAAAATTCTTAGTTATCATTGAAAAACATTCTTATATTCTTGTGATGTACACAGGAAAACTTGATTCAGCGAAGCCACCTGCGCGTCCTTCTGGAGGAAAAAACCTCTAAGCACGCAGAAAACTTTAGTATGCGAAGCCAGATTTCAATACTTAACTTTAGTGTCTCGGGAACTGAAATGAGAGATAAAGCCATTTTCTAATATTGCTAATGTGAACTAAGACCATGATGGCTATATCTCCCATTCAAATAAAAGTGTCTCGGGAACTGAAATGAGAGATAAAGCCATTTTCTAATATTGCTAATGTGAACTAAGACCATGATGGCTATATCTCCCATTCAAATAAAAAAAAAGGCTTTATCCCCCTATTGAATGAGAGATAAAGCCATCATGGCCTTATCACACATGGTAAAAAAGCACCCCCCTTAAAAAATATTTTGATGTTAGGTAAATATTTATTTTTTTATGAGAGGTTGGTTCACAACAGTCGTATTTTTTCATGTTATTATTTTAAGGCATATGACTTTATGACACCTTTTGAATCCTGCAATTATATTTGAATGTTTTATAATGTTTCTTTTTTACATTGTTAAAGAAATGAACAAACAACAAATTTTAGCAACGACCGCAGCACGAACAGCTTGTGTGTGTATTGTGTATATGTTTGGTTTGTATAAAATTATTTTGCTGGCTTTTTGTTTTTTTTCGTATGTTAATTTTGTTTTTGTTAAAAATTGTTGGTTTTTTTACCAGGCGAAAGCGACGAACATTAACGAGCCGAACCGAACACAATGAAGTTTGTGGTTTTTTAAACAAACCGAACGGAATTAAATGTTCTCATCTTTTGTTGAGTTGGATAAAAACAGTATTCGATTTGGTACACAAACACTATAAGCGTTTGTGTTTCAACATATCTACCGAACCGAACACTAAGGAGCGATATTTAGTGTTTATTTTCGAACGCTGATTTAAACTATTTTTTCACAACACACTTTACTTAATATGTAATTTTTCTTTAATTGTAAAACCCATTGACTTAAATCGCCATTTATAATGTTTATATTTATTTTTTGCTTTAGTGTTGTCAAGTATATTTTTAATTTTAGAATATAATTTGGTACAATTTTTTTCAAATTGATAAAGCATTGTATGCGAAACGTTTATATACACATGATTATCAATTTGAATTCAAATGTTAAAATTAAGCAATTGAAAACGGTTTGAGAAATGTGCTTCATATCAAATAATAAAGTCGTTTCGTATCAAACGTTTGACTTCGTGTTTGTTATGGAGGATTCTTCGTTATAGCTATAGTTAATTTTTGTTTGAAAAACTTAGCAAAACAGCGTTTTTTTCAAGGGACTTAGCAAAAAATTCGCTATGTCAACTTTTTCGTAATAACGAAGTTTGTTATATCGAAGTTTCACTGTATTTTATTAAAATAATCTGGGTGTTTGATAAAAATATGGTTCCACAATGGAAAACAGAAATAGTTATTTTTCTCTTTACATAAAATTTATTTTTACCAAAATATATGACAGCACGATTATTCGTTGCGATTTCAAATGTTAAGTTTATTTAATTTGCGATTTTTACAAAAAAAAAAAATTAATAAAAAATAAGAAAGAGTGCTGTTTTCGGCTGTGCCGAATCTTAACTGCTATTCACCTAACGTAATGCAGCGTCTTAGACCACTTATCCACTAACACATATTATTAAACAACATTCAAAAAGAACAAAAATAAAATATGTTGAGTTAATTTTTTCGTTTAAAACACATTTATGTATTTAAGTGGCAAATCATGTATGTAGTTGTTTGGTGTATAAAACAGCAAAAAAAAAAGTTAACACGTTAAAATTACAACAACAACAGCGGGATATTATGACAAAAATTAGAGGCAATCGTGGTTTTCTACTTATATCTCAGTCATTTATGACTGAGTTCAAAAGCAACTTCAAAGGAGTATATATGACATAAATAAACATATAACAACCAAGTCTCCATCATAAATGGGGTCTTCAAAAAATCAATTTCAAATTCGTACACATACTGACACATAGACGGACATCATTAAATTAACTTTTCTACTCATATGTAAGTACTTAGAATATACATAAATACTTTATAGGGTCTAACATCAATATTGTAGAGATTACAAACAGAATGACAAACTTAAGTCCCAACCATAATATGCATGAGCTGCTTAAGCAAGGTTGTGGGCAACTGCAACATGATTGTGGGAGTCATGTTACCGATATCATTATAAAACGAATGCGGTAACAATTAGTGTGTCTGAAGCAGTGTTCGAAAAAAAACACTAAATATCGCTCCTTAGTGTTCGGTTCGGTAGATATTATTTAACGTTCGGCTCACACACCCAGGAACGATATCTATTTTTTTAGTGATTGTGTATACCGTGCGTATCTATTTTCAAGAAAGAACATTATATAATGTTCGGTTCTTCGTTAAAAAACAGAATAATTGTAGTGATACTGTAGACAAACATTATATTTTAATGTTCTATAATGTTTTTTTCGTGTGTGTATTTTGTTTTTGTAAAAAATGTTTGGTTTTTTTTACCAGCCAAAAGGGACGAACATTAATGAGCCAAACCGAATACATTGAAGTTTGTGGATTTTCAAAAAAAACCGAACGGAATTAAATGTTCACATCTTTTGTTGATAAAAACAGTAATATTTTTGTGTTCGAAAGATAACTTACAGGGAAACGTTATTTTTTTTAATGATTTTCTACACAAACACTATTAGCGTTTGTGTTTTCCTCAAATCTACCGAACCGAACATTAAGAAACGATATTAAGTGTTTATTTTCGAACACTGGTTTGAAGGGATCAAAATACTTTTGAATCCCTGCAACCAAACTGAATAAGTTTTCTGTGGCCATATCAAACCATTATTTTTTTCGCCGGGTGTACAAGAAGAGTATATGGCACCTGTTCAACTTGAACTTTTTGCGGATCATTTTCAAATTGTTGCGGAAAATTTAGCAAATATTGCTTAACTTAAAAAAAAAACACTTTGGTTTAAAAGTTTTGTAAGTTTAATTAATTACAGAAAATAGGTATTTAGCAATTAAGATTTAAGCAATTAAAAAATAATCTGAACTTGTTACTGTCTGTTAAAAAACCGGACGTACCAGCCTATTAATTTATGTTTTTATTCTAAGAGTAATTAAATACATAAAACTGTAATAATAAACACTTGTCAACTGTTAACAAAATATTTACGTATTTTTTCAGATAAAATTTACACAAGTTACCAGTTACCAGTTTATAAAATTTATAAAATCGCAGTATTTTATCTGCTCGTAAATTTTTCCAGATTTTTGTATTTTTTTGTTTAAATACATGTAAATATTTAATAAAAATAAACAAATAATTTTAATACAAACAAATTGATGGCTAAAACGTTAACGTGACGTAATGGAAATTTCTTTAAAAACAGAATTTGTTTTTATACATCAACGCTTTTTGCGGCTTTTAAATTGCATTATATTTTTTGTTTGATAAAATTATTTACACGTCTGTTGAGATTTGGAGAAGGTGTCGAATTAATTAATTAAAAATTTTTTAGAATTTTTTTTTTTTTTTTTAATATTTTTAATTAGGCTTAAGTTCATTAAATTTAATTTTCATTAAATTATTTTTATGAAGAAAGGAATTTTACAACATGAAAATTAATTAAAATTTATTGACAATTTTTCATTCTTGACTCAATCTGGGCTCGAACCCAGGTGTTTACGGACAGGTTACCCTGACATGTTTCGATTGCAACCACTCAATCTCCTCAGAGGGCTTGCCGTTTAACACTCGCAGCCATCGATGACTGCTTACGTCATTAGTCAAACATCAATCCTTAAACCAAATTGTATTCAACCTTTGGTAGATCGAAATTTGCTTTGAATGATTATCTATTTAAATTTATTTAACATGTTATTCCTTTACTTCTGTTTTTTCGTACTTTTGTCAAGAATTCTTCTTGAAGTTCAAAGTACATATTTTTTTTTTTTTTGTTTTTTCATTTATTGTCTTTCTTATTCTTGTTGACCTTTTCAGCACAACTTGAAGGACAAATGCAAACATAGAGCTCGTGCCTTAGCTTTAACAATTCTTAGTATTGTGGTTATTTTATTGAACTATTTATGGTTTTTAATCCAAATTTTTTTTTAATATTTTTAATTAGGCTTAAGTTCATTAAATTTAATTTTCATTAAATTATTTTTATGAAGAAAGGAATTTTACAACATGAAAATTAATTAAAATTTATTGACAATTTTTCATTCTTGACTCAATCTGGGCTCGAACCCAGGTGTTTACGGACAGGTTACCCTGACATGTTCAATAAAATAACCACAATACTAAGGATTTTTTAGAATTTAAAAAAGAAATGTTTATAGTAAATTGAAAATACCAAAAATTATTTTAAGCTTAACATAAAATGTATGTAAAAATGGGTTTCTAATTACTCGAATTTTTCTTCTATTTCCGTTAGTGCAAAATTTTATTTCCTTAAAAAAAAAACTCTAAAATTTCTGAAATTTTTCTTCCATTCTCATGAATTTTTTTATGAATTGAAACACAGAAGCAGTTAAGTAAAACTTTCTATCCGCAACTTTTAATAAAGTTGTTTACTGGTAGGTACATCAATATAAAAGCCAGCACAAAAAAAACGATGGGCAGAACGTTGCAGTTAACGGTAAGCGGTGAAGAGAATTAGTGCCGGTTCACACAAGGAAAAAGAGAATGCCAATTCTTTTCCCTCTCTCTCTTAAAAACTCAAGACTTGACGAGTCAAACTTGACATGTGTGAGCCGGTACTTACTTAAATATTGGGACTGAAACATTTTACTACTATTCTTTAAACACGGCTGATACTGTTTAACCAACTGCGTATTATTGATATTTTTCCTTTAAGTAGTATTCGCAAAATCTTTTAAGTCCCTATTTACATTATACGATTTTTTGTTGCGATTATTGGCGATTCTTCTTTGAAGTCGGTCTGTTATTTACATTATACGATTTTTATCGTTACAACTTTTTCTGTACCACCGAACTTAAAAATATTTTTCGTCAAATGAGAGAAAGAATGAGCGAACAAAACGAATTCAAGCGTACACTCGCTTGTTTACCCCTTTAATTCCTCTCTCCCCTCTCGCCTATAAAGTAAGAATCGCAACGATTGGCTGATTTAATTTTTTTTTTAAATATGTATAACCTTTCCGAGGTGAAATGTACGCTAAAAACGAAGGCGATAGCAGTTTTTCCAAAAACACGTTCTTCTTGAGGTTTTGGAAGAGTTTTTGTCGAAAAAAAAATTTTTAAGCGTTAATTTTTAAAGTTTTTTGGTAGGTAAGTTAAAAAAAGTCGCAAATTTTAAATTTTTTAAATATATTCTATCCGTAAAATTGAGCTCTTAAAACAATGGCAATATCATTTTTATTTTAATTATTATTTTGTTTAAAATCAATTGATTTAAAGTGTCAATCCCACTGTGGATGGTCGTTAACACGTGCTTGTTCACATGCTTGGCGCCAATAAAATATTTATAGAAACAATTTTATAAACACAAATATTTGCTAAACTATAAACACATCAATAAAACATGATTAGATTTTACAAATTAGCCTATTTTGAAACTAAAATGTTTGAAAAAAGATGTTACACCAAAATCAAAATTTAAATTAATTAGCATAAATGTAAACAAAATGCGACATAGTAAACGGTTTTACGTCACGAATTTTTTGATTTTGCCTGTTAGATTTTTTAAACTTAATTTGGGCTGCTTAGTAGAGGGACTTCAAATAATGAACTCTGAAAAAAGTGTAAAATAATTTACTTTTTTAAAATCTAAAGACGTATAACGCAGTTAATTTTATCCGATAAAAACAGCATTGATATGGGCTGAGAGAAGAAAAATGTATCTTTGTAACGGTGTAAAATTTGCGTAATTAAAAAAACGGTTGTCAAGATTTTGGAAATAACTTTAAAACAGGGTTTTCACGAATATCTCGAATACGGTTTTTAAGAAAAAAAAAAAAAAAAAAACGAATGCCAAGTTCGTGTTCATCAGCCCCAATTAATCTTTGAAAATATCTTATTTTCGAGGTTATGGTAAAAAGTTAAACAGTTGTGAATAGGGATGCCAAATGGGACCAGGTTTTTTGAAACCCGGGATTTTTAATTTAAAATAAAACGGGATCGCGGGACGGATCGGGTTTTTTCGGGATTTTTCGGGATTTCATATATAAAAGCCAACGGTTAAATTATATACATACATAATTATAATTTAATGTTTAAATATTAAAACAAATTTACTCATAAACAAAATTAAATTCATCACAAAATAAAACAGTTTAATGTATTCTTTTAAAGTAATATGGAAGAATAATGTATTAAAACTTATATTTTAAAAAGCTTCTAAAACAAATTAATGACGTCTGATAATCGATACCTTATTTTATTGCAAACAAATGTATGCTGCCGACGAAACCAATGTTCGCATTCAACACTTCTGGGTGGTATCTTAAATAACCCTTAAGTCACCTTTGTGTGAAAAACAACACAAAATGAATAATTTTGACACGATAAACACAAAAATTGTTGAGATACACTAAAGAATCTTCTTGACTTTGTTAGCAATATAAATTTAGTACTGTAAACACATTTTTTGATTAAAAAATATTGTTTGGTAACGGAATAATTCAGCTACCCCTCGGTTGTGTTTTTCTACACATATGCAGTTTTAATGTTACTAGGATCGCCCGGTGGCCGAAATTCGGCCACTTCACATTTACTTTTGAGAGAACCTGTGCGTTGTACAATAAAATCGTACACATTTTAAGAGAACGGCTAAATTCACTATTCACCTATCTTTGTACGTGTGTCTATAGGATAAATTAAAATGCTTTTTAAACACTTTTATTCCAAAAATTTAGAAAAAAAATATATTGTGCATATCCCCGTAATTTATTTATAAGATTTTCATGAAATGTTATCAAAGTAAAAAATAGAAACACAGATCTTCGTTAAAAGTCATTAAAAAAGTTTCCGACTTTTATTTTTCTAAACGACGTTTTTGCGCGACTTCATTTTTTAAAATGTCTAAGGTAACCCTGTCCTAATACGTTTATACATGTGTGTTTGCAAGTGCAAAATGAAAACAAAAACATTTTGGGAGAACAACATAGAGCATTACCGTCGTTGTGTACATGTGTGTTTGCAAGTATAATAACAACATAGAGCACACCGCCTTTTATACATGTGTGCACACGTGTGTTTGCCAGTATAAAGGCGCCCGTACACGACATGTATTTGTCATCTGACATGTCAAATTTTCAAGTCACATGTAATTGTTCATGTCTGTCAAAATTGCTGTTTTACATAAGGTTTATAATATTCGGTCACAAACGTACATGTAATTTGCTTCTGACATTGTCTCTGTTTTTTTTCGCATTGTTATTGCAGAAACCAAAGTAGTTCTCGGTTTCAAAATAGCTTGCTGCCGCCACGAAAATATTTATTTGCGCCGTAAAATAATTTAGCCATCTTAAAATTTTTTTTTCTTTTATTTTAAAGATACCAATTTAGAATTTTATAATAAAACGGATTTTATGTACATATATATTTACATAAATTCTATCCAATGGTAAGATGAGCATACATATCTTGGTATTGTAAAATATTAACTTCAGCCGGCTAATGATTCCGTCAATAGTTGACGCCGCTGCCAGTTTCTTCCCGGCATAGATTTCTGATGTCAGATGGTTTGTCAGAAGAAAATAGAGCACGCTCTAATTGAAATTTTGTCAGATGACTTTGCGTCTGACTTTTACAGAAGCAAAGTTAAAAAGGTAACACACGACATGTATGTGTTTTGCAGTGGGAAATTTGACATGTCAGATGACAAAAACATGTCGTCTATACGCTCCTTAATGCAAGAAAAAAACACATTTTGGGACAATAACAAAACACACAACTTCTTTTTATACATGTACGTGCGTGTGTTTGCAAACAAATTTAAAATGCTTTTAAAACAATTTAATCCTCAAAATTTAGAAAAAAAATGAATATTGTGCATTTCTACACAAAAATACCTTTAAAACGATATATGTTTCATTAAAATCGGTGGACGTTAAGATACTTAAAAATCAACGATAAAAAAATTGCTTCCGTATTTATATATAAGATATGCACTACCCAACAAACACGAAGTCAATCCTTTGATATGAAATGACATTATCATTTGACATCAAACACAATTCTCAAACGTTTTTCAATTGTTTGATTTAACATTTAAATTCAAATTGATAATGATTTGAAAATAAACATTTGATATCAAATGTTTTATCAATTTGATTTCAAATGTTTGTAAAATGTTAAATTCAAATCAAAAATAAACTTGGCAATACTAAAGCGAAAAATAAATGTAATCATTAAAAATGGCGATTAAAGTTACATTTTTTACTTTGTGGTTACATGTGTTTTACTATTAAAAATAAATTTTAATATAAAGTGAACAGCTTATTTCTCGTGAAAAATAAAAATTATTTGTGAGTATTTACAATGATTAAAAATACGAAAAAAAAGGAAAATAAAACGGGAAAGTGAAGAAAGTTTGTTGAACGATCGCGGTGCTACAATCCTGCAAATAAAAGGGAGCCAAGTACTCTGTCTTTCCAAGAATTAGAGGACGGAAACAACATTATTTCATTTTTTTTGCTATGGTGCCGAATGTTAATACCACAGTTTATTTAAATAAATAATAAATTTAAATTAAAAAAAAAAAATAAAATATTTTTATTTATATTCCACATTGTATTATAATCCACATTTAAAAAACATTTGAGAATTACGTTTAAAAGCAAGTTGAAAATAAAGGCATTTTTCAATTTGAAAATAATTTCCCCTTTTTGTTGAGAACGCTATGATTTTCAGATGATTTTTAAATCATTATCAAACGTTTGTCGTTTGAGAATACGTTTGATTTCAAATCATTTTCAATCTGAAATCAAACCTCCGTGTTTGTTGGGTAGAGACAAAATTTTCCGTCGGCAAGTGTGAATATTTTTGATATTGTTGCGAACTGCATGTAATTTTTTGTTTTAAAAAGTGAGTGCTTATATAAGCTTTGTATGGTTTATTGTTGATCACCAACGGCATATGGGTATTTCCAAAGTGTTGAACGTGACAGTCATACGCATCAAAAATGCAATAATATTTTAAACAAAAAATATTTTTACGTTTTCTTAACCCTTAAATTATAGCACTAAGAAAGCATTGTTATCTATGCTAAAGTTTATGGAGGGCGCGATTCTAGATCAAAGATAATGGCAAAAGAAGTAGCGGTTCGAACGTGAAAAAAACAGAAGAAGTTTTTGTGGCCATGTATAAAACCTGGCACAATTTTTTAGTCAAACTACTTTCAGAATTCTACGTAGCAATGTAACATTAAAATGTCTTGGTTTGATTCCAAAATCTTCTGTATTTTATTTTAAGCCAAAATCTGGGTCGATACGTGACATTTCGAACGTGAAATTTTTTCCGTAATAATTTAACTGAATAATGATTAAAATAAAATAAAAATTTGCCGTTAATCCGAATAACATATTTCTCTTCGAACTCTCCCTTAGATTACAGACCTTGTAAGAGAAATTTTTTGGAATAATTTTTATCAAATATCACCTCTTTTAAGAAAGATAAATATTAAAGAAAACATACAATAAAACATTCTCTCATATAAGAAATAACGTTTGCACTACTTTGCAGTCTGATTGTTCATCTAAGTGAACAAATTTATGAGTAAATTTATAAAATTAATAAAATCTAAATATTGCTCTATAACAATATCGTAAAATAATCAGCTTTTAATAACTTTTAAATTTTCGGTCACGGTGGACGTTTTGAAGGAAATGCCCATGTATACATCATTAATATTACGTAAATCATGGATTTGATTACAAACGAACTATGGCGCCATAGCAAAGTGGACAGACATTGCATATGTGTGAAAAACCACACACGGGGGAAACTAACGTTAGTTTTTTTGAGGGTGCTTTAAGGGGACCTTTTTGCACAACTTGCATTTTGTCAGCGCAGTTCTATTATCATGTACTTAGAAAAACGACCACACCGAACTTTATCTTCTGATTTTGTTTTCTGTTGTACAAAACGCATTGCATGTAGCATTTATTCACTTGCGACTTCTTTTTGTAACCAGTTAAAAATTAGATTCATTGCCAGTATGATTTAAGCCGGCGATACACTATCCTCGTGCGTGCTCATAAAGTAGGATGGTGTGGCTTAAAAATTAATGAGGTGACAGATTTTTTTAATAAGTCTGTTCTATGCGATCAGAGTTGCATTTTCTTGTAAAGTAGCTGAGTCATTTGAGATCGCATCATTTTTGAGGGTTAGTGTGGCATTGACAACAGATTTTGAAGATATTTTTTTTGTATCGGTTAGAATTCCATCATATTTTCGTGTGAATGAATCGTACGATTGTGTAGCATAGTGAATCCCGGCCTTTAATATTAAATGTTTTTAGTTTATTTTAACAGGGTGACTCACGCTTAGTTGTATTTAAAAAAAAAAAATTAATACATTTTTACTAAATCCAAAATCAGGATTCGGGACTTAAAATTTTAGAATAATCCCAGGATTTCGGGATTGACATCCCTTGTTGTAAACCAATGTTTACAATGAAAAATCATTTAAATAAACAGAATTAATAATAATTTTCAATTTTCAAGTCGAAAAAACACGAAATTTATGGCTTTTAAGTTTTTAACTTTCCTTGGAAATTTTTAAAATACATTAACTTTTTACTAATAAATATTGAAAGACATGTGTTAAGAAATGATAACTCGTATAACTTAACAAAAAACAAACTACCTACAAGTTTTTTTTATTTAATTAACAAACTATTTATTACTTAAGTTATTCAACTAAAGCTACGGTCACACTTATCGAATATTTGACCGAATAAGCATAACTACTACTTTTGTTAATAGTTAGCGAGATGTAGGATGTTCTAAAAACACAACAAAAAACAAATTATACTGCTAGATATTGCAAAAAAATATTTTTTGAAAGATGTGCTTTTAAAATCAAAATAAATATTGGAATTAAAGGAAATAATATATTCGTTTACCTGTTGTAGGGATGGGCAAATTGAAAAAATAAATCGAGATATATCGAATCGATATTTTTTAAGAGTATCGATATAAGTTATTTCAAAAATATCTATACATCGAACGTATTTTGCTGAAACTATTACCAAATTAAAAAATTTAATCTACTTATTGTTGTTCTTTAGAAAAATACGCGACAGGTGTCTGGTACTTTTTTGAAATTCGACCCTTTTAGGGAGTAAACGGGAAAAACTTGAATTTTGGAACTTTTTTGACACCCCATTTATCTTTTGAACCAATAAACATAGAAACAAAGTTTATACCACATTAGATAATTAAAAAAAAAAATACGAACACAAATTTGGTACTTTTTCGAAATTCGAACATTTAAGGGGTGAACATCGTAACTATTTTTGGTACTTTTTTACAAAACATTTTTCTGCATTCATTGACATATTCGTACTAAATTATGGACTGCCACTACAATACTGAAATTTTTGATACTTTAAGGAAATACGGGAAATTTGATATTTTTCTTTAGCTTTTTCGTTCTACTAAAGTATCGGGTTAAATGCTAGAATTAAACAAGTTTAAACCTAGAAAAATAAACTTTGGCATACAAATATGTCCACGACGGGTATATATATGCTAGTATATATATATATCTTATTATTCCAAGTATACATATATATAGACACATATATTGTTCCAAAACCGCATAAAATAAATCTTTTCAAGTTCGTTTGACTTTACTATTTTAATAAGAAATCTGCAATGTGAAAACTCCGCTTTTTTCTTAATTTTTCTTCTTATAAATGCCAATCATTTTAGATCTTCATATTAGTTTAAAAACATATGATGCATGCAGTGATGGCAATTCATAAAAAAAAACATATTGTTTGAAAAACGGCTACAACTTTGAGTTTTTAATGAAGACTGACTTTAAAAAATATCGAATTCGATAGTCGTTTTTTAGATATCGGCGACATACATATATCGATTATTTTGTATAGCGATATTTTTATACATCGATATTTTTTACCCATTCCTAACCTGTTGGTCCCGTTTTTTTTTTTTTTTTTTTTTTGTCAAATATTTGCCAAGTGCGACCGTAGCTTTAGAATAATTTTATTAATATGCTATAAATTTAAATAATATCAAATAGTTAATAGTTTTTACTAATCAAAAATACGTACCTTAAAAAACTGGGAATTTGACTTGATCGGTTGTCTTATACAATTAAAAAAAAGCAAGAGTGCTATATTCGGCAACGCCGAATCTTTCATACTATTCACCATGGTACGATAAGAACAGAAAGTTATAAAAATACCGTTCTTGAAATATACATTAATCTTTTTTGTGGAACGCCCACTTCTCTAATCCCGCCCACATTTTTGTCGCAATCTTTTATGCTTGTCACCATGGTGCGATAAAAACAGAAAGTTGTAAAAATAACGTTCTTAAGATATATATTAATCTATTTTGTGCCACGCCCACTTTTCCAATAACGAACACAACATTTTGTCGGATGTTGTGTATTGATAACCAAGATGACTGTAACTTATTTGGAAACTTTGGCTCTTGCCCGTCTCCAGATATACAGATAAAAACAACAACAAGGCATTTATGGGTAAAACTAGACGGAGTAGTGGTTTTATGCTCATATCTCAGCCATTTCTGGACCGATATGGCTGAATTTTAATAGCAAAATTTAACGGAGCATATGTGATATAAGTATATAACAAGCTAGCTCCCATCATATCTGAGGTCTTCTGAAAACGGATTTCAACAGACAGAGGAAAATCGTTAAATTACTTTCGCTTGTGGGTCCTTCGGAAACTCTATTTCAACAGACAGACGGACAGACAGACAATCAAGATTTTATGTTTTCCCGGTCATTCATCTCAATTTGAGAAACTTGATAATATCAAAAGCTCAAACAATGAAAATGTTTAATTAGTAGGTTGAAAGAAATTCGTATATTGCATATTGAATAAATTATACGATATATTTAAATGAGCTTTCGATTTTTACGCAAACTTCAATACACGTTTTTTTCATAAACAAATAATAATTCCTATTGATTTTTGAATACTTTGATATGAGAGTTTTTAATAAAGAATGACATGTGTTGTATGTGTATATATTTTTTATTATTTAATAAAAAAAAAAAAAACTCGCAGATTATATTTAAAAATTGTCTTTGGTCTATAAGTTTAAATCCAAAATAAAATCAAAGAGTTTTGTTTCATCGAACCTATGAAAGAATTGGCTTTTCATAACCGAAACCATATATTATTTTCAAACATTTCACTCATAAAACTGCTTGCTGTCTACCACAATCACATACGCCAGTTGGTATTCACATTCACTAAAAAAATCATAATTAAATTTTGTAGTTAAAAACTTTATTTTAGTATGAATCATGATCACAAATTTTTAAGAATACTGTGCCCGGAATTCAAATACTTCCAAAATTATACCATGAACTTGCAAAAAATTACACAAAGGATTCACTTCTGTTTAAAAGTCGCGTGCGATTAAAAAAACACTTTAAAAATAAATTTGTTTAGCAATTCTTTAAAATGATTTGTGGAAGAAAAAGTATTTAAATATTTTGCCAAAAGTTGAATTTATTCATTGAAACATTTTTTTTATTCTAGAAATAAAATAAATACATATAAATTTAAAACGTTTATGTATTAATATAAATTAAAATACAGTTTCTGGCAAAAGTAATAAGAAAATATGTATAAACTGGAGCATACCAACTTACAAGGGAAAAAAGTGCGCCATAAACCCTTTAATATAAAGTATTTTTGCAAGTATCTGGTGATTTTTTAGCTATTATCTTTTTGGCAACACTGGTTTTAGCAGCTGACGCACGTTTTGTGCTTTGTTTCACTGTCAAACATCTTCAGTTTGGTCTATAATTTAACCATGAATCGTCTTACAAACGAACAACGCTTGCAAATTATTGAATTTTATTATCAAAATGCGTGCTCTGTTAAGAAAGTTCATCGCGCGCTTCTTGTGTTCAGCGACGAAGCTCATTTTGGGCTCAATGAGTACGTTAATAAGCAGAATTGTCGATTTTGGAGTGAAGATCAGCCAGAAGCATTGCAAGAGCTACCAATGCATCCAGAAAAAGTCACAGTTTGGTGCGGTTTATGGGCTGGTGGCATCATTGGACCGTACTTCTTCAAAGATGATGCGAATCGTAACGTAACTGTGCATGGTGAGCGCTACCGTGAGATGATATCCAACTTTTTTTTGCCCAAAATGCAAGAGCTTGACTTGCATGGCATGTGGTTTCAACAAGACGGTGCCACATTCCCCACAGCACGCTTAACAATGGACTTATTGAGAGGCGAGTTCGGTGAACATTTTATTTCACGTTCGGGACCAGTCAATTGGCCGCCTAGATCATGCGATTTAACGCCTTTAGACAATTTTTTGTGGGGCTATGTTAAAGCTCACGTCTATACACACATGCCCGCTTCAATTGACGCATTGGAAGACAACATTGAAGCATTTATTCATGAGATACTGGCCGAAATGTTGGAAAGAGTATGTCAAAATTGGACTAAGCGGATGGACCATTTGAGGCGCAGTCACGGTCAACATTTGCATGAAATAATCTTCAAACATTAAATTATATGGACCGTACTATCGATTCAAATAAGGATTTCATGCATTTTGCTTAATTTTATGTGTTTTTTTTTAAAAACTTTCCTATAGCTCTTAAAAAATCAACCATTAGGTTTCGAAAAAAAAAATTTTTGCCGAGCGTAGGGGTCGTCTTTTTAAATTTTTTGTTATATCTTAGGCATTTACAGTCCGATCTTAAGTATGATTTATCAATGCTCTTGTCTCGAGAAGACCAATGTTTTACCCTTAGGGGCCATTGACTTCACCTATCTCGTTCAAGTATTTATCCAGCAGATCTCGAACAGAGGTTCGTACGACCCTAATGTCAGAAAACTAAAGCTCGCAAGAAACTATTCAGCTTTTACTAAGGAAGTAATTCGATAATTGCAGCAGAAACATTTTTTAAATTAAATGATACAAAAATATATACCGTTATTTTGAAAATGGAGGAGGTTTCACAACATTTATTCGCGTAACTCAAAAACCGAAAGGCTTTTTTAATCTGTGCAGTCGTTTTAGAAACATATTTTTTTTAGCAAAAATTTCGAAATTTTTGTTTCACAAAAAATCATACAAAATTGGAAAATGCAGCTATGCCTCTAATTTTTTTACACGTATAGAAAACGAAGTTACAAACAAAACAAGCCATAAATGATTAATATCTGTTTGCAACTTGTGATTTTATTTATAAAAGGCAAATTAATTAAATTGCAGAATTTCATAAAACCCAATATTTGTATGGGAGTCCCCCCTAAGGGGTGGAGATAAAGGGCAAGTATGTTTTGAAAAAATATTAAGAACGAAAAACTAATGGAGGCCGTTCATACATTTTACCACCCTAGAAGCGACTCCATGGCAGTTATTGCACTTATTCTTAAAAATATTTCTAGTCTATATTGAAAATTTTGTTTGGGGCTGGTCATATTTACAGGGGCCAAATTTAAGAAATTTTTGAGTTACGCAAATTTATAATTTTCCGGGAACATGTACATCGCTAAAGCGAACGATATTTATTTAAAAACACGTTTTTTACTTTTTGTAAAGATGGACATATCTTTGCAATAAGGATACGAAATTTAGGCGTCTTATGATCGGAATTTTTAACAAATCCATAATTTTTTTTAGGCCTATAATTTCCTCAAATTAAATTTTGTAAAATTATGGAATTTGTTCGCCAACCAAATATTAATTAAAATCTATCCTAAATATAAGAATAATTATTAGTTACTAAACCTTAGCAAAAAAAAAAAAAAAAAAGAAGAATACGTTTTGAATTTTTTAAACATTATTTTTAAAATTATTCTTCTTCTTCTTCTTCTATCTTTCTTCTATATATATAAAAATGAAAAATGTTTGTATGTGTGTTTGTTTGTTTGTTTGTTGGCTTATAGACTCCGAAACTACTGAACCGATTTTCCTGAAATTTTTACAGTAACATCACGTCAGCCCTAAAAATAAAATAGGCTACTTATTTTTTCGATAGGGGCAGGGGAATTGGTACCCCCCATAGAATGCCAATATTAATTATCGCATATCTTAAGAGCCGCTGGACGCATTTTGCTGAACTTTTGTAGTAGGATCTTCTGAGCCCCGAAATTGAAATAAAATAGCAGCGGGGGTATTGGAATCCCCCATAGGACACCAATGTTTAACATCGCATATCTTAAGAACTGTAATAGTGAGAATGTTCAAACTTTCTAGAAGTCACTCTTATGGTATACTACACTTTTGAAAATAAAAATAAAGCGGGTAGGCGCAGGGGGGAAATACCTCTCATAGGATGCATACATTAAATATCGCTCAACTGAAGAACTATTAAAGGGAGAGCCTTCAAACGTGGTTAAAGCTACTATTATAGTAAACTATAAATTTCAATATAAAAATGGGCGGGAGAGACAGGGGAGGAGCAGTACCCCTCATAGATAGAAATATTAATAAGAGCCATTGTACGCATTTTGTTCAACTTTTGGTAGTATGATCTTCTGAGCCCCGAAATTGAAATAAAGTAGCAGCGGGGGAAGTGGTTTTCCCCATAGGACGCCAATGTTTAATATCGCATATCTTAAGAACTGTTATAGTGAGAATGTTCAAACTTTGTAAAAGTCACTCATATGGTATACTACACTATTGAAAATAAAAATAGATAGGGGAAGGCGCAGGGGGGAAATACCTCTCATAGGATGCATATATTAAATATCGCTCAACTGAAGAACTATTAAAGGGCGAGTCTTCAAACGTAGTTAAAACACTATTATGGCAAACTTTAAATTTCAATATAGTAATGGGCGGGGTAGACAGTGGAGGAGCAGTTCCCCTCATAGATAGAAATATTAATAAGAGTCGCTGCAAGTATTTTGTTGAACTTTTGGTAGTAGGATCCTCTGAGCCCCAAAATTGAAATAAAATAGCAGCGGGGAAGCGTTACGCCCTATAGGACGCCAATGCTTAATATCGGATATCCGAAAAACTGTTAAAGTGAGAATGTTCAGACTTTGTAGAAGTCACTCTTATGGTATACTACACTTTTAAAAATAAAAATTAAGCGGGTAGGCGCAGGGGAGAAATACCTTCCATAGGATGCATATATTAAATATCTCTCAATCGATAAAGTGGTTAAAGCAGTGTTGCGAAGCGCACCGGGTTAAGCTAGTAATTTATAAAAATACTAATAAAGGGCGTTTCATTAAATGTCTCCTATTTTTTAATTAAAATCAAACAAAGTATATTTGAGATATCATCGAAATTTCTACTCGTTTCACAGGCCTATCGATGCCTGTTTAAATGACCGCCGAAAATACGCTCTGTGGTGCGCACCCGAAGTGTGCAATTTTCCATGTTTCTGACGCACAATCCAAGCTGAATTTGACGGAAGACATGGATTAAAGACCTGTGTCTTAAAAAAAATCCTCAAGAAAGTTCTAATGGGTTCCAATCGCACGATATTGGTGGCCAGTTAACATCACCTTTACATGAGATGATTATTCCTTCGAATCGCACGATAATACTGTTCACTGTTGAAGCCACATGTTGTTGGTGTCCACATAATTTAATTGAGAACAAAAGAAACAGGTTTAAAGACGGTGATAGTCTCTCTAATAAAGTGGTTCGGAATAAGAGTCGCACGGAATTTTATGTCGGTTCAAGAAGACTGCAGAAACAAGAAATAACCCAGCGGGAAATCTCAGAAGACCTCTTACTTCAGGCTTTTTTTAAGGCTGCTTTAAATTTTTTTTTAATTCAATTACTGTTCTTATCTTATTGTGAGATAGAAATCTAAGGAGTTTTGTTGCGACTGTCAAAAAATCTAATTTAACATGACAGTTTGTGTTCACCCCATCACACAACGTATAAACACCCACACATGAAATAAAATGCAACCCTGATCCAATGAAAAACATTCACCCTTATTGTGTTTGGCGTATTTAAAATACGCCTACGACAGTTTGGTAATAGATTAAAGAGAACGTGGACTATTTTTCCTTTAATCTATTACCAAACAGTCGTAAGCGTATTTTAAATACGCCAAACACAATAAGGGTTATTATTGCTTAGAAATTTTTCAAAAAACGATGGATTCGTATGGGATGTTAAACTTTTTTCATAATACTTGTCATTTTCATCACACATGCATTCACACTATCAGACTTTTACATATTACTTGAGTTTTTGAAATGTATTAATACAAAATATAATAGTGAAAAATAGCCTTAAAGAATTACTCATAGAAGGCCCCGGCTCTTTGGCATAAAAGATCAGAAACACCTTCCACACTCGCTTCTATGAGAAGGGAGTAGAGAAGGAGTTACAATTTTTGCATTGTCTTTTTGCAAAAGCAAAATAATTAATTTTTTTTTTGATACCGTTACCATTCTTATGTACCTGTTAAAGAAGCGAGAGCGGAAGGCCTACTCCGCTATGACGTGTGTAAAAAAGATATGAATATGGAATGGATCGATTAGGCCTTGTATATCCAAAAGAAGGAGTACAGAGGCCTTCTAGAAGGCAGCCTTCTTCCTTCTTTTTCCCGCAGGCATGCAATTCACAACGGACTTTAAACAGCGGCATTTTTATGTTGATCGACGAGGTTTAATGTTATATGTATGTGTAAAATAGCGTGGCTTAAGTGAGGATATTAAAAGCCAAACATTCTTTGATTTAGAAAGGTTTTCTTGTCACGTGCAATAAATTACAATGTAAGGGGGAAAGGATTCAAGATGGCATAAGTGGTGCCAAGAAATTGATGTCCGGTTAAAAAGTTACCTCAAGTAAAAATAAGGTCATAAATAAGCTGCATAACGATATGCAATATTTAAGATCAGCGTACAAATAACGTCGCAATTTACAAAAAACTCAAGGAACGGTATACAGAGGCGTGGAAAAACATTAAACTAATCTTCAATTCTAGGTGGTGACTGACTGGTTCAACTTTTTTTGAAGCGCCCTACCAATGACGCAGCCAGCCCAAATGCATTGAAGGCTCTCGAATGACACGAGAATTAGTATCGTCCTAAATTCAGTTTTGTTTGTTGACTTTTCCATGCATCTAGAAAGGGCTGACATCACTGAAGATGGATTTTTAATGAATATTCAAACTATATTCGTCCTTGGTGCTTTCGCAAATATGGCCGCTATCAGCTGTCATGGTTTAAAAGTTCCTATTGTAAGACCCTTTACAAATTTAATGTTTATAAATAGACAAACAATTTATTAACTTTTTTTTCATACAGGTCCCAAACTAATTGATATGTACGAAAGCAAACTTACGATAATACTCGCAAAACTTAATTAATATGATGACAAACATAATTTCTGAAATTTATTTTTGTTTTACTGTCGAATTAAATATTTTACCGGTAACAAAAAGTATAAACAAGTATCAGGTTTTTGAAAGAATAATTTTAATAAAACGTTCAATTTAAAAACAAAATCCTTAACAAGACAGAACAGAATAATAATAATAAAATTGTTAAAAGGGGGAATAAGTAGAACAGCGATGAAAACACAACTTTGACGTTGACGTCGATCGTAAGAACAACTATGTCAGCATATTAACTAATATATTTATTTAAAAACATCAGAACACATTCACTTTAATAGTAATAATGTTAAATAAAATAAAAATAAAAAAAAAACAATTAAGATGCCGATTCTTAAATATCCTTCAACATGGTGCGATAAGAAAGTTATATTTATTTATATCTTATGAACGGTATTTAGTTCTTTAGATATAATTTTTTTGTGCCACGCCCAATTATCCAACCCCGTGCACATTTTGTCGGATGTTATGTTGTGATAACCATGTATCTAAATTGAAAACTTTGGCTTTTGCCGTTCTCTAGATATGCAGCAATTTATAATGTCTCTGTACGGGAGGTGCCACGCCCTCTTCTCCAATTTAGCCTTTATTTTTAGAGAAGTTGTGTATTGATAATCCAGCTATGAGTACCAAATTTGTACCATTTCTTCTCTTACCGTTCTGCATATATAAATCTATTTTATGTCACGCCTTCTTATCCACTCCCG
The DNA here is from genome assembly GCA_930367215.1 of Pollenia angustigena. NCBI lineage: Eukaryota > Metazoa > Arthropoda > Insecta > Diptera > Polleniidae > Pollenia > Pollenia angustigena. The sequence continues at coordinate 44,737,519 of OV884056.1, read as the reverse complement.
CCCACATTTTGTCGAATGTTATGTTGTGAAACCCAAGTTTTCTATACCAAATTAGGAAACTTTGGCTCTTACCGTTCTTTAGATATAAATAAATCTATTTTGTTCCACGCCCACTTATCCACTGCCGCCCACATTTGCTCGGATGGTGGGTATTGATAACCAAGATGCTTGTACATAGTTCGGAAACTTTTGCTCTTGCCGTTTTCCAGATATATATAAATCTATAATGTATTTGTATGGGAAGTCCCACGCCCCCTTTACAAATCCCGTAGATATTTTGTGGATTTTGCGCACTGATAACCAATATGCTTGTACCTTATTTTGAAACTTTTGCTCTATCCTTTCCCCAGATATACAGAAAAACAGACGGACACCGTTAAATAAACTGCGCTGTATATGTCTGTATTAGATGTGTTAAATAAAACGCAAAATAGTCTTAAAATCAACAACTAAAAAGCCATCACCGAAAGAAACGGGGGGTGCTTTAATACCATGGTAGATAAGGCCATGATGGCTTTATTTCTCATTCAATAGGGCGATAAAGACTTTTTTGTTTTTTTTTTTCATTTGAATGGGAAATAAAGCCTACATGCTCGTAGCTCACATTAGGAATATTAGAAAATGACGTTATCTCTCATTTCAGTTCCGGAGACACTAAAGTTAAGTATTGAAATCTGGCTTCGCATACTAAAGTTTTTCTTCGTAACGGCCTGCGGCCGTGCTTAGGGGTTTTTTCCTCCAGTAGAACGCGGCAGGTGGCTTCGCTGAATAAAGTTTTCCTGCGTGCTTCACAAGAATAAAAAAATGATAACTAAGGATTTTCCCTTTTATAGAATGTTTACACCATGCATAACAATTTTCTGAAAAAATATGGCTTAATCTCTCATTTGCGAAAAAAGAATATGGCTATATCTCTCATTTCACAAAATTTTAGATATGACCTTACCTCTCAATGATTGGGCAATAAGGCCATTATGGCTTTATCTCCCATTCAATTGAGCAATAATGCTATCATGACCTTATTTATCTACCATGGTTTTAAAGCACCCCCCCCCCCCCCCCCCCCCCCAATGAAACAACTTTCGGTGATGGGTTTTTTTGCTCACATCACAGCCATTTATGAGCCGATCTGGCTGAATTTCAATACCAAATAAATCCGGAGTATATATGACATAAATATATAATAACCTAGTCCCCATCATATCTAGAGTCTTCGAAAACCCCATTTCAACACACACACGGACAGCCGGACGGACTAAGATCGTTAAATCAACTTCACTACTGATACGGACCCATAAATATACATATACTTTATAATGTCTAGCAACAATATTGTAGACATTACAAACGTAATGATAAACCTATATATACCCTTTTACACCTCTGGAGAAGGGTATAACAATGAAATACAACAAATTATTCTCAATATAGCAAAAGATTCAATAAAAACTTTTATTAAAAGCAGTTTTTAGATCATCAGAATTAAGAGAAATTAAATCTATAAAAAATCGTCGTCATCAACCGCGCAAACAGCCAAATTAATTCGTAGTAGTATGAATTGTAGTAGTAACCGTCCGTCGGTCGGCAAGTCATCCAACATTCTGTAGATCTAGAAGTAACTAGTCAATATTAATGAAGCGTTGTTGGCCAACAAACAAAAAAATAAATATATATACAAAATAAAGAAGTTTTTGTTTTCTAGCCAACCTCAACACAAAAAAAAATCGCCACTAGACGAAGGAAAAAATATTATAAATGCCCGCGCAGGTCTAGAATTTAATTTCAGTTTAACATTGACATTGGTTCAGACATTGCAAAAATCAAGATCGTTTTAAAAGAAAAATTAGCTAAATTAATAAATAAATAAAAAACGTTAAAAAGGAATTAAAATAAAAAAAAATAATAATAATTGTAACTGTAGTGAACCAATCAATCCTTTAAACAAGTTTGTTTGTAAATTTGTGATTTTTTTTTTTTATTTAGAAAACAAAAAAAAAAAATATTTTAAACAGTTTCATAAAAAACGTATTGAAAAAAAAATAGAAAAATGTTTAATTTTACATTTATAAAATTATGTTTCGTGGCTGCGTGTAGCATCATGTTTTTACTTTCGAATTTTACAGCAGCCTCAACTTTTCGTAAGTTAAAGTTAATTAAAAATATATTTTAACCAAATTAACTGCAAGTACGTTATAGAGTACTTAATGGATATCCGAATATCTCGTATTAGAAACAAACCTCTTGTAAGAAAGTTTGGCAGAAACATCATCACCCTCATTGTAAATAATCTTTCACACGAAATTTATTTTCTTTGCCCTAAAAAATGTATGGGAAGAAAGGCGAGTAATATCTTTCAATATTAAAAGTATTGTGTATATAAAAAGCTTATAGGAAAATAAACTGAGACAATAAGTTTCTTCAAGTGTGATATATTTATTTGCCTAATTAGACCTTAAGTTTTAAAAATGTAGATTTTGAAGTGTTTTGCTTTAAAATGTTTATTAATTTAACAGAATGCGATGTATAGCAATTAATAGTTCGACAGTTAAGTCAATCATGGTTTAGCACATATCCCAGTCATTAATTTGCTGATCGGGTTGAATTTTAATAGCAACATTTAACGAAGCATATGGGTAATTCCAAAGTGTTGAACGTGACAGTCGTACGCATCAAAAATGCAATGACATTTTAAACAAAAAATATTTTTACGTTCTGTTTTCCCTTAAATTATAGCACTAAGAAAGCACTGTTATCTATGCTAAAGTTTATGGAGGGCGCGATTCTAGGTAAAAGATAATGGCAAAAGAAGTAGCGTTTCGAACGTGAAAAAACAGAAGATGTTTTTGTGGCCATGTAATTTGGCGAAACCTGGCGCAATTTTTAGTCAAACTACTTTCAGAATTTAACGTAGCAACGCAACATTAAAATGTGTTGGTTTGATTCCAAAATCTTTTGTATTTTCTTTTTTTAAGCCAAAATCTGGGTCAATACGTGACATTTCGAACGTGAAATTTTTTCCGTAATAATTTAACTGAATAATGATTAAAATAAAATAAAAATTTACCGTTAATCCGAATAACATATTTCTCTTCGAACTCTTCCTTAGATTACAGACCATCTAAGAAAATTTTTTTGGAATAATTTTTATCAAATATCACCTCTTTTAAAGCCTAGATTACACTATCTCACAAGTCTTACGTATTCCATAATACTTTGTGAGATAGAAATCTAATGAGTTTTGTTGCGACTGTCAAAAAATCTAACGTAACATGACAGTTTGTGTTCAGATTAGGGAGATCGATTATTCGACTTTTTTCAATAACCGGTTTTCGAATATTCCGAATAGTTGCTACCGGTTTTCGGTTAAGCATTTTCAAAATAACCGGTTAACCGGTTTTAATTCGAATACATTAAAATACAAAAATCAAATTAGTTGTTGCAATAAAAAGTTAATTGGAATAAAAACAAAACAATTCACGAAGGTAAGCAACCAACAAAATACATAGATATGACTTTAGGTATGTTCAGACCTAACAAATATTTAACGATAAAATGCAAAGGGTGACCAGTAAATTGATCAAACTTTAGCTTTATTTTTAACAATTTCTATTTATTTACTAAACTTTATTTCTAAGATGATAATTGTATAATGTAATTTAGAAACTGTTAAATCTGTGGCTTGGCGCTAAAAGAGCCAATGTCAATATTTTGCTGTTTTGAGTTAATCGTTTCATTATGTGTGTTATGTTACTCACTTTTATTTTTCTGTATCAGCCAGTGGGTAAGTTAACCCAGAACAGTTTAATGAGGTTTTTTAGACATTGGCTGATACAGAAAAATAAAATAGAGTAAAATAATACACATAATGAAACGATTAACTCAAAACAGCAAAGTATTGACATTGGCCCTTTTAGCAACAAGCCACAGAAATAATGTTTGCTCTAGCCTAAATTTAAGAAAACTAGTGGTTACGTGTAGGACATCAAATATTTAATAGGTGTGAACATAGCTGTAGAAGTTTTGAAAAACTTTGGTTCTAATAAATTATAGGAATTTAATTAATTTATCATTTGAGATATTCTCCCAAATTTATTTAAAATGAGTTTTAATTTGTTGGGGGCTAATAATGTCTTTATGAATCAGTAGACTTCAACCATATTTTTGAAAAGTTACAAACAAAACAAACCTCTTATCAAGGATTATATATTTCAAATTATTTTGTTTCAGCATTATAGAAACGACTAGTTATGTGAACATGTCTTTTGTATGAAATATCTGTCAATTCGTCGATCACAATTTAAACCCTTCCATGAGATTTTTTGATTCCTTCAATTTTGCTTGAAGTTCTTTGTAATTTAATAAATAAAACTAAAGAGTTTTTTCACATCGTTGATTCCGCCGGTATGTTGTAGTTTTAAGGATGAAGATATGCTAGAACTACTTAACAGCCGTACCTTTCGCTTAGCTTTCACGCTGATATGCCATCAACATTGTTCCACAAATAGTTGTGTTAGCGTTCTTGTTTTATAAAACCCACATGATAGAAATAAAAAGAAGAGAAACCCCCGCTAGATTGTCGAAAAAAAGCTAAATTGACATTATTTATTAATAACCGGTTTATTTTACCAAAACAACCGGTTTATTCGATATTCGAAAAATGGACATTTTAAAATATTCGACTTGGGCAAAACTAAAATAACCGGTTAAAACCGGTCGAATACTATTTGATCGATCTCCCTAGTTAAGATTATCACATGAATTATAAACACTCACACATGGAATAAAATGCAACCCTGATCCAATGAAAAGTATTATTGTTTAGAAGTTTTTAAAAAAACGATGAAGTCGTATGGGATGTCAACTTTTTTCTTAATACTTGTCAATTTCGTGACACATTGCATTCACACTATCACACTTTGTCATATTACTTGAGTTTTTGACATGTATTAATACAAAGTATAATAGTGTAATCTAGCCTTAAGGAAGATAATATACAAGAAAACATTCTCACATATAAGAAATTACGTTTGCACAACTTTGCAGTCTGATTGTTCATCTAAGTGAACAAATTTATGAGTAAATTTATAAAATTAGTAAAATCTAAATATTTCTCTATAAAAGTATAGTAAAAGAATCAGCTTTTAATAACTTTTAAATTTTCGGTCACGGTGGACCTTTTGACGGAAGTGCCCATAAGTGACAGAAAGTTCCCAAAATTTCGTCACAGAAAAAAACAAAAATTTATTTAAATTTAAAAATTTGTGATATTAATTTCAGAAACCCGTCAAGTGCGCCTTTTTTAAATGGCAGTTTAGAGGTTTCTGAAATAAACGATTCAATTAAAAATTTAATTAAATTTTCACCGGTAAACACATTAATAGTACTCATTAAATTAATCGTTGGCGTATAGTAGATTAAAGAACAAAGGTTGTGTGTTACTTTAATCTATTGCAAAAAATTACTCAGACGTATACGCCAACGCCAACCGTAATCAGGCTGATTATTTACAATATTTTCTAATTTATTTAATTCATTTGATTACATTTTTAATTAAAACTGATTTTATTATTTTAATGGTTTAAAATAAATTGACGAGAATTTTTCTGTGTAGGGCAGCGATGGAAAATTCAGTACTATGTCAGTACTTTTTCCTTTCAAAAATACCACGGTACCCCTACTTCCCTTTTAGTACTCTTTTTTTGTTATGCTTCTTGGTTTCGAATTTTAGCGTTGATATTTTTTTAACATTGACAACCAGTGGCCGTATTCTGTAATTCGCTAAAGCTAAATCTCTATCGCTAAAAATCTTTAAAGTTGGTTTAGCGATTTTTGGCTACGAATGCAGTGCTGTAGCGTTCATTGCTAAATTTGGCAATGCCATGACAATTTAATTCACCGCAATTTTGGCTTTTATTGTCATTACTAAAATTTTTAAATTTTGTATTCTCTAAGGCATTTTAGCGATAGAGATTTAGCTTTAGCTAAGCGAATTACGGAATACGGGTGCAGGGCTGTGGAGTCGTCAACAAAAAGTACTTACTCGACTCCAACCGCTGAAACTCCCACTCCGATTCCTAATCTAACCTTAATGCTAAATGTATATGAAACGGGTCGTTATTAAACATTTTAACTCTTTAATGCACTACCTTTTAAATGGTTAAATAAAGAAAGAAAAGGATTCAGTAAAAATTTCGAATCAATATTTTAAATATCGATTCGAACAATTTTGAAATTTTTATGCCAAAAAATGTTGGAGTCGGAGTCGCGAATTTTTTGTGGGTACTTTGACTTCTACTCCGGCTCCACAGCCCTGTTGACAATATTACCTACACAAAATGTATTCTTATCAAAAGCATATCGCTCATTTGCTGCAAGACCGGCATAACTCAAAAAATGAAATTTTGGGGTTAGAGATGCAGAACTGCTAGCTTTGTTTTTCTTTATATTGGGTATTAAATTCATCTTTATATCTTTTATACCTTCCCGGTTTGAAGAGAATGTGTCTTCTTTTATCTAAGTAGTTAGAGCAAATCAAAAACTTTAAATGCGTTTATCACGAAATTGATTTTTTTGAGTTATCCCGGTCTTGCAGCAAAAGAGCGATATATACTTTTTGCTATATTTAAATGTCAGATATCCTCATCAAAAAAGTTGAAATTTCGCCAGCTCGATTCATAAATGGCTGAGATATGAGCAATGACCCATGAAACATCGTTAATACGCGATCGTATGAACACCGTTAAATTTACTTCGCTACTCAAAAAGGCTACTTTATACTATCTCACAAATTTTAAGCTGGGATCACACGATTGCCGCAAATGCACCAATATGACAAAATTTTGATTGTGCTTTATTGACGCACAATAATGAAATTGCACCAATCAAATGTTCTAAAATCACACAATTGCCCCTTTTTATACAAATTTAATTGCCGCTAGTTGGTACATAGCGAAATCGGTACAATAATTGCCGCATCACAGTCATACGATTGTTCTTAAAATGCGTAATAAATATTTACTAAAAGAAACACAAAAACGTAAATTTATTAAAAAAGGCAAATATTGGCGCGTATTGTGTTGCTTGATTGCCACACAAGAACACAATAAATATTGGTGCATTTTTGTTATTTTTATTGACGCGCGGTTGTATAGCAAGCAGTCACACAATTGCCTCACCAGGGCTGCATTTTATTGGTAGAAATAAGCACAATATTGCCCTCGATTGGTACATTAGCCATGTGGTTGTGCAGTCAGACGATTGGGTAATTAAAAAGTGTGAAAATTGGTTCATTGCGGCAATCGTGTGATCCCAGCTTTACGTATTCCATTATACTTTGTGAGATAGAAATCTAATGAGTTTTGTTGCGACTGTCAAAAAATCTAATTTAACATAACAGTTTGTGTTCACACTATCATACAAAGTATAAAAACCCTCACACATGAAATAAAATGCAACCCTGTTCCAATGAAAAGAATTATTATGGTTTAGAAATTTTTCAAAAAACGATGAAGTCGTATGGGATTCCAAATTTTTTTTTATAATACTTGTCATTTTCATCACACATGCATTCACACTAACAGACTTTTACATATTACTTGAGTTTTTGACATGTATTAATACAAAGTATTATATTGTTAACTAGCCTTAAGGACCCAGAATATAAATATGTATAAATACTTTATAGAAATAGAAATTACAAACGGAATGACAAAAATTAAGAAAGTGGTAAAGGGTATAAAAACCCTAAACATTTTATATGTACACTGAAAGAAAAATGCTTCATATATTTAATGAATCATTTTCATAAAAAAGTTTTCCTTGGGTAAATGAAAATTTTCTTTGTCTAAATGGAATTTCATAGGTTTGATGAAGTATTTTCGTTAAAATCGCTTCATTAGATTTCGTAATTACGTTAAACATTTTCATTGGATATATGAAAACTTAAGTTTGTCCAAGTAAAACAAAAAATTTTAATTGGGAACACAAAAAAACAATAAACAAACATAACTATATTCATAACTTAATACAAAATTATAGTTTCATTAAAAAAATGTTTAATTGTTATTTAAAAAATGTAAGATTTAATAATTTCATACATCTAATGTTACATGTATGCCATTAAATTTATGAAATCAAAAAATTTTTTTATAAAAGCAACATATTTCAATAATTGCCTTCATAAATTTAAATTTTCATTATGACAATAAAAATGTCATTATAGTAATGAAACAAAAACTTTCAATCCACTTTCAATCAACGTTGTTATTTTTATTATGGAGAAAAAAACATAGTTTTTGTATATAAAAACTACACTGCCCCGGTAGACTAGCTGGTAGTGAGCTAGTCTATCAGCACCGAGGTTGCATGTTCGAATCCCGCCAGAGGCAGAAAAAAAATAAAAAATAAAATAAAGTAAAATAAAATTAGAAAAAAGAAAAAAAAAATAATTAAAAAAATATAAAAAAAAAAAATTTTACTTTATTGAAAGTATTCATCCAATGAATAATATTCATGGATCTAATGTAATGTTTAATTAAGTCCTTTTAATGAAACAGGTTTCATTGATCCAACGAAGCGCTGCATAGGTTCCTTTATAATGCAATTTTTCATGGGATTAATGTCAAAATTCGTTAGTATTGCGAAGAAAATTCTTTCAGTGTACATTTTTGTTTAAATTTTTTTATTATTATTACTGTGTAAAGACCAGCAAATGTTGAAATATAGGTGCAACATAGAGACATGTGTCACATCAAGCCATGCAATGCCGATCATAACTGTTTGACAACGACATATGAACCATTGTCGGCTAAACTGAAATTAAATCTGTTTTAACAATGATTTTGCATACATGAACATTGGAAATTAACATGTCAACACATGCGATTAGTAATGCCAACACTTTACAATTAAAAATTGTTTAATTTTTACCAAAAAAATTGGCGGCATGTAATAACCCCCCAAAATATAACCCCCCAAAAAAATAATGAAATAAAGCCGCAATTTTGAAAATGAAATTAGCCCCCAAAGAAATGAAATAACGCCGCAAACATAAATTAAATAATTCCCTAATTTTTGGGGGCTTATTTCATATGAAATAAAACACCAATTTCTGAAATGAAATAAGAGCCCAATATATGTTATACAATTAATTATACAGTTTTGCATCATGGTATGATATACCACACACAAGCTTCGCCAACTAAGGCTTTTCTGCTTAGCCGGCCTTTGGCCGGTCGCAATGACTTTTTCCTCTATGGTATAACAAACACCGGCTTCGCTAACTAAAGGTTCTCTGCATAGTGCCACACAGGCTTTAGTTAGCGAAGCCTGTGTTAGAAGAAAACCATTGCGCAGGGCCGAAGGCCGGTTATGCAGAGCAGCTTTATTTATCGAAGCCGGTGTTCTGTATACCAAAGTGGATAAATCCTTGCGCCCAAAAACGTTTTCAGTATAAATTTGGAAATGCAATAATCCCCCACAAAATTATTTTGGGGCTTTATTTCATAATTATTTTTTGGGGAATAATTTCATATGAAATAATACCCCAATTAAAAAAATGAAATAACACCCAAAACAAAATGAAATAACGCCCCAAAAATCGTTTTTTTGTTCTCTGTACAAACTTTTGGGGGGCTATTTCATTATTTTTTTGGGGGGGTTACATTTTCGGGGGGACTTTATTACAAAAAAACCCATCAATATTAATATTCTATATATATAAAAAGAAGTGTACACTTTGATGTCACCACTAACTGCAAAAACCGGCCGACCGATTTAAACCAAAATATAAGTGTAGTTTGGGGAAAGTCTGGAGATGGTTTCTGTGAACTTTGCATGAAATTGGCCGAGTGGTACTGGAGATATGGCATTGAGATTTTCCTATATATTCCCATACAAATATCAACAAAATGCCCTCTATTTCCATATTATGATTTTTTATTCTCTTGAAAAGCTACCAAACCATGTATCGTAATGCCATATGTGTACTATGACATTCGGAATAGATCTTAATGTATATTTCATATCGCTAGAGGGCGTAAAATAGGGCAAAACGGGTAAAAGCTGCCCCTTCCAATATCTTCTTAACTAATCAACCGATTTTCTTAAAATTTTGCAGGCAAATAGTGTAAAATCTGGAAGGAACTATAGCCTATAATTTGTATCCAGTAAGAAGGGTAAACGCTCCCCCTCCCTATCTATACCTTGTTAACTAATCAACCGGCTTTCTTAAAATTTGGCATGCAGACACTGTAACATCTTAAGGACCTTTAAGATATACATTTTTTGGAAATTCCAACATTTAGGGCATAAAATAGGGCAAAAGGGGTTAAAGGGGTTAAAGGTCCCTCTACCCATGTCTTCTTAACTAATTATCCGATGATAGGTTCAAGTCTTGAAGGAACTTAAGGCTATAAGTTTTAACACTTACGGTGTAAAATTAAGCAAAATGGGTAAAAACATCCCCTCCTATGCCTTCTTAACCAATTCTTTTGAAAAGTTTATGTATTTTATTTTTTAATTTTTCTCCGGTTATTCTTCTTCGGCTTTGCAATGGTACACTATTGGTCATTAAAAAATGTCTGTTTACGGCTTGGATTTGGGCAAGCCATCGAGCTTAATTGTGTTGGCTAAAGACGGACTGACAAAAAATATCGAACACGCAATTGCTCTTCGCGTTAAAAATTGATTATCTCTGTTTAATTTATACTGATAGTTTTTATGTTCAACTTTTGAATATGTAATGAACATAAATAAAGAAATAAATGGCTATTGTTTGTTTTCATCGCCGATCACGGTTTTAAGCGCTTTATTCCTCTTTCTTTCACTAGAGATAAGTTATATTGCAAAACAACGTTTGCCGGGACAGCTAGTTAATTATAATATTAATAATTAACTTGCAAAACTTTCTTCACTAAAATTGCACATAAAGTATTATTTTAATAAATTTTTAGTAACAATAAACTAATCATGAGAAAAATCTTTAATAAACGAAAAGCTTTAATTATGGTTAAAATTGATTTTTTTTCTTGCAAAAGACATTTGTATTAACAAGTTAACGTTGCAACACAGCTAAAGCAGCATTTTAGAATTTTTTAGTCTAAAAATTTTAACAACTTGGTTATGCCTAAATTCCTTTTTTATGTGTAAAACAGATGAAAAATGGCTAAATCTAGCCACTAAATGGCTAAATTGGCAACACTGCATAGTGCCTTCTAATCATTTGTACGGTTCATTTTATGCAATAAAACCGCAAATAAAATAAGAAAATTTTTGATTTACTAGGAACTTCCTTTAAAGCTTTATTAAAAAAATATAGGAATATATAGTATATAATAATAACACAGTACAACACATGATTTGCCAACTCAATTCTGTGAACTGTATGTGAAATTAGTCCCAAAAAGAAGAATTTCTGCATCATTCGTTTTGTCTTCTTACCTGCGATTTGAAGTTAGTATCGATTTGAAGTTAGTACTATCGTATAGGGGAATTTATCACGTTTTAGGCCCTGTTGTTTGACATAGCTCGACAACCACTAGCCCAATTTAGTTGAAATAAATTTTAAAAAATTAAGAATTACAATTCCCTTAATCTGTTCATATATTGTTTTCCTATACAAGTAACACTTTCGAAGTTAAAAATGAATGTATGAAGGGAAAAAATTATTTTTTGCCTAAAAATTTAAATTTTTTTTTTTTAAAATACATAAAAAATCCAAAATGGAAAAAAGTTTCAAGTCTAGTTATTTTTTCGCAAAGTCACATAACCTATGAGCAAAATGAGACAAAGATCATAAAAATCGATGCACGCGTTTGTCATTTATTCACAATTAAGTAAATGTATGAATTTCAAAAATTTGCTCGAGATATGCACAACATTATTTGGAGAAAACATTGACACCTTTTTCATGATTCTGAGAATTAAAAAAAAAGGAATAAACAAAAGGTTATTTGATTTTTATGATTGCGGTAATAAATGTACGTGGACAATTAAACGGAAAGTGGACCTTTTTATTATTTGGGTTTTTCCGGTGGCTACCTATATGATTTTTTTTACAGAAATTGCACCCACATTTAAGGGTGGTCATTATTTGGAAAGTTTTGCACAGTTTGAAACGTACAAGTGCTGAATCAGGTATATAGCCAGCCGCCCTTAAAATATGCGCCCATTTATAAGTACCTGGCAGTAAAATATTCAAAAATACGTAGTATTTATAGGTGTGCATTGATCGATTTTTGGCATTCAGCCAGTGCCGACGAACGCGAACAGTAAAAGTGATTTTTCTCCAGTTTTTTAAAAGTGAATAACAACAAAACATAAAATATATCAATATGGAAAACAACAAGTGCCCATATTTGGATGAATATTGTTACGTTTGTGGTCATATCGTCCGAAAAATACAGAAAAAAGATCGAAAAAATTTGTTTACTGAGCAATTCAAAACCGCGTATTGTAATTATTTCGATGAAATAGATTTAAGTGGTGCAAATTTTACGCCGAACACAGTGTGCAACAGTTGTTATACTACCCTTCTAAAATGGATTCACGGAAAAAGTAGAAAGTTATCTTTTATGAAGCCAGTAATTTGGGTGGAAGACACAACTGGACATGATGAATCCAGGTGCTATGCATGCATAAATTTTCGTCCTGGATTAAACAGACAACAATTGAAAACAAAAGTATACACTGCTGCATTTACTGCCACCAGTGCAACGCCCTGCTGATACCGATGCACCTAAACCTCCGAGTGCGGATACTGTGTCCCTGCTAGCCGAAACCGTTTTCACCAATCCGACCGATTTGGATGATGCTGATTGGATACCCGATATTGAAAATAGTGCACCACAACCGCTACCACAAATCGAAATGGATTACATTGTGGCCAAGCTGGGACTATCACAACACGACTCCGAATGGCTGACATCATTTTTGAAGAGAAGAAAACTCACACAGCAAAATGTCAGCGCAACATCATACCAACAACGCCAAGCTGATTTTCAGAAATTTTATTCCGTTGACGAAGCAAATACGTTCACGTACTGCCATGATATCCCAGGTTTAGTGAAAAAATTGGGAATGGATTATATCGCTGGCGACTGGCGTTTATTCATCGATGGTTCAGTTACTAGTTTGAAGGCTGTGCTGCTGCACAAAAAAAATAAAAAACCATGCATTCCATTGGGATTCAGCACAACTATGAAGGAAACGTATGAAGCATTGGGCGAAATTTTGAAGAAAATCAAATACGATGAACACAAATGGAACATTTGTTGCGATCTGAAGGTGGTCAACATACTACAAGGGATTATAGAAAAGGGCGGATATCCAAAATACTTCTGCTTCCTTTGTAATTGGGATTCACGATACAAAGGAAATCAATATCAATGTAAAGATTGGAAAGGAAGAACTCCCGAGCTCAACAAACAATTAAAATTACGCAATGAACCTATGATAAAGGACCTGGATGATATTTTGTTGCCACCGCTCCACATGAAACTGGGAATAGCTGGGAAATTCGTTGAAGTGGTGGTCAAAAAAGTTAACGGCGCCTTTGACTGTTTGAAATCCATCTTTCCGAAACTCAGTGAGAAAATTAAAAACGGTACGTATCGTACTCCGTATTTCAATATTGTCATATCTAAATTTGTTAATTTCTATACATTCGCATTACCAATAATTTTTTCGTTTTTCTTATGTATTTAAAACAGGTATTCTCAATGGACCTGATATTCGGAAATTGATCAAAAGTGATTCTTTCACACATTTGCTTTCAGAGCATCACGACCACCAACATGCATGGAACGCATTGAAAGAAGTAATAGAAGGCGTTCTAGGAAAGAACCGTGTCCAGCGAGAAGAGATACAGCAACGAGTGGACAGGTTGCTGTTTTATTTCGAAAAAATCGGTGCATCCATGACGCTAAAATTGCATTTCTTGCACCACCACCTCGATACTTTTTTGGCACAATCACCTCAGGAATCAGACGAACAAGGAGAGAGGTTCCACCAGGTGACCATGCCATTTGAAAAGCGGTTCAAAAGCAAAAAATTGGATGCATTGCTTGCGGAGGTTTGTTGGTGGAGTTCCACAATTATGCAGTTTGAAGAAAGCACCGAAGATGAAGACATTGAAATTGGTGGACACAGTGAAAGAAACACGCCCTTGAATAGTATGTGTATCTCGGATGACGATACAGACTCAGACCATGAATATGAACAACCTACGAAGAAAACAAGATCATCAGAACCACAAGCGTCAACTTCTACAAGGATGGATATTGCCAATAATTGAAAAAATGTTCTAAATTTTGTTTTTATGCATATTATAATTGCGTATTAATTGCATAGTATTTTATTTTCATTAAGTTTTTATAAATAAAGTTTTTTTTTGCATGATAATTTTTTAATTTATATTTTTATTTTAAGGGTGGTGGCTATAACTGATTTTTGAAATTCATACCTTTACTCAATTGCGAATAAAAGCGAAACGCGTGCATCGATTTTTATGATCTTTGTCTCATTTTGCTCATAGGTTATGTGACTTTGCGAAAAAATAACTAGACTTGAAACTTTTTTCCATTTTGGATTTTTTATGTATTTTTAAAAAAAAAAATTTAAATTTTTAGGCAAAAAATAATTTTTTCCCTTCATACATTCATTTTTAACTTCGAAAGTGTTACTTGTATAGGAAAACAATATATGAACAGATTAAGGGAATTGTAATTCTTAATTTTTTAAAATTTATTTCAACTAAATTGGGCTAGTGGTTGTCGAGCTATGTCAAACAACAGGGCCTAAAACGTGATAAATTCCCCTATACGATAGTACTAACTTCAAATCGATACTAACTTCAAATCGCAGGTAAGAAGACAAAACGAATGATGCAGAAATTCTTCTTTTTGGGTCTAATTTCACATACAGTTCACAGAATTGAGTTGGCAATCAATTAACTGAAAAATGTTGTACTGTGTAATATATGATTTAAAGTTGTGTCACTCTATAAAAACACCGTTTATATTACATTTTTTGTTTTTATTTTTTTAAATGACATCAATCTTGTTAACAAATTTTTTTAGCGAGTCTTTTATTGTCATTTTTCAAAATCGCAGTTCAATCGAACAAAGAAATGTTCGCAATTTCTATTTTGAAAACAAAACAAAGAAAAATGTTGTTAAATTATTAAGCAAATATTTGTGCTTAAAAATATGTTTAAATGTTAAAAAAATAAAAAACTGAATTGTTCTATTTAAATATGAGTTACAAACAAATTCTAAAGTTTAAATATTGGGTAACCGAAAATAATTTATTGACTTTCATTTTGGCCTAAAGTTTTAAAATTTTGTTTGTCTTTTAAATATGGTGCCTTTTAAAACGTCTGCATACATTGTGAAGGCAGTGTTTAAATCAACCAATTTTTTCTTTACAACACTGAAAAACTATTGTTATTGTCATATTAAACGCTAGCTGCGCTTGTCTGCATATACATAAGGTGCTAAACAAATGACTTTAGGCAATGCCATACTTTGTTAAAGTTTGCACAGTTCCGTTTTGGAGTGCGCGTCATTCAGCCCAATCACATATAACAATTACGCGGGAAGACCTTTCATGGCTGTGATATTTAAAATTTTTATTTAATTAAATAACTTTTAATTGTTTCACAGCCACAAAAAATAAAAACAATAACCAAACGACTTCGGTGATGCCACTTTTTTATTTGGAGGATTTTTTTCTTGAGAAAATTATTTTCCGTGAAAACAAAACTCCTTGGGAATATTCGTGATTGGGCTGATTGTTTCACTGCAAAGCAACAAAGTGTAATATTTTGTCAAGACATGTAGTTCAATGGCATTCCTAATAATTTGAATTTTTTTGTAAGTTACACGCCTTTTTGCATTTCAGCTAACGATATGTATATAAAATTGTAACGGTAATGACTGATACATCATCGCACAGACTAAACGCCTGAAGCTAAAAACTTGAGGTTTTTGGACAGGAGGTTAGTCTCTCCCAAAAGCGATCCACTAAGAGGGGATTTTTGAAAATTTGAATGTTAAGGGGGTAAAAGGGATAACATCGGTAACCTTTAATCTCCAGAACTAAAAGAGATACAAAAAGTGCAATGCTTATTGTTGCTCTTTAGAAAAATTAGCGGACAGGTGTCTCGTACTTTTTTTAAATTCGCCTCTTTTTAGGGAGTTAAGCCTAGTACTCTGTTCAAATTTGTGAAAAATGTTGAGCAACATTGATTATTCCACACGAAAATTTTGGCATTTATCAATGTTACCAATCTTGCGAGTTTGTACAATTTGACGTTTTTATTCCTTGAAAGTATGCTACATTGTTTCGTGTATGTAAACAAACGCCACATGTATTTTACTAAAATTATTTTTTTTTAATAAAAAAAAAAAATAAATAAGGATAAAAAACTGTTACCGGTTGTGTTATTTTAATTTTTTATTTCTTTTTTAATATTTAGTTCATACTTTTTTGCTTTTGCTTAAAATTCCACGTGAAATAAAGGCAGCTTACATTATTTCGCAGTTGTAAAAAAAATGTTGCTAGAAACATTTCGGAACTTTTTCACAAAATAAACAGAGTACAACTCTATCAACATTATTTCATATATATTCCGCACAAGTTTTTTTCATATGCATTTTGACAGCATTTCACGTGAAATGTTGAACAGAGTACCAGGCTTTAGGGGCTGAAACCTGTATTTTGAAACTTTTTTGTTACCCCATATATCTTTTAAACCAATAAACATAGAATTAAAGTTTATATCACATCCGAAACTAATCTAAAAAGTACAAATACGAATTCGGTCCTTTTTCAAACGTTTAAGGGGCAAAAGTCTTAACTATTTCTGGTATTTTTTTTTTTTTTGCAAAACCTTTTTCTCTATTCATATACATATTAATTTATGGGCTCCCACTACAATGTTGAAATTCTTGATACTTTAATGGGGAGAAAAAATGACCAAAAAGGGGAAATAGGGGAAATTAAATACCGTTCTTTAGCTTTTTGTTTTACAACTGGTACTTTCACAAATTATAGTATGTCTATATTTTACCTATGTATAAACATAAAATTCAACATACAATGTCCTGAGTGGATAAGAACCTGTAAGTGAATTTTTGGCTGTAGGAAAAATCGCCCAAAGAAAAATGGCAAAAAAAAAAATGAAAAATCGCCCAAAAGAACATGAAAAATTACCCAAAAAGTTATATATGAAATTCTACTCAAAAGAAACGAAAAAGAGCCCAAAATAAAAATGAAAAATGACCCAAAAAAAAAACGAATTTTTTCCCAAAAAAAAAAAAAAAAATTAAAAATTATCTGCAAAACAGTGTTTATTATTCATATAAATTTAGTAACATACAAATGTAAGTTTTATGTAAAATATTGCATTGTATCTTCAACAGCTGCGCGGCAGTATAGACGGTAATACTTATTTGAGCCCTTCGCTAAACTTTGTGCACTATTTAAGTTAAATATTAATTAATCACTGCATAGTTATAATCAGTTACTCAAAACAGAATATAGCTTTTTGCAAGGTGGCATGTCATAACGTCCAGTGTCGTAGTGTGACACTTTTGATAACGTCATAACGTCCGTGGGCATTAAGGCACTTTGCAAATTGACATTATGTCATTTTTAAAAATGTCATAAGGTCCATAATTACTAAAGACGTTAAATACAAAAAAGATCTACATACACGCAGAGAAGAACATGTTTTACTATGGTCACAACCAACAAAACTATTTTTAAAGAAACTTATTTTACCATAATGTGGTTGTCGGTGACAATGATTTGGTTAAATTAAACATAATATGGTCAACATTTTTTTAAAAAAGGTTTTGTTGTTTTTTCTCTGGGTGCATATATTAAACATATTACGAAAACACTTTTGGGCGCAAGGATTTTCGCCCCTATGGTATAACAAAAACCGCCTTCGCTAACTAAAGCTTCTCTGCATAGTCGGCCTTCGGCCGGACGCAAGGATTTTCTCCTCTATGATATAACACAGACCGGCTTCGCTAACTAAAGCTTCTCTGCGCAGACGGCCTTTGGGCGGCGCAAGGATTTTTTCCATTATGGTATAACAAGTACCGGTTTCGCTTAGTAAAGCTTCCAAAATCTGCCTTGTTTCCGAACGAAGGCCGACTTCGCAGATAAGCTTTAGTTAGCGAAGCTAGTATTTGTTATACCATAGAGGAGAAAATCCTTGCGCCCGGCCGAATGCCAGCTATGCAGAGAAGCTTTAGTTAGCAAAGCCGGTTTTTGTTATACCATAGAGGAGAAAATCCTTGCCACCGGCCGAAGGCCGGCTGTGCAGAGAAGCTTTAGTTAGCGAAGCCGGTACTTGTTTTATCAAAGAGGAGAAAATCCTTGCACCCTTGCTATGCTTTCGAGTTGGTAAGCTATGCTGGACGTTATGACATGCCACCTTTTTGCAATATGTCCCGTTATTTTTATAAATAACATTTAGGAATTCGACGTATAGTAATAATGAATGATTTAGACCAAAAAGTATGTAAGATTTTGACGAAATTTTAAAATTGCCCGAAAAAATTTACTATTTTTCATATAATATTTTTGGGTGATTATTCATAATGAAAAATCACCAAATTTAAAAAACGAAAAATCACCCAATAAAAACGAAAAATAGCCCAAAAATTTTGGGTCACTTTTCATATGAATTCAGGCCCAATTTTACATGGAATTTTTTTGGGCGATTTTTCATTTATTTTTTTCGGCCATTTTTCGTTGGGCGATTTTTCCTACAGCCGAATTTTTTGATACTTTTTTGTTCTTTAACTGGTATTTTTTGAATTTTCGTTAGTGTTGGACCTAGAAACATAAAATTAAAGGTGCAAGGTCCTGAGTGAATGAAACGTGGAAGGTCCTTAGTGAAAAAGAATCTGTAAGAGGGCTTTTGGTACTTTTTTGGTCTTTAACTGGTACTTTTCGAATTTCTAATTGTATTAGACCTATAAACATAAAATTAAACACGCAAGGTTCTCAGTGAATGAGACTCTGTAAAAGGGATATTTTTGGTACATTTTACTTCTTAACCTGGTACTTTTTGCTGTTCTCGTTAATATTGCACATATAAACAAAAAATTAAACATGCAATGTCCTGAGCGGATGAGAATATCTGTTTGGTACTTTTTTATTTTACAACTGGTCGTTTTTTAATCTAGAAACATAAACTTTGGCATATAAATAAATATGTCTACGAAAAAAAGGGAGACGAAGTAGCCCAATTAATGCTTTTATTGAACAATTTTGTATTCAGGGCATAAGCTACTGCTTTAAATATGGCCTTCTTGTTCTTTTTGGAGCATGTTTATTTGTTAATTTTTCATTCCATATAACAAATTCCCCTCATCATTTTTTAAACTTAAGAAAATTAAACTCTTCTTATAAAAATGTAAACTTTTTTCAAAATCTTTTAACATTTTCTTATACCCTAAATCTGCCGCTCTAGTTTTTTGTTTAAATGCGTTGTTAACTTTTTGCTTTATACATATTAAAAAAAAAAAACAAACACATTCCTTAACTCTTTCATTTTAGCCGCCGATATACCACGTTGCCATCCAGGCGATACTGATTGTGTGATACGTACCTCAATAAATTTAATACGTCAACATGCACGCAAAGGTTATTCGGATGCTGCATTCCCAATTGTTGAGCCATTCCATTTAAAACAATTCGATATATCAGATGGTCGTGGTGGTTCGTTAAGTTTAAAATTAAATTTCCGCGATGTTGATGTTGTGGGCTTGTCTGGTGTGAACTTCGATCGTGCTGTGTAAGTATTTAAGACAACATACACATACCTATACAATACATACACATTAAATTCGTGCTATATAATTTTCTTTGGGTGAATATAAAAGAGATTAAAGGCGGTTTGTATTTTGTTGAAGTCAAAAAGGAGAATAAAAAAAAATATCACAGTTTATTCCTGGATTCCAAATTTTTTTTTAATTTTGAAGTATAAATAGAATGTGGGGTTGAAAAAAGATTTGAGTTTGACAACAAGATGAATATTTCGTTGCAGATTACTTTTGTCTTCCAGTTTAAGTTTTCGCCAGTAATTTAAAATATTGAAATCAGTATTTTATGCCGAGTCATTAATACCCTTCACCATAGTGCGATTATAGCAGAAAGTTACATAAATAACGTTCTTTAGAAATAAATAACTCAACTTTGTACCACGCCCACTTGTCAAATCCCGCCCACATTTTGTCGGATGTTGTTTACTATTAACCAAGATGCCTGTACCTTATTTGGAAACTTTGGCTCTTGCCGTTCTCCAGATGTACAGAAATCTATAATGTCTTTGTATGAGAAATACCACGCCCACTTGTCCATTCCCGACCACATTTTTTTGGATGTTGTGAATTGATAACCAAGATGCTTGAACCTAATTTAGAAACTTTGGCTCCTGCCATTCTCCAGATAGGCATAAAAATAAAATTAAAAAACAAGGGATTTTTGGTTAAAATTAGGGGCAGTCGTGGTTTTTACTCACATCTTAGCCATTTATGTACCGTTTGGGCTGAAATTCAATAGCAAACAATTTCGAACTATATGTGACATAAATATATAACTAACAAGCCCCCATCAGACCTGGGGTGTTAGGAAGACCCATTTCAAAGGACAAGGACAGATGGACAGACATCGTTGTTAAATCAACATCGCTATTCATTAGAACCCGGAATATATATACTTTTTAGAGTCTTAGATTAATATTGTATAAATAGCAAATGGTATAACAAACTGTATCCACCTGTGTTGAAGGGTATAAAAATGAACATCAGCAGAAAATGTTAGAAAATTAAAATAAGAATGATTTAGAAAAAGTTTAAAAACTAAAATCAAATAAAAATTTTACGAAAAATTTTATTAACAATTTGAATCTTTTTTTCAGTGGTTTCGAAGCCGATCCCTCAAAATCAAAATTTGAAATGTATGGCAGTTTCCCAAAAGTAACAATACGCGGCAAATACACAGCCGATGGCCGCATTTTAATTCTACCCATTCGCGGTAATGGAGATGCCGATATAACCTTGGAAAATCCAAAATTCTCTGTTAAATTCAAGCCTTCGGTACATATCAAAAATGGCCAAAGCTTTTTGATGGTAGACAAACTGAAAGTGTTGATCGAACCAAAAAAGTAAGTTTTCACTTGAAAATCCAATAATGATTTAAGTCAATCTACTCTTAATTTCCCTCTCTTAACCTCTAACAGAATGACAATTCGATTGACCAACTTATTTAATGGTGATCAGGCTTTGGGTGCTCATATGAATCAATTTTTAAATGAAAACTGGTTAGACGTCTGGTCCGAGTTACAACCCTCCATTCATCTCGCCATTGCTGATGTCATGAAAAGTATTTTGACTCCCATCTTCAAGAAATTCGCCTACGAAGACTTGTACGAATGAAGGAAAAAAAAAATCGACGATAATTTTAATTTTACTGAGTGGTACTTTACACTATCACACAATTCTTACGTATTTTGAGGAACTTACAACACTGTCATGATAAGTTATTACTGTTTTTTTTTTAATTTCAAAAAATTTTTAGGTCAGAGATGCTTTTCGTCAAAATACGTAAGACTTGTGTGATAGTGTAAAACGGCCTTAAGAGGTCAAAAACTGTGAACTATTTTATTTTAAGACAACATTTGTGTGGTTTATTAGATTCTAAGAATAATTTTCTTCATCAAATATAATAATTTGGCGATAAGTCTTAAGCTTTTAAGAGATAAATTTTCAATTTCCGTATTTGCAAAAAAAAAAAAAAACTAATCAAATAAATATGCGGAAATTTGCTTAAACTCATTTATAAATACACATCATAATTATCATAAAACAACTATATAATTTTAATAATTATTAGCCGTAGGTATTTTTAATTTGCTGAATAATAAAATATTTAAAACGAAATTGAAATGAGAGGACAATGTTGGTATGAAAAATTCAAATAAAGAATTTAATATAATTTATTTTGATTTTGTCTATTTTAATACAAAAGTTTAACACAGTCGAACATCTGTGCTGAATCTTTAATAGCCTCCATTAAGAATTAGAATTTTCAGAAGTGGTGTTAATATCGAAACTTGGATAAATTATGATGGCCTGTTCGCCAATTTGGAACGAAGACTGCGTTCGCTTAACTTACATGTAAAACAAAAACAATAGTTTCTTTGTTTAAATGTAAGATAAGGGAATACATTTTTGTTAATCTGGCATAACATTAACATTACAGTACTTTTCGTTTATAGTCACTACGCTTATAGTCACATTAGCGATATAGTCCATTTTATCTGTTTATTTTGCCTATGGTATTCATTTAACCGGGCTTTTGCTTTAATCGGTTAATCGCTCGATTAATTAATCGAGGTTTTGGTTTAATCGGTTAATAATCGGTTAATTTTGTTTTTGATCGGTTAACCGATTAACAAAGTTTCTTTGAAATTAAGTCATTTCAATAAATAAAAATTAAATGTTATTTATTATAACAATAACATAACATAAAAATTCTTGAACTAAAAGAGCAATTTCAATAGTTAAGGGAGATCATTAAAATAATCTCTCCCTCTGCTGGATTTCTCTAAGCATATAAAATCTTTCTGGCAAAGCTCAGCATCGAACATTCTGCAAAGCAGTTCATTTCCGAATTCCTTAATTTCTGTTTTTGTACTGCATTTTAGGAATGTATTATTTGAAGGAAATATTATGTATAAAAAAATATTTCTAAGCACAACTTTTTTGGTGCACTTTGGTACAGATAACATTGTAAAATTCTACATTTTTGTATTGTATAATGTTTGTCTGAGTTCATACGTCTCATGTCTTATTGACATGATTCTTCCTTTTTCTTCCTTAAAAATGAATTGGCGTTCAAATGAATCATGTCATGTTGACGACGTGCGTATGCATGTATGATTTTTGATATTGAAAACAAAAACAAAATTAAACAACGAATGAAAAAGCAAAGCGAACTGACAGTACATGCATATGTGTACTCGTTTCTTTTCCCCTCGTGCCACTCGCTTATAAAGTAGCAATCATGTCATTAAATCATGAGCCGTATGAACACAGACTATTTAAAAAAACCATAATTAAAAATACAAAAATTAAAAATTGGGAATTTAGCACGTCATAAAGAAATCTTTTTAATAATAAATTTTGTATTCCCAAAAATAACTTTGACCAAAAATATGGTTTAATACTACAAACAACTAGAAATTTTGTTACATCGGTTAATCGGTTAATCGAAAATAGCCAAATTGGAATTAACCGATCAGTTAATCGGTTAACCGATTAACGGTTAACCGAATGAATACCCTAATTTTGCCGCTATAAGTTAATTTAATATAAAGTATTAACGTTATAGTCCATTTAGCGATATAAGCACATTTACCATATATGCCATTTATCAACAGTAGTGAAAGGAAAAAGTAAAGCAAATTAATGGCGTTATAGTCACATTAGCAAAATTTACTAATTTCTTTTTAGTTTTCGAATCAAAAATCCATCCAAAGAAAGAATAAATTAAATTATTTAACTTTTGTCATCAACCTTCTACTCGTAAAAAAATAGTTTTTGCCGTTGGTATCAGTTATTAAATATCTTGTTATTATTTAAACTATTTTTTATACATTATGCAACTCTGTTGTAAAAGCATAAGCCTGATGTCGGTGTAATTTATTTTAATTTTTTATTTCCTTTATTCACACAACTTGACTATATTCGATTTCGGTTATATGCGTCATAGTGGCATATATATGAATTAGCGTTATAGTCACATAAGCGATATAGTCCACGTTATGGTTGCAACTAAAGAATGTGACTATAAGCGAAAAGTACTGTATTTGTCACGGTTTTTGGAGTATTAAAGTGTATTCCGAGAGAACGCTTTATATAGGCCCTATGGTATCTTATAAGCCGATCTTCAAAAGATTTGGCTGTGTGGTATCAAGTAAAGGCCTCCATAAATGTATTTGCAATTCAAACACATAACAAAAATCAAATCTGTTACCAAAACGATAATGTACAACCACAAGGAGACATGCTATGCAGTACTGTTCGTCACACAATTTAAATAGTGTTGTGTTGGTACACGAATTCAAAGATATACACTCCAAATAGTTCTGGTTTCTTTCAAAGCATTTCAGTACAGTAACACATGTTTGATTATACTCCCAGTATTTGAAAATCAATACGTGCAGTCTGTGAGGTTTACTTGTCTGTCGTATGTAGCGGACGCATCCAAAGAATTTGTGATGTTTACTTTTCTCTCGTATGTAGCGGACGCATTCAACGAATTTGTGATGTTTACTTGTGTGTCGTATGTTGTGTACGCATCAGTGTTACCACCAGAAAATTTCGACATTACACTTAAGATGAAGCAGAATTACCCGATTTAAATTAAAATGTAAATTCAAAATATTCATTACCGTTCCTTTGTATACCTTCTTACAGACCACAGTCTGTTTCTCAAATAATAAAGCATTGGAAAAGGGCAAAATAGAAAATTAAATTATTTTTTGTAATATTGGAAACATGTCTTCCCCCAGCTTATTTTTTAGTTTAAATACTTTTCTCCAATAAACTTCGGGTTCTAAACTAGAGTCCTAATGGGCGCCATTCTTAATCAAGCTTTTGCAAATCTATACTAAGCGACAGAATTTTTTTTTTAAGAAACAGTAATTTTTGTTGAGAAAACTTTTAAATTTTTTTATCAACTATATCTAAAATTAAATTATTTAAATTTAAATTATTACTTTACTTTTTAAACTAATTTAATTTAAAATGCTCTACAGTTTTTAAGTATTATTGTCGTTTTGATATCAGAACAAATTTCAAGGACTTTTATACATTAGACAGAATTTTAAATCACACCTGATCTACACCTAAAAGAAATTACATCCACGTAAGTAAATATAAAACCTAATTCGGGTAATTACCCACTAAGTGGCAACACTGGTACCCATACAAAGAATTGTTTTTGTAAAGAATTCTTGTTTTAATATTATCAAAGAAATAAACACACAAACTATTTCGTATATACATCCTAAACTCACATTAAAATAATAAAGAATGTGTCAAGGCGAATTGACTAGATGGTTAGGTCAACTCTACACAGAAAAAATTCTCCAAAATTTTTCACCAATTAAAGCATTAATCAAAAATAAAATTAGTTTTAATTAAAAATTTAATCAAGTGAATTAAACGTTTAATCAAGTAAATTAAACGTTTAATTAATACTATTAAGTGGTTTAATTGATACTATTAATTTGTTTACTGGTGCAAATTTAATTAATTTTTTAATTAATATCACACATTTTTTAATTGAAATCAATTTTTATTTTTTTCTGTGTACAACAACAGTGCTTCTGTGGTTGGGTTGTCAATATTGCTATTAAAAATAATAGGTTTGTTTATTTGAAAACCTATTTTGTATAAAAACTATGACATCTCGACCACCGAAAAAAACACTTCTAGCAAATTCGCCTTGGAATGTGTGTATTTTTTGTTCCCTCTCTTATTGCTGTGCTGCGTGTATTTATTATTCCCCTGTATTCCCCTGTTAATTTTTGAGAGTATTTTTTACACCCGCACTGTAACTATAGTTTTTGGTTTTTGCTTCAGAAGGGCAAACATTATGCCAGTATACTGGCACAACCTAGTAATGTTGAGTTGTGCTCAAAACACATACCATACAATCATACTGGTGCAATATTCATTTTTTGAAAAAGTTTGTACGAATGAGTTGTTGCCACTAGTGCGCACCGAATTTAATATTTAAATTAGCGGAATTTTTAAACTCTGGGCCACAATTCCAAATAGTTCAGTCTTATCTATATTTTAAGTCAAGAGCAGGCGTGGGCTTCGAAGTACATTCAAGGGAGCTCAACCTCAATCGGGTAATACTGTAGCGTTTTCCCGGCGGAAATACGGGCGATGAAGGAAGCTGTAGACTGGCTACGGCTATCTGCCGTGTCGAACTTGAATGGCCGTTTTTTTTCTGACAAACAGCCTAGCCTGTTCCTTAATGATTTTGGTTTTCTCAAAAACATTATTTCCAATTTGGCAATGCCTCTCAAAATACATAGATGTAAAAGTTGGGAGTCAGCTGTTTTTCTTTGGGAAAAAAGATAGTCGCCATTGAACAATTTTGTATACAAAAACAAGTAAGAACATGTTTATTTGAAGAGTTTTTAGTTATTTTACTAAAAACGCAACAGTTAAAAGTATTTTTTATTAAAAGCGCTTAGGCAAAACGAGTGCGTTTGGCATAGTTAAAACGCGCCAAATTGGCATCTCTGCTTTGACGTCATAATCATAGTACATAGATTTTTAGATATTACTTGACTTTAGAATATAAATAGAAATATCGCTAGGTACATAATTTTGTTGAAAGGTATTAAAATTTGGTTTTAAATTCTAAGCGATTTTTTTCAAAAACTTTAGGTATGTACTTGTAAACTTTAAATCATTTGTGTTTCAAATCAATAAAAGGGGCTTAAATAAATTAAATTTGTTTGTTTGTTTGTTTTTCTAATGGTATTTAATTAATGCAAATTAAATCAATTTCTTTTTTTACATATTTTAATGAATTCTGAAAACGTTTTAAAACAAAAACGTTCTTAAGATTTAAAATAGAGAACCCCTTAAAAAAATGCGACTTAAAGTCTTCTTAAAAAAATGCCAAACATACTGACAATTATTTCAAGGGACGGCTATGATAAGATTGGTATTTTGTTACGAAACATTCCATTTCAAAAAGACATAAACACAAATCCTATAAGTCAAGATATTAATTTAAACAATCAGTCATCTTAAAAAAAACTCACTCGTCATCACACATCAAATTCTGACTTGTTAATTAACCAATCAGCCGAGTCATCGAACAAGCAACAAAATACAATTTTACCTACAGTCGAACTTGTCTACAGTGAATCTTGATGGTATTAGATAATCACTTCATTATATAGAAATTGTTTTTTTTTCTACTTGTATTTAAAAGTAATCAGATATTTTAGTTTGGATATGCATTTAAGCATTATACTACGTGACAGTTTTTTGACCAAATGAATTTGACACCTAATCTTTATGTAGAATTTTCCCCTAAATCCGAATATGAAGTCAATATCAAAAGTAGAATAGTTTTTGAGATATTCCAAAATCACCATTACATATCTGTGTTTTTAAAAAAAGATGATGTGTTTGAAATGCAAATATCTTCAAAAATTTTAAACGGATTATGTATTTCTTTCTTTTTAGTGAAAGGTTATGAAATTTCTAAGATAACCATGGGTCGTTTTTGAAGATGAGTCAATAAATGGTAGAGTTATAGTGGACAAAATTTCAAACTTCATTATCAATGACTCCACAGAAAAAAATTTTTGGGATAAAAATCCAACATGATTTGCATAAAAGGAAAAAAATTTGCGACCAAAATGTTAACCAACCTCCCTTATCGAAATACTCTTTAAGAAATGGTTAGGTTAGGTAAGGTAGAAATGAAAGTCAGTTTCCATTTGACACACTTAGACCCAATGATCCATTGTGATACCATGGAGTTAGACTACGCAGAACCCCCATCTATCAAAGTTTTAAATAAGCTCCAGCTTAACGCCAGCGATATTGTACAAACCGTCAAGGGTGGCGGAAGCCATTTCGGCCAGTCGTCAGTGACAACAAAATATGTACTACGTTCTCTTTCCCACTTTTGTCATCACAGTTGCGGAAGTAATTATAGTGTCCGGCTCCCAGAAACTGTATATACCTACAGACAGTGTCCCGTGACAACAGATTCCAAAAGGGACACGTCCCTCTTGGTCATCGATCGTAGAACATGGTTCGCTCTGACATCCATGCGGGGCCACAATTGTCTGGCGATCCTGCATCCAGTGTTCGCGACCCATGTCATAAGCAATATCGATATAGTCGAGCGTCGAAGTTTAATTTTGCAGAAGACCAGAGACACCCTAACGCCTTCCAGGTCCAGTGAAACCCGTAAGGAAGGGCCAAGATCATCTGCCCTTATGTTCCCTAGTATTTTCCCATGCCCTGGGACCCATATGATACTGATATCAAACTGCTCAGCCATTTTATTAAGAGATTAGCGGCAGTGAAGTGGTCTTTTCGTTATCAGCCAGAAGGAATCCAAGGCCATCATGGCGGAACGGCGGTACAGCTATCAGTGTAATTATCCACAGCAGTGCTCGACACGGCAAATAGCCTGAGCCAGGCTATAGACTTCTTGATCGCAAGTATCTCCGCCTAGAAAACGTTACAGTAATCCATAAGTCTTCCCGATTGAGTGTGGGCTCCCTTGAGTGTATTCCAGACTCCTTCTCGTGACTAAAACTGTGTGGCCAGATTTTTTAAAGATTGGTTCATAGCCTATGTACATATTTCACAGATTTCATATTAAGCCCACTCCTGTCATAATTTAATTCTTGGTGAACGGTCAAAGATATGGCACAATCGAATATAAAACTCTTCCTTTTTTTTTTGCTCTCGTGACCACCAGGAAAACTAAAATAATAATAATATTATTTTAAATATGGATCCGTTTCTATTAAATAATAAACCAGATTAGCTAACAGAATAATAAATTTTTTATCTATCTATATATATAAAAATAAGTTGTCCTATGTTCGTGATTTTATAATTCGTGAACCACTCAACCGATTTACAAACGAGTACATGCGTTGGAAAGGTTTACTTTCACTGATGGTTTATAAAAATAGGTGGCGCCGTTATCGTGATATTTAAATTTTTTTTTTGCTGGTAGATAGCGCTGGGTCCAAGTTATTAACAAAATTCTCCAGTATTTAATTTTTTATTTTTATTTAAAAAATCCCGAGACGAGCTGTTTCGTTTTTATATAAATATAAAAATGATGTTACACAAAAGCAAAGAAATTGGTTACACTTACTTGGTCAAATATTTACCAAATGTGACCATGACTTCTTCTTCAACCGTTTTAAACTAAAAAAATTAGGAGAAATTCTACTTAGATTTGCCACTTGTATTCCTTTAACATGGAAGACTGCTGGCAAAATTTCTTATTGATTAAGACTTTTTGATCTTACTTTTTTGAATCGTCTAATTATTTTTTTATTTTCCAGTGCTGTTAGTATGCGCAACAGAAATTTTTTTGCAATCATTTATTAGATGAAAATAAAAGGCCATACAAGTCAAATTTGTTCTTAAGAACAATTTACTGCAGGTAAATTCATTAAAGGAGATCAAAATACACTAAAAGTGGAACGAAAAAATAAAAAAGGGAGGGAATTCATTATAGCGAAGTTCTACTGTAGTTTCTTTAAGTCGAACAGTTAAGTTCAGTGTTGCCAGATAATGGGAGTTTCCCAAAATTTTAACCTTGATTTGAGGACGGCTTTTAGTAGGTAGGGATTTAGAGATTTTTGCAAAATCTAGAGATTAAACATTTAATTTTTATTATATAAACTATTTTCAAAATAAAATTTTTTAATATCTTTCTATTCCAGAAAAACTAGAAATTTGTTTAAGACAAACGTGAAAAGTATTTGGGATTTTGGTTTGATTATAAAAATTAATCCCACTTTAATAGAACATTAATGTTTACCTAGCGGGGCGGAATATCGGTTCTTCGAAGACTTGTTCGTGCTTGGAGTTGAGGACAGGGCATTGCACTTTTGGATGATTTTCCAGTTTTTTAATATATTTCTTAAGTGCAGTGCGATATAAGATACGAGAACATCCATACCTTCCCAGCGGGAAAATATGGAATTGATTACATAAATAACCAATAGAATAACGTATTATTTTCGAAAGAATAATAATGCATTCATGGGAATCGGGAAGGTAATTTTTTTGACACAATAAATATGATTTGATTACCACGTATATTCTCACATTTGCAGAACAAGGAATGTATTGTTTCTGTTCGTAACAATTATTCGTGTTTTTTCTTCTGTTCGTGACAATTATTCGTATTTTTTAGAATTATTTAAGTAATTCCCAGTATGCATTTAAATAATTTATTATAATCCAAGGACATATTCTGTGTTAAGAGTAATGAGTTCTGCAATCAAATATTAATCAATATATGTATTACGTTCTCGTTTCCTATTGATTACATTTTCCCGCTGGGTTATTTCTTATATCTCTTTCCAACCCCACCCAGCGGGAAAATATGGAATTGATTACATAAATAACTAAAAAAATAATGTATTATTTTCGAAAGAATAATAATGCATTCATGGGATTCGAGAAGGTAATTTTTTTGACACAATAAATATGATTTGATTACCACGTATATTCTCAAATTTGCAGAACAAGGAATGTATTGTTTTTGTTCGTAAAAATGTTACGTGTTTTTTTCATCTGTTCATGACAATTATCTTTTTTTTTAGAATTTTTTAAGTCATTCCCAGTATACATTAAAATAATTTATTACAATCCTAGGACATGGTCTGTGTTAAGAATAATGAATTCTGGAATCAAATATTATACAAGATATGTTTTACTTTCTCGATTCCTATTAATTCCATTTTCCCGCTGGGCACCTACACAAATGTGAAGGTAAATTTACCGTTTATTGAAGAGATGTTGATTTAAAATTGAGTGGTTTTTTCGTACAGTTTTAAGTCTCTCAATTTTATTTGTTATCTCTTTTTTGCTCTGAAATATAATTTTGTGCTATTTTTTTTAGTATTTGTGTCTATTAGCTCGAGCTAGCTTTCCCCTTAAAGTTCTATGAATTTTCAATTGTGCCCTCTGTATAAGCTCGATACTGAAATTGCTAGCCGTTCTCCATATGTACATAATAATGGTTTTTAAACGGTCATCTGAAGGAGGACTTTATAGTATAGGCAAAGTTTAGATTTGTTTTTAATTAACCAGTGAAATGTAGAGGCTTCTATATGTCGACGCCAACTAGGCCGTATATCCAAATGTATACTTAAGTGTTACAGATGGACAATTTCCTCCCCTGAGTATAAGCTTTACTTTTCAACATGTTTTCTCAAACTCTCCAATTTCAACAAAGTTTCCACCTGACTTAAAAAGTCTTTACGTTGACGAGAGGCCACTTGTGGGTCCACATGCGAATTTAGAATAGCGGAATCATCCGCAAATGGGTAAATGGTCAGTTTGTCGCATATGGACAAATCGGAGCTGTATATTAAATGGAGAGTAGGTCCAAGAACACTTTCCTGTGGAACACCAGCTTTAATCGTACATTATCTTGCCACATATTATTTGTGTCGGACTCTAAATTGACGGTCTGATAAATAATTTTCTAGTAATTTTGAACTGTTGTTAGTTTTCAAGTTGTCAAAGAAATCACTTTTTCATAAACATTATTTTCTTTGGTGCCGTTTTTCAGTTTTTGGACATTTGTTTGTTCTTTGGTTAATTTGCTTAAGAGCTTAGCGACAGATTTTAAAAATCTAATCGAGAAATAGAGCTTCTTTTGGCAAACGAAGTTAATTTTTAGTCAATTAATTTCAAATAGAATCACTGAATCAAAACAATGTTAATACTTTATAATAAACTTTTAATTTTAAAAATTAAAAGTAGGTAAATTTAATAAAAATTTATTTTTTATGTCTTCGGAAACGGTAAATAAGGGAAACCGAAAATATCCAATTGCAGGTTTTTTCTTGTGCGGCCATCGTAGATAAAAACAATATACTTATTTATCTGTTTTTGAGCTTTTTGAGAATTTTGGCAACGATATGTAAGTGCATATTTTTGCATATTTTAACCATTACGCCATTTAATTGCATATTTTAGCAAACGAAGCATTTTTAAAGCATATTTTTAGTTTAATAAAGCATATTTAACCTTTTTGAAGCATATTTTGATAATTGTTAAGTTTTTTTATTCTCACAAGTCGGGAGAAAAAAAATTGGATTACATTTTGCAGCATATTTTTAAGTTTATGTAGCATATATCACCTTTTTGAAGCATATTTTGATACTTGTTGAATTTTGTCTAATTCTAATTTTTTTGAAGGCATATTATTTACAATTTTCAGGGCATATTTTCCAGGTTTTATTGCATATTTAATGCGCATAAAACACTTAGGATTTAATTAGGATTTAAGTTTTGAGCTAAGGGATTTTTGGAGACTTTTCATAATAAATTGGGGTTATAAGCCAAAAGTTGTCTGGCAACACCGTTTATGTTTTTAACATTTCTTGCAATACACTGAAAAAATATATTCAATTCTAACTTAATTATTTTAGATTTTAGCCAAAACATAAAAAAAAAATATTTTAAGTTCGTCAAAGCTTAATTGCATATAAAATCTGGCCAGATCCCGCAAATGCAATAGCCAATGATCGTCATATACATATGTATATTTGCGAATAAATTTTAAATTGATTACTCCAAGGCTGCCAGATTTTTCTTAAATTAGAAAAATATAAAAAAAATCATAGTTTTTATGATGTAGATTTACATGAGCACCTGCCGTGGCGGCCTAGTCTCATGGTGGATCTTAACCGTTGGCTGACCAACAATGTGTTTAGCAACCGTCCCGGAGAGGCAACATCAAACAAATGTAGCAATTTAATTGCATAATCTGGCCATATTATAAACTGTTTAGGAGCTGGAGTTATCTAACCTCCTCTGCTTTTGGAAAAATTCCAACAGCTAGAGATAATCCTCCCTCAGGCCGAACTCTCCCCCAAGTAGTAAAAAGCAGCCGTATAGTGGGATTTTCAGGATCTCCCTTCCCGCGACTTTGGGTTTTAACCACAACCACTACGTACTCCACGAAAGTATCTCTTAATAAAAAGCATCAATCGGTTGGACCTTATATAGGGTCTTGCAATAGGTACTTTAAAACTTTGAATTTAATTTGTGAACGGACTATTTCACTGATCATCTAACTGTTACTTTCCTTTTTTCGGAAAACTCAACATATTCTTCATAGTAAAGTACACGAATGAACAACATATCGAGTCCTAACCGCGAAAATAATGTAAGCGACATCATTTTCGATTTACGTTTTTTTTTAATAAATGACTTTATTGGTAACACTTGCATCATCTCCCAAAATTTCATGGTCACATAAGGTACCGTTACGTTTTTATAGCAAGAACAAGTGCAGGTACACAATTGTGGTTACCTGCACAAAAGTGCAGCTAAAGTAAACTGTTTGATTTAAAAGTAGAATAAAAAAATTATTTTATTAATACATAAATTTATATTTTATTAAAATTTTATTCCAACCCAGCTAGCATTTTTAATCGTCTAGGAGTCTACTGGGAATCTCACAAAGAGTCGACAAGCTCATTTTTAATTGTAAACAATTCCTCACACGGGGGAAACTGTTACACATGTGGATTTGTATGAGAGATTCTTCCATAACGCAGCGAAAAACGCTTATATTTATCGTAAAGGAAATCGTTTATGATGTATGTAGAGATTATCTAACGAGTCTTTCAAAAAGCATGCCAAGAGTCGTATGAGACTCGTGTATGTAGGTATTATTTTACAACTCGTGATATGCTCAGCCGTATGACTGAGCTAACTAAATAAGGGCATCAAGCTTATTTTTCATGCCAAAACTTCTAATTTTCATACAATTTCTATAAAACAAACCTTAAGGACGCGAAATCCACACCATCCTGTCGGAAAATCCTTTTTTACAGATCCTTAGGCCGGTTTGTTTTATTAAAATTGTATTGGCAATAGATTTTCATACTTTAAAAACGGTCTCATTTAGGTAGCTCAGTAATTGTTATACGATTCTTACAGAGAGTCCCAAAAGGTTCATTCCAAGATTTAAAGACGAGAGTGTCAAAAAATAAATTAACAAATAATAAATTAAAAAAAGATTTAGATGTTTTTGCTACTCGTCAGATATTAATCAGAAGATTATTTCAGGAGTTGTATATAAAACATTATCGTCTAACAAACAGCCTCTGCTAGCTGGGATATAACAGATCATTTTATACATGTATGTACATATGTTTATTTAATATAAAAGAAACATTAACAAAAACAATGAGAATTCACAAAGAACATAAAAATGCATGGAAAAAACAAAATAATTGCGATTTATATTTTTATAAACAGCTTAAATTGGATATTTATGTAAAAAAGTGGCCACCATATATTGTTATGTGTGCAACTAACTTTGATGTTGTGTATGAAAATATTTTAAAACTGCCCAAAAATATGAAAAATATGCAGGTACACAGAAAAAATTATTGCCGAATTATTTTCAAACAATCGCTTGTTTGAAAATTTTTTTAATTTCTATAAATTTTTTTACTGATTCAAACAATATTTTTGTTTGATTTTTATTTAACCAACAAAAATGTGGACAACTCTTCAAAAATATAATAAACGCGTTATTGGTGTCAAGTTTTCATAATTTTGTATGAGATATTTAACGCTCTTTAATGTTGTCGTCTTTTTGCATTTTTTTATTTGATCGTAAGCAACACTTCTTTATGTGAAATATAAGAACAACAACAAAAAACACACACAGTCTATTTTTGGACGCTTTGAAAAAGTGCAACTTTAAGAAAAACAATAGCAGAAACAACATTACAAGAAACAAAATCCCGTATTCAATTTTTTAAAACTGTTTGCTTAAATACATGAAATACAAAAATAGAATGATGAAGAACATATCGAGTCGGTCTGCTGCCGTTTTTGGTTACATTTCTTCTTTAGCAAAGGAAAGGATACAGCAACAGAGAGTGATAAAGAAAAAAATTATTCCAACAAAAAAAATGTGTCTCAAAGCCAGCCGGCGGCTCTGCTCTGCCGTCATCTTCTCATACAGTGCTTACTTGTGCAAAAACTTTTTTTTTTATTTTGAAATTTTGTATATGAATTTCAGTAAACTTTTTGTTTGATTCAGTTAAATTATTTGTTTGAAAAAATCAGTGTTTTTTTTCAATAAACAAAATGCAAATAAATTGTTTGAATATGCAAATTTGTTTATAGGACCGATTTCAGACAAAATATTGTTTGATTCTACAAATTTTTTGTTTGAATTGGAAAAAAAATGCACGTAAACAAGGATTTTGAAGAATAATTCCAGAAAATATGTATTTTGGGCAGTTAAGTCAAAGTGCAGCTAACTTTGATTTTTTGTGGGAAAATAATTTTAAAATGCCAAATATTTTGTGCATTTATCTTAAATGTGCAGGTATAGAAAGTGCACTTAAAAAAGGAATTTGTATGGAATTAGAGAGAATAATTCCAAAAATTATCAATTTTGTGCAGTTAACGTAAACAAAAGGCAGTTAAGTCAAAACTACTGTATATGTTTAAAATTAGTCATCATTTATTTCAAGTTTGAAACGATTTCTAGAATATTTAATATTTCTGTTTGGAAGTTACATCAGAAGTATTAGTTTAAACTTTAAAGCTAGTTTATTTTTAACAGTGGGCATTTAATTTGAAACAAGTTAAAAGCTATGGTGCGATAAGAATAGAAAATTAGATAAATATAATTATGATTAATTCAAATAAGTTGAATTAGTCCTCCATCAAGTAGCCACAGCCATATAATGATTGTCGACAAACATGTTATAGGTAACAAAAACAAAAATATATTTAATACTTATAATCATCATGATTGTTTTTCAACCATAGTATGTTGCTCTTAAAAAAGAGGAAAATACTGTTGTTAATCAAAAACAAACAATTATTAGTGGTAAGCAAATAAAAGTAATATTTAACCATAGCATGGTAATGATAATATGGTTGTGGCTTTTTAATGGAGGACTAATTAACCATAATATGGTTGCCGGTGACAATAATACTGTTAAGTTAGCCAAAATATGTTCACTATTTTTCGTAAAAAAATTCATTTTTTTTTGTGATGACCATATTGAACAATTTACTTTCTCTGCGTGTACAAGTGTCGTAGTCGAAGTCGTTTGAAATTTTTGTTAAAAGCATTTAAAATTAACTAGTTTTCGATTGTGACAATGACACTCAAAATATGGCGGATTAAATGGTTTAGAAAATTTAAAAAAACCAATCAATAAGTCATCATCTTTCAACGATTTTTTTATATCTAACACATTTTAATTATAAATCTATTTCAAATCAACTTTATAAAGCATACTTTATGGCTTCACAATTTAAACAAATTTACCGCTTCTATAACAGCTAATGATAACGAACAATGTCAAGCTAATGAAAAAAATTTATAATATCAATTACGGTTAGCCTCGATTGACGCATTCTATTGAGATAGTACGTGAAAATCACGTACAATAATGTTAAGATATTGTACAAAATCGGTTTTTGGGACCAAGAATTTCACATATAGCGTGAATCGAAACATGAGTTACATAAAAAAATTTATTTTCAAAAATTAGAGGATATTTCGCGACCTAAGGACACAAGTTTCCCCGTAGACTCTCTAATATAAAGTATTTTTGCTAGGAAGTTTCGAGAAGAATCATACATTTTATCGGCATATGGTCGACTCCTGGGCAGTTATGGGACTTTTTCGTCAATATATTTCTAGCCTGTATTGCAAATTTTGTATGGAAGCCCCCTTAAGAAATGGAGAAAGCGGGTAGGTATGTTAAAAACAAACGATTAAGATGAAAAATAAAGAGGGGCTAGTCATACATTTGACCCGTGTAGGAGCATCCTTCGGTTTGCAGTGGCCAAATTTAAGAATTTTACTAAACCGCCATATTTGTAAGGTTGAAATTCTTAAATTTGGCCCCTGCAGCGCGTAGAATGCTCATAAACGTATTAAATGTATGACCAACCCCACTTTATTTTTCATCTTCATCATTTATTTCAAACATATGTTCCTACCCGCTATCTTAATATCTTAAGGGGGCTCCCATACAAAATTTTCAATACAGACTAAAAATATGTTGAAGAAAAGTCCCATAACTGCCAAGGAGTCGCCCCTAGGGGAATAAAATATATGATGGATCACTATTAGTTTTGCGTTCTTAACATTTTCTCAAAACATACTTGCCATATATCTCTACACCTTAAGGGTGCTCCCATACAAATATGACGGTTTAATGAAATTCTAATGTTTGGCCTCTACAGCGCCAGTGATGCTTCTAGTGGGTCAAATCTATGACCAACCCCAATTTATTTTCATATTAATAATTTATTTCAAACATACCTTACCGCTATCTCCATTTCTTTAGGGGTATCCTGTACAACATTTTCAATAAATTCTAGAAATATATTGAAGAAAAAGTACCATAACTGTCCATAGAGTGATATAATGTATGACCATTAGTTTTTCGACCTAAAAATTTTCTCAAAACATACTTGCTCTTATTCCCCACCACTAAGGGGTCGCCCATACAAACATGGCGTTTTATGAAATTCTTAAGTTTAATTAAAATTTTTCATCTTTTCTGAATAAAATCAAAAGTTTAAGACAGATTTTAATCATTTATAACTTGCACTGCCTCTGATAAAATCTCAGACTAATGACTGTTCTGCGGGAATTAAAGAAATACTTCCTTACTATAATGATTTTTTCCCAGCTTTATAGACTTTATCCGATCGATATCGAAAATAGGCAAAAGTTTAATAGTTTCTTGCGAGCTGTTATTTTCTGACATTAGGGTGGTACGAACAGAGATCTGGTAGATAAATACTAGAAAAAGATACTTGAGGTCAATGGCTCGTTACTGCAAAACATTGGTCTTCTTGAGACTTGATATATCATACTTTAAGATCGGACTGTAAATGCCTAGAATATAACGAAAAATGTAAAAGCTCGAACCCTGCGTTCGGCAAAAAAAATTTCGAAACATGCTTGCAAAAATATATATATACTAGCTGACCCGACAGACGTTGTCCTGTCCAAATTAGGAAAAATGTTTGCGTTCGATTTTAAAAATCCGTTAAAAAGATACGAACATTTAAAAGAAAAATTAGTCAAATCGATGGAGCCGTTTTCTGATTTTAGTTAAATCGAAAAGTGGGCGGGGCAAAATTTTCTTTCCGTAAAAACCTAAGTTGAACCATGGCGATGATTTTAAAGAAAAACCCGTCCAAATCGGTCAAGCCGTTCTCTAGTTATGCGCTTGATAGAAAAAGTGGGCGTAAAAGTAGGCGTGGGAAATTTTTTTTTTCGATTAAAACTTAAAATGGATTAATACGAACATTTGAAAGAAAAATTTGTCAAATCGATGGAGCCGTTTTCTGATCTTAGGTAATTCGAAAAAAGTGGGCGGGGCAAAATTTTATTTTCGTATAAATCTAAGTTGGACCAAGGCGATCATTTTAAAGAAAAAATCGTCCAAATTATACAGATGTCATTGGTGGTGCAATATGAAAATTGGATTTTGCCACGCCCCTCCGCCCGCAGACCGAAACTCAAAAATCAGACTTCACAGTGTCACCCGCCTGCATATTCTGAAGATTCACTGAAAATTTCATTAAAATCGGCCCAGCCGTTTTGGAGTCCATGCGTTACATACACACATACATATATATATGGGTCTATGAAATAACTCCCACGAAATAAGTCCCACTTTTAAAAACGAA
This sequence comes from Pollenia angustigena, assembly GCA_930367215.1. Classification (NCBI taxonomy): domain Eukaryota; kingdom Metazoa; phylum Arthropoda; class Insecta; order Diptera; family Polleniidae; genus Pollenia; species Pollenia angustigena. The sequence goes on along the minus strand of OV884056.1, from coordinate 44,698,973 downwards.
GTAAGTCCCACCAAAAATTGCTTAAAAAAATGAAATAACTCCCACGAAATAAGTCCCACTTTTGAAAGCGAAATAAGTCCCACCAAAATGAAATGATTTAAAAATTTACTTGAAATGAAATAACTCCCACTCAAAATAAAAAAACTCCCCCTTGAATAATATATTTCTTAAATGAATTAAGTCCCACTTTCATACACGAAATAAGTCCCACTTTTTCACTGTTTAATGCGATTTCAAATAAGAAGTATTTGGCTCTTCGAAAAAAACACGTCGAATAATATGAATAATCAAAGCAGAGGAATAATAAAGAAAAATTGTATGCAAGCTTGCAGAAGGCTTCTTAATGGAATGGATATTACGAATTTTGATAGAGTTCCAGAATTTATTATTAATTCTTTTTTCGGTCAAGGAACGTATAGAGAACGCCTACTAGTAACAACGTTTGGATTCGTAAATGGATTAAGTACAGATCAATTGTTCTTATTATTAAGAAGGACCATCAGATTAAAATTATCGACCTTTATAAATGGCTGAAGATCCAGTGCATGGTAGACGGTATTATAGTTTTAACGTGGCATTGGGATTAGTTGTATTTTGTAATGGTGATATTAGAAAACATGGAACACGAATTCCAATTTCCTACTAAAAATATAATAAAACACATACATACGTAATTACGTCAACAATTTTTTTTAATATTGTTTTTCCAGTAGTTAAGTTCGGTACCTATTTGTACACATTTCTTTAAAGTTTTTTTATTATAGTAAGTATAAAGTAATTAATAACAAAAAAAGGAGAGCCATGAGAGATAAGGACAAAAAATTATAGTTGTCCCTTTTATGAAATGTCCAATATATAACTTTTTGCATAAGAAAAAAATGAGAAATAAAGCCATAATGGCCTTATATTTCATGGCTCTATCGCACTCCTCCATAAAAAAATCATTTATTTATCAGATAAATATTTGAAGGGTTTCATGAACTTCTGCACGACAGAATGGACATACTAGTTTACTGGTTTGATCAATTTTGTGAGTTTGCATTGTAAGACAGCATTCACTGCAAATTTTCAAGTGCTTACAAATATAAATTTAGGGGTATGAAATAACTCCCACTTTACAAAACGAATTTATTCCCACTCAAAACGAAATAAGTCCCACTTAAAATAAAAACGCGTAACGAAATAAGTCCCATCAATTGACGAAATAAGTCCCACTTTTAAAAACTAAATAACTCCCACTTTCAAAACAGCAATTTTTTGTGGGACTTATTTCGTTTTTAAAAGTGGGACTTATTTCGTGGGAGTTATTTCATAGACCCGATTTCACCACGTTTGAAGACTCTAGCTATCATAGTTCTTCAGTAACGCGATAATTAATATTTGCATCTTTTGGGAGGTATTGCTCCCCCTGCGCCTACCCGCTTTATTTTTATTTTCAAAATTGTAGTATACCATTAGAATGACTTCTACAAAGTTTGAATATTCTTACTATAACAGTTCTTAAGATATGCGATATTAAACATTGGCGTCCTATGGGGGTACCACTTCCCCCGCTGCTATTTTATTTAAATTTTGGGGCTCAGAAGATCCAACTACCAAAAGTTCAACAAAATGCTGGCAGGGGCTCTTAAAATATGCGATATTTAATATTGACATCCACGAAAAAATATGGCACCGCACCTTTGTCCAATCACACCTTTTTGAACCCTACGACACATTAATTCAGAACAATAGCCTTCTGTGAAAATTTGATGACGATCGGTTCAGTAGTTTATTAGATATAACGTTTTTTACTTTTTCTATAAAGGGGCGGGTCCACGCCCACTTTTTTAATTAAACTTATTTATATTCATGCACGATTTAAAATTTTGCCCAGTCATAATTTTATATAGCCTAATGTCTCTTTCAGGGTCACAGTTACATACTGTGAAAATTTCAAGGCCATCGGTCAAGTGGTTTGGCCTCCTATAAAGCACAAATATATATATATACAAATATACATACATACATTCACTTTTATATATATAGATCGAAGATTAGTGTGTACTTTATATTAGGGTGTACGGCGCATTTTTTCCCCTTGTAAGGTGGTACTTTCTAATGTACAGATATGTATCTAACTGCCTAATTTCGTACAATTTCTGTGCCATACATGATAATCATTAAGTAATATTATTAGGTACGATTATTTTTATTGATCAAAAGATTAACGACGAAAAAAAATTTCTATAAACAATTTTATTTAACAAATTTATTTCTAAGAAAGCACTTAAAACTCTTTTAACAATAATTTATTTACGTCTAAAAGATTTTTATTAAACAAATTATTATGAGTTAACTATTATAAAAACCGCCTTCTAAAACATATAAAATCATCCATCTGTAAATCCAGCTTAAGTTTCAAATCAATAAAAAAATACTGTCGTTTTCACTTCAACGTGTTTTAATGCACTTGATTGGGTAAAACTGGATACAAGATTGTTTATGATTTTTTTATTTCATTTTTATAGAATTGAAAATGTATTAACAAGTTTATTAAGCAAATTTTAACATAATCATACAATTGTTTATATATACCACACTTGTTAAAAGAAGTTCAAAGAATAAAACCATTAAAAGTCATCAACCTTTTTTTGCGTCAGTAAATTTTATGTTAAAACATTTTGAACTTGAACTGGAAACATTATTGCAAGTTTCAAGATAAAAATCGGTCAATTAAGAAAAATACAGTGGGATAGAATTAACATAAAAGAAAATGAGTTATTTTAAAAAAAAGTTATCATGTGAAAATTATAAGTTGACATGCTAGTGGATAACAATCGCATTAGATACGTACATTTTTTTGGGTGTAGATAGGGTGCGCCTTATTTTTAAAAATGAGAAATTGCACCGTAGCTTTCCCGAGGAATGTTCTCCGTAGCAAAAAAAAAATACGCTGTGAAAAATTTTAGGCAGATTTCATCAGGGGAAGGCGTGACGCATCCGCCTACAATCTGCTAAAAAATTTAATAAGACTAGCACAAATGTATTTTTTTGTAGGTTTGTGTGAAAAGCTGAAATATTTCGAGATGGATTAACATAGGCTTATACAAGCTGAATCTAAATCCGATAACTAAAATGAAGATACATAATAGCCTTTTCACACTTGTCAACATCTACCATCAATTTGCGAAGATGCGGAAATTTTCCAACACGCAATACATCGAGCTAAAAATCAACATCTTTAGATCTAAATACATCTTCCTTTTATTTAAGTGCCATCACTAGAAAGATGGCAATAATATCTAATATTATTATTGTGGCATCACTGGCAAAATGGTATTTGTTTTGAAAGCATCGTTACCATTTGTCAAGTTTTTCCTTTTTTGCAAGTCTTTTTTTTTTTTGTTAAATTTTTTTATATGGATTCCAAATACATTAAAAACAAGTAAGAGTGCTATATTCGGCTATGCCGAATCTTATATACCCTTCACCATGGTTTGGAAAGAACAGAAGTTTATATATATATTTAAATACATGTATATATACATGTATATTTATAAAATATATATCGTTTAGTTTTATTTAATTATTTGCACATGATTGCGTGATATTAAATATATTAAAAGTTTAATTAATATATAGCACGTTAAGTTTTGATCGAATTTCAGTATTTGGTCATGCCGACATCTTAAAGTATAAAATTACCATTTACTTTGGTGATAAAACTTGTAGTCGGGAAGTTCTATGGTTCACGAAAATAGGTATTAAAAAAAAACTATATTTTTGACATTACTTTTTTTTTTACCGATATTCCGAGTTTTTCTAAAGATTTCCGATATTTTGATATCTAAAACGTATGAATAGGTCATAATACAGCTCTAAAATTTTAGTTTTTATAAAAATGTTAATGTTTTTAGTCCTTTTTTGGAGTATTTTGCACATAACTTAACCATTTTTAACCGATTTGGCAGATTTATATACCAATGTGCTTAAAAATAATATTTCCATTAAATTGGCTTATAGGCATATATATATATACCTACATATTTGTACATATATTTAAGCAAACTTAATTATAAAAAAGAGTAACTTTTGGGATTTCAGTATTTTGATTATAACTCAGCCATTTTTTAACCGATTTGACAGATTTATATACCGACGTGTTTAGCAAGAAATTTACCATTTATTTGTGTTATAAAACTTGGACTCGGGAAGATCCATGGCTACCGAAAATGGGTATTTAAAAAAAAACCGGTTTTCCCGAGTTCTTTATAAAATATGTTCTACTTAAAATTTCCGATATTTTGGTATATAAGTCATTTCCATAGGACATATGACAGCCCTAAAATTTAGGTTTTTATACAATTTTTAAAACGTATGAATAGGTCATAATACAGCTGTAAAATTTTAGTTTTTATAAAAATGTTAATGTTTTTAGTCCTTTTTTGGAGTATTTTGCACATAACTTAACCATTTTTAACCGATTTGGCAGATTTATATACCAACGTGCTTAAAAATAACATTTCCATTAAATTGGCTTTTAGGCATATATATATATATATATATATATATATATATATCTACATATGTGTACATATATTTAAGCAAACTTAATTATAAAAAAAACAAACTTAATTATAAATAAAAAGAGTAACTTTTGGGATTTCAGTATTTTGATTATAACTCAGCCATTTTTTAACCGATTTGACAGATTTATATACCGACGTGTTTAGCAAGAAATTTACCATTTATTTGTGTTATAAAACTTGGACTCGGGAAGATCCATGGCTACCGAAAATTGGTATTTAAAAAAAAAAAAAATTATTTTGGTCATAACTTTTTTGTATCTGAACCGATTTTCCCGAGTTCTTTATAAAATATGTTCTACTAAAAATTTCCGATATTTTGGTATATAAGTCATATCCATAGGACATATGACAGCCCTAAAATTAAGGTTTTTATACAATTTTTACTTTTTTTTGTACGGGAGGTACCACGCCCACTTCTCCCATCCCGCCCACATTTTGTAGGGTGGTGTGTATTGACAACCAAAATGTGTGTACCCAATTTGGAAACTTTGGCTCTTACCGTTCTCTAGATATACAGAAAAAAGCAATAAAAATACAACAACAACAAGGGATTTTTGGAAAAAATTAGAGGCAGTCGTGGTTTTTTGATCATATCTCAGCCATTTGTGGACCGATCTTGCTGAATTTCAATAGCAAGAAATGGTGGACTATATGTGACATAAATGTAAAACAACCTAGCCGCTATCATGTCTGGATTATCCGGAAAACACATATCAAACGTAAGACGGACAGACGGACAGACGGACAGACGGACATCGTTAAATCAACTTCTCTTCTCATATGGACCCAGAATATATATACTTTATGGGGTCTAAAATCAATATTGTGGAAATTACAAACGTTATGACAAACTTATATATACCCTTTTACACCTGTGGTGAAGGGTATAAAAATGGTTTTTTAGTGACATTTTTAATGGATTGTAGATTTTTCAAGTGTGCAAACATGTTTCACATTTTCCACACCTTCCATGTGTTCCACTAAAATCTATGCAAGTGTCTGGAGGCTATAAAACATAATTTTTCCCCCAAGTTGTGCAGAGTTTTTGCAAAAGAGAACGATTTTTATGGCTTATATGAAAAGCGTTCTTTTGTAGTAAAAATATTGAAAAAAAAGCGTAAGCAGTTAATATATTTTGTTAATCTCTTATTATAGATTTAACAGGTGGAGTGTCACAAGGCCATAGGACATAAAGCCATATGGCGTGAAGTCCCATTCCATTGAGACATAAGGGCATATGCCATTTAGTCTCAATATAATGGGTCTTAACGCCATAAATTTCTTCCGAAAAATGAGACATAAAGCCATATTTTTGATTTTCTCCTCTATGGTATAAAAAAACCGGCTTCGCTAACTAAAGTTTCTCTTCATAGCCGGCCTTCGGCCGGGCGAGAGGGTTTTCTCCTCTATGGTATAACAAACACCAGCTTCGCTAACTAAAGCTTCTCTGCGTATTCGGCCTTGTTATACCATAAAGGAGAAAATTCTTGCGCCCGTCCAAAGGCCGGCTATACAGAGAAGCTTTAGTAAGCGAAGCCGGTGTTTGTTATACCATGGAGGAAAAAATCCTTGCACCCGGCCGAAGCCGGCTATGCAGAGAAGCTTTAGTTAGCGAAGCCGGTCTTTGTTATACCATAGAGGAAAAATCCATGCGCCCGGCCGAAGGCCGGCTATACAGGGAAGCTTTAGTTAGTGAATCCGGTCTTTGTTATACCATATAAGCATTTGTAACGCAAAACATCAAATGGGACATAAAATCATAATGGCTTTATGTCCCATTCTACTAAAATTGATATGAGACTTAAGGCCATATCAAAATTATGGCTTTATGTCCGTTTGAATTGAGACATAAAGCCGTTATGGCTTTATGTCCTATGGCCTTGTGACACCCCACCTATAAGCATTTGTAACGCAAAACATCAAATGGGACATAAAACCATAATGGCTTTATGTCCCATTCCACTAAAATTGATATGAGACTTAAGGCCATATCAAAATTATGGCTTTATGTCCGTTTGAATTGAGACATAAAGCCATTATGGCTTTATGTCCTATGGCCTTGTGACACCCCACCGATTTAACAATGTCCGTCTGTGCTTCTGTCTGTATTGAAATTTAGATTTCCAAGAACCCAGATATGATGGGGTGTTATATATTTATGTCATCTATACTCCAGATCGGCCCGTAAATGGCTGTGAAATAAGCCAAAAAAAAACACGATTACCTAAATTTTTTTCAAATAGAAATTGGGAATTATTTCCTTCCGAATTGTTGTTTTTTTACTTCTTTTTTGTTGCTTTTTCCGCGTTTTTTAGAGATTACAAATGCATAAATGTACAAAGCAGTTGATTTAACGTTGTCTGTCTGTTTTTCTCTATATTTGGAGAACGGAAAAAGTTTCCAAATTATTAAGTACACAACATCCGACAAAATGTGGGCGGGAGCGAATAACTGGGCGTGGCACAAAGTAACTTTATTTATATATAAGGAACGGTTAGAAAAAAAATTTCCAAATTTGGTACACATAGCTGGATTATCCATGCACAACCTCGTAGTGGGCGTGGAACTTTCCGTACAGACATTAAAGATTCCTGTATATCTGGAGAATGGCAAGAGCCAAAGTTTCCAAATAAGGTACAAGCATCTTGGTTATCAATACACAACATCCGAAAAAATGTGGGCGGGATTGGATAACTGGGCGTGGCACAAAGTAGATTTATTTATATATAAAGAACGGTAAGGGAAAAATTGTCCAAATTTGGTGGAAATAGCTGGGTTATCAATTCACAACCTCTCTAAAAAATTAGAGGGATAAGAAAAGTGGGCGTGGTACCCTACGTAAAAAGATTTATTTATGTCTGGAGAATGTGCAAGAGTCAAAGTTTTTAAATGAGGTACAAGCATCATAGTAGGCAAAATGTGGGCGGGATTGCCCAAGAAGCCGTGGCATCAAATTGGTTATTTATATCTTAAGAACGTATTTATATACGAAGCTTTCTGTTTTAATCGGACCTTGGTGAAGGGTGTACAAATAAGATTCGGCATAGCCGAATATAACACTAAGTTGGAAACAAATTGAACAAATCACCCCCTAGAATGAAAGATGAGGCGCTGCGAAATATGGTCCCAGGAAATAAGGCCCCAAAAAATATATGAAAATTGACCCCAAATTTGGGGCTATTTTTCATAATGCAATAGGCCCCATTTTTTTAATGAAAAATAACCCCAAAAAAATGAAAAATAACCCTAAAAATAAAATGAAATATGACCCTAAATTTGGGGTTATTCTTCATTATGAAAAATCACCTCAAAATTTATAATGAATTTTAACCCCAAAAAAGAACACAAAGAAAGTGACATTAAACATTTTCGGTTGAGTTCATATGCCCAAAACTAAAAATCCCAAATTTAGAATCCCGATTTCAAAATCCGGATAATTATACAGTTTTGGTTTTAAAAATCGTACGATTGATAGCACGGTTGGGCTTTCGGCCATGCACAAGGATTTTTTTCTCTATGGTATAACGAACACTGGCTTTGCTTACTAAAGCTCTACGTTATAGCCGGCCTTCGGCCGGGCGCAACGATTTTTTTCTCTATGGTATAACGAACACTGGCTTCGCTAACTAAAGCTTCTCTGTATAGCCGGCCTTCGCCCGGGTGAAAGGACTTTCTTCTCTTTGGTATAACGAACACTGGCTTCGCTCACTAAAGCTTCACTACATAGCCGGCCTTCGGACGGGCGCAAGGATTTTCTTTTCTATGGTATAACGAACTCTTCTCGTAATAGCCGGCCTTCGGCCGGGCTCAAAGATTTTTTCCTCTATGGTATAACAAACATCGGCTTCGCTAACTAAAGCATCTTTGCATAACCGGCAAGGATTTTCTCTACTTTGGTATAAGAATTCGGGTTTTTTATGTTATCCCTAGAAACTTTTACGTAGAATTTTATAAAATTTGTGTAAAAATGTTTGCGGTGATTTTTTATTTCTTAAAATTTGCATTTTTTATTAGTAGACGAAAAATAGCCCCAAAGTAAAAATTGTGATTTTATTTGGGGCCATTTTTCAATCCTTGATATTGGGGTCATTTTTCATTCCACTTAAAATGCAAAAACAAGCTAACGAAAAAATGAAAAATTACCCCAAAAAAAACAAAAAAAATTGCGCCAAAATTACGTGTTGTTGTGTCTCATGTAAAATTTTGGGGCCGTTTTTCATTTTCCTTTTGGGGCCATATTTCCTGGGGTCATTTTGCGCACCGCCGAAAGATGACATTAAAGTTTCTAAAACAGGAAACAAAATTTTTTTGCCACGCCTCCAAATACAAATCTTTTTGTTTTTATATGTATATAGAACTGCTATTTAGCGTCCGATCTCATCATATCGCATATCGTTGTTGATTGATTGATTTGAATGGCTTAATTTTTGACTTTGGTTACTTTTTAATCCGACATCAAATTCTAGGCGCCACTTATGCAATCTCGGATCCTTCCCCCAAATGTTAAATTTTTGAACGTGCCAAGAAATTTCTTTTAAAACAAACTGTTTTTTGAAAAAATTAACACAAAAATTATGGAGGTTAAAGAATCATCCAAACTTAGTTTAATAAAGGTTCTTAAGAGGCAAAACCCTCTTTTACTGTCAAGAATACAATAAAAACATTTCGTTGAAATTCTGCTGTGAAGTCAATCTTCACACCCTCACGTAGAGGACATTGTAACGATAAAAACGATAAAATTTAAAAAAAAAATTAACTCTTTAAATTTTATACATTTGGCCCACTGTAATTGCTTGTTTGTTTTAAAATGTCTACTTTTATCTCAGTCATATTAAATTTCGTATTGGCATAAAAATTAATGAACTTGAAAACTATATATATGTAGCACCAAATTGAAGGTAATCCAGTTAACAGTTATACAAAAGCTGTTGCACTTTAAATGCAGTGATTCACAAATGTTTTTATATGTATTATATTATTATAATATCTTATTCTCGCATGATGGAGTTCAAGGCACATAATGAAAACATTATAGCTTTTTTCAGAAATGTGTCTTAATGCCTATTTTTTTTAGCAAAAATTTAATAAAAACGCCAGTCTAGGACGATCTAGCGATGTCCGTTCGTCCATTAGTCTGTATTTTGAAACTAAGATATGTTTTTTACAGGTTGTATATGCATGGAAATTTTATATTGTTTTGTCAGATAGTCGGTCCTAGCTGACCTCTCTTTAATGGCCGATTTTTTTTAATTTGATATTTGTGCAATTAATTAATTAAAAAGTAATATATTATTTTTCAATTTAAAACCACTAATTTAATACAATTTCATTTCTTGTTAATTATTTAATTACAAACGGTTTTAAATATCTGCAATTATAAAACTTTTTTTAATTACAAATATTCATAATGTACAGAGTCTATTGAAAACAGGCATGAAAGTATAGTCGGTCATGCCCGAACATTTGATACCCTTCACCACATAATACAAACTCAATTTTTCAAGACTTTACTCTATTTGGGAGCCATGGCCAAATATGGACCCGGTAAAATACAATTATGTTTAGAGGTTAAAATTCATACAAGAGTTCTTTGTGCCGAATATTTTCTATCAACTTCTATATGAAATTAAATCGTCTTAAAGAGATTTTGGTGAGAGGGCTTTTAAAAGACCTATAGTTCATTTTTGACCTACCAGTACAAAATTTTAACAAAACTTAGTAGCAATTGTAAAAGTTATCGCTGCCATATTTTATTTCAATACCAACAATTGAAGGATGTTATGGCATTAAGCGCTGTTTTAGGGAGTGGTGTTCGTATGATCAAATATGGGCCGATTTACAAACAAATTTGGTTAGACGATAAACATTGAAATAAGATATTTTTGGACAAAACATAATCAGGTATTTTCTATACATAATTGGAATGAATAAGATAGGTAATGGGAGCGAAGAGTATTTCGAAAAGAAGTTTGTATGTGGAACGATTCTCGCCATTCGTTCTTATGACAATATAAAAGTTTATACCAAAATTCCTTTAATTATGTTCAAATTGCGACTTGTACTTTGCATAGAAGGTTGCATGGTCAGACGAACATCGTTGTGATAGTGATTCTAAGTCGATCGCTATACTAAAAGGCGTGTCTAGAGCCAATATTTTTATGTGTTACATACATTAGCACAAACGCATCATACCTTCTCCTCTTGGTGGTGTGGGTATAATTAAAACTAATTACTCGTAGTACTGTCAATTAGTTGTATTCAATTTAAATAACTGACGTTTTTTATTATACCTGGATATTCAAATATATTTCTGACATGCTGTCCAAAGCTATCAAAACTATTATAGCATTTTGATATTTTGTATACCCTCCACCACAGGTGGTAAGTAGGTTTCTTTGTTTCGTTAGTAATTTCTAAAATATTGATCATACCCAATAGAGTATATAATCGTATACTCTGAATCCCTATAAGTAGTAGAGTTATTAAAAATGTGGTTTCCACAGACCCTAGATCAGTTGGAGACTTGGTGGTTTTATATTTCTGTCATATATAGTTTCAGTCAGCGTTACCGTTGTGATACTAAAGTATCAATTTGACCCTTTTTCGACGGTGTTGATACCTTTTATGACCCTTTTTTTAAATTATACTTTTGTATCATTATCACTTATTTTGTGACACTTTTTGACCCTTTTATGGAAATAGCTCTAACATTTTGTTTTTTGTCAACACTGCGGAACAGAAGTGCTAAACAAATGTTTTCGAAATAAGCCTTGCTTGATATGGAAGAGATTCAAAGTATAAACTTACAATTCCATGCTTTCTTCTCCTTGATTTTTGATAGTAAAGTACAATTTCTCTAATAGCAAACATAACTCATATACATATTTGTTATTTTTTACGGTGGTTTCTTTTCAAAACAAAAATTTGACATTTTATTAAAAAAATGCAATTTGGTGTTTTGTTCTCTTAAAGAGTAGCATGTTTTATTAAAAAAATTCGCCCATAATAATGGCAAAAGGTATTGAACTTTTTGCTTCTTTTGAATCGACAGTGTTGAGAGTGCCCTAACAGGAATGAAAACAAGAAAAAATTGCTAAATTTGCGGAAATTCCCATATATTTGGTAACAGCGGTATGATAGCAAAGTCTTATATTTATTAAAAATCGTAAAAGCTTTACTTAAAGACACTTACAGGAAAAAATCGCTTTAATCGACAAACACTAAAATTTTTTGACATCACTAAATCGGAAAATTACATAAAATATATTAAAAAATTAGCTTTGTATAATGATAAAGAATAAACATTTGTTTAAAATAGGACAGAGCATTCCATAAAAAAATTAAGTTTTTTGAGCTCTTCCTACCTGAAATATTATTTGTTTGTTTGCTTATAAAAAAACTTGATCTTATTATGTTCATTAAAATGGGAAATACTGCTAATAAATAACTTGACCCTTTTTTTATTGAAATACCCTTTTTTGACCCCTTTTTCTGGAAAATACCCTTTTTGTGACCCTTTTCGAAAATTTCCAACGGTAACCCTGGTTTCAGTAACTATTGAAGTTCAGCAGCATCTCTTAAAAAATAGCTGAGATATGGACAAATTTTTTTTTTTTTTTTTTTTTTTTTTTTGACAGAACTTTATTGTTGCATTTAACCATTAACTTAGCTTAAGAGAATATAGTATTAATCGCTTATGTGCACACAGGTTCTAAGCATTTAACGCTTTAGACCTTAAATTCATGAGGTCAGCACCATGAATTATAATCATCTTGCGGATCAATAAAATAAATTGTAACCAAGCTGAAACAGTAGATTAAAGTACAGTTACACTGTCTGTTTTATTTTGAAGCATTTTTTTATGTTTATATTTAATTTAATTGAATAATTTAATAAGTAATGTACCATATATGGTACGGTATGCATTTAAGAGTTAATGTATTTTACATTGTGCAATTGAATCGATTATTTCAAAAACCAGCCAAGCAACAACAAATCCAAAATTAAGATATTGGTCGATTACTATTTTGTAAAGGAAAATGCATCGTTTAATACCACCAAAAAAAATCAGAAAAATTGTCCCATGTGATGGTGTAGCAAAGCCGAGAAAACCTTGTTTAGGGCAGAAAGAAGTCAAGTGGCGGCACTTGACTGGTGTAATCAGTGATGCCAGTAGAGATTTCAGAAATCCCTACGTTTTTTAAAAAAATCCCTTTTTTTCCTACAAGCAAAAAAAATTCTCCCAACACTTTTCCGTATGTCAAATATTTAGTTTTTTTAGCAACAGGCAAACAAATACAGTAAAAATTCGATAATCCGGATAATTGATTGCAGACCCCAATCCGGAGTAGCGAATTATCCGGATTACCGAATGTATGTATTTATTAAAAATTATAATAATTCATAGCAAAATTAAACATAAAAACATTAATATAAATTGTACAGTTCAGTTAAAAAAAAAATACACATTTGCATCCATATACTTAACAATAAATAATATTAATTTCGTTTGACAAAGTGTTATTCAATCCGGACTATAGAGTTGCAACCAATCCGGATTATAGAATACGCAATGACTGTATTTTTCAAAGCATGCTGTGATTTGAATAAAAAAAAATAAATAAAAACGGGTGTTATTCAATCCGGATTATAGTGTTGCAATCAACCCGGATTATAGAATACGCAATGAGCTGCAAAATTCTGTCCGGATTACCGAATATTCCGGATTATCCAATTTACACTGTTTTGAATATTTCAATTCCAAAAATACCCACACAGTTAGGGTTGCACTATACCAAAAGTCAAATAACAGGACAATAGAAAAAATTCACCTGGATTTTGAAAAAATAACTGGACAATTTGAAAAAGCACTTAACTATAAGAAAAAATAAAATTTTACTTCAGATTTTATTTTGCATTAAAAAAAACACTTAAAATTCAGTCTGATATCACATTACAAAATTATAATCAGGGCGAATTCACTACAAGTGGCAGCGAAAAGCCTGCTGACTTTGACAGTTGGAACCAATTTGTTTTGGTTTTTTTCGAGCCGTAAACATCTGCTGTTTCTGTGGTTTTTGTTTTGTTGTAGTATTGCTGCCACCGTATATACAAATTCAACTTGGTATATCGATGATTTTCTTCCGCAACCTCGTAACTCAAAAACAACTTCTTTTCAGGAGAGACAAAATACTTTTGTTTTACCAAATATTTTAAACTTTTTGCTATATATTCTTTTATAATCCAAAAATTAGGAAAATTTCCGATATTCCGCCAAACAAAAAAGTTGCAAAATTGTAAGGCGGTATTTAATGATTACTTTTCCGGTTAAAACAAAAAAATCGGTAAAAATAGAGTTACGTGGTTGCGGTATATAAAATTAAACCAAATAATAAAGTACATATCTATACAGCCATGTTATGGATCGAATGGAATTGACATCAATGGAGATTTCCAGTTAAATTTTTGTTTTTTTTTTATTTTAAGATAAGTTCTAATGAAGATAAGCTGTACTCATAGTATGAAGTATATAAAACAAAATTATTTAATGAACTTTAAACACTGGATCGTTTTTAAAGTTTGTTCGATTTTGATTTCACTCGAATTCGATTTCCCGAACATGGCTAATAACTTTTGGTTTAGCCACATATATATTTGTTTTGTACTGTTATTTGAAGAATTTAAGAATTCTATTGCTTTAGCTGTAAGCAAAAATGTTTAAAATATTTTGCAACTTTCATCAAAATTTAGTCTTATTAAAATTGTAGCCTTTATTTGGTCATGTGAATGGATAAGGATTATCAGAAATACCTAAAGTCCTTGCACAAAAAGTATTGCTAGTTGACATGACTAACAAAGGAGATCAATTTATATAAGTTTTGTACGTTATTTTTATCGCATTTTTGAAAAACTGGACCTCTCTCTCAAGAAATTTTTTACTAACAATTTTTTCGTAGTATGTATATGATGTTGGTCTTAACAATAATAAATATGTATAATTAATAAAAAAAAGTAATTTTTCCAAATTAAATAAAGTTTTTTAACTGGACAAATTGCATTTTAGCTGGAACCTGGACAAAACCGAAAAAACTGGACAATCCATGCCATTCCATTCCTACTGGCAACCCTAGTCACACAGTGGGTTTCTTTTTGGCAGAAATGACTCTATATATTCAATTATCTAGAGACAAAACATAGTCAAACTTCATATTTGTACATTTTAAAGAGCTTTAACCTTAAATGCAAGAGGTCAGCGCCACGAATTAAAATCAGGCTTCACTTAAACAGCTTGCGGATAAATAAAATAAATTGTAAGCAAGCTAAAACAGTAGATTAAAGTAGCTTTACACTGTCTGCTTTATTTTGAAGCATTATTTTATGTTTACATTTAATTTATTTCAATTATAAAGAAATAAGTTATGTACCATATATGGTACGGTAGACATTTAAGGGTAAATAGTTTTCAAGAATACTTATTTAAAATAATTTTTTTTTTTTTTTAATATTAAGTATTTAATAATTTTTAGCAAACTTGGTACCAAATAAAAGGAAAGGCTCTGTAAAATTTTTAAAAATATTTACTTCTGTTCCCAGGAACTGTAGATGAATGTTTCTGAACAGAATTTTTGTCTGGCACTGGCATGACATAAAATAAAGTATTAGGGTAAGTTTTGATGGGGGGGTGCTTTAAAACCATGATAGATAAGGCCTTGTTGGCATTATTGCTCAATTGAATGGGAGATAAAGCCATAATGGCCTTATTGCCCAATCATTGAGAGGTAAGGTCATATTTAAAATTTTGCGAAATGTTTGCCAAATTTTTTTCGCAAATGAGAGATAAAGCCATTTTTTTCAGAAAATTGTTATGCATGGTGTAAACATTCTGTAAAAGGGAAAATCCTTAGTTATCATTGAAAAAAATTTTTTATTCTTGTGACGCACGCAGGAAAACTTTATTCAGCGAAGCCACCTGCCGCGTCCGACTGGAGGAAAAAACCCCTAAGCACAGCCACGCAGAAAAACTTTAGTATGCGAAGCCAGATTTCAAGGGGGGTGCTTTTTAACCATGGGAGGTTAGACCCTGATTGCTTTATCTCCCATTCAAAAGAGAGATAAAGCCTTTTATTATTTTTTTTCATTCGAATGGGAGGCAAAGTCATCATGGCCTTAGCACACATTAGTAATATTAGGAAATGGCTTTATCTCTCATTTCAGTTGTGAAGAACTTTTCCATTTTACATTGATTAATAGTTTTCTTTTTTTTATAATTAAGAGGTAATGATTTTCCCTTTTACTAAAGTTAAGTATTGAAATCTGGCTTCGCATACTAAAGTTTTTCTGCGTGGCGGCCTGCGGCCGCGCTTAGGGGGTTTTTCCTCCAGTAGGACGCGGCAGGTGGCTTCGCTGAATAAAGTTTTCCTGCGTGCGTCACAAGAATAAAAAAATGTCTTTTCCCGGGAACACTAAAGCAAAGTATTGGATCTGGCTTCGCATACTAAAGTTTTTCTGCGTGGCTGTGTGATTGATAACTAGTAACTGATAACACACATGTGATTAGGAACCTAAAATATTAATTCTTAGTTGTTATTTTTTCAATGATAACTAAGGATTTTTCCCTTTTACAGAATGTTTACACCATGCGTAACAATATTCTGGAAAAATATGGCTTTGTCTCGTATTTGAGGGGGGAAAATATGGCTATATCTCTCACTACGCAAAATTTTACATATGACCTTGCCTCTCAATGATTGGGCAATAAGACCATTACGACTTTATCTCCCATTCAATTGAGCAATAAAGCCATTATGGTCTTACCTCCCATGGTTAATATGTGTTACATCATAAAATGTAATTTTTATAAATTGGTTTTAAAAAATTCTCATATAAACATCGTTTCAAAATTAAATCAAATACAAATAAACTGGACAATCATTATTCCACCAAAACTTAGTTTGCTAAATTTCTTTTAATTAAGCTTTTCTGTCTTATGCAAAAAAATAAAGTTCACACTTAATAAACAATACAAAACTTACCGATAGCTATAGGTAGGATTTTATCGGCCATATAATGTGGTCCATTATTACAACTACCAGGTGCCTGCGGATTTCAAGACAAACATTCTAAGATGGCTGAACTCATTTAAGGCACAACTAAACATTTTTGTGGCGGCAGCACGCGTTTCGAAACTGAGAAATACTTTGGAGTCTGCAAAAACTATGCGAAAAGATAACAGAGACTATCCAAGAATCAAATAACATGTACGTTTTTGACTGAATATTATAAGCCTTATGTAAAACAGCAACTGACTAGAAAAGTTGACAAGTCAGATGTAAAAAACATGTCGTGTATGGTGACCTAAAGTCAAGTTCTTTTAATTTAAGAAGTTATAATTTGATAAACAGTAAAGTAAGCTGCATTAAATAAATTTCGCAGCCCGCGAGAACCTTCTACTTTTTTTCTAGGTTTATTCTACAACTTCGTAAATTTAAAAAAATAATTTTAGGAAAAAGAATGTGAGAATTTTAGACAAAAGAAAGCAAGTGGTTGAAAAACATTCAACTACCGCAGAGAACAAAACAACCATAATTTTGTTTCTTGCAAAAATATATTATTTTTAAAATTAAAACAAGTAAGAAAGTATAGTCGGTCAAGCCCGGCCATATGATACCCTACACCACAGTATTTTAAAACACATCATGCTTATGTGTCTATATAAATATGGATCTATCTATGCTTTAAATTTCTTTAAAATCGGTTTGAGAGACAGAAATTGCCCCTACCTCCCCTCGTGGTCCTATTTTTTAAAAAATGCATACCTTTTGTGTCCATATAGATATGGTTTAAATTACATTAAAATCGGTTTGATAGTTTCTGAGAGCAAGAAATTTCCGCCTTTCTTCCCTCGTGGACCTGCGAATCCGCCCATTTTTAATTGGCTTGGTCCTTGTGCCAATAAAAACCTATGTCCTAAATTATATCAAATTATCTCCAAAATTGCGACCTGTACCATGCGCACAAGGTTACATGGACAGCCAGCCAGCCGGACGGACATCGTTAGCTCGACTCAGAAAGTGATTCGTTTTTTGCATAAGGGGGGCAAGGTTTAAAAATTTTACATTATTGTTATATTTTATAAAAATATGGTTGTAGCTTATTTTTATTTAAACATTATGTTGTATATTAAATTATTTCCATAGTTTCAGCTTTATTTCATACCAGAGAGCTTATTCTGCATTGCGATGCGAAGGTCAATCCGATGCGCAAATGAAATGCGAAAGAAAGTTGATATTCTATAAAATTCGAATTCAAATTAGGGCAACTCTGGTCAAAAAAATACAAATAAGGGTCAAATTTAATATATAAAAAAATTTTCGAACATCGTAATACAAAACATTGATGGGCATTTTTCAGTACCAGTACTTTTTCAGTATTTTCTTTTTTTACTGATTACTGAAAAAAAAGTAATCGGTAAATTTTACTGCTTACAGAAAACAAAAATCAGTATTCAGTTAAAAGTACTGATTACTGAAAACAAAAATCGGTATTCAGTAAAAAGTACTGATTACTGAAATAAAAATCAGTATTCAGTAAATTTTACTGATTTGTGTAAAAAAATGCAGTAATCAGTAAATGATTGATAGTAGATACTGTATGTTATCAAAATTATATGTACAGATTACAAAATAGCAATTGTTCGTATTTATATAATTTTCGAGTCGTATTGACTTTCGCATCGCAATACAGTCAAGTCTCCCGGACTTCCCCGTTGCTGTTACTTCGGAATCCAGTTGTCCTCTACACGTGTGGGCGGATTTTTTTTTTCTAAAACCTCTCAATGGCTGCGCGTAAAAAATTATTATTATTTAATTAGTATCAATGGGCCTTAAAAATCCAATATTTTCTATATCTTCCATACAAATGTCTTTGAAATACCAATTTTTTCTATTTGACTTGCAGGAATTCCTACACATACTTACACCTGACTTATTGAATGGAAAGTACTTTTGTTGTTATTTTTATTTTTAGATAAACTCAAACAAATTAAAAAACACAAGCAAGAATGCTATATTCGGCTGTGACGAATCTTTAATACCCTTTACCTAACGTAAAGAAGCGTGTTAGACCACTCACCTACTAACTCACATTATCACAAAGAACTTAAAACCAGCTATGCGTACCAGCTTTCGACAATTTTTCTTCTACCATTTTCCAGATACATATAAAGAAATATATTTTGTGCCGCACCCACTTCCGCAATCCCGCCCACTTTTTGCCATGCATTGACATCGAAGCTATTCAAAGATATACAGATATCTTATTTGTATTATTTTTTTATAGAGTTTGTGTGTTGATAACCAAGCTATGCGCACCAAATTAAGACATTTTTTTCTTACCGTTCTCTAGATTTAAATAAATCCCTTTGGGTCACGCCCACTTCTCTATTCCCTGCCCATATTTTGTTGCATGTTTTGTATTGATAACTAAGATGCTTGTTCCTAATTTGGAAACTTTGGCTCTAGCCGTTTTCCAGATATACAAACAAAATAACAAGGGATTTATGAGTAAAATTAGAGGCAGTCGTGTTTATTGACTAGTTGTTTGTATGTCTCCGAAAAAAAACGATAATAAAGCATATGCAGGCGCTTGATGGTTTCTTTCACTACTACTACTTTTTAGTTTTCTTCGAATAACTGTTCTTAGCAAAAATTTACGAAAATTAAAGAATTTACGAAAATAAAAGAATAAAATAAATGTTTTAAATCTCCTGAAATAAAGAAAGTCGGGAAAATTTTAAATGCTTGTAGCTATATAATATTCGATTATAATGATAATTATCAGCGATTTAAATGTTTGTTGAAAAATAATTTACTCTAGGAAATGGCAAGCCAAGTAAATACGATAAAATTTATTGCAAAATATATAATTTACAAAAATAATTATTATGTACATCAATTACTTCCAGTGTTACCACCAGCAAAATTCAAAATTACACTTGAGATGAAGCAAAATTACCCGATTTAAATTAAATTACACCTGATATAAAATTGAAGTTTTATAAAATAAAAAAATATTTACAAAGAAGCAAAAACACAACAAACTCATTAAAACAAGATCAATGTTAGTCAAGCTGTTAATTTGATTTAAATTAACAAAAATAACATTAAATACTTAAAAAAATTGATAAAACATAAAATAAAACTGCTAAAATAATGAGCTTACCTTCCACATTTGGTTGATATATGTATCTTGGGAAGGATTAAAATGTTCCTTGTCATTGCTTTATAATGGTTGCTTTCTAGCCCCATAGAGCTTACGAAAGGTTAGCTGTCAAACGAACTGCCATACTGTTTTCACTTTTTGAACAGGCACATCATTATGAATAAATAGATTCATGCTTGAACAACGCCACCAAATTTTCCAAATATACTTTGAAAATCAGCCATCGATTTTCGCAACTTAAAGGTGACTTCATGATTTAAATAACGCAACTTTTTCACAAATGAAGGCGATGTGTTGATTTAGAGAAAATAAACTGTTCATTTGACTTCAAGGCCGTGCGATGTGACACTTATTGATTGTTTTCCGTAGGGCTGTGAAGTCAGTGGTTAATGCTGATAAGCCAGCAGCAATCGGTGTCTTGGAGGTCAACATTGTTCATTTTATTCGAAAAAGAGAAACAAAATTGGACGTCTGCAATGCGTTTCGGCAGGGACAGGTGTGGTGTTCTATTTGTTTTAAATCAGTTTCAAATGGTAATACCGTGTATCAATCTGCATTTTAAATTGCATGGTCTTAAAAAATACCCTTTATACCTTATTTAGTAAACATAATGCCTGCAGAGTTTTAGACAACTGTCCCTTTCGTAATTCAGTTTTACAACTGTAAAGGGCGTTAAATATTCTTTAAACTAAAACATTAAAAAGTAGCAAGATAAAAATTAAATTAATTATATGTTGCAATATTGGAAACGTATCTTCCCCCAGGCAAGTTTTTAGTTTGAATAACTTTTTTCAATAAACTTCAGATTCTAAATCACTATGATAGGCATCTTTATCCGAATCTAAGGATCCATCTTGCGACCTTCATTACCAAACATTTGAAAATATATGTATGTTTATTGATTGAAGTCGCTTCTTAAAAAGAAACCGAGACTTTGGTTCAGAAGGCTGTGCATTTCTTAGCAACAATATTTAAAAAGAAATAAATGTCATCACTGAAATCGAATCTTGATTTTATTAGGGCATCTGAAGTAATAATTTCACATTACACCTGAATTACACCTAAGAGAAATTACCCACGCTCTACCCACGACCGTAAAAATTATACCAAATTCGGGTAATTACCCACAAAGTGGCAACACTGATTACTTCACATCTCTCAAAAGGGCTTTTAACTCAACTACTGCTTTTAATTTTGAAAAATCCAAAGGCCTTTAAAAATTCTGTAGTTAATAAAGATTTTCTATTTCTTATGAACACCCAATGATAGATTTATGTGTTTTAAAAATAAAACTAAAAATAAACCTTTATTTTCATTGTGTTTACTAAAATCCTCTAATGATTTTCGTTGAGCTAAAACATCAATATATGATCACTTTTATTTTTCTTGCCAATCCAGTTTTGTAGTTACATTTTTATTTATATAATCTTTAATTGCTTTGAAGCTAATAATAATAACAAAGTTTTTTTTTCAAGAATTTTTTTTTTTTTTTTAATGTATGTTTCTGAACGATATTTTTCTATAAAAACTCTCGTCCAGTGTTTAGCGAAAATTAGTTGTTTATTCTATGTTCTACATTAGCAACATAAATATTTTATATTTTTTTTACCGATTTAAGTATTTGTAAATTAAATCGCGTTGATTTTTAGTTGTTCCGTTTAAATATGAATCGGTTTTGTTTGATTTTAAGCGCAATAACACTTTGTTGTTTAACATTCGGTGTTGATGCTAAATATCGTAAGTTAAAGTGGCATCGAAATTTTAGAAATGTTTAATATTTATGTCGGTAGTGCTAATTTATACTTAAAAATGTTTGATTTACGACAGTTTTTGTTAAAAAAAAAATTATTATTTTAGCAAAATTAAAAAAAATACAGTAAAAGTGCCATATTCGGTTGTACCGAATCTCATAACCCTTCTCCACACTTTTAAAAAGCCAATTGTTCCCAAGTGGATATATTGAGCATGGGAGCTATCGTGTAAAGATTCTTCTTTCTGCTGAATATTTGTAAGGGCTCAAGATTGATTTTGCTGATTTAGTGCCAAATTTACAGGCATTAGCTAATTATTAGTAAACCAAAATGATAACTAGTGGTTAACTAACATTTCATATTTACAGTATATTGGTTAACTAAAATTTTTTATCAGAGCAAAAAATGGTAACTCTACACAGAAAGAATTATTGCCGAATTATTTTAAAACAAACACTTGTTTGAAAATTTTTTTGATTTCTACAAATTGTTTTACTGATTCAATTAAAATTTTTGTTTGATTTTTATTTAACCAACAAAAATGTTGACAACTATTCAAAAATATAATAAACGCGTTATTGGTTTCAAGTTTTCATAATTTTGTATGAAATATTTAACGCTCCTTAATGTTGTCGTGTTTTTGCATTTTTTTATTTGATCGTAAGCAACACTTCTTTATGTGAAATATAAGAGCTACAATAAAAAACACATGCAGTCTATTTTTGGACGCTTTAAAAAAGTAAAACAATAAGAAAGATGATAAAATATCGTGACGAGGTTTGTAGTAAAAAATCAACAAAAACAATACCAGGTAAAAAAAAACGTTTCACTCTTTTTAAACAACAGAAACAACAACAACATTATAAGAAACAAAATAAATTTTTTGTTGGTTTCAAAGTTGGTAAAACAAACAAAATCCCGTATTCAATTTTTTCAAACTGTTTACTTAAATATGTATGTACACCAAATACAAAAATAGGATGATGACGAAAAACATATCGAGTCGGTCTGCCGCCGTTTTTGGTCACATTTCTTCTTCATTAGCAAAGGAAAGGATGCAGCTACAGTGAGTGATGAAGAAAAATATTGTGTGTAAAAATAAGACTTCGTTCAAAAATTATTCCAACAAAAAAATGTGTCTCAACAGTGCTTGCTTGTGTGCGCGTCATTGCTTGTGCAAAAACTTTTTTGTTTGATTCAGCAAAATTATTTGTTTGACATTTATATGAATTTCAGTAAACTTTTTGTTTGATTCCGTTAAATTATTTGTTTTTTTTTTTTTCAATAAACAAAATGCAAATAAATTGTTTGAATATGCGAATTTGTTTATAGGCCCGATTTCAGACAAAAAATTGTTTGATTCTACAAATTTTTTGTTTGAATTGGAAAAATACATTTTTCTGCGTATCAAAATACCAAATTGCAATGTTGGTAGCAGCAAGGAAAATCACGATGGGTAGTGCAAACGATGCAAATGCGTGCAAAAATACACACATTTGCACAACACAGCAACATAATTAGTTTTCACTAAACAAACAATAAGCAAAATTAGTAGTGCATATTTGCTCAGTTGCAAGCAAATTTGAACAATAACATTTGACATGCATATTAAGCGCCTTACTGTTTTTAAGGAAGCTTAAAAATTTAACATTTTTGTGGGTTTTTAATATAAATTTAAATAATTTAAAAAAACAAATGCAGATTTTTTACGGTGCTGCCAGAAGTTTTGGTGTTGCCAGAATAAACTTTAAGAAAAATAGCACATTTGAACAAAAAATAAAAGTGGTATGCTCACGATCAATCATAATATGCACTGTACATTGAAAAATTGCAAATTTTTACAATGACCATCGTGATTACTAGGGATGAGATTTTCATGCACTAAAAAATTGAAAATATGCACTAAAATTACTTTGATTATTACTTTGATAATGCACTAAAGAATCCAATATATGCACTATAAAAAAAATAATAAATATGCACTAAAAACTTTAAAAATTACCATAAAAATTGTTTTTTAATTTTAAATTTTTAATTTTCGTTTTTTTAAATAAATAAGTACTGTTTTTTTAAAAGTAAAACCTTGTCTTGTGCTTGAAGGATGCCAATCAATGCATTTTGAAAAATTTTTTTTCAGATCCCACACGGGGAGAATTTTGTGCAGAAATTATGCAGTATGCACAAAAAAAATTATTTTTCCAATTCAAACAAAAAATTTGTAGAATCAAAAAATTTTTTGTCTGAAATCGGTCCTATAAACAAATTCGCATATTCAAACAATTTATTTGCATTTTGTTTATTTAAAAAAACACTGATTTTTTTCAAACAAATAATTTAACTGAATCAAACAAAAAGTTTACTGAAATTCATATACTTAATTTCAAAATAAAAAAAAAAAAGTTTTTGCACAAGCAATGACGCGCACACAAGTAAGCACTGTATGAGAAGATGACGGCAGAGCAGAGCCCGCCGGCTGGCTTTGAGACACATTTTTTTTTTTTTTTGTTGACATAATTTTTGAACGAAGTCTTATTTATACACACAACACAATGTTTTTATTTATCACTCTCTGTTGCTGTATCCTTTCCTTTGCTAAAGAAGAAATGTAACCAAAAACGGCAGCAGACCGACTCGATATGTTTTTCGTCATCATTCTATTTTTGTATTTTATGTATTTAACCAAACAGTTTTAAAAAATTGAATACGGGATTTTGTTTCTTGTAACGTTGTTCCTGCTATTGTTTTTCTTATAGTTGCACTTTTTTAAAGCGTCCAAAAAAAGACTGTGTGTGTTTTTTGTTGTTGTTCTTTTATTTCACATAAAGAAGTGTTGCTTACGATCAAATAAAAAAATGCAAAAGGACGACAACTTTAAAGAGCGTTAAATATTTCATACAAAATTATGAAAACTTGGAACCAATAACGCGTGTATTATATTTTTGAATGGTTGTCAACATTTTTGTTGGTAAAATAAAAATCAAACAAAAATTTTAATTGAATCAGTAAAAAAATTTGTAGAAATTAAAAAAATTTTCAAACAAGCGTTTGTTTGAAAATAATTCGGCAATAATTTTTTCTGTGTGGGCACAACTTATGCACAAATTGTTCACGAAAAATTACTAAGAACAGTTATTCATATTCTGGTGGCATGTCATAACGTCCAGTGTCATAGTGTCCATGGACATTATGACATTTACTAAAGTGTCATAACGTCCATCAAAGAAATGTCATAGCGTCCGCGGACGTTATGACACTTTGCAAAGTGTCATAATGTCCACAACTTAACTTTTAATGAAAAATATTAAAATGTGTAAAATTTGTTTTGAAATATCAAAATAAGTAAGTACAATGCCAAAAATTCTTACAAGCAAGAATGTAAACAAATTTGGGATCATAGCCGGCCTTCGGCCGGGCGCAAGGATTTCCTTCTCTATGGTATAACAAATACCGGCTTCGCTAACTAAAGCTTCTCTGCACAGCCGGCCTTCGGCCGGGCGCAAGGATTTTCTCCTCTATGGTATAACAAACACCGGCTTCGCTAAGTAAAGCTTCTAAAATCTGCCTTGTTTCCGAACGAAAGCCGATTATGCAGAGAAGCTTTAGTTAGCGAAGCCGGTGTTTGTTATACCATAGAGGAGAAAATCCTTGCGCCCGGCCCAAGGCCGGCTGTGCAGAGAAGCTTTAGTTAGCGAAGCCGGTGTTTGTTATACCATAGAGGAGAAAATCCTTGCGCCCGGCCGAAGGCCGACTGTGCAGAGAAGCTTTAGTTAGCGAAGCCGGTATTTGTTATACCATAGAGAAGAAAATCCTTGCGCCCAAAATTGTTTTCGTTATATATTTAATAGATACACCCAGAAAAAAAGCAGCAAAACTTTTTTTAAAAAATTTTTTACTATATTATGTGTCATTTAACCAAATCATTGTCACCGACAACCATATTATGGTTAAATTAGTTCCTTTAAAAATAGTTTTGTTGGTTGGGACCATAATGAAACATGTTTTTCTCTGCGTGTATGCAGATCCTTTTTTTGTATTTAACTTCTTTAGTAATTATGGACCTAATGACACTTTTGAAAGTGTCATAATGTCCATTTGCAAAAAGTCATAGTGTCCATGGACGTTATGACACTTTTGAAAGTGTCACAATGTCCATGGACACTATGACACTGGACGTTATGACATGCCACCTCATATTCTATGCACACTTGTTCATAACTTCAGTTCAGCACTATAAGCATGTTTTATGAACAACTGGGCATAGATTATGAACAATATTTTCATAGATTCTGAACAACTGGGAAAAGACTATGAACAACTGTGTATAGATTATTAACATCATTTTCATAGATTGTGAACAAATAGGAAAAAAGTTTCATTTTATTTTCAAATGTCTTTATTTCAAAGTACAAGTGCTTAATAATTATATATTTCTAAATAATATTAAATGATATATAACCAGGGCAAGAAAGTTCATGCACTTAAAATCGCAAAATATGCGCATAAAACATGCACTAAAAATCGTAAAATATGCAAAAATAAAAGTAAAAAATATGCATTAAAAATATATTTATTTAACCATATTTAACAAAAAAAAACATAAATACATTTCATTTTAAAAACTTAAAACATAGTTTAAAAAGTAGTAGTAGGTCAAGATATATTTACATATATTTACATTTTTTTTTAAGTTATCAAATGTAAAACTCATTCTATTTGGTCTTCAAACAGTTTTAAGCATTGAAAGTGTTCGTTCGACATCAACGGATGTAATAGGTGGATATTTAAAAGTGGTCATTTTAAATATTGTCTACAATTTTTTCTTTACTGGAAGGTAAATTAAAAATATTCTTTTTTAAAACTGCATAAATTTTGGCTTTTATTTTTTCGCCGATTTGACCTTCTACTTTTCTTATTTTAATGACAGCGTCATCAACGAGTTTAACCGAGATGTTCAATGATTTAAACCCCTGAAGTTGGGTTATTGTCTCGACTAGAAACCCATTGTTTGAGTGTATAAATTCTAATTGAGCCTTTATATTAGGTACATTTAAAATATTGTTTCCTTTTTTATCGCGACTGCATTATTTTCATTAAAATTATTTACCACATCTTTAAATTCTTCAAAATTTTTGGCATAATACTCAACTGCCTGCAACCAGGTACCCCATCTTGTTATACATGGTTGAAACGCAAAGGTGACTTTAAAAGCTTTCATGCATGGCATGAGCTTAGCATGTGACATGTAACATTTTTGAGTAAGATATCTTAAAAAAAAGGGCAAGTAGAGTAAAATTTTATTTTTATTAAAGGATTCTAAAAGAGAAATTGAATCTTTGAAAGTTCGAGCTATTGAAGCATGATCCACCTTTTCCAACTTTACAATATTTAACAAAAATTTGTGTTTACTCTGTTCTTCTTCTGCATTCAAGATCTTCTTCTGCATTCAAGATCCCAATTACGTAGACAACGAAACGTCCTTCAGTGTACATTGCTTCGTCAATAGACAGCCACAAATTATGTCACTTAATTCTTTCAACAATGTCACATAGTTGTATAGTGTACAACTTGGCGATATAAGTTTTTATAAGGGTTGTTTCCGTAGGAATGGTTTCATTGTTATATTTGTTTAAAAAAATTCTATAATTTTGGTTGATTAGCTTATATAAAGGTATATCTGCAGACACCAGAGCATTATACAATTCAAAACTAAATTTGCTAGTCTTATCCCCAAAAGTTGATTTTCTTGAAATTAAAGTTTGCGAAACGTGTTCATAAATCTTTGCGTTTCTGGCTTTGAAGGTGCTGATTTACTTGAAATTTTTAAATGAAACACCTTTTTGTAAACTTTGCAAAAAAGTACTTTTCCCTCTATTTTAAAAACTCAAAAAAAACACTTATTTAAAAGATTATTTTTTGATATTTTTTCTTTTGTCATTTTTTTCCTTAAAAACAATTTATTTTTTTTTAATACTTTTTGGATTTTAGGTCATACTTCTTACACTGTAAATCAAAAATATTATGTTGAGTTCTATTTTTTCTTCGCCGAACATTATTTTTATTTGCTGCTTCTTCAAGTAAAAAAAACCGCGAACAAAATGAAATGTCAAAAACTGTTTTATTGTTACTTCTACAATTATGTGCACAATTATACAAATTGTACAATTTTTGTATGTGCTACTTTTTAAAAGTAAAAGAAACAAGATGAATTTATAATAAAATGTAGGTAGTTCAGTACCAAACACCAACATGTTGTTTTTGCTCCTTGAAAATATCGAAGTTAGCAGATTTTCCCATACTATTTTGACTGTTTCAGGGCTGAAACAACTATAGCCAGCTGATTCACTGACTACACCTTATAATGAATTCGCCTTGAACAGAAAGATATTTCTAAACAAAAAACTAAGAAAAGAGCAATTTGTTTTTTTATAAATATAACAAAATATGACGAAAAATGTGAATTTATAACGAAATATGACGAAAAATATGCATTTATATCAAAATATGCAAAAACATGCATTTAAAGCAAAATATGCAAAAATATGCACTAACAAATTGATGCCATTTTACTGGAAATATTGTGATTCGCAAAGATATTAACTTTAGGTGGGTCTCAGAGTGCCGACAACAAACATGCATTTGCATGAAGTCCCTTGCCCTGTATATAACACACTTCAACTACTGTCGCCTCTAAACCGGCACTCTTGACACAAAGAACATAAGTGAAACTAACTTGCATTTAATGCATAGTCATTATCCATATGAGCACGCATTGTTCATAATCTATGCATAAATAGGCACAACGTAAGAACAAGATACACACATATCAAAATGTTGGGCAAAATCTATGCACAAGTGAGCATAACTCATGAACAATAAGTGTTAATACTCGTTCATGCACAATGTTCATATATTATGATCAATTGTGTTTAATTTTCAAATAATTAAGCTATGAACAATGTTCACAAACTGTGAACATTTTTTGTGTATAACTTATGCACAATTTTAATAGATTGTGCAGAATTTATGATTATTAGGCATAATTTATGCGCAAAATTGCATATTCAAAAATGTACCTAAACATTTTATAGTTATGAACAGCTTGTGCATAAATAATGCACTTTGATTCCAGATCAGATTAAAAATAATTGAAATTTATTACATTTTTTGAATTCCTTAATTTTTTTTTTGCAAAATGTTTTTTTCCTCCCACATTTTTAATTTTACTTTCTGCAATATTAATTAATTTAACTTGAGTGTTAA
Organism: Pollenia angustigena; assembly: GCA_930367215.1. NCBI lineage: Eukaryota > Metazoa > Arthropoda > Insecta > Diptera > Polleniidae > Pollenia > Pollenia angustigena. The sequence goes on along the minus strand of OV884056.1, from coordinate 44,670,172 downwards.
GTAAACTTAATTTCTCCTAATTAGTTACTGTTTCACCAATATATCCGTAGTTGGAAAATTTAGTATTTCTTTTACCTGTTTAATTGTATAATCATCGGTTTCAACAAGTTCTTCAAACATTATTAAATTACTCAATAAAGTTTTTTGAGTAGAAATCTGAAGCGTCTAGCCTGGCCCCCTCTTGTTACTACTGGCTACTGTAGAAGGGGAACCAAAGGGCTACATTTCATTAAAAATTGCAATTTTATCTAATTTCTTCTGCAACGCGGTATAACCCATGTGACATGCAAGTATCTTGTAACTGTTTTGGATAAAATATTTTAAGCCCATTGGAAGCCGATTTAGAACAGAAGGATCTTTTGTGGAAATCTTGAAAATCTTGTATTGAAAGCAAAGTTGCTGAAGACAAAAAATTTGTTGGAGGTTTTTTTGTGTATTAAAAAAATTGTTCAAGAACTTTTTTTAAAATATAGAAATTAAAGAATAAATCACTCAAATTATGCAAAAATATGCATTTAACACCTAAATATGCATTTTCACCCAAATATGCAACAATATGCAAAAACGAATCGATGGCATTTTAACGCAAATTTAATGATTCGGAAAGATAATTCGTCGGCATAGTTTTTAGACTTTAGACTAAAAACATGAATTTCCATGTAAATCGCATCCCTTGTGATTACCCTTAGTGTTTTGCTTTACGTTTTTATCATTTCTAAATATGAAACCTATACCAAAATGTCATAGAAAACAAAAAAAGTTGCAGTGTTACTGCTAAACAAAAAGAATATGCGTGGAAGCGTCTGTGTACAATTTATAATAGTCATTTTCCACAAGAAAAACAATTTAAGTTATAATTTTCAATGAAAGAACTGTTGCCTAACTAGCGGTTAACCAATAACATTTGATGGTTTAACTAACGGTTTTTATTAACCATGATATAATATTATATTGGTTAAACTATTGCTATTACACAGAAAAAATTATTGCCGAATTATTTTCAAACAAACGCTTGTTTGAAAATTTTTTTAATTTCTACAAATTTTTTTACTGTTTCAATTAATATTTTTGTTTGATTTTTATTTAACCAACAAAAATGTTGACAACTATTCAAAAATATAATACACGCGTTATTGGTTTCAAGTTTTAATAATTTTGTATGAAATATTTAACGCTTTTTAATATTGTCGTCTTTTTGCATTTTTTTATTTGATTGTAAGCAACACTTCCTAATGTGAAATATAAGAACTACAACAAAAAACACATACAGTCTATTTTTGGACACTTTAAAAAAGTACAACAGTAAGAAAGATGAAGAGGTTTGAAGTAAAAAAAAAAAACAAAAAAATAGGTAACAAAACGTTTCACTCTTTTTAAACAACAGAAACAACAACAACATTATAAGAAACAAAATGAATTTTTGGTTGGTTTCAAAGTTTGTTAAAAAAAACCAAAATCCCGTATTCAATTTTTTCAAACTGTTTGCTTAAATACATCAAATACAAAAATATAATGATGACGAAAAACATATCGAGTCGATCTGTCGCCGTTTTTGGGTTACATTTCTTCTTCATTAGCAAAGGAAAGGATACAGCAACAGTGAGTGATTACCAAAAACATTGTGTGTATAAAAAAAGACTTCGTTCAAAAATTATTTCAACAAAAAAATGTGTCTCAAAGCCAGCCGGCCGCTCTGCTCTCTCTGTCATCATCTTCTAATACAGTGCCAGCTTGTGCGCGCATCATTGCTTGTGCAAAAACCTTTTTTTTTTTTTTATTTTGAAATTTAGTATATGAATTTCAGTAAACTTTTTGTTTGATTCAGTTAAATTATTTGTTTGAAAAAATTAGTGTTTTTTTTTCAATAAACAAAATGCAAATAAATTGTTTGAATATGCGAATTTGTTTATAGGACCGATTTCAGACAAAAAATTGTTTGGTTCTACAAATTTTTTGTTTGAATTGGAGAAATAATTTTTTCTGTGTAGCTAACTATAGTTTAGAAAAAAGTGGGACACATAGAAAAAGTCTACTGTTGCTTAGATTAGAATTCAAAATAAAAGCTTTAGTTTAATTAAGGAATTTTAATTCAATATCATATACAGCCTTGATCTGAATTTAACACTCGACCTTTGGTTAGGAGCTGGAGCTAACTAACCTCCGCTGTTTTTGGAAAAATGCTAGTAGCATATGTTGAATAGCAACCACACTTAGCGATGATTTTCCTTTTGCGGCTTTGTTTAGTAAACCACAACGTTAACAACATTTTTTGTTGTCAACATTTTTATTGGTTATATAAAAGTCAAAAAAAAATATTAATTGAATCAGTAAAAAAAATTTGTAGAAATCAAAAAGATAATTCGGCAATAATTTTTTCTGTGTACTAAAGGTCCCGACCAATGTCAGTCCGCTTCCAACAAACCACGACCAACTGACTCCCGTTTACCAGAAAGGATTTTTGGTCAGCCGCGATTACATGAGATCGTAAAGGTTTCTGAAGATCTGTCAATTTTGGATTTTTGTCGAATCCCAGGAATTAACTGCACTTGACTTCCTGGATGATCCCTGACAAGAAATCCTATCTGGTACCACGGGACACGTCATCGTAAGGACTGTTTGTTGAGGCGGGAAATTCTTTCTGCCTTTTAGGGAGATTGTCTTTGCGGAAGTTTCGCCCGTCCGCTGACAGGATACTTTCTGTAATCACGTGGTGGTTGTGGTTTAAACCCAAAGTTGCGCAAAGGGGATTCCTGAAAATTATACTAAAAGGCTGATTTTTTACCACTTGTAAAAGAGTGTTTTGCCTGAGGGAGGTTTATCCCTAAGTACTTTTACTATTCAACAGAAGCTGCTGACATTTTTCAAAAAGCAGTGGAGGTAGGATATCCCCAGCTCCTTAATAAGGGGCGAGTGTATAATTCTTCTGTCATCATTCGAAGAACACCCTTAAGGCATTAAGGCCAGAGGTTTTTGAATATATTTTTATTTATATTTTGAAATTGGATTCCACTGTTATAATAATTCAACGAAAATTAAATCACCATTTCAGAAAGATTGTTTCCGATATAACGTTATGCAATTATATACATATATGTATATTCTCAATTGGGTTAAGATCAGAATGTCATTGTGGCTGTTACTGTATTAAAAACCCGATGATTTAAACAATTCCCTTTACTGATAAACTATTTTATTTCCACTACTGCACTTTACAGTAGGTGTTGTTCCTTAATTTGTTCATTCAACACTGATCCTTTTTTGGGCCCTTATAAGCCCGTGCTCTTCTTTAAATATTCGAGAGACGTCTTTTCTGAATTCACTGAGTGCCCCGGTAGGCTAGCTAGTACTGAGCTAGTCTATCAACCCCAGGGTTACGGGTTCGATTCCCGCCAGAGACTCTGGTTTCTTTCCTGCAGACAAGCGTCAAGCTTCGCGGGAATTAGCATAGGGAATTAAAAAAAAAAAAACTTTTAAAATGAATTACGATCTTCTCTTATTGTTGTCTTTTTGTGCACAGTATAAACATGCCTGGGCAAAAAAGGCATGACTTTAATGTATTGTACACACAGAAAAAAATACCCATGTAAAATTAACATGGAAAAATGTTGATTGAGAATCATGTTAAATTTCAGAAAAATTATGCCCTTTACTTAAATTTATCATTATTTCATATTAATTTTTAATAAAAAATATCAAAATAACCTTAAATTACGTTTATTTAATATAATTCACTGTTAAAAAAATATAAAAAAAATATTAAAATATAAATAAATCTGGATTCAATATTGAACCCACAAAAACCTGTTTTGTATTAAAATCAAAAGTTTATCTTGTTAAATTAACATGCATACCTACTTAATTATGTACATTTTTTATTTTCACTTTTAAAATATGTTATAAAAAGAAGACAATTCCCGTATTCTTTTAATTAAAATTGTTTATTTAAATAGTACATCAAGTTTTCAAAGTTGAATGATGACCATATCGGGCGACAAAATAAGTGAAACATGTGTTACAGGGTTTTGAATTATTCTTACATAAATGCAAATGTTGTCTGAAGCTTCTTCACACTGTTAAAATACACTCAAACCCATTTGATTCTACATGAAATTCACGTTGTTTCAACTGGAAATAACTTTCATTCAACGTGATTCCGATTGTTATTTCAATATAAATTACATTTTGCTCTAACTTTACTGCAATGTTAAATTAACATGAATTATAGTTATATCAAAAGAAAAAAATGTTGTTCGCAGTTATTGTAAAATCAGGTTGAATTAACATGAAACCCGTATGAAGCAAAATCACCACCGAACAAATTTAAATCAACCTTGTTTTCGACGTTTTTAACTTGATTTTTTTCTGTGTGTAGGCGAAGAAGTAAAAACGCCAGCATTAACAGTCGGAAACTTGTATTAACTTTTTTTAAATTAATTAAACTGGAACCCATAACTAGTATTTGCAATTTTTGAAAAAATAATTTTTTTTTCTTAAATTTCTTTTCTCTCAATTCCATTTATTTTCAATTAAATCTTGTAAGGTTTAAAAATAAATATTTATTATTTTTTTTATTGGCCCAGGTCAAGATCTTCACTTAATAAATATTAATATTTTATTTATTAACAAACATATCGCACTGGTTCCTTTAAAGAGAGTCAACTCAAAACTTTTCAATTTACACTTTTTGCAAGAAATCAATGTACGGTGGTCATACCTACGCACAGTAAAAATCTTAGATAAATTTCTCTAGTATTTTGCATATTTGTAGTATAACCCCCGTATTCATAAACAATTTTTAAATTTAACAAACGTTCATTAAGGAAAATTTTCAAAGAAAATTTGTTCTGCAAGCCTTTATAAAATATTAAAATATTTTTATGAATACAGGCATAAGAGTACATATAAAAAGAAAACCGTTTTTGTCTCTACCGAAAATTTATAAATTTTAAATTAACGCCCTTTTAGAGCAGCCAGTGCGATAAGTAAACATATTGATTGAAACAAGTTATTAATTTCTAATATATAACTCTGCTGACAACTTCCATTTAAATGTTAATTTAAACAAAAAATATCATGCCGTTTTTTTTTTTAAAAATCTTTAAAGTCTCTAAATGTGCCGGTTTATTTTACCGGCAATATTTGTTTATTTCCCTGATTACTGGTTTGCATTGAAATTTATTTTATTAATATAATACATACTATAAATGTTTGCAGTAGAATTTTTATTTTTAAATGAGTTTTGAAACAACACTAAAAAAACGTTTGTCGTCATAACGATTTTTATTACTTAATTCAATTAAATAATAAATATTTTTATAGAAAATTAAGACAATTTGAATAATACATCAGCAACAGTAAATATTGTTACAAGTAGAAGTAGAAAAATATCCTTAAACGTAGATTTTTGTATCATCCAAAATAGAAGCGTAGGACAAAAATCGTACTTTTTGGTACTATTTTAATCAGCATTTTTCATATAAGAAAATGCTATCAAAAAACATTATTATTATTTTCTAAGAAAAAAAAGTTATATAAAAAACCTCCTTTGAAAACAAAAAGCAAATTTGTAAAAGTTTTAGTTAATACTAGTGCTGGGATACTATCGATATTTTCTACTATCTATATTTATCGATAGTTAAAATTTTACTATCGATATATCGATATTACTATCGACTGAATGTTTGTACTTGTGAAGGAAAACTTTAATTATTTTTTTATAAGGCTACAGTCCGTTGTTTTTATCACTTTATTGAATGTATGAGACGTATGTATGTATATACGAACGCTAATTTAGATGGCAGTTTTTAAAAATTGATAAATACCTTTCTGAAGGAACCGAAGTAACAGGGACTATAAGATATTCCATTGCAACTTTAAAAAATTTTCTAAATTCTAAACCCAAAGGTAATCAATCTGGCGGACTTATCCTCTAATGGTCGTTCATTGTTTTGTCCTATGCTTGCAATTGGATTTGCATTTTTTTACAACATTACAAAAATTAATGTCGGTAGCATCAAAATTGAGGTAGTCAGTGGAAAAAAAAATATTTGACATTTCAGTCCCTATATAAACATGTACAAATTTCGATTTAAAGGCCTTTAATAAGCAGTAAAAAGCACTGCTAAGCAATCCATACAACTTGCCATTCTTGTTGTTTGTATTCATTGCTGTAATTCAGCGCGAACTAATAATAGCAAGTAATAATTTGCGGCAAAAAACTGTGTGTGAATAGCTGCTGTTAGATGTCTTCATAGATGTATTTTAAATAATAAAAATATCGATATTTTTATTTTTCCTATCGATATTTTCGATATTATCGATAATCTATCAATAATTTCCCAGCACTAGTTAATACACTAAGCTGAAATTTTACATGTTTTTTTTTTGTGATAAGTGGGCACCGTTTTAGCCTAATTCGGGTACCCTGAAGCCAGTGGTGCCAACCATTTTTTTTAAATTAACTCTTGTTTTTAAGATATACCGTTATTTCGAAAATTATTTCGAGGAAGTTGCACAAAATATCGCACAACTATTTCAAAAGTAACTCAACTCAAAAAACTTCGTTTTTCAGAAATAGAAAAAAAACGGTTTTTGTTAAAAAAAAAAAATAGTTAAAACAAAACTTTGGACCATTTAGTAGAAAATCCATACGGATTATGATTTACAAAGTTTTTTTTATAATATTTATACACTAGATAATGAAACATTTTTAGTTGTGTCAGTTTTAATGATGTATTATTTGCACAAGTTTCCGTATTATTTTAAGTTATGTCATTTTAGCTGAATTATTTTCAAGTTTTGACACTTTTGCCAAATTCTAAACTGAAACAAGTCTAATTATTAAAAACCCTAACAAAGATTTGTTTTATCAAAAGTGTCACAAATCGAATTAAGACTATTAAGCACTTAGCAGTAGGGATCTACTTCTTTTATATTTTGTGATACAACTTAAAATAAGTCACTTGATTGAATTACAACTTTCACAAAATCAAACATAACCCCGGGTCTTCACGTAGCAATATTTATTGCGGCAAACGTCAAATTTGATTGCTTCATTAAATTTGCGACGTATAGACCGCAAATTGCCATGAGTGGCAATCCATTGTGCAATGATTGCTCTCCTGATTGCTTGAGCAATTATTGCTTAGCAATCTGCTGTCAAATCTGTTGTAATTTATCTGATATTTCATTTCTCTGTACGGTTGTTTATTTATTAGTGTGTTTATTTAATAAAAAAGCAATCAAGAAAAAACGCCAAGTGAAAAAATACTTCAACATACTTAAATAAACGTCAATATCAACAAAAGCAAACGACGAATTTGTTTTTTTTTTTTTTTTTTTTTGTATATTTTTATTTTTTCAATAGAACAATACAAGTTTTAGGTTTTTTTTCATACGCAAATAAACAAAGAAGTAATACAAAACACAGCTAAGACAATTACAATTAATTATTTTATTAATTTAAAAAAGAAAATTTAACAACTACTTCAAAACACAATATAAAACATTTGTTATAAATACAGCCACAAAACTTTATACAACTACTCGCGGTGAAAATTGCAAATTTATGGCAAAGCAATTTCAATAATCAACAATTATTGCTCCATTGTTCTGCCGACGTTATTGCTTGTACTTAGCAATAAAAATTGCTACGTGGAGACCCAGCGTAAACAAAGACATTACTGTTTAGTCCCCTTTTAGACAGGCAAAGTTTACTTTGCAAAGTCTTGTGTAGTTCCCTTTTAAGCTTTGTTTGGTGTTTAGACACACAAAGTTTAATTTGACAAATTTTTGCTTATTCGTTGTTGCAGCCAACTTCAGATATAGGGTTGATAAATGGCATTTTTTAAAATGTACTTAATACAGAAAAAAAATTTATATTTTTTACGCTAATTATACTTAATGCCAAAAAAATATTTTTTACAAGTTTTATTATTTGCATAACAAAGAATTTACATTAAAATGCACTCGTGCTATACATTTATATTTGAAATATACCTTTGGCAATTAACAAAAAAAAAAATTAAGTAAATAATAAGGAATTTAGACGAAGAAGCTTAAGCTTGTTTTTTAGATTTGAAAGTGGAACAGGATAAAAAAATGTTTTACCTACCCAGTAAAAACTTCGCCTGCAAAATAATGTGTTAAGTAATCAGGAAAATGTTAAAATACTACTTCCAATTCTACTGAAAGAACCAATGAATTTTACAAGGAATGTCCCAAAATGAACGCATTTTTATGTAAGTCATTATTTTTTTCCTACATACATCTGAAAAATAAGTAGTTATAGAAGTAATTATAGTAGTTATATAGAAGAAAGCTACAAAATAATTAGTGAAAGAAGCTATTCATTTTAAAAAAGTAGGCGAAGTTTTTACTGGGTAGTAATGCCCGTCTACTAAAAATATCTAGCTGTGTATAGATATCTATGGTGCAAGAAATTTTTCATAATTTTAACACGTATGATTTGCTTAGACCCCTTTCACACTCGGCAAGTTACTTGCGCAAGTCTCTTGCGCAACTCTTGGTTTGTAGTCGTCAGCGGTAAGGTCGGGGTAAGGAAAAAAAAATTTCTACAGACTTTGTTGTTCTCGGCAAGTAACTTGCCGAGTGTGAAAGGGGTCTTACTGGTTAAAGTGTATTTTATGTTCCACCATCGATAAAAATACAAATGTTGTCATATTTAAAAGAAAACTTAAAGGAAAAAACTTATATCGGCATTTCCTCAAAATAGTCTACCAGGATGAAAAAATATAATGTTGATTATCATCGTCTTTATTGTTTATTTATATAAAAAAAAAGTCTATGTTTTTATAAAAGAGTGGTTTCATAGCATATCTCAGCTGTTTTACTTGAGGAAATTACGCTGAAAACTGGAACATTTTATATTTTCTAAGTATTTAAGCTACTTCTAAAGACATTTTTATACACTTATTTTACATGCAAAAAATATGTTATCTTTACACTCTTTCTTCATAATCTCTGCATTACAATCAATTGCAAAAGGAGTATTAAGATTTTTAATAAGGAAATTTGAAGATATTTATAGGAAAATGCATGGTGAAAAATCATACGTTCGCGACCCGTACGTTCGCGTCCGGTTCATAAGCTATTTAAACAAAAACCAAGAGAGATATTTTATTTTGTAAATACTGGATGGAGACGTACATTAATACACTCTTAAAATAAATTAATCACTTTTGAATATTCCGTTCCATTAAGCAGATTTTTACATTTCAGTACTGTCAGCCAAAGTTTACTTCTATTTTGCGTACGTTCGTGACCACATGTTTATAACTATGTATCATTATAAAAAATTTAAACTCGATGACATCCATCATTTGCACTAAACTTAGAGCTACCCAATTGCCAAAAAAAAAAAGAATTATAGGAAAAGTTTTGTTTTCTATATTATTTGTAAATCAAAAGCGTACGAACGTACGTTAGTGACCCCAGGAAATGCCCATATATAAAATATTTAATTAAAAAATTACAACAATCAGGTATAGTAAGGAACATAAAATTATTATTTTTAAATGTTATTTATTCTTATTTGACCTTTATTTTTATAATAACTTTTTAATTATTTAAGCTTGAGGTCTTTTTTTTATGAACTTCGCTTTTCATAAGGACCCAGAATATATCTACTTTATAGGGTGTAGGATCAATATTGTAGAAATTACAAACGGAATGACAAAGTTATATATACCCTTTTACCTTCGGTGAAGGGTATAAAAAAAATAATTTTTGGGATTGCAGTATTTTGATCATAACTTAGCCATTTTTAAGCCGATTTGAAAGATTTAAATACCGACGTGCTTAGGAAGAAATTTACCATTTACTTGACTTAAAAAGTTTGGACTCGGGAAGATCTATGATTCCCAAAAATGGATATTTTAATAAAAAAAAATTTTATTTTGGCCATAACTTTTTTGCATCTGAACCGATTTTTCCGAAATTTTCAGAAAATATTTTCTACTAAAGATTTCCGGTCTTTTGATATATAAGGTGTAACCATCGGTCATATAGCAGTGCACAAATTCAGGTTTTTATGAAGTTTTTGATATTTTTTCTACGGGAGGTACCACGCCCACTTCTCCAATCCCGCCCACATTTTGTAGGATGGTGTGTATTGACAACCTTATTGTGTGTACCTAATTTGGAAACTTTGGCTTTTTCCGTTCACCAGATATACAGCAAAAAGTAATAAAAATACAACAACAACAATGGATTTTTTTAAAAAAATAGAGGTAGTTGTGGTTTTTTGCTCATAACTCAGCCATTTTTTAACCGATTTGACAGATTTATATACCGACGTGTTAAAGAAGAAATTTACCATTTACCTTGGTTATAAAGCTTGGACTCCGGGAGATCTATGGTTCCCGAAAGTGGGTATTTAAAAAAAAAAAAATTTTTGGTCATAACTTTTTTGTATCTGAACCGATTTTCCCGAGTTTTTTATAAAATATGTTCTACTAATTTCCGATATTTTAGTATATAAATCATATCCATAGGACATATGGCAGCCTTAAAATTTAGGTTTTTATAAAATTTTTAATTTTTTTTGTACGGGAGGTACCACGCCCACTTCTCCAATCCCGCCCACATTTCGTAGAATGGTGTGTTTGGCAACCTAAATGTGTGTACCTAATTTGGAAACTTTGGCTTTTGCCGTTCCCCAGTTATACAGCAAAAAGTAATAAAAATACAACAACCACAAGGGATTTTTGGGAAAAATTAGAGGTAGTCGTGGTTTTTTGCTCATATCTCAGCCATTTGTGGACCGATCTGGCTAAATTTCAATAGCAAAATTATAATAAGAATACCTGACAGAAAGATACCCCAACGAAGCTCCCATCATATCTGGGGTCTTCGGAAAACCCATTTCAACAGACAGACGGACAGACGGACAACCGGATTTGAACTTCGCTTTTCATAAGGACCCAGAATATATCTACTTTATATATATTTATTATTTTGGGAAAATAATAAATATAATATTTTTTAAAAAAAAGACCTCAAGCTTAAATAATTAAAAAGTTATTATTATTATTTTTAAAGAAGATGAAAATTCGTTTGGTATATGAAATAAGTTTTGTTACATATTTCTATACATATTAAATTTTTTTTATTTTAAACTATAGCAACAAGATTCATAAGACTTTAGCAATAATTTGTTTGAATTAAATTCGATATAGTATTTACATAAAGCCGATTTCTTTGCTTTGTTTTTATCATATTTTGGTAGGAAAACGCGTTTGCAATTTTTAAATTGTACTAAATTTGCACTGGAGTACTTTATTACTTTTGCACTGCTAATAGTAGTAAAAAAAGTACAATTGTACTACCAAATTTATCATCCCTGCTCAGAAATAAACTACGAACGAAAAACAAAAGGAATTTGCGAGTACAGCAAAGTTCGTACTTCCCCGCTATTCTCTTTTCCCCTCCCTTCCATAAACTCAAGACTTTGCAAAGTAAACTTTGCCTGTCTAAAAAGGGACTTAGCAACAGTTAACAACAACAAAATACACTGATATATTTTTTTGAAGATAAATAAGTGTATTGTGCATAATTTAAGCATATAAACTCGAAAAGTGAACATTTTGAGTTGAGTCACTTTTGAACTCAGTGTGCAATATATTCACGTAACTCAAAACCGTTAAGTTAATTAAACAAGTAAAAAAACGAAATTTCGTTAATACGCGAAGCCGTTTTAGAACATATTTTTTGGCAAAGAAATCATTTTTTCGCAAAATTTATGGCGTTTTCTTTTCTGAGTAAAATTCTGCATTTATTCTGCCTTTTAAATTTTTTTATGTTCTTTTCTAAAAAACATGTGTTATTTTAAAAGTGTAAAGCGTTCTTTTCTGATGATGTTCCTTTAAAATTAAAAAAATATGCTACATGTTCAACACTCATTTTAATTAAAGGGGCATGAGTGCAGTACTAGATCAAGGTGGATTCAGTACAAGGTGGTGGCAAGTTTCGAGCCGTAAACACTAACAATACAATACAAAAAACATCTGTTGTTTCTGTTGGCTTTGGATTGTTGTAGTCTTGCGACCACCTGTAATTGAATTAACCTTGCGCTAATTGTACTTTATTGTTTAATGCCGAAATTTGTGTTCTTTTGTAAACGTAAAATATGAAACACTTCTTAAAAATTAGGGGAGCATTTAAAAATGTTGCCAAGTCACATGTAACACTTATGCAACACCTTTTTTAGAAAAGAAAACGCCATTAGACATTTTTTTTTTAATTTATAGAAAACTTCCTAGGAGTCAGTCTGTTTTTCTGTATATCTTGGTACAAGCATCCTGGTTATTAATACACAACATCTGACGAAATGTGAGCGGTATTGGAAAAGTAGGAAAGGCAGAAAATGCAGGGGTGTGCTGGAAATCGAAAACGCAAGAATTTGGAAGCTTTTTGAAACACTTTTGATCCAATTTTTGTTATAAAATTCTGTTAAATAAAGAAATATTTGTCATAAATGTCTTTTATTGCAGAAATCTTATTAAAAAACGACTTTTAAATTTCTTGCGTTTTAGGTTTTCGATTTCCAGCACACCCCCCAGATAGATTTATTTGTATCTATAGAACAATATTTATATAACTTTCTGTTCTTATTGCAACATGGTGCAGGGTATATAAGATTCGGCAGAGCCGAATATAGCACTCTTACTTGTTTGTTTTTAAAGTTATCTAATGTATAACATGCGAAAAAGTTATATTCCATAAACATATATTTTTTTTCTTCTCTACAGCCGATGATCCCAAGCCCTGCAAATATGGAGATAGCCAGTGCATAACCACAATTATAGAATATTTTCTAAACCAAAAGGGCCAGGGCGATAGTTCGATTAATTTGGTTAAAATTGATCCCTTAGAAGTGACAAAGATTTCTATTAAACAAGGAGCAGAAAGCCCGGTCAATATAGATCTGACCTTCATCAATAGCAAGATTTATGGTCTTTCAACTGCTAAAGTTACTAAAGTCAAGTAAGTTGGATTTGGACGGTGTAAAAGCTTTGACCAAAGCGTCAATAAAATTTCGGTTTACGGCTTGCTCGGTATTTAATATCATTCGGCCTTATTGAGTAAGGCGTTGTCGTTAACGAGTGAGTCGTTTTTTGAAATTAAAATAACACGCAACCAGTGTTATTTACTCTATAACAAAAAACAACTTACTCGTTAACGACAACGTCTTACACAATAAGGCCGATTTTAATTAAACAAGAATTTATTGTAACCTTTGGTCGAAAATAAAATTTCCCCTTCGCCGCGGGGGCCTGTCTTTATGCATATTCGAACTTTTTATATCTTATTTTATAGAGGGTTTGGCAAAGACATGACAGAAAAACATGAACTTACTTTAACGGCTGAACGGCTAGATCTTGTAGGTGATTATACTATCAAAGGCAGAATCTTAGTATTACCCATAACCGGTACGGGTACGAGTAACATTACGATGGGTAAGTTTAATTTAAAACTACATATGTATATATTTCATTTGAATTACATATAACATAAAATATTCTCTAAATTTTAGCCAATGTTGATCTTATTATGAAATTTACTGGCACTCCTTTCGAAAAAGATGGCGCTACTTATATGAAAATCGATAAATTTCACTTGCGACCTGAACCTAGAAGGATGTATTTTAAAATTGATAATTTATTTAATGGCGACAAGGCATTAGGCGATAATATGAATTTATTCTTAAATGAAAATTGGCCTGATATTTTTAAGGAAATTAGTGGATCAATTGGTTCAGCATTTGGTAAAATATTTAAAAGTGTGATTTCAGATGTTTTCACCAAACATCCATATGATAAGTACTTTGCTGAATAAGTTGTGACGTAATATATGGAAATAATTGATTTCTTTTTTTTAATATTTACTCATAGAATAAAATTATTAAATAAATAGAATTAGAACGTTATGTTAATAGCTTAAAATTTAAATTTTGTTTATGTATATAAAAAATAATTTGTAAAAATACAAAAACCGACAGTTTATTACGAATTATCGGCAATTACGATTTATCGGGGTACGAATTATCGGGATTTGACTGTACATAGTTACATTTTCAACAAGTTGTTTACATTTATTTGCACCGTCGAAAGCAAATTTGTTTTCGTTGAAAAATTCGATGCACTTATAATACCAAATTAACATTCGATAGTCGATGTTCGATAGCCAGCGAAAATCGTCTATCGAATGTAACTCAAAGTAGGTGTTTTTATCAAGAATAAAAACTGGGAATTAAGCACGAATAACAAAATCTTTTGAAATTTTTATATATTTTATTTTCAACAATTGTTTTTTATGTTTTTTTATCGTTTTGGTAAATAAATTGAAAAATCCCGTTAATTCGTATTTATTTTATTTTAACCCCGTTAAATCGAAACCCCGCAAAAACGAAAACCCCTATATTTCGTAAGAAATGGCCGGTCCCTTGCGATTCCGAACTATCGGGATTCTACTGTATTTGTAAATTTTTTGTGTTCGTATACCAAATACCAAATTCTTTATCAGTTTTGTTCATTTTATGCAAGTCCAACCTCGTAAACAGCAATTGGAAACGCTCATATTCCTTATGGAACAAAATTATTTTTTGACCAAATGATTTGAGGCAAAGTTCAGCATGTAAAAAGTGGGATGAAGCCCCACTAAAGCTTAATTATTCGAAAACAACCCTAATTTCGTCAGGTTCAGGTTTAACTTTAATTTAATTTTTTAAATTTGTAAGCAAAAATTTTTTATTTTAAGTGGCAGTTGAACGATAATGTACTACTGTTAATTAACCAAATCACAATAGTAAATTTTTATCGAATGCGCGCCATAATACCAAATGAAAATTCGAGCTAATTCGACTACTATCGAAAATCAAATTTAGTTCATAATAGGCACCTGAAATTTGTTGTTGATGCGATAAGCTATTACTATGCGCATTTCACTGGTTGCTTAGGCCAGATCGTCAGAAAACTTCATCCAAAGATTTTAGAAAAACTAAAGATATTAAACAAATAAAACTGTTAAGCGAATAAGAATTATAAGCAACATTTCTACTTGTAACAATATTAAAGTTTAAACAAAAACATCAACAATTAGTATTGTGGTTATTTTGTTGAACTATTATGGTTTTTAATCCAAATTTTTAATATTTTTAATTAGGCTTAAGTTCATGAAATTTAATTTTCATTAAATTATTCTTATGAAGAAAGGAATTTTACAACATGAAAATTAATTAAAATTGTTATTGATAATCTTTCATTCTTGACGTGGCTCGGGCTCGAACCCTGGCCGGCAGGTTACCATGACATGTTTCGATCGCAACCACTCGATCTCCTCAGATGGATTTGCCGTCTTACACTCGCAGCCATCGACGACTGCTGACGTCAATAGTCAAACATCAATCCTTAAACCAAATTGTATTTTAACATTTGGTAGATCGAAATTTGCTTTCCTGAATGATTATCCATCTTAATTGATTTTACATGTTTTTTCCTTACTTCTGTTTTTTCGTACTTTTGTCAAGAATTTTTCTTGAAGTCCAAGTACATTTTTTGTTTTTTCATTTTGTCTTTCTCTTTTCTGTTGACCTTTTTCAGCACAACTTGAAGGACAAATGTACATATAGAGCTCGTGCCTTAGCTTTAACAATAATAAGTATTGTGGTTATTTTGAGAAAGACAAACTGAAAAAACAAAAAATGTACTTGGACTTCAAGAAAAATTCTTGACAAAAGTACGAAAAAACAGAAGTAAGGAAAAAACATGTAAAATCAATTAAAATGGATAATCATTCAGGAAAGCAAATTTCGATCTACCAAATGCCAGTTGGTATGATGAAAAATCCATGTAAGCAGTTATGGGAAGAGTTTATAGTGGAGTTAAATAGTTTGGGACCACGACAAAAACTTCTTTTAAACACTTATAATCTTCTTAATCTAATTATAATATTCTTGGCTCAGGTTTGGATACACTACAAGGCAAGTATAAAGAAAAAACTTGCCAAAAATAAAAGAAACACTCAAGTGACGGGGGAGGGCTATCACAAGAAGTTTTATTAAATAGCCTTAAGGATACTGTTTCGCAGCTCTTGTATTGCAAGTCCGGCCAAGTATTTGGTGTTGAAAATATTCCACCATCAAGTGACAATTTTACTGAGTCAGTTTAACCAATACTACAGCCAGAAGATTCGCCAACAGCTACCCCAACCAGAAGAGGAACTCATCCGGCACAAGAAAGTTTCGTTACTTATTAGGAATTCTTACTTGGCACTGGAAAGTTCAAGAGGGTTGGACTAATCACGAATTTGTCTTCTTGTATGTAGAGCATTCATACAAGAGTTTTCTTTTCCATCAACATAAACAAATTGACACTTATATCAATTATAAATACTTTTTATTCAACACAACAATTAGAAATACTTTTAGTTTAAAAAATTATTTAATTTTATAAAATTTTCACTTGTCAAACGTTATATTTAAAGTTGGCAAATCGATATTTTAAGTTGGCAACTTTAAAGCAAACTCAACTAAAAACAGTTGAGTATCACAATACCTAAAATTGGTTGTGCATAAGTTGGGTTGACTCCAACACGACCAAACTGAGTTGAGTGGAGAACCGCAATAGGGGCATAATATATATTGAGTACTGTTCTTCGTTTTATACAAATTTCTTTATTTAAGCGGCAAATAATGAATGTGAAAAAAATGCAACCCATTAATTTAAAAATAAGAGTGCTATATTCGACTAGGCCGAATGTAATATACACCTCGCCATGGTGCGATAAGAACAGAAAGTTATATTAATGCCGTTCTTTATATACAAATATATATATTTTGTGCCACGCCCACTTCTCCAATCCCACCCACATTTTGTCGGATGTTGAGTATTGATAGCTTAAATACTTGTAACCAATTGTGAAATTTTGGCTCTTGTCGTTCTCCAGTTACGCAGAAATCAATAATGTCTTTGAATGAGAAATACCACGACCACTTTTTCCATTTCGCCCATATTTTGTCAGATGTTGTGTATTTATATCCAAGAATAATTTGGAAACTTTGGCTCTTGCCGTTCTCCAGATATATAGAAATCAATAATGCCTTTGAACGGAATATACCATGCCCACTTCTTCAATTCCGCCCATATTTTTAGACAGCTCATGTATGAATAACTCAGCTATGACTACTAAACTTGGAATGAGGAATTGCCTTAAACGTTTATAATTTATTTTTCTTGTAAAATCTACAGTTGTTTCGACAATGTTGCATATTATGCAAACGGTTAGTAAGGTCTTTTAGCGTTTATCATATAATTTTTTTGTAGATAGGACCGTTGGCTGTAGGAAATATCGCCCCAAGAAAAATGGCCCAAAAACAAAATGAAAAATCGCCCAAATGAAGAATCGCCCAAAAGAACATGAAAAATGAGCCAAAAAGGTAAATATGAAATTTTGCCCAAAAGATACGAAAAAGAGCCCAAAATAAAAATGAAAAATGACCCAAAAAGAAAACACGAATTTTTTCCCAAAAAAAAAAAAATAAAAATTACCCAATTTGCAAAACAGTGTTTATTATTCATATAAATTTAGTAACTTACAAGTGTAAGAGAAAAACATGTTTTATTATGGTCGCAACCAACAAAACTATTTTTAAAGAAACTTATTTTACCATAATGTGGTTGTCGGTGACAATGATTTGGTTAAATTAAACATAATATGGGTCAACATTTTTTTAAAAATGATTTTGTTGTTTTTCTCTGGGTGCATATATTAAACATATAACGAAAACACTTTTGGGCGCAAGGATTTTCTCCCCTATGTTGTAACAAATACCGGCAGCGCTTACTAAAGCGTCACGGCATAGACGGCCTTCGGCCGGGCGCAAGGATTTTCTACTCTATGGTATAACAAAGACCGGCTTCGCTAACTAAAGCTTCTCTGCGCAGACAGCCTTTGGGCGCGCGCAAGGATTTTTTCCTTTATGGTATAACAAGTACCGGTTTCGCTAAGTAAAGTTTCTAAAATCTGCCTTGTTTCCGAACGAAGGCCGACTTCGCAGATAAGCTTTAGTTATCGAAGCCAATATTTGTTATACCATAGAGGAGAAAATCCTTGCGTCTGGCCGAAGGCCGGCTGGGCAGAGAAGCTTTAGTTAGCGAAGCCGGTTTTTGTTATACCATAGAGGAGAAAATCCTTGCCCCGGCCGAAGGCCGGCTGTGCAGAGAAGCTTTGGTTAGCAAAGCCGGTACTTGTTTTTATCAAAGCGGAGAAAATCCTTGCGCCCGGCCATAGGCCTGCTATGCTTTCGAGTTTGTAAGCTATGCTTTCGAGTTTGTCCACGGACACTATAACATGCCACCTTTTTGCAATATGTCCCGTTATCTTTA
Source organism: Pollenia angustigena (assembly GCA_930367215.1). NCBI lineage: Eukaryota > Metazoa > Arthropoda > Insecta > Diptera > Polleniidae > Pollenia > Pollenia angustigena. The sequence continues at coordinate 44,651,768 of OV884056.1, read as the reverse complement.
TAAATAACATTTAGGAATTCGTCGTATAGTAATAATTAATGATTTAGACAAATAGTATGCCCGAAAAAATGGGCTATTTTTCATATAATATTATAACGAAAAATAGCCCAACAATTTTGGGTCACTTTTCAATTTTACATGGAATTTTTTTGGGCGATTTTTCATTTATTTTTTTGGGCCATTTTTCTTTGGGCGATTTTTCCTACAGCCAGGACCGTTTGTATTTTGTCAATAAAAGCGCTAATTTTTGTTGATATATTCGTACATTTTTTGTGGACATTTGTATTGATGCAGTAAAACAGAATCAATAAAAAAATGTTTGGTGCGTTAGCGCCTTTTGCGTTTTAGGTAACGGTAAATGAATCCTTTTTTAACCGCTCGAGTGATAAATCAGTTTTAAATATCAATTGTATTTAAATATCAATTTTTTGTTTTTCATGTAAAAACAAAAACAAAATTACATATATGAAAATCTATATTTAAATATTAATTGATTAATTGATGAATTGGCCCTTATAATTTATTACACAGTACAACAGCCAATCTGGGGGGTGAGAAATTCCAAGTCAGGGTGATGGTACTAGGTCAGTATAGTAAAACCCTCAAAGGGTTTGGCGTTCGTATGTGTCAGTTTTTTTTTATGACATTTTTTTTCTTATCTTGATGTTTTTTCGCTTAGTTGTTACATTTTGGCAAAAACGTAGTTTAGCATAACTCGAGAACCACTTGTCCGATTTTGATGAAACAAATTTAGAAAAATTAAGAATTACAATTTCTCTAATCTGTTTCTATACCGTTTTCCTATATGTGCAACACTTTCGAAGTTAAAAATGAATGTATGAAGGGAAAAAAGTATTTTTTGCCTAAAAATTTAAATATTTTTTTTTTTAAATTCATAAAAAATCCAAAATGGAAAAAAGTGCCAAAACTAATTACTTTCGCGTAAAGTCACATAACTCATGAGCAAAAAAAGGCATAGATCATGAAAATCGATATGTGGCGCATATGCTGCGATTTAAAACTTGTAGCAATGCTTTGCGGTCTTCAAAGCGGCTATATAAAATATATGTGCTTTTTGTGCGATTGGGACACACGATTTTCCGGTGACCAATATGCATGCCACGGATGGAAACTCAGAGAGCACAGCAGGTTACAAACGGCCAATATTATTCGTGAGCCTCTAGTGCCGAAGGAGAAGATATTGCTGCCTCCACTGCATATTAAACTTGGAATTGTTAAGAATTTTATCAAAACTGTCGCCAAAAGAGATGAAGTTTTCTTGTGTTTGAAACTAATTTACCCGAGACTCAGCGAAAGTAAAATTAAAGAAGGTAAGTTATAATATCACATTCATTTCCCATGATTTTCCATCTTAACAAATTAATTTTTTCCAATCAGGCGTACTAAATGGTCCAGATATACGAAAGCTGATTAAAAGTGACGCATTCAACAATATTTTGATTGACGCTGAATTGAATGCATGGCAGGCAATCAAAGAAGTAATAGAAGGCTTGTTGGGAAAGCATCGTTCTAACAACTACGATGTTTCTGTCGCAAGGATCTTAAGAGCATTCTAGGAAATTGGTGTCCACATGTCCTTGAAAATCCATTATTTACATCATCATCTGGACTACTTCAGCAAACAACCCACCCGCCTCATTTTTTGGCTCATGCATTTTTTCTATAAACCTCATAAAATAAGGGGTTCTAGCGTATCGAAATCAAAAAGTCGTGCACTATTCCACCCCTAATATACATATGTATTTATTTTTTTTTTGAGATCACGAATTATTAAAACTTATTAATATTAATTATAATTAAAAAAAAGTAGTTATTATTAGTAGAAACTTGGTAAAATAAATTTTCTTTTAAGAAAAAAATTGTTAGTATTATTAAAGCATTTAAAAGCTCATCAGAGATTCTATTTCTAATCCTTGTTGATATCGAAAATGTGCTCTCGCAGACGTTGGTTTTATAGTAAGAAGCGCATCATACAACGATTATAAATTTGTTGGCCTGTTACCCGTGACTTCATAGACGTCAAATTTTTTTTTTTTTTAATTTTTTCAGGCTTTTGTATTTTCTTTACATTTATTTTTTTAAAATTTGTAGATGGTTCTGGTGTTGGTGATGGTGTATCGTGCACATTTTCATTTTCTACTTCAAGAAGCTTTTTAGACATTTCATCTTTCTTTTAGTAAAATATATATTTGTATTGCTTATCGCTCAAAAATATTTTTTCTTTCATTTAAAATTTTATATTAGTATTTTATTGGATTTAAAGGTAGGTTAGGGTATTTCAGTGTAGAAAAAGGCAAAAACATTATTATAAATCTTATTTATTCGTCATTTTCTACAGTATCGTATTCATTTTCAATATTAACGTTGCAAATGCCGTTTTCTTCAATTAAATTTAAGACTTTAATCAAAAAGGGTTTTTCGATTAGGTTTTCCTCATTCCTGTCAGAAGAGGGACTGACGTCAAAAGCAACCTGATTAGCACATATTGGTTGCATTCAATTCTTGAAAATTTTCTAGAATAATCCAGCCTGTATGTGAGAACATGTTTATTACGGGCTTCTGCCGCTTCTGCCGCTTCTGCAGAGAGTTGACCGATTGTCAAAATCGCCTCCCTTTTTACGGCTGATCCATGGCGCAACACCTTGTGAAATGTCGGTGACACATGGTGAACTTGATAAAGGGAACCATACAATTCAGCAGTATCCTTAATTTTAATACCAAAGCACATGGCATCAAGTATTATTTTTAACCGGTATATTAAATTTTTGTCAATCCCAGATACATATCTCTCCTGATCTTTCGTGTTCTTCAAAATAGCGGCTACCGGTATTCCCATCATTAGTGTTGCCTAAGGTATGTCCAACAATAAGCCCAGTTGGTCTCGCAAAAAATTAAATTTTATTAAAATTCTTCTTATTGAATTCAAAACAATCTACTAAAAAAATCGCAAAAAATTTTGGGGTGTATTGGGGTGGCTGTTTTTTGCTTTTTATATTTCTGGAGGATCTATTCTACAAAATACTACCAAATTTAAAGCTCAGAAATGAACAGAAATAGTTTGAAACCTCTGTGAAATAAGAAGATGTGTGTGTTCTTTTTTTGCATTTGTAGAGCTTAACCATTAAGGGCAAAAAAACTAGTTAATAATTAGAATCAATGTAAAACTTAAGTTTTATATAAAGCCCATACCTGATTGAACATAATCCATAATAGAAACTAACACAAAATCTACTTCATCACCATTAAATGAATATTTGAAGACACTTAAGTTTTGAGCGTATCGAAAAAATCATACGAACACGTTTTTCGAATGGTAACTTCCGACTGACTTTATGCAGCTGGTGAAAGGTTGAAGCGCGCCATGTTGGTTCTATTGTTTCGAGGGGTAACCTGACTTTTAAAAAATAACAGTAAAAAGGGTGTAGTGCTACTATAAAAAAAATTAATTTTGAGCGACTTTTAGGGCCAAATACCTGTCGGTAAGATGCTTACAAATTAATATTTCAAAAAATTTAATTTGAAATTCCCGAAAATTTGTGGGATTAATTTTAAAAAAATGTCCCGGGGTTCCCGGGAATTCTTTCCCGCGTAGAAACTCTAGACATGAGCAACGCATTTTGTTTGCACCTTTTATTTTCAGCTTTTCCGAAACTATTTTTTAAACAGCGCACCTTCTATTTGACAATATCCTAAGACGCATGAACTTGCGATTATTAAAAAAAAAAACTTAATAATAAATTTGAACCATAATTTTCTTGAAAAATACACAAAATTATTAATTTTATTAATTGACTAGTCGAATAACTTATCTACCTTGAAATTTTTTTTAATAAGTATTCCTGTATTTCTCTTATTTCTGCTTTTTCCATTTTTTGACGCTTTTTCTTATTTAAATTGTTTTATTATTTACAAAGTTCATCTTTAAACACTTCAATTTATAATATTTTTCAATTCAATTTAATTTATAATTTATTGAAACAAATAAAATCTGTTAAATATTTGTTAGAAATAACAGTAAAATATCTAATGGAAAAAACCCAATCTTTTAATAGTTTTGCAGGAAAAAAAAAATTTAATTATTTATTATTGTAACAATTTTACAAATTGCAAGTTAACTTGTTTACGTTTTATTTATTAATAATTACCTGTCGTAAAACAACAAATAATGCTGTATTTTAAATGATTAATATTAAGGAAATTTTATTGACTTTTATTAAACTGAACTAAAGGCTAAAAAATGTGTATTTTATTAAATGAAATTAGACGAGCATTCTGTTTCATCCTTTCTGATTCTAAAACTTTGCACGCACATTGTGTTACGAGAAATGGAACAAAGTTGCGTTCAAGTTTTAACTGCTTAATGTGCTGTTATTAAGAAATATTCAATATTAAAAATTTTTTTCTAATGAGGGACAAATGTGTCACAGTAGGCGTCAAGGGCTATGCGTAAAGCCAACATCTATCAATCCAAAAATGACAGATCTGCTTAAGATGCTAAAATTAAAGAAACCCCGTTACAATGCAACCCTTTTTGTTCATATTGAATAAATCCAGCAGTAGAGGAAAACAATTAAATCGCTAATTTCACAGTCCTGCAAAATTTTAAAAAGATTGAAACCCTGAGACTCAGATTTCCCAGCTTTATTTTAAGCCTTATCCCCAATTTGTGATTTTTCATCCCCAAAATAGCCATTTTCTAATCCTAAAAAAAAACATAATAGTGGTATTCACACCGAACTTGTTAATTTGTTACTCGGAAGTTTGTTAATTTCTTAAAGTTACCAACTGTGAACGACCCCCTTTGTAAAACTTTGTTAGTCTGGTAACTTTAAAATAAAAAAATCATTTAATTAACATACTTACTCTCAATGTACACGAAAATTGCCAAAACAAAAATATTTTTTTAGAGAGTGTATCACAAATTACTTTTTTATTCTATTTATTTAGAAACTGCAACAGCTGATTGTGAGTTACCAACTAACAACTATTTTATCAGGGGTGCCGTGTCGTTAATTTGTTGAATGTTAATCCAGTAGCGCGTTAAATATACAAAAACAAAATGCGAGTAAAAAAAGTAACGATTAACGACTAACAAACTAACAAGCTCGGTGTGAATACCACTAATATTTATTATGTCAATGGAAAAATATGCATACATCGATTTATTTAAATAAATCCATTTGTGTAATATAATTAAAACTAATGTTATTTAATCTTTGAGTTCTACATGTATAGTATGTAACAAGGGTAACGTAAAAACGCAAAAGAAAAATAATTATGCGTCAATACATATTTATCATTTCCAAAACTAGGGAATCCGTAATCTACTAATTCATAAGCCAATGCAATTTTGTTTAGCATGTTGTTTTTTTAAAAGTGCATTTAAGATTATTGAATAAATTTGTCACAGCAAGCTGCATTATTTTAAAGTGTGTATTTATTCTAAGAAGAGCTCCTAATAACTCATATTGTATTCTGTTGCAAATATTGATTTTGGTTGTATTCATTACAAAAAAGCTAATTCAACAGAAGAAACGCTAGTTGGTACAAAAAGCATATTTAAACCTATTTCAACAAGTTCTTGGAATAGTTTAAAACCGCAAAAAAGACTAAAATGTGTACCCACATCTTGGCCAAATCGGTTTTGCCATTGCGAAAATGAAATGTATACTAATATATTATCCCCAAAAATCCCCAGCGAAAAAAGAGCTTTTCCCCAAAAAATCCCCTGGGGATTTTCACGAATTTTTTTTATCCCCAATTACAAAAAAATCCCGAAAACTGGGAACACTGCTGAGACTTGCAAGCCCAGTTTTTTAAGTCATTAACACGTGCTTCTTTACATAAGTATTTGTGTTGTGGAAGTATCTAAAAGAGAAATCAGCTTGCGTAACAGTTTTTCCCGAGCAAGGAATCTTCTACGATTAAAAAATGCACTCGTGGATGATCAAAACGCTCTTCATGACATTGCTACTAGGCTCTTACACGATTAAAAATGCTAGCTGGGATGTATAACTAAATAAATACAATATGTAATGTGTTAATTTAGTTCTAAGCAAAAATTAATTTTCGGCATCAAATTGCAATTAACTTAGTCCCCAAATTCACAGCAAAGAGAAAGCATTTTTTAATTGAATATTTGAATATGTACAAAGTTGATTATGATCCTGCTATGCGGTGGTTTTAACTCATGATCTTTTCAACTTTAAATATTTTGTTTATTGCTATATTAATTTTTTTAATTTCTATACAAATTAATAACCAGGGCAAGCTTTTCAAGCTATTTGTATGAAATATATGTAAGATTTTTATATATTTGCACTTCCATGTGAACAAGACTTGCACACACGGTCTTGATTTTTTCTTGATTTAACAAAATTTTCAAGGTTTGTCAAGATTCAAGAACAAATATGTTTTGTCAAGATTTTTTAAAGCCAAACAAAATAAAACGTTACTATTTCTTAAAGCTTAAACAAAGCTGTGTGAAAAAACCAATAAATATTTCATTGTTTTGTTTCTGTATATTTGCTTAAAAATTTATCAAAACTACGTTTCCTATATTAAACGATTAATAATGCTGATTTGAAAAAGCAACCCGTATGAACACTTGTATGTATTTATTGGGGGGCTGAAGAGGAAAGGGGTACAAGTGCAAAAATAAAATTTTTTTAAATGTATACTTAATATAAAGTTTAGGTCGATTAAGCGCAATTCAGGGTCATTTAACGGTTCTGAATTATTGTACAATTGCTGCATCTAACTGAATTTTGTTGGTTTTTGCTCTTCAGCTGAGAATTTACAAATAGAGCTGGCAGTAAATCCTAGAGGAACAAGAGACTGAACTCCAAAATACTAACGAGCGCCAACAACAAACGGTACACACAGAAAAAAATACCAATGTTAAAATAACATGGCGAAATGTTGTTTGAGAATCATGGTAAATTTCTGCAAAAGTATGCCCTTTATTTATATTTATCATTATTTCATATTAATTTTAAATGAAAAATATTAAAATAATCTTAAATCACGTTTATTTAATATTATTCACTGTGAAAATAACATTGTTCAATATTGAATCCATAAAAACCTGTTTTATATTAAAATCAAAAGTTTATCTTGTTAAATTAACATGCATACACACTTAAGTATGTACATCTTTTTATTTTCATGTTTAAAATATGTTATAAAAAGAAGACAATTCCCGTATTCTTTTAATTAAAATAATTTAGTTAAATAGTACATCAAGTTTTCAAAGTAGAATGATGACGAAAACGATATCGGGCCATTCTGCTGATGCTTCTGTCAACAAAGGAGATACAAAATAAGTGAAACATGTGTTACAGGGGTAAGTGTTTTAAATTATTCTTAAATAAATGCATATGTTGTCTTCACACTGTTATATCACACTCCAACCAATTTGATTCTACATGAAATTCACGTTGTTTCAACTTTAAATAACTTTCATTCAACGTGATTTGGATTGTTATTTCAATATTAATTACATTTTGCTCTAACTTTACTGCAATGTTAAATTAACATGAATTATAGTTATTTTAAAAGAAAAAAATGTTGTTCGCAAGTTATTGTAAAATCATGTTAAATTAATATGAAACAACAATGAAGCAAAATCACTACTGAAAAATGTAAAATCAACCTTGTTTTGAACGAATTTACATTGATTTTTTTCTGTGTGTAGAGGCTTTGCTATATCTCTTATATAGCGTCTATTAGATGTCACATTTACGACCTCCTCTTGATCTGCGAAAAATAAGTCCACAGAACTAATAATATTTTTTAATTTTATTTTATTTAACTTTTGATTTACTTTGAATCAGGCACCGAAAATGACTGTTATATTGGAATTTTAAAACAAAAAAAGCATATAGAAAAAATTTCGAAAAACTGATTCAAGTATACCATATTGTTCCTCATGCACTTGTCAATGATAAAATAGTATATTGATTTTTATATTTTCGATCAAACTTCAAAAAACTAAAAATAACTGTTATTTTTTGATTTTTATTTTTTTTTTGAACAAAAACATTAAAATAATTACTAAAGTCACATAAATTACACAGTACAACAGCCAATCTGGGGGGTGAGAAATTCCAAGTCAGGGTGATGGTACTAGGTCAGTATAGTAAAACCCTCAAAGGGTTTGGCGTTCGTATGTGTCAGTTTTTTTTTATGACATTTTAAATTTTTTCCTTGTCTTGATGTTTTTTTGTTTAACATAACTCGAGAACCACTTGTCCGACTTTGCTAAAACAAACTCAAAAAAATTTTGAATTACAATTTCTTTAATCCGTTCATATAACGTTTTTCTTTATAATCAACAGTTTTGCCGGTAAAAATAAATTTGTGGAGAATTATAATTGATAAGTGCAAAAAAATGTTCAAGCCTGGATGTATGCAGCAGATTTTATCACAAACCTGCACTGCAATTTTTGTGACTTTTTTTAAGCGATCGGTGAAAATCGTCGGACTTTTGTTTGTTATTTGAAAGAATACACCCACATTCAGTGATGCCAACAGTAGGGGATTTCCCCTTTTCTAGGGATTTTTTTCGGAAAATTTCAACCGTAGGGAAAAGAGGACACAATTTTTTATTTTAGGGCATATTTATTTATTTATTTATTCAATCAATGGATATTATCCTTACTGACTAATAACAATATTGACTTAAAATTAATGAATAACAATATGCATTTTAAAATATACTACAAATTTACAGAATATATGTAGTACATAAAAATTTACGAATAAAGAAAAACAATAAGAAAAATCAACAAATTGTGACATAGAAAACAATAAGAAAAATCAACAAATTGTGACATAGAATTAAATGTCTACATAACCTCGAAAAAGGATCAGCAATAGCGTAATTTTCTCTAAAAAAATTTAACAAAAAGCAGATTATAATGACGCGTATTGCGACAAGGTATATTAAATTTAGCAGACTCTACAGAAAGTCACAACAAACATTACCATTAATTAAGATTAACCATAAAAGAAACATTTAACATTGTACGACGACTTTTGAGCGATGGTAATTGTATTAATGCCAGTCTTCAAGCATAGGAAGGAAAGTTTGTCGAGTAACTCCAATGAAGATCACGTAAACAGAATAATAAAAATTGTTTTTGGACCGATTCAATACAAGAATTGTGAATGTTGTAAAATGGATCCCAAATGATTGACCCATATTCTAAGATTGGTCTAACGAGTGATACGTAAAGTTGCTTCGTTATGTATGGATCGGTGAATTTTTAACCCAGCGCTTAATAAAGCCAAGAACGCCTCGAGCTTTATTAACAGTTAATGTAATATGAGAAACAAAGTTTAATTTAGGATCCAGTAAGACTCCAATATCAAGAAATGAATCAACCAACTCCAGTTGATGACCACCAAAAGCATAATTAACAGCAATACAGTTATTTCTATAAAAACGCATGCTTTTGCATTTCACAAGATTCAGCTCCATCATATTATGATAACACCATAAAAAGAAGTTATTAAGATCCGATTGAAGATAAAAATGATCCGAAAAAAAATCCCTAGAAAAGGGGAAATCCCCTACTGTTGGCATCACTGAATGTGGGTGTATTCTTTCAAATAACAAACAAAAGTCCGACGATTTTCACCGATCGCTAAAAAAAAGTCACAAAAATTGCAGTGCAGGTTTGTGATAAAATCTGCTGCATACATCCAGGCTTGAACATTTTTTTGCACTTATCAATTATAATTCTCCACAAATTTATTTTTACCGGCAAAACTGTTGATTATAAAGAAAAACGTTATATGAACGGATTAAAGAAATTGTTATTCTAAATTTTTTTGAGTTTGTTTTAGCAAAATCGGACAAGTGGTTCTCGAGTTATGTTAAACAAAAAAACATCAAGATAAGGAAAAAATTTAAAATGTCATAAAAAAAAACTGACACATACGAACGCCAAACCCTTTGAGGGTTTTACTATACTGACCTAGCACCATCACCCTGACTTGGAATTTCTCACCCCCCAGACAATAATCCCAAAAATGTTCCATAGTGTTATTAAAACACGTACATTTATTTAGAGAATAGCTTTGATTTTTGCTCGAAAAGATACACTCAAAATATTATGTAGTTAAATTCAAACGAAAATTCATTTCAAACAACTTAAAATTCACTTAAAAAACGGATCATTTACATTTCATTTAAAACAAATGATTTTTACATTCATTTTTAATTTTTTATTTTTTGAACAGCATATTCCTTAAAATTGAATGATTTTTACTATTAAAAAATATATTTTAAACGACAAAAATCAAACTACATAACAAAATAAATACGATAAAACATTATTTTTTGGTAGTTTGTTTTTTGAACAACAAACATTAATGTTAAAAATTAAAATTATTCGTAAAATAAATATATTTTTATTCAATTTTAACAGAACAGAAAACGAATTTAATAACCCGCAATCAGTTACTGTAATAATTTTATAATCAATATAATCAATATAAAACTGTTATTTTTGTTGAAAAAAATAACTGTTATTTTTGTTCAAAAAAATAAAAATCAACAAATAACTGTTTTCATCTGACTTTTATGAAAAAGGCATAACTGTTACGGTCCCTGCTTTGAATAACTATTTTGTTCGTTTTATTCAATTTTGACAACTGTCAAAATAGCATTACCGATCAATTTTTTGGCAACTTTACAATGTTGCTGTGCCTATTACCAATTTCAAAGTCAGTTGAGTTGCTTTTTGACAACGCAACTGAAGTTGTGTTCTTAGTAACAGGATTTGAATGCGCTAGACCCCATATTTCAAAATATTAGATCTAAGTTGAAAAATTTTTATTGAAATTTTCACTTCCGGTTTCGCAGTACGTCAAGCATGGAGAGTTTTAAACGTTTCTTTTGAACTTATACATATCCCACTTAAAAACGCTTAGTCTGGGTTTTTGAGATCTCAGTTAAACCAGGATTAGTTAATCTGAAAACAGAATTATGCCGCTATTACCAAGTTTGTATACAAAATTTTGACGAAAACCTTAGTGGTGCTTAAAATGTTGGTCTTTTTACGAAATAATAAAAAATAATCACATTTCGCTGGAAAAATCGAGAGTTTCAGACTACCTGAAACTAAGTTTAAACTTAATCCACATCTCAAAACCCCGACTTTATTACAGTATTATGAATATACTCTTCGCTGATTTCGAATTCAAGAAACAATAATTTAAAATAACAATTTGTCAAAAACGTCAACACTTTAACACCCCATAACGCGAAAAACAACCTTTATACAAAAAACACTTTGGAACACACATTCATATACACTAGAGGTGTAGTTATGTCAAAAATAAAGGAATTGCGGCAAAATATTTTTTTTTTTTTGGTATGTCCACTTCACGAATAATGCCTCATATGATTGTATTTTGTAATAAACATTTGTTTAAATAAAACTAATAAAAAATTGTAAGTTTGTGTTTTTTCGCGTACATATTATTGTTATTCTTTGGAATATTTGCATGCATATTTTAAAAATATTTGTGCATATTTAAACTTGCCCTAATTTCTTCGATAAAATTATTACAATTTTTATAACATTTAATGCATTTTGATTGTTTGTTTAATAAATTGTTATGTTTTTTCTCAACTTTGTTGGGCAGGAGAAAAAGCTTTCGTATATGCATTTAAATTTCCTAAAAAATAACTTCATAGCAACTATCAGTTTTCTTTATAACTCAGCGTATTATACACCGATTTTTTCGTTTTACTAGTAAAAAAAAACCTTTCAACTAAATATGTACGGCAAAAAGATATAAAGCAACTAATTAAAATGAATTTGATGGAAAAACAAGTCAGAGTGCTGTATTAGGTTGTGCCGAATCTTTGATATCCTCTACCGAGAGTAAGAATATTTAAGGATTGGGCTTTTTATGGGGCCTATAGTCAATTATAGACCAATCTTAACAATATTTTATCAAGTGACTTTTAGTCTCATTTAACTATGACAGACAAAATAATTAGCACAATAACATTATTCGTCACGAGCTAAAGTGTTTTAAAGAGTGGGCTTTAAATGGGCCTTAATATTTGTGCTGGCCTTTGCTCCCAAACTTCTTAGGAGAACTAGAAAGAATTTGACACCAATACTGTTTTCCCCCTTTTGTGTCGTTCAAAAGTGGACCTGATTTCAAAAGACGGACCGACAGACAAGCAAGGCTAAATAAACATAGAGTTACTCAAGGCTAAAGAATATGTAAACTTTTTGGGGTCTTAGACGAATATTAAAAAAGTTTCATATGGAGTAACAAACTGTTGTGGAGGGTATAAAAATCGATATTTTTAAGGACATACCCTGCGGGAAATTTGTGTCAATTGGTCCCACAGACTGGTCCTGGGAGTTGTGAAAATAGAGCAGGTACAAAAAAAAAAGAACTCATGACCAGTGAAAGGAGAACCAATCATGTAACTGGTTTATGGAAAACAAAAAGTTAGAAAAAGTAATGAATTACAGTTCAGTCTTCACCGGTGGTGTGATACATTTTTTTGGGACTTTCTAAAATTTGGCTCTTGAATTTAATTCTTGGACTTGTTTTATTGAAATAATACTACATGGTATTGAAATAATACTACATTTTAGTAACTGTCACTACACACGTCCATTGATAATAGATTTGTGACTGGTCAAATGGTGTCAGTTGACCCCCTCCAATGACAACCCCATGTAAAAGTGATAGGAACCGGTCTCTTCCACCAAAGACCTATCACTGGACTACTTTGGTGTCAGTTCGATTCCCTCTAGGGTATAAATAGGGGATAAATGAAATAGCTCCATTATAATGAGCAAATACGACAAATAAATGAAATATTAGAAAAAAAGAAAGTTTATTAAGCCTTAGGACAAGGTTAGCTGTCAAACAAACTGTTGAACTGCGCTCATCTTTTGACGTTTATGAGCAGTATTCTCTGAATAAATTGAACTCAAGTTACACAAATTTACTTTGAAAATCGTTTATCGATTCGCGCAAATTATCGAAATTGATTTTTATGGCGCACAGTTAATTTTTGGCTAGCGGCAAATTGCCGCATATGCAGTAAAACCAATCCACAACAGACTTCATTACATCCAGAGAAAATCACCGTTTGCTGTAGTTTAGGCTAGAGTTTGCTAAAAACCGGAAAAATGTGAAACCGCGGATTTAAAACCGGTCGGATTCGGTTCGGTTTTGAAAATATCAAAGTAAAACTTCATAAAATTTTTTTTTTTTTTTATGTAATACATTTTTTATTTGCTTCAACTCAGGTACTTTTATTAAAAAGAAACATTTGTTCTTCTTAGTGCTTATTTTAAATTTTAAGTATTTTGATACGGTGCTGTATGGAAAAAGTTTTTTTTTATATTAAGTACGAGTATTAGTATAATTTGCAATTTCACTTAGCATAAATATATATTTAAAGTAAAAGCTAAAACCGAGGTTTTTTATTCAGTTTTCGGTTTTTAGGCATTAAATTTCGGTTAAAACCGAAAAGCAATCCCTAGTTTAGACGCAATGCTCCAAAGAGTGGCTTAATATTGGAAGTCCGGAGTGCAATTCGTCGAAAACAATTATGATGCCCAAAATAATTTTCAAATGCGGATGCCAGGTATTGATCTTTTGAATTAAAAATTTTGTTGAGTAAAATGAATTTTTTTTTATAGTTTCTAAAATTACAAGCTCTATCTGGCTTAAAAAACACCGTTTATATAACAGAGTAGCCCCTATATTAACTGCCCTCTTCGGAACCCAGATCATATCGGAATGGCGATTTTAACCAACATACGGACAGATGGACTATATATACCTGATAGGGTCTAAGATCAACATTGCATAAATTACACACGAACTGACAAATGTGTCATTCCACCTTTAGCGAATGGTAAAAAAAAATTATTTAAAAACTGAAATTGAAAAAGAACTGAATTTTAATTTAAAAAAACCTAGACTAGAACTTGGCCATATGTTGAATTTTGATATACAATTTCTAAAAACCTTAGATTATGAATAATATCCCTAAAGGGAAGCGAACGGACACCAAAATAGTTCCGTGATAGGTTTTTGGTGGTAGAGACTGGTTCTAGTTTTTACACTTTATATAAACGAGACCTATCACTTTTACATGTGGTTGTCATGGAGGTGGCCGATTGACACCATTTGACCAGCCACAAATTTATTCTCAATGGACGTGTTTAGTGACAGTTACTAAAATGTTGTATTATTTCATCACAATGTAGTACAATTTAAATAAAACAAGTCCTAGAACTAAATTTAAGAACCAAATTTTAAAAAATCCCAAAGAAATGTATCACACCCCGGTGAAGACTGTACTGTAATTCATTACTTTTTCTACCTTTTTGTTTTTCATATACGAGTTAATGAGTTCTTTCTTTGTAAACTTGTTCTATTTTTACAAGTGTCAGGACCAGTCTATTGAAACCATTGACACAAATTTCCCGCAGGGATATTACAGAATCTATGGTACAAAAATTATATAAATTTTCGGCTGTAGGAAAAATCGCCCAAAGAAAAATGGCCCAAAAAATAAATGAAAAATCGCCCAAAAAAATTCCATGTAAAATTGGGCCTGAATTCATATGAAAAGTGACCCAAAATTGTTGGGCTATTTGTTGATTTTTCGTTTTTTAAATTTGGTAATTTTTCATTATGAAAAATCAGTCAAAAATATTATATGAAAAATAGCCCATTTTTTCGGGCATACTATTTGTCTAAATCATTTATTATTACTATACGACGAATTCCTAAATGTTATTTATAAAAATAACGGGACATATTGCAAAAAGGTGGCATGTCATAACGTCCAGTGTCATAGTGTCCGTGGACAAACTCGAAAGCATAGCTTACAAACTCGAAAGCATAGCCGGCCTATGGCCGGGCGCAAGGATTTTCTCCTTTTTGATAAAAACAAGTACCGGCTTCGCTAACTAAAGCTTCTCTGCACAGCCGGCCTTCGGCCGGGGCAAGGATTTTCTCCTCTATGGTATAACAAAAACCGGCTTCGCTCACTAAAGCTTCTCTGCCCAGCTGGCCTTCGGCCAGAAGCAAGGATTTTCTCCTTTATGGTATAACAAATACTGGCTTCGATAACTAAAGCTTATCTGCGAAGTCGACCTTCGTTCGGAAACAAGGCAGATTTTAGAAGCTTTACTTAGCGAAACCGGTACTTGTTATACCATAAAGGAAAAAATCCTTGCGGCCGCCCAAAGGCCGTCTGCGCAGAGAAGCTTTAGTTATCGAAGCCGGTCTTTGTTATATCATAGAGAAGGTTTAGTTAGCGAAGCCGGTTTTTGTTATACCATAGAGTAGAAAATACTTGCGCCCTGCCGAAGGTCGTCTATGCCGAGACGCTTTAGTAAGCGCTGCCGGTATTTGTTACAACTTAGGGGAGAAAATCCTTGCGCCAAAAAGTGTTTTCGTTATATGTTTAATATATGCACCCAGAGAAAAAACAACAAAACCTTTTTTAAAAAAATGTTGACCATATTATGCTTAATTTAACCAAATCATTGTCACCGACAACCACATTATGGTAAAATAAGTTTCTTTAAAAATAGTTTTGTTGGTTGTGACCATAATAAAACATGTTTTTCTCTTACACTTGTAAGTTACTAAATTTATATGAATAACAAACACTGTTTTGCAAATTGGGTAATTTTTAATTTTTTTTTTTTAGGAAAAAATTCGTTTTTTCTTTTTGGGTAATTTTTCATACTTATTTTGGGCTCTTTTTCGTTTCTTTTAGGCAAAATTTCATGTTCTTTTGGGCGATTCTTCATTTGGGCGATTTTTCATTTTTTTTGGGCCATTTTTCTTTGGGCGATATTTCCTACAGCCTAAATTTTCACAAGTTTCAATAAGCAGCAATGTCAAAACTTACAGCCAATCCCACGATGTCACACGTTAACGTTCGCATAGAAAATTACATTTAAAACAAAAACAATTTCTAAAATTTGTTTTTGTTTTAAATGTTATTTTCTATGCGAACGTTAACGTGTGACATCGTGGGACTGGCTGTTAGAGAATAGTTTGAACAATATTCAAGCGTTTAAGATATAAAATAAAATGCTAAGTTAAGCCTATGAAAGAATTAACCCCGACGCCAATAATTTTTAAAGTTTCTTATTCAAGTACGAGCAGAATTAGATATACCCAGCATCAACTTTTACATATTTCTCAAACGTATACTTAATAAAAATGTTTAAGCAATTAACAATTAATTTAATGACCAATTAACAACAGGTAAATAATTTAAATCAACAAAACAGAGTTGAAAGTACCGAAAATTACAAACGTTTTTATTTTGATCAACAGACAAATTACACGCAACAATTAAGTTCATAAAAATTTTAGTTACAAATAAAAAAAATATTCCGAATTAATTATAATTTTGGGTAATATTAAAATTAATTAAGAAAAAAATTTCATTTTCTAGTGTTGGTTTGTGATTTTATGTGCTGCTTGGTGAAAAAGTGAACCGAATTGTAGTATTTTCAACAACAATTAAACCTTATTGCCTGTATGCATAAAAAAATTTTAAATTTAATAAAGGTTTAAAGAACAAATTTACCATGAAAATGATCCTTAATAAACGTTTGTTAAATTTAATAATCGTTTATGAGTAAAATATTTACACCAAATACCGTTTCCCAACATCGTATCCATATTCATAAAAAAAATTCAAATATAATAAGGGTTTACAAAACAAATTTTCTATTTAAATTTTCCTTGATAAACGTTTGTTAATTTCAATAATCGTTTGTGAATACGGGGGTCAAAGACAAAAATTTTATTTTGAGCACTTTTAGACATGCGAAATTTGTCTCCCAGCTCGCTTCTTGTGGACGCTTTCCGCCCAAAGCCTTTTTTTTTGTAATAAAGGACCGATTTGTTTACTTTTTAAGTCGGAAGTTGTTTTTAATAGACTTTTAATCTAATTTTTATAATATTTGTTATAAAATTCTGTTTAATAGAGAAATACATATTTATATACAATTTTTCATAAAATTTTTTCCATTACAGAAATCTTATCAAAAAACGACGTTTAAAATTCTTTCGTTTTGAGTTTGCGATTTTCGGAACAGCTCTGTTTATAAGATTAACTATTAGAACCTTTGCCCGAATTTTCGATTACCAGAGTTTTATTAATGCCAACTGTTTGTATAGAAATACAGCTCAGTTTCGCACTTGATAACTCTGATTTTCAAAGGGCTTACACTTGACTGTGAAATCATTCATGCACTTTGCATACTATAGTTGCAAGAAAATAATTACTTGCATGTGTAAAGGCATATATTATATAGCCTTATTACGGTTGTGACGCACAACCTGTGTTCTTAAATCATTTGCAAAAAACGACACTGTCGTTGATTACTATTTCTGGGAAACTATCGATAGTCTTAAAATATCAAAAATATCGATAGGAAAAATAACGATATCGATATAATCATTACATATTTAATATAAAGCTATAAAAAACATGTAAAAGCATCTATAATCACAGTTTTATGCCGCAATTTAGAACTTTATATTATTATCAATGTAAACAAAAGGTTGGCTTAAGTAAACAGTAGAGTTGCCAACCGATTAAGAATAATTCGATTAATCGATCAAACAAAACCAAACTCTTGTTCGAATAATTTAAAAACGACGCTTTTCGAACAACGAATAAATCGATAAATTAATGTCGATTAATCGAACAATTTTTTTTATTAAAAAGTGAATTAAATAAAAGCTTAGAATTTGATTTATTCTCATACGTTTTAAGTGATTTTCTACAAAATGTAGGAAAGTTAAAAAATATTGTTGCCATAGCCCTGGTTGTAATTAATCTCAATGTTTAGTAAGCAAAAACCGTGTTGAGTACTCATTGTATTTCAAAAATGTATTTTATGTTCTTAAGGCGCCCGTACACGACATGTATTTGTCATCTGACATGTCAAATTTTCAAGTCACATGTAATTGTTCATGTCTGTCAAAATTGGTGTTTTACATAAGGTTTATAATAGTTGGTCACAAACGTACATGTAATTTGCTTCTGACATTGTCTCTGTTTTTTTTTCGCATTGTTATTGCAGAAACCAAAGTAGTTCTCGGTTTCAAAATAGCTTGCTGCCGCCACGAAAATATTTATTTGCGCCGTAAAATAATTTAGCCATCTTAAAATTTTTTCTTTTATTTTAAAGATAATAATTTAGAATTTTATAATTAAACGGTTTTTATGTATATACATATTTACATAAATTCTATTCAATGGTGAGATGAGCATACATATCTTGGTATTGTAAAATATTAACTTCAGCCGGCTAATGATTCCGTCAATAGTTGACGCCGCTGCCAGTTTCTTCCCGGCATAGATTTCTGATGTCAGATGGTTTGTCAGAAGAAAATAGAGCACGCTCTAATTGAAATTTTGTCAGATGACTTTGCGTCTAACTTTTACAGAAGCAAAGTTAAAAAGGTAACACACGACATGTATGTGTTTTGCAGTGGGAAATTTGACATGTCAGATGACAAAAACATGTCGTCTATATGCTCCTTTATTAAACAAATTAAACAAACAATTGAGTGGGTGAGTTGCAAAACTCGTTCGTTACAACATTAAAAATACGAGCTGAAAATTGATTCTAACAGTTCTTTTGGCCCTTTATGAGAAGAAATATACTAATTGTATCAATGCATGTCCTCTTCCATGATGCAATCAGAATATTAAGAGTTTTGCAACTCACTTCTTAATTGTATCCGCAGTTTTAATTTTAAATCAAACGTTAAAAAAATTTCAAGAAAAGGGATTTTTCAATTTCGGGTGAAAAATTTAGTAATAAACAAAAAGCTTAAAAATAAAGACTTGATTTATATAAATCATATCTTGAAAGTAGAAAATGTTGTTATTGTATTAAATTTATTTTTAAATTATATATGTATGTATATCTTTACCATTTGCGTAAGTGCACAATATTACCATTGAAAACGATGTAGTGGAAGATAATCCAACGACATCAAGAAATGCCGAACTTGGTTCAATGGAAAAATACATCAAGAGACAGCGGCTGTTTTACAGAAGAAATTGAAGACAGAAGTTTGGCTGAAGATGGTAGGTCTGCTAACGCCTTTCGAAAATCCAGAGTAATATCGGATTATTAGGGATTAAGGGTTTTACGATGCCTTTAAGTAATACGATATGGAGTTAAGATGAACAATTGTATGCATCAAAAAAAGAAGTCATAACGGATGGAATGGAAGATTTTCCACAGTAATTTGTTTGTAAAAATAATTTTTTTTATTCGTTATTCTCATTATCGAATAATTTTTTAGATTTAATCGTTTCATCGAACGAACAAAAACAATTATTTGAATTATTCGAACAAAGTTGAAAGGCGAATAATTGACAACTCTAGTAAACAGTATGTGAAATATTGAGGGAAAAAAACTATTGTAAAAAAGCTTTATAAATTGAAATAAAAGGAAATGAATTTGCAGACACGATTGCTAAAATTACTCACAAATCGCCAACCATATTAATTAATATCTACACAAAAAAAGACATTCAAAATTTAGTAAAAATAAAACAACATCAAAACAATAACACTCTACCAAATACATACTACAAAAAAATAAACCCTCTTTTACAAAAACCAACATATCCTACCAACTTTACTAAACAACAACAAAAAATGTTTATAAGGCTGAGACTAGGTCACTCAAAATTAACCCACGAATACATTCTTAAAAACAGCTCCTCAAAACCAACATCCCAACAAACACGGAGCTTTGATTTCAATTTGAAAACGATTTGAAATCAAACGTTTTCTCAAACGACAAACGTTTGATAATGATTTGAAAATCATTTGAAAATCATAGCATTCTCAACAAAAAGGGGAAATTATTATCAAGTTGAAAAATGCTTTTATTTTCAACTTGCTTTCAAACGTAATTCTCAAATGTTTTTCAAATGTGGACATTAAGACAATGTGGAACATAAATAAAAATATTTTATTTTTTTAATTTAAATTCATTATTTATTTTAATAAACTGTGAGATTAACATTCGGCAACATATATAAAGGATGAAATTAGGTTATTTCCGTCCTCTAATTTTTACAAAGACAACATTTGCTCCCTTTATTTTGAGGATTGTAGCACCGCGATCGTTCAACAAACTTTCTTCACTTTCCCGTTTTATTTTCCTTTTTTTTTGTATTCTTAATCATTGGAATAACTCACAAATAATTTTTAATTTTCACAAGAAATAAACTGTTCACTTTATATTAAAATTTATTTTTAATAGTAAAATACATGTAACCACAAAGTAAATGTAACTTTAATCGCCATTTTTAATGCTTTTTCCCTTTAGTGTTGACAAGTTTATTTTTGATTTGAATTTAACATTTGAAAAACATTTGACATTAAATTGATAAAACATATGATATCAAATGTTTATTTTCAAATCATTATCAATTTGAATATAAATGTTAAATCAAACAATTGAAAAACGTTTGAGAATTGTGTTTGATGTCAAATGATGAAGTCATTTCATATCAAAGGTTTGACTTCGTGTTTGTTGGGATGCCCTAACTGCGACAACAACTTAACTATGGATCACCTCTTATCCTGCTTCAACAAAAACAACCAAACAACATCTTTAACGGAATCCATACAGAACTTGGATTATAACCACCTAAAAAAACATATACCTCAGGACGTAGTAAACAAATTATAAACCATTTTATACTTTTTATTTTACATATATTCTTTTGTAACCAATTGCTTATGTAAATACTTCAAATCGCAATTTATTAAAGGCGAAGGCCCTGGCAGCTAGTCCTTTTTTTCTTTATACATTTTCTGTAAATTTAATTTGCATTAAATAAATATTAATAATAATAAATTGAAATTCAACTCATATAAGCACATTCGAAAAAAATGGTTAATATAATTAAAATAATTTATGAAAAAGAAATAATATTTTTGTTTAAACGTTAAGTTTAGTTCTATTTATTAACTTATTGTTTTTTTGAATAATATGATAATATTATGTGTATGGTTTTCTTTTCATAACTCTACGATTTTTTAACCCACATGCCACATGTGAATGTTGCATTAAGAATCAAGTTGTTAATGGAGTTTTTTTCATTTTTATAAAAATGTAATATGTACATTCTTTAAAATTAGAGCAAAATATTTTTTAACTGATACCAGCAAAATTTTTTAAAAACTGTCATCTAAAATAATGTGCGTACATACATGCATACGTCTCATTTAAAAGAATATTAGATTATATATTCATACATACATATGTATGTATGTGCTTTTAATTAAGTGCTAAAAACAACGAACTGTAGCCTGATAAACAAATTAGCAGGGAAACCAGAAATATGCTCTAAAAACACGTTTTATGCGCATTAAATAAATATGCAGTAAAAACTTAAAAATATGTCCTGAAAACTGTTAAAAATATGCCCCAAACAATTCAAAAATTGCTTATTTGAAAACAAAATATTCAACAATTTAACAACAGTTCCATTTATGTAATAACAATCATCCTAAAATTATAATCGGTAAAACTCATATACCATAGTACAGTGTAACCTCGTTGAACGCTGTTGCGATAACTGAGTTGTTGCGTAAACCAAGTCACACATTTCAATTCATATTTTTCTATTTAAAAGCTTATTTTAAGCCAATCAAAAATTAAAAAAAAAACTAAGGTTAGCTTTTCATAATCGTATTTATTTGATTAAAATAAAGAATAATAATAACATTTAAAAAAAAAAAATTTTGTAAGAAACGCTTTTCTTAAAAACAAACATTTAAAAAAATGTTGCCCCCTCCCTAGATTTTATCCTGGCTACGCCCATGTATTCGTGTATTGTCATCGGGAATATGCATGCCTGCAAAGTTTCATCCATTTGCATTGAGTAAAAGGCGGTCAAAAAAGCATTTTACCAAAAAAAAAAATTGTTATTTTGATAAAAGGACCACTCATAAACAAAGAAGTTTCTTAAATAGGTATATAATACGCACAAAATATTTGTCATTCTTAGAATAACGGTAAATCAAAAAGACTATTGCACTCAATGCTGGGTACACACTATGCAACGCATTTACACAATCTAGTGAATTAAATTGATTTTCATTTATTCCAGATTACATCAACATCAAAACGCTTTGATATTTTGAGGTTGCATTGAAACAGATTGCACTGTGTGTACCCAGCATAAGCATAAGATTTTTCATACACACGTTTTAGTTTTGAATTTATTTATTAAAAACCAAACTAAAAAAAAAAAAAGCAAAAAAGCCTTACTTGATTTGCTTTTGCAAAGTTGCATTAATTGAGCCTTTTTGAAAAGTTGCGTTTACAGAGTCACCAATGTTACGAAATTGGGTGTTGCGTTAAGCGAGGGGTTGCGCATATCGAGGGTTGCGTTCAACGAGGCTACACTGTATTTACAAACGAATTTTCGAGATTTTAACCTTTTTGGAAACGCAGTCGTCGGTCATCACAAAAATAAAGTTATGTGAAACGCAGTCGTCGTCATCACAAAAATAAAGTTATGTTAAGAGGTTAAAATTCATAAAAGAGTTATTTGTGCCGAATATTATCTAGATATTAACATCCATATGATATTTATTGTCTTTAAGGGATAATCTTTAATGGCAATCTGCTTTGTCTTACAATTTTCGAGTAAAAATTAAATGTAGATGGCGAAATTGAAGCAACATATTGGGTATACAGATAAATATTTAAAAAAAAGCCAAAAATTCGCAAAAAAAAATTTAAAAAATGTATTTGCTGTGAAAGCTTTAATATGTATCAAAATATGCCTCAAAAAGGCAAAATATGCGCTAAAAACTTAAAAAGTGCTGCAAAAACGCTCTTTTAACTAAGTTATGCAATAACTTGCTGCAAACAGTAACATATGCACTAACAAATCGATGCCAAAATTCATAAAAAGCTTTAAAACGGATAAATATATTGTTTCTGCCTTCAATGGTCGCACAAGGAAAAACATGATATTGCATATTTTTGGTTTCCCTGCAAATTAGTTAAAGCTTTCCTCCTCAAGTACAAACATTCAGACGATAGAATTATCGATAGTATCGATAGTGTCGATAGTGAAATCTGAACTATCGATAAATATAGATAGTAGAAAAAATCGATAGTATCAAAGCACTAATAGCTACACACTTTCTATTTTCGGAATATTTTATTATAAAAATATATTATTTAGGTACAGCGATGATAATATTGCCCACAGAAATCGTCCGGTTTCAGTGAACGGTCATCAAAAATGTAAAAAAACGTTTTGCATAATTTGACACATCATTTTAATGACAACGACCTATTAAAAGCGATTATCGAAGAAGTTTTAAATAAAGCCTAACTTAATACTATAAACACGAATTATGAAAAAAACTGTTGAAAATTAAAATAAAAAAAAAAAATATTCAGCCTTGTTGTGGTTGTCGTTGTCGTATACGAATGTGTTGTTTTTTGGAATAGATTAAAGTAACATAACCTGTGTGGATGTGAAATGGATTTTAAAATCGCTTGAAATGTATCACCCCTTTTAAAAACGATAGTTTTGCAATCGATCGATTTTCATCACATATTTAAATAACAAT
Organism: Pollenia angustigena; assembly: GCA_930367215.1. Classification (NCBI taxonomy): domain Eukaryota; kingdom Metazoa; phylum Arthropoda; class Insecta; order Diptera; family Polleniidae; genus Pollenia; species Pollenia angustigena. The sequence goes on along the minus strand of OV884056.1, from coordinate 44,628,072 downwards.
TATTTCTACAAGAAATGAATGAGCATTAATTTTTTTTCATTTTCTTAACACCAAAATGAAAAATGTGACTACTCGCTCATTCATTTCTTGTAGGGTTGTTTCCCAAAAATAGAAATAAGTTTTGAACACAAATGATAGTATAAAAATTGATTAATCTTCTAATTTAAGAATGCCAAAACGCAAGTGCACTATTAACGAGAAGTTTTCTTTAGGGTATACACGTCACAAGTTGCAGCCTTGCAAAAAAGCAAAAGTGAAAACCGTTTTTATGAAAAGAGTAAATGAAGACTGGATAGTGAATTGCACACTTTGCAATTCTACAATTTCGATTGCAAATAATGGAGAACAAGACATCTATAATCATTTGGAGACACAGAAACATAAAAAGGTATTTTCCAGCCAAGATTGTTCCACGAAAATCAACGCAGTTTTTCCGAAAATTATGGTCGACAATGAACTTCGAGCCATTGAGGGTTGCATCGTTTATCACACCATTGTTCATAACATGTCTTACTTGCCGATATTATTAGAGTCAAATAGAATTTTAATATAAATTGCCAAGAGTTTTACAAATATTTGAAGAGATGCGACGGTAATACATATATTGGCTCAAATTGGAAGTGATGAACAACATACAGTGTTCCCAGTTTTGGGGATTTATCCCCAGGGGATTTTTTGGGGCAAATTACTTTTTTCGCTGGGGATTTTTGGTGATCATTTTTTATTACTAATTTCATTTTTGCAATGGCAAGAGCGATTTGGTCAAGATGTGGGTATGTACTAATTTTAGTCTTTTTTGTGGTTTAAAACTATTTCAAGAACTTGTTGAAATAGTTTTAAATATGCTTTTTGTACTAACTAGCGTTACTTCTGTTGAACTAGCTTTTTTCTGTAGTGAATACAACCAAAATCAATACTTGCAACAGAATGCAATATGAGTTATAGGAGCTCTTCTTAGAATAAATACACACTTTAAAATAATGAAGCTTGCTGTGACAAATTTATTCAATAATCTCAAATGCACTTTTTAAACAAACAACATTTAAAACAAAATTGCATTGGCTTATAAATTAGAAGATTAGGATTCCCTAGTTTTGGAAATGATAAATATGTATTGACGCATAATTACCTTTCTTTTGCGTTTTTACGTAACCCTTGTTACATACTATACATGTATAAATAGATACGTAGAACTCAAAGAATAAATAACATTAGCTTTAATAATATTACACAAATGGATTTATTTAAATAAATCGATGTATACATGTTTTTCCATTGACATATTTTTTTTTTTAAGAAAATGTGGGGATTTTTGGGGATAAGAAAATGGCTATTTTGGGGATTTTTGGGGATGAAAAAATCGCAAATTGGGGATAAGGCCTAAAATAAAACTGGGAACTCTGACAACATACGTGAAACTTTTGAAACTTCATATTTCAAATTTTTAAAAATGTGCAATCCCGATAATGCAACGAGTTTTTGTTTTTCTTTTTTATTTTTAAGTATTTGTTTTGTACCATTAAATCAGAATGATTTGTTGTGTTTTGTTAAGTTTTTATTTTTGTAAATAAATAAAGTTTTTTTGAAAAAAAAATGTTGGTTGTTAATTTTTAATGGCGTCGTTAATTTCATTTAATTTAGGTTGTTTAAAAGTGTCCTCTTTTTTCGAGAAAACGTCCTACATTTTTATGTTCGCGTCCTCTTTTTCTCAAATTAGAAATGGCAAGCCTATTCCATGGTGGCACTACGCCAGATGACGATTTTTTGCTCTTGCATTAGCTGTGTTCATTTACTAAAAATTTTTACAAATTTGTAACAATTGCTACAAGTAAATGTTACAAGTCAATGTTAAAAGTAAATTTACAATTTTCTTCGTTTGGCAACTTTCGCATTCTGCATTCCGTTGCGTTCCATTTCATTTCTAATTTTTTTACGGTTGTATGTCCTATTCTACATTAGGATCGTAGCTACGTTTTTGCAATGTGTAAAGTAATTAACTAACGGAAAATTTTTCGATTTTATCTTAAAAAAGTTTGTAATTAAAAAAAAAATATTAGAATGAAATGCAATAAATATTTTTCTAATTATAAGTTTTTTTTTTACTAAAATCGCAGTTCGGAAACAACAACACATAAGAAGAATTAAAAGCTGGTGTGGATACCGTAACCCCCTAAGGAAATAGTGCAGACATTCTGGGAAGTAGTTTAAGAGACACTTAACGCAATACGGCCACCAAAAAAAGTCTTGACTATGTATTCTGAAGCACGTTGTCTGCTTCTTTCAACAAGAACACCTCTAATATCGATTCCTTTTCTTCTTGAAATCTTAGCAAATAAACTTTGAGGGAAATCACAATGGGTAGTGCAAAGTGTGCAAACGATGCAAATGCGTGCAAAAATACACACATTTGCACAATACAGCAACAAAATGTATGTACGTATTTGTAAATTGCTACATTTTACATACTTGCTTTGCACTGAAAAAGCCATGAGCAAGATTTGTAGTGCATATTTGTATCGTTGCAAACAAATGTAAACAATAACATTTGGCATATTAAGCGCCATATTGTTTTTAAGGAAACTTATAAATTGAACATTTACGTAGATTTTATTATTTTAATTTGCTTGTGTATCATTGTAAGCAAATGCAGATTTTTTACAGTGCTGCCAGAAGTTTTTAGTGTTGCCAGAATACATTTTTAGAAAAATAGCACATTTGCACAAAAAATAAAATTGGTATGCTCACGATCAATCATAATATGCACTGCAAATTTACACATTGCAAATTTGCACAATGACCATCGTGATTACCCTTTTTATATTTGCTTTACAATGATGAGTAAAATATTAAAACATCACCTCCATGGCTATAGGATTCTTCATATTTGAATAGTTGGGGCACAAATACATATGTACCTCTTAATTTCGTTGTTTTTTTTTGTGTGTGTTTCCGTAATAACCCAGCGGTAAATATTTAAAGGACCGCAAGTAGCAGGCCTTTTTGAAGGCCTCTATACTCCTTTCTAAAAGATTCGCTTCGCATGATATCCTGCCTTTAGAAGTATGCCTTCTAGAAGGTATAAACTTCTTTTTAAAAGACCTTCTAAAATATTCAGTACACATTCGCTACTCCCTTCTTTGAGAAGGGAGAAAGAAAGGTGTTCAGTTTAATTTACTTTTTATTTTTAGTGACCTTCCTTACTCCCTTCTTTGGGAAGGTATCGAAGTTGTTTTTAAAGGAAGTGTGGAAGGTCTTGCGCCCAATGACAACCTGTATAAAAAATAAATAAGTATGGAATGCGGCGAGAAGGGCTTCTGGCTGCTAAATAAGGCCTTCTATTAGGCCTCTTTACTCATTCTAGTTACCGCTGGAAAGGTTTTGTGAGTATTAGTTTAATATTTTCCAAATAAATATTTAATTTTTAGTTATTTCATTTATTTGCCACTGTTTTTTGCACTAAATTTAACTTTTTATTAAAATAAATGTTTACAAAATTGCTTAAGCCTAGATTACACTATCTCAGAAGTCTTACGTATTCCATAATACTTTGTGAGATAGAAATCTAATAAGTTTTGATGCGACTGTCAAAAAATCTAATGTAACATGACAGTTTGTGTTCACACCATCACACAAAGTATAAACACTTATTCATGAAATAAAATGCAACCCTGATCCAATGAAAAGTATTATTGTTTAGATATTTTTCAAAAAACGATGAAGTCGTATGGGATGTCAAACATTTTTCATAATACTTGTCATTTTCGTGACACATTGCATTCACACTATCACACTTTGTCATATTACTTGAGTTTTTGACATGTATTAATACAAAGTATAATAGTGTAATGCCTTTCTTTTTTTTTTTTTTGTTCCAATTTTATGTTTCATAGCAAAACAGCTTTCAAAATACTCTTGCCTTCTAAATTTTCGTTCGATTCAGGTTTTTGTTGGAAAACATTTGTTCGATTTATGCGTAACTGAATGCGGGAACGTTATCGAAATGCAAAATAGGAGTGATTGATAAACTGTTTAGCTACGATAACTTTTATAAAAGCTTCTGTCGTTGCCAAATTTTGTGCTGGTAGGTCCAGAACTGACCACAGGTCGCATGTAAACCGCCTCTCTTAAATCGATGTCGATATCTAGATAATATTCGGCACAAAGTTCTGTTATACAGGGTGGGCCAACTTGGACTGACTGATTTGAAATGCTTATCATTTTTGTATTTTAAAATTTGCAAATGAAAGTATAAATTGTAAATTTTTTTTTAAGTTAAGTATGAAAAATTACATCTTTAAGATGGCGTCCATTCTCCTGTTGGCAGGTAGTGTTAATAAAAATTAAAAAAAAATAAAAAATACAAAAATTATAAGCATTTCAAATCAGTCAGTCCAAGTAAGCCCATCCTGTATTAATCTTAATTCATATCTAGATAATATTCGGAACAAGGTACCATTATATAAACCTAATCTCAAAACATAATTTTATGTTACCGGATCCTTGATTGGCCATGGGTCCAAAATATGGTACACTCTTGTAAATTTCTCTGTATATACTGTGAGTGTAGGGTATCAAATGGCCGAATATACTTTCTTACTTGTTTTTATTTCATTATTAAAAAAACCTTTCAAAGTTCAATTTCCATTGCTTTATTTGTTTATAACAAAAAAGTCTCCAAAAATTTATGCTATATCAAAAAACCAATTATTAATTTAAACTAGAATTTTAATTAAAAAAAAAATGAACCAAAGTGTAGTGACGCAAATTGCGTGAACCCCCCCCCCCCCCCTGGTCCCCTTATTTATTAACTAATAACTAATGATGACTAAAAATCATCAAAAAAAAAAATTATAATATTAATAAATACGACACAATTTTTTGTTTATATTTAATTACAAATTATGAGAGTTAAATACAGTTGACAACTTTTAAGAAACAAATCAAATAAACACTAGAGAGAGATGAGTCCGAACAAGAAATGCAAAAACAAAAATCTACACAAAATTTTATTACAAGTTTTAGTGGTATTTTAAATTTAACAGTATGAAACAAATTTAAATAAATACATTAAAATAAATAACATTCTAAATAAAACAACAACAAAAAAATACAGAACAGAAGCTACTGGATGTCGTCTTAAGTATAAAAGGAAGTTAACACATTAATAATTAATTTAATGCTAAAACAAGAGCGAAGTGATTCAAATACCGGGAACTTAATTTTTTTTATTTCTAAACTTGTTCAAAAATGTTTAAATTGCTAAGCTGTTCTTTGTTTTTAAGTATAGCCAGTGTTTTTGGAGATTTACGTGAGTTAAAAAAAGGAGCAAAAGAAACTTTGAATTTAATTTTTTTCTTTTAAATTAAATATAAAACAAAAAATTAATTAAACAGCTGCCGGTATTACCAGATGTCATTATGGTGATAATGCCTGCATAACTAAAACAGCTCAGGAGGTGATGAGAAATTTCGCCGGTGGATTACGTGAATTCAATCTATTGCCTTTTGATCCGTTGCGTGTTAATACATTGGTTTTGGATAAAAATCCTTCAAGTCCTGTTAATATTGAATTGAAATTTAAAGATCTTGATTTAATTGGTTTAAAAACGGCCCAAGTGAAAGCAGTCAAGTAAAAAGAAAACGTGTTATAATCAGTGTTCAAAAATAAACCGAATATTATTTAGAATGCGGAACACACACACCCAGAAACGATATCTATTTTTTAATGTTTGTGTAATAGTTTACAACATTTAGTAACGTTCATAACGTTTTTCACGAAACAAATAAACATTATGTAGTGTTCTGGTTTTCGTTATAAAACAGTACAATTGTAGTGGTTCTGTAGACATACATTATATATTTTTATGTAATGTAGTGTTTTTTTACAATGATTAAAAAATTTTAGCAATGCTTTTTACTAGTATTTATTATTGTTTCTTGGAAATTTGCACGAACACAGCACGAACACAGCACGAATAGCCTGTGAGTTTTTGTATTGTGTACATGTTTTGTATTTGCAAACATTTCTTGTTAGCATCTTTTTTTTACAATTTTTAATTTTACATAAAAGGCATATGAAAAAGAATTTTTAAACCAACCGTTTCATTGCCAAAAAGTGAAAAATAAAGCACGATATTTTTACAGCGGGTAGATATGAATATAACTTGTCGATTTCTTCAAAAAAGTGAAAAAATTAAAATTTTGAGTTAATACCCTCTTGTTGGTTAAGTGCGATATGTATTTTGTTTTTGTAAAAAAACTTTGTTCTCTTTACCAGCCTAAAGAGCGCTGAGCAAAAGTGAAAGAAACGAACATTAATGTACTTAGCCAAACACAACAGAACGCAATAAAATGTTCTCATCTTTACGTTGAGTTGAATTAGTACAGTACAGTTTTTTTAAGGTATTTACTACACAAGCACTATAAGCGTTTGTGTTTTCCATACTCCTACCCTACAGAACACTAAAGTACAGTATATATAATAATGTTTATTTTTGAACTCTGATAATAAATAAAATATTTTTCAAAGCGTTAATAAAAAATACTTTTAAGGGGTTTCAACTTTAAAGGACGTAGTCATTTTGAAGCTTTAGTTCCTGAATTAATATTGAAGGGCAACTATATTGCTGATGGACGAGTTTTAATTTTGCCCGTTGTGGGAAATGGAAAATCTGTAATTACTTGCAGTAAGTATATCTTTAAAAAAATCACTAGATGTAATAAAAAAATAACAGAGTAATTCAATTAAAAAAAAAAAAAAAAAAAAAAAAACAAGAAATACTTTTGTCACTAATCAAAAGAAAAACAAATTAATTATGAATAAAAATTGGCCGGAAGTTTTTCGCTTCTCCCATTTTTCCTATTTAAATTCAATGGTCAAACTGGGAAAAACAATTCCACGGAATTTTTATTCATAATTGGGTTGATAAAAAATATCCTTCTTAAATGATTTCTTTTATTACACTTGATTACATTTAATTATCTTATCTTAAAATTAAGTAATCCATGGGGACTACTCTCTATTGCGATACGAAAGAAAATTGAAGCAAATCTAACGATTGGTACTCTTCAATATGTTAGCGCATGTGTCTTACGCATCTTTTAATTTTTATTTTATTTAAATTTTCCAATTTCAAATATTTTTCAACACTTTGGCATTTCATTACTGTAAATCCGCGCCATCTTTAATTTTTATTGCCACTTTTGCTTCATTTTTAGAATATTTTGCGAAAGTGTTAGAGAGTACTAAGTTGGCATTTAGCTTTCGCACCGAAAATTGTTTTCGCATCGTAATAGAGAGTAGACGCCCTGATTAATTTTAATTCTTCACGTTTTTTTTTTTTTTTTTTTTGTTTACTTTCAGAAAACATTCACCTAAAATACTCCTTCGATTTGAAACCTGTAGAGAAAAATGGCCAAACATTTGCTGAGTTAGAACATGTGAAATTGGAATTTAAACCAGAACTTGTACAATTCCTATTTGAGAATCTTTTCAATGGTGATAAGGCTTTGGGTGATAATATGAATATATTCTTAAATGAAAATTGGCGTGATATTTATAATGAATTGGAACCCGGTTTTGCCAAGGCCTTAAGTTTAGTGGTCAAAAAAATGATTAATAATGTAACAAGCAAATGTCCCTATGATGAATTATTTATTATAGGCTAATTTATTGATATTGTTAAAATACCTTATTAAATTTTCTAAATAAATTGTTATTGTCAAAATTAAAGGTGTTTGTTATTCTATTCGAAAAGGGTTTTAAATGGGGGAAAATAAGAATTTCTATTAATTTTAAAACTAATATTAAAAAAAAAGCTTTTTATTTAGCAAAAATTACCAAAAAAAAAAAAACAATTCGAATGGAATTTATATTAGGTACGATTCCATGGACATAGTGGACAGCTCACTTGGGTCCTACAGCCTTGGCTTAAGAACTTTTAATTCAAAATTGTATAACCTGAACGCCCAATGGATTCAGAAAGTACGTTATTAAGGCTACTTTAGTCTATCAACTAAAAACGACTTATTATGACAGGGTTGTATTTTCCGTAAGACTTGTGTGATAGTGTAAACTACCCTTTAGTGGCAAATAAGTAATATAACAATTGAAACCGACTCTCAAAACAATTAATGGGTCGATTACGGATGTTAACCGAGCTGCTCATGTTAAACTTTAAATTGTGTTGCCATCCGTAATCGACCCATTAATTAAATAGTTTTTTTTAATCTTATATGAACTTCCCTTAGGTGCGCCAATTTTAAATTAAAGTTAGAGACTCCCTATTGCTTCCTAATGCAAGGGAGAACAACCGAAGTTGAGTTGCCAGCAGCAAAATTAGGCAACGCTGCTCATGTTAAAATATACAAAAAAAAATTTGTTTTTGTGATTTTCAGAACATTTCGATCCACCATTACCATTGGTTAAAGATTGATGTTTGACTATAGACTGGCAGGCGCCGCAGTGGTGTAAACGGTAATGAATTCTGATGATGAGCATGTGGTTGTTCTCGAAACTAGTAAATTCGACCCGAGTTCAGTCAAGAATAAAATTATCAAAAATTTTAATTCATTTCATATGTAAATTTCTTCCTTTACTAAAAATAATTTAAGGAAAATTATATTTAATGAATTAAGGGCTAATTAAAATATTAAAAACTTCAATTAGAAACCCAGATTTTCAGATAAAAAAGTTTTTTATACAATAATTTCAATTATAATTTTTAAAACATTTTATTTTACGAGTATGCGATACAACATATGTTCCACAGAACTTTTTGTTCTAAAATACACTGCTTCCCGTGTAATTTCTACAATATCGACCCCTTTGCGCGAAATTATCGTATATGCCTTTTTTTTGAAATTGAGTTTTTGATGCAATCTTGTTCTACATTCAAAGAGACGTCACCTGACAAAATATTGTAGGCGAATTCCACTTCGTTGCTCCAAAAAGCACATGTATATTTTCATTTTGATATTGCAAGCGAAAGCACAGAAAAGTAGAAAAATGGGTGTCCTGTAAAATTGAGTTTTTGTAACATACGATAATTTCGCGATATTGATCCTTATTAGTAACGGAATTGATTAAAAGATGTTCGTTGGCTTAAGTAAAAAGTTAAAGAAACATTGAGCGAAAACGACTACAAAAAACCCTTCATAAATTAAAATTTGACTTAAGAAGCACATTTAGAGCGGGTTTTTTACTTAAAGTTGAAACCAGGATCAATAGTAAGATTTGTTAATCTTATAATAAAATTAATCTAGCCTTAATCCTCTTGGCGTTTTTAAGTGAAAGATTAAAGCTTTTAGCATTCCCATATGAATTGACAATACTTTTATGTATAAGTATGGCAGTTTAAAACAAATGCCAAAAATTGTCATCAAATTACTGTTCTTAACGTGAAAAAGAAGAAGAAATGGCGAGAATTTTGTAGTGTTATAAATATTATATATTTATAAATAAATGAAATCGAAAAAGCACACACATATACTCCGTTTAAGTTTGCTATTGAAATTCAGCCAGATCGGTCCAAAAATGACGGATATATGAGCAAAAAACCACGACTACCTCTAAATTTTTCCAAAAATCCCTTGTTGTTGTTGTATTTTTTTTATTTCTGTATATCTTGAGAACGGCAAGAGCCAAAGTTTCCAAATTAGGTACACACATTTAGGTTACCAATACACACCATCCTAATGTGGGCGGGATTGGAGGAATGGGCGTGGTACCTCCCGTACAAAAAAATTTTATAAAAACCTAAATTTAAGGGCTGCCATATGTCCTATGAATATGACTTACATATCAAAATATCGGAAATTTGTATGAGTTATAACCGAAATACTGGGGTCTAATCACCGCATACGATATCGAGCAAAATTCATCGAAATTATTTATTTTGGTATCTTGAAACTCGATATCGAATGAAATGAAATGTATTGAATTTGAAATAATAGCATTCGACATCGAGTAACTCGACATTACATTTATCGAGTTTTCATTCGATACGCCAGTGTCTATCGTTTGAAAAAAAAAATTCAATAGTTTATTCGATACGATAGTATCGAATGCTGTGATTAGACCCCTGAATTCCCGAAAATTACTCTTTTTATACCCTTCACCGAAGGTAAAAAAGGTATATAAAACTGTTATTTCTACAATATTGATCCTACACCGTATAAAGTATATATCGTTAGCTAAAATGCAAAAGGACGTAACTAACAAAAATATAATTTTACAGGAGAAGCAAAAAACTTTATTAAATGAAAACTATAAACATTTCAGAAAAGATGCGTTAATGAGTCATCCATGGAATTCTTTCAACAGTTTTCAAAGGAAACCATTTCATTATATTTTGTTGAAAAAAAAATTAGTAATTACGTACTTTTTCATTTATAAAATAAACACACTTGTAGTTACGTCCCTTTGTTTTTTGTTAATAAAAGTGCAATTTTTGATCGCAGAAGTGTAAAATTTTGTGAAGACATGTAGTTCAATGGCATTTATAATAATCAATCAAAAACACGATTTTGAATTTTTTGTTAGTTACGTCTTTTTGCATTTTAGCTAACGATATATTCTGGGCCCTTATGAAAAGCGAAGTTCAAAACCGGTTGTCTCTTATTTAAAAAAAAATATTTACCAGTTTTATTTAGTTTTTGTCTAGTTGCTCTGTATTCTGCTCGCAAAATTGAGAAGGGTATATAAGATTCGGCACAGCCGAATATAGCACTCTTACTTGTTTTATTTTACATTCGTCAACGCGTGTATTTTATCCAGCCCTGCCTATTTGCATATATTTTTTCTCGTTAACATTTTTGTTTTTTTTTATTGTCACAGATCAAAAGATTTTGTAAATATTATTATTTGCCCTCATAGTTGTACAACCTTTGCACGCTAATCACTTTTTCTTTATTAAGAATTTTTTGTTTCTTTTTTTTATCAATTACGAGAATTCAGTTTTCGCCTACATATTTGAATGACTGCTTAAAACTTTAATGACACAACAAAATAAAATAAAAACATTCGTTTTGTTTACTAACAAACTTAAGATTTTTAATTAACAAAGCAAAGCTGAAAATTCATTAACAAATCAAATATAATTTAAACAAAAAGTATTATACAAATTATTATAATAACAAAAGTGAAAATAAATTTTAAAGAAAAAAATAATTAAAACAATGTTTTTAAAATATTATCTAAACCATTGCTGTTAAATTAAAATTGTATTAGATTTTAAAAGGTATTCTAGTGATTTTTTTTTCCTTCTGTAATTACGAATCGATTAGGATTACACAAATAATGTAATAAGTAAACAGGATAACTTAAGATTATTATAAAATAAATTAATGTTATCAAAAACAATTCAGTTATGTACTTTAGTCATTAACATTGACCTTATCCACCTAATCATTAGTTAACAGCAATTGGGTCTAAACAATACAAACACTGGTTTAAATTCGAAGAAAAAAAAAATAATTACAATTAAATCTTATACATATATACGATTAAAATTAGAGCTTAAAATAAAATAATAGCTTACAAAAGAAACAAGCACGCACTCTCGAGTGAAATTACATCACGAGGTGAACGGAGATTAAAATAAACTCATTACAACAAACTACAGGCCAATGCCCGTGTTGTTAATAAGTTTTTAATTAAAAGATAATAATAATATTTATAATTGCAAGTATATATATACAATAAAATAAAGAAAATGAATTAAAAGTAAATTAAATTAACAATTTAATTATTTATATAATTAAGAACTAAAATAGAGACCTACCTCACATGTAATTAATGTCTGCTACTTCAAAAATAGAAATTTATTATTGGTCATTAACAGGAAAAAAAAATAAATAAATATATTTATATATACTGTTTATTATTTAAAACTAGAATTCATTTTCTTCAAAAACAACAAAACAGGAATGATTTAAACAAATTCACTTTAATTAAAATTTTTCCAATATTTTTTTTAACTTATTTAATATTTTTATTAAGACAATCCTAAAGGTCCATTAAAAAAAATGTAAAAAAATTTTTCACACAAAAATGCTTGGGAAATTTTTGACCTCAAATATTCGCCCTTTTAGTGGTTGGCCCTTTTTGTGGCGAACGCTAAGCGCTTTTAAAAAGTGGAATCGTGGTTAGCACAAACGAAAACAAATTCGACACTGTTTCAAATCTTTTACAAAAAAGTTTTTTATCACGGTTGGCGTATTTGTTGCAAAAACGGTCGTGATGATTTTAAATCACGGCAGCCTTCTTATATGTACAAATTTTAATCTAAATTCGCCTATGCCAACCGCGATAAGGGTGATTATTCAAGATTTATTTAACAAATTCTACAGAAATTCAGTTATCCTAAACCGTTCACTGCCTATTCCGCAATTTCGAACGTTCCTACAGTTTTTTTTTTTTTTTTTTTTTTTTTTTTTTTTTGTTATTTATTTTCCATACAAGTTTAAATGCAATTGTCAACATTCGAAATTGAGAAATCGAGTTTGATATTTCGAGTAATTTTGTTTAAAAAAAAAAAATTGTATTCATATTTAACTTTTGATTAAATTTGGAATTGAAAATGAAAAATGAATTTAAATATCTAGATTTTAGTTTAAACCTCACAAGAACTTAAATTATTTCCGCAAATATTCGCAAAAAATTCAAGCAAACAGATTCTTTATTCAATTTAGAAATGTCATTTTACGCAAAGCAATTTACGAGTTTATAAAAGAGAAAGAAAACACTTTCATTCACCATTTCTTTCTCATTTTTTTAAACTTATAACTTGCACTAGAAAGCTTTCATTTTACGTTTTTAAGTAGATTCAAAAATATTTCCGGCAATTAGCGAGAAATTAAAGCGAACAATTTAATAATTTGTATTATTATTTTTTCTAGATGTAAACAAAAGATTGTAGGAATATTGTTATATTTTTTTTAGAATTTAGTTACTTCATAGAAAACCGAAAACTCAAATAAAGATTCAACCTTATTTGAAATTTTCATTGATATTGTTAAATGGACTGCCTGGCCTGTTCACCATGTTGTTCACATGTAAAATAAAAACAATCAGGGGTCTAATCACCGCATTCGATACTATCGTATCGATAAACTATCGGATTTTTTTGCATACGATAGACACTGACGTATCGAATGAAAACTCGATAAATGTTATGTCGAGTTACTCGATATTGAATGCTATTAATTCAAATTCAATACATTTCATTCGATATCGAGTTCCATGATACCAAAATAAATAATTTCGATAAATTTTGCTCGATATCGTATGCGGTGATTAGACCCCAACCATATTGTGGTTGTCGTTGTTGTAAACAAAACAAAAGTAAATTATAGAACACATGTTGTGTGTTACTTTAATCTATTACAAAAAACGACGCAATCGTATACGACAACGACAACCATAATAAGGCTTAATATTTTACAATTTGTTTTTGTTTTAAATGTAAGTTAAGCGAAATCTTCGTTCGGAAATAGATGAACCGGCAGTTTACATTTACGACGACAATGTAGAAAACATTAAAAGTTTGTCGTATATATGCCGTTTACGACAATCTCTCTGCAATGTTCTGAAAATCAACATGGAGTTAAATTGAAATCGAAATAGATTTTCAGTTAATTTTTTTTCAGATTTTAAGAATGGTTCTGGTGAAGATATCTAAGTGGAAGTGTGAAGTGTTAAAGAAATATGTTCAAAAACTATTCGAAATTTCTTCGATTTCGATTTTAAGGTATAATTGGCGGTATGATTGTCGTAAAAACAACGAAATACTACAAACTTTCAATGTGTTTTACATTTTTGAAAACGTCTGAGGCCAAACTACGGAATTCGATATCGATCGAAATTATAATACAATTTAAATGGGAATGTTGATCGATATCGAAAGCCGTAATTTGGCCCCTGGTTTTCGACTACAACAACAAAACTTATAATAAGGCCGAATAAATCCAAAAAGATATCGATTCGATGCAAAACCTTCAGCTCTGCCTTATTACAAGAAACGTTGGCCTGCTGAAAGTGGCAGTCGTTTGAATATACATAAATTTTCAAGAATTTTAATTGAATAACTTGTTTGCTTAAAATAAGTTGCAAAAATTAATTAACTTTTTAATTAAATTGTTTGAAAATGCGTTAGAATTTTATATTTTCAAATAAAACCAGTTATGAATAAACACTCCCCGGGAGTGTTTAAATTGAATTTAAATCAAAGAAAAGAATAAACATATGGGCATTTTTTTTTTTTTTGCATAACTGGGGTAATAACTTACAATTAGTGGATTTCAAAAAAACTTAAATACGATGTTTCTTAAAGTCTGTTGCGTAAACGCCTTTAAAAGTTTTTTGGTTTAAAACTACCGACCCTTTCTTTGTGTATAAATGTTTTTTTTTTTTTTTGTTTATTTTTTTAATTTTATAGCAACAAAAAGTTTTTTAAATTTAATTATTTCAAAAGTTATCAATTTAAGTGTAAATGAATAACAATTGCTATAATTTTTAAGTTTTTTTTTGTTGGATTTCTAAAAAGGAATTTGTTGTTTGTATTAATGAAAATTGAGGGGACCTTAAAATTATCCTTAAATAATAATAAAAAAAATAATAAAAAAAAACAAATGAATAGCAAGCAAGCGCACAAAAACATCCAAAAGCTCTAAATCAAAAAGAATTACTAATTATATACAAAAATCTTAAAAAATATCAGTTCTAAAGTTTAAAATAGAAACAAAAAATTTACAATTTATAAAACCAACCTAAACTATAATTAAAAATATTTTAAAAAATACAAAAAAATTAACTTATTATGTATTAGAAAACTATAAGCAATTTTTTTTTAAATTAATAAAACAAAAAGTTTGAAAAAAGCAGTAAATACTTAAAAAATTATGTAAAATAATATTAAATTAAATATTAATACATACAGTTAAGCAAAAATATGGTTGAAGTATAAATTTAAAAAAATTAGTAAAAAAATATTAATAATTAATAGTAAAACTATAAAAAAATTTTAAAATGTTTAATAAATTTAAATATTAACTTAAAAAAATGGATTAAATAAGAAAACAATTTAAATTTTAAAATAAAGTTATTAATATAAATACATACAATTAAAAAAAAAAACAAATTGAAAAAATATCTTAAGGCTAATGAAAGGTATAAAAATTTGTTTAAATAAGTAAAAAATTTAATGGTTTTAATACAATTTAAAACAACAAAACTGTCCTTAAATCTAAACAAACAATTAAAAATTTGTATATCATTGTTTAAAGCAATAAAAATTGATATTTAAATAAAATAAAAAAGCTTATTTTTAATTAAAAAAAAAAAAAAAAAAACAACAAACCAAAAAAAAAAAAATTATTTAAATATTGTTTCTTTCAAGCCAATTAAAAACAATCAATTATTTCGCAAAAATTTAACCAATATAGAAAACTGGATGACGAGTATGGCAGCTCGTAGCAATCGCAATATTATTTTTATTTATTAATGTCTCCGCTCTTCTAGTCTGCTCTGGATTATAAACATTGAAAATGGGATTATTTTTATTTAATAGCGGTTTTACGTTCACCACATTTTGGCTATTATCAATATTTATCAATTTCGTTTGTGAATTAATGATCATTTCTGGTTTTGTTGTTGCTGTTTGAGATTTTGTTTCAGTTACTGTTGCGTTTGTTTTGATATCTGTTGTTGTTGGTGTATTGCACAATTGTAAAATTTCGTTAATCAGACCAATTTTCGATTTTTTCGATATTGAAATTTCTTTATTGCCGCTAGTATTGTTTAATTGCATTGTGGCGGCAAAGGTGGCGGCTACATGAACATCTCCACGATATTTAACACCCATATACCAATCAAAAGCCAATATGCGAATATGTACTTCACGTATTTGACGATTTGTATGTTCTAATAACAATGACAGACGTTCGGCGTGTACTATATAAAAAAGTTGTTTGTATGATACATTTTTTTTTTTTTTGCTTTTGTGTAAATAGCATTAAAATATTAACAGGGAAATACTTCTACATACTTTAATTGGCATTGTAATGTTAATTAAGTTAAATACAATAATTAATAGCAGTTCGGAAAATGTTATTTGTATGTAATTGTTATTATGAACATAGATAAAAATAACGCAAATAAAAGTATGCATAAATAAAGATTGTATAATATTCTAAACGTTAGTTATACTTTAGTTCTAAAGCCAAAGGTGTGTTTGTTTGTTATCGTTGTTTTTAAGAGACAATTTTGTAATGAGAAGATCACTAATCTATAATTATTTTAATTTTGGGCACTGCTTCTCAAAACTAAAAGTTACAAATCTACAAGTAAATATATTTTAAACACAAACAAAAATTATAAAATTGTTGCTTTTTTAACGAACTTTACTTGTAGTTTTGAGATAGAGTGCCCTGGTAGACGAATGTGTGTTTGTTTAAGTTGACGCTATAAAGTGTTTTCTTGCTAAATTTTTCTTTTATAACTAAAGATCTTAAAACTGACTTTTTTTACTGAAGGGTCGACCGTACTTTGTAACTGGCACAAAACTTAATTGAAAAAGATGTCACCTATAATATTGTTTTATATTATACTATCAAGTGGCACTAACTAACTTCGCTCGCATCTCTCTTTCTTTTGTGAATATATTTATATGCCAAAGTTTATGTTTCTAGGTTTTAACAAAGAAGTACCAACATTTTTCATTTTCTAAATTTTTATTCACTCAGGACCCTGCGCTTATAATTTTATATTTTCACGTTTAATATTAATGTTTATAATAAAAATTTCAAAAAGTACCACATTTAGAACCGAAAAGGGAATTATTTTGCATATCACATACTTCAATTTGCATTGAAAATTTTTTGTAAATTTTAAAAAACTTTTATGGAACTATAGTTTTAAGTGTGGCGAATTGTTTTGCAATTTATTTCCCGTATTTCCCTTTTCTCACCCATTGAAGTATCAAAAAAATTAATGCTGTAGCGGGAGCCCATAATTTGATACGTATGAATGTATGTATATCTCAATGAATGGAGCAAAATGTTTTGAAATAAGTACTAAAAAAGGTACGATTTTTACCCCTTAAACGTTCGAATTTCAATAGTGTAGGGGGATGTAAGAAAAGATAAACTCACTGTTTATTGTTGGTGTTTTGTTTAAGCTTTAATATTGTTACAAGACTTTGAGTGTTTGAAATTCTTATTCGGTTTAGGGTTTTATTTGTATAATATTTTAAGCTTTTCTGAAATCTATGGAAAAGGTTTCCTGATGATCTGGCCTAAGCAATCAATGAAATGCGCATAGAAGCTAGCTTTCCCTCAACAATAAATTTCAGTGTATTTATCAAATATGGAAAATTGGGAATTTAGCACGTCATACAAAAATATTAATGATAAATTTTGTATTCCCGTAAATAACTTTGATACCAAATTTATGTTTGTATTTTTAAGATAAGTTCCCTGCAAATAAAATTGGACCACCTGATCCATTTTGATAAAATGGACTACTCCATGGACTGGTCCGATGTAATGCACGCATGGACCATGTCATTGTTAAAGTGTTTGTAGTGAGACGACATGCTTTCGTTTTTAAACGACTACAAAAATACTCCTCTTGAGTATACCATGGAGTAGTTTTAAAACTTCTCCTTAGTAGTCCAAAGGTGGGTTATATGGTCATCACCTAGGACATCGTAATGTTAATAATACCATGTTTTTCCATACGTTTGGGTTACTTTTGGACTAGTTCTGGTCCCTTGTGGGCTACTCTTTACACGTGTGTTTGGACTGGTCCTATTATTTGCAGGGTTAGACAATTTACGGTCTGCTTGATCAGGGTATTATTCTCGAGGGAATTTCGGATCATAAGACTATGACCTTGGACTTCGGTGCAACACCACCAGTGGAGTTCCCGGACAGGGAAATTTGGAGAGGATCCAATAGACTGTTTGAGGGGTGGGCAGTATTTACGGATGGATCCAAGATGGAAACCGGCACTGGTGCCGGTGTATATATCGAGGCCACCGAGGTGAAAAGGTCATTCAGACTCCCCGATGAGTGCAGTGTCTTCCAGGCTGAGATCCTAGCGTTCTGGAGGGCGACGGAGGTGATACTGGAACACATCGTGGGTGGATCTGTGGTGACAATTTACGTCGATAGTCAGCTTAGGGCATTGACAAATTATACGGTGCGATCGTGCCTGGTCGCTCGGTGTAGGAATGCTCTTGGAGGACTCATGGAGGCATTCAATGTAAGCCTGTGTTGGGTACCTGGGCACTGCATGGTTGATGGAAATGAGGTGGCTGACGAACTCGCGAGAGGGAGTTCGAATCTGGACTTAGCGGTAAGGGACAGGGGGTTAAGCCCCCCCCCCCCCCCTATGTTACTACTATGGGGTGATACGGGAGAAATTCCGTGATGACGTTAACCGATCCTGGAGGGAAAGAACGGATTGCAGGGTGTCCAGGGCACTATGGCCAAGATTGGACGCGGGGGCAACCAGGGTGCTACTGGAATTGGATAGGGGTAGTCTTAGAACGCTTATAGGGTTCTTGACGGGTCATTGTCCTGTCAGGGCTTTTTCGGGCAGATGGGACAACGCCATACCTGACTTCTGCAGATTGTGCGATGATTCTGAGTGGCTGGAGACGAACGAGCATGTACTGTGCCATTGTCCCAGGATGTAGGGTCTCAGGCAAAAGTGGCTAGGAGATAGGTTTCACGACGAACAGGTGTGCATCGCTGGATGTAGTCCGGCTGATCTACTGGGGTTTGTCAGGGAAATAGTGCGGTTGTTTCTGTTGAGGGGACTGTAGAGGGGGCAATAGTTCTACGCAAAATCTTATAACTTTCTAACTTTCTATCTTTCCTGATTCTATCCATCTCATACTTCTTTTCTGTACTGTCTTTTCCTTTTTCTCTTAATTGAAGGGATCCGCAATGGACCATATTGGTATCCGAGTGGAAGTGTGCCCTTGGGCGCACTACATTTTCAAACTTATTTATGCTTCTTTTTTTTTTCTTTTTTTGTTTGATATATTAAATAAAACTATTTGACGTACTACTTTTTATTGGACTACATATCCATATGATCTTTTTTTTATAACTTTTTTGTTTTTTTTTTTTTTGGCTGGGGAGCCATTGAATGAGTTTTTTTTTTTTTATCTTATTAATAGTTATAAGTGAAACTATGTTTATAACTATGTATTAAAATGAAATTATATTTTTATTCAGGAATATATCTTTGTAATATATGTTAATTGGCCTAGGAGGCTTTTATATATTACTGTGAATGAAATAAATAAATAAATAAATAACCTAGAAAATTTACATAAAAATTCAAAAAGTACAATTTTAAGAACAAAGAAGTACCAACATGTCATGTCTTCTCTTATAGTTTTTCATTCACTCTGGACCCTGCAGGTTAATTTTTTATTTTTATGTTTTGTTTTATAAATATTATAGTACATTCAGAAAGTACCAGATTAAGAACGACAAGTACCAAAAATATCCCTTTAACTGATTGTCATTTACTTAGGACCTTGCATGTTTAATTTCTAGGTGTAATACTAAGAGAAATTCAAAAAGTGCCAGTTGAAGAACAAAATAGCACCAAAAAGTTCCCTCTTTTAGATTCTCGTTTATGTACTCCAGACATTGCATGCAAAATTTTATATTTCTAAGTCGAATTTCAAGCCTGTAACAAATTTATATTTTTATTTTTTAAATAAGTTACAAATGTTATATCACTTTTATTTTTTTTTTTTATTAGTCATGTCGCACGATTTCAAATCGTAAGACGCCATATTTATTTTATGCTGTTCTGATACTTGTGCGTTTTACTTGCGATTTCTCATAGTTTCTCCAAAATATTCTAAAACTATCGTTTTAAAAAGATCGATTTTCATAACATACCTAATAATCACAACCCCTATTACGGTTGAGTTGTAATAAAGATAACTGGTTGTGATCAGTTGTAATTTTTGTAATGTTTTTGCTCACCGCAATTTAGCAAAGTTGTAAATTATAATACAAAAATTAAGAAATTACAACTCAACTGAGTTCAGTTGTAAACCGCAGTAGGGGCCTTAATATGTACAAAAAAAAAATCATCTACATAAATAAGTACCTATAGTACATACTTTCATAAGTTCTGTAACACGGTTTTTATGCGATAAAATCATTATGAAAAGTTTTTTAAACAAATACCTAGTTAAATTTATTTGTAATATATTTAGGAATGTATTAAAAAAAAATATTATTCAGAAAGGCCAGCGTAACCGAAGTCTAACAGGCCATTCGTATATGGCTGTACACTTGGGCTATAAATTTTTCACACTTTTTGCGAATATCAAAAACGGCATGTTATAGTCGTGTAGAACAATAAAAGTTATTAATAAAAAGTATGATAATTGTTTCAGATATTTGAATATATTCCTATACGTATCACTTAAATGCGATTTTGGAATTTATCCGCTGCTTTAGATTTAAAATTTTTTCTACGGTTTACAATTCATCGCGGTTCAAAATTGCTTCGAAGGTTTTAGAAATTGGCTTCGCTGCGTGAGGTTTTTTTCGCAAAACGACGGGAGAACAGGTGTTTTCATTACTAAAACATTCTTGGCCACTCCGTGGTACTATGCCAAAAATTTGGTTATAGCCCTACAGACACACTACATGACACTTTAGAGATTCTCAATTTCATTTTGAATTTTTTTCAATTTCAAATTTTAACTTCTCAAAATCATTTGGAATTTTCTTAAATTTAATAAAAATCTCAATAAAAAATACCATAGTCGGTACAGCCGGACCATATGATACTCTACATCACAGTATATAAAAACCATTTTCGCCAGTGTACCCTATTTGGGACTCATGGGCAATCATGGAACCGCCTAAACAAAGTTATAATATGAGGTTAAGATTCATGTAAAAGTTCTCTTTGCCGAATATTATTTAGATATCTTTATTTATATGGTATTTAAGGATGAGGGTTTCTATGTGATATATAGTTAATTTTGGATCTACTAGAGCAACATTATGTCATGACATAGTAGCTATTGTAAAAGTTATAATCGCCAAATTTTATGTTATACAGGGGTGTGCTAGAAATCGAAAACGCAATCATTTTACAGGTCGTTTTTTAACAAGATTTCTGTAAAAAAGAATTCTTTGACAAATATTATAGAAATATTTCTCTATTAAAAAGAATTTAATAACTAAAATAATTAAAACTATATTAAAAGTGTATTAAAAATAAGTTCCAAACTCTTGCGTTTTACGTTTTCGATTTCCAGCACAACCCTGATAAGGAAGTTGTGGCATTTCGAGATCTAAAAGCATACAAGCATACAAGCGGCAATGTTAAATTATGGACCAATTCGCCCCATTTTTAATAGACTTTGAACCTTTCTTTGAACCTATGTTCCAAATGTCATCATATTATCTCCAAAACTGCGACTTATACTATGGGCACAAGATTTACATAAACAGCCAGCCAGCCGGAAGGACATCGTTAAATCGACTCAGAAAGTGATTATGCATTATAACCTCTCCACTATTGTGGTGTGGATATAAAAATGGTATATTTTAAAACTAGATCTCAAAGAGTTCAAGCAACCTATTCAATTACACTGAAATATCATTACGTCTTTATTTTGACAGGAGGAACAGATTACTGTGGCTTTTTGTATGAAAAGGGTGCGGAAAGGCATGCGATATAGATAAGAAAAAAGTTTTATTCCTATGTCTACGTTTTTTGAAATAAAAAAATTCAAGAAATAAACTCTTTAACATACAAAGACTAAAGTTTGCTTAATTTGGTATAAAAAAAATTAACATTTTATGTAATTTTTTAATATTTTTTAGTTAAATTGAAATATACATACATACATACATACATATGTGTAATAATAAACAGGGGTGTGCTGGAAATCGCAAACGCAAAACGCAAGAATTTTAAAAGTCGTTTTTTAGTAAGATTTCTGTAATAAAAGAATTTTATGACAAATATTATACAAACATTTCTCTATTAAACAGAATTTTATAACAAAAATTATAAAAATTTGATTAAAAGTGTATTATAAACAGCCTCAAAATTCTTGCGTTTTGCGTTTGCGATTTCCAGCACACCCCCCAATGATTTTATAATGTTGAAAGAACGAATTAATTTAGTATGTATTAATTTAGATTATTATAGGTATGTAATTTCAAAATGATTTAGTATGAAATAAATATTGAATTTTCTTTACTTACTTTTAATTTCTTCTCTCAAAAACTTCCCCTGTTTGTGTTCCATTTCAATGCGTTTGTACGTTTCCAACTGATTTAAGTACTGGTGCAATTTAGTCAAACAGAATTCACATTCTGCATACATTTCTGAATCTAGACCTTTATTAGCATTCAAAAGACGCTGCATGTCATAAGTAAAAATGGTCAGCTTGCGGCAGGCCTGCTTCACCTGATTTTGAACATTGAGTGTAGAAGGCATATCAGACTTTTTGGTGGCGGGAGAAACAAATGTTTCTTCAAATTGACTATCAGTGTTTGACTCAAAGGAAGGAGGTTGCTCGTCCACTGCACGATGTAAATCGCGTAAAAGGTCAAAGAGATGACTTACGACACAATTTTCTTTGCTAAAATTTTAAAAGTATACATACATACATACACACATAAAGCCCTTAATTAACTTTTTACTTACGCGTTGTTAAAATAATCCAATACCGATAAGTCAATCATAATTTCTATATTTTCTGCCGCAGAACTTTGTATTCTTTGATTAAAATTTTTTTGCGACAGTTTTGTCATTTTACGAAAAGCGCCTTGACCTTGACCCTTGGAAAAATTTGAGGTGGGAAATTTTTTTTCGTTACCCTCCGGATTTCTTAAAAAATGGAACTCGTAAGTTGGAGAACCAGCTGCACTTACGTAGGGCGCTTGTGTTGACCGAAGAGCGGAACGACTAAAATATTTACCAGCACATAAATTTTGAGGAGTATAATTCGTATTTGTTGCAAAATTATTTAATGTACTATTGGCACAGCTCAATGGCACTGAAGGCTGCAATGGAGAATAATTCAGGTTATGTTTCATATCTTGTAACCCATTTGTGCCGTAAAATTGTTGTTGGCCATAGTAGGCATTTGCAATATAAGTAGGAGCTTTAAAATTAATTGGTAAAACTGGAATAGTCATTAGCGAATGGGCCACCGTTGGATTTACTGTTGCCATTGGGTATTTCTGGGTCATTCCGAACTCTTGTTCGCTGGTTACAATTAATTCATTTAATTCTTTAGAAATGTTTTCCATGTTTAATTGTAAAGCGTCGGGTGCATTATTATCATTACATTTAAAGGAAGACATGTCCTTGGTGACCACTAAACTTTAAAAAAAATTTCCTTTATTTGCTTTAAATTAAATTCCTAGCTTTTATGTTCAACTTTTTTTGCAATATTCGTTTGATAATTATCCAATTGGTATAAAATTTAACACAACTCTTACCTTCTTACAGTGCAAATTAGAAAATTTTCTTTGAGTAGAATTCTTACACAAATCCGTGTAAATAGGATAATTTTTCTTGTCAGACTGACGGTTTTTCTTTGAATTCAAAACTACTACTTTTTCACAACTATGTTTTAGTATTTTACATTGGCAATGCCTTATTAACATTATAATGTTATGCTACCATATGTTTTACTGAATGCAGAGTTGGCTGCGTGTTTTGGTTCGTGTTTATTTATTAGTGATTTAAAGCTGCCAGATTTTTCTACTCTTGGGCAGTAATAAAAGTATATCTTTTTTTTTATTTTAAATGCAATATATATTCAAGACATCATAATAAAGAATAGCGGCAGAATATTTATAAGGACAAACGATAAATTTGCTCATTAGAATTGCAGTAATCTGCTTACTTTACTATAAGTTGAAACACACAATTGAAAAGAGAATTAACAAGCAAATTCGTATCAAATTTTAAGGTAAAAATATTATAGCAAAAATGTGTAAGTGTATAAAAAACTAACCTGGCGTTTACATTTGCCAGTACTGACAAGACAGTAGCGATACATGCAAACCTTTTCATCACTTTTCCAACTGTCTTGTCTACTGTCTAGCAAATCTTGCACACAGTAAAATTGGACAGTGATTTGACATTTGCTAACAGTAATGCTATGTTCATACCACAGAATATTCTGTGGTTCATACGACGCTATAAACCACTCATTTCGCTCTTTGAAACTAGTTTGCCAAACATGCTGTTCATACGGTTCATTTTGACATTTTTTTTTTTGTTGTTACTGTGATTTTTTTTTTAAATAGATACAAAAGTAAATAAAACTAAAACATATATTATTTAACACTTTTATTGATATTATTTTGTTATAATTATCACTTTATTTAATGAAACATCAATTTTTATTTTGTTTTTTTCTTTGTTTTGATTTTTTTTGAGAGCTAGTTCAGATAAACTAACGATAAATGTTATCAAAATTGGAGATGATAGTACATTTTTCCTGTTTCGCAGCCTGTTTCAAAATGAAACGACCTGTTTCGCTCACAAAATTTTGTATGGGGAAACAAGTCGTTTCAATCATGTTTGGGGCGCGAAACAGGAATAAGAGAGCGAAACACGAATATTGCTGTCCGTGTGAACATGGTATAATCTAAAGTTTTGTTAGCAAATGGGGAAAAAATTAAACATATGGGGGATTTCATGTCAAGTGACCCAATTTTTAAATCGATGTCTTCTGATTTGGGTAAAGTTAGTACCAAGCTTTGTCCTATTAAATAGTACCTTAGACACAAATTTTTAACAAGATCGGTCAAAAAGTTTCTGAGATAAAGGGGGTCAAAGTTTGACTTTTGGCCATACAGGTGTTCTTTCTCATCCATGTAATTTATTACCTTTTGGTGTTAGATAAATTTGTCCCAAGTAGCTTCGATAGCTATTTGATCAATCTTTTAAAAAAAATATTTTTGTTTTTTAAATTTAAAACTTTTATTTATTTTTTTTTTAGCGGGAATGTTTTTTTTTTTTGCTCAAAAGAAAACTTATGTCTTTAAAATTATCCTTCGGAAGGAAATAATTCCCAGTTTCTATTTGTTAAAATTGTTGAGTTAAATACATTCAATTTATAAAGTATCACTATCCAGTGTGACAGAAAGAATGCTGACGAAGGCCGTAGCGGGCCAGAAAGTGCATTACATTCTGCTGGTGTCTAATAATTGTAAATTTTTCTGTACATACAATATACCTCATTTCTGTCCAAAGGAAGGCTAAGGTAAAATGTAAAAAGAAAATACAATATAATAGTCTGGTAGTGTATAAAGTCATTTCTGAAAAATTGAAGGAATAGAACTATTACAAAAAAGCTTTATAAAATACATAACCGAAATTTAGCTCATAGAATAAATTCGAAAAATTTAAAATGTTGAATATAATATAAAATAACCTTCGGAAGGAAATAATTCCCAGTTTCTATTTTTAAAAATTTAAAAAAAACACAAATATTTTTTTTTTAAAGTTCGATCAAATATCTATCTAAGCTACTTGTGAGAAATTTGTCTAACACGAATAGGTAATAAGTTACATGGATGAGAAAGAACACCTGTATGGACCAAATGTCAAACTTTGACCACCTTTATCTCAGAAACTTTTTGACCGATCTTGTTGAAAATTTGTGTCTAAAGCAGCCCATACACGACTCAATTCAGTTGTCAACTGAGTCGGTTGTTCTCCAAATCAAAGCGTGTATGGCTTTGTCAATTGATTAGTTTGACGGTTGTCGAGTTGGTTGAAGAAAAATCAAAAGTGTGTGGCCAAGCATCAATTCAGTTGAAAGACTCAGTTGACAATTGAATTGAAAAGTGTATGGGGCGCATAAACTACTATTTTATAGGACTAAGCTTGGTGCTAATTTCACCCGAATCGGAAGACATCTATTTAAAAATTGGGTCACTTGACATGTAATCCCCCATATGTATTTTGCTTTAATTTTTTATATTTGTTCACACAATATAGTTATTTTAAGCTTTTTTAAAATTTGTTTAGTTTATACATAATAAGCTTTGCTGGACTTGCGCTGCAACATTCACGTTTGACATATTTTAAAAAGTGAACTGTCTTAACTTAACGTCACGAAGACAGTTAAGGCCAGTTTACCAATGTATTACGACTTTGTAGAATCAAAATAATATGAAATTCTCTCCGTGCTTAAAAGAAAAAAAGAAAAGTCTGTTGAGAGTATACTTTATGTTTACACGGATGGTATAAGTAAAATCAAAAATAATAACAAAAAAAGCAAATGGTTGCAGTTTTACAATTTTTACAAAAACAACACGAAAATTTCCTGAGTTGATTTTAGTTGTTTTTGTAATTGTATAAAAATGCCACCACCTTCAATATACAGCGTTAAGATGCACCTCTGGTGTGATGAAAATACACAAGTTTCTAAAATGGTTTAGAAAAAAACCATTTACCGTCCGCTTGTCAGATTTTGTATTCGTATTCTCTCTTACTCAATGCATTTTGCTTTTGCATGATATGATTTCTCTCATTCTACATTATGTCGTAATACAATGTATTACCGTGTAAACTGGCCTTTAGTAGTGTTTTTGGCAAATAAATTGTATTTTTTACTGTCTTGCCAGTACTGTCAAATGTAAACGCTGTGTAAAATTATAATATGTAGCTAGAAGCAGTTGTGCTAGTTTTTTTTTGACTTAACACATTTTTGCCTAACGTAAAAGATATAGTATAAGCATCAATATTTAGAAAATAAGATCAAATCGATCAACATTTAACATTTTTTATAGTTGTTGTTACTCATTACATTTAAAATATTCATTGTTTTTTACACTGAAGGTCAGGTTTTAAAATAAGTTATGAGGCAAACTTTTGAATTCATAAGTTTTCGTCATATCTTAAATAAAAAACGGTTTCTCAGCGAATATGAGGTCGCTGAACAAACATGAAATCCATTTACTTTTCTTAATGTGCGCTTTGGCGATATTCGCTAAAAGTAAGCTTTTTTTGTTTCTTTAGTGTTTTTGTTTACTGGAATAAAACGGTTCATCTGAATAAAATAAGTTTTACACTGTTTAATAGATATCTCTTTCAGCAAATAAACAAATGTTCCATTAAGATAAAAAGTTGAATTGAGTATATTTGACTGTACTTCAAAAACAATTTTGTTACGACCACATAATGTATAAAATGTGTAAACTTGGACAAATTAAGAAAGTTATAAGCCATTAGGCGGAAAAAGTCGAATTTATTTTTCACACAAAACTGCATTTATTCATTGTAGAGTATACAAAAATTGTTCGATCAAAAACGATTTTATGCAGAAAATAATCTCGGGTATTTTCACTTAATGGCGAATAACTTTCTTCTCAGATCTCCTCGATTTTTTTTAATCCGCACAAATTTTGTGTTTTAATTGTAGGCTTAAAATATAATTAATACAATATTTTGTATTAATTGATCAGATTAAAATAAAATTCATAAAATTACTTCGACTTCCAGCCCAAGTGGAGGGCTAAAGGGCAGCAAACACTATAAAAATGCTTGACATCAAGATTTATTCACTCGTGTCCAAGAATTTGCCTTTAAATCTACATTGGTTTGATTTTTTGATCACTTTGAAACTGTTATATGATGCTTGTTCAAACAAGCAATTGGCAACAGCAAATAAGTTTTGAATAAAACTAATCGTTAAGTGCAGGACGTCAAATATTTGGAAGGTGTGAACAAAGCTTAAGGCATTGTACAATTACATCGCCAATGAGTGTGAGATATTCGACGGTGGTAATATATATTAGCTACAGTCAAAAGACTTTTGATTTTATATTGCACAACGAAAAGAAGTGTAATATACAGTGAAATGTACTGTTAACATTGTACAATGTTGCTTCGCTTAAAGGTATTGTTGTTGCTATTTTTTTTTAATGAAAGTTTCCCCATATTAACATTGAAATCTTCGTGTCACATATTGCATAATATAGGGCAAAATTGAAATAATATAGTGAATAATATATACAATAATATTGTTTAATAGAATTTTTTTAATTAGGCAACAATACAGCCTAAAGTTGACAATTTTTCTTGCCTGTCTAAAAGATTGACTAAAAAATTTTATAAAAAAATTATGCTTAATTATTTTTATAGCTTATTCATTGTGAAATGAATATTTCTAAAACACTCAATTCAAAACAACTGAATATCATTTTACAAATTTATGTTCTGCGTGTGCCTTTTACAACTCTAAATCATAATGAAATCATCGCTATTTTAAAATAAAAATTTACATGTATTGTAATAAACCAATTATTAATATAAACTATTTTCATTATCTTAGTTGATGGATCTTTAATAAGCAAGTGCTTTACTTTTTGCCTCTTATTGGCTAAAATAAATTGTTTAATAATGTTACAAAAATATAAACATTTGTATGTACTAAATTATGAAATGATTGCTATATTAACACAAATTATTGAAATTAACTAATATCATGAAATTAGAAATAACACATCTGGTAACGTTTAATAAATTTCATCATACTATGAATAGGGTGTACTAGAATCTTAATTAAAACATTACAATATTTTATGGAAAATATAACAAAATTAACAAAATTCTCTCATAATAACAAAGCTAAGAATCTAATTTACGTGTGTAAAATGAAAAAATTGTCATAATATACAGAAAAATTGAGTTTTGCTTCAATGTACATAATTTTAATTAAAAATGTATATAAAGCACCCAGTTTAAAGCTAATAAATACAACTCTGCACGCTACTAACCACCAGATGTCACCGCAAAATGCAAGAAGAACTGTCATAAATATATTAACTACAACTAGCTTCACGCGTCAAATTTTAACTTCCTTTTCCGTGTTAGCTGTGAAAGAATAGACATGCCGGTGGGTGAAAACTTAATAAAAATTACTAAAAACAAACGAAAAAATTGCAAAAACGCTTTAAAAATATGTAAAGATTGTTAACAAATGGTGTGGCTAAATGAAAAATTCTAAGAGACCCTATTGGGCTCTGGGGAAAAGTGCAAAAACGAAGCCAAAAACCTAAGTGAACGTGTAAAAATTATAAATAAAGGAGTAAAAGAGAGGGAACATACACATGGATTTATAATTCATTAGTATTGTCAAAAGGAAAAGGTGTCGCCGTAATAAAAATTTGTGTAATTTTAAGAAAGCATTTCAGATATTTTAATCTAAATTTATTGTTCATTGAAATGCCGAAAAAATCTAAACATTAAATTCCAAACATAACCTCGAAATTAAAGTTTTGCAATTTTTCGTATTTTTTATAATTAAGTGACTGAATTAAGGTGTGTTTTTTGTTTGTTTTGGTTCTGGGAATTAATACGATTGGTTTTTGTTGTTTATTGTAGCTAGCCAAAGATTTATTGCACCCTTTGCCCACTCAAGAAAAGCGCAAGCACAAGTTGAAGCGCTTGGTGCAACACCCCAACTCGTACTTCATGGACGTTAAATGCCCCGGCTGCTACAGAATCACCACTGTCTTCAGCCACGCTCAAGGCGTTGTTGTATGTGCGGGATGTGCTACCATATTGTGCCAGCCAACCGGTGGCCGTGCTAAGCTCACAGAAGGTATGTTTTTTTTCATAATATTTCCTTTGCTAAAAAAAAATTACAAATTTATTTAAATTTCCAATTACAGGTTGCTCCTTCAGAAGGAAGCCCCAATAAATGTGATGTTTTAGTTTGCTGCCTCATCATAATTTTTTCAAATTTAATTTTTTAACAAGAAACAAAAAAACCAATAAACAAAACTTTTTCGTTCTGAAAAATTAGACTACAACGTCGGCTTTGATTTGGTCTAGAAATTGGATTCTTTTCTTCGTATTGTATTAAAAAAATAAAATAAAATGAATCTTGGCAAGGATAAAAACCAAACAAAAAGTTTTGAAAAGGATATATTATGGGTTAAAGAGCTTTTAATGTTAATGAATGACCTTTGTTCATTATGTTTACAAAGAACAAGCTGTTTGGTCCCGGCGATGCACGGGATTTTCCAAAAAAACGTTTAACTATAATTGTTTGATGTTTTGTTTTTAATTTTTTAAAAAGTTATGTAAACATTTAATTGGAAGAAAAAGTAGTGAGATCCTTTGAAAGAAGTTTTCTTGTTATCATACCTTCCGAATTCTAAGAAAATTAAATTTCGCCAACAAATATCTTTTTTATTTAAATACATTCCGGTATGTGATGAAAAACAATCGTTTAAAGCAGGGGTCTAATTACCGCATACGAGTTCGAGCAAAATTGATCGAAATTTTTTATTTTGGTATCATGGCTCTCGATATCGAATGAAATGTATCGTAATTTGAGATGATAGCAGTCGATATCGAGTAACCAAAGACATTAAATCTCTCGAGTTTTCATTCGATACGTTAGTGTCTATCGTATGCAGAAAAATACGATAGTTAACTCGATACGATAGCTTACACGATATCGAATGCGGTAATTAGGCCCCAGTTTTGATGAATTTCGATTGATTTTAAAGTCCATTTCTGAAGTAGTCTTAATATTTTGATTAAAATACATTTCAATTAACATATAAAAAAATTAAAAGAATATATCGCTCCTTTATTGCAACATAGTTTCAAAATCGTTTTTCACCTCACCCGATTATCTTTTCACGTCCATTTTATATATCGTCACCTAAAAGACGAAATAACCTATCTGCAGTTTTCAAAAGTTTACAGGAGAGGGAAAAAACGTTATAAACAATGGAATTATTAACGATATTGAAACGAAAATTACACATTTTGATTAAAATGAAACCAGTAATATATATCGGTTGAGAACATTTTGTTTTTCTAATCACAGCTTATGTTATGACACTTAGGTTTTTGGAATTGTAAAAATCTGAAACCAAATAACCTATCTGCAGTACTAATTAGTATGAATAAATAAAAATTTCTTTATTCACATGAATATTATAAACATTAAATAATTACAGTAGTAGTTTCTTTTACTGGTTTAAGCAAAAACAAGGACTTAATGTTTGTTTAAATTACACTATGCAACAAAATTAAACTTTTATCGTGATTTTGTATGACTTATTTTTCTCTTTTTTTGTGCGTAACGGTCCTCTAGGTACAAAAACTTTGTCATTTGTAATATTACGTGTTCAAAATTTTGCATACATATGCGTTATGATATAGGGAATAAAAATTCCATAAAAAACTCAATTTTGAAATTTTTGCAGATAGGTTGACGATATATATGTTTATAAACACCCAGATTAAAATTTGTTTAATTAAAGTTTTTGCTTATCATTATTTTACACGAAGATAAATAAGTTTGTAGAAGTGGGGCGTAAAATAAGGCATGGTCTGGGTTTAAGATATATTCTCGTTCTCAATTGCCAGCAGCAAAATGAGGCAACACCGCTTATGTTAAAATATGTATAAAAAAAATTTTTTTACAGGGGTGTTCTGCAAATCGCAAACGCGAAACGCAAGAATTTTAAATGTTGGTTTTTAATCAGCCAAATTATGAATACAAATTCCGCGGGAGTTTTCTCCCTTCTCCCATTGTAGTTTCAATTGTGAAAATGGGAAAAGGGAAAAAACTCACGGGGAAATTTTACTCGCTGAATAAGATTTCTGTGATAAATTAATTTCATGAGAAATATTTTACAAATATATCTCTATTTAACCGAATTTCAAAACAAAAATTATAAAAATTTGATTAAAAGTGTAAAACAAAAACAACTTCCAAGTTTTTGCGTTTTCGATTTCCAGAACACATGAGCGGAGTTACCTGGGGGGCTACTCCATTGCGATGCGAAAGAAAATGATAGCAAATCTAGCGATTGGTATTCTTTAATGCGTTTGCGCATTTGTCTTTCGCATCTATTAATTTTTTTCCTTTCGCAAATCATCTCTATTTTATTAATTTTCCAATATATTTTTACATAATTTGCTTCATTTTCAAAAAGTTTTGCGAAAGTGATACAGGGGGGTTACCGCGTATTTCGATTCGAAAGAAATCATTTACGGATTCGAACAATTTGAACAATTTGTACATCGTTCGAAACGATGACAGAGGTTGTATTTTTTAAAAAATGGGAAATTTGATGAACAATTTTTGTTCGTAATAGAGAGTCTCTTTTATGAAAGTGATTTTTTGTTTTCAATAAAGTGTGAAAAACGTCCGTTTATTCGAAACAAATATTACGAAAATCGTAATACACAGTACAAATTGTTCGAATCCGTAAATGATTTCTTTCGAATCGAAGTACGCGGTAACCCCCCAGAGTACCAAGCTGGCATTTAGCTTTCGCACCGCAATAGAGAGCAGCCCCTGATTCCGCTGCTGGCAACTTAACTTCAGCCCAGTTATCATCCGTATTCGACCCATTTAAAAATCTTGTACCTATATTGTTGATAACGATTGTATTTGCATCAAATTTAATATAAAACTATGTATATATACCTTAAGTAAACATTTTCTAATAAAACGTACCTAGAGTACAAAATGTAACCCTTTTTGTTCCAACTTTTAAAATGTTAGTTGGTATTATAACACCGGATGATAAAATATCCTTTTTACCATACGCTACTATAATTAAATCTGTGGCATTTTGACAAAACATCTTAAGCAAAATTTAAAAAGTTGAAAAATATTTTATTAATCATACAAATTTTCTTTCAAAAAACATTTTTGTTTACGTTTTTAAATTTTTGTATTACGAAATTTTTCTTTAATTTTGGTTTATTTTATTATTTAATAAAGATAATTTTTTCACCGAGTTTTTTTTAAACTTTTTTGCTATCTTATCTCGAGTTAAGATGTTTTGCAAAATACTACAGAAATGTACTTTTTGTTTGCTACTGTATTGATTAGAAAGACGGGGTGATAGGAAAACATTTTAAAAATGGAGGCTTTATTAAAAAAATTGGTTCCAGTTTTGCTCTTTTTTTTGTTTATTTTATACCTAATTGACAGTTGAGTATGCCTGAAACCGTAAAAAATAATGCTATTGTCATAGCCCAATTTTTTAGGTCTAGGAATCACACTGTCAAATTTCGTGAAGATCGGTTTATAATTTACCAAAGGCCCCACAGAAAGCATACTCTCGGAAAACAGTTTATTACTCCTAAAAGTGTAATCAGCAAATTTCTGAAAACCGATTACGAGTGGATTTGAAATCAAACAAATTTTCAAAACAATGTTTTAAAGGTTCATAAAAATGTTTTATTCACGGTAGAAAATCTCGTGAAGATAAATACGCCTAAAACCGTAGCAGATATTTTGGTTAAGTAGTGTCCAATTTAGCTTCATATTCCCAGAAATAATGGCTAATTTCAAACGCAGTATTGCAAAACATCGCAAAAAACAAATCCGGTAAAAAGGCATTACAAATACAAACAATGCACAAATTTCGCAACCGTTGTGCAGTGAATACAGTTACCATGCTATTATGAACTCAACGCATTGTCTACAGAAAAGTTGTGGAGTTTTTGAAGCTATTCCATTTAGTGTTGCTAAGCTAGACGTGTTCGTACCAAACAGTAATCTTTACCTATTTCAACGTTTATTTTTATTATTTATATTTTAAAAATAATTAGTATTGTGGTTATTATGTTGAACTATTTATGGTTTTTAATCCAAATTTTTAATATTTTTAATTAGGCTTAAGTTTATGAAATTTAATTTTCATTAAATTATTTTTATGAAGAAAGGAATTTTTACAGCATGAAAATTAATTAAAATTGTTATTGATAATCTTTCATTCTTGACGTGGCTCGGGCTCGAACCCTGGCCGGCAGGTTACCATGACATGTTATTTTAAAATATGGCAGCTTTTGCACCATAGATTTCTATACACAGCTAGATTTCATTTTGTAGAAATTACGGGCATAAAGTCGTTACCAAGGCGAATTTTCACCAGGTGAACTTATCTTGCTACGTAAGCAACAGCTGATTACTAACCTTGTGTCAAAATGGTATACCGTCCTGTTGGTTCTGGGGAATCTTAACTAAATTCTATAATTTTCGATTAAAATTGTGATATTTAAAACTTTTTTATGTTATAACATTTCAAAAAAACACAATTTAATATAAAAACAAAATAAAATATTTGTTCGAATTTTTGACACACCGTTAAAATATTTTACAGTATTGTAAAACGTTTTCAAAATAAGACCACCTTGTATGAATTCGCCTTGGCCGTTACGAATTAAGATATTTTATTCAAATTTGTTCACATTAATTGACAAGAATTAAAAGTATAAAGCTTTCTGATTGTCCGTCAATAATAATGTAACATATAAATGTAGGTCTAAGCCGCAACCAATATTCATACTGACGTCCGTTTTCAGAAATATTAACTTATAATTTATAAACCTACTTACATATGGAGGGCTCAGAGCTGAAGCGAACCAAGTAAAAAATGAAATTTCGATAATATTTTGAGTTTGAGTAAGTGAATTGTCATTAATTTCTGGAGCCATTGACATGGGTTTATTACCGTTACCTTTGGAACGAAAAACTTTTTGATTTAGTCCGTTACCGAACTCGATAGAGTTAAAATTTGCGAAGAATTTCACACCAGTTTTGAAATACATATATGCATTTTATTTTATGACTTGGTCCGGTTCAGCTTTGAACCCTCCATATATAGTACCCACGCCTGAAAATTCTAACTGTTGGAGAAGGGTACCAAGATTCGCACAGCAGAATAAGAACTCTTACTGGTTTTTATTTTGTTTTTTTTTTCTTTGGAACGTATTCGATATTTTAGGACCCTGTTAATAGGCTTAACTTTTTTATTCTTAGTTTGTTTTTATTAAAATAAGTTCGTTGGAATGTCTAGTTTGTGCATACACTGAAAATGGGGGGAAACAATTGGATTTTTCAAAGTTTGAAGGAGTAATCTAAAAATACATAACTTTAAACATCCTTGAAATACAAGTAAGAATTCCTGATATACTCACGAATGTGATCCCATTTAAATGAAAGAAATTTTTGTCTTGATTAATAATACAAAAAATATTTTAAAGTTTGTAGGGTCATTCGTAAAATATTAAGTCATGTCAAATGGTGTTAATTACGCAAAAATTAAATGTCACTATATGTTTAAAACTAAAGACCCAAATATAATATGCTTAAGTTGGCATATGCAATTGTGCGAATACATGTGATTTTAGTTAATTTCACGATACTAGCATTTGCTTAAGCAAATTGCGAAACAGATCGCACTTTCCATACGGAATAAAATATTTTTTTGATGTAGGTTCTAATTGGCACAAGGACCATAATTTTATATACCCCCATACAAGCTGCTTTTCGGAAAAGAGTCTTTGTGCCTACTATCGAACCAATTTTAATGAAATTTAAAGCATAGATAGATCCATATAAATATATGGAGACATAAACTATGCATGTTTTTTTTTTTAATAGGAACATGAGGGAAGATAGGGACAATTTCTGCCTCCCCGAAACTATCCAACAGATTTTAATGAAATTTTTAACATAGATATATCCCTATTCATATAGCCATACGATTTCGAAAATTTGTTTTTAAGTAGTGTTGTGTAGGGTATCAAATGGTCGAGACCATGAATTCAAATTCAATTTGTTTCTTATGAATATCAATTATAAATAAATTACGGGATCACACCTAATTATAAATACATTACAGTTATTATTATTTTTATTTTGCATTATAAAAAAATAATCAACATTACTTTTTTTTTATCAACACATAAACATAAACTGTTTCCATATGACATGCAAATGATTGTGTAGTAAAATTTATAGGAAAAGCAATCAGATTTTTGGGGTTTTCATATCAATTTGACTACACAATCAATCACCTGTCATTTGTAACAGCACATTAATATGCGCGTATCGCAATTGGTATCGCCGATATAATTTTTTGGGTATCGGTATACATATCGCTCATTTGCTGCAAGACCGGCATAACTCAAAAAATGAAATTTTGGAGTTAGAGATGCAGATTTGCTCGCTTTGTTTTTCTTTATATTGTGTATTAAATTCATCTTTATATCTTTTATACTTTCCCAGTTTGAAGAGAATGTGTCTTCTTTTTTTCTAAGTAGTTAGAGCAAATCAAAAACTTTAAATGCGTTTATCTCGAAATGGATTTTTTTGAGTTATGCCGGTCTTGCAGCAAATGAGCGATATGTACCTACAAATGTATATTCAAATACCTATGTATATTTATATGTAAAAATGATTTATACCTATACATTAATGATTTTAATTTTTTGTTTAAAAATAAACTTACCGATTTTTTATTTTGAATATCAAAGTTTGTAATCAGCAATTTGTAATTTTGTATTTTCTGCCCAAATTGGCATAAAATTCCTTTTTCTATTATAAACTTAATTTTTATATATTTTTTAGAATAAAAAGGATTAAATTTGATTAGATTTTATAACTTTCCCTGTTATTTTAAACATTTTTTCGTAAGCCGGCAGCTCTTTTTTCTGCTTCATATTTT
Organism: Pollenia angustigena; assembly: GCA_930367215.1. Taxonomy (NCBI): domain Eukaryota; kingdom Metazoa; phylum Arthropoda; class Insecta; order Diptera; family Polleniidae; genus Pollenia; species Pollenia angustigena. The sequence continues at coordinate 44,591,539 of OV884056.1, read as the reverse complement.
ATAACTTTACGCGCTTTTTAAACAACGAAATAACACACACACGCACTCACATAAATCGCTATTGAAAAAACCCACTAACAAAGCTACAAACATATTGAGAAGATTTTTTTTAACATAAATAACTCTTTTAATACATTTCTTTCTGCTTATATTTCACATTTCGCCAATAGACAATTAATTTGTCTTTAATTTAACACAAATTTTAATTGATTTAATAAAATATTATTTATAAAATTTTTAAATTAAAACAACTTCACTTCATTAAGACAACTTTTTACCGGCCGAAATAAATAACGTACTAAAGAAAATGAAATTTTAAAGTGGCCAGACTGCAATATTGACAAGCAAAAAAATTTGCGTTTTTTGTAACACTTTGTTATTGAAGTATTCTTTCCCGGACTTTTTCACTTTCCTGTAATGCAGGAATCGATTTTAATATTATAGGGATTCCGATAAAAAACGCTGTAAAGAAAATATTTTTATAATGTTTTAAAAACGTTGAAGATATATGGCAATTCACAGTTTTTAAAGACTAATGGCCATTTTCTCATTAGGCGATTATCTTTTTTCCTAATAGGGCCCATACACAACACCATCATGACTGTGCAATCAAGTGATTGTGCCAGCAGATTGACCGTGTATGAGCTTGTGGTGTGATTGTACCAGCTGCTGGTGCTTTATCAGAAATAGTTTGATATTTTTTTGATTGCACCAGCATGATTAAATCGTGTGTTGTAAAGCTAGCTCATAAAAGTTAAATCGTCAAGGCATAAACATCAAAAAATACAAAATTTTAAATATGAATGCCAAAAAAAATGTTTTGGGGAGAAATTCTCGAACTTTATAAAACAATGCCTTGCCTATGGAAAGTTAAAAGTACGAAATACTGCAAATGTGGATTAAAAAACCAATGCTACAATAAAATGAGAGAAAATGTTGTCGTCATTCATTACGACCTTTTCCACACATTTTTTGGTAAAAAATGAATTTTGCACCAGCATGCTGGTGTATTGTGTGCTTCCAGCTTAATTGCACAATCACTTGATTGCACAATTATGATGGTATTGTGTATGGGCCCTATAACGAAAAACTGCACATTAAAGAAATTTGGTTTTCTCAATGTCTCATTTGCTTCGATTTTTTCGCAAAGCTAACCGGCACTTATCTGCCAATTATTTATTTTCCTTTTATTTGCCGTACAGATAAATTAAATCAGCTGACTCCCAACTTTTACATATGCTTTGAGTGGCGTTTCCAGCTGAAAACAATGTTTTTTGTCGGTGTATTAAGAAACCCAAAATCGTTTACGGACAGTATATCGGTTCAATAAATTTATGTTGACATTAAGTAACAGACAGTTTGTCGATACATTGAGAAAATGGCCATAAGATTTATATATGTTCGTTGAATTATTAAAAATTTTGTATTATTGAAAAATCGTGTGGTCTTTAATCTATTTTGAATATTTTTAAATAAAACTAATTAAAAATCTTATTATGATTTGTTACAAAAAACTTTAAAAAACGATTACGCCCGTATTTATAAACATTTTCAAAATTTAATAAAGGTTTACAAAACTAATTTTGTATTAAAATTTGCCTTAATAAAAGTTTGTTAAATTTAATAATCGTTTATAAATACGTGGGTAAGACTTTAAGTTTAGTTTTGAAATAAATTAATAAAAATAATTATTTGATAAAAATAAAGATAAAAAGCTCTTAAAGAAAATATGTAAGGTCACAATCGATTATCTTTAAAATCCAAAAATTTAAATTTGTTTTAAATTTTACCAGTAACATCATGCGCCATTGCACAAAGAATATTTATTCTGGGTCCTTGGTTAACTCTTAATCGATCTCCATCTGGTAAAAACTAAGCTGCTTGGTATTTTAATTTAGCAAAATCGATTTAGTAGGACAAGAGTTAAGACTTCAAATGCGGAATAACTAAAAATTGATAATTTTGTTACAAAAAATAACATAAATAAAGAGTTTGCACATATTTGTTTTATATATGTAACTACAAATTATGCTACTAAATTTCGTAAATATCGGTCCATAATTTACCCGATATAAAGTATACGGACCTGTTCTGACAATCGCTTAACATTGGCGATTCTGACTTAAAATCGCAAATTAGGTGTTCTGTAAATCGCAATAGCATGAAGTTTGGCGACTTAAAATTACAAAAAGGAACTAGAATATTTGTAAGAAACTATAGCAGATCGCAAGTTAAACGCACGCGTTAAGGAACACCATAAAATAAATTTGGCGTTTTACGATTTCAAATCGTGCGATTGTCAGAACATGGACGATACTCTCGGAGAACAGTAAAGTACGCTTAACCCTGTAACGAATAACGCTGTTGTAGTAGAATTTGAAAATACACAGTACAAAATGTCGTAAAGATTGGTCCATAACTAACCATAGGCTCCATTTAAAGCCCACTCTCAGGCTTAATAAATTATAGATTATATATAGAGCCCCGTTCTGAAATATTATAACTGTTGGTGGAGGGTACAAAGATTCGGCACAGCCAAATTCAAAACTCAAACTTGTTTCGATTTATGTTTTTTTTACGATGAATTTTGTGGGAATTGAAATTTAAGCAAACAAATATTTTGAGTAAAACAAGTTCTTTAGTTATTAATAAGAAAAATTAAATAATATATTGTTTCAGATGTTTTTGATATTTTCATTAATAAATATTCGCATACATTTTAGATAGTACATATAACAAAAATAAGTCATCAAAATCAACATGTAATTAAATCACAAAATTAACTGCTTTAAATTCAACTAAGAGGGCAGCTTTATTTATGTTGACAATACATTTACACATCTGGCATCATACCATTTCTTTTTTCATTTCCTCTTTAGTTTTATTCTTTTTTTTAACGATCAACAGTTGTCCAACAAAGTAGTACAGTTAAATTTCAATTATTAACTTCAAAAATACATTAAATCAAATAAAATTAGTGTTAAATTAAAGAAAAGGCAATTTTTTAATAGTTAATTATAAAATAAAAGTGCATGTAATTGTGGAGTAGCAGATATATCTGTGAGAACATTGGCTGTCTATTTTGAAAGATTGAGGGAGCCAGTTTTTTGCAATTGAAATTTTGTTGCTGCAAATAAATCGCGTGAAGTTTGAGAAAAGAAAAGTGATAAAAAAGGGTTGCCTTGTTTTGGAAAAATAAAATTAATGAAAAAGTGGGTGTTAAGTTGGAACAAACTATAAAAATGGGTTTTTTTGAAAGTAAAAGAAAAATAGTTTACAGTGTTGTGTGTATAAAATTTTAAATAAAATAAAGATTTTTTTATTAGTGCGGTATTGAAGACTTCTTAAATATGTAATTAAATAATAAAAAAGAAAAAAATAGAATAAGGAAATGATATGTAAGTACTAAATGTAACAATAACTGAGTTCACACCAAATCGGTAGGTGTTAAATTTGTAGTTCGTTAAAAATTTTACCGTTAAAGCCTTTCAAGGTCGTTATTTTTCTGTTAAATTTGCTTAATTTCAAAATGTTGGTAAACAAAGTTATACAAAAAACTTAAAGTTTAAAAATACATATTATAATTTAACAACTACATAACATTTTTCCTACCTAAACGTTCACTTGGATAAACTTTAATTTTATAATGTTAAAAGAATATAATATAAACAGTCGCTGTCAAACAAACTCAAAAAACGAAAACTTGTACACAAATTTTCGTCTTTTTATCGACAGTTTTTGGTTTCGACTGCAGTTTTTTAAACCCTGATTTTAATGTACTGATATAGCCTTACTGCTTTTCTATTGGACACCGTTAGCATCTTTAAAATTGGTGTAAAACTAAAACTAGATAAAAAACAATGTCCCAAAAAATCGTATTTAATGGATAACTTTCGATTTTGGGGGTGGATGAAAAAAATTCAGAAGTATATTTTCACTGTCACAAAGTGTTATTAAACTCGAAATTGTGAAATATGGAAAATCTTTTTTTTTTAATGTCCTAACTAAGGTGATTTTAAAAACGGACCAAATTTTTGGGGTATTTTTCAAATCTCCAATTTTATATTCAAAAAAAATTTTCTTCAAGAAAATCAAAAAATGAGTTTTCCACTCCAGGGACTTAATTCTGTGTCATTTTGATAAACATCTTAAGTCAAATATTTAATATGAACAAAATCGTAAAAGTTTTTAATTATCATAATATTGTTAAACATCCATTATGTAACAAAAATCTACCAATTAATTTAATTTGTTTATGCATTAGTATATGGTCGCTCTATGGCGCACAGTAGCGCTTTTTCCTATAACCCGTGGCAAAAATACAAAATTTGATGACAAAATTTTGTGAAATGGAAATACATCGTATAAAGCTCTACTTACTGATCATAATTCAAAAACGTTTTCCTTAATTCGATAAAAATTATAGGGGGAGGAGCTGCTCAAAGTTGACAATTTTTTAGAAAGAAGATTTTGAAAAAACTGCTCTTTAGGGTTGAAGTATCAGAAATATACCCGTTTGATCACTCCTTTTTTTGGTATGCTTTTAAAGGTGTGTTTGTTTTTTAATTAAATTAGTAACAAAATCTTCATCAGATTCCCTACTCTTTCGGTAGTAACCGTTTTTCAGATACCCTATATTTAGGTAGTTTCTAAAAATAAAATAGAGCATATCTAAAAATGGCCAACAAAGGGTTTCGCCCATATTTTCTGAGCACATTTGCTACAAAATAATTAAAATAATTTAATTAACCTTGGCCTCAACTAGGTTGCAGCTTTTGGTGAAATAAGAAGAAAACTGTAACAATCTCAAAGCGACAAATATAAAAATTCAACAACTTCATTAAATAAAAAAAGAGTAGTTTCAGTGTTTTGATCATAACTCCTTCATTTTTTAACCGATTTGACAGATTTATATACCGACTTCTTAAGGAAGAAATCTACCATTTACTTTTTTAATAAAAGTTGGATTCAGGAAGATCTACGGTTCCCGAAAATAGGTATTTTATAAAATTAATATTTTGGTAAAAACTTTTTTGTATTTGAACCGATTTTTCCGAGGTTTTTAGAAAATATTTTATACTAAAGATTTGCGATCTTTTGAAATGTAAAACGTTTCCATCGGTACAATTTCAGCTTAACTTTTAATAACCATTTATTTTTTCCAAAAAATTATAACACCATCGTTTTAAGCGTACAGTTTTACCTTGGATAGGATATATTTAAAAAATATGAAATCGGAGAATTTTTTTAACATACCTACTAAGAGACCTTAAAAATTCACGCGTGAAATGATTTTAAATCATAAAAGCCCTTTTTAAACATAAAATATTAAAAATTTTAAGAAATATTTCATTTTACTTCACATAAAATTAATTTTTCCACAAAATTTAACTTTACTATGCCATTAGTAGGCACTAGTATTTTTTCCCCGTAGTTTTTCGATTCCCGGGTAAGAGGGAAATTTTTTAAATTTCCCGGGATATAAATAATACAAAGTAATTTTGTTTTTAAATAATGAAAAAACGTAAAGTAAGTAAAAGAAATGCTTAAATACTACAAAAATTAATTGAAGATTAAAAGAGGAACTTGAATAATAATAAAAACAAACAAAAATTGAGGTACTCAAGATTTGAGATCAAAAAGTAAATTCATAAAATAGATTAAATATTTTAAATAAATATAATATTCAACATTTTTCATTTTTCGAATTTATTCTATGAGCTAAATTTCAGTTATGTATTTTATGAAGCTTTTTTGTAATAGTTCTATTCCTACAATTTTTCAGAAATGACTTTATACACTACCAGACTATTATATTGTATTTTTTTTATTTTTTTTTTTTTTATTTTTACAATATAATAGTCTGCTAGTGTATAAAGTCATTTCTGAAAAAATGTAGGAATAGAACTATTACAAAAAAGCTTTATAAAATACATAACTAAAATTGAGCTCATAGAATAAATTCGAAAAATGAAAAATGTTGAATATAATATAAAGTTACCTTCGGAAGGAAATAATTCCCAGTTTCTATTTGTTAAAATAGTTGAGTTAAATACATTCAATTTATAAAGTAACACTATCCAGTGAGACACAAAGAATGCTGACGACGGCCGTAGCGGGCCAGAAAATGCATTACATTCTGCTGGTGTCTAATAATTGTAAATTTTTCTGTACATTCAATATACCTCATTGCTTTCCAACGGAAGGCTAAGGTAAAATGTAAAAAGAAAATACAATATAATAGTCTGGTAGTGTATAAAGTCATTTCTGAAAAATTGTAGGAATAGAACTATTACAAAAAAGCTTTATAAAATACATAACTGAAACTTAGCTCATAGAATAAATTTGAAAAATGAAAAATGTTGAATAAAATATAAAGTTACCTTCGGAAGAAAATAATTCCCAGTTTCTATTTGTTAAATAAATATATTAACATTTTTTAACGGCTTAGGAAATAACTTTCTGACACACTCAAAGTATATTTCTTATTTTATTTACTAGTTACCATGTTTCCGAAAAATTTCGTTCACGTTTTTACCGAGGTTGGACAAAAAGTTAAAAGTGCATCGTTGTAGAATGCTTTTGATTCACAATAAGAAGCATTTTTTATAAACAACGTCTATATCAGTCAAATGTATGTCAAGGTTCATGCAAAAAATAGCATCAACCTCTTACAAACCTTTTCATTTCATTAGGTCTATCTGGAATCTTTAGGACAATGTGTTTTTCAAATTGTATGTTGTAGTATCTTACACGAGTTTCCGAAAATTTTTTATTTCGGTTTCCCCGCACTTCAGGGGTATATAAGCCAACACAAATTGAGCAAAATTTGTGTTTATCACCTAATAAGCATATCGCTCCTTCATTACAACATATTCATATCTCAAAAAATCAAAATCATAAATTCTCGTATTTTACCTCAAACTGAACCGAAGTTATATCAAAATATATCTCTAAATTTGCACATTTTGAAAACTTTAATCGAATTTTGCCAAGTTCGTTTGTTTTTGTAGATATGACAATGTTGCAATAAAGGAGCGATATGTTTAGGTATCTTCTTTTTTACGACTTGTCCATGGACAATTAAACTTTACTGCCTGCATCTTATTTTGAATTAATGTTCTTTATTAACTTTTCACTTCACTAAATTTATTAATTATTAACTGTTGCACTGCCAATTCTGCTTTAAGTAGATTTATTGCATCCGGAGACATTGATTTACGTATGTACTCACTTCACAGAAAAAAATAAAAATTGATTTCAATTAAAAAATTTGTGATATTAATTAAAAAATTAATTAAATTTGCACCAGTAAACAAATTAATAGTATCAATTAAACCAGTTAATAATATTAATTAAACGTTTAATTTACTTGATTAAACGTTTAATTCACTTGATTAAATTTTTAATTAAAACTGATTTTATTTTTGATTAATGCTTTAATTGGTGAAAAATTTTGGAGAATTTTTTCTGTGTTCTTGTAATTGATCTAAACGACAACCCATCCACCGATACTAATTTTAAGAGAATAGAAAACGAAATTTCAAAGTATAAATAGCTGTTTTTTTAAACTATGAGGAATTTTTTATTTCCTGGGATCCCGCAAGAAAAATACCGGGAAATATAATAATTGAAATTCCCGGGAATTCCCGGGATGGAAAAAAACCCTAGTAGGCACTTAAAAGGCGTAGAACCCTTGTCAATTACTCATTTCCTAGATTATTCAATTATCTATCATACGCCTTTAACATTTTTTGATTATCTCATTTTACTCAAAAGTTATAATTTTTGCAACGAAAAAACTCAAATGGCGCCAAAATTGTCTTCATATTTGCACATAGTAAAGTAGTGTAAAATAATTTAATTAACTTAAAATAAAAGCCTTTTATTTGTGTCGTATGTAGATTTTTATTGTATGCCGTATGTCCTTTATAAAGCGTGCTTTCCGAATATAACTGTATACGACTAAAACTAATTTGTTTTAACATAAAGCGTTTTGATATATTTTAAATCTCTGTAAAGGGAATCAAAAATTCGGCATAGCCGAATATTGCACTTCAACTTGTTTTCATTGTTGCCAATTTAGCTTTTTACTGGCTAGATTTAGCCATTTTTTATCTTGTTTAAATGTGATAAATGTTGCTTTTATAACACTATGCTAGTTGAAAAAATAGACAAGACGGTCATATGGCGTTTTTGGAAAACGGACGCGAATGATTCGCGTATCTTTAAAACGGCTTAGTTTATTAAAATAACTAAAAAACCGAAATTCCGCAATTAGATTACCTTTAGGTAAAGTTTAACTTTTTTCTAATATGCGCAATCGTTTTAGAAACATATTTTTTTTTGCAAATTATTTTATTTTATTATTTTAAATGTCTGCAAATATAAAAGATGATATAATTCTAATGTCACGATGAAAGCATGTATGGATGTATGTAAGTATATACTTATAGCATTTTTTTTTTCGTTGGTATGTAGTATGTAGTACTAAATATACTAAAATGCATTTAGTTCCAGCCACAAAAATACAACAACTCACTCTTACATTTATGCAAATTGACAGACAAAATGACAGTCAAACTAACTAACAAACATGTTTAAATTTTATTATGCAAGCAACAAACAACTTAAAAAGGACTATTACTAATTCACTCCCACCAGCTAGACGTATTCTTGTATACAAGAAGACAAATTAGCTTAACTCAACACAAATCGCCAGGGATGGTAGAAGCAAATACAAATTTTTGTTTGAAATTTTGATGAAAACTTCAAGAGTTATTTAGTACTTGATGGATTTTTTGAAGAAAATAAACTTAAGGTCCAACTATAATATGCATAAGCTTGCTTAAGCTTCTGTCAAAATTTTAAAAGCCTCTCAAATGCATTAAAAACACAAAAACCAAATTGAAAAACATTTGATTCCGTACGGAAAGTGCGAAACTGATCGCACTTCATGACAGATTCATAAAACTAAGCAAAAAGTTTCTTTAAGTTCAATATGGTTTGACACATATGATGAATTCGCACCTTGCTGCATGTATTCGCACAGTTGCTGCTTAAGCCAACTTAAGCATATTATAGTTGGGCCTTTAATTTGTGATCAATTTTATTTTTCATAGTCGGTAAAATTGAAGAAAATAATTTGTGATCAATTTTATTTTTCATAGTCGGTAAAATTGAAGAGAATCCTTGCGCCCGGCCAAAGGCCGGCTATGCAGTGAAGCTTCAGTTAGTAAAGCCGGTGTTTATTACACCATAGAAAAACAAGTAAGAAAGTATAGTCGGTCAAGCCCGACCATATGATACCTTACACCACAGTATTTAAAAACACATCATGCTTATGTGTCCATGTAAATATGGATTTATTATTGTTTATAAACTTCATGAAATTCGGTTTGAAAGTTTGTGAGAGGCAGAAATTGCGCCCTGCCTCACCTTGTGGTCCTATTTTTTTAAAAATGTATATCTAATGGGTACCTATAGATATGGATCTATCTATGTTTTAAATTTCATTAAAATCGGTTTAAGAGGCAGAAATTGCCCCTATCTCCTCTCGTGGTCCGATTTTTTTTAAAAATTTATACATTTTGTGTCCATATAGATATGGTTTTATCCATGTTTTAAATTTCATTAAAATCGGTTTAATAGTTTCTGAGAGGAAGAAATTTCCCCCTATCCTCCCTCGTGGTCCTACGATTCGGCCCATTTTCAATAGGCTTGGTCCTTGGGCCAATAAGAACCTATGACCCAAATTTTATCAAATTATCTCCAAAATTGCGACCTGTACTTTGCGCACAAGGTTACATGGACAGCCAGCCAGCCAGCCAGCCAGCCAGCCGGACGGACATCGTTAGTTCGACTCAGAAAGTGATTCTGAGTAGATCGGTATACTTTAAGGTGGGATTAGGACCACTATTTTAAGGCGTTACACACATCAGCACAAATGCATAATACCCTCTCCACTATTTTGGTGTGGGTATAAATATCCTTTTCAAAGAAGATTTTATTAGCGATTCTGGATTTTAAGATTTCGAATTATCGAATTCCGAGTTTTAGAATTCGTGGATATGATTTTTGGGTACATGACCCCAAATCGAAAAAGTATGTATGTTTAAAACTAGCGTTTAAAAAGCTGCAGTCAAAGTAGAAAAGTGTCATTGTCAAAATAAAAAATTGTTGCTTTTACTTCTGATTAATTAAATATAAACATTCGCTGTCAAACCAACTCAAAAATCGAAAAGTTTTACACAAATTTTTGTTTTTTGTTCGATAGTTTCTGGTTTCGACTGCAGTTTTTTTAAACCCTGTTCAAAACTGCTTTGTAGGAATTATTAAATAAAATTTTTCATTTACCCCTTTTATGAAAGTCGAAGTCGACACGATTCGACGGCACCGAAACAGTAATTGTATTTTCTGAGTCGTTTTTGACAACAATCGATTACTGTTGACAGTCACTTTGTGTTTTCTAAGGCGCTTTTAAGTTGACGACGAGTAGAATTGTCTCCGTTTTAGTCGGAAGGAAATTTTGCGACGACTCAAATCAAAGTTAAAGAAATTTTAAATATAATGTAAACATTTTTATTAAATACGTTTAAATTAAAAATGTAAATTTAAAAGAAGTTATGGGCACAAATTTTATTAGTAAATTTAACGCAAAAACTCGCGAAAATTTTTAATATTTCAAACAAGCCATAAAATTGATTGATAAGACTATAAGAAATGGCAAAAATTCGGTAAACATTGCTAAATTAATGAAAATTCGCAAGTATTTGCTAACTGCTGCATGATAGCAAAGTCTTTTATTTATTTATAGTCGTTAAAGATATTAAGAGTCAGAGAAATATGTGCCGTTTCACACACGTCCAGTTTGACTCGTCAAGTCTTGAGTTTTTAGGACAGAGGGGAAAAGAAATGGCATTCTCTTTTCCCTTCTCTCCTAAAAGCTCAAGACTTGACGAGTCAAACTTGACGTATGTGAACCGGCACTAACAGTAAAAAAATTGATCTTATCGCAAACATGGTAAAAAATTTATTTGAAATCGCTAAGTCGGTTAAGAAAACCAAATTTCGGAAAAAGCACAAATAAAGTGTAAAAAAATGAGCCATACGGGCATGTTCTAGGAATTGAAATGAAGTGGATTTGAAATCGAGCAAACTTTAAAAATGACCCTGCACTAAAAGTTCATACAAATATTTCATTTTATCAATTTCAATTTCACAGAAAAAATTACTGCCGAATTATTTTCAAACAAACGCTTGTTTGAAAATTTTTTTAATTTCTACAAATTTTTTTACTGATTCAATTAAAATTTTTGTTTGATTTTTATTTAACCAACAAAAATGTTGACAACCATTCAAAAATATAATACACGCGTTATTGGTTTCAAGTTTTCATAATTTTGTATGAAATATTTAACGCTTTTTAATGTTGTCGTCTTTTTGCATTTTTTTATTTGATCGTAAGCAACACTTCCTAATGTGAAATATAAGAACTACAACAAAAAACACATACAGTCTATTTTTGGACACTTTAAAAAAGTACAACAGTAAGAAAGATGAAGAGGTTTGAAGTAAAAAAAAAAAAAAAAAATTGCATGTAAAAAAACGTTTCACTCTTTTTAAACAACAGAAACAACAACAACATTATAAGAAACAAAATAAATTTTTGGTTGGTTTCAAAGTTGGCTAAAAAAAAACAAAATCCCGTATTAAATTTTTTCAAACTGTTTGCTTAAATACATCAAACAAAAATATAATGATGACGAAAAACATATCGAGTCGGTCTGTCGCCGTTTTTGGGTTACATTTCTTCTTCATTAGCAAAGGAAAGGATACAGCAACAGTGAGTGATGACGAAAAACATTGTGTGTATAAAAAAAGAACTTCGTTCAAAAATTATTCCAACAAAAAAATGTGTCTTAAAGCCAGCCGGCCGCTCTGCTCTCTCTGCCATCATCTTCTAATACAGTGCCTGTTTGTGTGCGCATCATTGCTTGTGCAAAAACCTGTTTTTTTTTGATTTTGAAATTTAGTATATGAATTTCAGTAAACTTTTTGTTTGATTCAGTTAAATTATTTGTTTGAAAAAATCAGTGTTTTTTTTCAATAAACAAAATGCAAATAAATTGTTTGAATATGCGAATTTGTTTATAGGACCGATTTCAGACAAAAAATTGTTTGATTCTACAAAATTTTTGTTTGAATTGGAAAAATAATTTTTTCTGTGTACCAATTAGCTCACAAGAACAACTCTTAGACCAAGAAAAACTTCCTACGTCCATTTTGTAAATAATTGAACTAAAAATCTATTTCTATTTCAATTTCACTTCATTTCGATTTCTAGAACATGCCTGATAATGATAAAGAACAAAAATAATAGAAAAATGATTGGACATGGGATATTTTTTTTGTCAGATTTTCGATAAAATTTATAAAATACCAAATTAACGTCGAAGTGATGTAGTCGTCGAATTAGTGTGACAACGATTAAACATTAATTTCGACGTCGACAACGACTTACATAATAGGGGTGGGTGAATATGTCCTTAGGCTTAATACCTGATATCTTTCATATTAGATCCAATGCCGAAATCTCTTTAATCCGCATACATTTTTAAAAAACGTTGGAAACTTTAATAGGCTTTGATTTAGGGCTAACTGTTATTTTTATCACATTATGATTTAACAAATGTTGTTATATATGGAAATTTCTAAATTAAAAATCGTCTGTAAATCAATTGTTTTTTTAAAAAAAGATTTAACTGTATTTCCCAACTTCAACATTCCCTCTACCCAACTCCCTCACACGACAATTAAATTGAAAAAACCGTTATTTTTTGTAGTTTTAAATCTTAATATACTGTATGATTCGGTGTGAGTTTAAGAAATGTTACAGTTTTATGGACAGCTTTGGGGGAAATTGTAATATATAAAACAAATACATGTGTATGTATGAATACATTGCATTTATTTATGTAGATGTAGTTGTGTATAAATGTATGTACATATACATATACTGTGTATAAATGTAATAATAGAGTAATATAATGTATGAGAGTATTATAAGAACATTTTGGTCATGTGCCAATTTCCGGTTTTTCGTCTGTTGCATTTTTTATGTCCAAGTTTAGTGGCAACTAAAACAAATTGTAGGTGAAGATACAAATGATATACAGTGTATGAGATGTTTGAAGAATAATAACAATAGCTACAATAAAATGTGGTTAAACTAAAGTTAGTAATAAATGTATTTATTATAAAAGTGATTAAAAAAAAGTAATTATTCTTAAGATAAAAAGATAACAATAAAAAGCATTCTCAAATTCCCGTTTCGATAAAAAATAAAGAAACTATACTAATTACACTGTGCTCGAATTAAATAATAAACATATAGTTGTTATCTAAAGCTGCATGTACACGACATGGTTTTTACATCTGACTTGTCAAATTTTCCACTGCAAAATACATACATGTCGTGTGTATGTTATAAATTGCTTATGTAAAATGCCCATGTTTAACATGCATACCTGTACTCTGACATAATTGCATGGTGGGTCTTAGCCACTGAGTTATTTACATTACGACTAATGACAAAGTTATAAAATGAACAATAAAACTAACTGTTTCATAAAAAAAATAATTTGTTATATTTTTAAATTTCTTTTTAGTTTTGTTTTGCAAAAAAGAAACAAAATAAATAGCATGCATTTTCCAAAATAGTTGAGAGAAAAAGAGCTTAACAAACTGTGATCATTGCAAAAACGACAATCTTCAATGGACATTGCCGTTTTTGCATCAATTCTTAATTTTTGAACATACTTTTTTATGGGATAAAAGTGTTTCTGGTAATGTTATTTTCACTTATTGGAAGCATTCATTAAATACAACTAACAGGTATTTTTAGTTACGTTTGTGAAAAAGTGGACATTGCAGTCTTTGCATCTATAACCCTCATATGTATTCAACTCCCATAGAATAGAAATTATGTAAATATGTATATATATAAAAAACGTTTCATTATAATATCCTTAATTGGTATTTTTGAATTAAAAGAAAAAAACATGTCGTCTACATGTACCTTAAGAATTTTGAGTTGTCCCATTTATAGTGGGGGAAGCTGTTTGCAGGGATCGAAAATAACAGTTATTATCAAAATTTTTAGTTTAAAAAGTCAAACAGAAAGAATTTGTCTATACGTTATTTGAGTATAGCATTGTGATGGTTATTAGCCAATTAATAAAATCCTTAAAATACATTTATTTCTATACTTTTTTAAATCAAGTCAAAAAATAACTGTTATTTTTTAACTGATATTTTATTTAAGTAAATAATAAAAGTTAAATTTTGTCTGATTTAAGTAAAAAAGTTCAAATTTGACGCATAATTTTTTTGTCATTTTTTCATTCAAGTATGTGCTGTATTAATTTTAAGCAAAATATAAACCTGTCATGATAAGTCATGAAAATTTTCAAACAATAATTATATCAGGGAAGCATTTTTGGAAAATACTTAAGACTTTGTGGGATAGTATATAATAGCCTTTAATAAAAAGTATAATTATCAAGTTTCTCTTTTTGACTAAAAAACAAGTAAGAGAGTGTAGTCGGTCAAGCCCGACCATATGAAACCCTACACCACAGTATTAAAAAACACATCATGCTTATATGCCCATATAAATATGGATTTATCTATGTTTATAAACAATAATTAGTATTGTGGTTATTTTGTTGAACTATTTATGGTTTTTAATCCAAATTTTTAATATTTTTTAATTAGGCTTAAGTTCATGAAATTTAATTGTTATTAAATTATTTTTGTGAAGAAAGGAATTTTACAACATGAAAATCAATTAAAATTGTTATTGATAATCTTTCATTCTTGACGTGGCTCGGGCTCGAACCCTGGCCGGCAGGTTACCATGACATGTTTCGATCGCAACCACTCGATCTCCTCAGATGGATTTGCCGTCTTACACTCGCAGCCATCGACGACTGCTGACGTCACTAGTCAAACATCAATCCTTAAACCAAATTGTATTTTAACATTTGGTAGATCGAAATTTGCTTTTCCTGAATGATTATCAATATTAAAAATTTGGATTAAAAACCATAAATAGTTCAACAAAATAACCACAATACTAATTATTGTTAAAGCTAAGGCACGATCTCTATGTGTACATTTGTCCTTCAAGTTGTGCTGAAAAAGGTCAACAGAAAAGAGAAAGACAAAGTGAAAAAAACAAAAAATGTACTTGGACTTCAAGAAAAATTCTTGACGAAAGTACGAAAAAACCGAAGTAAAGGAAAAAACATGTAAAGTCAATTAAAATGGATAATCACTTTACTTTTTGGCTGAAAAAATATCAATAAAAAATAACAGTTATTTTCATAAGTCAAAAAATAACAGTTATTTTCAAAAGTAAAAAAATACTGGTCAAAAAATAATAGTTCTTTTTTTAATTTTTTGAAAAAGTCATAAAAGTAACGGTCCCTGCCTGTATGTAGTTTTGACAATGAGAGAGACGAAGTTCATTTATAAAAACCGATCAGCTGGGCAAGTGCATATACATGTTTAGTTTAAAACAAACTTCAATAAAAATATGTACATTTTCTACAAATCAAAATAAAGTGGAATTAAAATCGTACGAGCTTTTGATTTCAATTATTTACAAAATGACAATAGTTTTTCCTTCTTTAAGAGTTGTTTTGTAAATATAATTGGTAATCAAAGTATGAAATATAATAAAAAGCTATATTTTTATGAACTTTCTTTACAGGATCGTTTCCAAAATTTGATCGATTTTTAATCCACTTTATTGCGATTTACAAAACACAACCTTTTTCCTTAGTATTTTTAATATTTTCTACTTTTTCGACCTCTTTTTTTTGTAATCCTTTATTAAAAAATTTATTCGTTTATCTATTTTTTTCCATACTGTAGTTCAATTTTCATTTATTTCATTTGTCTGCTTATAGTATGTTCACATTTGGCTTCTTAAACGCGTTTAAGCAGTTCGAACGTGATTAAGCTCTAATCACTTCAAAATCGAGATGATTACCCATACATTGAAGTGATTTGTTAATCACTTCAAATCGACATGATTACAACTAAATCACTTCATAAACCACATAGAATCCACTGAACATACCCTAATAATGTAGAATCGCTCGATTGTGTACAACCGGCCAAGATGTCTGCTTAATGTTTTTATTGTTTTTTCCTTAAATAATTCATAAATTTTCACAATTTCATCATTAAATTGATTAAAATAATCTTCTGATAACTTTATAAAAGTGTTTTTATCCATTTTTAATACTTTAAAGAAATTAAAATGTGTTTGTTGTTTTTTTTGTGTGCTTGTGTGTGTTTTTTCTTAATCATCTGTCACCTTAATCATCTCAAATGTAATGTGAACGGCTTTGATTAGCTAAATCAACATTTTGCTTAAACGCGTTTAAAAACCCAAATGTGAACATACTATTATTCTGTGGTACAACTAATGGACATACAACAAACATAAGACATTTATCGAAGAAAAAAAAAAAACTACACGATGAAGAACAACATCACGAAAAACTGAAACTGTAGGAAACGGAAACCGAACCCCAACAGTTTTTTGGTGGATTGGTCTTGCATGAAAATGTTGACGCGGCGCGATGCTTGTTGGCTGTGAAACTAAAAAGCTACTAAATGTTGTTAGTTGACAGTGATACTGTGTATATAAAATTACAAACACACACACACACACATAAATAAATATATAAAAATTATTTTCTTTTTGCTTTCGTTTCCGTCTACATTTTTGTTTGCTATATTGAGTTAAACAAAAAAAAAAAGAAATACAACAAAATTAAATAAAAAGAAATTTATTAAAAGAAATGAAAAGGAAAAAAAACAGACAAACTACCAGAAAAAACAAGTGTAGGAGAGCTATTTTATGGCAATGCAGTTACAACAACTCTTATGGTTGATAACTAGCATTTTTGTTGTTTATTGTTGCTTTTGTAGTTGTATAAGTATTGTTGTTGGTAAGTTTGTAAATGTAGTTACGTGGGTAAATACAGTCGAAGTTAGTGGTAAAAGTATGTCGAGAATTTTTCAAGATTAAGTTCCCACTAGGCTTAATTCTATCTTTTACACTCTATTCAACAACAATAAGTAAATTAAGGTATATTAAGTTATATAAGATAATACCAATGGAGGGCCAATTGATATTATCAAAACGATAGGCTAACTATAAAAAACACCTTATGTATATTGAAATTATTTTTGGTATGCTTCTACTCGCTCACGCATTTTATTTATTTTTTAACTTGCAAGTAACACCTCAAAATATTGGTGCTAGATCCACCATTAAGTATTCCGATTGACTCGGAATCACTTTTTGAGTCGATCCAACAATGGCAATTACAGGTCTCTAGATTAAATGTAGTACACAGGCTCTAATTGTCACAAGGACTAAGCCTTTTGAAATCGGTCCATAATTTCACATAGCCCCACATACAAGCTTCTTTATGGTATAAAATCTTTGTGTCCATAAAACATCTTATTAAATTGGTTTTAAGATTAAATTAAGTCCAAAGTTATTTGATTGCAATCTTAATCTTCTTACCAAATTTTATTGCAATTGTTTCATATTTGACCATAGTTTCCATGCAAAAACTTCTCCCGAAAATAGCTTTTATCGCCATTAGTTTCATATAAATGTTGGTATTGACTAGGGTGTTCAGTCAATTAATTCTTGTTCGATTAATCGAACAATCTTAGGCGACTAATTGTTCAAATAATTTTAAATTGCTAATTTCGATTAAAGGATTAATCGAAGAACTTACACCAATTAATCGAATAATAATAAAATATAATGAATAATTTTTATAAAGTTTTCAGTCGAATAAACGAACCAAATGTATGTTTCCGTTGGAAATTAAAAAAAAAAACAGTCATGTTTAGTGAATAGTTAAGCTTATATGTTTGTTAAAAATCAACACAATTGAATAATTCATTTCACAAAAGAAACAAGTAAGAAAGTATAGTCGGTTCATATCGAGCCCTAACCACGAAAATAGCGTAAGCGACATGATGTTCAATTTTCGTTTTTTTTAATAAATGACTTTATTGGCAACTCTTGCATCATCTCCTAAAATGTCATGGTCACATAAGGTACCGTTACGATTTTATAGCAAAAACAATTTTAATGTTAGCGACAAATTTCATACAAAATTTATATGAAATAAAATAAAAAAGCTCTCTCCTGTAAAATTTGATTTTTGGCGCTTACGTTATTTTCGCGGTTAGGGGTCGATATGATACCCAGCACCACAGTTTTTAAAAATACATTATGATCATGTGTCCATATAAATATGGATTTATCTATGTTTATAAACTTCATTAAAATCGGGTTGGAAGTTTGTGAGAGGCAGAAATTGCTCCTTCCTCCCCTTGTGGTCCTATTTTTGAAACACTGTATAGCTTCTGTGTCCATGTAGATATAGATCTATCTATGTTTTAAATTTCATTAATATCGGTTTGAGAGGCAGAAATTGCGACTATTTCCCCTCGTGGTCCTATTTTTTAACAAATGCATAACTTTTGTGTCCATATAGATATAGTTTTATCTATGTTTTAAATTTCTTTAAAATCGGTTTGATATTTTCTGAATGGAAGAAATTTCCCCTTATCTTCCCTCGTGGTCCTACGATTCGGCCCATTTTCATAAGCTTGGTCCTTGTGCCAATAAGAATCTATTTACCAAATGTTATGAAATTATCCCTAAAATTGCGACCTGTGCTTTGCGCACATGGACAGCCAGCCAGCCGTACGGACATCGTTAGTTCGACTCAGGAAGTGATTCTGAGTCGATCGATATACTTAAAGGTGGGTCTAGCACAAATGCATAATATCGTCCCTTCAATATAACAATAGCGTATAATTTTTTTGGGGTTTTGAGAAAATCGTGTTTTGTCAAATCGGATGTTGATTAAAACCTCAATATCGCGGTAAATAAAAATACTTCATAATGGATTTTTCGACGAATACATAATACCGTTTCTTGTCTTTCAATTGACCAATTTTTTTTTATTCTACGCATCCTTTAAGACCATAATTAGGTCATTCAAAGTGCAAGTCCTCCATAAAGGCTATTTTATTTTTTAAAGAATTCATATGATGTATCTGATACACTATTTTATTTTGTATGGTATACGCTGTTTTATTCAATAATTTTACGGTATTTTTGTTAAAATATTTGATCTCAAAAATATCAATTTGTAACATTATAAAACAGTGATTAATTCATAGTTTTGTTAATTCAGTGGCACATATACATTACTTCCCAATTTGGGTTATTATAAACAAAAAATTATGACAAATTAAGGTATACATTGCGTAAATCAAAAATAACTAGAAGTTCATTCGTCTTCTTTCTCTTCCTCTGCTACATCTGGCTCATCTAAAAAATTTCGCTTCCTTCCACCTTATAAGTTAAAGAAAAATGACTGCGAGTCACGAGGAATTACATTCTTCTTGCACAAATTTTGGAGATCATGCAGCTTTCGACGGTCGGAATAAAACTATTTCTCAAACAATAGTGTATATTATTATAAGCTATTTTACGAGTAAAAGTTTTCATAAAATGTATTTTTTTCTACAGTCTAAAATGGAGTAAAATGCGTATACACTATTATTCTTTTAACAACTTTTGAGTGGCAATTTCAAGTAAAATGGCGCATATGAGCTTACACACTTATTGAAGGAAAATTTTTAACAAGAAATTATACATAATTTTTTCCAAGAACATTTTGAACCACTTTTTGGAAGTAGAATTTGACGAAATTTTGACCAGACATAAAATCAATGATGGAGATTCTAAATATGCAATAATAATAATAAAAAATAATAGCGTATGTTATATTAAGGGGACGATATCCTCTCTATATTGTGGTGTGGGTATAAAAACGACAAAGGTACGTAAACTCAAAAATGTATATTAATTAGTCGGGTATGTTCTAAAAATCGAAATAAAGTAAAATTGAAATTAAACGATAATTTAAATTCAATTATTTTAAGTGTTGTTCTTGCAAAAATAATAGATACTTAAAGAATGAAGAAGATAAAATGAAATATTTTTATGAACTTTCATTACAGGGTCGTTTTTAAAATTTTCTCGATTTTAAATCCACTTCATTTCGATTTCTAGAACACGCCCGTATTTTTTTAACGAAATAGTGTTCATGCGTTTCATTCTTCAGAATGAGTTAGGTTTAAAAATATTGTACGAAGGATAAATCTAATAATGCTAAATGTAACCGGTGTCCAAAAATGTATTAACGTAAATGTTCTTCTATAACTTCACTAATTTACCACTTACACAGTGACTATAACATAGTACTTGAAGAAGCTGATCCACCAACAAAATCAAAGGGGGCTACAAGTGGTCCAATGAATTAATCACCCCTATCGCAAACAACTACTCCCATGAAAATATTCCCATATTTTTTTATTTCGTATTGTGAATGATTCCCATAACAAATTTTTTGGGAATGAATTCCCAAACTTAAAAAATTTGGCATCACCAATGTTTACTCCCGCGAAGTTTTTTACTAAATAAATTCCCAACAAATGTTAATGTGAACGAGAAAGGAACATGTAAATTTTTATTTGTATTCTAAGGTTGGACTCAATTATATTTCTTTTTTCTTTTATTGAAGGAGTTTTAATTAAGGAAATGAAGATACACACTATTAATTATTTATTTTACTATATTTTTATTAGTATTTTATTTTGTATATTTTTCTTTCACAATACAAGCACTAACAAGTTATTCACAATAGAGACGTTTGTTTATAAAATACTAACAAATAATTCACAATAGTAATTTTAACTCCCAAAATATTTGCGATACCGATTTGTTGGGGATGGGAATATAGGTTTGCTCCCATATAACATATTCCCATAACATTCGCGATAGGGGTGAATATTTTAAACAAGCTTCTTCGATCGATTCTCTAGAGGAAATTATTTGCAGAAGCACAGCAGATGATGGAATGTCCGTAAAAAATCCAAAGTTATGTTGACAATTTGGAGCTGCATTGAGAATTTTTTTTTTTTTCAAAAATAATGTTTATTTTCTCAAATACTAAGTTTTACTAAAATTATCGGAAAAAATCTCGTAATTAATAAAAATTCTGGATTTAGAATTATTCGATTAATCGATTTATTTTTAAATTTCATTCGTTTAATCGAATAAGTTAAAAATGCCAAATATCGATTAATCGTTTAATCGAATAAAAATAAAATCCGATTAATTGAACACCCTAGTATTGACATAACGATTGACGACAATAACTTTTATAATATCTACTACTATGTCATGACAAGTTGTGCTAGATCCCATTTTCACTCCAAAGTTCACTTAAAGGCAAACAAATCTATCTATATCCCAGCGGTAAATATTGAAAGGACCGCAAGTGGCAGGCCTTTTTGAAGGCCTCTATACTCCTTTCTAAAAGATTTGCTTCGCATGATATCCTGCCTTCAGAAGTATGCCTTCTAGAAGGTATAAACTTCTTTTTAAAAGACCTTCTGAAATATTCAGTACACATTCGCTACTTCCTTCTTTGAGAAGGGAGAAAGGCAGGTGTTCAGTTTTATTTACTTTTTATTTTTAATGACCTTCCTTACTCCCTTCTTTTGGAAGGGATCGAAGTTGGCCTTGCGCCCAATGACAACCTGTGTAAAAAATAAATAAGTATGGAATGCGGCGAGAAGGGCTTCTGACTGCTTGTGACTGCTAAATAAGGCCTTCTATTAGGCCTCTTTACTCATTCTAGTTACATACATACATACATACATCCTATTATATATATATATATATAAAATAGGATGTATGTATGTTTTTTTTTTTTTTTTTTTTTTTTTTTATACGAGGAAAAAATCATCAAAAGACCCTGGCCAGATGGTAGTGCCAGGAGTGCGAGACTTTAACACGCTAAAACAACATCGTTTCACCAGCCCAAGAGTCCCTGTGGAATTACCGCAAAGCATTACCTCACAGGGTGGGAAAAGGTAGAAACCTACACTAGACTAATCCGATTTCCCTTCGTATCCTTTCTTCCCTACGAAGTTCAATTAGAACCAATTTCACATAATTACATACATGCTCCCAATTAGCCAAGGACGACAACATTTTATATACAATGTTTGTCGGTCCGACACTACATCCTAGTAACACTTCCAAGTTAGCCCTCTCATCATTGAACCGAGGACAAATGAAAAATACATGTTCGGCATCCTCTTCCACATCACCAGTACAGTATGGACAGAACGGATCCCTCTCAATTTTAAAACGATGCAGATACGACTTAAAGCAACCATGTCCACTTAACATTTGCGTTAGATAAAAATTTAAGTCACCATGTTTCCGGTAAAACCAGGCCTCAATGTTGGGGATTAACTTATACGTCCATCTGCCCTTGTCGGATGTTGACCAACGTGCTTGCCATTTAGCAATAGTTATGTTCCTCGACATCCTGCGAATATTCACACTATCTACAGTTTCTGCTGCAGGTGCTATGTTTTTAAAATCTCGAGCTTGCAGGTCGATTGGTATCAGACCAGCAATAACAAAAGCTACTTCGTCTGACACAGTCCGAAACGCACAGCATACTCGTAGGGCAGAAAGCCTATACACTGATGTAATGAGTTTAGCATAAGTTGAATACTTCAAAGAGTCTGACCATATGGGGGAAGCATACAGGATCGTACTTTTGACAACTTCCGATAAGAGTTTTCTCTGTAGATATTTTGGACCCCTTGTGTTTGGCATTATTCGGGACAATGCTAGACATGTTTTCGTAGTTTTTGAACTTACGTACTGCAAATGATCGTTAAACGAGAGACGACAATCAATCATAACGCCAAGATATTTAAGATACGGTGTTGTCTCTATGCAGCATGTTCCAATTTTTAGCTTTAACGTTTCTCTTGATTTTCGACTACTGATTAGTACCGCTTCGGTTTTATGATCGGCTAAGGTTAGTCCCACAGATGAGAGCCAGGATCGAACGACTTGTATACTAGAATTGGTAACAGTTTCCGCTTCTTGTAGCTCCTTGGCTACAAACAGTAATGCTAAATCGTCGGCAAACCCAACGATTGAAGCCCTTTCAGGTAGTTTTAGCTTTAGTACACCATCATACATTACGTTCCATAGCAGTGGCCCAAGGACAGATCCTTGGGGAACGCCCGTCGTCACCTGATGCTGCTTTATTCCTCTATCTGTATCATAAAACAGGACTCTGTTTCGGAAATAATCCCTTATTATGGCCAATAAGTATGGCGGAATATTCAATCGGGTAAGGGTATTCACAATGACCTCCCAATTAGCCGTGTTGAAGGCGTTTTTTACATCCAGTGTGACGACTACACAGTACTCTTTTGCACCATTTTTCCAGCACTTCCCTTCAATTGCCTTGGATGCAGTTTCTACAACAACGTTGATGGCATCTACAGTTGACTTCGCTTTCCTGAAGCCGAATTGGTTATCCGATATACCTCCGGCGGTCTTGACAAAGGTTTCCAATCTTTTGCAGATGATGCTCTCAAACAATTTTCCGCTTGTGTCTATCATACAGAGAGGTCGATAGGAGGACGGTTCATCAAGAGGTTTGTTATCCTTTGGCAACAAAACCAGTTTCTGTCTCTTCCACATTGATGGAAATTTGCCTTGTCTCAAACACGCATTTATCAGGAATGTAAATTGGTTTGGACAGCACTTGAAGGCTTCCTTCAGTACAAGGTTTGGTATACAGTCCAAACCCGGAGCTTTCTTATCTTGGAATTTTACGATTGCATCTTCGATTTCAGAATTTGTCACGAGGGGATAGTTATATAACTCTTCATGTATGTTATTATCAAAGGAAGTCGGTGTTTCATAAGGAAAAAGGTGTTCCACGATTCCTTTAAGGACTGACTCATCTGTAGGTGCTGAGGGATTAAAACATTTAAGTTTCTTTGTTACCAATTTGTAGGCAAGTCCCCATGGGTTATTCTCAAGATCATCACAGATATCAAGAAAACATCTTCTCTTGCTTCTACGTATCGCTAACTTAAGCGATTTTCTCTTAGCTTTAAACGTTTGGTGATGAATTTCATTCTCCGGTCTGCCTCGCGTTCTCGTATATTGTCGCCTAGCATGCAGACATTCTGATCTCAGCTGGGCTATTTCTTCATTCCACCAATAGACTGGTTGCTTATTAATGCTGTTTTTCCTTCTCACCATGGATGCATCACATGCTCGGGAGATTCTGTTAACTAATTGTTCTGCCATAGCTTCAGGTTGGCCATACAGGTTAAGGTCCTCCATTGTGGTTTTGAATACATCTTTATCAAATGTGTTAACTTTCCAGCCTGCCAACTTTTTTGTCCGAATATTGACAGGTACGGGTGGTTTGTCAAGTGCTATGTCTATGGTTATGGCATAGTGATCGCTGTGTGTGTAAATATCAGACAGATTCCATTTTACTCGACTTACAATACTACTGCTGGCAAAAGCTATGTCAATAATTGACCCACTTTCTCCTCTTCTAAAAGTTTGCTCATTTCCTGTGTTCATTAACACCACGCCAAGTACCGAAAATGCTTCAAGTAGTATCCTACCTCTTCCATCTGTGCGGGAGCTGCCCCAGTCAGTAGCCCATGCATTGAAATCACCTGCAATTAGTACAGGATTTCTAGGGATCGCATCAGAGACTATGTTGTCGATAATGGTTTCGAATTCTCCTATAGTGTATCTTGGTGGAATATAGCAACTGTAGATGTGTATTCCAGAAACTGTGGCGCGGGTAAATCCACATTGTGGTGTTGTTTTGTCCTGTAGTAATAACTTGTTGACCGACCAGATTGCTGAAGTGTTTGAACCATCAGACACCCAGTTTGGGGATTCAACGTTTTGATATTGTTCACTGAGTATGGCGATGTCGACATTTAATTCACGAACATTCTGTTTTAGCAGCTCTTGGGCGGCTTGACAGTGGTTGAGATTTATTTGGAGTATTCTCATTTTCCAGTTTTAAGGGACTGAAGCGCTTTTTGATAGTATGGACAAATTGCGCATCCTGTTACATGGTCGCTCTTGGTGCTAGAGGCAGCACTACTACAAAGCATACAAACGGGGCTTTCCTTACACGTTTTTATTTTGTGTCCAGTTCCTCCACACCGTAGGCATTTGCCCGAATGATCAAATTGACTTCTGCAATTAGAAGTTGGATGACCAAAGTCTAGACATTTAAAGCATCTTCTTGGGCTTATTTTTTCTCGTATTCGGCACCGGACCCATCCGATGCGGATTTTAGCGACTTCCAGTAGTCTGTTTGCTAATCCAGTACTAAGGCTAATGGTGGCCGTTTGTGTACCTCCGTAAGCTCTCCTCAAAGATTTTATTGCAGAAAGCTGCAGTGTTTTGAACTCTTCAGATAGGTTCACTAACGCCTCGTAAACGTCTTCTCTATCTGTAACCTCATCAATATCTCTTATTTCGAGAACTATTTCATGAGTCAACGCCCGAACTTCTGCCGTCGTGCCAGGGACTTCTTCTATTGTGTGCCTAAACTCACATGTACTCTGATGCGCAGGCTTATTAAGCTCCAGAAGAAGTTCACCTCTCGCAGTTTTCCTTATATTATTTACATTCTGGCCAAGAATTTCCAACTTAGGATCTCTTTTTACTTTCTTTAGTATGTCGGCGTACGAGGTTTCTCCACATGTCTGGATTACAAGTGCATCTGGGCGGCCCGTTTTCCTTCTATTCCTTGTCTTAACAGGTTTCTTTCTATTTTTAGCCCTTGGGCGAACTTTGACCCAATCAGAGTTGGTCCTTTCACCTTGCGATATTTCGGCTATGGTGTCTGTCAAAACAGTATTGCCCATTGTACAGTTTTCTACACCATTACCAGTTATCTTTTGGATAGTATCCTTTTTCTTCTTTGGCTTGTTCTCTTTTGGGCTGAGGGTTGTGATATCTCTCTTCCGTTTGGGAGCAGCTATTTGCGGTAGTTTTGGCCATAATGCCTCCTCTGTTTGGGTATGCGTGCTAATAAGTACGGTTTCGTCACTTTTTGCGGTCGCACTATTATTCTCTTCCGACACTTGCATAAACAGCGCCTCTATCTCACGAGAAAGTGTAACAATCTCCTTATGCACGTTAGTTTTCCCTTTAAGAAAATCAATTAGTCTCTTAATTTTACCACCTAACTTGTCCATATTTTTACTACTTGGATTTTCGCAGCTGCTAGATGTCTCACTTGCCACAGTTGCTGTTGGTGATCTCATTATCACAGAACTCCTTGCGAATGGGCTCTCTACGCCCCTTTCATCTCTCATCTTCACGATATCTCCTTGTTGTTTGTTTTCAAAATTCATGTTATTGGGTCCCAACTCAAAGCCTCTATCTCCGATTCGATTATGCAGTCACGTCAAGATCCCATGGTTGTCTTTGCAAGCAGTGAGGCCATGCGAGGGTTGACAAAAGGTTCTTATGAAACCTTCTGTTCAGAGCCAGATCCGTGTAAGTCGGGAACAAACATCCGATCCTGCAAGCACCAACTTAACGGCGACGAACCTCGAAAGTACTTTGAGACTTGCTAGGTTTTGGTGGGACGGAGGCAGTTGTAGCATTAGCCGGGAAGCCATTTTTGCAGAATTCCACTTCTGCATACTCAGGTTCCAGAATACCACAGCTGTCAGCCCAGGTTTATGTCAAATCGTGCCAGTTTTCCAGAAATACCATAATTAAGACCGTACTGGACTTGATCTTAATGCCCTTCGGCGGAAAGAATGACTGGGGGAACCACGGAGGCGTCACTCTCCCAACTGCACCTCTCTTGAGTGCACCCCCATGGAGGATACTTATTTAGTGGCGGTACCCACTCGCCACGTCGCATAGTCTTCTACGGGCATTAACACCTTTTTATGGTGTACCCTCATACCCTGCCGCTCTTGGTCGTGGACTGCTTATTAGATATTCGCAGCGAACCTACATATCTGCAGGCCATTCAGCGATCCGCCACCTGCTGACCCCGATAGTAGCCTGAGCCAGCCCTATCAGGATGTATGTGTGTATGTATGTATGTATGTATGTATGTATGTATGTATGTATGTATGTATGTATGTATGTATGTTTTTTTTTTTTATAAATTGGACGTAGTGATAGCGAGCTATCAACTAGTGGCCCTACACCGGAACCACCACCCCGGAACCACTCTAGCATTACTTCGGGGTGGAGTTCATTTTACTGGTCATCAACCATCACCTTTTCCTACTCCCCCGTCCAGCATACATCCGTATGAGATTAGGGGTTCGGCGCCTGTGCTCGTTGCCATTCCATTTTCGCCCTCAGAATAGATTCAATTGCACGTGAATATTGCTTCCATTTCTCCGGGGTTGATAGCATTAAGTTAAATATATCAGCTATCTTGATATTCTCAGACAATTCCTGAAATATGTTTCCTCTGCTCCTCGAAAAGCCGCATTTTACAACAGTATGTTCAACGTTGTCCTCGGAGCTACAGCAGAGGTCGCAAACATCCGATTCCCTCTTCCCGAAACGTTTTAGGTATGTTCCAAAGTTGCCATGCCCACTAAATATCTGGGTAAGAAAGTAATTAATTTCCCCATGTTTTCTATCCATCCAAGGCCCTATATTCGGAATAAGAGTGTGGGTATATCTACCCTTATCCGTTTCATCCCATAGTACTTGCCAAGCTTGGAGCAGCCTATCCCTTGCATCATCTTTTATACGTGTCTTTTCTCTACCATCGAAGTTTTCACCCGCATGTGTTATATTTTCTCGTCTTTCATATATTTCTTTTCTTTCGGTCAGTAACAGATCGATCGGTGGTACACCAGCGAGTACAGCCACGGCCGCGCTGGATATAGTCCGGTA
Organism: Pollenia angustigena; assembly: GCA_930367215.1. NCBI lineage: Eukaryota > Metazoa > Arthropoda > Insecta > Diptera > Polleniidae > Pollenia > Pollenia angustigena. The sequence goes on along the minus strand of OV884056.1, from coordinate 44,563,599 downwards.
TGCTGACGTTATTCGTATCGAGCAAGTCCTATGCACTTTTTCCAGGATATCCCTTAGTTTCCTGTTGTTTTTGACAGCATCACTGAAAGCAGGAGCTGCGTAAAGCACCTGTGAGTATGCTACCGTGGCAATTAATCGTCTGGTGGTTTGTCCTGGACCCCTAATATTTGGCATTATTCTGGCTAGCTTCGCCGCTGTTCCCAGAGCTTTTTCAGTTACCATCCTGATGTGTGGTTCAAAAGATAACTTGTTATCCAAGATAACTCCCAAGTATTTCAAGTTTTTGTTGATAGTCAGCTCATATCCTTCGACCTTTAGTATCGGATATCCGAAAGATCTTCGTTTGGTTACAAGAATTGCTTCCGTTTTATTTGCCGCAAGTGTCAGACCCTTAGATCTCAACCACCTACTAACTCTCGCTAGACAGTCATTTGTCACTATCTCTATCAACGGTGTAGAGGGTTGGTCCACTAATAGAGCCACATCATCTGCGTAACCTATTAGTTTCGAACCCACTGGTAAGTTCATACTCAACAGCCCGTCATACATTAGGTTCCACAGGAATGGACCAAGAATAGAGCCTTGTGGGACACCAGCAGACACTTCGTAATAGTTTACTCCACCTTCTATTTCATATTCCAGTATTCTGTCCTGCAGATAACTATCTACCATCCTGATCAAGTATTCCGAAAAATTTCGATCTCGCATTGTTTGACGGATTACATTCCAGCTCGCAGAATTAAAAGCATTTTTAATGTCCAGAGTTACGATGGAACAGAATCTCATATTCTCCATGGCTTTCCCCGCAGTATTCACAACCTCACGGATAGCACCAATAGTTGATTTTCCTTTTACAAACCCAAACTGCATGTTTGAGAATCCGCCGTTTCTATTTATTTCAATCTCAAGTCTATTCAGCAGTAATTTCTCCAAGAACTTTCCACAGGTATCCAATAGACATAGGGGTCTATATGAAGATGGATTATTCAATGGCTTGTCAGCTTTACGTAGCAATACAAGGTATTGTTTTTTCCACGCCCTTGGAAAGATTCCCATTTTAAGGCAACGGTTAAAAGTATCCTTAAATATATCGGGCCAATGCTCACACACCAGGGACACGATCTCGTTCGGGATCCCATCTGGTCCTGGTGCCTTGCGTTTTTTTAATGTGCGACTTACATCAATTACCTCTTTGTGCGAGAAAAGGTCACAATCCTCTGCGCATTGAGGTAAGGAAAAGTATGTATGTATGTATGTATGTATGTATGTATGTATGTATGTATGTATGTATGTATGTATGTATGTATGTATGTATGTATGTATGTATGTATGTATGTATGTATGTATGTATGTATGTATGTATGTATGTATGCATGTATGTATGTATGTATGTATGTATGTATGTATGTATTAGAGGTCTGCAAGAATAAATAAAAACCAATTTCAACACACTCATTTGTTTTTTAACTACAATGTGTCGAGCACCCAATAATAACGAAACAAATGAAAGAAAAACCAAAGACAAAACAAATAAAAACTCATCCAATTAAGTCAACTCAAGTCAAATGAGTGAAATATTCAAATATAATTTGAATATAAAATTTCTGTACCTACACATTACGTATGTATGCGTAAGCTTAACTCTTACAAATAAAAGAAGCCACAAGCTTACACACATATTACGTCAATGTATTCAAATAAATGTATGCACATTCAATAATTCAAAAATTATTCGAATATTTTTTGTAAACTTGCTCTCTCTAACGGGTCATTCCAATGTTTTGTTATTTATGAATGACTCTCAAATTCATTTACAGAAAACAAGTTTTTTATTCAATTCATTTGCTCTGATTTTTGTATATGGTTTACTATTTTCTTATATTTTTGAATGTTTAATATTTGAGTAAATGTTGTGCACTTTGAATAAAGGCAAACAAGTGAATTATTCAAAGCAGACCTCTAGTATGTATGTATGTAACGTATGGACTCCAAAACGGCTGGGCCGATTTTGATGAAATGTTTAGGGAATCTTCAGAATATTCAGGCGGGTGACACTGTGAAATCCAGTTTTCATATTGCACCACCAATGACATCTATATAATTTGGACGATTTTTTCTTTAAAATGATCGCCATGGTCCAACTTAGATTTATACGAAAAGAAAATTTCGCCCCGCCCACTTTTTCGAATTACCTAAAATCAGAAAACGGCTCCATCGATTTGACAAATTTTTCTTTCAAATGTTCGTATCTTTTTAACGGATTTTAAAAATCGAATGCAAACATTTTCCCTAATTTGGACACGACAACGTCTGTCGGGTCAGCTAGTCTCATATCGATAAAGAAATCTAAATAATATTCGTCACAAAGAACTTTTACATGAATTTTAATCTCATAATAAAATTTTGTTCTAGCAGGTCTATCACTACCCACTTGTTCCAAATAGGTTACACTCTAGAAAATTTGTTTTAAAATACTGTGGTGTACGGTATCATATGGTCGGGTTTCACCGACTATACTTTCTTACTTGTTTATAGTTTATATTAATTTTGATTTTTTAGTGCATTAAATATTTTTTTTGCACTCGTGTTTTTATTTTTTTTTTTAATTATTCCACAATTTGTTTTTTTTTTTTTTTCAATTATACTATTCTACATATACAAATCTACATATATAGCCATTGTCATGAAACTTACTTAATTTCTATAATTATATTGTTAGCCAATAACAAATATAATGGTTCAGATCAAAATGTAGCAATTCCACAGCTATGCAAAAAACAATTTCGATACATTTATTTGTGCAAAACAGTGTTGCCAAAACTTGGTGACCAAAAATGGCTAAATTTACGGGAAAAAATGGCTAAAAGCTTTTTTTAAATAAAAACACATTAAAATTCAATAACAAAAAAAAAAAAAAAAAAAAAATAAATAAGTAAATTATTTAAATTAATATTAAAGAATTAAATCATCGAAAAATTCGATGTCGTTATTGTTCATCTCATAGGAATCACTCATTAGTTTCAAATAATCATAAGTTTTAAATAATTTGAAGGTAAATCATTATCACGACAACATTTATCCAACCTTTTGAGTGCAGATCTACAATAAAAAACAAGTTAGAAAGTATAGTCGGTTAAGCCCGATTTTATGATGCCCTACACCATATTAGAACCTTTGTACCAAATTTTATCAAATAATCTCTAAATTGCGACCTGTACTTTGCGCACAAGGTTTACATGGACAGCCAGCCAGCCAAACAAACATCGATAATTCGACTCAGAAAGTGATTCCAAGTCAATCGGTATACGTAAAGGTGGGCTAAGGACCAATATTTTAAGGTGTTGCAGACATCAGCACAAACGCATAGTACCCTCTCCACTATTGTGGTGGTGGTATAAATATTGTATTGTTATGGTAAAAATATTTTCCTAATTGATAAAATCGAATTAACGGTTGCTTAATGTAACCTATTTCTCAAATTAATTTTAACGATGTTTACTTGGCTAAACACCCTCTCTACTTCAGCATTAGACCAATTCTAATCTAATCCAATCTAAAACAATTTTGTTACCGCCTGCATCCCTTTATTGAAATACTTGCAACCAGAATGAAACAGCGATGTTTGTTTTGATCAATTTTATAAATTTAATAGTGAAATACTGTTCCTTTATTTTTGAAGATGTTTCAGCGTCATAGTTTATAGCGATTTTCAACATTTTGTAAAAGTTGTGATTTAAATTTAAGGCGTTTTAATTATTCAAAATGTTTATTGTACTTTTATAAATTTTTATAATAAAATAAAAATTATTCTTTTAAAAGAAAAACGGCAAAAAAAATTTATGGCTAAACAAGTTGAAAAATGGCTAAAAAAAATGGCTAATGGCTAAATTCATTTTTTAAAGGCTAAACAGGGTGAAAAATGGCTAAATCTAGCCACTAAATGGCTGAATTGGCAACACTGGTGAAAAATTAAAAGTAACAAAAAATAAGTGTTTATTATTTTCTATAAAATTCAAAACAAAAAGGTAAAATTACAACAAAATTGAAATGAAAAAGTCATTAGTATTGATATTAATCTTGTTTGTTGTTTATTAAATATTGCTGTTATTGCACTAAAAATAGAACTAAACGAAGGGATTAAAAAAATTATACTGCTTTGCAAATATAAATTTTAAAAAAAACTTCTCTTGCAACACATCGTTTCTATAACATTTGAGCATGATTTAAGATGATAAAAAAAACTCGATGGTCTTTATTAATATCAAGTTATAAGCCCAACCATCTGGCCCTTTCGAAAAATTTTAATTTTATTTATTTATTTTACAACTCTGCATTTGAAGGGTAGAATTGACCAAAAAGGGAATTTTCCTGAATATTAAAAACCACCATTAAAGGGTTCTTAACACAATCACACAAGTTTTAAGTACTTTGAGGAAAACACAGCCCTGTCATCATTAGTTGTTATTTTTACAACCCTGTCATCATAAGTAGTTATTTTTACACCCTCCACCACAACAAGTTGCGAAGAACGTAGGTAAACTTGGGTTGCAATCCCGTGTGCAACTTTTATAAATATTCATCAAGGTTTCTGAAAAGTATATATATTCTGGATAATTGAGTAATTCTAAGCAGTCGAAACCAAAAACTGTCGAACAAAAAACGAACGGTTACAGCTTTTCGCTTTTTGAGTTGGTTTGACAGCGACTTTTACATTTAATGAACCAAAAGTAGAAGCAGCAGTTTTTTTTTGGCCAATAACAAATGAAGAAGTGGAAGAAATGGCAGTTTATCTACTTTGACTGCAGTTTTTAAAACGCTGATTCTAACTCAGTTAAGCCATGTTCATGTGTCTGTCCACCTGTTGAAACCCAACCCACTTTCGAACGGCTCAAAAGAAAATAACAATATTGGTTATTCCAAGCAGTTTTGGATTGAAATCCAGTAAAAGCTATTCAGTAGAAAAAGAGTTACAAATAAAAATGTGGAACAACCACTCTAAGAAATTCATAATTTTGTTAGAAAAACTATCATAAATAGTGGCGGAGTGCACATAAAAATTCGTCCTATATAACTAAAAATTATACCACACAATTTCGGTCCATAATTTTCCATAGGCTCTATTTCGGCCCCCTTATAGCCCACACCGGAAATATTCTAACTGTAGGTGGTTGGTATCAAATATCCAGCGCAGCCGAAAATAGCACTCTTACTTAATTTTTTTTAATTTTCCAACAATAATTAGATCGTTAAAATACGCAAGACTTGTGTGATAGTGTAAAGTACCCTTAAACTTAATTTTATTGCACTAGTTATTTTTCCACTTAGAAAAACTCGTTTTACCCCATATAACGATTATGCAAATAAATATAAATTTCCTTTTTGGTAAGTTTTACTATTAAAATGCATAGTTTAAAAAAAAATAACTAAATTATAATTTTAAAAGGGACCAGATGTTTGGGGTTTTGTAAGTTTGCAATCAATTTCAAAAAGTTTAAGTTAAAAATACATAACCTTATATATAAGTATTAATATAGCAATTTTCTCATTAGGCAATTATCTTTTTTCCCAACGAAAAACTGCACATTAAAGAAATTTGGTTTTCTCAATGTCTCATTTGCTTCGATTTTATCGCAAAGCTAACCGGCACTCATCTGCCAATTATTTATTTTCCTTTTATTTGCCGTACAGATAAATTCAATCAGCTGACTCCCAACTTTTACATGTATTTTGAGTGGCGTTGCCAGCTGAAAACAATGTTTTTTGTCAGTATATTGAGAAACCCAAAATCGTTAACAGACAGTTTATCGGTCCAATAAATTTATGTTGACATTAAGTAACAGGCAGTTTGTCGATACATTGAGAAAATGGCCATTAGAGTGTAAACCTGCTAAATCCACTTTTTAAGTAAATTTAAATTTTCATGCCGTATGGTAGAGAAAGATATTCCTCGTCGACCAGCATGTAGTTTTTCTTCAATTTGAGTCCTGAAGTGTGTCAAATCAACAGTATTTTTGGTTTTCCTCTCAAGCAGCAAATAGGAAAAGAAAAAGTTTTTTGTCTCTCCTGTTAAATTTGTTGAAAGGGAGTTAGCAGGTTTACACTTTAAGCCGACGATATGTAGATTAGATAAGTATTTTCATTATTTGGTAGTTCAACAAGGTGTGCTATCAAGTCATATTGTCATAATATTCTAATATTTTAAAATAGTTTAAAAAATTCGTTGTTGTGTTTCAAACAAAAAAGTCTTAAAATAATAGGAGATTTAATGCTGTATTTGTTGTTTTGTCGTTACTACACAGTAAAAAACGGAATCGTCATATATCCTACGCTTCCAGGCATTTCTTTTCAAGTTGCCGCTAAAAATTTCATTACGTTTACTTGCATTAGGCCAGTATACGTTTTGTGACATTTATAATTGTGCCTCCATCACCCACACCAAGGCGGATATTTTATTATTTTGTGTATTGAAAGTCCATCTCCAGAGGAGTTTAAGCGATAAAGTATGAATTTTAACGGTATATTTATTAGAAGGTGTACACTTCTTGTACTTGTATTAAACTCTGCATCTTTTTTTTAAGTCTTCTATTAAGTCCAGTATATAAACAAATTCCTTTAACCGAACATGATCTATCTAATCAAATCGATTGTCGTTAAATTTACTTAAAACCTTTTGTCGCCACTTATTAGAACTTGGGACTCCAAGATGGACATTTCTGCGGTTAGTGAGCAAAATGGCACCGTTTATTAAAAACAGTTAATAAGTTTGCTATTCTTCGACTTTATCGCCTACAAAAAGGTTTATTAAAGTATAGACATACATAAGTTTTTTCACACTCACTGTTGTTTTTTTTTATTTGATTAAGCCTGTTTGTACTGTCTTTGAAGACGAAAGCGTGTCCAAAAGTTATAAAATAATTTTATTAATAGAAGTGCTGAAAATAATTATAGAAAAAAGTCTTGAAATGGAAAAAAACAAATGTTTTATTTTCTTATTGATTTTATTGGTGCACCAAATACAAAATGCAAACTTAATAAGGATTTAGCGTATTAAATTGTTTTCCGAGAGTGGGCATAGGACTTAAGGTGGAAGTACATAACACGCGTTAGTTCGTCGACGAGTATCGCGCGTTTAAAAACTTTAACGCGTAAAAAATTGCAAGTTACACAACACGCGTTACGAAAGCTATTCCTGTCAGCTGTTTTTTATTTGTTTACTTATTTGTGCATTTAAAACGGGTTCGAAAGTATATCAAGATTTTGTTATTTTATTGAATTTATTCTTTTTATATAAATATTGTATGTTTTTTAGGCTCTTCAATAAATTTTTCTTTCATCATTTACAAATTTGTTAAATTATTCTTTATATTGTCAGCTGATTACTTGTCAAAAATACACAACGCGTTAAAAAGTTCAAAGTTAACCAACTTTCTGGCGCAAACGCGTCAAAATATTTTGCATGTAGCTTGTTCTATGAATATACACAAGTTTAACTTTTTTTTGACAGAAGACGACAGAGCGCGCGCGCACTAACGCGTGTTATGTACTTCTACCTTTACGGTAAATTTTGAACCAATTTCCCGAAATTAAGCAGTGTAATTTCTACATGTTGTCTACCACTACAAAATGTGTTTTTTTTTAAAAAGGAATTTTATACTTAACTACGGACAATGATTTTGCAAGTTAATTTTAAATTCAAATTTCAATTTGTTCATCTGAATTTATTTAATTAGAATTTTAATTGAATCCAACAAAGAAATCAATCACTAGTGATTTAAACAAAGAAATCAATTACACTAGCGATTGATTTATTTGTAAGATCCAAATCTTTTTTAAATAACTTCAGTGTCATTGCAGGACATTTGACATAAAGTAGGCGGGATTGGAGAAGTGGGCGTGGCAATAAATAAATTAATGGAGAACGGTAAGAGAAAATTTTTTTAATTTGGTACAAATAGATGGGTTGGCAAGAAATGGGTGTTATTGAAAAAGTGGGTGTGACATCTCCCATTCATATACGTAAAAGATCAGCTACAGTAAAAGTTAAAACATTTAGTACAAATACAATACATCCAAAAGAAGAGGGGGGGGGGGGGTACTTATTCATATAAAATTCTATTCCTATCGCACCACGGTGAAGAGTATATAAGTTTCGTTATAGTCGAATACTGCACTCCTTATTGTTTTAAATATGACAAATTTTCTTGTTTTTAAAAGTGTCTTGTTAGAAAATTAAGAATTCGTTGTATAAGGATTATACATTTTAGTAAAGGAAATTAAAATTTAGTTCGGATAAACGACCGTTGTCAAATCAATTCTTCTTTCAGATATAGGGACCCCAAAATATTTATGTATATAAACAATTTTAAGATGAATAACGTTGAAATTACATTCTTTTTTTTTTGTTACCTTTTTTTAATAAACTTTCCACTGTTATGTACCTGGACTGTCTGTACTTGGTAACTGGGTCTAGGTGCACTTACAATGATTGTGATGTTTATTTTGTTGTTTTTGAGTGTAGTAGTTATTGTTGTTGTTGCTAGTGCTGTAGTAGTAGTTGTTGTTATTGTTGTTGTTGGCAATTGCATGACTTTGCAATAACAAAAATGTCCTTAACTTACATTTTTCCAATGGTTTCATTGTATACAAGTTTTTCTTTATGACTCTTGTTGGGTTTTCTCTACATGATGATTTTTTATTTTCTTCTTTTTTTCCGTTTCTTGGTCTGTTTGTTTGTTTGATTGTTTGTGTAAAATTCCTTTTTACTTTAGAGTCGACTGTATATGAAAAGGATAGAGGGTGGTCTAGTGAATAATTATTGCCAGTAAAGGCCGTTGGAAACTTAATTTATAAGACATTCGACTCTATGGTAAAAAAAAACAGCAAAATTAAAAGGAGGAAAAATAGCGAAAGGGTTATATACATAGTTGCTTCAACAGATGAGAGCAGAGAAGGTCTACTACGTCTTTTCCACTACTCTGTTATTTACTGCAAAATAGCTTTTGGCGTTTTTAATATGTTTTATGAATATTGTGGGTTTTGTACTAGAGTGTGTGTGTGTGTTTGTGCGGGTAAATGTCAGTATAAGTGACTGAGTGTTTTTGACCTATTGACATACATTTTTAAAATCATCATCATAATCTTGAGTTTTTTCCCGATTTTTTTTTTTTTTTTGGTTTTGTTACGCTCAAGTAAACATACGATATGTTTTATTTAAAGAAATTAAATGATGATTTTGAAATATTAGAAGGTCCTTTTAAAATATATAAAGGGTGTTTAAAGCCTAATGGATAGGACGAAAGCAATTGCCTAAAACCTGATAATAAGAATGGGCATACAATAGTGGGGACGGTATTATGCGTTTGTGCTGACATCCTTAAAACATTGGTCGTAGACTTATCTTTCAGTATAATGATCTAACGATGTCCGTTCGTCTGTCCGACTGGCTGGCTGTCCATGTAAATTTTTTGCGAAAAGTACAGGTCGAAATTTTGGGAATAATTTGATAAAATTCGTTTCTTATTTTCACAAAGCCTATTAAAAGGGGTGAGCAAATGGTCCATAATTTCTTATAGCCCCTATACAAGCTTCTTTTCGGAATAGAATCCTTGTACCATAAACCATCTTATTATGTTCATATTAAGATTAAATTTAATTTATGCTTTTTTTATTGCAATCGAAATCATCTTACCAAATTTTATTGTAATGGGTCCATATTTGATCATAGCTTTTATACAAATGCTACTCCCAAAAAAAACTTTTAATGCCATTAGTTTCTTATAAATGTTGACATTGATATCAAATTTTGCGACAATAACTAAAAGTAAATTAAAGAAATGTCTTTCAGTTTAATTAAAATTAAAGATGTACTAAAATTTAAAAACGCTATGTTGATTTTTTTTCTTGGAAATATGTTGCATATATTTTACATGTTCTGCTTGTACAATAAATAAAACTGTGGTAAAATGTTTAAGTACTTTTGTGCATATGTTCATTAAAACATGCAAAACATGTTGCCTATTTCACCCTCACTTTTTGTTAAGCTGTTCATACTGCCCTGTTTCACAGCCTTGGTACTTACTACTTTGTACAACCAAGGTTTTATTTTGTTCGCCATATTACACCCAGTCTACAACAGACATGAATTGCTTAACATTTGCACTGATATGTTGCTGTTATAACAACGTTATGATAACATCATGGTATAACAGCATATCATGTCATGTAACGGGGAGTTACATACCGCTCATTTTTTCCAAGCAATTAGTGATGTCAATGTTTGTTTTAAAATAGCTAATGAAGTATGTTCATTAATGATAAAAGTATAATAGTTGTGAATAAAAGCAGGTTATTATGTTTGATTGAAGTTGCACAACATGTAACAATTCGACTGATTAAAGGCAACATTAAAAAGTGTTGCATGTATATTAGACTGGTCGCATCTTGTATGGGATTTTTTTTTTTTTTTTTAATTTAATTGTTTGCGCTGCTTAAAATATGAGGTTTGGTGTAAGAAATCATGATCTAATTTTTCAGGTCAATCCGACGGTGTCTAGCCGTGCCGGGTGGGGCCCAAAGTTCCCCATATTATAAAAAAAAACATCTTTTCTATCAGATCTTTAGAGTTATACTAGTTGAAAAGCCGAAAATCAAAAATATGGCTTCGTTACGATCTTCCGCAGAGAAAGTACTTCAAGTGTGCCAAATTTCAGCTATAAATGATTAAAATCTGTAAACAACTTTTGATTTTATGTATTCACAAAAGATGTGGCGGTTTAATAAAATTCTTAAATTAATTAAAATTTTTCATCTTTTGTGAATACATAAAATCAAAAGTTGTTAACAGATTTTAATCATTTATAGCTTGTTTTGTTTGCAATGTTGTTTTTTATATGTCTGCATAAAATTAGAAGCATAGCTGCATTTTTAAATTTTGTATGGATTTTTAAAAACAAATTTACTTTCTTAAAGTAAATTTTATTGCGGAATTTCGGTTTTTTTTTAGTTTTTCAATAAGCTAAAGCGTTTTTGAGTTGCGCGAACATATGTTGTGCAACCTCCTTAATTTTCGAAATAACGGTATATCTCGAAAACCAAAGCCAACATAAAAAAAAAAGTTTTAACTTTCTTAAAGTAAATTTTATTGCGGAATTTCGGTTTTATTTAGTTTTTCAATTAACTAAAGCGTTTTTGAGTTACGCGAACATATGTTGTGCAACCTCCTTAATTTTCGAAATAACGGTATATCTCGAAAACCAAAGCCAATATGAAGAAAAAAGTTTTAACTTTCTTAAAGTAAATTTTATTGCGGAATTTCGGTTTTTTTTAGTTTTTCAATAAGCTAAAGCGTTTTTGAGTTGCGCGAACATATGTTGTGCAACCTCCTTAATTTTCGAAATAACGGTATATCTCGAAAACCAAAGCCAACATAAAAAAAAAAGTTTTAACTTTCTTAAAGTTAATTTTATTGCGGAATTTCAGTTTTATTTAGTTTTTCAATTAACTAAAGCGTTTTTGAGTTACGCGAACATATGTTGTGCAACCTCCTTAATTTTCGAAATAACGGTATATCTCGAAAACCAAAGCCAACATAAAGAAAAAAGTTTTAACTTTCTTAAAGTTAATTTTATTGCTGAATTTCAGTTTTTTTTAGTTTTTCAATAAGCTAAAGCGTTTTTGAGTTGCGCGAACATATGTTAATCTATCTATACAATATATAATTTCTTAGTATGTCAGGATGTTTGCATGTATGTCATATTCTTTCCGTAACTTTCCGAAGCCATCTGATGACATAGGAAGCTGAAATTTGGCACACTTGAAGTACTATCACTGCGGAAGATCGTAACGAAGCCATTTTTTTTTGGCTTTTCAACTAGTATAACTTTAAAGATCTGATAGAAAAGATGTTTTTTTTTTATAATATGGGGAACTTTGGGCCCCACCCGGCACGGCTAGGCACCGTCGGATTGACCTGAAAAATTAGATCATGATTTCTTACACCAAACCTCATATTTTAAGAAGCGCAAAAAATTAAATAAAAAAAAAAAAAAAAAAATTGCGACCAGTCTAATGTATATCTGCGGCTTGGTGCTAAAAGGGCCAATGTCAAAATATTTACTTTTGAGAAAATTTAAATAAAAATGCTTTTAGAGAAGAGTTCTTACTGAAATTTGGTAGCAAAACCATTATGAAGCTGTGCGGGGCTACAAACATTGGCTGTTTCATCAAAAAAAAAAAAAAAAAAAAAAAAAAAAAGATGTTAAGAGAAAACACCTAATGCAACGATTAGCTCAAAACAGAAAAATATTGACATTGGCCCTTTTAGCACCAAGCCGCAGATATATTGTAAGATATTTTTTTCAGAAAAGAAATCGCCATTAGTTACTTTTTTTTGACTAAATGAAGTCTTATTTATACACCTTAGCTTTCATTTTTGTCTTAGTGTAATACCGTCTTTATAGGCTTTCCAATTTTCTTTATAGATCCGAACTCTTTTTTTATTTATTTTTTTTTGTTGAATTCCACCTTCTATATTGCTGTCTTATTTATTCCATGACTGATTGCTACAAGTCTAACAATAAATAATCATACTACATGTTACATGGAATCGTGTATGGTGGTGTAATAAATGTCAATAAATTTGAAAACCGCTTTCACATTCACTTCCACATCCACATCCCCTTCCGCTTCCGTTCTTATTCGTTGGTTGGATTTATAGCTGTGGTAAGATTGTGTGCGAGTTTGAGTGTGTCTGTGTTATTCACTTTTCGTTCTGTTTTAATTTAATTGAACACATGAAAAGAATGAATGACCGACGGCTACGTTTGTTTAATTTTATTTTTAATTCTTGGTTTTATTAAACATATATTTGTGTGCAAGTGTGACATAGATATGTATTTACGTATTTGTTTTTGTACACGTGTAAGAAGTTAGTATAAAAAGAGATTTAAAAATTAATACATTTTGTTTATCTAATATGTTCCCTTCAATCTTATAAGCAGCTTAGGGCATCAACAAACTCTCCCCTATAGGATATATCAATTGCGATGTTCTTTATTTCTCTTTTTAGACTTTTCTCGTACCGGCGTCTCCCTGTCATGTCTATGTGTCTTTTCAATGTGTGGGCAGGACATCTTCTGCGATTGCCTTATGGGTTACACTCAATTGCAGTTCAAGCTATGTCGTCGTAAGGCTTGCGTAGCTTGTAGAATATTCCGTTCCTTTTCGCTTTCTTATTTCGCTCCCATAGCATTTGTTCGAGATTGTGTTTTACCAAAATAATTCCAAGATTATTCACAAGAACCGTTTATAAAACCCCTGCACATCATTCAGGGCTCATGTTGTTGTGTCATATCGTAAGTTTACAACCACAACCACCAGAGTACTGACATGGCGTTTGAATTGAATATTCGGATTTTCGTGTTATTTGAAAGTGACTTTTGTTTCCACACATTTGTTAGTCGTCCAAAAGGCTTGCTTTCCAGACTTTATGTGATTTTCAATATCTATAGAGGAGTCACTAGTAATTGTTAGGATTCCACCTAAGTAACAAAAGGCGTTAACGTCCTTAAAAACTTTATCATAGATGTAGCTGCTTATTCCCAATGCCTTTTTTTTACCCACATTTATTTTAAGTCCAGCTCTGGTTGCAGCTTTTACAACATTGCACGGGTTCATAGGCATATCTGTTTAGCTATGTGACATCAATCATATGTCATCTGCATAGTCTAGGTTCTCCATTTGCGTTCTTTTAATGTTTGATAACACTGTGCTAGTTGCAAAAACAGACAAGCCGAGCACCTGACGTTTTTACCTAATTCGGGTACGCTGAACCCAGTGGTGCTAACCGTTTTTTAGGTTTGCTCTTGTTTTCAATATATACCGTTATATCGAAAATGTAGGAGGATGCACAACATATATTCGCGTAACTCAAAAAACGGTTTAGTTAATTGAAATTACTAAAAAAACCGAAATTCCGCAATAAAATTATCTTTGAGTAAAGTTAAACTTTCTTCTAATATGCGCAGTCATTTTAGCAAAAATAAATGATTAAGATGAAAATTAAAGTAGGGTTGGTGATTCATTTGACCCATCGCGGGGCATCCCAGATGCTGCAGAGGCCAAATTTAAGAATTTCATTAAACCGCCATATTTGTATGGTTGAAATTCTTTTTTTTTTGGCCCCTGCAGCGCCTAGATGGATCAAATGTATGACTAACCCCACTTTGGTTTTCATCTACATCATTTATTTCGAACATACCTACCCGCTATCTCCATTCCTAAAGGAGTCGCCGTAAGAAGAATAAAATATATGATGGACCTCCATTAGTTTTTCATTCTTAACATTTTTTCAAAACATAAATGTCATACACTGACTTCAGTAAAGCTTTCGATAAAGTTAACCATTTACTAATTAAAAAGAAATTATATTTTTTGGGGTTCACAGACCTCAGTATTAAATGGATTTATTCATATTTAACTAAAAGAAAACAAACTGTTCTTTTTAAAAATACCTGTTCCAGACGAATTGATGTTCTCTCTGGAGTACCACAGGGAAGCCACCTTGGTCCGCTTCTTTTTTCACTTTTCATTAACGACTTGCCTAATGCAATTCAATCTTCTAATATTTTAATGTTTGCTGATGATGTCAGAGTTTTTCTAAGTTATTGTCAAGTATCTGACCAACAACGTCTCTAAAATGACTTAAACTCGTTTTATTCATGGTGCCTAACAAATATTATGGAGTTAAATCTTAATAAATGTAAATATATGCGATTTGTCAGAAAGAATCCAATACCTGCACAATATCATTTTGGTGATAGTCAGCTGGAATTGGCCGTCAGTTTCTTAGACCTTGGAATTCTGCTTGATCCGAAACTTAATTTTATTTCGCATATTACTATGATAGTAAATAAAGCTAGGGGTGTACTTGGTTTCATCAAACGCTGGGCTAAAGAGTTTACTGCGCTTGTAAGACCTATTCTAGAATATTTTTTTTTTTTTTCAACTTTTAATTTGTTTATTGGATCTTTCTTAGTAGAAAATAACAATAAGTAATAACATCTTAAAAACTATTTTTAATTTATGATTCTATTGCCAGTGCAATAGAAGACCATATTGAGAACATTTAAACATGTTTTAGCTTTGTGCTATGGCCAAGGTGTCGACCCTCTTTAGCCGTGAGTGGCCTCTAAACGAGAGTAGGTTCTGTGCTAGGGGATTAGGGTGAGACGCTAGTTTGGATATATATTTAGAGCAATATTTTTCTATTTCATCGCGAACTGACGGGATATTGAGGTCTTTATGTATATTTTCGTTACGAATGAACCAGGGGTCGCCTGTTATGTATCTTAATATTTGTGACTGTCTTCTTTGTAACTTTGCAATATTGGAAGTGGATGCTGTTCCCCAAAGTTGGATTCCATAGGTCCATATTGGCTTGAGAATGGTTTTGTAGAGTAGAGATTTGCATTCTAAACTAAGCGAAGATGAGGAGTTTAGAAGCCATCCGAGTTGGGCAGTTTTGAGTTTTAATTGCGTTGTTTTCGAGTCAATATGTTTGGACCATGTGAGACGGCGATCAAGGTTAATTCCTAGGTATTTAATGTGGAGTTTTTCAGGTATTCTGGTGTTATTTATTGTAACTGTGGGGCAGTTTTCTCTTCGCAGTGTAAAAGTCACATGTGCACACTTAGCTGGATTAACTTTTATCTTCCATTTGTTAAGCCATGATTCCAGCTCATGTATATGAGACTGTAGGTTGGAGGAGGCAATCTTCGGATCTTTGTGAGTGCTCATAAATGCTGTATCGTCTGCAAAAGTTGAGGTATGAATTTGAGAATTTGTTGGCATATCTGCTGTATAAAGAATATACATCATGGGACCAAGTATACTGCCTTGAGGAACCCCAGCTAAGATATTACGAGAGCTTGAAGTGTAGCTTTTATATTTGACTACAAATGATCTGTCTGTCAGGTAACTTTGGAGTAATATATGGGTATTTTGCGGTAAGGATTGAACTATTTTGTATATAAGCCCTTTGTGCCAGACTTTATCAAAGGCCTGTGAGATGTCAATAAATAATGAAGAGCAGTAAAGTTTTTCTTCAAATGCCTTTCTAATTTGAGTCACGATACGATTTACTTGTTCTATAGTATTATGGTCCTTACGAAATCCGAACTGATGTGCGGGAATTAATTGTTGGTCATTGAGGTATGGTGTCAGTGCCTGCAAGAATACTTTTTCAAACAACTTTGATAGGATGGAAATTAAGCTGATTGGCCTATATGAGGTGACCATACTAGGATCTTTTCCCGGTTTAGGAATCATTATAATTTCTGACGATTTCCAGGACGGAGGAAAAAAACCTATGCGTTGGATACCATTAAAGATGAAAAGGATAAGCCTTAGCGCACTGTATGGCAATTCGCAGATCATTTTAGATGTTATTGAGTCTATACCAGGCGATTTTTTGGTGTTGAGATTTTTTACAATTGTTGTTAGGTTAGAGAATCTAAGTTTCATGGGAGAAACTACTATGTCATTTATTTGAGGAATTTGTATATCCGACATAGTGATGTTGGGTGTGAAAACCTCTTATAAATGATCGGCAAAAGCGTTGGCTTTATCGCAGTGACTTCTCGCCCAATTACCGTCACTAAGACGTAGAGGAGATTCGTAGGGTATGGGTCTTTTCAGTTGTTTTGTTGCTTTCCAAAGACTGTAATCCGTTTTGTCTGTTGGATCTAGGCCCTGTAAATAAATATTCAGAGATGCGTTTTTATTTTCTTCGAGTGCTTTATGTAGGGCTTTTTGGCAGATTTTAAGCTTGCTTTTCAGGATTGGAGAGCGGTGAAGTTGCCATTGTCTTCTAAGATGTCGTTTTTCTTGGACTAGATTTTGTATATTTAATGGGCACATGTACCCTTTATTTTTGATGGGCTTTGGGGCTGGAGTAGATACTTTCACTGCATCAGCTATTGTTTCTAGAATATGGATCTATAATATGGGACCCTATTTATAAAAAACGTTCCGATGCTATCGAATCCGGCCAAAAGCAATTCCTGCTCTTTTGTCTTCGTGCACTAAACTTTAATCCAGCAAACTTGCCTTCGTATTCTGCTTGACTTTCTCTTATAAAGCTGCCCACCCTGAAAAGTCGTAGGACTCTGTTTAAAATATCGTTTATTTTCAACATCATTACTGGCGAAGTAAGCTCTGGTTTTGTAATCCACAATATTTTGTTTAATGTCCCTCAACGCCCATCACGTCATTTTATTCCATTATCAGTTCGATGTTTTAGAGCTAATTATGCTAATGCGGATCCTCTTATTAGAATGTGTAATGAATTTAACAAATTCTATAATTGTATTGATTTTTCTTCAAGTCCTAATGTAATTAAGAACAAAATAATTATTTTATTAAATTCATAATTTTTTAAGTAAATATTTTATATATTTTGTATTGTATTTAATGTTTAATGGACACTAAATTAAGATTATTAAATTTAAAATGTCTGTAAGGATTATCATCCATAGACAAAATAAATAAATATCTCCACACCTCCTACTCCACTTTCGAAATAACAGTATATCTCGAAAACAAGAGCTAACCTAAAAAAACTTACATTCTAAACAAAAACAAAATTCCAAAATTTGTTGTTGTTTTAAATGTTTTGCGCTCGCGTTCTAAAAACAGGCAGTAAGTGAGTGTATTTTTAGCCAGTTGAATATGTGATGTTGAAGAGAATTTTGTAGATTTTTTTTTAAGACTAAAACGGTTTTAAAATTTAATACCCAGTGAAACATATAACAGGGTATCTCAAATTGAAATCTTTAGCGGCCCATACACTTGCCATAATATTGTATGTGATATTCGTAATATTATCTCCATTTTGTCCTACATAAAAAAAGGTGAACGTAGCCTATAGGAATAACATAAACAATGTACAATGTTGCCAACACACTTCACTTTATTTTCGTTGTGCAATAAAAATCGTAATT
Organism: Pollenia angustigena; assembly: GCA_930367215.1. Taxonomy (NCBI): domain Eukaryota; kingdom Metazoa; phylum Arthropoda; class Insecta; order Diptera; family Polleniidae; genus Pollenia; species Pollenia angustigena. The sequence continues at coordinate 44,545,600 of OV884056.1, read as the reverse complement.
CTTTTGATTGTTGCCAATATTTTGTGCCACCTTCGAATATCACATACACATGGGCGATATCACTGTAAAATACGTAAAATTGAACAATTTTATTGCAAGTGTATGAGCTGCTTTATAGATTTTCTTTTCAGACTACTTTTTATTCTGCCATCGTTTATTTTTGTTATTGTTAATTCCTATTATTTTTGCTATTGTTTTCGTTGTTTTTGTTTAACCTTTTGGCAAAAGTTTAGTCACATTTTGCATTTGGGTGTTTAAAAACATGTCGTAAACTGTCTTTACAAGCTGTTGCAGAACTAAAAGAACAGAAAAATGCTGTCATATATACATACACATACATACATACATATGTACACACATATCGTTACAAACATATCCATACACACATTTTACCACACTTTACATGCCTTTTTTCGGTATGTATCTTTTCACACAGACACACACGCACACAGAAGGACAACAGACAGGACGAAAGTGATTGTTGATAATTTAAAATGACCCTTTTAATAAACATAGTAAATTTTGTAACATATGTTACTTTAAGTATTTGTGTATCTCTTGTAATGGTTTCTTGCAGTAGTTTTTAATGAATTTTCAAAAAGAAAAGGAACAAAATGAATTAAATTAAAATTCGATTTAGTTAAGATTTTTTTAAGTTTTAATAATAAGTTAACGTATAAGTTTAAATTGTAAGTTGTGTTGGTAACTAAAAAGGTTATGCATAATTGTAGGGTTAATAGCACTGTGCAGATTGTTCTAAATAGTAGGAGCGTTATGACAAAATATTCGTTGTGCTTAAAAGTAACCTTAAAATTTAAATGTGTAATAGTTGTATGACTTAAAAACTACAAATGAGGAGGTCCATAACAAAACGCAATATTTACACTATAACATTTTTTTGGCTAAACGACAAAATGTAATTTAAGTAAGAAGCACATAATTTTTTTTAAAAAACAATTATTGAGGTATTATTGTCTACAAAAAATAATATTAATCACAAATTAATTATTTTATCTGACAGTTTGTTTTATAGATAACAAATTTGGAATTATTGCGTTTTGTTCCGAATCCATAGTATTTATTTCATTTTGCTTTGAAATGTATGAAAATATTATTCACAATCAACTTAACAAAAGCAAAAGGAGGTAACTAAACAAAAATTCCTTACGTTTTACAGTTAAATAAGAGTTACCACCAGAGCATAATTTATTTATAAAGTTAACTTTTTTTAAATTTCTTATAGCGATTTATTGCAAAGGTGTGTAATTATTGCATTTTATTCTGAACCATTATATTTGATATTGAATTGCAGTGTAGTTATTGAGTTTTGGAATGCTTTATAATAAAGGTAATATAGATTTCAATGTGTAGAATAGGATTCAATAAAAAAATCAAAAAACTGTAAAAATTTACATTTTTCCTTCGGAAGGAAATAATTCCCAGTTTCTATTTGTTAAAATTGTTGAGTTAAATAAATTCAATTTATAAAGTATCACTATCCAGTGAGACACAAAGAATGCTGACGAAGGCCGTAGCGGGCCAGAAAATGCATTACATTCTGCTGGTGTCTAATAATTGTAAATTTTTTTTTGTACATAAAATATACCTCATTGCTGTCCAAAGGAAGGCTAAGGTAAAATGTAAAAAAAAAATACAATATTATAGTCTGGTAGTGTATAAAGTCATTTCTGAAAAATTGAAGGAATAGAACTATTACAAAAAAGCTTTATAAAATACATAACTGAAATTTAGCTCATAGAATAAATTCGAAAAATTAAAAATCTTCATTGGATTTCGTAATTACGTTAAAAATTTTCATTGGATATATGAAAACTTAAGTTTGTCCAAGTTAAATTAACAATTTTAATTGGGAACATAAAAAAACAATATACAAACATAACTATATTCATAAATTACTACAAAATTATATATTCCTTAAAAAAATGTTTAAATGTTAATTAAAAAATGTAAGATTTAATTGAAGCACAGCCGCGAATAACGTTGTAAACGCCACAGTTTGCAAAAACTGTTTTTTTTTGCAGATAACCGTTGGCCTTACTCTCTTACACAGTTTAAACATCAAATCAACCTAAACTATGCACCTTAACGCCTTCAAAATGGCATACAAAGTGTCAGCCAGTGAGAGAACTTTGCAAGTTACTAACAAAATGATGAAACCGAAATGGGTTTGCAGTGCGGAATAATGTTTTAAAAGCATTTTGCGTTTTTTTGATCTCCTGAAAAATTATTATTTTGTAACTTAAAACGTTATTCGCGGCTGTGCTTCAATTATTTCATAAATCTAATGTAATATGCCATTAAATTTATGAAATCAAAAAGCTTGTCCTCTCTTTATGTGGTCTTTTTTATTATGCGCTAGCCAATAAAAATCAATGTTGTTATTGTTGTTATGGACAATTTAATCTCATATTTACGCTCTTAATTATGTAATAGCAAAAAATATAGTTCTTTTATTCAAAAACTACACTGCCCCGGTAGGCTAGCGGTAGTGAGTTAGTCTATCAGCACCGAGGTTGCGGGATCGATTCCCGCCAGAGACTCTGGTTCCTGCAGACAAGCGTAAAGCTTCGCGGGATAAGTTTAGGGAATTAATAAAAAAAATAATATTAAAAAAAAATTAAATAAAAAAAAAGAATTTTTTTTACTTTATTGAAAGTATTCATCCAATTAATTGATCCAATGAATAATATTCATATAACTAATGTAATGTTTCATTAAATCAATTTTAATGAAATAGGTTTCATTGATCCAACGAAGTGCTGCATAGGTTCCTTTTTAATGCAATTTTTCATGGGATTAATGTCAAAATTCATTGGTATTGTGAAGAAAATTCTTTCAGTGTAATTATTGCGTTTTGTTATGGACCTCCTCAAATGTACTATCAGCCCAATTATGAAAAAAAATTTCAAATACAATTGTAAAAATGGGAAAAAGGAAAAAACTCCCGGGGAATTTGTATACATAATTGTGCTGTATAACTTATTTCACATAATAAATTGTGGCAGAAGATTTAAGAAACTACTTAAAATAAAGATCAGATTTAAATACAGGGCAAGATGCGAATTTAGTTTTAATTTAGTCTTCTTAAGCTTGTTATAAGGTAAAACTTTACAAAAATTGTGAACGCAGCTTCAATTATGCTCAATTATTTTTGATTATTTAGTGGTAACATTGTTTTCTGTACCTTTCTTTCATAACACACCGTCCAGACTATCCACTGTTATGTGTTGTACAAGAATAAATCGTTGACAAAACAATTTACTCTTGTTTATTGATAAAAGGAAAATGTATGGTACGAAAAATCATGTAAAAAGCAATAATACATTCAAGATTAATGTGTTTATATGGCAATGATGTTAGACATCGTTGTTCAAAAAATGTTTAAACATGATTAAAACATCGCAAATAGCAGTATCCACGCTCCGAATTCATATGTGCACATGAAACAGTTTGTAGTTTTAACGCGGTGGCTAGTCTGGACAGTGTGTAAGCATTTGGCGGGAGAGATTAAACAGCCACCAAAAAGTAATTATCACGTTAACTTCCAAAAAACCGATACAAGTATATTTTTTTGGTCATGTCTACCAGAATCACTTTTTGCAACTGTGTTCTTTTTGGTTTTGAACTGTGTTATTTATAATTTTTCCTTTTATTAGTTTAGACCAGTGTTCGAAAATAAACACTAAATATCGTTCTTTAATGTTCGGTTCGGTAGATTTGTGGAAAACACAAACGCTAATAGTGTTTGTGTAGAAATTCCTTTAAAAAAAAATAACGTTTCCCTGTTTGTCATCTTTCGAACACAAAAATAATGCTGTTTTCATCATACTCAACAAATGATGAGAACATTAAATTCCGTTCGGTTTTTTTTGAAAATCCACGAACTTCAATGTGTTCGGTTCGGCTCGTTAATGTTCGTCGCTTTTTGCTGATAAAAAAAAAACCAAACATTTTTTACAAAAACAAAATACACACACGAAAAAAACATTATAGAACATTAAAATATAATGTTTTTCTACAGTATCACTACAATTGTTCTGTTTTTTAACGAAGATCCGAACATTATATAATGTTCGGTTCTTTCTTGAAAATAGTTACGAACGGTATTAAGGTTTGTGTATGTTTACACAAACACTAAAAAAATAGATATCGTTCTTCGGTGTGTGAGCCGAACGCTAAATAATGTACTGTTTATTTTCGAACACTGGTTTAGACACACGTGGATTTGCGTTTTTTTCGTTACTTTTAGTTAAAACTCTTAACGAAGTGTCTACACTTTTGTCTTTGACTTTAATGATTAGAGAAAGTAAGACTTGAACTATTCAAATCTACTAGTAGTGAGTCTTTTGTTCCAGGGCCTCCATAAGGTCCCATAAGTTTTAAGGTCAGTGGTGGATTCTCAATGACAAGCACATGCTACATGTCTAAAGCATGGTATGGTCTAAAGTTGATTAGAAGAACTGGTGACGAAGTATATACCCTGCACGGAACTCAGTTAACTTTAAGCTAATTTTAAGCTTTATAAGCCGCAATTTGGCCGCTGCATTTATTTTTAGTTAGCTTATTGTAGTTTGTTGGTAAAAAGTTTACTATTAATGTATTATTTTTGTAGTCGACTACTAAATTGCTTGTAGGGTAGTCAATTAGAACATTTTCACTATTGAAATATTCTACACGGTATATATGTAGTAGTGTACGAAAACAAACTAAACATTATTTAGCGTACGGAACATTCACCCAGAAACGATATCTATTTTTTTTTGTGTTTTTGTATTAGTTCATAACCCTCAATACCTTTAATCAGTGTTCGAAAATAAACAAAAAAAAATTTTTTAATTTAATTTTGGCTTCATTCACCGCATTATGGTATAGAAAAAACGCTTGCCAGGGCAAGAAAACTTTACTGCTGGCCTGGTATGAATAAACAGATTAGAGATTTAGTGACTGCCTGTAGAGTCTGCGAAGGATTTAAAAGAAATAATCAAAAGGAACCATTGCTTCAGGATGAGATTCCAAATGATCCTTTTCATATAGTAGCAATGGATCTTTTCGATTATGCTGGTCGCACGTATGTATCAGTGTTTGATGCCTATTCAAACTTCCAGACGGCATGTCATATATACTATTTGCCGAATATTTAATCATTTGGGATACCCGACTGTTGTTAGGTGCGATAATAGTCCTTTTGGATCTGGGGAATTCTCAAAATTTTCTGCGAATTACAATGTACAATTTAGATTTTCAAGGCCAAGATAACCACAAAGTAACGGACTAGCGGAAAAAGGGGTCTCAATTGCGAAAAATATCCTTAGGCGCTGTGTTAAGGCAGGTGAGGAAAACCAATAACAGTATCAACTCCATCTGAATTATTTTTTGGAAGGCTTGTTAAAACAAAATTACCAATTGCTGGTTCACTTCTTAAACCGAACAACATCAATGACAGGAAAATAGACACAGAAATGAGAACAAAAGGAAATAACAAAGGTACTATTATGAAAGGAATGCTAAGCCTTTGTCAAAGTTGCAGGACAATGAATTAGTTCTATTTAAAAAAGATGGGAGAGAATGTCACTATGGTAGGATAGTATCGGCTTACAATGATAGATCATATATTGTTAAAGATAACTTTGACAATCATTTTAGGCGGAATATACGATTTATTGTGAGAACAAAGAATGATGATTTTAATTTTTAACGATCAACGTAATTTTTGTACCAGTAAATGTTTTTTGATATTATTTTTGATGAAAGTCTGTGAGGTAGCCTATGATTCCCATATTCGAAAAGCGTCTTAGAAATATATTGAAGGTGTAGACTGTTAGTATACAGGTGTGCATCTTCTTGACCGGTTTCTAGCGCAAGTACGTAGTTTGGGGTATTTTCTGGTAATTTTAACATGCGTTTAGTAAAAAACCTTTGCAATTTATTAACAATATCAAACCAGCCCAGGCCCCAAACCTGAGCCCCCATATGCTTGTATAGATCTGCAAACAGCTTGAAATAACTTCCACTTTGCCTTAAGCGACACATCCCTTTTTGCAATAAAACTTTTCCACGTGATATTTACATAAACTTTTGCAGCATAATTTTTTGTAATTATATGTTTCGTGTAAGACATTGCCGGAGTTAGTATAATACCTAAATACTTGTATTGAGCCACAACTTTTACCTCATCTCCTTTAAACTTCCACTTTTCATTTAAGGCAACACGACCTAAAACCATTATCTCCGATTTTGTTAAGTTCACTTCCATTCCCCATGCTTCACAATATATTTCCAAATTATTTAACATTAAAATTCTTATGTTCAGTTCATCTATGAACAGACCGCCTTCCAGTTGCTCATGAAGGTCATTTAGATACAAGGAAAACAACAGAGGCGACAACAAACGTCCTTGTTTTACGCCAGAGTTTGTACTAAAGTAATCTGAGATTTCATCTCCAGTCCATACTGCAGAAAATGTATGTTTATATACATGTTCTAAAAAGTTAACTATTTTTGTGGACAATCCCATTTGGCGTAGTTTATACATTAAAAGTTGTCTTAATATATGCTCAAAGGCAGCTTTAAAGTCCACAAAAAACGCGTAGACTCTCTTATGTTCATGAAACTTGATATTGACAATTGCCGTTAAATTAAAGATGTTATCAATTATCGAATAGCCCTTACGAAAACCTGCTTGGAACTCATTTAAAGTTTTATAGTTTGTGGTCCATTGTGTTAATCTTTCATGTATAGCATCCACCATGATCTTGGCTAAGCAATTCATTAAGGATATTTCCCTATAATTGCATGGCATATTAGCATCTCCTTTTTTATGTATTGGGAAAACAATACTACGCTCAAACACCTCAAAAGAACCACTTCCGTTTAATATATTTGTAAAGACTTTCGCCAAAGCGCTTAAAAAGTTATTACTTGCGTTTATAAAAAATTCATAGGGTATTCTATCCTCACCCGGCGCTTTGTTTTCTTTGACCTTTGCCAGTACCAACCTAATCTCTTGCAGTGTAAAAACTTTATATAGATCTGTATCCACGACTAAATTAGCCGCATACTCCATCTCTCTTTTTGTTATATGAAGAAGGTGGTACGGTATCGCGGGATAAAATTACAGACGTCAGACCATCACCAGGGGAGTTTTGTGACAGAAGTACAACTGAGGGTCCAAGTAGCATAAACGAGCTAGTTGTTGAATCCTGAAACCACTGGTTCACACATTAGTAGCGATAGGGCCAGCCGTGAGAATTCCAGCGGGCCTACATTAACCAGAAGTGGTCGGACTGTGAGACCGCCACTTAGATTTGGTAGAGACTATGGGGTTGATTCTTTGTCCACATGCTAGCCACTTTAATTTTTATAAATCTCTTACTAAAACTTATTATAATGTTTTATTATTTAAAAAAAAAAAAAATAAAAAACGTGTAAATATGTATGCAAAATCGCTATATTGGTAACACCATTACTTTAAGTAACCACTAATACATATGTAGTTAACTAAAAGTAATTAGACAAGTTAGCTCGTTATTTTTATTAATACTAACTTCCCCATATTGTATTGTACAACGAGGTCGTCTTAAAAAATAAAAACTTTTATATTAACAGACTGACGGAAAAGCGCTTGCTTTTTATTACAATCTGGCACACTTCTAGCATTATTTAAAAATTTCTAACAAATTTATGTTATTGTGGTATTTTTAATGTTTTGCATTTATGTTTAATTTTAATACAAATATTAGAAAGAAAAAAATGGTAAATTTTATAAAAATAAACATATACCTTCTTCACAATTTTAAATCAATATTATAGTTTTAGAGCAATTTAACCAGCTTTTTAGTATAAAACGACGTTTATTAAATACGAAAAGTAATTAAAAATTAAATTAATGTTATTGAAAGTTAATGATTGCCATATTCATTTGTGTTTTATTAATACCCAAATAAATTCCCAAAAAAGGAATATTCCCGGTATTAAATCAGACATCAAAATCAAAAAAGGAAAAAAATTTTAAAAATTCAAAAATTTTTCACAAGGATCGGCTAAAGCACTTGAAGTTAAATTGGTGGGTGAAAGAAACAAATGAAAAACCTTTTTAAATTACTGCACATGCGATATTGTTTTTAAATTTAGTGGTTTAAAGCAACATGCAGAAACAGTAAAGCACAAAAATGCTACGGGCATAACTAAAAACCATCCACAAACCCCTTTTAAAATTATTTGTTACAACTTTCAGCAGAGGTGGTATAAAGTTTATGTGCTGTCCACAGTTCAATTGCACCTGTCGATCATCTGACAAACCTTTGCAAAAGGCAATTTGACAACTCATCTTTTTGTTAAGTTAGTTAAGAACATTATTTTGTTCGTAATATGACAAACAGCGAAACGTTATTTTTTAAGGATTTACTGCACAAACACTATTAGCGCTTGTGTTTTCCATAAAACTACCGAACCGAACACTTAGGAGCGATATTTAGTGTTTATTTTCGAACACTGCATTTAATACGAAAGTAAGAAACATTATGTAATGTTTGGTTTTTCTTTATAAAACAGAACTATTGTAGTGATTCTGTAAACATACATTATATTTTAGTGTTGTTTAGTGTTTTTTTTTACATTGATGAAGGTTTGAGCAAACAAAGTCAGTGTGTGCATTGTATAAATTAATTTTTTCTTTTTATAAAATGTTTTTGTTGGCTGTTTGTTTTTTCTTTTTCTTCAAAATCACATACGTATGTATTTTGTTTTTGTAAAAACTTTTTTGTTGTACTCACCAGCCAAAAGGGCGCTGAACTTAACTAAAAACGAACGAACATTTGTGCTAAACCGAACCGAACGAAGTTTGTGGTTGCTACGAAAAATCGAATGCAATAAAATGTTCTCATCTTAATGTAAAGTTGGATTGGTACAGTATTTTTATTGGGTACGAAGCAGAGATCAGCAATGAGTAGTGAAAAAGTGAGTAGAGCTAAATCATGACTCATAAATTCTTGTACTTATACGCACTCATACTTATACCAATGTTATTCAAACTCATATTCACTCAAAAGTTTCATTTTATTCATCGAACTCATACTTACCAACATTTGTAGTGTTTGATTTAGAATCTACTCAAGTCAATGTGTATAGGCGAAGCAAAATGCGAGGCTGCCAGATTTGTCCCCGAAATAGCAAAGTGACGATTTGGCAATTACAGTTTACTAAAGTAACATGTATGAAGTAGACGATTTTTCGGCAAATTTATCTGGCAGCGCTGATTATTAAGTTGTGTGTTTTCTCTGTTGTGTTAAAACGGTAAATGGATGAGCTAAATAATTTGAATCATTGTGAGTATTGTAAGTATTTTCTTGAAATTATAAATCAAGCTGAGGTCATTTATGAGTATGCGTATAATGTCGACGTCGCACTCATAAATATTTCTCTTGTGAGTAGGAGTGAATCAGAGTAGTTTAGTTTAAATGATTTCTACGCACTTATACTTACAATTGCATGAGTCAGTATGAGTAGCGAAAAAACGATTCATTGCTGATCTCTGGTACGAAGATCACAAGCAGAGAAATATTTTTTAAGGTACTATTTACTACACAGACACCATTAACGTTTGTGTTTTCCATATTTCTACCGAACCGAACACTAAAGAACAATATTTAATGTTTATTTTCAAACACTGTTACACAGACACATACACATTTGTCCATACATGCTGCACATCACATGCATTTTATACATCACATATAAATATGCTCATGTGTGTTTTTAGTATAAATATTCGTTTGAGCAATTTGTTGCTTGTCAAATGCAGTTGACTTTAGTTATAATCAAAAAGAAAAATGAAGTTTTTCAATTATTTTCTTCTATTATTTTTCTTTATTACGAAAAAATGCAGACACACACACATACATACCAATACAAATACTTATACATAGATGTTAAAGCTTGCACACAGTATCATTTATTATGATGCAAGAATGTTATAGAAGAGTTATTTGTTGTTATTTGTGGCTTGTTTTTTTTTCTCTCAAAAGGAATGTTTGAAATGCTTCTTCTTAAAATACATAAATAATTTTTATTTGTATGTTTGTGTTAGTTTGTCTTTAATACAACTAACAAAATTTATACTCACAAAACAGTTTAATCTAATAAAATGAATGAAACTGATACGTGTTTTAAGAAGATAACTGAACAAAAAATAATATTTAAAAATATATAATTTGATATGAAATTGAAACGTGCTTGTGGAAATCTTTTGGGTTATTGATTAAATAGTCGTAAAATTGGCTTTTGACTTGTTACTGAGTTAAATTGAATGTGTGTTCATTAAAATTGGTACCTATATTATGATAAAATATGACCATAATATGGTTAAAACCAGAGTTCGGAAACAAACTGTACACTTATGTACTGCATTTTTTAAATCACTTACTTTAAATCTTATGTTTGTGCTTGTGACTTGGTACACAAAGAAAATACGGTACACAAAGATTTCGAGCTGACGAATACAGACACTAAGATAACACACCGATCTTGCATTATCGTATGTGTTCTGTTTATTTAGGGTACTGTTCTGTATTTTTTAACTTTTAGCTTACGTGTTCTGTTTTAAGTGTATGCGTAGTGAACTCAATAGACTGCAATCTAGATATAAAGATATTGTTTAAGGGTACTTTACACTTTTTTATTATAAATTATTATTGTTTTTTGAAAATGTTCAAACAATAATTAGATCAGGGTGCAATTTTCCTCAAAATACTTAAGACTTGTGTGATAGTGTAAAACGTCCTTTAGTAAGGGTGGTCCAACCATAATGCATGATGTAAATTCACACCTTAACATAAGGTTTTTTGCCCAACTTAATTTGAGATTTCTTTGCTTCAGTGTTTGACAAATTCAACCATGGAGAGGTACACTATTGAGCAGCGCGCTTAGATTGTTGAAGCCTTTGACGAAAATGGGCGTTCAAATCAAAATGCATTACATGCACTTCGTGATTTTTTTGGTCAGCATGCCAAATGTGCCAAATATGCGTTTTATTGACTGGCGGCGTCCTTCTTACTTCTTCGAAAATTCAGTCGGCCAAGCAGTCACCGTGAATGGTGTTGGCTATCGCGAGATGATAACAGACTTCTTGTGGCCATACATTGACAATATGGACCTGGAAGATATTTAGCTCCATCAGGAAGGCGCCACACAGCCAACGGAACAATGGCACTTTTGCCCGAGTAATTTAAGGATCTTGTTATCACACGTCGAGGCAATAATAATAAGCCGTGACCATCATGTAATTTGACACCTTTGAACTTCTTTCTTAAGGAATATCTAAAAGAACGGTACATCAATAAGCCACGAACAATCCATGATCTAAAGGATGAGATAATTCGGCATATTAAAGAAATTTAAACTCAAATATGTCTCAGAGTCTTTGTAAATATTGATAATCGGATAGAGGTATGCCACCGAAGCCGTGGCGAGCATTTGACCGATATTTTGTTTTTAACATAATTGTCATCTTTTATAATAACAAAAATATTAAGATAATTCCCTGAAAACTTTTCGTTTTATTTTCCATTAATATCGTGCGTTTTGGTAGGACCACACTTTACTTTTCATTTGTAACTAATACTATTTTAATTCTTCCTCGACTGCTTTAATGGCATTCTTACTCGTTTCAATTTAACGCTGTTTTGCATTAAATAATAATATTTTCATATTTCTTACTATTCTGTTTTAACGCTTTAAAATAAACACTAACAAAAATCTCTTGGTCATTTTTTATATACACACACACACCACTGCCTATGAGTAATGTGACAATTATAAATAATATTACTCATACGCCCACAACATCAATTTCATACGTAATTTAAACTGTATTCACAATTTATTTAATGCAAATTGAGGAATAAAGAAAATCAACAAAAAATGTAATTTAATGAACAAAAAAAAAAAAAAAAAGAGACAAATTTAAAGAATAAAAAACACAAAATCATTCTTGCTGATACATACATATTTATTTAAGGAAAGATAAATATGTAATTTAATAATTTTTTTTGAAATTTTTAAAAAAAAAATCAAAATAAACATTATTCTTGGTAATATTTATTTAAGCTAAAAAGTTTCGTTAAATAAAAACACACCCATAAGGCTGCATTAAGTATGAGTTACCAAAAAATAAAAAAAGAAAACATGTTCATGAACAAAAATCTCCATGCAGTGGGAAATGTCAGTAAACTTCACATTTGGCAAAAAACGCAAAGTAGAAAGTGGAAATCAACGAATACAAATAAAATGAAAAAAAACATACAATAAAATAAATACAGAAATAAAGAAGAAATAAAAAAAAAAAAAAATTAAATCCTAGAAAAAAAAAACATTTCATACAAACACAGATATTTACAGTTAGAAGAAAAATGGCAGCAGACAGTAGAGATTTTTTATTGTACATATATATTAAAATTACACTCGTCGTAGTCGTCTTCGTTGTTTCTAATTCCAGCTGAAAAGGGAGCGGTTTTTTGTTGTTAAAGTTTAAAAACAACAACAAAATAAAAAGAAAAAATAGAAAACAAAACACTAAAGAAACTGTTGAGTTTAAAGGTTGAAATTTTAACTCAAGAGCAAGAGTGAGAGTGAAAGCCATACAGAGAGTTACAGTTAACTGAAAAAAAAACAAAACAAACAAATAAACTAAATAAAGGAGAACATGAAGTAGTAAAACAAGAGTGTAAATTAACGAGAGTATGAAAAGGCATAAAAATGAAAAGCAAATAACTTCTAACTAAACTCAATGAAACTTAAAACTCATTGAGTAAATAAATAAATAAAAAAACAAACAAAAAAACGGAGAGTCTATGTGAGTCTGTTTGTGAATGTTTGTGTAAGTAAATGTTATATAGGGATTTTATTTGAAATTCGGTTAAGAGGTTATATTGTACATACATTTAAAAAAAGGGACTTTAGTAATTCCTTTAAACATTATTCACATTTAGTTTTGGTTTAAACGTTAGAAAGACACGAAAGGATAATACGTGCGCGTAATGTGTCAAAAAAAAAAAGATAAATGAAGACAAAAATTATTAATTTCCAAAGGATACAAAAAATTAAAGCAAAAATAAGTCACAAAATATTGTTAAGGATAAAAATAGTAACATATGCACTTCTATCAAAACAGTTTTGGATACGAATAAAATTTTGAAAATACATACATAAATAAAAAAAGAAAAAGTTAAAATCTAATACATACATATTTGAGAAAATATGTCTAGCTTAATAAAATAAAGTAAAAGTTTTATACAAAAAAATAGAAAAAATATATAAAAAAATTAAATAAAATCCTAAAAAATTACAAAATTATTGCAAAAAAAAAAAAAAAAATCACCGTAAATTTAGTAAAAGGTTTATTATTATAAAAAAAACAAGAAAATCTTTAATTTCAAATATCAAAAATTACAAGAAATAGCTTAAACAAAAAATAAATCAAATCTTCTTAATTTAAAAATAAAAAATTCTCTTTAATATTCGTATTTCCAGGTAGTTTTCTTTATTATTTTCTTCTTTTATTTTGTTAAATTAAAAGTAAAAGCCAACGTAATCTTTACTAATTTTGCTAATGAACTTGACATAAAAGACGTTTATGACATACACATACACTTAAACTAACACACACACAAATAATACACAACAACAACAAGAATAACAAATGTTTTTAAAACCCACAAAAATATGAAAAATAAAAGAAAAAACAAATAAAATACAATACACACAGAATATAAAAGAAAAAAAAAAAAAAAAACAACAACTACAATGTAGTATTTTTAACTACTACCAAAGAGTACACAAGTATAACAGTACTCATCATAATAATACACAAAGCAAAAACAACAAATTAAAAATATCAAAGAAAACAAACACAATTTGGTTTTCTGTTCACTCCAAACGTCTACTACAACTACCGCAACAACAACAACATTATACTGTCTCAAAGAAACGTTTACGTTAACATTTGCAGCGACTGCTTCGTTAACTGTAAAGTTTAACATAACAGTACAAAGGCATATGAGAACAAACACTCTTTCACACACGCACACACACACACCCATACACACTCTCTGAATTAAACACAAAAACAATGATTTTATTTTTGAACAAAATGAGTACAGTGGTGAGAAAAATTTAAAAAATAAAGCAAAAAAACTATTTAAATGTCAATTTTTTTAAATGAAATAAAAGAAAATTTAAGTAAAAAACGTTTTTTAAAAGTATAGAAATTCATATAAATTTTTTATTCAGAAAAATAATATCGGCTTAAATTCTTTACAAATAGTATACTTAGGGGGTAATTTTGTTGTTCACTTCACCTTGCGTTGAGAAAATTTTCATATAAAATTTATTTCTTATTCGAAACAGTTTTCCTGCAGTCTTTAGTCGTAAAAAAATTAAATTTTAATTCTTAAAGCTTAAACAGGTGTTAAGGACTAACTAACCTTCGTGCAAAAAGTATGATGAAAACTTAGTTCAAGTTTCTTAAAAAATGTTTTTTTATGGGTTGACTTCATTTAGCAGACATGGCAAATACAGATCAAGCATTAAAACCAATTTTACATAATTTTTTTTAATAAGAAATTTGTTGAAAATTTTTAATGTTGGGAGAATATCCAACCAATTGTAGTGTGGAATGTAAGAAAAGATAAACTCACTGTTTATTGTTGGTATTTTGTTTAAGTTTTGATATCGTTTCAAATAAGACTTGAGTTTGTAATTTTCATTCACTCTGCAGTTGTATTTGCATAATATCCTTAGTTTTCTAAAGTTTTTTGGGAAAAGATTTTCTGATGGTCTGGCCTGTCAAATGCTCATAAGATCTAGCAATACAATAAACAATAAATTTTAGTGTGTTTTACAAGAATGAAAATTGGGAATAAAGCACAACAAACAGAATCTTATTAATAAGAAATAATTTTGTGGCAAATTTTCTAAAAATAGTGTTTTCTGTATAACTCTTTAACTCCATGACCAGAAGAACTTTTAACAATATCGTTATTTTATTATGATTTTTTGTCATTTAGGTGTCTTTTCAAGGTTGAGATTTGTCTTCGAAAGCTGTTAATAACGCAGGCCGCCAAAATTTGGAAAAAGTCGAAAGCCTGGGGCTAGAGTTTACTTTTTCAATGGTTTTCTAATGGGCCTGTGTAATTGTGTCTAAAAAAATCCTTAATTTTAACTCACGGTATTTTAATTAAGTGGCAAAATTTAAAATTTAAAAGCAAAGAACAATTGTTTTAATTTATAAAGCTGTCTTAAGAGGATAGTAAAGGCGTGCATAAATGCATTTAAAAAGCGAACACACAACAAAAATCTTACAGTCCTTAAAATTAAAGAACGTGCAAATGTAAAAACATTAAAATAAACAGTTAATTATTTAGATCGCAGTTTATAGTTGCAAAAATGCCATTGTTAACAACCCATTTATTTAATTTTCTAGCTTTGCTATAAATATGTTGATATATCTGTACTTACAAGCTGAACTTCAGATGACTTTTTGTTTTATAAATATATATATTTATAAGAAAGGTTTTAAACCTGCCAGTCAATAGACTACCTCGACTGCTTGCTGATGAGACCTTACGACAAAACACTTTTTGGCTTCCTCATTGGAATTCATTATGCAGTGAAATCGGTATAAATCATGACATTGAAGTTTGGAGATCAAATATTCAATTCTTTCACAAGCGTATTCTTGAATCTTTAAGAATCACTGAATATGAGAAATTCGTTGTAAGGGCCAGAGACTCTAGATTTCATGATATGTACCCTACATTACAGTATGATATTCAGCCTTACTTTTGTGATAGTAATTCAGCACATGCCGTTAGCTTGATACTTAAAGCTAGAGGTGGCCTTCTTAACTTAAACGCTCGTGCATTCAGTGGAAACAATGATAATATGTGTACACTCTGTAACTGTAATGAACAGGAAAACACACATCATTTGATAGGCAGATGTCCTATTTTTGTTAGTTACCGTTTGAACTTTTTTGGTAAAAGATTTCTATGTTCTGAAGAAGTATATGAATTATTAAACGGCAAGGATTACATGCGTCTTTACAAATATTTACGAAATTGTTTAAAATACAGGGATCTAATTATATTTGAATTTAATTAAATGTTATTTAATTGTTATACTATAAATAAGTAGTTTTTATTTTTTTTTTATTTTATTTTTTATATTTTGCCAATTAGACACACAACATTTCATGTTATGTCTTATTATGATTTATTTTTTTTAAGAAAAATCATTTAACATTATATTTATAATCTGATATTGTTATTTTTATTTTTTCAATAAATCATATTCATTCAGTTCATTCAGTTATATTTAAAAATAATTTGGGGATTCACAAGGTGTGCTATCAAGTCATATCGTCATAATGTCCTAAATAATATTTTACAATTGTTTAAAAAAAATATTGTGTTTCAAGCAAAATAAAAATGTCTTCATGCGTTTATTGTCCCAAGAGTTGCCATCACTGTCTTTAAATATGTTTTTTTTTTTAATGAAGTCTATCTACTGTCAGCGTCAAAATAAAGTGTACAACTGGTTTTCCAATATAAAAAGTGTTATTTCAGCAAAAAAGAATTAAAATTTTAAAAGAATTAAAATTTTTAGAAGTTTATTATCATTTTCAAAACTTTGGACAATGTTATTATAATTTCAAGTTAAAAATTTTAAATACTTCAAAAACAACAAAAACAGTACAATAAAAAAACTAATATACTCCGTACGTTTTCTTAAAACAGGCAGTTAAACGCGTTAAAAAAAAGAGTACAGTTTTAAAATACTAAGAAAAGTGAAGTGGCTAATACTTTGATTGATTTCTTTTTGCTTTTAGGACGGCTTCTAGTCTCTTTGGCATCAATTCCACCCATTTTAAAGTTAGCTCAGTAGACAATTTTGGCTACTCTTCCTGCAGAATTTTATTCAGAGAGTGCTTGCTGCTAATGTTTTTTTTTTTTTTTTAATTTGTCTGTCTAAATGTTTCCAGAGTTGATATCGAGCGACGATTGGGCTGATCCATCTGTTTTAGGACGTTTTACAAAAGCTACCCTATCACGCTTCACTTTAGATACTATATTTTTTCCGTTGAATTTCCTTTTTCTACCTTTTATCACGTTTTTTTGTCCAACTTGCTTTTGTCACTTTTTGGAGCAACGTATTTTTCACAGATGACAGCAAGCTCGAAGTCTGATCAAATTGGGCAAAGTAGAAATTTTACATTTTATAACTAACATAACTCTTTTTATATTGGGAAACAAGCTGTACACTTTATTTTGACGCTCAGAGTAGATCCTTACAAAGTTCAAAGTCGCTAAATCTGATGATTCTGGCAACTTAACTTCTTAAGAATGTCTTTAAATAGTTCTTCCAGGAAATTAGTTGACGGTGTAACTAGCAGCACTGTTTTTTTTTAATTCTCTATGCTAATCCCCGCCAAGCTCTACGCTTGTCTGCAGGAAAGAAACCATAGTCTCTGGTGGGAATCAAACCCACAACCCCGGGGCTGATAGACTAGCTCACTTCTAGCTAGACTACCGGGGCACTCGTCGACGTCACATATCATCAATGTCTAAATCATTTATAATATTAAGAACGAAGTTTTCGCAGTTCGTTGAAGGTTGAAATTTTGCCAGCTGCATTTTTAAAGAAAAAAAGCAACAATTTTACAATTTTTTTTAGTATTGTGGTTATTTTGTTGAACTGTTTATGGTTTCTTATCCAAATTTTGATATTTTAATTACGCTAAATTTAATTTTCATTAAATTATTTTCATGATTTGTAATTTGTAGTTTTGAGAAACAGGGCCCAGGAAGATTAAATACAACATAGAGACGCACTATTCTCTAACGAAACCAGGAAATTGTTCAACGAATTCACTGATAAAGCACTAGACAGACAGACATGGAGACTTAACATACACAACCAATGTTTCTAATGGAATTTGCAAAATAGTAAGAAATAATAGAAGACAACCTCATAATTTAAGAAGCAAAAGAAAAATGTGAATTTTGTGTGCTCATCAGTGACTATTTCTCGTTTCCAAACCTCAAGAAATGACTCGGTGCAAAAAGAGATTTGAGTTCAACGAATAAATCATCTTAACAACACTTACTCATTTGGAAGACCTGACAAACCTTATTTCTTGTAAGGGATAAACAAATTAGAGAAACGTTGGACAAACTGTGCTTAAGTGCTTAAGGAGGCTACGTTGTAAAATTAAATAATTTTTTTTCCAAAAACCTGTGTTCAATTTTAAAACTCATATACTTATTGATCCGCCCTCGAATAACAAATCAGCTACAATAATCTTTATACACCAAAGTGGTGTCAGTTCTGGCTTGACCAACCGTACGTACATTCGTACTTGCTTTGTTCTTGGTACGTATGAGTAATATTGCGGTAATTAAATATAACTCATACTTACGGCTGCTTTTGCTTGGGGAAGAACAAGAATGAATTTGCATTTTTGTAGGCGAAGGGTGTAGAAAGTTACACCTTAAAAATTTCAATTTGGCCCAAGCAAACGTTGTTTTATTTTTTAGCTTATAAGTCTCGTGCGAAAAAATATTTGAATATTACTTTGTATATGTTTTGAAAAATAATTTTTTCTTTCATTCACAAACATTTTTCTCTGTGCAACTGATTTCATTTAATTAGCTGAAATGTCGAGAGAGCAAAAGTCACATAAACATTTTTGAGAACCGCACAATAATGGTAACAGTGTACGTGTGTCAACACACAGAAACGGAATTTGGTTTCCTTAGCACACGGGCTGGTCTCTACTAAAATACCTGTAGGAAAAACAATTTCCTAGCCTCGATTTTCTAAATAATTTTTTTATACTAATTTAGCGAAATGTGACCGGGTTTTATCAAATTGAAATGTTACGTCTTCATGTCTGGTCGTTATTACAGGCATATGTAGTGCAAGCTCGTTTCAAAGGAATTTACTGTGTTCAAGTTACAAGTTCCTTGTGATCGTCTGGCCAAAGTCTAGCAAGTTTATGCTTTCAGCAAATACAAAGAATAAAATTGATGCCACGGCTATTCGCTTTAGGCCTTAATTTGGCTGGTTGGTCGGTCTTTAAATGCGCTTCGTGTTGTAGTTATAGATGTGTTTTTAATTTTAATGTCTTTCAAACGGCAAGACAGACATCTATAGCATGGATTATGTTATGCTATGTTAGCCCTCAAGCTGCTGCTTGTTGTGGACTATTTGCATAGATCTGCGACTTAAGAGATCCCATCAAGAGAAAGTTACTTGGCCGTTAGATGACCATGCCATAAAATCGTTAGTACAGAATGTCCAAAGTGGTAGCAAATCTGTAGAGCCTTTCTTTCAATCCCTCTTTTGTGTCCATATCATGCAATTCAGGTCCAAAGAAGTTAATAATCATCGCGCTCTCCATTGACGGTGATGACCAGAACGGACCAACGTCGTTCTGAAAAAATTTAGTTCGATGACGCTGTCACCTTAAAACCTACTCGAAACATTGACTTTATGGGAAACGTTGGACACTTTTGGATCATCTCGAATTCAGAAAAAAAAGAAATTCTTTAAAATTTTCAAAATTGTATCATTGAAACGTATTATTGAATGTTACATTCGCCTGTGGTCATTTATTAGTACAGACTTAATAAATGTGGACATTTATTAGATAGATGTAGATTCAACATTATGGCTGGCCGCTAACATGTGTCAAAGCTATTGTGAATGACATCTTTGTGAAACCCGTATTAGTAGATCTTTTAAAATTTATTACTTTAGTAAGACAAACCTTTTTTCTTTCAAACAACAAACTTATGACTTCAAAACTCTGTTGCCTGTATTTATAAAAAATTTTTAAATTTAATAAAGGTTTACAAAACAAATTTTGTATGAAAATTTGGCTTAATAAACGTTTGTTAAATTTAATAATCGTTTATAAATACGGGGGTGTAACTTTAAGATATCTTTTATTTCACAAAAATAAAAATTTCAAATAACTTCGTTATCTTCTGAGTCCCACAAATTAAAATTGTATGTATGCAAAACACTATTTTTTGGTATTCACTTTTATATCAACGTGCTATGATTTCGCTTTTAAATTTTATATTCTTTTTTTACGAGAAAATCATAGTTCACTTCTGCATTTTAAAATATTCACCCACTGTATAAAGTATGTGTTGTTATTGTTGTCTTTACAAAAAAAAAAAAAAAAAAAAAAAAAAAAAAAACTGCTGTTCCCAGATGTTGTTCTTGCCGTTGGAATTATTGTAATTGTTGTTATAAAAAATAGATGTATACACTAAATTAAAATAACAACAACCAAGGAGCACAAAACGAAAAAATTACATACATAAAATAAAATAAAACACAAATAATACTAAAGGATAATGCTCGTAAACTCGTTCTAATACTAATAAAATAAAAATTGTAGACACTCTTTTTTTAGTTGTTTCCTTTTTTGGTGTTTTTGTTTTTCTTAAGCTCAAATGACGAGGCCTCGTCATCTTAAATGTTGTTGTCGTAGTCGTTGTAGATTTAGTTGTTGACGATGACGATGTCTTTTCTTTATCTTCGTACCAGCGTTGCCACTTTCTGAAGAATTATTTGAAAATTGTACTGTTTTTGAATTCTTCGAGTTATTTTGAATTGGGTAATTTGGTTAACTTTCGTGTAGGAATATGTGAACATTAGGGTTTCCCTTAAAAAAAGAAGTGTTCAAGCTCTCGGTTTCACTTACACTGGCTTCGCTAACAAAAGATTCTGTGCAAAGACGGCCTTCGGCCAGGCTCAGAGCCAGAGCTAGAAGCTTTAATTAGCATAGCCGGTTTTTGTTATACTTTAGACGAGAAAATCCTTGGGACCGGCCGAAGTCCGGCTACGCAAAGATGTTTTAATTAACGATTAATGATGCCTTTTCGATATACTGTATTTAAGAGTTATTTGATACATTTCTTTGAAAGTTATCTTATTTAGAAATATCGCCCAAAAGTTGGTATTTGTTTCATTTTTGATTTGGGATTTATTTCTTTTTCTTTTTGGGATTTATTTCTTTTCTTTTTGGGATTTATTCCTTTTTCTGTTAAAAATACGCTCACTTTCGAAAATCTCAAAAGAAAAGTACCTACAATGCTTGTATTTTTCCTAAGCAGTTTGCGATTGAAATCCAGCAATATCGGTTCAGTAGGATGAGAGTTATGAATCCAAATGTGGATCCACCACCCTAAAAAATTTATAATTTTGTTACAAAAATGGTGGTTTAATGCACAGATTGATTAAATTGCCACAAATTAGTTCTATATGACTTAAAATCATATTGTTCAATTTCGTGAAGATCGGTCCATAATTTACCATAGGCCTCATATTAAGCCTACACTGGGAAAACTGTTTAGTACGTCTAAAACCGTGAGAAATAATGCTATTGTATTCTCGGAAAAAAGTTAAGTGCGCCTAAATCCGCAACGAATAAGGTTTTTGTAACAGAATTTGGCCTTTCATAATTTCATAAGGCTTTAAATAAAAAATTTCATGAAAATTGCACCATAATTTACCATATTCCCCATTAAATGCCCAATCTGGGAAATTATTTAAGTACTCCTAAAACCGTAGCTGATATAGATGTTGTGTTAAATTTTGGTCCAATTTAGCTTGACATGGCCAGAAATAATACCATTCAATTTTGTTATTAGAGGTCCATATTAAGCAACGTTCTGAAAACCACTTTAAAACGCTATAACAAATTTCACTACTACATCAAAATTTATTCTAATTAAGGTTTTTTAATACAAGAAAATACTCTACAGAATTTTGTGATGATTGGATCATTATTTTCCATGAGACAACTATAAATTTTTCTCTCGAAAATATTTGTTCACACAAACTTTTATTTGACTAGAAATAAAAGCAAAAACTTTGTTCACAATAGGCAGCAACATTTTCACTGGTGTTCATAATAGAGCAACAATTTTTTCCACGACCACACACATTTTAAATAAAGAAACCGTTTTAAAATTTTCCCCAGAACAATGTTATGTATTTATTATTATTTGTTGGAAGGTTTTGTTAAATATTTCATTCAAAACTAAATGAAATTATTTTAAACGTCAGAAACAATTTCATACAAATTTTTGCTGAAGTTCTAGTTGACTCAACTTTTTAAAAAGACTATAGTTACATTTTTGTTTATAAAATGAAAGGAAAATATATGAAATACTTTAATAAGATAAAAGATGAAGAAAAAACGAAATTGTTGTTTTGATTGTGAACAAAGCTTAAAGCTACGTTCACAATCAAAAAAACAATTTCGTTTTTTCTTCTATCTTTTTTCTTCCCAAAGTATTTCATATATTTTCCTTTCAATTTTAAAACAAAAATGTAACAAAAATTTTTTTAAAAATGTAACTAAAGTAGAGTCAACTAGAACTTCAGCAACAATTTGTATGAAATTGTTTTTGACGTTTAAAAAATTTTATTTAGTTTTGAATGAAAATTTTAACAAAATGTTTACAAAAATAAAAATAAATGTATAATATTTTATACGGTTTCTTGATGCAAAATGTGTGTAGTTACAAAAGAAATTGTTGCTCTATTATGAACACCAAGTGAAAATGTTTTTTTAATTGTGAACGCAGCTTAAAGCTTTATAATTGCCGGTCAATAAATTACCATATGTAATATGACGGCCGTTTTTTATAAAAATACATTAATAATTTATAGATGCCATATAAGGCCCAGGCCTGAAATATTCTAACTTTCGGTGGAGGGTATCAAAGATTCGGCATAGCCAAATATAGTTCTCTTACTTGGTTAAAATTAAAAGCCGTGTTCGAAAAAAAACACTAAATATCGCTCCTTAGTGTTCAGTTCGGTAGATTTGTGGAAAGCACAAACGCTAATAGTGTTTGTGTAGTAAATCATTCACAACAATAAAGTTTTCCTGTTTGTCATCTTTCGAACACAAAAATAATACTGTATAATACATTTAATAATACATTTAATTCCGTTCGGTTTTTTTTTAAGAAACCACAAACTTTATTGTGTTCGGTTCAGCTCATTAATGTTCGTCTTTTTTGGCTGGTAAAAAACCAAACATTTTTTACAGAAACAAAATACACATAGGAAAATAAACAAAAATTTTCACAAATAAAACATATACACACACAAGCGGCTCGTTGCAAAAGTCGTTGCTAAA
This sequence comes from Pollenia angustigena, assembly GCA_930367215.1. NCBI lineage: Eukaryota > Metazoa > Arthropoda > Insecta > Diptera > Polleniidae > Pollenia > Pollenia angustigena. The sequence goes on along the minus strand of OV884056.1, from coordinate 44,522,355 downwards.
AATTTTTGTTTGTTCATTTCTTCATTAATGTAAAAAAGTAACATTAAAGAACATTAAAATATAATATTTGTCTACAGTACCACTACAATTGTTCTGTTTTTTAACAAAGAACACAACACTATATAATGTTCGGCTCTTTCTTGAAAATAGTTACGAATGGTATTAAGAGTTGTGTTCGTGTACACAAACACTAAAAAATAGTTATCGTTCCTGGGTATGTGAGCCGATCGCTAATTAGTGTTCTGTCTATTTTCGAACACGGATTTAAAGTTCTGTTTTGAGCCCGCACTTTTTATTGAGCAATATAAATATTAAGAAAAAGTCCTATTCCACAGGGACATTTGTTTGTTTATCTTGAGCCTTTTAGAACAACTTTAAACCTGACCTCCCTACTTTGATTCCATTGAGGACCATTGCGTTAATAAGATTTCACCACAAATTGCCAGACAATATTTTTTGTGTAATTTTATATGGCTTTGAACGAATGTGGCCAAGCAGCCGTGTAACTTTTGAGTTCAGTGGTGGTAACACTACTACCTACATACATACAACAACATAAATGTTCGTAAGCTTGTTTGCTTTGTACTTTTTTTTATTGTTGTTGCTGTTTTCTATTTGTTTCTTCATATGTGTGGAGTGTATGTTTTGTTGTTATCTTTGAGTGTTAGTGGGTTTGTGTGTTATGTATGAACGTATGTGTGTGTGTTTTTATAAAAGAGAATGTGCTTTGTTGTTGTCGTTGTTGGTTAAACTAGTATATTTTTCTAGATTTCTTAATAAGAAAATAATGCTTGTGTGCGTGTGTGTGTGTGTGTACATGTGTAAGTCTCTGTCTGTTTGCAATACTTTTGTGTTTAGGTATATTATTTGTTTGTGCTTTTTTTATATTGTTGTTTGTTTTGTGTATCAGGACTGTGTGTAATAAAAATTTAGAATTGTACTGTAAATAAGAGAAAATAATGTACTTTGATGTTTTAATTAAAAGAAAAAGAAGAAAAAAATCTGCAATCAACGCACTTATTAATACTGTTGAAAGCAGTGCTGCTCAATTGTTAAGTAAAATTCTTTAAATATTTGGTATCATTAAAATCTGTTGCCTTTATTACAATTTTTGTTAGAAATATATAAACGGTACTTTTAAGTTCTTTTTTTTAGTACCATAAAAAAACGAAAGATAGAAAATATACAAATATAAATTGAAGAAAGCGCTCAAGTATGTACATTAGGGCTATAACCAAATTTTTGGCATAGTACCACGGTGTGGCCACGAATGTTTAAGTAATGAAAACACCTGTCTCCCGTCGTCTTGCGAAAAAAACCTCACCCAGGGAAGCAAATTTCTAAAACCTTCCAAGAAATGTTTCTTAGAACAATTTTTCATTATTTATTTATTTTTGAAAGCAGAGATAGAGAGAGAGAATATTCAGTATAATTCCAGTTGTCGTTGTCCTAATCGATCAAGTCGGTTTTTGTAAGAGATAAAATAACACTGGTTGTGTGTTACTTTAATCTCTTCCAAAAAACGACTCGATCGATTACGGCAACGAGAACCGGAATAAGGCTGATTTATTTTCCTGTTAAAACACCATGTTAAAATTTTGTTGAATTCCCCTTTGTTTACAGAATTATAAGAAACAATCAGAATGTCCCGATATCGTTATCCTCATCATTCTACATTGAAGAGTTTGATGTTTTTAGCTAAATAATTTTATCAAACAGAGTACGGGAATTTTCCTTCTCTTTATTTATTTTTTAAACATGAAAATAATTAGTCAACTCTCAAACCAACCAAAAATTTACATTTTTCTTCTTGTAGTGTTGTTGTTGTCTCTGCAACAGACAAGTAAATTGTTTTTTTTATCTACTTTTGTAAAGTTGTTGTTTCTGCAACGAAAAAGTATTTAATCGTACTTTTTGCCAACTTTTGTTGTGTTGGCGTCACGCAGTAAGCAGCGCAGCCGAAATTTCCTCATCTTTCTCATTTTTCGACGCCTTAAAACTAGAAATAAACTAGTGCAAAACCTTACTTTTAGTAACGAATTTAGCTGCCGGGTAGTTTCTCAAAACATCAAGGTCCATATAAAAAAAAGTTAACAGCCAGAATAACACTCTTAGGTGCGTATGGACACTTCTACAGAAAAGCTCTCTTTTGTCACGTTACGCCACCAAGCAATTTTTCCTTTCTTTCACGTAATTTCTTTCACGTTGCGCTTTAAGCCAAAACACAAAAAAGTAAATAATATTAAATTATTTCTTAAGAAACAATATACTTTGGCGGCGTAACGGGACAAAAAGTAGACTTTTCTCTAAAATTCCCCTATCCTCTTTAAATGTGCCCTAATCAAAACATGGCAACCTTGTTGGGAGAACAAGTTTATAAAAATTAAAAAACTCATACAAAATAAAATAAATTCCATCTCAGCGACGATTTAGCTTGTAGGCATGTTACGCTTAAATTTCTGTAGGAATACCTGTGTCGCTGTGTTGAAAAAATGAAAGAGATATTTCGCCTCTTCGATATGTTTTCAAACTTTAAATTTAATTCCGTTCTTTTGTTCAAGACACCTACTACTGCGTTCTGGTGGGGAACTGAAAAATAAAAATTAATATTTATTTCTTCTAATCGAAAAGTTTATTATTTATGGTTTGATTGGTATTCTTGGAAAAAAAACGCATTATCATGGGACACTCTAATGTACACATACACAAAGACACTTGAAGAAGAAAGTAAAGTAAATTGGTCGTAAGAAACCCACACAATTTTAACACTCACAAAGCCACGCGACATTGACTCAATGGGTTTTGTTTCGTTCTATTTCAAACCCAGTCCTTTTTGTATGCGTTAGTAAGTGTGTGTGTGTGTGTGCGAGAGTGTTTATCTGATTGTGAGCAAGTGTTTTTGTGCGTTTTTCCTTCTTATTTCTTTTAGTTTTTTTTTCTTTTCGTATTTCTTTTACAGTCTGTTTTATGGTGCACTTCTTCTTATCGTATTCTAAGAAAATAGACTAAAATGGTTTTTAGAAATAATAGAATAAAAACTATTGGGATTTTGAATCCGACACCAGAGTGGCGCAGTAGACTAGTGGGTTGTGAGCTAATATAGCAGTGAGAGGGATTTAGATTGGATTCCCGTCAAAGACTCTGATCTTTTTCACTACAAAGGGCTGAAGGTCTAAGTTACAATTGCTCGGTTAATTAAGTTAGAACATAATTTGTAGTTATATCTGCAACTTTTTATAAATAAATAAACATCCGACACCAATATGGTTGAAAGGAACCACTTTCTGAGTTAATCTAAATATGATGAATCCTGAGGATATTTCATCACTTAGTGCTACATCCTTCGGCAGAAAGAGTTGAAGCCAATGCCCGTTATTCAGATGCTGCATAATTGGTAGGTCGTGTTTTCTGAGAAGAGAATTATAAAAGCTGGCCAGAGATCCTTATCTAAGACCACGAAAACGAGTAGCCATTGGGACTTAAGTCCTGGACGTGTTATTGGTGAGGCTCCTTCCAGAATCACGTGGTGGTTGTGGTTTAAAGCCAAAATGGCGGGAAGGGGGTATTTGAAAAAGTTTGCTTAAGGTCTGATTATCCACTGATTGTATGGCTGTTCGGCCCGCTGATAGATCGTACAGCTGCTAATCAACAGATACTACTTGCCCTTTACCAGTGTGGGTAAGGTAGCTCCTTAGCAAGGGTGGGTGTATGGTTCTGCAGGACTATACACTCAAAATTAAGATAACCGTGGGGTGAGGCCAACGCGATAGATACTTACGTTGAGCCCAACACATCTGCAGAAAAAAAGAGGCTTTTAACGTAGCAGCTTTGTATGGGAGAAATGAAAAAGTTTCGCTTACCCTCTCGCTAACGCAAAATCATTTTATGTGGCAAGTTTCCACTTTAAAGCAAAACATTTTTGACACAAAACAAAGTTTATTCAATGCATATAAAACCTGGTGAGTGTAACGATCACAGAAAAAAATGCTCGCCAATTGTTTTTTCAATTAAACCATTGATCAAAAATAAAATCAGTTTTAATTAAAAATTTAATCAAGTTAATTAATCGTTTATTTATGTCAACAACATTACAGCAGAAAATGTTGTTAATATCAAAAAATATTTAATTGATTCCATTAATTTGTTTACTAGGGCGAATTTGATTAATTTTTTATTTAATATCATAAATTTTTTAATTAAAATCAATTTATATTTTTTTTCTCTGTACTGAATGTTTTGTTGTTACATAAATTCTTAAATATTCTCCCTTAGTAAGGGAATGCCGCACATTGGTTTAAGTTCATAGAACGAGCGGCAAAAAATAGAAGAAGTTGTCGAAGGAAAAATGGAAAAATCAAAATGATCCGCCCACTTTTACGCCCACTTCCCATACAAAGTGTAAATTAAATTTCGACCTATGGCATTGTTTTTTTGCACATAGCATTTTCAAACACTCATAATCATTTGTGTGAAATTTGAAAAATATTCGCCCACTTCCCATACAACTTGTATTGAAGAAGTGGCATAACTCTCTTGATTTTTAATGCATCAACTCAATTTTCAGAAAAAATAAATATTATAATTGTAGAATGGACCCCTTGAAAACATATACTTGTTCCGCCCACTTTTACGCCCACCTTCCATAGAAAAAACATGAATAAGTAATTCAAGCATAGTCTTTTAATAACTTTTTAACATCGTTATCGTACTCCAATTTTTTTATGATTTGCAGCTTTGAGCGAAATCTATTTATAAAGGGGTAGAATAGCTTCTACTATAATTTTGCTACAATGCACCAGCATCTTATGCACAGTTACAGCCATGAACGAAAATTCATGTTTTGTTACTTAATCATTTTATAGTTTTAACTGTTTTTTCTGGAAAAGAGCAGGTAGGAGCAGCTGAATTGTTTTTTTTATCTTTAAGCTGAGACTTCAAGCTGTAATTTGAAATCTTTCGTTAAACAGCGCTAAAAAGATGCAGTCCTCTGAAGTTGATGAACATTGAAATTTTCGTGTTGCATATATTTTGTTCTACGATATTTTTTATATTGCACTTTTTCCAACTTTTTTAATGCTTATCTCATCTATGACAATTGTTATTTACAAAAAAATATAAAACAAAGTCAAATAATAAGTTTACTGTGATTGTACCAAAAGATTGAATATACTGTTAATTTGCACGCCATTTTAAACAAGCGAACATATATGGGAATATCCGTCAAAAGGTCCACCGTGACCAAAAATTAAAAGTTATTAAAAGCTGATTAATTTACGATATTTTTATAGAGAAATATTAAGATTTTACTAATTTTATAAATTTACCCATAAATTTGTTTACTTAGATGAACAATCAGACTGCAAAGTTGTGCAAACGTAATTTCTTATATGTGAGAATGTTTTATTGTATGTTTTCTTTAATATTATCTTCCTGAAAAGAGGTGATATTTGATAAAAATTATTCCAAAAAAATTTTCTTACATGGTCTGTTATCTAAGGAAGAGTTCAAAGAGAAATATTTTATTCGGATTAACGGTAAATTTTTACTTTATTTTGATCATTATTCAGTTAATATATTATGGAAAAAATTTCACGTTCGAAATGTCACGTATCGACCCAGATTTTGGCTTAAAAAAAAGAAAAAAAAGAAGATTTTGGAATCAAACCAAAGTCATTTTAATGTTACATTGCTACGTAAAATTCTCAAAGTAGTTTGACTAAAACATTGTGCCAGGTTTCGCTTAATTACGCCTTTTTATACATGGCCACAAAAACTACTTTTATTTTTTTCACGTTCGAACCGCTACTTCTTTTGCCATTATCTTTGACTTAGAATCGCGCTTCACCATAAACTTTAGCATAGATAACAGTGCTTTCTTAGTGCTATAATTCAAGTGTTAAGAGAACGTAAACAAATTTGTTGTTTAAAATGTTATTGCATTTTGGATGCGTACGACTGTCACGTTCAACACTTTGGATTTACACATATGTATGAACTTTGAGCGTGTCTGTCCAAACAAATAATAAATATATCAGGCTTATATTTCGGAATCAAAATATTCAGATATCTGACAACAAAATAACAAAAAATTATTCAAATAGGCGAACATGAAAAAAATGAATTAATGCCGCTCTTGAACCAATGTGTGCCATGGTCCTTCCAATGGTATTTTTTTTTCATAAAATTTGTTAAGAATTCATTCTCTGAAGGTCTTATTGCGAAGAGCATAAATGTGCAAAATATTTTTAAAATGTACCATTACGTCGGCTAAGAGTGTAAACCTGCTAACTCCCTTTTAACAAATTTTACAGGAGAGACAAGAAACTTTTTATTTTTCCTATTTGCTACTTGAGAGGAAAAACAAAAATAGTGTTGATTTGACATACTTCAGGACTCAAACTGAAGAAAAACTACATGCTGGTCGACGAGGTATATCTTTATCTGCCATACGGCATTAAAATCTTAATTTATTAAAAAGTAGATTTAGCAGGTTTACACAATTTAAGCCGACGATTAGTGCCTCGCAAAATAAGAAGATTTTGTATGGGGCACCTTGTAGTATCATAAAGAACTTGTCAAACCACCTTCGCATCATCATTATTTTTTATTACTCTTTTACCGTTTCATATTCTATTTTTTCCTTATCCTTTTTCTTAAATTTTTTCACGTTCTTCAGTTTATTTTTTTCCTTGTGAGGGTGTTTTATTTTGTTTTTCTGTTGTTGTTGGAGTTTTCATTTACTTTTCTTTAAATTGCTAAGAAAATGCGGTGTCGTGGCAAAAATGATTAGTTATAAAGAAATTTTTTTTCTTTTTTGATTCTATAATTTAATTTGGCAATTTTGAAAATTCATTTTTTTTCTCCTTTGTGTTACTTTAATAAGCAAATGTTTCGTTTGTGTTGTTGTTTTATCTGGTAACATGATATTTGTTGGAAAAAGATGACCTAAAGTTCACTAAAAAAATACCCGCAGTATGATAAATATGTATGAAAAGAAAACTTTAAATATGTTTTCATCATTTATTTCGTTAAGCCTATTAAATATTTTTTATAACAAACATCTTGTTATATTGACGAACATGTTGTAATATTTTACTAACAAGTATTTGAGTGCCTATTTACAAGGCGTACGAACAATTGGTAAATAAGTTAATTGAAATATATTTCAAGTACGCTAAAAGGGCAAAACTTTGGGGGGGGGGGGGGGGGGGTATAAGAAAAGTGATACAAATTATAATGGGTGATTTTTAAGCTATTATCTTTTTGGCAACACTGGTTTAAACAGATGACGCACGTTTCGTGTTTTGTTTCACTGTCAAACATCTTCAGTTTGGTCTATAATTAAACCATGAATCGTCTTACAAACGAACAACGCTTGCAAATTATTGAATTTTATTATCAAAATGCGTGCTCTATTAAGAAAGTTCATCGCGCGCTTCTTGTGTTCAGCGACGAAGCTCATTTTTGGCTCAATGGGTACGTTAATAAGTAGAATTGTCGATTTTGGAGTGAAGATCAGCCAGAAGCATTGCAAGAGCTACCAATGCAATGAGAGGCTGGTGGCATCACTGGACCGTACTTCTTCAAAGATAATGCGAATCGTAACGTAACTGTGAATGGTGAGCGCTACCGTGAGATGATATCCAAATTTTTTTTTCCCAAAATGCAAGACCTTGACTTGCATGACATGTGGTTTCAACAAGACCGTGCCACATTCCACACAGCACGCTTAACAATGGACTTATTGAGAGGCGAGTTCGGTGAACATTTTATTTCACGTACGTTACCGGTCAATTGGCCGATTTGATCGTGCGATTTAACGCCTTTAGACTATGTGGGGCTATGTAAATGCTCATGTCTATACACACATGCCCGCTTCAACTGACGCATTAGAAGACAACATTGAAGCATTTTTTCATGAGATACCGGCCGAAATGTTGGAAAGAGTATGCCAAAAATGGACTAATTGGACCATACTATCGATTCAAATAAGGATTTCATGCATTTTTCTAAATTTTATGTGTTTTTTAAAAAATCTTAAAAAATCACCCATTAGAACTTTTTTGTAATTTACTTTGCAACTTTGCCTTTAAATTATTTACAGTGTGTGTGTGCTTAAGGCCTTGTATTTTCATAAATCTGGTACCATATATCGATCGAATTTCCATGTAAAGGGTAGTTAAATTTTAAGGGCTGATGTTGATTTTGAATAAAACACAAATTATTTAGGATATTACTGTCATTTCTTTTTATTATGATAATATGGGTATGGTTCAATTATGTATGGAACAAAATATCGATGACAAATTTTAGATGACGCTGAGGCATAATTGAGGTTCTATGCCGTTAATTCTTTAGCTCTTGAATTATTGCTGGCTTATCGACGTACACCTTTTCTTTCAAATAACCCAAAAGAAAGAAGTCCAACGGTTTCAAATGACATGATCTTGGTGGCCAATGAGTGAGATATCACGGCCATTGAATTTGTCGCGCAAACGAGCCACATATCGTCCACATCCATGTCTTCCAGTTCGGGCCATAAAAAGTTTGTTATCATCTCACGATAGCGTACACCATTCACAGTAACTGCCTCACCGGCTTACTTTTGGAAGAAATGCGGCCCGATGATGCCGCCAGCCCTTAAACCGCACCAAACAGTCACTCTTTGTGGGTGTATAGGTTTTTCGACAATCAGTCTTGGATTATCATTCGCCCAAATGCGGCAATTGTGAACACTGAGGCGAAAATGTGCCTCATCACTGAATCACGAAGTGCAAGATATGCATTTTGATTTGAACGTCAATTTTCATAATAAGCCTCAATAACTTTAACGCGCTGCTCGATTATGTATCTTGCCATGGTTCAAATTGAGTTAGTCTGAAATTGAGAAATGTCAAATGAAATGCAGAAGAAAACTTGACATTTGGGTGTGGTTCACATTCTACATCGGCCCTTAAAACCCCCCTTTAAATTATATGGTAACTTCGTTCGATATCGAATGCCATAATTTGGGCGTTACCATGTTCGCAACAAATACACAAGAAGACGAAAATGGCTTAATCGATTTAAGGTGGATTCACCCATATTGTCCGGACAACATTTTTTAAAATGTAGTTTGACACCTCTCTCATGAGAAAAACAAAAAACATTGTTTACAAACCACTCTCAGTTTGAACTGAACGGCCAATAATTTTAATCTTTTCATAAGAAGTTAATTTTTTTTTGTTTTTTTTTTGAAGTTCGGCAAAACTGTCTCAAGTCAGAAACTATAGCTTTTCATAATGTTAAAATAAAAAAAAAAAAAATTATAATTGACTTATTTCCTAACGACTGTACGATAACAATTGGAAGCAGTTGTGCTAGACTTAATTTATTGTTTCTTAACCAAAGAGTACAAAACTTGAGTTAAGTCCAATCCAAAACTCAAATTTTTTTTAACCTTTAGCCCTTCAAAAAAAAAAAAAAAAAGTGAAACTATTTTTCTGTAAGGGTCTGTCGAGTATACAACAACAATCTGTTTTTTTTTTGAATTTTCCCAACACCTGCAAAATCTTGAGTTACGGGTAAGAAGAAGTATTTCCACATTGTATGCACTTTTTAGCCTGTTACTCTGTTGAATACCAATCGACTTCAAATTTATTAACGGATATAGAAAGAAGAGACTTAGACATTTCAAACAAAATATATCTTCTTTAAGCTAACTTCAGATTTACACATGAGTGTTTTTTTTTTTTTTACCAAATATACACATTAAGGCTATAACCAAATTTTTGGCATAGTACCACGGAATGGCCAGGAATGTCTCCCGTCGTCTTGCGAAAAAACCTCACGCAGGAAAGCAAATTTCTAAAACCTTCCAAGGAATTTTGAACCGCGATGAATTGTAAACCGTAGGAAAATTTTAAATCTAAAGCAGTGGATTAATTCTAAAATAGCATTTAAGTGATACGTATAGGAATATATACAAATATCAGGTGTATATTTTTAAAATTTCCGCGAGATAAAAATGTTTGCCTGCGTAAACTTTTTTAACAATCCGAAAAAATTATCATATATTTTATTAATAACTTTTAATGTTCTAAACGACGTTATGTACAATGCCGTTTTTGATATTCGCAAAAAGTGTTAAAAAGTTATAGCCCTAATGTACATATGTGTGTGTTTTTTAACCAAATATATACATATAAAGTATTTCGTTATTTTCTTAATTTTTCTACTTTCGGGACGTTCAAGCACAGCAGTTTTGAAAAGTTACCGTGTATTGATTTAATTTTAAAATTATAATTAAATACGAGTAAAATACGGGTTGTTGTTTAAAAATACTTTGCAAATTGACGAAGTTATGAATCTTTTTATTAAAACAAACTTTTTACAAATATCGGGTGATTTTTTACGAGCTATAGGAAAGTTAAAAAAAAACACATAAAATTCTGAAAAATGCATGAAATCTTTATTTGAATCGATAGTACGGTCCATATTATTTAATGTTTGAAGATTATTTCATGCAAATGTTGACCGTGACTGCGCCTCAAATGGTCCATCCGCTTAGTCCAATTTTGGCATACTCTTTCCAACATTTCGGCTGGTATCTCATGAATAAATGCTTCAATGTTGTCTTCCAATGCGTCAATTGAAGCGGGCATGTGTGTATAGACATGAGCTTTAACATAGCCCCACAAAAATAGTCTAAAGGCCTTAAATCGCACGATCTAGGCGGTCAATTGACCGGTCCCGAACGTGAAATAAAATGTTCACCGAACTCGCCTTTCAATAAGTCCATTGTTAAGCGTGCTGTGTGGCATGTGGCACCGTCTTGTTGAAACCACATGCCATGCAAGTCAAGCTCTTGCATTTTGGGCAAAAAAAGTTAAATATCATCTCAAGGTAGCACTCACCATTCACAGTTACGTTACAATTCGCTTTATCTTTGAAGAAGTACGGTCCAATGATGCCACCAGCCCATAAACCGCACCAAACTTCGACTTTTTCTGGATGCATTGGTAGCTCTTGCAATGCTTCTGGCTGATCTTTACTCCAAATCGACAATTCTGCTTATTAACGTACCCAGTGAGCCAAAAATGAGCTCCGTCGCTGAACACAATTTTTCGATAAAAAAGTGGATCTTCGGCCAACTTTCCAAAAGCCCATTCACCAAAAATTCTACGTTGCGGTAGGTCGTTCGGCTTCAATTCTTGCACCAGCTGTATTTTGAAAGGCTTCACACCTAAATCTTTCCGCAAAATTTTCCACGTTGTTGAGTAACAGAGGCCCAATTGCTGCGAACGGCGACGAATCGATAATTGATGGTCATCATTAACACTGGCCGATACAACTGCGATATTTTCTTCACTTTGCACTCTACGTAAGCGTGTTGGTGGTTTAATGTCCAACAATGTAAATTTGGTGCGAAATTTAGCCACAAAAGCCCGAATAGCCGCTTCAGTGGGTCGATTAAACTGACCATAAAATGGAAGAAGCGCGCGATGAACTTTCTTAACAGAGCACGCATTTTGATAATAAAATTCAATAATTTGCAAGCGTTGTTCGTTTGTAAGATGATTCATGGTTAAATTATAGACCAAACTGAAAATGTTTGGCAGTGAAACAAACCCGATGCATATTCTTAGCGATTCCAATAAAAAATGTTTGCTTGACCGTTTTTTTTTTTTAACTCAACATCATCAATATTCTGTTTAAGTGACCAGCAATATTTCAAAAGCATTTTTATTTAATTTTTTTCCTTTAAAACGTCTTTCCATTTCAATTATTACCTGGTTGTCTAGAAAAAGGTCCCAATGTAAATGGAGACAATGATTTTGTATCGACATGTTGCAGCCGATTTCACCATAAACATTAAGAAACTTATTAGCGACCATGACATAGTCGTTATTCTGTGACTGCTAAGAAAACTGTTCTATTAGTGTTTTTAAACAGGACTTTACTTGTCTCTCATAACTTTACGAATTTAAGGTCCATAGAAATATGTACCTAAAATTCAGAAGAGCAGATACAAATATTAAAAAAGATATGTATGATGGCAATATAAAAGTCAAAATACCTTTTTTTATATTTTATCTGTGCTGATGAATAATAAACTAAATAAATCCTCATTCAGGGTTTTAATAAAATACACTATGCCACAAAAAAAAAAATGATATTTTCTAAGCTAAATTGGGGCTGCTGAATACGAATATGGCGTTCATTTATTTTTCTCAAGAAGCGTTTTCGAGATATAAACGAAAATCGTGTTTTTCTACAGTTGTTTTAGATATTTCGAAAAATTTCGAGAACTGTTCAACTGAATTGTAAAGGTAAAGATTTACAGAGTTACAGGACTTTAAACTTGAAAAAAAGTTTCTTCAAAAATTCTACGACATCTTTAGCATGGTGTGTTCCCGGTTTGGAAGACTATTTTCTGCTGACAATAAGCGCTTCTTTTAACATGCAAACAAAGCTTAGGAGTGCTTTTTTAATGGCTAACTATATTAACATATTCATTAATATTTTGCTTTTACTTGTTTAAATTCCTTTTTCAATCATTTTCGCAAACCATAATATATTTTTATTTTTTCGCTTTAAAACCTTCTCTCGTTTTCAGCACTAAAATAGCGGATTTTTGTATATTTTATTCATTAGCATTTACTTCTGCATAAGAGCTCGCTTATTGAAGCGCTTTTTTACTTAAGTGCTTCAAAAAACCCAAATTTTTTCACTGGGAATTATTGCACAATAATTTTTGTATTTAATAGTTTTAAAAATCACTCTTAAACTTTAAAATTCATAAAAGCTAAAGAAAAGACATCTTCTAAGATCAGTGTTGCCAGATGTAGGGGAAGATCCTACATAGCTCAATTGCTGCAACATCGTTATAAATCAAAGGCATTAGGTTTACAAAAAAAAAAAAAAAACGACCCTAAAGACTTAAATGTACATACAACATAATGGAAAAGAAAAATTGTATTCTTCTTCCAAGAGCTGAGTTTTCAATAGCTACATAAGAAATATTTATAATATATACATAAAAAAGCATATGCATTAAGTAATACTGTATGCATGAGTTATATAAAGTACAAATTTTTGATTTTTGACTAAAGACGTTTTTCCAGTTTTAAGTTTGAAAGTGTTGAACGTGACAGTCGTACGCATCAAAAATGCAATAACATTTTAAACAACAAATATTTTTACGTTCTCTTAACTAGGGTATTCATTCGGTTAGCCGTTAATCGGTTAACCGATTAATTACTACCCGATTAACTGATCGGTTAATTTAAAATTGGATTTTTTCGATTAACGATTAAACCGGTTAATTTCAGTCGATTAACCGATTAACCGAAGTTACAAAATTTTAAATTTTTTTGTAGTATTTTACCATATATTTTTGTGTTTTACAAAAATGCATTTGTATAGTAAAATATTTTTTCCTTCTTGCAATACATTCTTTAAATACAGTAAGAGATAAGAATATGTTCGGTGCTGAGCTTTGCCAGGATGAGTCAGATGATGAACTGACAACAAAATAAACTCTCGATTGTAACACAAACAATCTTTTAACAGAATTTGGTTAGTTAATTAACCGAAGCAATTAGAAGTGTTTAAAATTTTAAAAATTAAACTTATATCTAATTATGTCATAATGGAGGATATTAAATGTTTAGAGAAATACTGGAAAAGAATTGAGAAATAAGATAAGCTGCATTAAGGATTGCTTTCGAGATCTCCCTTTCATTCGTGAACATATGTACTTCTATGCCAAAGTTTATGTTTCTAGATAAAAAAAAAACAACCAGTTGAAAAACAAAAAAGTACCAAAAAGTTATTCTCATCCGTTCATGAAATTCCATGTTAAATTATTTTTATAGGTGCAATATTAATGACAATTGAAAAAATTACCAGTTAACGAACAAAAAGTACCAAAATGACACCTCATACAGACTCTCATTCACTGAAGACCTTGCATGTCTGAGGACCTTAGGTCCAATTTTTTAGATTAGTTTCGAATGTGATATTAACTTTATTTATATGTTTATTTTTTTAAAAGATAGATGGGGTGACAAAAACTTTCCCATATTACAGGTTTCACCCGCTTACTCCCTAAAAAGGCCAAAATTCTAAAAAGTACCAGACACCCGACGGCTTATTTTTCTAAAGAGCAACGATAGGTATTACATTTTTTTGTATCTCTTTTAGTTATGGATATATAATATAACCGAATTTATCCGTTTTTACCCTTTTTACCCCCTTAACATTCGAACAAACTTTCATGAAAAGAACGCATATAATATTCCCTGAATTCTCAGGAGTTGCAATGTTTAGTTTTAACATTTTGACCCAAAGAGCTTGAGACCGGATTTTGTTTCTATTTCGCTCTTTCTGTCCTAGTTTTCGAAACAACGCCGTTTTAAACTTCTAATGCTTCTGTTTTTTAAGACACTATGGAGTTACCTAGTTTTGTCAAAAAATGCATGGAGTTATCTACTTTTTACATACAAATTTTGTTCAAGAATTGTTTTTTTGTTATGCCATTGTTTTTTTTTACTTATAAAAACCAAATTATAAATCATTTTTGCATTTTTATATATTGATATTACTTAATTTATAACAAAACTTTATTAATCGGTTAACCGATCAATTACAAAATTAACCGATTAGAAACCGATTAAACCAAAACCTCGGTTAATTAATCGAGCGATTAACCGATTAAAGAAAAAGCCCGATTAAATGAATACCTTACTCTTAACCCTTAAATTATATCACTAAGAAAGCACTGCTATCTGTGCTTAAGTTTATGGAGGGCGCGATTCTAGGTCAAAAATAATGGCAAAAGAAGTAGCGGTTCGAACGTGAAAAAAATAGAAGTAGTTTTTGTGGCCATGTATAAAAAGGCGTAATTCAGCGAAACCTGGCACAATTTTAAGTCAAACTACTTTCAGAATTTTACGTAGCAATGTAACATTAAAATGTCTTGGTTTGATTCCAAAATCTTCTGTATTTTCTTTTTTAAAGCAAAAATATGGGTCGATACGTGACATTTTGAACGTGAAATTTTTTCCATAATAATTTAACTGAATACTGATTAAAACAAAATAAAAATTTACCTTTCATCCGAATAACATATTTCTCTTTGAACTCTTCCTTAGATAACAGACCATGTAAGAAAATTTTTTTTGAATAATTTTTATCAAATATCACCTCTTTTAAGAAGTTAAGTTAAAGAAATCATACAATAAAACTTTCTCACATATAAGAAATAACGTTTGCACAACTTTGCAGTCTGATTGTTCATCTAAGTAAACAAATTTATGGGTAAATTTATAAAATTAGTAAAATCTAAATATTTCTCTATAATAATATCGTAAAATAATCAACTTTTAATAACTTTTAAGTTTTCGGTCACGGCGGACCTTTTGGCGGAAATGTTCATATTCAATATTTTATATAAAAACAAGCATCAATTAATAATTTCTTTGGCTAAGGAAATATTTAATTAATTAGAACAAAAAAAATTAATAGTTGATAGTAAAAATATTGATAAATATTGATAAAAATTACAATTGTAAAAAAAACGTAACGCCCACATTTCATTTTAAAATTAAAAGAAAAAGGAATAAAAAAACACATACAAACACACACAAAACAACAACAATGTAGCTAAAACAAAGTAAAATGTTTAAATGACTCACTTGCATGTTTAAATTAAATATTGACTTTACCAGCAAACAACAACAAAAACAGCAACATTTATAAAAGCAACATCAAACACACACACACACACACCCATAAATACACTCACACTTAAAAGATCTTTCATTAAAAATAAATTTAATTAAAACACGAATATTTGCTACAAAAAAAAAAAAAAAAAAACAAAGTGAAAATACAGGTTGCCACTAAAAAAAATTTACAACAATAACAAAAATAAAAACAAACCGAAACCAGGTGAAGGTCACCGCTGTTAGTGATAAATGTTAAAAAAAATAAATTTGTTAAAACTTTAAAATAAACCAAATTTTTTAAACACATTTTAAAATTTTCAACGCCACAAGTTATGAGACGTTTGAAATTTTAAAAGACAATGGGAATTTCTGTAGAAAGCAACAACAAAATTACAAAATATTCTTGACTTTGTTTTTGCTTTTTATTTTGCGTTGCGTTTTAAATAATTAGGGCCATAATTTTTTTAAAAATTTTTTTTTTATTAAATAAAAATAGTTCGTATTGTGGTTATTTTGTTGAACTATTTATGGTTTTTAATCCAAATTTTTTAATATTTTTAATTAGGCTAAAGTTCATCAAATTTAACTTTCATTAAATTATTTTTATGAAGAAAGGAATTTTACAACATGAAATTAATTAAAATTTATTGATAATTTTTCATTCTTGACTGAAGCTGGGCTCGAACCCAGGCGTTTTTACGGACAGGTTACCCTGACATGTTTCGATTGCAACCACTCAATCTCCTCAGAGGGCTTGCCGTTTAACACTCGCAGCCATCGACGACTGCTGACGTCAATAGTCAAACATCAATCCTTAAACCAACAACAATTTGTTTTTTAATTTTGTTTTTTCTTTTTACCCACTTACAACTACAATTCGAGTAGGAAAGAACCCAACCAATTGTAGGGGGATGTAAGAAAAGATAAACTCACTGTTTATTGTTGGTGTTTTGTTTAAGCTTTGATATTGTTACAAGTAAGACTTTGAGTGTTTAAAATTCTTATTCGCTTTAGGGTTTTATTTGTATAATATTTTTAGCTTTTCTAAAATCTTTGGAAAAGGTTTCCTGATGATCTGGCCTAAGCAACCAGTGAAATGCGCATAGAGGCTAGCTTTCCCTCAACAATAAATTTCAGTGTATTTATCAAATATAAAAAATTGGGAATTCAGCACGTCATACAAAAATCTTAATAACCAAATTGCATTTTAACCTTTGGTATATCGAAATTTGCTTTGAATGATTATCTATTTGAATTTATTTTACATGTTTTTCCTTACTTCTGTTTTTTCGTACTTTTGTCAAGAATTCTTCTTGAAGTTCAAAGTACATTTTTTATACCCTCCACCACAATTAGTTGTGAAGAGGGTATATTAAGTTTGTCATTCCGTGTGAAACTTTTTTATTATTCATCTCAGACCCTATAAAGTTATATATTCTGGGTCCTTGAGTAATTTTAAGTCGATTTAGCCATGTCCGTCTGTCTGTCCGTCTGTCCGTCTGTCTGTCTGTCCGTCTGTCCGTCTGTCCGTCTGTCCGTCTGTTGAAAACACGCTCACTTTCGAAAAACTCAAAAGAAATAAACAAACTTGGTGTCAAATTGCTTGTAGTTATCCTAAGCAGTTTGGGATTGAAATCCAGCAAAATCGGTTCAATAGGATCTGAGCTATGAATCAAAATGTGGAACCACCACCTAAAAAAAATTGATAATTTTGTTACAAAAACTAACATAAATGGTGGAAAAATGCACAGAATGATATAAGATTTCGCAACATTTCGTTTCATTTAACTGGAAATCACGCTGTAAAATATCTTGAAGATCCGTCCATGATTTACCCTAGGCCCCATATAAGCCCTACTCCCGGAAAACAGTATAGTAAGCCTAAAACCCTAACTAACAATGCTATCCAGGCGCGGATTCAGGGGGGGGGGAAATAAGGAAATTTCCCCCCCGTAAATTATAAAAATATGTTTTGTTTATTTCGATAATACAAGAATTCCCAATAATAATATTTTTTTTAATGTACAACATTTTTTGAAATCCCAGCAAGGTTTTTTGTCTTTTTTTATGGAAGTTCTAACGAAATTTCCAATAATCCTAATAGTTATTTAATAGATATTTCAAATGAAAAATCTAGTTTACCGTATTCAAATACTTACTATTCTACATTCAATCCCAGCAGGTGCCATCTATATTCAAAGACTAAACGTTTGACTTGGTAATGCGTGCAGTTGAATTATAAATAAGCCCTAGTAAATGCAATATTTATGTATGTATGTGTTATATGAATCAAAATTCTATTCGATAATTTTTGACGAAAGCACGCATTTGTCAGGGAAAAGCCAGATTTCCTTATCTTTAAGATATTTCAACATGCAACAAAAAGTTTATAGGGAAGAATTTATTAGCTTGATTGTAATCGCATTTGAAAAGGCTTCAAATGATATTGTTGACGTTGATGTGTCAATTGATGCGAAGGCACTATCATCAATAGGTGGCATGTCATAACGTCCAGTGTCATAGTGTCCATGGACAAGTACCATAAAGGATTTTCTCCTCTATGGCATAACAAACATGATTATTGGCCGGAATCATGGATTTTCTCCTCTATGGTATAACAAAAACCGGCTTCGCTAACTAAAGCTTCTCTGCGTAGTCGGCCTTTGTTCGGAAACAAGGCATATTTTAGAAGCTTAACTTAGCGAAACCGGTACTTGTTTTACCATAAAGGAGAAAATTCTTTATGGTACTTGTCCATGGACACTATGATACTGGATATTATGACATGCCACCCATCAATAGTGCTTAAAGCTTTGACAAATTTTGGTCTTGACCTAAAAAATTGTGTAGGAGATGGAACAGATGGGTATCCTCTGATGATAATTAAAAAAGAGTGTGTGTGAAATGGTGCTGTTAAAATACTCTGGAAACCGCGACAAATGCGAAACAAACGCCTTGATATTCCCATAAATCAAGAAACACAATTTCTAAAAGCAATAAATTGCCATTAATACAAAAATTTGTATCATTTGTTAAAGAAACGACAAAATTGTTAAAATATAATCATCCCAAGCGAAACACAGTTTTAGTAAAGTATTTGGGAGCCAAACTCTCTACAAGTGTACATCATAGCTTTGGAAAAATATCTGAGTGGAAAGGTAGTATCTCTACCTTTATATTTAGGAACTCACTTAGTACTTTTGAATTTATTTGCGGAACATACATATTAAGTGTGATACTTGATGTAACACAGCCACTTAGTATCATTTTACAAAAGCAAGATATAGATCTTCAAAAAGGATCAAGCCTTATCAAAACTGTAATCATGAGCCTTGAAGGGAACAGAAATAAAACAAAAGAATATTTCAAAGCGATTTTTGAAAAAGTTTAAGTTATTTACGTTCAAATCGAGGTTCCAATCGAAAAGACAAGATTTGAACGAAATAATCACATCCCAAATGTTGAAGATTACTACCGAGTTGTTACATTCCTCTTATTGAATTTATTTTAGAAGATCTCAAAACACCTTTCCCAATAGTGAACATACCTAAACTTCTACCTCAAAGTGTAATCAAGTCATATACAGATATAAAACTGTTAAAACCACAAATAGCTGATGAGCTGATTATATTTGATAAAAGAGATAAACACCTACTAACATCTAAACTTGAGCCTGATCTATCATATAACGTTGTAGATGCTTTAAGGCGCCCGTACACGACATGTATTTGTCATCTGACATGTCAAATTTTCAAGTCACATGTAATTGTTCATGTCTGTCAAAATTGCTGTTTTACATAAGGTTTATAATATTCGGTCACAAACGTACATGTAATTTGCTTCTGACATTGTCTCTGTTTTTTTTTAAAGATACCAATTTAGAGTTTTATAATTAAACGGTTTTTATGTATATATTTATATTCTATTCAATGGTGAGATGAGCATACATGTCTTGGTATTGTAAAATATTAACTTCAGCCGGCTAATGATTCCGTCAATAGTTGACGCCGCTGCCAGTTTCTTCCCGGCATAGATTTCTGATGTCAGATGGTTTGTCAGAAGAAAATAGAGCACGCTCTAATACAGCGTTTACATTTGCCAGTACTGGCAAGACAGTAAGCATATACATATTAGTTGGCAAAACAATGCAAAAACAAAATAGCTGTAAAAGTGTTTATGTAGTAGTGAAAAAGTTTGAATGAATTGTTACTGCCTTGCCAGTACTGGCAAATGTAAACGCTATGTAATTGAAATTTTGTCAGATGACTTTGCGTCTGACTTTTACAGAAGCAAAGTTAAAAAGGTAACACACGACATGTATGTGTTTTGCAGTGGGAAATTTGACATGTCAGATGACAAAAACATGTCGTCTATATGCTCCTTTAATAAACTGTGATGAAGATATCTACCCAAATCTAAGAAAAATATTTTAAATGTTCGTTTCAATGCTCGTCAGTAATGCTACGAGCCGGAGGTCATTTCCTACCCTTCGTCGAATAAAAACATGACTCAGATCAACAATGACAAAAGACATACTGTATTGTCTAAATTTGCCTCACAAGAAAATCAAAAATTGCTTATTTAAAAATAGTAATGTATACTGAACTGATGTTATATTTTATTTAACCTTTTTGTTGAGTTTTTTTTAATATAATATACACATATTGTTTTTAATAAACTTTAAAAAAACAAATTTTTTTACTTTTTGTATCATACAAAATTTCCCCCCCGTAAAGCTCAAGCTGGATCCGCGCCTGATGCTATCATAACAAATTTTGGCACGTCACAGTTAAATAGGACTAGAAATTAAACTGTTGAGTTTCGTGAAGATCGGTCCATAATTTACCATAGGCCGCAAATAAAACCTACTTCCAGAAAACAGTTTAGTACGCCTAAATCTGGAAAAATAATGCTATCATAACAAAATATGGTACATCAAAATTTTGTGGAACTAAAAATAAGACTGTGAAATTTCGTGAAGATCGGTCCATAATTTACCATAGGCCCCATATAAACCTTACTCCCGGAAAACAGCTTAGTACGCCTAAAAACATAAAAAAGAATGCTATCACAAAATTTGGTACATCACAGTTTTATTGAACGAGAAATAAGACTTTAAAATTTTGTGAAGAACGGTCCATCATTTACCATAGGCCCCATATAAACCTTACTCCCGGAAAACAGCTTAGTAAACCTAAATACGTAAAAAATAATGCTATCATAACTAAATTTTGAGCATATAAGTTTTACAGGACTAGAAATAAGACTGTGAAATTTCGTGAAGATCAGTTCATAATTTACCCTAGACCCCATATAAACCTTACTCCCGGAAAACAGCTTAGTACGCCTAAAAACGTAAAAAATAACGCTATCATAACAAAATTTGATACATCACAGTTTTATAGAGCTAGAAATGACACTGTAAAATAGCTTACCATAGGCCTCATATAAAGCCCACTCTGGTAAAATAATTAAATACGCGGTAAAATTTCTTCCAGTTTAGCTTCATATGGCCAGAAAAAATGTTATGCCATTTTGTGATATACGGTCCATAATTTTCCTTATATTCAATTTTAGCAGCCTTTTGAAATTTACTGCAAACGCTTAAACTAATTGCACCGCTGTATTGAAATTTATGTTTTTTAATACCAGAAATCGTTCTGCAGAATTTGGGATGATTAGTTCATCTCTTGAAAATCATTTTAGTTCATCTTAAACTGATATTCTACTCAAACTTTTTAAAATTGATTCTAATTGTCGATCAATAATTTTATATAGGTCTAAACCGCAACAAATTTTAATGCAGATGTCTGTTTTTACAAAGATTATAATAATAAATTGACATCATACAGATATTACTCCTAAAACATTCGAAGTGTCGGTGGAGGGTATCAAAGATTCGGCACAGCCGAATATAGCACTCTAACTTGTTGTTTTTGTTTTTGTTTTTATTTATTTTTTGTCTTTCTTTTTCAATAAAAAAGTTTTATTCTACTTGGCTATAACTAGTCTTTGATACTCTACTACCAAAAAATATAATTTTTATTGATTTAGAAGTAAAAAAACAGATGAAAGTACCGAATCTTGTTTAACCTACACCAGAATACTAAAATGTCAATAGCTCCCTAGCTAATAAGTTATAGGTGCGCTATAGTGTCAAAATCCTTATTTCGGGAGCATATTTGCATTGACGCTAGGTGAAAAAGAAGCTCGATTTCGCTGATTGTTAAAACCAAATAAATTTTATAAACCTGTATATAGAGAATAGTTGAGGTAAATTCTGTCAACATTGCTCGTTTTATATGGACCCTAGCGTACAAAATCGATTTGACATATCAATTTCAATATTTAATTTGTATTTAGGAAATATCTGAACCAGAGTTGGAAAAAAAACTCTACTTTAACAATGTGTATTTTTTTTTAACACAAACTCTGTGTTATTCTTCAGTTGCTCATTTAAAGAATGAGTGCTTTAAGGTCCCATTAGCCGACCGTAAATGTAGAAATGTAAATGTAATGTAAACAGCTGATCGTTTCTGTTATTTGGAAAGTAATGCAAATGCTTAACTGACTGTAATGTCACTTAACCGTAATAGTACGTTTCCACTTACATGTTTTGGGCCACAAAACTAGTTTTACAGCAAAACAAGTGTTTTGCTACTTGTTTTCCTATACATTTTTCATGTTCGAAAACTCAAACAAAAACTAGTTTTGCTCCAAAACATGTCGAAAATCATGAATACAACTCTGGGTTATCCATTATTGGTGATTGACAATTTCGAAAAAAGTGACATATTTAAAAAAATATCAAGACTTAGTAAATAGGTGTATGCAACTCCCCAGCTGATTTATTTGTTTGCAGCGTAAAAATAATAAAATAATATAATAAAAAGGTAGTAAATTATGTGCTTTTATATACGTACATATATGTATATCTGTGTATTAAAAAACAAACAAGAAAATTTCATGTTAAAGAAAAATATTTTTTTTCCAACACATATTTTTTTTGGCTTTCATATTTGTTTACAACATAAATGTCAAATTGATTTCGAAAATTCGAAAACCAAACCCAGTTTTACATAATGGAAACACTTTGACACGTTTTGCTCAAAACAAGTTGTTTTGCTCATAGTGGAAACATAGTATAACGTGCCAACCTGTAGAAAATAGAATTTCATTACGAGGTTACGTGACAGTTGTAGATAGTGATGGGCTGCTTATATTTTAAATGTAATGCGGGTAAAAGCACTCTTTTTGTTTGGTACTTTTTCAGTTATAATATCTGTGGACTTTTGACAAAATAAGTAACAATCCATACATATTTTCGTTAATACAAATACATGCTTAGATGTATAAAATTAACCAAATGTATACATATCCACAAACAAACAAAGTCTGGTTTTTAATGGTATCAAAACCTTGTTAAGGTGTATGCACATTTTGAATATGATATAATACATATTTGTTTTTGTAAATCTGTAATATTAATATCAAATGTTAAATTATTTATTTATTTATACATGCAAGAAATACAGTTTTAATACTATTTAAATCACTTGGTACTTTTTCTGCAAAGCGGTCACTATTTCAACATTTTTAATTCTCATCACTGTGTGTGTTGTTTTATGTATACTAATGCTTTTTTGTTTTTGGTTGTGAAAAACAGCTGACACGTTCTTACATGTTCTTTAAGTGCACAAACGAGCTTACAGTACGTTACGGTACTTTACATTGCATTTAATTACATTTACGGTTGGCTAAAGCGGCCTTTATTTACTTCTTTAAACATTTACAATATTGTACAAATTACATAGTATGTTAAAAGGGATGCCAGATGACAGTTCACGTATATATACCATCTCCCCATTAGAGAATTTCATATATTATTTACATACATAGGTACTTAATTTAATGTTAGTATTGAAATTCAGAAACTTATAAGGATGTTAACATTAATTAATTAATATAAACTTGATATTGTATGTATGTGTATATTAATATTTAAAATTCATATAATTTTTTTTTTTTTATTAATCTACTCTTTTGCGAATCCATTGAGAATTACGTCGTAAAATAGTCCCATCTTCCAGTTCAACCCAATAAGATCTTGTCCTCTCATGAGCGTTGGCTACCACTCCTTTCTTCCACACGTTTCTTTCTTGATACCATATCTTTTCCCCTTTTATGAAACTCTGTTTAAACTTCGCTGTTTTATCGTTATAATATTTTGATCTAATCTGTTTTTTCTTTATGTTTTTAGAAATATTTGGAATAACGTTTGGTTGGAGCAGCTCATTTTTTATGTGTAGTAACAACGTACGCGTTTTTCTACTTATTAGAAGCTCTACTGGTGAAGCATTGACTTCTTTAAGCGGAGTATTTCTATACTCCAGAAGAGCAAGCCATAATTCTTCATTACTTTCAGTTAATTTTTTGATCTTTCTGCAATCCCGTTTGCTTGAGAATACCCAGGACTTGTTGTGGTAAGCTTTGTTCTAATTTGCTTACAAAAATCTCGAAATTCGCTAGAATTAAAGGGCATATTGTCAGATATAATTTCTCCAGGAATACCATGATTAGAAAAACATGTTTTTAAATGTTTAATACATTCTTTTGCAGTTTTAGATGCAATGGATATTACGTCTAAAAATCTTGAATAGTAATCTGCAACTACAAGGTACTTCTTTGAAGCATAGATTGGGGTAGTGCACTTATTTTGCAGTTTCAACTCACACTTGGTGATAGTGCAAAATTATTGCAATCATTTTTTTGATGTTGAGTGATGAGTTGAAAATTTGCAGCCTCACTAAGCATGAGTGATAGTGATGTTAAAAAATTTTGCACTCAAAAAAAATTAGTTTGATTTAAAAAAAAAGCAATCATCAGTTTATTGCAACTTTTTTGTTCTTCACTCATTTGAGTGCAACTAAAAATTTTGCATTCAATTTCAAGTTTAAATTGACTTGAGTTTATTTTTGTGCACTAATTTAAAACTTAAGACTAAACTTCATAAAAAAACCAAAAATGCACAGTAATTCAAAAATAATAGAGGACAATAAAAACAAGTAAAAGTGCTATATTCGGCTGTGCCGAATCTTATATACCCTTCACCATTGTGCGAGCAGAATACAGAGCAACTAGACAAAAACTATATAAAACTGGTAAATATTTTTTTTTTAAATAAGAGACAACCGGTTTTGAACTTCGTATCGAATAAACTATTGATTTTTTTTGCATACGATAGACACTGGCGTATCGAATGAAAACTCGATAAATGTAATGTCGAGTTGCTCGATGTCGAATGCTTTTATTTCAAATTCAATACATTTCATTCGATATCGAGTTTCAAGATACCAAAATAAATAATTTCGATGAATTTTGCTCGATATCGTATGCGATGATTAGACCCCAGTATTTCGGTTATAACTCATACAAATTACCGACATTTTGGTATATAAGTCATATACATAGGACATATGGCAGCCCTAAAATTTAGGGTTTTATAAAAATTTTGATGTTTTTTAGCCCATTTTTTGAGTATTTTGCTCATAAATTACCCATTGTCTACTTAAAATTTCCGATATTTTGATATATAAGTCATATCCATAGGACATATGGCAGCCCTTAAATTTAGGTTTTTATAAAATTTTTAATTTTTTTGTACGGGAGGAACCACGCCCACTTCTCCAATCCCGCCCACATTTTGTAGGATGCTGTGTATTGGCAACCTAAATGTGTCGACCGATCTGGCTGAATTTCAATAGCAAACTTAAACGGAGTATATGTGACATAAATATACATCAACCTAGTCCACATCATTTCTGGGGTTTTCGGAAAACCCATTTCAACATACACACGGACAGACGGACAACCGGATTTGAACTTCGCTTTTCATAAGGACCCAGAATATATATACTTTATAGTGTATTTTATAGGTGTAGGATCAATATTGTGGAACATACAAACGGAAGGGTATAAAAAAATATTAAAAATTGTTTGCTTTAAGCAAAACAAGCATTTCAAAATTATTATCACTTAATTTATTTCTTCGAGGAGCGTCTACCATAGGCGCTTTACTGGAGCAGAGGACGGCAAAGGCGTATTATATTTTAAAAACATTTGCTTAACTTTTCTCAAGTCCTCGTCCATATTATGAAACATATATGATGCAAAAAATTTGAGTTTTTTGTTTCTTCTGCAAACATTTTTTTGAGTTTGTTATTGAAAGAAGGAAAAAACAAGGTATACACATTACTTAAATACCGCAAAACAATGTTTCCTTGCATGGAAACAAATGCAGTTTCAAAGAGAGTTGAGTAAAGTTTCTGCAAAAAATATTTGATTGTATGGACGATACAATTTTTTCATCTTTTTTTCGATATCAACTTAAAACCTTAGATTAGTAGAATTTGTTGTTGTTAAATTTTTTCATCCGAATAAAATAATTATACATATATCTTTTTATTATTATCATATAGGATTTTTTTTTTTTTGTTGTTTGAAGTTTTCAATCAAAATAATAATAAGAGTAACTATATTAACGGCCATTTTCACCAAGTTCGGTTAAAACTAACTTCCAATTAAAGTTCCGCTTACCAATATCTTTTGACAGCTTTAATCGATAGTTAATTATAACCGAACTTGGTGAAAATGGCCGTAAGTAGTAAAAATTTGTAATTTTGGAATTTGTATTCAAGAATTTCATGACCACTAATTTTTGAAAGATGAGTGAGAGTATGTTTATATGCAGCTTGTTTTGATTGCAAGTTCAAATTTCGCACTATTTGAATTGAGTGCATACTTTTTGCACTCAATCTGCGTTTAGTGATAGTGAACAAATTTGCAATATCACAAATTTTTTTTAGTGGTAGTTAAATAAATAGCAATCATCACTAAAGCTGATAAAAAAGAGTGCAAACTAATATTTTTGCAGTTTTATTTAGTGATAGTGCACTGCTGATTTAAATCAATATTTATTGCACTATGCTTTGAAGCATACTCACAAATATCCATGCCGATTTTGAAAAATGGTTATGGTGAAACTTCATGCAAAATCATTGCTTCTTTAGTATTAGTGCAACGGTTTTTTGGCATACTAAGCATTTTAAAATTATATTTTGAATGTCAGTGTCCATATTAGGCCAATATATCAAATTGCGTGCTCTTTTTTTAGTTTTTTCTATACCTAAGTGTGACGAATGGAGTTGATCTAAAATTTCTTTGCGAAGCGTTCGAGGCACAATAATTCTGTCATTAAAATACAGCAAATCATCATCTAGATATATATTGTTTCGATTTTTCCAATAGAATTTTAAATCAGTTTGGATGTTGGTAGTATTTTTTGGCCATCCATTTATTACCATATGCTTTAAATCAAGTAGAAATTTGTCAGTATTTAATGCAGTTTTAATGCTTTCAAGTCTATTATCGGAAAAATTTACAAAGTGTACAAATTCCTTTAAGTCGTCAATTTCCGTAGATTTATCATCTTTATTAAAAAAGCGAAACAGCAAATCAGCAACATACAAGTATTTACCAGGAACATAAATTCGTTTTAAGTTATATTTTAATAACGAAAGTTTCATTCGCTGAAGTCTAGATGATGGAATTTTGCATAATTGTTTTTTCATTATTTCAATTAACGGCTTATGATCTGTTCTAATCGTTACCATACGGCCATAAACGTAATAATGGAATTTCCGGCAAGCAAACACAACAGCCAGAAATTCCTTTTCTATTTGCGCGTAGTTAACTTCTGCTTCGGAAAGACTTCTGGATGCAAATGAGATGGGTTTTCCATGCTGCATCAAACAACATCCAATTCCAAATTTGGAAGCATCGGTTTCGTTTGTTATTTCTTTTGTTTCATTGAAGATAGTCAATATAGGTGAATTTGCAATAATTGCTTTAATTTCGTTTAAAGGTGCATGTAGACGACATGTTTTTTACATCTGACTTGTCAACTTTTCAAGTCACATGTAATTGTGCATGTCTGTCAAAATTGCTGTTTTACAGAAGGTTTATAATATTCAGTCACAAACGTACATGTAATTTGCTTCTGACATTGTCTCGGTTTTTTTCGCATAGTTATTGCAAAATCCAAAATAAAAATGCCGCCAGGACAATTTTTATTTACGCCGTAAAATAGTTTAGCCATCTTCACATATTTTTCTTTTAATTCAAAGATACCAATTAAGGATGTTATAATGAAACGGTTTTTTATATATATTTACATAAATTCTATTCAATGGTGCGATGATCATACATATCTCGGTATTTTAAAATATACACTGCAGCCGGCTAATGATTCCGTCAATAGTGGACGCCGCTGCCGGTTTCTTCTCGGCATAGATTTATGATGTCAGATGGTTTGTCAGAAGAAAATAGAGCACGCTCTAATTGAAATTTTGTGAGATGACTTTGCATCTGAGTTTTACAGAAGCAAAGTTAAAAAGGTAACACACGGCATGTATGTATTTTGCAGTGGGAAATTTGACATGTCAGATGACAAAAAAATGTCGTGTACGGTCGCCCTAAGCAAACATCATGGGGATTCTGCCACTTAAAGATTACATTGTTTTTATGTAAATCGCGTAGAGGCTTAGAAATTTCCGATAGATTTGGTACATAATCACGAATATATAACAAACTCTAAATCTTATTTTTGTGTTTGTGAATTTGTACACAAATAAAAAAAAATACTGTACACAACGATTGTTAGCTGACGAACACTAACCGATTTTGTTTTTGCATTTTTGTAGATTGTACTTTTTTAGGGTACTTGTTCTGTATTTTTTAGTGTACGCGTAGTAAACTTTTAGCTTACCTGTTCTATTTTTTTAGTGTATGCGTAATGAACTTATGATGTTCTGGTTTTTCTTCTTGTTTGTATGTATAGGAAAAATATGTAATAAGATAATTCATATAATTTTTTAAAGGTTTATTTATTTTAAAAAAAGCCAAAATATGATTTGAAGGTGAGTTTTGTAACAGGAGTGCAAAAATAGAATAAACATGCCAAATGCAGTTCGAAGAAAGTTCATGTTTTTTGCTTATATATCAGCTATTTGTGGACTTGGCCTCCATCAAGAATCCCCAACCATATTATTGTTGTCTCCAAACATGGTATGATCAATATTTACTGAAATCTGTTTAAAACTAACAATAGCATGGTTGGTTTTCAATCATAGTATGTTGCTCTTAAAAAAGAGGAAAATACTATTGTAAATTTAAAAACAAATTATTGTCATATTTAACCAAAACATTTTTAGAGGCAACCATAATATGGTTGTGGGTTCTTGATGGAGGACTAATTTAACCATAATATGGTTGTCGCTGACAATTATGTGGTTATATTAACCATAATATGTTTAAAATTTTCATTAAAAATAGTTTGGTTGGAGGTGACCATATTTAAACATGTTTTTTCTCTACGTGCAGGTGCAGAATAAGAAGTTAAAAATTTAAAAACTAGCTAGATATCACTGCTGATGTTAGGGACATGGATCCCGGCTGACTATTGGTGTATGAAGCCATCCCTCTGTACCCTGCAAAGGTCATCTAATTGAGGCCAGAAACGGTCAAAAAATCCACAAAATGTTATTAGATGATCGATCATTGGTTCAATGTGCGGGAGTTAAAGTGCTATACATCGCATGTTTACTGAAAATGTTTGTATAAGAATGCTGTGCGCAAGATCGGCGCCTTGTTTGCTGTTTTATCAAGACAATACAGCAGTTCTCACAGCCACAACTGCGTTGACCAAAAAAAAAAAATGAACTTGAGTTCGAACGATAAAGCCATTTGCAACTTATTCGCCAGATTGAGCATACTTTGAATTAGTATCCAATTCCAAGCTTAAAAAATGGCTTGAAGGATTTACCAAACGCGAAGAGATAGAGTCTACATTTAATGGATTTTTTTTTAAGGAGCACGACGGCTCTTGCTGTTAACAGGGTAGCGAAACTTTTGAATATTGTTGGGAAAGGTGTATTGAGCTAAAAGGCCATAATGATGAAAAATAATAATTTTCCAATAATTGTTGTTTTATCCTTATTAGGTCGTCTAATTTTCCTTCGTATTTTAAGCTTGGTTTTAAAACAAAAGCAAGTCCTTCTGAACGTTCTTTAAAATGTGCACTAAATCTTGACAGCGCATTTTAGAAATATATCGGATTTTTCCTTTTTGTGGTACTTAACCAACAAAATTGTCAAAAATTTATGTATAATAATATGCCAGAATATACAGGGTGGTGCAAAAACCAACTAAATGGTGTCTCCTAGTCTCTAGCTATTTATTTAAAAGTCTCTTTATCCTGCATATTTATTCTCAGTGTTTAAAATGCTATAATTATAACCAACTTTGAAATGCTGCCTCCAAAGATATTCCGTAGCTGTAGCAAAAGCCTAAAAGTCCTTTGTTGTTATTTAGTTTATATTGCTATTGGTAAAGGTAAAAAAAAAATATAAATCTGGTATGGAGCAATAATGATAAAATACAAACTACCAATAAAGCAGTAGTATTCAAATCACGTGCTTCTTTCTCGTTTTTATACCCACACCCCAATAGTGGAGAGGGTATTGCATTTGTGCTGATGTGTGTAACACCTTAAAACTCAGAATCACTTTTTGAGTCGAACTAACGATGTCTGTCCGGCTGGCTGGTTCTCTATGTAACTTTGTGCGCAAAGTACAGGTCGCAATTTTAAAGATAATTTGATGAAAATTAGTTTATAGGTTCTAATTGACACAAGGACCAAGCCTATAGAAAATGGAGCGAATCGGTTCATAATTTTATATACCTCGCCCCCATACAAACTGCTTTCCGGAATAGGGTTTTTGTGTATACTATGAAACCAATTTCAATGAAATTTAAAACAAAGATCCATCTATATTTATTCATCTGCATTTTTAAAAAAATACACGCAGAGAAAAAATATGGTTGGGCATGGTTACGGCAACAACACTATGTTTAATGTAACAATATATTGTTGTCGTACACAAATAATTGATATTTTTTATTAAATATCAACAATATTATAGTTACTGTAAACATATATATGTTGATCGCAATTATAAATTTGAGTATGGTTGATCGAAAAATAATTATAAGATAAATATGCCGAGTTAAATATGTTTCGACGTAACGGCTAACGCACAACATATTTAACTCTGAATGAAATGACGTAACGAAATAATTAAATATGACATATTTAACTATCGCATATTTAAATATGCCATATTTAACTATCGTATCAGATATTTTTAAATATAATAAAAAGTACTTTAAAAAATGCAGAAAAAATATCCAATTAATTTATTCATTATTTCCTAATAATTTTTATGGACAATTTAAAAAAATCAAACAAAAATAAATTGGAGTTGTCACATCCTTCTGTGTCACACATCCAGAACATATGGAAAATAAGGACTAGGGACCACACTACCCTTCTATGGTACCCACATGTCCGAATTGTATTTGTGATTTTTTTAAAAAATTTTCAAAAATTGAACTTTGAAATTTTTTTGGTGTTCATTATGGGATTTTTGCCATATTTGGACAGATCCTTCGTTGTCACTCATCCAGACCATATGCAAAATGAGGACTAGGGACCACACTATCCTTCTATGGTACCCACATGCCCGAATTGTATTTGTGATTTTTTTAAAAAATTTTCAAAAATTGAACTTTGAAATTTTTTTGGTGTTCATTATGGGATTTTGGCCATATTTGGACAGATCCTTCGTTGTCACTCATCCAGACCATATGGAAAATGAGGACTAGGGACCACACTATCCTTCTATGGTACCCACATGCCCGAATTGTATTTGTGATTTTTTTTAAAAAATTTTCAAAAATTTAACTTTGAAATTTTTTTGGTGTTCATTTGGTATCATTTGAAACAACCTTCATCAATACCTCGTTTACATTTAATGCAATTAACAACAGATGGCATCTTTCCATTTTCACAATGCATGCATTTCAGGTTCATATTTCCGTACTCAACTAAATCATTTTTTATTATTGTGCGATATTTATCAGGACTTACTATGCCCATAAGAGATTGATTTGTTAGTAAAGCTTCCATTAATTGAAGACACAATATTCCACAGTTATATGAATCAGTTTGCTTATAATGATCTACTTCTTTCAAGTTCCATTTATCTTTATCATTTAACAAATTTAAAAATGTGTTAAACTTATTTTTTGACTCCGTTTCGGTTGCTCTCATTGGATCTATGTAATAAAAATCTTTTTTGTCGAAATCTACAAATACAAAAGTAAAATGATTGGATTTGTGTATCGGTATTATTAACAGTTTGTGTGATACTGTATGACGTATTTGATTTATATTTGTAATTGATTTATTATTAAATATACCCATTCCTATTTCAATTGGAAGGCAATCACAGTTAAGTATTTTATGCTTAAAAAATATAATATTGCAATATAAATCAATTATTGTGTTGTAGATTTCCTTCCTAGAGTTAAGCGACTGAAAGTCGTGTAAACAAATAGTTCTTGAAAAAATAGGAATTTCTCTTTTTAATTCTTTAAAAATATGATCATATTCATATAGTATTATTCGGACATTTTTATATATGCTTGCTATTTTTTTATCACTTAATCTTTCAATTAAGTTTTTTTCCTGTCTGGATGAGTGACAACGAAGGATCTGTCCAAATATGGCCAAAATCCCATAATGAACACCAAAAAAATTTCAAAGTTCAATTTTTGAAAAATTTTTAAAAAAATCACAAATACAATTCGGGCATGTGGGTACCATAGAAGGATAGTGTGGTCCCTAGTCCTCATTTTCCATATGGTCTGGATGAGTGACAACGAAGGATGTGTCCAAATATGGCCAAAATCCCATAATGAACACCAAAAAAATTTCAAAGTTCAATTTTTGAAAATTTTTTTAAAAAAATCACAAATACAATTCGGGCATGTGGGTACCATAGAAGGATAGTGTGGTCCCTAGTCCTCATTTTCCATATGGTCTGGATGAGTGACAACGAAGGATGTGTCCAAATATGGCCAAAATCCCATAATGAACACCAAAAAAATTTCAAAGTTCAATTTTTGAAAATTTTTTAAAAAAATCACAAATACAATTCGGGCATGTGGGTACCATAGAAGGATAGTGTGGTCCCTAGTCCTCATTTTCCATATGGTCTGGATGAGTGACAACGAAGGATGTGTCCAAATATGGCCAAAATCCCATAATGAACACCAAAAAAATTTCAAAGTTCAATTTTTGAAAATTTTTTAAAAAAATCACAAATACAATTCGGGCATGTGGGTACCATAGAAGGATAGTGTGGTCCCTAGTCCTCATTTTCCATATGGTCTGGATGAGTGACAACAAAGGATCTGTCCAAATATGGCCAAAATCCCATAATGAACACCAAAAAAATTTCAAAGTTCAATTTTTGAAAATTTTTTAAAAAAATCACAAATACAATTCGTGCATGTGGGTACCATAGAAGGATAGTGTGGTCCCTAGTCCTCATTTTGCATATGGTCTGGATGAGTGACAACGAAGGATGTGTCCAAATATGGCCAAAATCCCATAATGAACACCAAAAAAATTTCAAAGTTCAATTTTTGAAAATTTTTTAAAAAAATCACAAATACAATTCGGGCATGTGGGTACCATAGAAGGATAGTGTGGTCCCTAGTCCTCATTTTCCATATGGTCTGGATGAGTGACAACAAAGGATCTGTCCAAATATGGCCAAAATCCCATAATGAACACCAAAAAAATTTCAAAGTTCAATTTTTGAAAATTTTTTAAAAAAATCACAAATACAATTCGGACATGTGGGTACCATAGAAGGGTAGTGTGGTCCCTAGTCCTTATTTTCCATATGTTCTGGATGTGTGACACAGAAGGATGTGACAACTCCAATTTATTTTTGTTTGATTTTTTTAAATTGTCCATAAAAATTATTAGGAAATAATGAATAAATTAATTGGATATTTTTTCTGCATTTTTTAAAGTACTTTTTATTATATTTAAAAATATCTGATACGATAGTTAAATATGGTATATTTAAATATGCGATAGGTAAATATGTCATATTTAATTATTTCTTTACGTCATTTCATTCAGAGTTAAATATGTTGTGCGTTAGCCGTTACGTCGAAACATATTTAACTCGGCATATTTATCTTCACACACATAATTATGATTACTTTCAAAACATATTATATTACTCACAATTATATCATAATATCTAATAGCCATAACATGATAACTTTCTATACATTTATCATATTATGTTTAAGATGCAATCAAACTATTTTTACTCTAATAATATTATGTTAGCGCCATTTGTAAAATAATTTTGAAGCAGTCGTGTCGTTTTTTTTTTATTTGTGAGCGGTTAAACAATTAAATGATAAAATTCTATAAAAAAAATAAGTTTAATGAAATTAAAAAATTAAAATATTAGCGGAGTTCATTCAAGTATTAGTGATGTAATAGTGCAAATGCAGAATATCATAGATTTTTGTAAAATCCAACAACACACAGAGATTTCGTTAACTGCGTATGTCTTAAAACAAATTGTTCAGGAAAGCCGAAAAACCATTCTAGATCAAACTATGGACTAGGTATTGCACTTTTCAAACTTTGTCATTACGTTAAAAAATCGGAATTGATCCATCTTTTTTCGAAAAAATGTAAAGAGCGTTCAAAATTAGGCAATATGGCATCAACATCTTAAAATCGAAAAAATGGACACATGCGGTTGCCCATGAAAACCACAGATTTTTCATTTGCTCTTTTGCAAGCCTTATATTGAACTCCGCTATTTGATTAACATTAAGAAAAATTGTAAAAAGCCACAAAATAAAAAATCGATGCAAAAATATTTTAATTTATTTTGTATTTTTATGACAGCTATGAAAGGTGCTGTATCATAATATGATTGCTTCTAAATTTATTATGATTAACATGATGATAATATGATTACTTCTTAGCTTATTATGATTAGCATGACAATAATTTGATTACTTCTTAACTTAGTATGATTAACAGAATAATAATATGATTAATTGAAAAATATTATGATGTCATATTACGAGTATATTTAGTCATAATATGATTCAATAATAATCATAATATGGTGACTACAATCATGAATCGTATCATAATATGTTGCTCTTAGAATAACAGATTTTAATGAAATTTAAAACATAGAAAAAAAAACTTCTCGACAAATTTTTTTAAATACTGTGGTGTAGGGTGGTCAGGCTTGACCGACTATTTATTACTAACTTGTTAGTTATTTTTTAGTTTATACTTTTACAATTTTACTTTAAAGTAGTAAAAAAGAGTAGATGAGGTAGCCATAGCAAATAAGTGTTGTTTACTTTAGCGTTAAAGTGTTGTTCGTATCAGGCTTTTGTAATGTAATTATGTTTTCTAATATGATTTCGGTTAAAATAACGTTTTAGTTTATTTATTTATTTGTAAATATGCTTATTTATTGTTACTTTTATAACTACCTCAATTGCTACTTCGATGCTACATTTTTTTGCGTTCTCTGCTAGTGTTTCTGTTAGAAAAATGCTTTTGTTTTCTTAACTATTACTGATGCTGGTGCTTTTTAATTGTTAATTAAGCAGTAACAGATGAAATATTAAAATGTTGCTCTTCTTAAAATTAAATTTTGTTCATCTTCTACAATTATTACTAAGAAAATGTAAAGGTAGCAATAGTTGAAGTATAAAAAATTAGGCTCCAAGTTCTTGAAATTGTTAAACTAAACTCTACACGCAAAGAAAAAACATGGTTGTGGTAACCATATTCTAAGAGCAACATATTATGATAAGAATTATGATTGTAGTCACCATATTAAGATTATTATTGAATCATATTATGACTAAATATACTCGTACTATTACATCATAATATTTTTCCCTTAATCATATTATTATTCTGTTAATCATACTAAGCTAAGAAGTAATCAAATTATTGTCATGTTAATCATAATAAGCTAAGAAATTAATCATATTATTGTCATGTTAATCATAATAAGCTAAGAAGTAATCATATTATCATCATGTTAATCATAATAAATTTAGAAGCAATCATATTATGATACAGCACCTTTCATAGCTGTCATAAAAATACAAAATAAATTAAAATATTTTTGCATCGATTTTTTATTTTGTGGCTTTTTACAATTTTTCTTTATGTTAATCAAATAGCGGAGTTCAATATAAATCTTGCAAAAGAGCAAATGAAAAATCTGGGGTTTTCATGGGCAACCGCGTGTGTCCATTTTTTCGATTTTATGATGTTGATGAAATATCGTAGCACTTTTATAAAATATAACGAAATCTCTGTGTGTTTTGTTGTTGGATTTTACAAAAAACTATGATATTTTGCATTTGCACTAATACATCACTAAAACTTGAATGAACTCCGCTAATATTTTAATTTTTTAATCTCTTTAAACTTATTTTTTTTATGGAATTTTATCTTTTAATTGTTTAACCGCTCACAAATAAAAAAACGACACAACTGCTTCAAAATTATTTTACAAATGGCGCTAACATAATATCATTAGAGTAAAAATAGTTTGATTGCATTTATAACATAATATGATAAATGTATAGAAAGTTATCATGTTATGGCTATTAAATATCATGATATGCTTGTGGGTAATATAATATGTTTTGAAAGTTATCATAATTTAGTTGTTAGAAAAATAATTATTTTTCGGTCAACAATACTCAAATTCATAATTGCGATAAACATTGATATGTTTACAGTAACTATAATATTGTTGATATTAAATAAAAATAAATAAAAATATTTGTGTACGACAACAATATATAGTTACATTAAACATAGTGTTGTTGCCGTAACCATGCCCACCCATATTTTTTCTCTGCGTGTATGAATATTTTTTTTGCTACTGCCACTTGTAGTCTAGTTTTTTCAACTCTTTTTATACTTTATGAGTTCAAGGACAAGATCTTTATTAAAGCACTGCCGCGAATAACGTTGTAAGTAACAAAATAATTATTTTTCAGGAGAGCAAAAAAAAAAAAAAAGTTTTCAAATTTATTTTAAATTTTTTTTTAGATTATCAAAATTAATGATAATAAAAACTTGTACGCAAAATATCAAGAAATTTGAATTTAAAATAACATGAAAATTTGCAGTTTATAACTTTTTTTTAGTGGAAAAACGTTTCATATCCACAATCGCGATGTCATTTAAAACGTATTTCCACGACGCAAGCGGCTTTTAAAACGTTATTCCAATTTACAAAACCATTAAAATGGTATCCTTTTTTTAGTAACTTACAATGTTCTTCCACTGGCTGACGCTTTGTATTATATTTTAGATGATATGATGTTTAAACAATGTAAGAGAGTATGTTAACGATAATTTGCAAAAAAAAAAAACAGATTTGGCAAAAAGTGGCTTTTACAACGTTATTCGCGGCGTGCTTCAATTATTAAACTTTTAACTTGGGAAAACAACCATTAAAATTTTTCAAAGTTTTTCTTGGGAGCCAAAAATTAACTAACAAGGTTTCGTTTCAATGTGCTAAAGTCTCATTTCATACTATTGATAAACTGAAATTTATTGTTGATGGGGTAAGCTATTAATATGCGCATTTCACTGATTGCTTAGACCAGATCATCAGGAAACTGCATCCAAAGATTTTAGAAAAACTAAAGATTTTATATAAATAAAACTTTTAAGCGAATAAGAATTATAAACACCAGTTTTACTTGTCAAAGCTTAAACAAAAACAAAATTCTTGCTTTAAAAAACTGTAGAAAAGTAATCGAACTACCCGAAACTTTGGTAACAAATATTCTTGGCTCTTGCTTAAGCACAAAAATTTAATATCGAAATTAAGTTTTTGATAAATATTTCAAAATGTTTCTTACGGAATAACAAACTTTTATTTTCTCTTTTTTAGTGCTTACAGTGTAGGGCTAAAGGATATAAATAAATTCCCGTGAATTTATTATTATTTATTTTTGCCATTAATTCCGAATGCAACAACGAACGACTTCAGTATGAATATTTAATTTATGCAAATTTTAAATTATAAAAATAGGAAGTGCATATTTTGTTAAATAACCAGGGAAAGTGAAAAATAATTATGAAAATTTGTTTAAGCAACTGAAATTATTTTACAGTTTTAGGAAGTTGTACTTGACGTATGATTATTTTTTATTTTAATTGTATTTATTAAATAATACTTATACGTTATGGTGTTTTCTTCTGGTTAATATATTAAGGACATGAAATAGAGACAGTTAGACAAATTATATTTATATTAGTGTAAAGGGTATTAAGTTTTAGTTTCCGAAATGTATACATTTTGATTAAAAAGTTAATAGTAAAACAAATGAGAAGACTTTTTTATTTTAAAAAAGATAAACGGTATTACGGTGATTTGGTCACTCCTTTTGTAATACATTGAAATAATCATCGAAGACCGTATAAAAAATTAAGTTATATTCTGTATTCTTGTTAAGCTATGTATCTATCTATGACTTTGCGCCTGTTTAAAGCACGTTAGAGGTTGCAATAGCAAATTTAAGAAGATGAAATTTTGAAAAAATTGTTTTTAAGACGACCGACTGGTCATTTGTCTAAATATACTCAAAATAAATTTAGTGTATTAACACACTTAGGCCCGTTTTCACAACTTACCGATAACTAAAGGTAGAATTTTATCGGCCGTATAAAACATGTTCCATTATTACAACTTTACTTTAACCTATCAGGTAGGATGAACCTTAATTTACTTTATCACTCACTTTAAGTTAAAGTAAAGTTTTAATAATGGAACACTTTTTTTAAGGCAGGTTAAAGCCTACTTTTAGCTATCGGTAAGTTGTGAAAACGGGCCTTATGGTCTTACTTATAACTGCATCGCATATCCAATTCAACTATCATGTATGGTGTGTGCTGATTAGAGCATGTAACTTTTTTTTAAAAATAAAACACACAAATTCAATGGAATGACTAAAATTTAATGGCATTAAATGCTGCCCTTGCGCATAATATAGCATGCATTATGTCAATTGATGGCCGAGGTCACAGGTTGCATATAGTGGTTTATTCTGCAGATACATATGTGGAGTAGGTGTTCGCGGACAGTCAGGGGTCACAAGGGTATAGTCTCAGAGGGTCTCTCGAGCTCCCACGAAATTCCGAGTTTGCCTTTGATCCTTATGACGCCGTGCCGAGTAATTGGCGTCAATCGACAAAATTAATATCACAACCTCTGTTGTGCCCAAGCATCAGACTCAGGTGCTCTCGGCTAATCAACGATTCATACCTAATTTTAAATGATTTCCGAAACCACAAGTGGCCCTTTGTTCCAGCTTGGAACCATAGGAATCAATGTTTAAAAAATGTTTAAAAAGAATTTCTGGCATGTGGCCTCCACGACTGCTAATTATGAACACCATCCTATCGATCCAATCTTGCACCACTGTTTTGTTAGCATACCTGGGTTTTTCCTTAATAATGCTTTGAATGTCGGCTTCTAAAGGGTCAATCATTGCTGGCTTATCCGCATAGACCAGAGATGTGGCGAAAAATAGTCCAAAGGTGTCAAATCAAATGAATAAGGTGGCCAATTCGCAGGTCGATTTCTTAAGATAATTCGATCACCAAATATTTGGCTCAACAAAGTGATAGTTTAACGTACTGTATATCATGTTTCACCGTGTTATTGGAACCATTTCTCATTCAGATGATTTGCAATGACACAGGGAATAAAAAAACTACAAATCATTTGCCTGTAGCGTTTACTAATTACGGTAGTGTTGGCACCGGTTTCGGATTTAAAGACAAATGGCCCGATGCCGGATTCGTAATGTAAGCCGCACTAAACAGTGATTTTTTTCGGGATATAACGGAGTCTCAAGAGTATCATGAGTATTGCGCGCTTTTCAAAAACGACAATGCTGCTTGTTTTCATACCATTTACGCCAGAAATTACCGTCTTCGCTGAAGATGTTTTAAGGATAAGAATCTAGCTTAAATTACAGAAGATTCTCATCCCGTTCACTGAACACACGATACATTTAATGGTCCGCTGGCTTTAATTATTGCACAAGTTAAATCTTATATAGATGTAGACCAAGATCTTAAGTAGTAAGACGGGCAGAGGCCGAGTTGCTGACAACGGCGTCAGATCGATAAATTCGTATCCCCGGTCAAACTCACTTCTACAGCAGCGATGACTTCTTCTGTATACACGGTACGAGCTCCAAAAAAAAGAGTAAATGTGATCATGAATCGATCCATAGTATTGTGTATTAGCTGCTCATATGGGCGTTAACTTTAGGAAGTGCTCTTTAAGTTTGGCGAATAGAGCGGTGATTTTTTTAATAAATCTCAACAATATGTAAACGTTGACCTGGTGTAAGTCCTTGTATGGGTATTTTCAAAAGCATACTCAAAACAAATTGTAGCTGGAAGTCCATAAAAAGATTATTATCAAATAATTACTGGCATTAAAAATGTTAGAATAAACGCAAGAAATCGTGTGAAAGGTCTGTCACATAGTCGCATTAACGCCAAAGGCAATATCCCCCACGGTAATACTTTGGTGGGACCAGAAGGATCTCATCTTTTATATTCTGCTGTAAAAGGACCAGATACTCATAATTAACCTGTACCGAGCCCAATTGATTCGTTTTTGGTGACTTGACGGGACTCCTTAAAAAAAACAGGATTTTTTTTTTTGACGCGGAATCCATATTTTGCTAGAAAGATGGGAAAATGCTTAAGCTAACGATGGCAAGTTGGTTGGTTAAAATTGCGCATACTCTCAAACAGAGTCAAAAGAACTCCGTTTTGACAAGATCACACCATTCGCGCCAGAAGTTTTGTCATGACTAGTACCAATGTTTCCTAATAAAAAATTCAAATTTTAAATTTTACCTCTCACATTTATGCGATATTAAGATGGGTTAAAGTAATTTTCGGAAGTAAGATTTTAAAGAGAGCTTCTGACGTAATTTTATTGTCATATTTAATAAATTGTTTATGACTAACGCCTCATTAAAATCTCATTATAACTAACTTTTTTCTTTGTTTGTTTTTCTACTTTGATTTCGCGTAGAAGTCCTTGTTGCACTGTCTACTTTGTAACACAATGTCTTAACGAATAAAATTAATTTGCTAAAATGTGTCTCCTCTTAACAGTAAACAACTCTCTCTCTTATCCCTCAACGACTTAAAGTTATTATTTTTGTAATTAACTCTTAATTTTTTTTAAGTGTAGGAAATTTGCAAAACAATTTTTTCTTTCTGAAAAACACAAGCAAAACCTGAACTAAATAAAACTAAAAATCTAAAATGAAATCATAGTTTTTTAAATCAAACGAGTGTGTGTTATTATTATTGTTATTGTTGGGTAAGTGCTTAGGTGTATGTGTGTTACATATATGTATGTAACATTTATGTAAAGGAAACATATACACATACCCACCCATATGCAAACTTATATGCATATGGGTTTAAAAAAAATTACACACACACACGCACACACACACACGCACGCACACTTATTAACCAACAAAAATATTTTATCTTTTTGCAAATAAATACTAGTTTGTATTGTATTTTTAAACTATGACACATGGATTTGCTGACGATGACGATTTTTATGGTGGCGATGGTTGTGGTGGCAGTCATCATGATTATGACGATGTTGTTGTAGTTGTTGCTGATGAAGTGTGCGTGCAACACCCACAAGCAAAAAAAAAAATAAGAATTTCACACACAGCCACTCGCACTTTTATTATACAAAGAGAGAGAGAGAGAGGAACTCTACATAACCCAACCGATATTTTTTTATTAGGACCACCATGTGTATCTAATGAGCAAAATGAAAAATAAAGTTGGAAAGAAGAACAAAATAAAAAAAAAAGTTAAAGAAATAAATGACCAACTTCCCTAAGTCACGCAAAGTAATAATACAACAGTCTGAATATAAATACAACAAAAACAGTAAATAAAAGCCACCTAACAACAACAACAACAACAAATAGTAGTAAAAAAAGTGAAAGGCAGAAAAAAACTTAAAAAATTAAAGAGAAAATAGTATAAACAAGATACGACGAATATAAATTGTAGAAACAAAAAATAGTAGTGATAATAAATAAAAAGCAGAGTCAGTAAGTGACTGTTAGAAAATAGAATTAGTTTATTTTTCTTTTTTTTTCAAATAAAAAAGATATCAATTCTAAGTTGAAAGTTTATAAATATTTATAAATTTATTATACTATTTCGTCTTCTTTGCCTTGCAAGTAGAAAAACAAAAATGAAATGGAACCCCTTTTTCATGATTTTTTAGAAAGATAAAGTTTGACTGGAAATTAGAAAGTGTGTGTGTCTATTTTTGTGTGGAAAAGCGTTTAGTTTAATGTAAATGCTGGTCGATTTTGAGTATGAGATAGGCTTTTGCATATTCCGCAGGATTTTTAGAAGAATATTTTTTTTTGCATACCATCCAAATTTAGCAATTAATTTCTTAAACAAACCATGACTTATTGGGCTCCAGAGGTAATCACGGACCCAGAAAAACAAGCTTAAAGCTTATGCTATAAGTTTAAGATTCAATTAAGAGTTCTTTGTGATGTTTATTATCTAAACATCTACATTAGGTTGTCAAAAAAAAAAAAAAAAAAAAAAAAAATTGGGTCTCAATCATAATTTGAGAGCTCAAGTATTTTTAAGTTTTTGGACATTTCGGTTAACTGGTGGGACGTTTCGACTAACTTTTTCGTAATCCAAGTGTACCAACATTTATAATAAAGTTATAACATTAAACAGCTAGACGGATGGACGGAAAAATATATTTATATAGATTCAGAAATTAATTCTGAGTCGTACGGTTTGCTAAGATTTGTTACACTCAAAAAAAAAAAAAAAAAAAAATCCATCCATCCATACTCAAATCAATATAAAGCGGTATTAAAAGTACGGTCAGTACGGATTTTCTTGAATCAAGTAGCGAAAGATTTATTCAAGTATGGATTTGCTATCGCGAAATACTTCAATTATCCATATTCAATCCCAAATTCGAATTAAAATAATCCGAAAACGAGAATGATTTAAGTTAAACTACGATTGAATCAATCTCAAAATGCGCTTGATTTTAGAAATATAAAGTTTATTCAATCCCGAATTTGTACTTGAAATAAACCAAAAGTGGAATTAGAAGAAGAATTTTATTGTGATTGATTTACTTACCCGTTTTACACCTTAAAAAATTTCAATTATAAAACACAAGCATCATTCCCGATATGGTTTTTACCATACAAATTAATGTTTGTTACCTTTAACCTAATTTAAAACGTTTAATCCCAATCTGCACTCAGTTTCTATCCACTCGACTTTTTGAGATATGCCGTTATGTGCGAATTTAAGGCATTTAGTTTTTAATTTTCCGAGTAGTTTAAGAGATTTCGTTGAAGATGTTTTTTCTTTAGAAATTCATAAAAAATAAAAATCACAGTTTTGATTTAAAAGCATTTCGTTGAACATATTTCTAATCAAATGCGCTTTATATCATTGTAATCGGTGCACAACTTTTGATTTTGTTCACAATTAACTGCGAAAACTGAATGGATAAC
Source organism: Pollenia angustigena (assembly GCA_930367215.1). Lineage (NCBI taxonomy): Eukaryota > Metazoa > Arthropoda > Insecta > Diptera > Polleniidae > Pollenia > Pollenia angustigena. The sequence goes on along the minus strand of OV884056.1, from coordinate 44,478,994 downwards.
AACTTAACAAGAAACTAAAACTCTCATCGTATAGAATCCATCATTACAAATTGTCAAAAAAGTCGATTAAAAAAAATCAAATTTGGATTAAAAACCATAAACAGTATACAGAAAAATTACGACAAATAAATTGTCACATTGAATACCATATTCGTCAATACAATAATTTTGTTAAATTGACTTTTGTTAATTTAATTTGCTTGCATTCAACAAATATTTTTAACAATGAATTTGTAACATTAACGGCTGATTTCACCAAGTTCAGTTTAAACTTACTGTTACTTTAACTTCCAGTTTATAGTATATTTTTGACAGTTATAACTGGTAGTTAATTGCAATTGAACTTGTTAAAATTAGCCGTAAGTAAAATATTTTTTAGTAATCAAATATAAATTTTTATTACAAATTTGTCATATTAACAAAATATTTTATTGCAAAATAATTTTGAAAAAATTTTAAAAGAGGGAAATGCGTTAAAAATTCTATTATTTTTCTTAAACGTAATACAAATCTCATCACAAATATCCTAAAAGGAAAAAGACTTAAAACTACATGCACTAAAAAGTGCACAAAACGGATTCTTGACACTCTTGTCGACTGTAACTTGAAAACTAAAATAAATAAAACCGCGTCCAACTTTAAGTAAGAAGTTTTAAATATAAGATTTACTTACCCCAACGAATGACAGTTTTTAATAACAGTCCTATCGTTTATTCTATTCGAGATTAAAACAAACCAAAAACATTATAACTTTTTTGAATTTTATAGCGCAAAGAAAAAACTTGGTTGTGGTAAACATATTCTAAGAGCAACATATTATGATGAGATTCATGATTGTAGTCACCATATTAAGATTATTATTGAATCATTTTATGACTAAATGTACTCGTTATATTACATCATAATATTTTCCCTTAATCATATTATTATTCTGTTAATCATACTAAGTTAAGAAGTAATCAAATTATTGTCATGTTAATCACAATAAGCTAAGAACTAATCATATTATTGTCATGTTAATCATATTAAGTTGAGAAATTAATCATATTATTGTCATATTAATCATAAGAAGCTAAGAAGTAATCATATTATCATTTCATAACTGTCATAAAAATATGAAATAAATTAAAATTTTGTTTTCATCGATTTTTTTATTTTGTGGCTTTTTACAATTTTTGTTTATGTTAATCAAATAGCGAAGTTCAACAAGGCTTGCAAAAGAGCAAATAGAAAATCTGTGGTTTTCTTGGGCAACTGCGTATGTCCAATTTTCCGATTTTTAGATGTTGATGCCATATTGCCTAATTTTAAACGCTCTTTACATGTTTTTTTTTTTTAAATTTTGAAAAAAGATGGATCAATTCCGATTGTCTAACGTAGTGACAAAGTTTAAAAAGTGAAATACCTAGCCCATAGTTTGATCTAGAGTGGTTTTTCGGCTCTCCTGAAAAATTTGTTTTAAGACAAACGCGGTTGCACATGAAAACCACAGAAATATCGTAACACTTTTATAAAATACTAGCTGACCCGACAGACGACAGAATGGTTGCGTTCGATTTTTAAAATCCGTTAAAAAGATACGAACATTTGAAAGAAAAATTAGTCAAATCGATGGAGCCGTTTTCTGATTTAAGGTAAATCGAAAAAAGTGGGCGTTAAAGTAGGCGGGGCAAAATTTTCTTTTCGTAAAAACCTAAATTAGACCATGGCGATGATTCTAAAGAAAAAATCGTCCAAATCGGTCAAGCCGTTCTCAAGTTATGCGCTTAATAGAAAAAGTGGGCGTAAAAGTATGCGTGGTACATTTTTTCTTTCGATGAAAACGTAAAATGGATTAATACGTACATTTAAAAGAAAAATTAGTCAAATCGATGGCGCCGTTTTTTGATTTTAGGTAAATCAAAAAAAGTGGGCGTAAAAAAGGGAGGGGCAAAATTTTCTTTCCGTAAAAACCTTAGTTGGACCATGGCGATCATTTTAAAGGAAAATCGTCCAAATCGGTCAAGCCGTTCTCAATTTATGCGCCTAATAGAAAAAGTGGGCGTAAAAGTAGGCGTGGTAAATTTTTCTTTCGATGAAAACTTAAAATGGATTAATACGAACATTTGAAAGAAAAATTTGTCAAATCGATGGAGCCGTTTTCTGATTTTAGGTAATTCGAAAAAAGTGGGCGTAAAAGTGGGCGAGGCAACATTTTTTTTCGTATAAATCCAAGTTGGACCATGGCGATCATTTTAAAGAAAAAATCGTCCAAATTATATGGATGTGAATGGTGGTGCAATATGAAAATTGGATTTTGCCACGCCCCTCCGCCCGCAGACCGAAAATCAGACTTCACAGCGTCACCCGCCTGAATAACCTGAAGATTCCCTGAAAATTTCATCGGCCCAGCCGTTTTGGAGTCCAAACGTTACATACATACACACATCCTGTTTTATATATGAAACGTTTATTTTGAAAGTGGCATAAGTCATTTCGGTTTTTAAGTCGAGATATTTAAGGGTTTGCGTTTTAACACGTTTAAAAATATGGATGCTAACTTTCGAGAAGATTCACTTGTATTTGATACATCATGATAATGATATTTTTCTCAGTATTATTATTATTATTACATATTATTATTATTATTTATTATTATTATTTATTATTATTATTTATTATTAACTCGATTTTTTTTGAAAAAGTGACTAATGCCACTTTCAAAATAAACGGCTCATATATAGATAACGAAATCTCTGTGTATTTTGTTGTTGGATTTTACAAAAAAACTACGATATTTTGCATTTGCCCTATCAAATCACTAATACTGAAAGAACTCCGCTAATATTAAAATTTTTTTTTATTTCTTTAAACTTATTTTTTTATGGGAATTTATCCTTAAATTGTTTAACCGCTCACATATAAAATAAACGACACAACTATTTTACAAATGGCGCTTACATAATAATATTAGAGTAAAAATAGTTTGATTGCATCTTAAACAAAATATGACAAATGTATAGAAAGGTATCATGTTATGGCTATTAGATATCATGATATGGTTGTGAGTAATAAAATGTTTTTTGAACTAAATTATTGTTAGAAAAATAATTATTTTTCGGTCAACAATACTCAAATTTATAATTGCAATAAACATTGATATATTTACAGTAATTAAAATATTGTTGATATAAATAAAAATAACAATTATTTGTGTACGACAACAATATATTGTTACAATAAACAAAGTGTAGTTGCCGTCACCATGCCCAGCCATACTTTTTCTCTGCGTGTACTAATTTATTACTTTCTCTTCATCATCACCTGTTGACTGACTGCACAACGACAGAACATTAAAAACGTACCAAAAGGAATTTATTATGTCCTTATTTTCACAAAAGAAAATACATAAAAGACTTATTCAAATTAAAGATATAATTTCTTTAGACCAGTACAATTAATTATAAGTAATTTGCATTTTTTATTATTTGTTTTTAATTTTCCTTAATAAATCGTGTCCCTTTTTTTCTAAACCTACAACATGGAATACAAACAACAACAAACTATTAATTTCATTATTAAATTTATTGATTTTCTTCCATAAAATTATTTTATTTCATTTTCTTCTTTTACTATTTATAAATTTATTCAACTTTTTTGTGCAAAAAGAAATATTTTCGTCTACACACATTTATAAAAATAGAAAAAAAAAAAATTAAAAATTTTGCTTTTACTTCTTTAAAATGTATAACGTAATGAAAATTAAAAAAAAAAAAAATTGAAAACCAGCATGGATTTTTTCTTTGTTTTTGCAAAAACTCAAAGAAAAAACACACACATCAAAACAGGCATTAAAAGAAAAATCATAAATAATATATTCCACCCACTAAGTATTTCTTGTGTTTTGGTTTTTGTTGTTGTTCTTGGTCCTTTTTTTAAGGTTACAGTCAATAAGGGCAAATGACTTATAATAAATTGACTTGTTTTTGTAAAAGCTTAGTGAAACTCTCTAAAGGACTTGCAAAACAAGAGAAAGAGAGTAAAAATATGTAAACAAATTAATGCTGAGAGAGTTTTGACAACTTTACAGTATCGCTCAATAACTGTTAATTAAAAAAAAAAAATTAACTGTATTTGTATTGCATCTTTTTAGGCAGCATTTGAAAAAGAGATTTAGAAAAAAGTGAGAGTAAAAGTGAATTATTTGTAGAGACAGTGTTAAAGATACCTTTTTTTTATTAATAAAAATCTGTGAATAGAAACTGAAAGAATGGACATGAAAATATTAAATGGCCTGATTTTTAACTAACCTACATCAACATACAACAAAATGGGAATACTGAATGACTTAATGTAGGCCTTTTATGTTGTTGTTTTTGGTATTGTTGCAAGGGAATCAGAACTTTAAACTTAACAATGTAAAGGCCAAAATGTATACATTCTAAAATACATATGTATGCATATAAAAAACATCCAGTGATGCTAATATTTTTTGAATAAGAGAAATTATTTTAAACTATAAATGTAATAATATAAATCTCCCTTCACTTTGTGTTAAGACATTTTTTATAAAAAATTTCAAAACTTTATATAAAACAATTTTTTGAGAGAAGTTTACTTCTTGCTCAACTATTTCGAGCGTTAACATTCGATTAGAATTTAGTATGGAAGTGAACTAGACAGTAATGCCCAATTTTTGGGATTGATATTAAAACACATTTATGTTTAGAATCGTTTTAAATACAAAATTCTCTTCTGCACTAAACACTAAAATGTAACTTAATAATGGTGTTTTCTTTTCTGACAATAATGTTCCATATATGCTACCATTCGTGCGGGTTTTTGTTCCATTCTAAAAATATATGCAAAAATGTGAAAAGTTGTCGTTTTCCTTTCTAAACATGTTGCAACAATAAATGGCAAATTTGTTCCATTGCTTATCCGCAGTTATAACCATGGTGAAATAGACAGGTGGCAGCACTAGGCCAGATGACGATTTTTTGCTCTTGCATTGTTTGTCTAGGTTTATGTCAAAGTTTTGTTTATGTTTACAAAAAGTCCACGTTTAGTTCTGTGATTATTGTATTTTATTAAAGTTTTTAATAATTTTAAATTTAAATAAATAAGATATTGACCATAATTAAATAAAAATTGGCTAAAAATTTATTTATTTCATCACGTTCAGCGGCACGCTTTGATTTTTGTTGAATGTATTTTTTGACGCAAATGGTGATGTAATTTCCATTTTTGTTGTAATGTTGTATTTGTTGCCGTAACGATGCCACCTGCTTATTCCACCATGGTTATAACTGAGTGTGAGATAATACCCTTTTTTGCATCTGCGTAAAGTACTTTTTTATGCAAGCAAGTATTTTTTTTCTTGTGTTTGCGGACAATTTGCGTTATATTGTGATTTTTAGTTATATTGGGATGGCTATAAAAACTTTTTGTTTTTCGTTTGTTTTACTTTTATTATATTTTTTTTTACGCAAAATGTTTAACAACAGCTGACATTAATTATTGAAAACCAGTGCTGTTAACGCTTATTGGAATTATAAGAAAATTTAATGTTGAAAATTGCTACAAGCGTGGTGAATATCGCTTTAAGTACAAACTTTGCATTCAATATTCGCTAAATACACATTAGTGTTGAGTGTAAAACGTAGCTATTATTTTGTTCCATTGTAGTTTAGAAAAATGTGTCACTTTGTAAGGGTTCGTGTAACCAATAAATATATTACACAACTATAATGCATCATTATTTTTTAGAAAAGAAAACACCATAAGTTTCCATTGGAAAAGCAATAGCAAACAACTGTTTTTTGAGGCCACCTTGTAAATAAATACACTTTTTTATGATATTTTTTTGTATTTGGTAGTGCTACCATACTTTTATCTTAATTAAATATCTTAAACTCAAAAACTCAATCTATATTTAAATACGATTTCAGTTTATATGAAAATTAACTTAAAATAGATTTAAATACCATCCTGAAAATTGGGCATAAGTCAAACAATTCTTTAAAAAAAAAAAAAAAAAAAAAAAAAAAAATATTTTAAAACTCTTTTATGAATTTTATAATATTTTTGTTCTTGCTTAAGGCGACCGTACACGACATGTTTTTGTCATCTGCCATGCCAAATTTCCCACTGCAAAATAATGGTTGATTTTTTAAGAGCTATAGGAAAGTTAAAAAAAAACATACAATTCAGAAAAATGCATGAAATCTTTATTTGAGTCGATAGTACGGTCCATATAATTTAATGTTTGAAGATTGTTTCATGCAAATGTTGACCGTGACTGCGCTTCAAATGGTCCATCCGCTTAGTCCAATTTTGGCATACTCTTTCCAATATTTCGGTTGTCTTCCAATGCGTCAATTGAAGCGGACATGTGTGTATAGACATGAGCTTTAACATAGCCCCATTAAAAATAGTCTAAAGGCGTTAAATCGCACGATCTAGCCGGCCAAATGACCGGTCCCGAGCGTGAAATAAAATGTTCACCGAACTCGCCTATCAATAAGTCCATTGTTAAGCGTGCTGTGTGGCATATGGCACCTTCTTGTTAAACCACATGTCATGCAAAAAAGTTGCTTATCATCTCACGGTAGCGCTCACCATTCACAGTTACGTAACGATTCGCATCATCTTTGAAGAAGTACGGTCCAATGATGCTACCAGCCCATAAACCGCACCAAACTGTGACTTTTTCTGGATGCATTGGTAGCTCTTGCAATGCTTCTGGCTGATCTTCACTCCAAAATCGACAATTCTGCCTATAAACTGACTATAATATGGAAGAAGCGCGCGATGAACATTCTTAACAGAGCACGCATTTTGATAATAACATTCAATAATTTGCAAGCGTTGTTCGTTTGTAAGACGATTCATGGTTTAATTATAGACCAAACTGAAGATGTTTGACAGTGAAACAAAACACGAAACGTGCGTCAGCTGTTTAAACCAGTGTTGCCAAAAAGATAATAGCTAAAAAATCACCCATAAATACATGTCGTGTGGTACCTCTTTAACTTTGCTTCTGTAAAAGTCAGATGCAAAGTCATCGGACAAAGTTTCAATTAGAGCGTGCTCTATTTTCTTCTGACAACCATCTGAACTTTGAATTAAAAGAAAAATATGTGAAGATGGCTAAACTATTTACGGCGTAAATAAACATTTTTGTGGCGTCATTTTTATTTTGGTTTTTGCAATAACTATGCACCTTGACTTAACATTTTGAAATGTTTTTATTTTTGTTTGACATACTGTCTTTAAATCGGCAAGTGGAAAACAGTTCAGAGCACTTTACTCATCTGTGTGTCAACCGATTTTAACACCATTTGATACGTATCGCTCCTTTATTGCAACATATTCATATCTCAAAAAATCCAAAATTTAAAGTTACTTAAGCAAAAGTGTTCCTTTATACCATACTTCAGTGCTGCCAGAAGAAGGGGAAATCCCTACAAGTAGGCTTTTTTTTATACTAAAATAGAAGCGTAGGGAAAATCGGACAGATTTTTAATAATCCCCAATATGTAGGGATTTTTCGTCATATCGCATTATTTATGAAATAAATGCAGAAAAAACGTATTTTTAGTAATATTTTCTTGTTCAAAACGGTTGGAAATTTTTCTTTTCCCTAAAATCGCTTAAAAATATATTTCCAGAGTTGTTTTTTGTTTAAAAAGTTGGCGACACTTAAATGTATATATTTGTTTTTTATAAGATATCTTAAAAAAACAAATTGGTGTGACTTCTTAACAACTGTTTGCTGAAATCGACATCAGTGACTTAGTGACCAACAAAGAATTTGTCATACAAAAAATATGTTTCCTGCATTACTTAGGGTTAGCGAAGAATCTAACGAATAGTGGGTATCAATTTTTACAGCTTAAGGTGTCTCAAGAAAAAGATATTTATATATGTACACTGAGGTACATAATATCACTAGCACCATTGGTGTATAGAGTGAAAATGCCAACCATATTACTAGTCCCTAATGGCAATGGTTCGTTCTAATACCACTGGGATATTATTCAATGTTGAAAGATTTAATTGAATTTATTAAAGGTACACACATATGTATTATTTTTTGTCAAAGCTTTTATATACATTTTCAAATTAAATTTATTTTTTATAACTATTGTTTTTTCTTCTGTTTACATGACAATAATGCGTAGGGACTTTTGTAGGGGAAATTTTATCAACGTATAGGGAAAAATCGGGTTTTTTGCATGTATTGAAATAAACTTATTAAATTATGGACTCCACTATAATATTAAAATTCTTAATACTTCAATGGGGTGAAATAATATTCAAAAAGAGGAAATACGGGAAATTCTTATTGTACTGTGCAGCATGTTGTACTTTTTGAATTTTCATTAATATTGGACTTGTAAATTTTGTACTGTATCAAAAATTACTTTACTAGTTTTATTTTAAATTGATGTTTTTTAATTTTTATAAATAAAATATCTTGGGACACCAAATATAGACATTGCCTTTAAATTTTTTAATAACAAACGAATAATTAAACATGCATACTTCTGAGTGAATAAGAATCTTTAAGGGGAAGATTTTTGGTAATTTTTCGTTCTACAACTGGTACTTTTTTTAATTTTCGTCATTATTGGACCAAGAAATATAAAATTGAACATGCAGAGCTCAGACTGATTGAGAATCTATATCTAAGAGAAGACTTTTTGGTACTTTTTTTGTTTTTAAATTGGTACTTACTGATTTTTTTTTATATTATTGAACTTACAAAACTTAATTAAACATTTACAGACTTGAGTGGAAGAAAACATATGAACCGGACGGAGGTGGATCCCTCGCCAATTCAATACACTAAGACGAAAACAAAACAAATGCTTGAAATATGTTAATTCATTAATGGGTAGATCCACAGGAAATTTTACTTTTTGTAACGTTACCCCACCAAGTATTTAAAATTGTTGCTCAAAGAATAATTTATATATTCTTTAATTTTTTTTTTTGTTGTTTGGTGTAAAGTGCAAAATATAACTAGTGAAAGAGAAGAATAAGATAAATAGTTTGGTGGCGTTACGTGAAACTTCTGCGAAAGTGCCCATTAACTTATATGTATCTCTTCTTCATATTTGCATAACTAGTTATGGTAAATTTTCGACTACTGGGAAAACACTAGTTTTTTTACAACAGTGTTTTTCATACAAATTTTCTATGCGAACGTTAACGTTGGAATAATTGAACAGGCAGTTAGTGATTAAAAAAGAGGGTATATAATAGTACTATCATTGACTTTACAAAGCTTGTCCAGGATAAGGTTCATGTGTACATAAATATGTCTTTCTAAACATGGTTGAAATCGGTTTAGAGGACCCCTAAATGTATAAGTCCGTCGAAATTGTATAGACGGAAACGATTTTTGTAAAAAGCTTCTATGAGAAGAGTCAGCCGTAATGCACTTCACCCATAAGAATTAAAGAATGCTTTTAACAAAAAATACAAAATTCTTAAATTTCATGCTTCTAGCTGGTTCATAAGAGAAGTTATGACGTTTTTCCATCTAGATTCGCCTGCCGAAACACTATGCGCAACACTGAACTCTGACGCACAGTACGAAATAAATCTGTAATGTCCAAGCAACTAGACTGATTTACATAAAATTAAATATGTGGATAGATGCGAGGTATTTATGTTTAAGCTTTAGTTTTGGTTTTAAATCTAATGCTATGTTCATATTTGAGTTTTTAAACGCGTTTAAGCAAAATGTTGATTTAGCTAATCAAAGCCGTTCACAATACATTTGAGATGATTAAGATGACAGATGATTAAGAAAAAACACAAACACAAACACACAAAAAAAAAAAACAACAAACAAATTTAAATTTCTTTAACCCTTTGACGACGAATGTTGTATCAACTGGGCTTAAAAGTTTCTCAAAGTCAAAAATTTGATATTTTTTTTTTGCCATTTTAGTTTGCTGATATCTCGGGCTCTAATGGATACTGTTCGATAAAAATTTAGTATTATATGCACCAATGCGTTATGTAAATTTATTATTTAACGCATTTGAAATTGGTTCTATAGTTTTCTCGATAGTTCTGAAAATATGATGGGACATATGTGTCCCACTCTTCGTCAAAGGTGAAAAAAGGCGATTTTTTTTTAATTTTATTTATATGTTACCATTAAAAAACAAAGAAAGCATAAACAATTCAGTAAAAACATAAACACAAAACTCCAAATATTAATTTTACATTATGAGATCCTATAAATATTTCAGATAAATTTAGTTATGGTAATTTTCAAAACAATTTCTGTTTCCAGTAAAGCACATTGGTTTATTGCATGCGTAATAAATCGTGTTTGTTCGACTTTCGATTCCATTTTTTGTGCAAACAACACATCGCTTCCTGACTCCTCCTTTCATTCTTGCTTGGTAATGTCCAGCTAAATTTGATACCGCCCCCAATTTTGACCGTTTAACGGATTCTCGTGGTGTCGAGGTAATACCAACTTTTCGGCTACAAAAGCCGTCTATTAACTGTGTAGCTAACTGCGTGCGAAATTCCAGATGTTTTATTGAAAACGGTTTTGTATTATTTGTGGATATCTTGTCATACACTATGTATGAGTTTTGCACACCCAAATCCATTAAATCAAAAAACAGACGAAGATAAAATCTGATTTTCGATTTACGATCATGTTCATAATAGGACTGAAAATAAATAAATCTTTCTTAATAAAAAGTTACTTAGAAGTTACATAACGATATACCTTTTTCTGGTCCATAACATCAACGCCTCCCATTCCTGCGTTATAAAACGAAATCATTTTCGGACATGCTACACTTATTTTGTTTGCAGATCCAGCCTGACGTATTTTGACATTTACGGTGTCCGTTGGATTTATGAAATTGGACCCCATATGCACTGCACGATTATCCATCCATTTCACAATTGAAATGCCTTTTGACACAAAGCTTTGGAAGTTTCCACGTTTAAAAGATTTATCAACATCAAATGTTGGCATTTGTGCCCGATTTTTCCGTAAAGTGCCACAGGCTCGTATTCCCTTCTTCATAAGCTTATATAATAACATTGGACTATTGAAAAAGTTGTCAAAATATAGTTCTATTCCCATATTTTCCAGCCCTGCTGACATATCTAGAATAACGGATTCGCCAATGCCAATATCTCTCTGTTCCTTTTTGCCTGTATATATATCAATTTTATATAGATAACCACTCTTACTATCGCAACGGCACCACAATTTAAGCCCCCAGCTTATGGGTTTGTCTTTCATATACTGTTTCATAATATTGCGGCCCTTTAATTTTACCATATGCTCGTCTATAGACTGATATTTGGCTTGGCTCAACATACACACAAATGATTAGCAACTGAAACGTTAGTGCATGCGTTGTCATGTTTACTTTTTGTAACGACAAAATTCTTATAAATGTTTAATGCATTTGTCTCTAAATTTTTATGATTTTTCTCGCAGAAGGAGTAACAATTTTAAAATTTTGACAACACTTTAGTCGTGAAATGTTGCCATTTCGAAGAAGAATCCGCAATAAAATTTTGAAAATTGTCAGCGGAAAATTCTTCGTCGTCAAAGGGTTAAAGTATTAAAAATGGATAAAAACACTTTTATAAAGTTATCAGAAGATTATTTTAATAATTTTGATGATGTAATTGTGAAAATTTATGAAAAAATAAAAACATTAAGCAGAAATCTTGGCCGGTTGTACACGATTGTTGGCGATTCTACATTTGAGGTATGTTCAGTGGATTCTATGTGGTTTATGAAGTGATTTAGTTGTAATCATGTCAATTTGAAGTGATTAACAAATCACTTCAATGTATGAGTAATCATCTCCATTTTGAAGTGATTAGAGCTTAATCACGTTCGAGCTGCTTAAACGCGTTTAAGAACTCAAGTGTGAACATAGTATAAGATAAGCGAACGAAATTTTCAATCAAAATCGGTAAACAGGCAGTTGTAGAAAATATTTACATGAGCACCTGCCCTGTCGGTCTCATACCCAGGTAGAAATTTGAGTGTATAATCTAGCTACACAGAAAAAAATGTTTGCGCCAGTTAAAGAATTAATCAAAAATAAAATCAGTTTTAATTAAATATTTAATCAGGTGAATTAAAATTTTAATCAAGTGTATTAAATGTTTAATTGAAATATTATCAATTAAATTTCAATTAAACGTTTAATTCACTTGATTAAATGTTTAATTAACCTGATTAAATATTTAATTAAAACTGATTTTATTTTTGATTAATTCTTTTACTGGCGCAAAAAATTTTTTCTGTTGAGAAGCTGTACTCCACCTAACCTCCGCTGTTTCCGAAAAATGCTAGCAGCAATTGTTGAGCAGCCCACTAGTGGTAAAAAATCTGCGTTTGAGCGACTTTGGGTAGTAAACCATCATCACCATGTCATTATCGAAACTATCTTGTGAGAAAATCGATGTTTGACGTTAAAATGAGCCAAATTAGTCTACCATTTTATTAACTGTAGAAGTGCCGCAGTACTATTTTTGTCCCATTTGTAAGTGTATTTGTCTTCTAAGGTTAAAACTAAGATAATTTTAATTAATAGTTTTATATCTTTCTGTTTTCCAACAATAAAGATTTTTCATTTTGTGTAAAGAGGATGTTTGAATAGGCTTGCAAATGTCGGCTTTTCTACACAGAAAAAATTCTCCAAAATTTTTTACAAATTAAAGCATTAATCAAAAATAAAATCAGTTTTAATTAAAAATTTAATCAAGTGAATTAAACGTTTAATCAAGTAAATTAAACGTTTAATTAATACTATTAACTGGTTTAATTGATACTATTAACTTTTTTACTGGTGCAAATTTTATTAATTTTTTAATTAATATCACAAATTTTTTAATTGAAATCAATTTTTATTTTTTTCTGTGTAGACAAATCTTCCCACAAAACGGCAGCTTTAAAATCATACGACTTTAATTATGATGATTTATATGATTGAAACTGTAAATGCAATTTCGCTTAAGAGCTTTTAACAAAGGACAGCTGGCAACACTGTTACGAATAGATATTAATTAAAACTATGAATGAATTAAAATGTTTGTGGAGATTTTTTTAATAAATAAAAAAATATATCAAACAAATACAAACAAAAAAAAAATTAATGCTTAAAACCAAGGCGAATTCATAAAGGTGACATTTTCCAGTCATCTGTTTATTGTTTATTTTTTTGTGTGTATACTGAATGTCAAGCTTTATTTACATTTTGTTAAAAAATTAATTAAAATTTAAAATTCAATAAAAATTTAAATAGTTGAAAAAAAAACTGATTGAAATGATATAAAACAAAAAAGTGAAAAAATATAAACACAAGAAATTAAAGATGCGTAAGGAATAAGTGGAGCCACAATTAATTTGCAATTGAGGAGTTTCTTAAGCAATTGTGTATATTTTATTAACAAACAAATTTCCTTTTTTATATTTTCAACAAATATTTTTGACATTCACTCTAACTTTTTACAAAAACAAAATACATAGTATTTTTCAATAAAAAGGGATAGCTAGCATAACTTAATCTCATGATGCGATCACCTTTATAAATTCGCCTTTCTTAAAACAAATAATTTAACTTTCGGAGACAATTTTTTTTGATTTGTCAAATTTTTGTAATTTTTGAATTTCGAAATTAAAGAATCTTTTAATATAAAATTAATTACTAATTGATTTAATATTCTAAATTATTAAGTTTCTTTTTTTTTCATTTCCAGCAAACAAAGAAAATTTAATGGAGATTAAAAAAGGCAGATAAAGTGAAAGTGTATAAAATGAAAATTTGCAAAGTGAAACAGTTTTGAATTTTATACCAGAAATCAAATAAAATAAAGAACAAAATTTTGAAAAAACAAACCATTTTTTATACTTAAAATAATTAATTTTTATAACAACTAAACACTTTAAAAAAATCTTTTGTAAATAATCTGCAAAAAATAGAAACTCTGTTAAAAAAAAGTTCTCACTCAACTCATAAACAGCTGTAAAGAAAAACCAGAGCAAAACTAAAATAATTATACATAAAAATTCCGAAAACAAAGAAAACAAAAACAAAACCTTTCATTATCACTAGGCCACCCATATAAAATAAAGTGAAATTAATAATAATAAAAAAAACAAAAACAACAAGGAAAAATAAAAACCAAACTAAAGAAAAGTCTACTCTTCAAATCAGCTGATTTGCCTTTAAAATTCTAATGACAGAACTCAAAGTGTTTTCATAAAAAAGAGCAAGCGCTAAGGGTCAACTGAGCAATAGAGAGAAAGAGAGAAGAATAATGCTAAAGAGAGCGAGAGATAAAAAAAGAATGAAATAGTCAAAGTAAAAGAAATATAAAATTCCACACAAAGTGCGGGTGTAGAAAGTAATAAAAAAAGTTGTGCCTAAAAAATGTCCACTTTCACATTTAACTCTCTTCCAACTTTTCTTACTCTCTTTAGCTAATACTCTCTATATACCTAATTTACAATGTGTGTTTGATGAGTGTGTTAATAGTGTATAGAAAAAAGGAAAGAAAAGTAAAAAAATAAATAAAAAATACACACAGAAACAAACGTGAGAGTGCATTTCCGTTATGAAAACGTAACAGAGCAGCCATTAAGCTCGTAACTTAACGTTAATGTATCAGAAGTCGTGTTATTATCTTAGTGCAGTGTTGTGATTTTAAGTGTACAAAAGAGAGAAAAACGAAAATATATAAGAAAACACAAGGAAAAATGTACACTCTTGTTTAAGCTGCTGGAGAAAAGTTAGAGAAATTAAAAGTGTCTAAATTATTTTCATACAAATTTAAAAAATAAAGAAATTATCTTTTAAAATTCGTTAATCTGTAAACTTATAATTTTTTTAAATTATTAAATTGAGTGAAAATCAAAGAAAAAATTTAAAATAAAACATCCAACAAAATTTATATAGTTTTTATTTCCTAAACAAAAATTTTAACACTGGCAACATACAAGCCTCAAAAAATAATAAAAACGGCGACGTCGTTTGCGTCTCAGACGCTACGGCTGCCACTGCTGCTCATCGTATTGTTTCCCGTGCAGCCTGCAGCAATAACGTCGTCGTCGTCGCCTCTGCTGTCAACGAAAGCCATAACATTAACAGCAACACCACAGCTACAGCCACTACCAGCACAAGTATCATTTCAACCTCGGCCAGCATTCACGGACATCAAGAACAGCAACAAGAAAATAAAAACGACGACGTTATTGTCAACAACAGCAATATTAATTTTACATCTGGCTTTCAGAACAATCAAAGCACTAACATTTCCACCATTCAACCCACCACGATTTCGAATTCGAATTTCAACGCTGTCAGTTCTACCACTTTACCTTACTCAGAGTCCTGTACGTCTACAACCCCTCTGTGTGGTGGCCTTACAAGTTCGGAAACTGCAACAACCATTTTATCAGCGATTGAGACGACTGTTACATCTCCCAGCCTGCAGCAGAAAACTGTTATCAACACCACCACCTCTACAGAAGCTGTAAGCAACGTTGTAAAATCACCACAGCCTCAAACAACAAGCTCAACAGCAAAATTAAAAACGACAACAAAAATATCATCATCACCTTCCACACCATCACCATTACCTCACTCATCCAAGAAACCACCACCACCACCATTATCAACATTTGCAGAAAAAGCAACAACATCATCACCAACAACGACAACAGCAGCTGTTGTTGTTATCGGTTGTTCAACGTGCGAAGCATACAAACGAAAACAACAACAACAACAGCAGCAACAACAATTTTTAGGAAAAACTACTCCCACTACAACAAGCTGTCAACAATCGACGTTTGGCTACACGACTGCTTGCAGAGGTTGTGCTGCTGTTGGTGTTACAGCTGCATCTACATCACAAATAACAGCAAACGCAGCAGCTTCGGCTGCTGCTGTCACTGTTAAAAGTGCTGCCGCTGCTGCAAGTGCTGCTGTTGGTGCTGGTGCCTATAATAATCGCCCTGTGTGCACGGACAATAATATGAGGAGTGGCAGTTCGGAATTACTACTCGAGCAGCAACAACAAGAGTTACGGTTACGTAAATTACGAGAACTGGCTCCAAAAAAGAAAAATGGAAATCGGCGCTATCGTTCGTGGCGCGAACGTGCCAGTTTTTATGGTACCTCAACTCTTGCCTTTTTTTCGGTGACCGCCGGTGCATCTTTATTGTTCCTTGTACCCCTCTACGTCGATCCGGCGATATCAACCCTAAGTCACGATTTTATCGATTCCCCCACACTCTGTACGACCACCAGACGCGAAGATCTTATCGGTATTTTCAATTGTTCGTGGAGTTCGTGTCGCGAGGGCTGCACCTCCGATCTATACAAGTGTGTTCATATCTATGTGACGTTTATCGAAGAAAACATAACAATACCCGAAAATATGACCGACTATACGAATTACACGGCCGACTGGACGCAATCGGGGGAGGCCACTCTCCTTGTAAATATCAAGGGTTGCGGTTATCCGCCCACGGTCACGTGTAAAACATTTAATGCCTTTTACGGTGTCGAGGGCGCCATATATCCGTGCTATTATTCGCGTAAAAATAAAACGGTCGTACTGACGTCCTACAATCATGACGATCAGGTCAACTATATAATACATTTTTTTGCAGTGCCATTTGTGATAACATTGATCTCATCGATAGCTTTGTGTATTTGGCATTGTGACTGCCGTTGTAAAAAGGATCGAAGCCATCGACGCAATCGGCCACAGTGTCGAAGGCCACGCATAGAAAATCTAAGGTGAGTGAAAAATTTAATAATAGAAATTTTTTTTCTTTCTTATCATCATCATCATTTTTTTTTTGTCTAAAAACTACAAGTGAGTGTGTGACTTCACCCTGAAACTTTGCGAAAAATTAATAAACAAACAGTGAAACGCAGCAAAAAAAAAAAAAGAATAAAACTTTATTTTGTTAATCCTGTTGTTTATCTTTTCTATTCAGAGTATTTTTTCTTTGTTTTGTTGTTTTTACGGTGTTTTGTTTATATTATTTACGTTCTCCCTCTCTTCCCCTTTTTTACAGTTAGTTAAGTTAGGGTTTGTGTATTTACTCGCAGGTTATTTTCATTGCTAATGAAATGTTGCATTAAGTTAATGCAATTTCTGTGTGTTTGTGCTTGCGTGCGTCTGTGTGTGAGCATGGGAGAGTTGTTCTGGTTCACTTTATCTCCTCTGGTTTATGTTGCTTACGGTGAACAGGGAATTCAGATTTAAAAAACAAAATTGTTGTTTTATTAAAATAAAAATGTGTTTATGCTATTTTTGGCTTCCTAAAATACATAAAGGTGAAGTGTGTGTAGGTGATTTTTAACTACATCGTCTAAATAAACTGAGTGATTAAAATTGTAGCACTGTTGTTTTTTTTTTTTTTTTGTTTGAAAAAGCAATTAAATTTTTTCCTTACAATGTGATTTGAAGTAAAGTTTTGAAAAAAGCATTAGAGATCAGAAAAATATGTGGCGTAGTGAAAGCAGATAAACCATTTTATATTTTCGTAGTTCTAGTTACTTTAACAAATTCTTTATATAATAGAATAAAAGTGCAAATAAAATTTTTTGATATAAAACTTAAATAGAAACCAATTGCGATTTCCGTAATTTTTTTTTGGCGTAATTACACATGGAGAAAATTTCAAGTGACTTTATATAAAACGCTTTCAAACAATAAGTTAAAGTTTTATCAAATTTATTTTCTGATGTTTTGTGGCTTTATTATTAAGTATTGATACATTTTTCAATATCTGAATGGTCTTTGGAATTCCCAGTTTCTACGAAAGTCCCCATTGGTCTAATAAATTTTTAAACCTTCCAGACCCTTGTCATGATTAGGCCTGTTCTTTAATAACATTTTTTATACAAATCTTATTTATGAAAAATTTCCTTTTAAAAACAAACATTTATTTCCTATAAAAGGCTTATTTTTGAAAAACTTCTTATAAAAAGCTAATTTTTGAAGAACTTCCTATAAAAAGCTAATTTTTGAAAAACTTTCTATAAAAAGAAAATTTTGGAAAAATTTCCTTTAAAAGGCTAATTTTTGAAAATATTTCCTATAAAAAGCTAATTTTTGAAGAACTTCCCATAAAAAGCTAATTTTTGAAAAACTTCTTATAAAAAGCTAATTTTTGAGGAACTTCCCATAAAAAGCTAATTTTTGAAAAACTTCCTATAAAAAGAAAATTTTAGAAAAACTTCCTATAAAAAGAAACTTTTGGAAAATTTCCTATAAAAAGTTAATAATTAAAAAATTTCTTATAAAAAGTAAATATTTGAAAAATTTCCTATAAAATCAAATTTTTGAAAAATATCCTATAAAAAGTAAATTTTTGAAAAATTTCCTATAGAAAGCAAATTTTTTAAAAATTTCGTATAGAAAGCAAATTTTTGAAAAATTACCTATTAAAAAACTTCCTATTAAAAGAAAATTTTTTAAAGCTTCCTATTAAAAGAAAATTTTTGAAAAATTTCCTATAAAAAGTAAATATTTGAAAAATTTCCTATAAAAGAAAATTTTTAAAAAATATCCTATACAAAGCCAATTTTGGAAAATTTCCTATAGAAGGCAAAATTTTGAATTTTCCTATAGAAAGCAAATCTTTGAAAAATTTCCTATAGAAATCAAATCTTGGAAAAATTTCCTATAAAAAACAAATTTTTGAAAAATTACCTATAAAAAGAAAATTTTTTTAAAAACTTCATATTAAAAGCAAATTTTTGAAAACTTTCCTATAAAAGCAAATTTTTGAAAAATATCCTATAAAAGCAAATTTTTGAAAACTTTCCTATAAAAGCAAATTTTTGAAAAATATCCTATACTAAGCCAATTTTTGAAAAATTTCCTATAGAAGGAAAATTTCCTATAAAAAGCTAATTTTTGAAAAATTTCCTATAGAAAGCAAATTTTTGAAAAATTACCTATTAAAAAACTTCCTATTAAAAGAAAATTTTTTAAAGCTTCCTATTAAAAGAAAATTTTTGAAAAATTTCCTATAAAAAGTAAATATTTGAAAAATTTCCTATAAAAGAAAATTTTTAAAAAATATCCTATACAAAGCCAATTTTGGAAAATTTCCTATGGAAAGCAAATTTTGGAAAAATTTCCTATTAAAAGAAAATTTTTGAAAAATTTCCTATAAAAAGCAAATTTTGGAAAAAATTACCTATAAAAAGCAAATTTTTAAAAATTTCCTATGGAAAGCAAATTTTTTTAAAATGTCCTATTGAAAGCAAATTTTGGAAAAATTTCCTATAAAAAGCAAATTTTTTAAATTTTTCCTATAAGTTGCAAATTTGTGAAAAATTTTCCATAAAAAGCATATTTTTTAAATATTTCCCATAAAAAGCAAATTTTTTAAATATTTCCCATAAAAAGCAAATTTTTGAAAAATCTCCCGTAAAAACCAAATTTGTGAAATATTTCCTATAAAAAGGAAATTTTCGATAAATTCCTATTAAAAAAAAATTATTAAAAATTTCCTATAAAAAGTAAATTTTTAATATTCAATTCTTTAAAATCCATATTTTTTTTAAATTTAACATTTTGCTATAATATCCCATAAAGAGCAAATTTTAAAATAATTTTCTATAAATTGTCATTTTGTTTTTTAAAAGGTTTGCAAGAATTGGTTAATTTTTTTTTTTGGAAAATTTTGGAATAATTAATTAGTAATTATCAAAGTAATTTTTGGGAATTCAAAATTTTGAATTAACAAGATTTTGTTTGTCGTGCTTAATTCCCAATTTTTATTCTTGATAAAAACACTTAAAATTTTTATTGGGGGATAAACTAGTTTCTATGCGCATTTCACTGGTTGCTAAGGCCAGATCATCAGGAAAAAATTCTTCCAAAAAATTTAAGAAAAGCCAAAGATATTGGCAAAAGTGAATGAGCATTGCAAACGCTCAAAAGTCTTATTTGCAACGATAGCAAAGCTTAAACCAAAAATGTACCAGCAATAAACCGCAGTTTTATCTTTTCTTACATTCTTTTATGATTTTTTTTTTAAATTTTGGTATAATTTAAATTTTTTTTTTAGAAAATTCTTTTATAATTAAAAAAATTTTTGCCAAATTTTGTATAAAAATCAAAATTTTGGAAGATTTTGCTAAAATTATGATTTTTTTTTAAAGTTGCTATAATTAACAATTTTTTTTTTTTTTAAATTTGCATATAAAAGGCAAATTTTTTTTAGAAAATTCTAAATTAACAATATGTTTTTGGACAATTTTATTATAATTGGCTAATTTTAATAATTTTATATAATTAAAAAATTTTTTTGCAAAATTTTTTATAAAAAGATTTCTTTATTTTCTATAAAAAGCAAATTTTTGGACAAGTTTGTTAAACACAATTATCAAATTTTTCTTTTTGAAAAAGTTTGCTATAATTAGCAAATTTTGTTCGAAAATTTTCTAATAATTATTTTGCAAAATTTTATATAAAAATCGAATTTTTGGAAATTTTAAGAAAATTTCCTTTGAAAAATTTGCTAGTAATATCAAAGTTTTGAGAAATTTTCTACAATAGCGAAAGTTCTTGAAAACTTTTTACTTGCAAGAAAATTTCCTATTATCAGTAAATTTTAAAAAAACCCTTTTATGCTGCAAAATTGTTCTTAATATTAATATTCAGCTAGCTGAATGAACTTTTGGTTAAATATTAGAGTATAACATATAATATTTTTAGATTTTGCTTTTAAGCTAAATTAAGCTAGCTCTTATATATAATTTATTGCTTTGGTTATGGTTCTTTTTATTTTGCTTTATGGGTTGAATAATATTTCAAATTCAGCTAGCTGAATTTGGGTTTAATTGCACTTTAACCAATAATAGCCCTAAAACTGTTATCATATCTATACACTCGAACATATGTATGCACATACATCTATGTAGATACAACTTCAAAGCTTTAGTGTGTGTAAATTCTTCTATGAGCCGTTGATAAAATTTTCATTTTGTGGTTTTAGTCAACATTTGCAGCAGAAATATTTCGCCACAACTAGAATGCAAAAAAAAAATCAATTAAAATAGAGCTGGTTTAATATTTCTTTTCTTTTCGGTTTTAACAAGAATTTTCTGTGTAAATGACGTTTAAAGTCTTCGAATAAAATAGGTTAAGAACTTTTAACAAATACTTGCTCAAATAGCACAAAAGTTTAAACTGAAGACAAATAAACGAAAAATAAATACAAGTTTGAGTTTAGAAAATTCCAATTAAATTGAAGTTATTCTAATTTGGAAAACAAACTTTGCTATTTTTTTTTTTAAGGGAAATTAAAATTAAGCAGCAAATGTAGAATGCAAATGTTGAAAGTTTTGCTTAAAAAATATAACTAAAATTTTACTATAATTTTTAGTAAGTTTTAATGAATATAAGAGAATTAAGATAAGATTTTAAGGAGTTTTAAAAAACCCTCATTAATTCCATAATTTACAAAAATTGGCTTAGTTTTTTTTTTGGTGTTAACTTTAACATTTAAAATATCTTTCAAATTTTCTATAACAAATTCCCAAAAAAAAAAACTTTCATAATTTTGCTTATTAATTTAATTACTTAAGATAATTAATTGAATACTAGACAAACTGTTATACTAAATCAACAAATTGCCAGATGTTTCGAAATTGCTTTTAATGCGCTGTGTAATGAATATTTAATCACATAATAAATAAATATTAATCATACGCAACAGATACAAGCAATAACTCCAAGACAAAAATGTTAATTGAAATGAAATATTTTAGTAGAGAAAGTTGCACAATGGGAAATGATTACTACAAAAAGTAACGAAAAATGTGTAACGAAATATTTTTCAAGAGTGGGAAAAGAATTTTTTTGTAAGTGCACAATATAAGTTTAATAGTTTAGGAGTTAAGGCCACGTCAGATAAAACTTCATCGCTTTGCGTGACGCCAAAGGTGTTTGTTACAATAAACACTGACGCATTGTGTGTTAAAAAAATAAACAAAATTAATGTATACTAGTAGATTGTCAAAGCACGCAAAAAGATGAGAGTTGACTAACTTTTCGCTTCGCTCTGCGTCAAAAGTACTTTATGTGACATCTTTCGTATAAGTATGTATATTTTATCTTAGATGTCAAAGCGAATCTCTAACGCAACGCGAAGCAAAAGTTTTATCTGACATGGCCTTTAGAGGCTTTAGAAATTGGTACTGATATATAGAAATAACTCACTTATGTGTTAGCATAACCAATGTAAGCAAATAAACGCTAAAACGTTTTTTGCAAAGCAAAAAAAAAAAAAAAAAAAAAAAAAAAAAAAAAATCAAACATGGACTCGCCCAAACAGAGTTATGCAATGCATTAAAGAAATTTTGGTGCCGAGTGTGGTCTTGAAAGGGATTTTAGTATGGGGGTTTATATGGGATTAATTTTGGACGTTCCAGAAATTTTCCAAAATTTTCATAGAAGCTGTTTTAAAAAAAGTTATGGCATTAGAAGCAATTGTCGGAAGGGGTATTTATATTGGATAGACCATCGCAAAGTTTAGAAACCAATGTAGCGATTCCAATAAAATTTGGGTAGATGATATTTTTGGCCCAAATTTAATATTAATACCAACATAATAAGAATGGCAAAGGGGACAAACATTTGTTCCGGAAAGATTTTTGTATGGGAGTCTCATTATTTTTTCAAGGCATCATTTTTAGTCACCACAAACGCATAACAAGCTCTCAACACAGAGAAAACAGATTCGTGATCACACCCAAATTTGGCGCCAATCGAATTTCGTCGGTTGCATGTACTATCACACAATTCGGTTCCAATTACTGAAAATTTCGTTGCTTAGCATAATAGTTTTGATAGCAACATATGAATTTTAGTACACTATCAGTCATAACAACAGATATTGTTAATTGTTTATACCCGAATAAATGATAGCTGCAACTGAATTAACACACAATTGGTGTTCATAACAATAGATTTGATTGTCGTTATCAATATATTTTTCTTAACCGGTCAAATGTAGCCCATAAAGGGCAAGGACTTGTCCAAAGGACAGGACCATATAACCCAGCTTGCATTACAAAGGAGAAGTCTTAAAACTACTCCATGGTATACTCCAGAGGATTAGCTTTGAAATCGTTTCAAAACGAAAACATGTCGTTAAAAAACGAAGACATGTCGTTTCACTGCAAACTCTTTTTAATAATGACATGGTCCATACTTGCACTACATTGGACCAGTCCAGGATAAAAATGGATCAAGAAGTCCAATATAATTTGCAGGGTATAAAAAAATAATACATACATTCATACATACATATGTACGTGTATATGTTCATACCTATAAGAATACGTAAATTATTTACCCCTATTTATTAAGTTTTTCACATTTTTGACCGCAAAGATATTATTTAAATAAAATATTAAAAATTAATTTAATCTATCAAATGTTTTGACAGAAAATTTAGTAAGCAATTGGGGCTTTTAACTATTTTTTGGTTGTGAATTCCGAATAATAATATTTTCATTTGTTGTACTTGAATGGAATCTATTCTAACAATCAATAATTAGCTGCAATAAATGAATAAACATTTATATTACAAAATTTATTGACGAAAGCAAAATTTTGATTGCAATGACCAATATTCAGTATTGCCCTATATTAAATTCGGTTGTGATTCTAACCATTTGTACTAATTTTTAGAACTTAACTAAATTAGTTATCATAACTAATAAAAGAACTGAAGGAATCATAATTCAGTTGGAACATAATTTTTATAATCAAGAGAACTATACATTTTTAATAGTTGCAATAATAAATCATGTTACTTGATCAATATTTTATTACTGCAACCGTTTCCCAACCAATTTATTTTCTGTGTGCATTTTTAGAGATCTGTGTCCCAGTTCTGTAACGCTCGCGTCGAGAAACTTTTCGATTGAAATGAAACAAAAATGTCATATATTGAAACAAACAGCTCACTAAACTGTGTCTGCAACTTTTTTTTGGCGAGCACTAGCTGTCACGTAAGGAAATTACTTGCCACTTTACAGAAAAAGTGTGTCTGTAATTTTTTGTGAGAAAAGTTCTCGCTTTGAACTGTCAAATAAACTCACGAAAAAACGGAGCGAGAAAAAATTATAACACTAAAAAAGAATTAAAAATGCAAACAATAATAATAATAATATTTTGTTCTTGGCACATTTTTTCATTGCTTAATTATTTTGTTTTTAACATTTTTGTAAACTATACGAATGTTTTCCAAGCTCGTTTGCACATAACAAACATTAAATTCGCACTTCACATTATTTGGTATAGCCGGTTGTATTTTCGCCGCCCTGGTTGAAAAATTTTCAATTTTAGTAAATTTTTTTCGCCGTCAAGGATATGTGTGGCTGGCGTTCTCAACGTCTATCATTTCACATCGGCTTTGAGTAGAAAATTATGACATTTATAACGTAACGACGTAATCTCTTTTGATAGTTTTCGACATGAGTTACACCAAACACTCTTCTCACTTTTCGAGAAACGATGGAATGTTTTGTTTCACATCTTTTAGATGCGAGAAGTTCTCACTATAGTTACAGAACATGGGTACTGGTTACAAAAACAACAACTTTCAAAAAAATAAAGTTAAAAATCTTAAATAACTACTGTTTGCCTAATGCTCAAAATTCGACCAGAAATTTTCATGTAAATGTAAAGAAAACATAGCACATCTAAGAATTTACATGAATTTACAAGTTTCGAGTACTTAGTTTTTCCATCTTAGTGGATCAGTTAGGGGAGGGACCAACCGCCGGTTCATATGTTATCTTCCACGTGAGTTAATTTAATTTCGTAAGTTTAATATATCAATATATCAATATATCAATATATCAATATATCAATATATCAATATATCAATATATCAATATATCAATATATCAATATATCAATATATCAATATATCAATATATCAATATATCAATATATCAATATATCAATATATCAATATATCAATATATCAATATATCAATATATCAATATATATATATATATATATAAAAACATAAAAACAATACACTATCAAAAAGTCTCCTCTTATAGATTCTCAAGCACTCAAGACATTACATGCTTAATTTTATGTTTCTATGTCTTATATCAGGTGATTTTTTAGCTATTATCTTTTTGGCAACACTGGTTTACACAGCTGACACACGTTTCGTGTTTTGTTTCACTGTCAAACATCTTCAGTTTGGTCTATAATTTAACTATGAATCGTCTTACAAACGAACAACGCTTGCAAATTATTGAATTTAATTATCAAAATGCGTGCTCTGTTAAGAAAGTTCATCGCGCGCTTCTTGTGTTCAGCGACGAAGCTCATTTTTGGCTCAATGGGAACGTTAATAAGTATAATTGTCGATTTTGGAGTGAAGATCAGCCAGAAGCATTGCAAGAACTACCAATGCATCCAGAAAAAGTCACAGTTTGGTGCGGTTTATGGGCTGGTGGCATCATTGGACCGTACTTCTTCAAAGATGATGCGAATCGTAACGTAACTGTGAATGGTGAGCGCTACCGTGAGATGATATCCAACTTTTTTTTGCCCAAAATGCAAGAGCTTGACTTGCATGACATGTGGTTTCAACAAGACGGTGCCACATGCCACACAGCACGCCTAACAATGGACTTATTGAGAGGCGAGTTCGGTGAACATTTTATTTCACGTTCGGGACCGGTCAATTGACCGCCTAGATCGTGCGATTTAACGCCTTTAGACAATTTTTTGTGGGGCTATGTTAAAGCTCATGTCTATACACACATGTCCGCTTCAATTGACGCATTGGAAGACAACATTGAAGCATTTATTCATGAGATACTGGCCGAAATGTTGGAAAGAGTATGCCAAAATTGGACTAAGTGGATGGACCATTTGAGGCGCAGTCACGGTCAACATTTGCATGAAACAATCTTCAAACATTAAATTATATGGACCGTACTATCGATTCAAATAAAGATTTCATGAATTTTTCTGAATTTTATGTGTTTTTTTTTAACTTTCCTATAGCTCTTAAAAAATCACCCGATATTAACGAAAAGTAATCAAAATACCAGATGTTGAACAAAAAAGGACCAAAACGCTCCCACTTAATATATTTTTCTGTTTAATTTTATCTTTTTAGGTCGTATATTAACAAAAATTCAAAAAGTACCAGATGAAAAAGAAAAAGTACCAACATTTTTCATCTTATAGATTGTTATTTACTCAGGACTCTGCACCTATGATATTATGTTTCTAAGTTTAGTATTAAAGAAAGTTCAAAAATTATCACATGCAGCGCGGAAAAGTAAAAGAAAGAAATTTAATTTTATTTATTACCCCTTTTTGAAAGCAATAAATTTAATTTCCTGTATTTCTCTTTTTTAATACTTTTTCTCCCTTATTGAGGACGTTTCCTTTTTGAGGTTGTCGAAAAAAAAGGAATAAAGCGTTCTTCGTCTGTGCCAATTTCTATTTAAGATGTTTAAAGTCGAAATACTCGAACCCGGTTTCTGAAAAATGTTGAATTATCGGCAAACCTATTTTTGTTTATTATTTGATAGGAAAAAACAATTTTTTGTTAATATGTTCTGCATATGGGCATTTCCGTCAAAAGGTCCACCGTGACCGAAAATTTAAAAGTTATTAAAAGCTGATTATTTTACGATATTGTTATAGAGAAATATTTAGATTTTACTTATTTTATAAGTTTACCCATAAATTTGTTCACTTAGATGAACAATCCGACTGCAAAGTTGTGCAAACCTAATTTTTTATATGTGAGAATGTTTTATTGCATGTTTTCTTTAATATTTATCTTCCTTAAAAGTGGTGATATTTGATAAAAATTATTCCAAAAAAATTTTCTTACATGGTCTGTAATCTAAGGAAGTGTTCAAAGAGAAATATTTTATTCGGATTAACGGTAAATTTTTATTTTATTTTGATCATTATTCAGTTAATTTATTATGGAAAAAATTTCACGTTCGAAATGTCACGTATCGACCCAGATTTTGGCTTAAAAAAAAGAAAATACAGAAGATTTTGGAATCAAACCATGACATTTTAATGTTACATTGCTACGTTAAATTCTGAAAGTAGTTTGACTTAAAAATTGTGCAGGTTTCGCTGAATTACGCCTTTTTATACATGGGCAAAAAAACTACTTCTGTTTTTTTCACGTTCGAACCGCTACTTCTTTTGCCAATATCTTTGGCCTAGAATTGCGCCCTTCATAAACTTTAGCATAGATAACAATGCTTTCTTGGTGCTTTAATTTAAGGGTTAAGAAAACGTAAAAATATTTTTTGCTTATTGCATGTTTGATGCGTACGACTGTGACGTTCAACACTTTGGAATTACCCATATGTGTTAGTAGCAAATTTGAATGCTTATAACTGCGAATGAAATTAAATTTATATTGTGCACTTCTACAAGTTTGTACCTTTAAAATTGTGTATTTTTGTTCTAGTCGTTGGGCAAGCAGAAAGAGGAAAGTGTTCTTAACTCTATTGCCTACGATTGTACTGTATTTAAAATAGCAGTATTGGTCCTAGAGATACACTTTTTAGTATACGAATCGATTTGAAATTACTTGCTGAACCAAACTAATGATATCCTCCTGTTTGGCTGGCTGAAAGCAACACTTAAGAAATCCTTTGTTTCTGGATTGTGATTGGTTAGGTCGGCAGCTAGTCATACTAGCATGTATTAATATAAAGATGAATTTTTGTATTTATGAAAGTAGTGTGTTTCTTTTTAGCTCTGGAAAAATATATATTAACTAGCTGACCCGACAGACGTTGTCCTGTCCAAATTAGGACAACATTTGAAAGAAAATTAGTCAAATCGATGGAGCCGTTTTCTGATTTTAGGTTAATCGAAAAAGTGGATTAATACGAACATTTAAAAGAAAAATTAGTCAAATCGATCGAGCCGTTTTTTGATTTTAGGTAAATCGAAAAAAGTGGGCGTGGCAAAATTTTCTTTCCGTAACAATCTAAGTTGGGCCATGGCGATGATTTTAAAGAAAAAATCGTCCAAATTATATAGATGGCATTGGTGGTGCAATATGAAAATTGGATTTTGCCACGCCCCTCCGCCCGCAGACCGAAAATCAAAAATCAGTCACTTGCCTGAATATTCTGAAGATTCCCTGAAAATTTCATCAAAATCGGCCTAGCCGTTTTGGAGTCCAAACGTTACATACATAAATACATACACACATCCTGTATTATATATGGGCATTTCCTGAGGTCACGAACGTACGTTCGTACGCTTTTGATGTACAAATAATATAAAAAAACAAAACTTTTCCTAGCATTTTTTTTTGCGATTCGATAGCATTTGGGTAGCTCTATGTTTGTACAAAAGTTGGATTTCATCGTGTTTAAGTTTTCATAATAAGAGTTATAAACGTGTGGTCACGAACGTACTCAAAATAGAAGTCAACTTCGGCTGACAGTAGTGAAATGTAAAAATCTGCGTAATGAAACGGAATTTTCAAAAGTGGTTAATTTATTTTAAAAGTGTTTTAATGTAGGTCTCCATCCAGTATTTACAAAACAAAATAACTCTCTTGCTTTTTGTTTAATTGGCTTATGTACCGGTCGCGAACGTACGGATCGCGAACGTACGATTTTTCCATATGTTTTTTTATTATTATCTCCATGCATTTTACCATAAATGTCTTCAAATTTCCTTAACAAAAAAAGAGTGTAAACATAACATATTTTTTGCATGTAAAATAAGTATATAAAAATGTCTTTAGAAGTAGAAAATGCAGGGAATTATAAAATTTTCCAGTTTCCAGACCAATTTCCTCAAGTAAAACAGCTCAGATATGCTAGGAAACCATTCTTTTATAAGAACATAGCCTTTTGTTCTAATAAGAAACAATAAAAGACGATGATAATCAACATTTTATTTTTTCGTCCTTGTAGACCATTCTGGGGAAATGCCCATATATAGATTTTTTAATCCAAATTTTAATATTTTTATAGGGCTAAAGTTCATCAAATTTATTTTTATGAAGAAAGGAATTTTGCAACGCGAAAATTAATTAAAATTGTTATTTATATTATAAAGTTTCATTCTTGACTGCAGCTGGAGCTCGAACCCAGGCTTTTACGGACAGGTTACCCTTTCATGTTTCGATTGCGACTATTCAATCTCTTCAGAGGGGTTTGCCGTTTAATACTCATAGCCATCAATAGTCAAACATCAATCTTTAAACCAAATTGTATTCAACCTTTTGGTAGATCGAAATTTACTTTGAATGATTATCTATTTTAATTGATTTTACATGTTTTTTCCATACTTCTGTTTTTTCGCACTTTTGTCAAGAATTCTTCTTGAAGTCCAAAGGACATTACAATACTAATTATAAATTTTTAAACAATATCCAGCAGCCGTATTCTGTAATTCGCTTAAGCTAAATCGCTATCGCTCAAAAATCTATAAAGTTGATTTAGCGATTTTTGGCTACGAATGTAATTCTGTAGCGTGCATTGTTTAATTTGGCAATGCAATTTTAACTTTTAATATCATTGCTAAAATATTAAAATTTTGTATTTTCTAAGGCATTTTAGCTAAGCGAGTTACAGAACACAGCTTCAGGTGTTTACGAAAATCAGCAACATTAACTTTATGTGCTCTGATGGGCTAACTGGTAGCGAGCTAGTCTATCAGCGCCGAGGTTCGATTCCAGACTCTGGTTTCTTTCCTGCAGACAAGCATTGAACTTCGCGGGATTAGCTTAGGAAATTAAAAAAAAGTTAAACCAAATAAAGAATTTTCTAGTCTGTAGCTTAAATGCCATTATTGTTTTTAGACAAACACAGCTTCCATACCAGTCCATTATGTTCTTTAATATTTAATTTCAAATAAACTAAATCGTTACTTAAGGATTTTTAGCCCATTTTTGAGAAAGGTTTGCATTGATGTCGTATGTATAGGGAAAGGAAAAAGCAACATGCTAGATAAAAGCACCTTATATTCATATTCATATATATCTATATATATATGCAGACTAATGAAGAAATTTCCTGCAAAGTCTTGCAGAACAGCTTTTTTATGTCAGCAATTGAACTGAGCTTCGAGATTCTAAGGATGTTATGCTATACTCAAACACGCTTAGATTTATAAATGGAGCTTAAAAACTCCCAGATATCTAGAAGAAGCTTCTTCTAATGTATAATATAATGTATGTTTTAGTTGCCTAACAGTTCTTCCCTAAAAATAAAATTGGACCACCTAATCCATTTTGATAAAATGGACTACTCCATGGACTGGTCCGATGTAATGCACGCATGTACCATGTCATTGTTAAAAAGTGTTTGAAGTGAGACGGCATGTCTTCGTTTTTTATCGACATGCTTTCGTTTTTAAACGACTTCAAAACTAATCCTCTTTAGTATACCATGGAGTAGTTTTAAAACTACTCCTTAGTAGTCCAAAGGTGGGTTATATGGTCTCCCCCTAGGACATCGTAATGTTAAATAGACCATGTTTTTTCCATACGTTTGGGTTACTTTTGGACTAGTCCTGGTCCCTTGTGGGCTACTCTTTACACGCGAAATTGGACTGGTCGTATTATTTGCAGGGTTACGACTTGCCCGTTCACTGTCAATATTGTTAAACGGAAAACATAAAACCACACGCAAGATTTTTGTAGTTGGTGAAAAAAACCAGTGTGCAAGGCTCACTCGATAACACATTTGTATACATTTGGCAGATGCTGCTCTACGACTGAATAATAAACTATTTAAAATTGTCTGTACAGCACTCATACATATGCATGTAAATATATTCTTTTTTCCAAAATAAGTAATTATAAACTTATCTAACACAAAGTTTACATGTGTTTTTTAATATGCGGTTATGGTTTTTCTAACAAATACCAGCTCGCTACAAAAGTAGACGTCCAACAGAGCACGCAAGTTTTCAATCCCGAGCACATGAAGGTTAAATTTGATGTGAAATGCATTCTGAGATGTCTTTTCATATCCTACAAGCAAAAGCGTATACTAAACATACCAACTTATGATTAACATGTAAACTTGGTTGCATTACTTGCAGTGTTGTTGTCAAATAGAAGTAAGACAACTAAACGAATAAAATGTAGGGGACATTTTATTTTGGGAATTTAATTTTTAAGGCAATTACCCGGAAATTAAGGGTGTAGCAATTAAACTTGGCTTTTTGTTTGAAAAAGATGGAGGATTAGAACAGGGACTTAAACCTTAAGGTAAATAAGCGAGAAAGGAACTTAAACGTGGGTTAATTAACCGGTTAAAACGGTATTTTTTTGGTCCCCTCTAACATTATCACCCATTGAAACCTTGTTACTTTAATTTCATGTCACACAATAAACTTTAAATAACATTCGGGGGTGTTCTGGAAATCGAAAACGCAAAACCTTAAGGCTTAAGTCCCTGTTCTAATCCTCCATCTTTTTCAAACAAAAAGTCACAACAATTTTATAAATGTTTAGGGGTTAACTTTTTCTTCTACCAAATACACAAAACGACCAATTATCCTGCTGAAATCGGGGTTCAGTTTAAAAGTTAACGAACGACTACTGTCCGTCGTTTGTCTATTACTGAAGCCAGAGAGCTGTTCTAGATATAAAGGGCTCAGAGCTGAAACAAAGCAAGTCATAAAAAAATTCGAAAATATTTTGAGTTTGGGTTAGTGAACTCCCGGTAATTTTTGAAGCCATTCACTTGGGTTGTATTTTTCCTGTATAAAAATATGTTTTATATCCCAGTAAAAAAACATTGGGTTTTTGAAGCAGTTAACAGAAAAATTGCATAAACGAGCGGTTCAATAAGAGTGCTCTTTGTTTTCACACTCTTTGTTTTCACACTCTTTTTATAATTTTAATAACTCCATTTCATTTCATTTCATTTCATTCATTAACTGACATGGGCCTGCAATCAAACCTGTCTTATACGATAAAATAAAAATATATTATGGTTTACGAAAATGATTGAAAAAAGGCATTTAAACAAGTAAAAGCATAACATTAATAAATATGTATGTTAATAAAGTTAGCCCTTAAAAAAGTACTTAAGAAGTGCTTTGTTTGCATGTTAAAAGAAGCGCTTATTGTCAGCAGAAAATAGTCTTCAAAACCGGGAACACACCGTGCAAAAATCAGGCGATTTGAGGTATGAATTTATACATAAGACCTGCTCCTTTTGGAACACATTTTTTACTGGGATGTATGTGATATAACTATTATACTAATGCAAAGTTCATATATTGTTCAATTCTTGTAGAAGGCGCCGTTAATAATAAACTTGCTTAGAAAAACCTCCCTTAAATTTAAATTAATTTCAATAGTTACACATAAAATGAAACAAACAAAAAAAAAAAAAAAAAAAAACAGAGAAACAATTTACAAAAATTAAATAACAATTTTCAATATAAGCAATTGTTTAATAGTGCGTGTAATACATATTTTTTTGCTGCTAAAATTGGGGGCTGGATACAAAAAGAAATATTAAATAAAAATTACATAAAAATGTCATTAAAATGTCTTTAAAATAAAAGAAAATCTAATTAATTAAACTTGACACAAATACGTCAAATACGTTTACATTTGTGTACATGTTTGTCTTTTTGAAAATTAAAAACGAGGCGTATGATTAATATTATTGAAATTAACAAAGAAAAGCAACGCACACATATTAATCATACGCAGCAGTGTATATGGGCATTTCCTGGGGTCACGAACGTACGTTCGTACGCTTCTAATGTACCTATCCAGCGGTCATGTCATCACAAAGAAAGATAGTTAATAATGTGTATGTAGTGGTGAGTGCAAAGAGAGGAAAATAAATTTACTCGTCTGAGACATTGAGGGAGTTTACACGGAGTCTTTTCAGACATGTCTGTTTTTGACATTCTCTTAGGAACATGCTTCCAAAAACCTATTGCCTTTTCACGATGTCTTTCCAAACATGTCTGTTTTCATGTATAATAGTCTAATAGACATATACATACAAATTGAAAACATGAAAATTCTGGTCATGTTTGTTTGGCAACCCCTTTTTCTTCTCTACCCCGATCGCCTACAAACGAAACAAACGTGTTTGTTAGACATGTCTGAATAGACACCGTGTAAACTCCCTCATTAACTATGTGTTTTGTTCTTGTTTTTTGAAATTATGGCTTTTTACAATTGTTTCGTTAACCTTCGTGTTGTGTGTGTGTGAAATTCACGAAAAGTGCTCGGCCCCCGGGGGCATAGCGTGATGATCGTTGACCTATACAAACAATATAGAAAATAAAAGTTTTCCTAGCATTTGGTTTGCGATTCGATAGCATTTGGGTAGCTCTATGTTGAGTGCAAAAGATCGATTTCTTCGAGTTTAAGCTTTCATAATGATAGTTATAAACATGTGGTCACGAACGTACGCAAAAAAAAGAAGTCAACTTTAGCTGACAGTAGTGAAATGTAAAAATCTGGAAAATGGAACGGAATATTCAAATGTGCTTAATTTATTTTAAAAGTGTCTATATGTAGGTCTCCATCCAGTATTTACACAATAAAATATCCATATTCTTTTTTGTTTAATTTACTAAAGTACCGGTCGCGAACTTATGATTTTTCCATATGTTTTCTTTTTGTTTATTGTCACCATGCATTTTCCCATAAATATCTTAAAATTTCCTTAACAAAAACCTTAATACTAGTTTTACAATTTATTGTAATGTAGAGATTAGGAAGAAAGAGTGCAGGCATAACATATTTTTTGCCTTTAAAATAAGTATATAAAAATGTCTTAAGAAGTGGCTTAAAAAGAAAAAATAAAATATTCCAGTTTCCAGCGCAATTTTCTCATGTAGAACAGCTGAGATATGCTATGAAACCTTTCTATCGGGTGATTTTTTAAGAGCTATAGGAAAGTTAAAAAAAAACACAAACAATTCAGAAAAATGCATTAAATCTTTATTTGGCACGATAGTACGGTCCATATTATTTAATGTTTGAATATTATTTCATGAAAATGTTGACCGTGACTGCGGCTCAAATGGTCCATCCGCTTAGTCCAATTTTGGCATACTCTTTCCAACATTTCGGCCGGTATCTCATGAATAAATGCTTCAATGTTGTCCTCCAATGCGTCAATTGAACCGGGCATGTGTGTATAGACATGAGCTTTAACATAGCCCCACAAAAAATAGTCTAAAGGCGATAAATCGCACGATCTAGGCGGCTAATTGACCGGTTCCGTACGTGAAATAAAATGTTCACCGAACTCACAGTCCATTGTTAAGCGTGCTGTGTGGCACCGTTTTGTTGAAACCACGTGCCATGCAAGTCAAGCTCTTGCATTTGGGGCAAAAAAAGTTGGATATCATCTCACGGTAGCGCTTACCGTTCATAGTTAGGTTACGATTCGCCTCATCTTTGAAGAAGTACGGTCCAATGATGCCACCAGCCCGTAAACCGCACCAAAC
Organism: Pollenia angustigena; assembly: GCA_930367215.1. Classification (NCBI taxonomy): domain Eukaryota; kingdom Metazoa; phylum Arthropoda; class Insecta; order Diptera; family Polleniidae; genus Pollenia; species Pollenia angustigena. Next base: position 44,444,469 of record OV884056.1, on the reverse strand, counting down.
TGTGACTTTTTCTGGATGCATTGGTAGATCTTGCAATGCTTCTAGCTGATCTTCACTCCAAAATCGACAAGTCTGCTTATTAACGTACCCATTGAGCCAAAAATGAGCTTCATCGCTAAACACAAGAAGCGCGCGATGAACTTTCTTAACAGAGCTCGCATTTTGATAATAATATCCAATAATTTGCAAGCGTTGTTCGTTTGACAGTGAAACAAAACACGAAACGTGCGTTAGCTGCTTAAACCAGTGTTGCCAAAAAGATAATAGCTAAAAAATCACCCATTATTATAAAAACATTGACTTTTTTTATAATAATAAACAATAAAAGACGATGAATGTCAAAACTTTATTTTTCCAAACTGGTTGACTATTCTGAGAAAATGCCCATTCATGAATTTGTTATACCCCCCACACCATGTCTGTGGTCACAACAAAAAATTTTGGTTATAGACCCACCTTTAAGTATACTAATCGACTAACTGAGCAACCTAAATAAGATCGGAAGCGTTTTTTGTATGTCAAAACTTCTCATTTGCATACAATTTATACGAAACAAACCATTAGAATGCGAATTAGAAACCACCCTGCTGATAAATCTTATTTGACAGATCGCTATGTCAGTTTGTTTTATTCAAATTGAATTTAAATAAAATGTTCATGTTTAAAAAAACGCTTGCCGCTTTTGTTTAGGTTGTTCAGTTAGAATCAAATCCCTTTTTGAATTAATCTAATAATGTCCGTCCGTCCGGCTGGCTGCTTGGCTGTGCATGTTAACCTTGTGTGCAAAGTTCAGGTCGCTATTTTGGGGAAAATTTGATAGAATTTGGTACATAGATGCCAATTGTAACAAGGGCCAAACGTAGTGCAAATGGTGAGAAGCGGTCCATAATTTCCCATAGCCCCCATGCAAGTTTCTTTTCGAAATGTAGTGTCATTGTGCCCATAAACCATCTTATTGTGTTGGTATTTAGTTAAAATTTGGTCCAAACCTATTTGATCGCAGTCTAAATCATTTTACGAAATTTTAGTGCAGTTTTAATTTCATATTGTGAACTGTTAGCTCTAATACTGCATCAATGTTCATGAAATCACTTAAAAATTGCCATTGGTGCAAATAGGCAAGCTTGCGAGACTTGTTTCATTAAGCCCCATTTTAACTTTTGAGCAACTTTAAATAATTTATGTCAGAAAATATGAAACGTCAATACAAAAAGTAAAAATTTGTATCTAAAAAGTGAAAATTGTTTGTGAAAATGCCTAAAGAAAGCCAAAAGACTGCTTTGCTCAGATTATTTCCAGAATTTGTTGTTTGTGATTTGTTAACACTTGAATTTTTCGTTAAAAACGAAGATAAGCATACAAAATTTGTTTGTGCAAATACACAATAAAACAGAGTCAAAATTGTTAGACAATTTTACGAAAAATGTTTAAATGAATATGCAAACAATTTTAGTCAGGCCATTTGCGAGGGCGTAAAAATGCACAGCTTGCGAGACTCGTGAAGACACTTATTATTTCTAAATATCATATTCATTTAAAAAATTAGATTCGAAATTAATTTTCAAAGAAATTTTTTGGGAATACAAATTTTTAATTTAAAAGATTTTGTTATACCTGCTTAATTCCCCCTTTTTATTCTCGATAAAAACACTCAAGTTTATTGCTATTCCCATGCGCATTTCACAGTTTGCTTAAGCCAGATCGTCAGGAAACTTCATCTAAAAAGATTTTAGAAAAACTAAAGATATTAAACCAAATAAATCTGTTAAGCGTATAAGAATTATAAGCAACAGTTCTACTTGTAGCAATAACAAAGTTTAAACAAAAACATCAACAATAAACAGTGAGTTTATCTCTTCTAACATTCTTCCAACATAAATTGCAGTTGTAAGTAGGTTAAGAAAAACCAAAATGAAAACAATAGCAACTTGCAAAAGCATGTTGCCAGTTTAAGTTTTTTTAAGCCGCGCACTTGCCAGTTTATTATCAAAGTAATTTTTGGGAATACAAAATTTTAATTTAAAAGATTTTGTTATTCGTGCCTAATTTTCAAATATTTTAAAAAAATATTAATTTGAAAATATTTAGTAAATCTTTTCTTTCTTTAATCATAATTACAACTTAATCTGAACTTAATTATATAATTTTAAGTTCTTCTTCTGCCATTTGCATCGTAAAATAAAAATAAATAAGACTATAAATCTTTAATTTATGAATTTCAATAATTGTCAAAAAAATATACAAAAAGTAGAAATATTTAAACAAAATAAGAAAACAAAATAAATTTTTACTGCACATAGAACTTCAGCTGCAACAATTACGAAATATTTAACAAAATCCGAACAGTAACAACAACAGGGACTTGCAACTAGCGATAAATATAAAAATTATGAACTGAAAAATTACAAAAACAACAAGTTAAACCATTTTTAAAACAATAAATCAGGGCACAGTGGTGTAAAACTAAAAAAAATTTTAACCGTTTTGCCTTTGAGTCAATTCAAATGAATTGTGCAGAAATGAATTTCTATTTGTTTTCCAATTCATTTTACAAATTGTTTAGATTTAAAATTGCTAAAATCTTTAAAATTCGATTGAAAAATTGTAAAAAAATAAATGTTGTCCAATACATAAAAATGAGATTTTTAAAACAAAAAATTACAGTGAAACACACTTTTAATAATATTTTAGAGTACATATTTAATTAAAATAATAATTTAAATTTCTTTTAGCAAATAAACAAAATGTTTCCATTTTGATAGGATTTTCGCCTTTACCTTATAATTTAATTCCTATTCTGCCGCTACCTGACTATTCCATTACAATACAAAATCAATTCAATTCAAATGAGGTCGAAATTAATTGCTAATTCTTTTTTCTAAATCATTTTTAATGTCGTTGCTATGCGGCAGAATATGAATGATACGCTCGGCCGAGATCTTGACATAGTCTCGGAATGGGGTAGTGCAAATAATTCCCGCGTGGTGGCGCATAAACGCGCTACAGATCAGGGTGCTTCATCAGTATATATGTATGGGTGGTATAATTATTGAGAAATCTGAATCTCTTGATGTTCTTGGCATAAGGATACAATGTGATGTCCGATGGACAGCACATATATTCAAGGTGTCGAAAGAAGCATTCAAGTGGCCCGGTTTTTAAAGACGGTGTAGGATATACTTCACTCTATCTGATCTCCTTACTATTTATACCATCTATATCCGACTGTGTATGGAATACAACTGTCGTGTGTGGGCCGGTGCTTCAAAGTCTATTTTGGAGCTTCTCGACCGCGTGCAGGAGAGGGCGAAGGTTCTCATTGGTGACAATAGGGCATCCAAGTCGTAATGTGGGTTCTATTTGCCTGTTTTATCGTTACTACAATGGGATGTGTTCTGACGAAATTAGGGATCTGGTTCTCCGAAACCCAAATGTTTGCACGCAATACACCTTTTTCTTTTAGAGCCCATCCTTTTGTGGTCGATTGGCAGGTGAATCGTACAACGCATTACAGAGAGAATTCGTTTTTTTCCCGGCCAGTTCGTATGTGGAATAACCTTCCTGCTGAAGTCTTCGCTCTCACTTACAACATAAATAAGTTCAAGTCGAATGTTCACAAACCCTACTCCCTCTATCCTCCTTCCCAATACCCATTTTTCTAGTTCCAACACAACACAATGCAAAGCATTAGTAGGGGTCATACCCTGAGTGCTGGTCCTAACAAAAAAAAAAAAAAAATTAATTCAACATCAATTCAGTTCAAATTAATTTGTAAAATTAATTGCAATTCACTTTAAAAAATACATTTGAATTTGAAACGAATTGCAATTCATTTTACAAATTCATTTGAATTGGAAAACGAATTGAAATTCATTTCTGTCTAATTCATTTGAATTGATTAAAATTTTATTCAATTCATTTTTTATGTGAAAAGAATTAATTCAGAATTAGTTAATTTAGTGCATGAATGATTTATTTACAGCTCTGGTTTCACTGACAAATGTGGATCTTGGTTAACATTGCATGCACCTGTTATTTACCCCAGTAAAT